>CM072816.1:107070570-108385602 GCA_036937905.1 Salvia rosmarinus | reverse complement strand
AAAGTTCATTTTCATAAATTATAATGCACCATAAAAAAGGGTAGTCATGGGTGTGTCCAACCGTACCATGCGGCTGGGCCTGAATATCTTTATTATTTCATTTAATTAATTAATTTATTATTAAATTTTAATTGGAAAAATAATAGTAAAAGATAATTAGATATTAACTGCTTCTAATTAGGTATTAATAAACTTTAATTAAAAATAATTAATTATAAATGAGAATAATAAATTCTAATTGGATTGAATAAATTTCAATTAAAACCTAATTAATATTGAATTATTAATTGCAGCCGCTGCACACAAGTATTTGTGAATGTGTTGGACTAGTGTTAAAGTGGTTAATGATCGATGTCAAAAGTTCCGTATTCGAGTCTATCGTTATGCGATCTTTAAATTTCTATATTAAATTGAAAAAAAGAGTGCTAAAGTATTTTCATTGCAAGTTGCACCATTTTATGATTTTCGGTAGTTTTTTTGCTTGAGATTTTGAGCAAATAAATTGAAATTGGGGTATTTTAGTCAGCGAAATATGATTTTAAATAGGGGATTTACCAGTACATGCCACTTTGATTGATATTTGTAATTAGTTTTATAATATTATAATAAAAATAGTAAGTCTCCTAGCAAATATTACTCTATACAATCAAAAGATCAAAACTTAGTCATTGCTTTCAAAAGAATGGCTGTTTCTTATAAATAACCAAGAAAGCATAAAATTGCAATCAAGTTTTAGTAGTAAAGATCATTGGAGAGTGTTCAATGGTGCAAATTGCAATGAAAATATCAATGGAATGGATGTCATTTTGTTTATTTAGAATGTCTTTTACAGATGAGATCTAATTTTAAGATGGGTAATCTAGTCGAGTTGAGTACCATTGCGTTCAAGTTTGGCTCGTTTGTTATCGAACCAAGCCTCAATTTGTTGACCTAATATTTCAAGGCTCGTGAACTTATTCGATTTAATAGTAGACCAAAATGAACTTTCTAAATTTGAATTTATGTATACAATTAATAGTAATTAGTTTAGTTTGAAAAATAAATTATTTTATTCACAATAACATAATCTATTAATTATTTTCTTATAACAAATAAAGGCATTTAGAGACTTAATACAATTATTACTTAATATAACATAGAAATATAATTTTTGCCTAGTAATATTTTTATTATATTTTCAAGCTAAATCACTTGACGAACTTGTTCACGGGCTAACAAGCCAAATATAATGAAGCTCAATTTTTGTTCGTTTAGCTAATGAGTTTCACTATAATTAGAGCTCTAAAGAGATTATATCGAATCAAGATCTGAATAGTTCACGATTAACTTAATTCATTTAAATACAAGTTGATATTACCATAAAAAAATTTGATTACTTGAGGTGTTTTGTGTGATATCAGATGGCATTGATACCACATAAAACACACGGAATAGTTTATTCAAACTTAAATAAATCAAAAAACTCATGAAAAGATTTGGTTAACGCCCCTATAAAGACGTGGAATTTGGTCTTCATGTATAATTTTATGAGAAAATTATAAATTAGTTTGGTTTGAGGAGCCTTCTACGTCTGGTATCATTTCATATTAACTATTTCTACCAACTTAGAATTCTATCGATGCTACCTTCAATCACAAAAACATTAATAAAAATTCAAAATAGAAAAGGAAATTCAAATATTTCAATCTCAAAATAGAAAAGGAAATTCAAATATTTCAATCGATGCATGTTGTTTTCGGAGTGTGTAGCTGTTGTAGGGTGCAAACTGCACAGCAACCATTCTTTCCAAGAAAAAGAATTCATGTCCGCACCATGCAGCATAATGTGAGATCATGACGTTTCAACTCCAAAATCATACAATAATTAAGTGCGACTTATCCTCGAAAGAAAAAGTAAATAATGACAGAGACAGCTCCTGCACCCAAAATAACAGTAAATAATGACTTTACATGTGACGATATTGTTTAAATTAACTAAAACTAACGCTGACGATCATTTCCCCCCAGATTTTAGGAAAGAATGGTTTGCTTCAATTTGGTCTTGCTATATCTATATCTCTTATAACTAATAATTGTTTTACACAATTTGGTTTCTCTATTATATATAATTTTTGGACAATTTAATATGATAAAATATTATTACAGAATGTGTATTTCTACATATTTTGATTATACCTATAACTATAATAGCCTATTTTTTATTTTTGAGAATAGTTTAGTAATTTAATATATAAAAATTATATATATTTAATACTCTCCCATTCTCATCCAAGACATCATATTTTCCTTTTTGGACTGTCCTATCCAAGATGGTCTGTTTGTTTTTAAAATAATTATCTCTTCAAAAGTTGTGGGAGCTATCTATTTTTTTATCAATTTAATCATTTTATACTATTCTCCTAAATAACCGTGTCGAAAAGAAATGAGACGGAGGAGTATAAGATAAAAATCTTTTTGTACCTGTAATTCTTGAAAATTGTGATAATATTTATCAATTTTTCACATAAATATTATTATTATTATTATCATTATTATTATGTCACGCGTACCATCCTACTAGTATCATTTAAATGAAATAAAGACAACTCCAGCACCCAAAGTTGCACCAAATCTGATGCCGCTACTACGGCGCTGCCCACGCGTGTCGATAACATCTACAGTGTTACTGTAATTTGATTTGACATATGGCAATAAAAGTTCAAATCAACTAAAAATAATGCAAACGATCTGGTCCAACAGGGCACGTGCAACAGCAAGTCTTCCCCAAAATTTCTGCAAAATGTCTTGCTTCAGTTTCTACAGAAGAAACTACAAATGTGTACAATTTTGTCAGAGTCAACGGGCGTGTGCGAGCACGACTGATCGGGTGTCTTCTTCATCACGCACTTGCAGAGCTTTCTCTGTGACATTCACCAGTGAAAGGATTTCATCCTTCTCTACCTCGTCATCATCTGCTCAAGAAACATTAGGAAGGATTATTTATCTAAACCAGCTACTGCTTGAAAGAACAAACAAAAGAGAGCAGTATAAGATTATGTGCTCAAAACAGTAAAAGAATCTGTAAAATGAAATCCATCATAACTCAGACAAAGAATTGCAGCCTGAGGACTTAAATGCAGGGAGATAACTAGGTACAAGGAAACTCAACTTGGGAATAATCTGGCTTTTATCTTTTCTACTTCATGCTTCAATTGCATATGCTTGAACTATGAAATTGTAGTCATGTAATCCTGAAGGAGGGTTATTAAGCACTAACTGAAAATGGTATCTAACAAAGACATCATGAACACTTTGAGTAACTCAGACCCCCACATTTCTTAAAACTTGTTTCAAGACAGTTTTAAAGTCAGATGTTAATCATAGTGCAAAATAAATTGAAGACAAAAGCCATTTGATGATCAATAATTGTATTTTTTTAGGTAACAGTTACTCTAAGACAAGGAAAACTCATGAATGTTTGCACACAATACATGCTATACCTGCTCCAAGTGTTCCAACCAAGATTCCAATCTTGCTGGCATCCTTCGCTTTCTCGACCAGATAATACCTTCCAAGTGCATTTAAACATTATGTGACAGACAAATTTGGAAGTAAAATAGAACCATAATAGCACAAGACAAAATTCACAAGCAAAAGACCCTGAGAATACCTACGCCTGGGGATTTTTTTTCTGTTGAGATACGTTTAGCGACCTTCCTTTGCATCATATCTGACTAAAAACAAAGCAAAAATCAGTTTGGGGAAAATACCACACATTAAATCTCAGCAGGCACTGCAAGGAATCATGGCATGGTTGATTAAACATAGATGGTAATATATCTCACAGAGCAAGGCACAAGGTGCAGCAGCACATAGGGCGGGGGAGGGGGGGGACATAAAACCTGTATTTTTCTGTTTATTAGATTTGAGTGTTCTTTGCATTAAACCACATCTCCCAAACTAAGGGACGTTCCATAACCAATAATACATCATTAGAGGATAAGTTCTGACCAGAGCCACATGAAGGCATCTGGTGACAGTTTCAGTATACTAGCCTTCAAAAAGCTTTTTCACTAACAAAAAGTTTTACTTGATGTCATATATGATTCATGTCCCAGAATTTTTTTTGTGACTGAAAGCAAAATCTGAAAACACAGTTCTATAGCATTGTTCCTAAAGGTTCTCTCTTGTTTTATTTAGAAACATTGTGTATATTGGAGCAATTCATACCATAAAACATCTGATATATAGTTTGACTGTACGCCTAACCTAGAAAATAGTCCTTAATGCATCACATATTTGGACAAGGTATGTGCATTAGAAGAGACATCTTGATAGCGAAACTCAGCATTTGAAGATAGCATCAGGTAGTGGAGACATTTTTGTCAGAATTGGATAGCTAGATCTCTTCAGCTGCATCTGTCTATACAGAAAGAGAAATTAAGATTGAAAACTGATAGATTGAAGTGTTTCTCATCTTATTTCCTTTCCTCTAGGCATTTTCTTCATACCAGCTAGTATAAATAGACCTCATCTCTTCCAACTATGCCCCATAAAAAGACATACTATATTGTAAATATAGTATGATTTTTGGATGACATGAGTGATACTGCAATTTTATTGGCAAAAGCATTTTTCCGTATGTTGGAAAATTTTCAAATTTTGTTTGTTATTTTGTGAAATTTTGGTCATAAAAACACCAATGGGCCAAAGTTTGTATAATTAATCGAACATATAATTTCCACCTTATTTTGTATTTATTGGATGAAAATTCACATCAAAATATGGTATAGTCCTCAACAGCTTTCAATCGCTAATTTTTTCTCTCGGACCATAGAGTGAATACCGAAACAAAATATCATAATATTTTTGTAAACCTTTCAAATTTAAGCTATAAAGTAACGAGAAATCAAATTTCATGTCTATATACAATAGTTTCAAGCATGCGAGTTGCAGCAAATTAGTCAATTTAATTCTCTCTTTTCACCTAAGAAAAGGGAGAGTTCATTGTAATCATCCGACAGGTTTTGACACACGATAATCCATATAATCCAATTAATTGTAAAGGTTAGTGTATAAATTTAATAATTTTAAAAGAATTCATCAGTATACAAAGAAAAAACCAAGAATGAGACGTTATAGCTTGACTGTTAGTTAGGCCACAGAGTATGAGATAAATAGCATTCCCTTTCCCAAGGTATAGTGAGTGACACGCAAAACACGAGCGAAATTAGCTGAAAATCTCTCCTCCAAATCCAATGGCCGCCGCTTCGTCTTCCACCATAGCAGTGCCACTCAGCTCAAATCCAACGAGAAAGCTCACTTCTCTCTCCTCCTCCAGCTCAGTTTTCTTCAGCTACAATATCAAGAACCGGGCCGGACTCGGGCTCGCTCTGGATCGGCCCAGGAGAGCTCAGAACCGGGGGTTCTCCTGCAGCTGCCTATTCGGGCTTGGAGTGCCGGAGCTCGTCGTGATCGTGGGCGTGTCGGCGCTCGTTTTCGGCCCCAAACAGCTCCCCGAAGTGGGCCGTAGTATTGGCAAGACTGTCAAGAGCTTTCAACAGGTCTTACTTCCTCTCTTTCATCTTCTGATTGAAAATATGAGCCTTGTGTTCTTTGATTTATGTTTTTTAAACTTTTTCTGGATTATTTTTTACAATTGCTGAGTATTGAAGATGGGGTTAATGTTTAGGTTTGGATGGGTTAAAAAAGGTTGTTGAAATTTACACTAAGAATCTAGATTTTCAAGAAAGAACTAAATGAACAAGAAATAGAAAAAGTAATCTTCATATTTTCTAATAGTGGAGATTTTAAAGGGTAAGCAATAACCCACTGACAATACTGAATCATGTCAGTGATTTGGATTTTAGTGCTACGATAATCCGTGTTTAATCTATGCAGATATAGTAGATGCATCCTTTGGGGCATTGAAAGCTTCAAACTGCTCGATGTTTTTACACATTTTATTATTTATGTTTTGGTTATGAAAATCGAGTTTGAGCTGAGCTTCAAATTCTTTGGAATGAAAAGAGTATGTTCAATCTTGTTTGATATGTTTATCCGTCTTTTAAGATTAAACCTTGATGATATCACATTTTAACTTCATAGCTGGTTTGATTATTAGCCTTATTTTAAACCCTAAAGTTGATATGCCCAATTTAAAGTTGGACTTTATTTATCTTGCTGAAGGGAATGCCTGTGTGTTGACTCTAGTTGGCAGCTCTTTTTTTGTTGTTAAAGTTCCTTAAGCTGCAAAACAGGTCAAATGAGAATATATCATGTGATCAAATGACAAATGTGAACTTAAATAAGTGAATTTTTAAGCTTTTGTTTATGGGTGTACGATATTTTTACTTCTATTTTTCAAGAACTATGGATCTTTGGGGAAAATTAGTACTTGACATCTGATATGTCTGCATAAAAAACTGATCAAAGTAGCGAAGCATTTATACATAATACATCAAACTAGATTGGGAACTTCTCGGTTTAGTACTTTTTGTAAACTTGGGCTTGTGCATTGTTTTAAATGTTCAAATGATCTCGCCATACATTGTGCAGATTGTTATTTTCATAATATAGCAATTGAATTGTTGTTCTCCCAAATAAACCTGAAGATGTCCACAAAAGTATTAGCAGGTTCAATGTTGAGCTTTCATTAGTTTGCAGCTAGAGGATCGAGGATGAATCAGAATTACATAATTTCTCCTTTCATCCAAGTCTATCATTTTAAAGTTGTAGCTCTAGAGCCATCAATCATAGGAAATGTTGCTGCTAATTTATATTCATGCTAGTCATGTGTGGTAGCAGAACTACTCTCCTTTTTCTATTTGCTGAAATGAACCTCAACTGGTGGATTGGACCATGGGCTATAGATTGCTGTCTTGTCAGTATGGAGAGAAGAATATCTAAGTTGTAATGATGATATTGGATTATGATTGATGATATATATATTAGCAAAAAGTTTGTTAATGCATCCCTTTTAAAACTTGAAAAGGGTAACTTTGAGTGTAGATAGAATGAAAATAATTGTATTTCGAGTGTATAGCATAGTAGAAAAATTAAACAAGAAGTTTGGAGATAAAAACAAAATCTGCCCTTAAATTTGTTGACATAGGCTTAAGCCTTACGGACCAGTTGATTGGTGATATGCTATGCTGAAAAAGCTGTGATCGGAGAATTTGGATAAATTGGTCTTCTGCACAATCTCGTTTATACTTTTAGTTGTATCTTGGAGTCTGGTGAAAGTAATTTTGCTGTATTACTTCTTATGAGAGAAAATTTTCTTCATTGTATAATTATACTTCTATATCCTACAAATGTATTCGGATGAACTCTTTACAGAAAATGGCAATGACCAGCACATGAAATATAATTTCTGTAATTTCACTTGGTGAGGCAGGCTAAATGTACAGTGATATGGTAATTACTCTTCATCTATAGTCCCTCTATCATTAAGCCACTCTTTACAGAAAATGGCAATGACCAGCACATGAAATATAATTTCTGTAATTTCACTTGGTGAGGCAGGCTAAATGTACAGTGATATGGTAATTACTCTTCATCTATAGTCCCTCTATCATTAAGCCTGTTGGTCATAATTCATTGAAATCATTTCTTGACAACTCTGCCTGCACGTTGCATGTTTAAAGAACTTGAGTTGGCGTTTATAGCTCAGTGTGCCTCCTGTATTTGTAATACTTTCAGAAACGTATAACTGCATATATCTTACTTTGTAAGAATGTCAAAATGTGAAGTGGATTACTAGAAAGCAATTCACATGTGTAGCTAAAAGAAAAACAATGTGATTGTGTTTAAATCTGAAGATATACTAAGGAAGCTTTGGTTCAGTCAGATGATTTTCGAATTATACTTCAAAACACATCATGTAGCTAGTAGTATTTTGAGCTAGTTTCTCAATGTCTTTCTGATGATTTTGTCGATCTACATATTATTGGAACCGCTCAAATCCTTAGCTCCATGGCCCTCGATCCAAATACAGCATAAATAGTAAATGGTAACCACTGTTATTTCTGACCTTACCTATTTGGATACATGCTTGTTTGAATTGTAGTGGATGAAATGCTAATGAGTATTCGATGTAATGCTGATTTTCTCATGATAAGTCACTACCATGCTAAATATTGGTGAAGTACAAGTTTGGTGTTGACACATTTGAATTGTAGGCTGCCAAGGAGTTTGAGACCGAACTGAGGAAGGATGTCGAGGTTTCAGCAGAGGCTTCCGATGAGAAGAACAAGACAGTCGAGGAAGGGCAGAAGCAAGAAGCTTAAGTTTCCAGCACAAAAGGAGAGTTGTTCAATTTTGATGTAGTGGAAATTTGCTGTGGCAGCTTCATTTCCTACGTGAACTACAGTGATTGTTTTGGATACAGATTAGAAAGGTTTTGGGTCATGTTGGATTATATTTAACTTTGCAAGTATTTATTTTAAATTTATTTTATCTGTTCCTGGATTTGTCTGCATAGCATCATTCTTGGGGTTTCGAGGAATCTGATCGATATTATGTACATATCCAAGTAAAAAACTATATAGATATATAGATAGAGACTATAATAGGTGCACCTGCCTTATCATTTTTATGAATACACAAATACACAAAAAGAGATAAAAAATAATAATAAAATAAAAGATAATGATGATAATCTCTTATCCAATTTTAGTTTCATTATTGACTTTATATTTATATTTTGCAATTAGATGTAAAATTTGATAATAGTATAGTACAATCATACGAATAATAGTTGATGACCGAGGAATACCTAGACAAGAGAGAAAGACCGAAAAAAGTGTCAAAGTCGGGTTCCAGTATGAATAATGTGATAAAAAAACTACGTTCTTAAACTTTGCTAAGGGGTAGTTGCTTTTCATTTTGAACTTTTGATGTTGTTGCTAATTAGACACCAATTTTAAAATATTTTGATAAAGTCTCAATCTTTTACTCCAAAAATTAGAATTAATATATCAAGTTTCTGTTTGCGTAAATGAGAAACAACCTTTCAATATCATTTCCTATATACACAAATTCTCTCATAAGTGTATACACAAATTCAAGTCCACGTGACACGACTTTTAAAAATTTATGTATTTAATGACAAAAAAAATCTCATAAGTGTCACCTCATGATGTCGTGGGTCGGGTCAGCCTTGATATAGATCATGTCTGATTTTAATATCCAACCAATGATTAAAAGTAATAATTCTTATGAACAAAGTTCTTAGGGTAACTACAATGTTAAAAATTAAAATCCAATTTTTTTACTGCTACATAAGTGTCACATCAGTTTTTAACATTTCCAATTTTTTTTATATTTTTCTCCATTCATATACCTAGAAAAATAACTTTTATATGGATCCCACTATATATATATATGTATTCACTTATTTTAATTTACAATATTATTAATGAAAGAGCCGTTAATTTGAGAAAAACAGAAGAAATAACCGTTGAAATGGAAAGAACGAAATGCATAAAAAAATCGATAGCTTTTCTGCAAAAGCTGCAAAAACCTAACTTTTATTTTACAAAGTTGAATTGTACAGTCATCCATTTTCAATGATACAAAGCTGGAAGAAGCCAACTTTTTCAATTGAAAAAGTCGGCATTGGAGCCACCCTTATGAATAAAAATGACGATTTTGATTAGAAAAAGTAAATTCCTCAGTTCCTCAATTTTCTTTTTGAGAATATTAGATACGAGTTTTAATAAAAGTTTTTAAATGTATTGTGAGTGAAATAAGGATCCCACAATAGTCTAGTACTAAATTAATTAGTGTGGATCATGAGTGGTAAAATAAGTTATGTTGTTGAGGGTAAGAAAGAGAAATAATGATAATAAGTAGAGCATGAGTGGTCAAAAATATAAATAAAAAATATTATTGAGAATAATAAAAATGAAGTATTTTGTGATATTATTTCTATAAATATAATATGAAAAAATTTGAAAAATACCAAAAGAAAATTTTGATTTTTTTGAGGGATGGAATAAGTAATAATTTTGGTTATTATTATTTTTCTTTTTTATCAAAAATATAATTTCAATAAAAATAATAATTATTTTATATAAAATTAATACTCTCTCCGTCCACTATAAACGTGCATTTAATTTCTTTTCGGCCCGTCCATCAAAAATGTGCACTTTCCTTTTTTAGAAACACCAACTTTATATTTTTACCCTCAATTTATCCACTTATTTACAAAAAAACACTCATGGCCCACCTTTTTACACTCACAATCCATTAATATATTAATTTATTATACCAATGACACACCTTTTTATACACATTTACTTTATACTAATTACAGTTTTCTTAAAACCCGTGCCACCAAAACCGAGGCACGTTTTTGGCAGACGGAGGGAGTAATATTTATGAACAAAAGCAAACAAATTGGATCGGACACAATCGCCTGTAAGGACTAATGAGCACGCACAGTAGCGCGCGGCCCATATATGATACTCCCTCCATCCCGTCATTCATGACTCCTTTCTTTTTATACGTAGATTAAGGAGAGTTGTGTTTTATATGTAAAAAGTAGGTGTCACAAATTCGAGATATTTTTAATGTAAAATTATTTTATTTTTTAGAAATATGTCAACTTATTGGGACAGTAAAAAGAAAACGAGCCATGAAACGGATGTAGTATATATTACAGGAAAGTAAAACTCGAGTGCTATTTTTTCACAAGCAACAAAGGCACCGTCTTTTACTTCTATATTTTTTCCTCAGTTTTTAACTTTTAATCAATTGAATTAAGTCTTCGTTCTTTGCATTCGTGTTGCAGACAGAGAGAGATGGACAGCGTTTTCTCAGCGGATGACATATCTGACGGATTCTGGTCGCCGCACGCGCCTCCCGTTTTCCTTCACGACGATGCTGAGGTAGAGCAGCCGTCATCCTCCGCCGCCGCAGGGATGAATCGCAGCCCATCGGAATGGGCGTTCCAGCGGTTCCTGCAGGAGGCCACCTCAGCCGATCACAACCTCACCACTTTGCCAACCGATGACGTTGGTAAGATCAAAGCCAACCATCAGCATGAGAACGATATACAGCAGCCGCTGGCGGGCGGCGGCGGCGGCGGCGGCGGAGGCACCCCAGTTGAATATTCGTATCGATCCAGAGGAGTATCAGGCACTCCTCAAAAGCCGCCTCGAGTTGGCTTGTGCCGCCGTCGCTTTGACTCGGGTAATTTTGTGTCTTTTAATTATTTTATTTTGTCCTTATCATTTTAGTCGCCTTTTTAGGGAAACAGTGAATTCTTTGAGTTTTCTATGGGGAGTTAGCTTGTAGCTGATCTCTTACTGTTTATTAGCTAATAGTTTGTATCTTGTGCTTGAGCTGTTGTGCCTTTGGCGTAATTTTCAGACTTCTCCCCTCTTAGATATATTTTTGATAGACCAAGTTATTTTGTTCTGTTTCTGCATGAGTTGAGCGTGTATCATATGCAACACTGAGATTTAGGCATTATTAGTTGCTTATATATTGCTTATTATCAATAGGCAACTCATGGCAAGGCTCCCGAATCTGATGCAGCGGCTGCAGCAGCTGACATTGGCCCTCAGGTTTTGAATTCGGCGTCAAGTAAAGGTTATTGAAAATTATACGGTACTTCTTAGTGAATTTTGATAGAATTATTTTCCCATGAAGATGAATTCTAGTGAAGTTGTGATTGCAAATTTGACTGTTAATTGCTTATTTGGTACTTCTATAGTTCTATATTCCTGCCTATCTCGTGCCCCTTATGCTATTACTTTCAACCATAAAGCACCTTTGTTATGATAGTTATCAATGCTACTAGAACATTATCTGAACGTTATAGAAAAAGATTAAAGGTTGTAATCCACAATTATCAGAGGTAGATTCATGAAAAAGTAGTTTTAAAGCATACGAACCTGAACTCGAAAATCAAAACATAAATGACTAGCTAGGTTGAAGCTCTTATTCCTTCTCTACCATAAGTTAATCATTTGTGTACTTTATTTACAATAATTCAATTGTTTTGGAGCATTGGCTGTTAGTTATCTGCAACTGCAATAAGATTGTCATGCTAAATAATCGAATCAATTAATTGTCATGATGACACTCCTTTCTGGGTCATAATATATGTTATTCCCTGTTTCACTATCCCCTATCCCTCCCTCCCTGTCTCTCTATTTATCTACATATCTCTCTTTCTTTGCTGTCCTCTAGAAATAAATTGTAAGTCGAGATTATTACCTTGTACCGGAGATGTTATGCATTGCTTCATACATCATGTGTTTTAAGGAGATAATATGAATCAGTTGTTTAGTCGTAAAAATGGGTTTGCATATGCTGTGGACTTCTCTTTCTGTTCCACTCACCATTAGACAGCAGCTGCAGCTTGGAGCATTAGACAGATGTTGTCAGTCTCAGATGGTTCGAGTTAGTGCAACCTAGAGAAAGCAAGTTGTGTTATGAAAAACCTGCTTGTTCTTGTGTTATAACATATTTGCACGAGTTCTTTACGAATACTTTGAATGTAGCCATTGAATTCCTTTATCTATGCTATGCATGATGAAAATGTGAAGGCATTGTTATTCATGTATAGAATGGAAGCTCTAACAGTTGGTGACTTCTTGGTTGATGTCCTGAAGTCCAGATGCCCGAGGGTTGGTAGAAGGGTTCATACTTGTGTCTTGTGACTACCCTACTTCATGTAGTGCAGTTTACTCTTTTTTTCTTCTCCTAGTTTTCCTAAGTTAGAGAAAGGATGTCTTGATTTCTAAAACATATGCTAAACTGAATTAACACCATAAATCTGCTGCTGCAAATACATGCAATATGGTATCCGTTGTTTGCGAGTATGCTGATGAGGAGTTAATGAAATAGTATTTGCAAAAAAATGACTTAAATATTTGAAAAATTGAACCTATATGTAACATAATCTTTATTGTCTCTTTAGCAAATGGAAGAGATTCATCAAAGACACGAGTCGAGGATTTAAGTGAAACGGTTGGTGTACCATCCCTTCTTTCAATTTCAACGAAATCTGTTGCTCAAGTGAGGTCCACAACAAGTGGCTCTTCTGGGGATCAGTCTGATGATGATGAAGCAGAAACTGAGGCTACTCAGAATATGGACCGTGCTGACGCAAAACGCATGAGAAGGTAATCTTTTATTTTTCTCTGTGTATTACATGATTACATCATTATCAAGCAGTACTGCAATGTATATTCCTATTCCCAAAATAATAGTGCATAATGCATTTAAGCTTGAAGTTGGTGGTTGTCCTAATCCTTTCGTTTCCTTTCAAAGTTGTCTTTTGAGGAAAACTTCCATTACAGAGAGGATGTTGATTGTTGTTTAATATCCTATATATAACTTCTGCATTTACCTGTGTCTGCTTAAGCTAATTATCTTCGTGGTTCCATCACTCATTTTTTGCGTCTCCCTGTTATTCTGCTTGAAGATTCATTATCAATAGTTTGTCTACATTGTCTTCCCTTAGTTACTGATTTTCTTCTGTCTATTCACCAATTTGCCAAGAATTGAAACCAATTGACTGATCATGAAACTCTCCTCATTTTACATTTCCTCAGCAGAAAATCCAAGATAAATTTTGCTACTAAAGTGTGGCTTGATATAGTATCCAATTGTATTAGATGTGTTAGAATCTTAATCATGATCTATTAGATTAAAAATACAATTCTGGAAAGGATATCAAAGTGCTTGTTCACTACCCAAGGCTTTGTATGCCACGCAAATAAGAAGCCTCTGCTTCTACAAAAAGCAATTAACCATTTGGATTCAGGAACTGTAACCGACATAGGTAGAGATAAATATTAAAAGAAGAAAGAACTAATGTGGAAAGGGGATTCCAGGCTATGTATTTGTCATGATATTTAAAAATTAAAGTGGCAATGTAAAAAGTTAAAATGTATGTTAGTGGATTAACTTGTAGAACCTGCCAAAACCACGGTATTCTCTTGACTGTATAATATACAGATGTGTGTTAGAAACTTAGAATAAGAATGTGCTTTCTTTTTCTATTTAAGCTTAGGATAATTGAGAGTATAACTTTGGGTTTGAGCTATATCTTGAAAATAATGAACTGTCTAAGTTACTAATAAACTAGCCCTACAGTCGATAGCAGCCAACTTACATGATACACTCATCTGTATTGGAAGAAACTTACGACATTTATAGTCACAGATGAATATGCTTTCTTTTTCTCTTTTTAAGCTTTGAGATGATTGAGATTAGCACCGGTTGTTTGAGCTATATTTTGTAATTATTGAACTGTAATATAAAAATACACTGTCCCGCAGGCAAAAGTGGCCAACCCACATGATCTACTCATCTGTGTTTGAAAAAAACATATGATATTATAGGCATGCACTGCAAATATACTGTAAGAAAAGAATCGTCGTAACTCGTAACCTCTTTTTGATATTTTATGAGAAGTTTCTGACCAATAAGTTATTATATTTCTTTAAATGTCTGCATAATGATAGAGTAACTTTTCAATTGCTTAAAAGATACTATATCAGGCTTGTTATAGTTCCAAATAAGTTAGTTATTCTATAGCTTCAAATAAGTCGTGTTATCTGATAAAAAAGTTGAGTATTTTTCAGAATGATTTCAAATAGAGAATCAGCTCGACGCTCAAGAAGAAGGAAGCAGGCCGATATGTCTGAGCGTGAGACACAGGTATAAGCTCTACTCATCATTTTCATTTAGAGAGGTATTCCAATTACATCTTGGTCATTCTTTATCCCCAGGTCTCTCAATTAAGATTAGAAAATGCCTCATTGCTCAAGCGCTTTACCGACATAAACCAGAAGTACAATGAATCAACTGTTGACAATAGAGTTCTGAAGGCTGACATTGAAACCCTCAGAGCGAAGGTAAGTTAAATCATTGAATAGCTGAATATGCTTTATGGTTTGAAATGGTTTACTTTTAAGTGACCCAATTTGTTGTCATTGAGATGCTACGGCACTCCATTTCCATCGCAATTTTTTGATTGTACAAAGTACGTGGCACTTTGGATGCTATATTATTGCACATTCATCCATCTAATATTTGCCATCAGTCACATGTAATATTGTTAATTAAAATTGAAGTCCTGAATTCTGGATCTCTGCTAGAGACCACTTAATCCCTAGTCTGTGCTTTTCGGTAGGATAACCCCACTATATTTGGTAAGAATTGGATTTTCGTGCCACTGATTGTAGCCTGTTAGTTGTGAAAGTAGCTAGAAAGTTCTCAAATTGATTGTCATCTGCCTCTTCATTCATCTTTCAATGTGCGTGTTCTTATGAGTTGGAAAACTCTTTTATTACAAATTCTCTCATCTGCTTTGGGTGAAGGATCTTTTGCGAGCCTTACTGCCTTAGTACATGTGGTCTTGTTGAAGATAAGCGAGCATTTTCTTCTCAAGCAGGTGAAAATGGCGGAAGAAAGTGTGAAAAGAGTAACTGGTTTGAACTCACTATTCCATGATATGTCTGAAATATCCACGGCAGGCATGCAATCCTTCACTCGCAGTCCTGAAACATCAGCACACACTGATGTACCAATACAAGATCAGCGTTATTATCAAGCCCCTTCTAATAATCACTTAACTAACCTTAGAATTCAAAATGACTTGGTCAAGATTCCACCAGCGGAGTATGTAGAGCCAAACATGACTGCAGCCATTGGGGGTAACAAGATGGGAAGAAGTGCCCCTATGCAGAGACCGGCTAGCTTGGAACATATGCAGAAGGGCATCCGTGAAGGAACAATTTCCTCTGGTAATCGAGGCGCTGGAGAACAGTAAGGCTTCATCCAAGATCTCGGTAGTCATGCTCTCAGCAGCGCTGGTCCTTGGCTATGTAAGACTGTTTTTTCTGTGTATAGATAAATGCTCTCTTGCATTCATTTATATTCGTGAAAGTTGCTGGCGCAATTGAGTCATAATTCTAAGTTTCTATTTTCATGTGATTTTCGGACGTCACTTTTATAATCCTGAATTACGTAGGGATGCATATCATTTTATTTTTTGATCAATTTAATACAGAAATTTTAAAGGTCGAGTCACGGTAGACTCGAACCCGAGACTTTGGCCTGAGACATTAACCACTAGGTCAATACATGCACACAAATATCATTTTATTTGTTGCAACGGAATGTAGCCCATCTATCATTAAATTTATAAGACACAAGTTTTAAGTAGACCTGGCCCGATCTGATTTTGGGCTGGGTTGGGCTTAATAAAAAATATGTCCGGTTGAATTTTGGGTTGGGTCCACCCATAACAAGCTAAAGCCTATTGGGTTTGGCTTGGAAAATTTGTTAAAAACACTATTGTGGGCTTGGTTGGGCTTCGATTTTTTTGACCTGATGAATTTTCGAGTTGGGTTGATTTTTGGAAAAGCTTGATGGGCCCGATCTAGTCTGACCCGTCCATTTGACAGCTCTAATTCGATGGATCAGGTTAACATGCTTAAAACTATGTATCTACATCTATATCCTAATTTATAAATAACATTAGCACTCGAAATGGAGATGGATTTCAAAGCTGTTCTCGTCCATATTGATCTATGCTTCAATACCTTCTCCGCATCGGGTGCTGACGTATGATTCTTCAACGGCAACGCTGTCGCGCAGAAGCGCACCACTCCAAAATTTATGTGCACCGAATTTTAGTGGGCATGGTCTGGTCTACGAAGAGGAGGGGAGAGGTGGGTAGTAAATAGTGATAGGGGGAGTGAGGTATAGTGGGGATTGTTTATATTTATTCTTTAATTATAAAGTAATTTCAAGATCTTCCATTATTTCCTACAATAAAATTCTCAAAACGTTTTCTAATGTACTTTGTTGATTTTTCATGTTTTTTTTCATTATCTAATGAGTGCGTTTGAATTTAAAATTCCTCGTGTTGAGTCGTAACAAAAATATAAGATTTATATAGTGCCTGTTTTAGTTTCTTTTTCAATAATATTTTTCAATACTATTAAGTATTGTAGCTTAGTGGTATTCCTCTATTTTTCAAAAATCAAGTAAGAACTACCAATTCCCCTCTGCCAACAAAAATAAATCATTTCTCAATTATAACTTGATATTTTTTTATGTGAATTGCTTAAATTATTATTAATATAATTAGTACAATTTTATTATAATCCTAGTTGTTGGTTGTTAGCCATCCTAATATTCAACTTCATATTTTATAAACATCTTTTTGAATTCGTAGGCTGTATCACTCATTCACTCCACCTTCTAATTGGAAAAATATAATACTTCATTCAGATTAATTATATAGACTTATTTTTCTTTTTTGAATATCCCAAATATATAGGTTGGGTTTAGGTAAGATTTTTTTAACTCATTTACTAATTTAATTCTATTTAATGCTTGATTGACTCAGAAAAATTTATAGTCATTTAATTTTCTAGATACATTACTGAATTTTTTTTGAATTTTTGTGAAGATTCCAATCAGCCTGTATGATTAAGACGGAGGGAGTTTATGAATTTGTTCTTCTATATCCTAATAATTACTTAAATAACACTAGCATCCGAAGTGAAGTTGGATTTGTTTGTCGAGCATTTGGAACCCGTCCTCGTCCATGCTGACCCATGCTTCAATGCCTTCTCCGCATCTGGTGCTGACCAATACCGTGAGATTCTTCACCGGCAACGCCGCCGCGCACCACCAAACCGGCTTCCCCCACCCATAATCCACCTCGTACATCGGAAACCTACACCAGCTGCTGAATGCACACCCCTCCATTTCTCCCCTTGCAATTTCACCGAACACTTTCGTGTAATAATCCCAGTAGATATCTCCACTCTGCGCCTTCCTAATATACTCGTCGCCGCCGCTGCTTCTGATCGATGCTTTCAGTTTGCCGACGAGATCGCCCAACTCCTCGATGCCATCTTCTTCATCATCACTCGTGCTGGAGAAGGCAAATGCGAAAATGGTGCAGTTGCCGAAAGTATTTTCTAGAATCTTCTTTCTGGGCCTCAAATTCACTAAATGGAGTGCAGCTGACTTTGTTTCTGCTTTGGGATTCTTGATTTTTTCAGCCTTCAAGAAACTCCGCCATATAAAAGCTGAGACGAGCTCGACTCGGGTTGGATTCGTAACGACGGATGCTGCAGCTTGTTTGAGAGATGCCAATCTTTCCTTGTCGAACACAAACCTTTTTGTCCTGAATTTTCCCTCCGGCAAGGGAGGGGGACAAAGCTAGGATCTTGAAATAGGTATACGAAATTATGTTTTTGTATCTAAGAGCAAGTTTAGACAGGCAAAATTATGGTATATAGTAAGGATTATTGGCAACTAAATACCCGAATTTTGGGCGTATTTTGATTTTACATAGAAACCTTGAAAGTTGTGAATAAATACACAAATTTAAGCATTACTGTAGTTTTTCCACAATTTAAATTTCAACCTAAATTGAATCTAACATGACATCGACGCGGCACTACTCCAATCAAAATAATGTTATTTTGCTTATAAAACATATATTTTAAAAATTAGAAATATTCTTGATTGTTTTAAATATATTTTTGATAAGTAAAACAATATCGTTTTGATTTGAGTGATGACATGTCTACACGCCATCTCATTTAAATTATACCATTGGATTGCAATGTCATTTAATTTGGGGGGAAATTGATCAAGTTGCGAAAGAACTACAATAATATTTAAATTCATGTATTTATTAACAAGTTTCAAAGTTCATGTGCAAACTCAAAATACACTCAGAGTTTATGTATTTAAGTGATAATAACATTTTTTTAAATTCCAATTTTCTTAATAAATATTAATTATGATTTATTATATATAATTTTTTTTTTATATTCAATGTTTTTAAAATAATGGAATTAATAATAAATCACCATGGACCACCAAAAATTGGGGCCGGAGTATACCATTTGAAAAAGCAAGAGAAATACTACAAGCTAAATATAATAATTAAAATATACATATACCAGGACGATTGGTGGGGCGTGCCAGGGGCTTGGCTCCGTCCCTGCGGCAAGGGGGCTTCCGACAACCTAGTCGTTGCGAAATCCCTCGCCGGGAAATACGCCGCCAGATCGAAACTCAATCTGAAACTCGAGATCTGATCAGCTTCTCCTCTGCACATAGCAGCCCATGAATTGATGAACGCCATGACAGACGTGCAGTCGGCGATCTGATGCCAAAAGCAAATTCCGACGGCAACGCCGCCGCAGGGGAAGAAAGTGATCTGCACCAGCAAAAGGGCTCCTGATTTAGGAGGTGCATCGTTAGTAGGATCCATGGGGAGAAACTGCTTCAGTTGCTCCATGTCGGGATCTTGTACAACGTCGTCGAGCCGAGCTCGAGTTCCAGCCTGCAGGAAATCGACGCCTTCGTCGTTGCAATCGACGACGACGGAGTGATCTAGAAATCTCCCAGCTAAGGGGTAGAATGAAGGTAGAGTATGTGAGAGGGAGTGCTTGAGGTTGTGAAGTATTTGGGGATGATTTGAGATTGTGAGGCCTTTGGTTTGATGGGATTGGATGAAGAAGAGCAGTGGAGAATATGTAGGAGGAGCTAATTCATCCAAGTAGGAAAGCTTGAGCTTTTTCAGGTGCTCAGGTGTTTCAGATGAAGGCTTCACTATCTCTCTCGATGTCACTACCACACGAGTTTCCATGCTTTGCTACTTGCAATCTTTAATTATGCATCTTTGCATATTTATATACCAAAAGAGAATCTGTACGTTGCATATAAATAATCCATCAAGACAAAAACAAAAACTTGTTTTTGTTAAAATAATTATATATTAATTCGGTGAGCTCCGCTGTGAGTAAGGATAATTAGATTTTGTTAATATATAATTAAATTTATTAATTTTTAATTCAAAATTAGAATTTATTAATTCATAATCATGGTTTATTAATTCATAATTGAGGTTTATTAATTCACAAGTAGGGTTTATTAATTCAAAGTTAGGATTTATTAAT
Organism: Salvia rosmarinus; assembly: GCA_036937905.1. Classification (NCBI taxonomy): domain Eukaryota; kingdom Viridiplantae; phylum Streptophyta; class Magnoliopsida; order Lamiales; family Lamiaceae; genus Salvia; species Salvia rosmarinus. Next base: position 108,365,660 of record CM072816.1, on the reverse strand, counting down.
TCATAATTAGGGTTTAATATTCAAAATTAGGGTTTATTAATTCAAAGTTAGGGTTTATTAATTCATAATTAGGGTTTATTAATTCAAAATTAGGATTTATTAATTCACGGGTTTATTATTTCACAATTAGAGTTTACTAATTAAAAATTAAGATATATTAATTCAAAATCATTATTTATTACAGGAGACCATCCCATCCATCAAATTCACATTAGTAAATTATTAGAGTTGAAATTAAGGATCCCATCCATCAAATTCACATTAGTAAATTATTAGAGTTGAAATTAATTGTAAGATCGATGTTTACATAATATTTTCGTCAACTATAGAATTATGTAATAATTATTGCCAAGTCCATTAATTATTTTGTCTTTAATTGATACCGTTTCCTTCTATGCTTGAAATATCGCTCATACTCTCCTAGTGCTTAATAGAATCGAATTATGCACATTAATTTAGTGAAAGGTAAACTTAAGCTACATTTGAAATTTCATATATAATTAAAAATGCATTATATTGACTTGTATGAAATTCATTTTATGAGAACCGACTACATATATTGTACTATGCATAAATGTATAACATTGTGTATATTATAATTGCATATAGGTGGTGAGCTCACCCAAGTTTTTGTCTTGATGAGTGTTCTCTGTGGCGCAAAGTGAGACCAACTTATTTAATTAATTAGTTAATTAATTAAGTAGTTAATTAATCTTAATTAATTAATTTAATTAAATCTAATTAAAATTAATTAATTTAATAAACTTTAATTGTAAATTAATAAATATAATTTTAAATTAATAAACTCTAATTTTGAATAATAAACCTAATTATAAATTAATAAACCCTAATTTTGAATTAATAAACCCTAATTTTGAATAATAAACCCTAATTTTGAATAATAAACCCTAATTTTGAATTAATAAACCCTAATTGTTAATTAATAAACCCTATTTTTAAATTAATAAACCCTAATTTTGAATTAATAAACCCTAATTGGAAATAATAAACCCTAACTTTGAATAATAAACCTTAATTGTGAATTAATAAACCCTAATTATGAATGAATAAATAAAATATAAAATAATAAAAATAAATCACAAAACTTTGTGCGCGCGCACACAAGTTTTTGTGTTGCATATATTATATATACATAGATGTTTAGAACATATTATATATTTATGCTACCCGTTTTTATTGTTCTTTTTGGGAGCTTATGATAGGTATAACAATTATTTATATATTGAAAATAATCTAAGAAGGCCAGGATTAGAGATCGATCAAGGTAACACCCCTAACTTTTTATTAGATCTGTAGAGGGTACATCCATCGATCTTTACATAATGTCAATGATTCACTTGTATAATAATTGAAGTGAAATTTAAATTTATTTAAACTAAATCTCTTAAATGCGACAAAAGTGCTCCCAATTAGATGTTGGCAAGCGCATCCCGATTATTTCATCACTAATTGATCCCAAGTCAAACTAGGCTTGAAATAGCCATCACAGTTTAATGATTACTTGAATGGAGTTAGGCGCATTAATTTGTTGAAAAGTAAACTTAAGATACAACTGAAATGTTATAAAAAAATTATCTGCAAAATATGATTTTTTTTATAATTAACTGTTACAATTTGTTAATTAATTATTCATAAGAAATAGTGGCATATATATTAAAAGAAATGAGTTTTATATAAGAATTAGGTTTTTCATGTGATCTGAATTTGATCAAAAGCTAGCTCAAGAGTGTAGATTTGGACTCCGCCTTATTCAATCCAGTAAACTCATCTTACTCTTAATGGGTGACACATCATCATCGATGAGATCGATTTTTCCCATCTAGAACCGATCAACTCGGTTGTCCATCTGCATGCGAACAACGTTTCGAGTTTTTGGCATGACTCAATTCGACAAGTCAGACAAATTTGTTGGAGTATAGGAAAATCCAACACATTAATTAGGACCAAAATATGATTGATAACTGAATGAGAAATATCCAAAGTAACAAGGAAAACAATCGGATGAGAAACTCTCTTCTGCCTGTTAGAAATCCTCACATTATTCTCCAAGAATAGCACGATTCTCCTCCATAATTAGTGCCACGATTCCCGCACAAATCATACCATTGTTAGCGATACCATATTTAGTTCTTTCCTTCCTCACACAAGTTTTGTAATCTATAAATTGTGTGTGATTATTGTTCAAGCGAAACTATCAAGCAATACAATCCTTTCTCCAGCCATCTTATTTCTTCAATTATGTTCTACATACGATTTAATATGGTATCGAGCGAGCGATCCTCACGGATCATCGCATTCTGCGATCATCATCTACCTTATACAAACTGTTTTCCTTATGGAGGACGAAGAACACATTCAGCCGAAGCTCAACCCGGGCGAAGCTCGCTCAGCATTAACCACGCTTCTACGACACCTCGGTCAATCAACCATCGAAATCGTGTTCCCGAGAACAACCAAAGCCAATCTGTCATAATAAGCATCAAGTTGAGCGAGTTCAACTATGCACCGTGGTCACGAATGATGCATCTAGCCATCGGAGGAAGGGTTGCCTCAATCACATCACAGGCCATCCTCCTTCCCCGAGCCGAATGATCCCACGCACAACAAATGGTACCGAGCGACCTCACCGTCATATCTCGGATCATTCAAAACATGGAACCAACATTAGCCAACAATTACGTCCAATATAGGATGCAGAAGCTTATGGAGAAGCTTAGCTACAACATACGGCATCAAAAGGACTCACCAAATTTTCGAACTCACGGTACAAGCCAACAAGAGCAAGCAAGGCCAAGGTACCATAGAAAGTTTCTACGATGGTTTACAAAGGATCCGCGTAAATAGATGAAAATCACCCAAATCCAATGAAATACGATAAAGACATAGCAACATACCGAAAATACGATGCGAAACACGATTGTTCCAACTTCTCGCGGAATAAGCGAAATACGAACACGAACGGAGGACATCCTTAAAATCGACCCGCTACCAACTGTGGAGGCAGCGTATGCCATAATCCGGCGAGGAGCAGCCCGGAGAGGGATCTGGGGATCTGAGATCATCGAGAGTCCCACAGATCGAGGAATCGGGAACGGTCTGATGGCACAGAGCAACGAAGCAACAGGTATGGCGGCGAGAGGATTTCGGCCGCTCAACCGATCAGGCCCGACTAAAATTAGCGGCTCATCATTCCGGGATAAGATCGACAAGAGCAAACTCAAGTGCTCGCACTGTGGGATGACAAAACACACGAAAGATATGTGTTTCCAGTTGGTGGGTTACCCAGAATGGTGGGAAGACAACCACAAGCCACCGCCAAAGAACAATCAAGGGAAGGTCACCGTCGCGATGGCGGCGCCGGGAACTGGCACCACCGGATCGAGAGGCAGCGGCAAAATTTCAGAAGGGCAAGTCGCCGCGACTGAAGGAGAGAAAGAATGGGGAGCGGCTAGGGTTGCAACGAGAATCAAGGGAGATGAAGGAAATACACAACCCGCACCCGCACCCGCCTCCGCCTCCCACACTTATGAAGGTACCGGGTCGGGTCTTATACCCGACCCATCCGTTTTTGATCCCGGGTCACCCATTTTTTGTGAATCTCAAGTAAATGTTTTAACAAATGGTCCTACGAGAAAAAAAAATGCTGAATGGATATTTGATTGCGGTGCCACCGACACGATGACGACGATTCGCCGATTTTTGATGCTTACAAAGCCACAAAAACCCATGTTCGACAAACTAATGGGAAATTACTCTGTTGATGGGGCGGAACGATAGAAATTTCTCCAACCCTTAGAATTTCTAATTGTCTTTATGTGCAAGATTATCCCATAAACTTTTATCCATTAGTCATGTTACAAAGGAACTTCATTGTCTTGTGCTAACGCATCCTACCTTTCGCATTTTACGGGATATCCAGACGGGGAGATCATTGGACGTGGGCGAACGAAATGGATTGTATTACGTGGATGAAATTGCTCAAAAGGCACCGTGATCTTGCTTCACCGGAACTACCATATCTTGCTTGGCTCGCATCGCCGACTTGGACATCCTTCCATAGGTTACCTTAAACTTTTGTTTCCTAAATTAGTTTCTTGGACCTACATTGTGAAACATGTGTTTTAGCCAAGAGTCATAGACAAACCTTTAAACCTAATAATACTCGTGTGAACTCTATGTTTTCTTTAATTCATTCGATATTTGGGGCCCCTTTGTCGTTGGGGTCAAAATTTCAAATATTTTTGTTATTTATAGATGATCACACTCGTATGACTTGGGTTTATTTTTTGCACCACAAATCTGAAGTTTACTCCAAATTTTCCCTTTTTTATAAAATGATTCAACAACAGTTCAAAACCAACATTCAAATTTTGCGATCCGATAATGGGGGAGAATTTGTTAATTCATCTATGACAAAATTCTTCCACGATAACGGGCTCATCCATCAAACCACCTGTTCTCACACACCCGAACAAAACGGAGTAGTCGAAAGGAAAAACCGTATCATCTCGAGATTACACGAGCAATCATTATTGAATCTCGTGTACCTTCCAAATTTGGCACGAAGTCGTAGCGATCGCTGTTCACCTCATAAACCGATTTCCCACAAAAAGCCTTAAACTTAGAACTCCTCTACAAGTTCTTTCCGATATTGCCCAAACTCCTCTACCTCTCACCTTAAAACCCCGTGTCTTCGGTTGTTCTGTTTTTGTTCATATACCCAAACATGAGCGCACGAAACTAGATCCCTGTGCCGTTAAGTGTGTTTTTGTTGGATATGGAATCAACAAAAAGGGCTACCGTTGTTATGATCCTAAATCCCGTCGCATGTTCACCACCATGAACTGCAATTTCCTCGAAACAGAATTTTTTTACCATTCCCACCTTAGTAGTCAAGGGGGGGATATTGAGTCTGACCCACTAAGTTGGTTGCCAATTTCGAGTCATTCAGCAGAGGTGGTTCCAACAGAGCCAGTTAATGGTGCCGTTGAGACAGTTCCTGAAACGAATTCACAATCAAGAACTCGGTGAACCGGATGATCACCTTCCCATCCGGTATCCGAAATAAGAGATCCCAAGATATTAATATTGAACCAGAGACGAATCTCACGTTCCTCGGAGGAAGTTCTCAAACACGAGGATCCTATTGGATCGATGGACAACTCTCACGGTGAGCCGAACAAAATACGATCACAGATCAATATGTTACGCCCCGAGGAGCACGGAGGATTCCCCAAAAGATACTCTCCGAAAGAATCGTCGGACCATCAAGGTACCCGATCCAAAACGTTACTAACAATAATCTTAGCAATCTCGCAAGAGCCTTTCGGGTTGCTCTTTACCGAAGAAGACTTGCCAAAGCGGTAGAAGAAACTCAAGTCGAAGCGATGGGCGAAGCGATGAAGAAAGAACTGGATGCTTTGATCCGGAACAATACATGGGAAGTATGTGATCGACCACGAGGAAAGAAAGCGGTTGGATGCGGATGGGTCTTCACCATTAAGAAAACCGGATGGGTCTATCGAAGGTACAAAGCTAGGCGGTTGCGAAAGGATAAACCCAAACCTACGGGTGGACTATTCAATGACTTTTTCCCGTAGCCAAAATGAGTACCGTAAGAGCCTTGATGTCTATTGCGACAAACCAGAATGGCCCTTCATCAATTTGACGTTACAAATGCTTTCCTACACGGAGAATTAAAGAGGAAGAAGAGGTGTATATGGAAGTGCCACCGGATTTGAATTAGGCAATGGAAAATATGCAAACTAAAGAAGACTTTATATGGTCTCAAGCAATCATCAAGAGCACGGTTTGGAAGATTCACCAACGCTATGAGGAGCTATGGATACAAGCAAAGTAATTTCGATCATACTGTTCTTGAAGAAACGTGGGAACTCATCACTGTCTAATCATATCGTCGATGATATGATCATTACTGAAGTGACACGGAAGAAATAGAAAACTTGAGGAAACAACTATTCCTTGAGTTCGAAATGAAAGATCTTGGTGCCCTTAAATACTTTCTTGGTATCGAAGTGCTTAGATCAGGCAGAGGAATTTTCATATGTCAAAAGAAGTACACCCCGGATCTTCTCACCGAAGCGGGAATGCTGGAATGTAAGCCTGCAGACACTCCTATTGCTATAAATCATAAACTGCAGATTGTTGAAGGTGCCGAAGCAACCGACCGTGGGAGATATCAACGATTGGTAGGAAAACTCAACTACCTTTCCCATACAAGACCAGATATTGCTTATGCTGTTGGAGTCGTTAGCCAATTCATGCATAAACCACAAGCTGATCACATGGAAGTTCGCACTCGTAATTGTAAGGTATCTCAAGGGGACTTTTGGATATGGAATATTTTTTGGCAAGAACAGACACTTGAGAATACATGGTTACACGGATGCAGATTGGGCAGGAAATCCAATAGACAGGAGGTCAACCGCAGGATATTTCACCTTTGTTGGAGATAGCCTAATAACATGGAGAAGCAAGAAACAGAAGGTCGTAGCACTTTCCAGTGCCGAGGCAGAATTCAGAGGGATCAAAAGTGGACTAATGGAGATCTTATGGTTAAGGAAGCGCTAATGTAAATGGCTTCCTCCGGATCAAACCATTAAGATATTTTGCGATAATAAAGTCGCCATCGGCATATCCGAGAATCCGATCCAAAGCATGACCGAACGAAACATGTTGAGATCGATCGGCACTTTATCAAGGAGAAGATAGAAGCTGGAATCATCGAACTACCCTTGTCCGCTCAAGATCGGATGGCGATATATTGACCAAAGCCGTAAGTTCGAGAAGTTTTATGAATATTGGACAAGTTGAATATTGGAGATCCCACTACTCAACTTGAGGGGTGTTAGAAATCCTCACATTATTCTCCAAGAATAGCACGATTCTCCTCCATAATTAGTGCCACGATTCTGCACAAATCATACCATTGTTAGCAGTACCATATTTAGTTCTTTCCTTCCTCACACAAGTTTTGTAATCTATAAATTGTGTGTGATTATTGTAAAACAATTATCAAGCGAAACTATCAAGCAATACAATCCTTTCTCCAGCCATCTTATTTCTTCAATTATGTTCTACATACGATTTAATACTGCCCAAGCAACTAGCGTCAGTCTGATCAAATATCATCTTAAACGAGTCTTTCCATTAAGGAGAAGCCTACTACCCATAACTCAAATAAGAAAAAAAATAACCAAAATTCAAATAAAGGGTCCGAGCCCAAAACCACGAGTCAAGCCCAGCTACTTTCAAATAGTGAAAGAAAGAGATCGAGGAGTAACATATTACTAATAAATTACACAAAGCGTCCTGGTAATTTTAGCCTTTGTGAAAAATAAGTTATGTAGGAAATTATTTGGAGTGAACTAAAATTAGGGTTAAAATTAACAGTTAGCAAACAATTAAAAGAGAAACTAAAGAGAAGCTGAGACCTGATCTGCTATTCGGACATTATTTTATGATGTTGGTGTGGAGGTTCAGTCACTGCAGAAGTGCAGAAACTGAAGCGGACCACAGTAATAAGAAAAAACCAATAATAATAAAAAAGAGTTCGAACTGAAAGTGATATAAAACTAAATAATCACTGATAGGTAATTTCTATACATCACATGGATTGAGAATGCAGTATCATGTTGCATATATAATGGGAGGAAAAAATAGGAAAAACCATCAAGTGCATTCAGCGCAATGTAATGTAATCAAGCTTCTTCCAGTTGTGAGAGCTGAAGATCATAAAGAATCGGGTTGGCTTCAAGCTTATCAGCAATTTTCTCAAGGATCTTCTTGAGAAACACCATTAAACTGTCTCTGTCTAATTCAGCTGCATCATTCTCACTGTCTACCTCAGTAAATAATTCATCAAAGAGAACCGTCATTTCAGGCAGTTGCGAAGGTGGTAAACCGAAACCATCCCCATGTTTCTCGAGGTAAAACTTGATTTTCGTGGCATGTGACTGGTCACCGTTGGTTTCATATTTTTCCTCCATCATCTTCTCCACAGCATCATCAGGCAGCCTCTCCTTGGCTAGAAGCTGCAGAAACAGTCAAAGCAGCACTCAAAAGATTTGCAAGAAAAGTCCTCATAGCACAACAAGAAACCAATAATTAGTTGTCATATTAAGCATTCCTGATCCTGAAACATCTATAAAAACTAAAAATTTATTTAGGTTTATGTCGAAAAGGTATTCACCATAAACCAATACATACTTGATACTGTTTATTTGAATTAGAAAAATAACATTGAAATTTGAGGTATAGACAAGTGTTTGAAAGCTAACAAACAGCATCCATATGAAAATTATTGTATCTTCTTTACAGTATGACCATAGTACATACCAAAACTTTTGATTTCAAAAATTTTAGAAGATGGTGGATTCCATGTCCATAAATTGAAGCAAACCAGAGAAGTAAGTTACCTTTCTAAGCTTAGAACCATTCGCCAATTTTATATGCTTTAAAATGACAACAACAGGTTTCTTTGCAAGACTATCAGCAAGTTCTTGTAGCACAGGTTGCAGCAATTGAGCAAACTGTGCCTGTCCCAGTTCTTCTTTTCCAGCTGCTCCATGTTTCTTGAAGATATCATTTAACTGTGGAAATTCTGTTCAACAGCAATTATGTGCTCAGAATTACAACTAAAAGTTACAACTCAGAGGTGAGATGAGAAGAAAGGGTAAACAGAATACGTTATTTCAGAATGCATGTTAGGAAGGCTAAAATGACACTACACAATTGATATGAAGATACAGACATACTCAAGTTTATGATCTGTTCACGATTTTTCCAGTTTATGAAGGAACTTATGATAGCCTAAAATATCATAGATATAATAGTAGCAGGTATGACTAGAGCAAAGTTTTTATCCATCTTGTACAATGCTAATAATGAAAAATAGTTAGACACAAATTATATAGTAGTAGAATTCTTGACAGTGTATCAGCAACTAAAATGAAGTAATAACTACACACAGCATCATATATTTTTTTTCTTTCTTTCTTTCTTTTTTCTCTACGATTAGAACTAGCAATTTCAGGTTATATCCAAAACTGGAACCTAACCAGCTCCAGAATGGAAAATGCATATGGGAAACCATTAATTTTCGTCAAACTTTTCTTCATATCACAGTGTTTGCGGAATAGTCAAATTAACACATGAGAAAAAACAGTACAAAAATCCTGGAGTTTTGAGTGAAGATTTTGCTGACAAGAATAGTTCATAACCACCTACTTGAATCGATAGAAAATCATAAACACTTAATGGAAAGAGTAAATTTGTTACAACCAGTACACACATGCTGTTTAGCTTTCACAAAAAGCAGCAGAACTGAACAATATATATCTTGTGTTCAGCAGCTACAAATCTTCAGGACCTTCCAAAAATCTCATGTGCTTACAAACATATTTTATGGCGGAGAGTGAGTATACCTGATACTGGAGGAACCCCGGATTCGATGCCCATATGAGCCAGAGCACTCTGTATCTCATCCTTACTAATTTTTCCTCTATCTTCTACGTCTAAATCAGTGAAAAGATTCTCCGCTAGCATTGCGAAATCGTCTTCATCTTCCAAGAACATAATCAGAGATCCGCCGTCCAATATTGTCACAGCAATAGGATCATCTGAATTGAAACAGCCAGAAGTTCATAATACGAGCAACTTTTCTTGCACAGATGATAAAAGAAACCGATTGAGGCGGAAATTCCAACGTAGCAAAATCTCAACAGCACAAATTGTAACCCCCTCCCCCCACCACAAAACAAAACACTCACAACAAAAAAATAATAATAAAAAATAAAAAATGAAGTTGATCGCCAATCACAAATTTCTAGGTTTTATATTTAAAAAACAATTAACTGCTACATGTCAACATTTTGACCGACTAACACGTACTCATCGAAAGAGTAGAGAACTGAAGTCAACAAACCCAAAACTCACCTTTGAGTTCATCGGAAATGGCAGAAATGTAATTTCGAAGACTTGTGCAGGCATCGGAGTAATTGAGCTTCTTAGAGCGGAATCCGACGGTATCAGAGACGCCGATCCGCCGAAGAGCAGAGCACTTGAGAGTTTCCGGCAATACGAAACCGAGAAGGGAGAGGGAGGCCCTCGTTTCAGCCAGCTCCAGCACCTCTGCACCGGTGATCGCAGTGTCCGGAGGTGCAGGAGGCAATGAAACATCGGCATCTGAGAGCTGAGATCCGTCGAAGATCGTCAGTCCTGCTTCTGCCATTGCTTGGAATTGGTGAGGTCTAGTGTGAGAGAAAGAGTTGAATCTTTCAAGAGGAATGGAGAGTGAGAGAGAAACAGAAAGAAAAAGAAAACCGCGTGGCGCGTACTTGAAGTTATATGGAAAATTCAGTTTGCCATTAAACGATGGTTGGATACATAAACTCACACATAACTATTTAACCATCTAACAAGTTAGAATCCACATGTATGAATATAAATTCAATCAAAAACTCTATCAATTAACACAAATAATCGAGATAAAAAAACGAAAATGAGAATTAGTGTAAAAAGATTATAACCCAAATTGGATTTAGACGATTAGATTGATGTAACGCTTCACTTTTTACTTGGGTCAAATTATTTTAAATTTAAATATTTTATATTGAATTTGTGAATATTTATCATGTTTGATTTTTTTATTAACTTGGACTTAAGGGAGTCCATAGTTACGCAATTTCGAGATTTATTTTAGGACCTTAATAATTCACATTGCAAAGATATAATAAATTCCTTCTGTTTTGGGCTGATTTATTTATTAACTTAAGCCTGGCCTTAGAAATAAATGGGTTGGAAAAAAAATTTGTTTTGGGAGTCCAAATTGCATTTTGTTATCCCACAAGAATTTAGAATTTGGCTCACGTTGCCTTTCCTCAAACACACACATTCCTAATATTTTCAAAAGTTTTATTTCTGTCAATGCTACGACAATCAAAAGTCTTTCACGTTTGATTCTAAGTTCTCTCAAGCAGCTGTGGTGGGCCGCCGCCAAGAAGGCCGACGCCGGCGACGGGAGGGACGTCGACGCGGACGGCCGCACAGCCCTCCTCTTCGTCGCGGGCCTCGGTTCCGAGCCGTGCGTGCGGCTGCTGGCGGAGGCGGGCGCGAACCTCAACTACAGAGACGTCAGCGGAGGATTGACGGCGCTACACATGGCCGCCGGCTACGTGCGACCCGGCGTCGCAAAGCTGCTGGTGGAGAGCGTCGCCAACGTGTCGGGGGCGGACACCGCTGCAGCTGGCGACGGAGATCCTGAAGTCGACGGCGCAGCTGCAGTTCGGGCGGCGGATGGGACTGGAGAGCGTGGTGGGCGTGCTGGAGGGGGCGGCGTACGAGTTCGCGGAGGTGGAGGAGGTGTTGGATAGGAGGGGGAAGGGGGAGAATGTGGAGTATTTGGTGAAGTGGGCGGATATTGAGGAGGCTACTTGGGAGCCTCAAGAGAATGTTGATCCTGATTTGATCAACGCGTTTCATCAACTAGGTCCACTTCCTCGATCCTAGCATCTTTAATTTACAAGGATAGACGGTGTGGCTGTTGGGATGCAATTGCGAATTTCATGGGTTATACTGGTTTTTGTTCATGGTTGAGAAATAGTATAAGCGCATTCCTTTGCAAGATCAGAGATGATCGGACTATAAGACACGTTTAACGCTTCTTCATCTTTTCACATTCTTATTTCTGGCTTGTCGCTCTGAGCATATAAACTTTACTTGAAGCTCATCAAAAATTGTCTCGTAATCGAATTAGCTACCTTCAATAATCTGCCTTAATTCAGGCCCCTCGATTTTTTAAGCTTATTTCCCAATTTCCTGGATGATTCTTTTTTAATTTGAGCTATTAAATTTGTTGTTGATTTTCCTATGTGCTGAGCTTTTGCGTTCCTTCCCTTGTGTTTTCGACTTTCAAGGGTGTGAGTAGGGATGTCAATGAGTGGGTTTTATCCGGATCAGAATCAGTAAATAAGTAATGGTTCTGGTTCTGGATCCGACCCATTAGACACTGAATCCGGACCGGATCAGAACCATCAACGATGGATCTTAAACGGTCCGGATCTCAGCGGGTCTGGAACCAGAACCAGACTAGAACCGGACAAGAACCAGAACTAGAACCAAAACCGTTGATTTATAATTTAATGTGTTATGAGTGATTTTGAATCGATATGGATAAAACTAGCTCATTGACAATCCTATTTAAACTTAGGCTCGTCAATAGATGAGTTTTACACGTACCATAACCAATAAATAAGAATTAGTTCTGGTTTTGGAACCAGAACCAGATCCGGACCGGACCGGACCATCAAACTATGGATCTAAACGGTCCGGGTCTAAAGCGGGTCTAGAACCGGAACCGGAATCAGAACTGCTGCTTTAAAATTTAATGGGTTTTGAACGGTTCCGGATCGATCCGGGTAAAATCCACCCATTGACATCCCTAGGTGTGAGTATCTAATGGAGAGATCTTGGTTGGCACTGCAATATTGGCTGCAGCTTAACTCCCTTTGATTAGCTATGGACATCAGTGGTGGTGAAAAATCTGTTTGTGGTGGCAATGCGCGGCAGCGTTTCTTGTGCACGTGTTTTCTCATGCGGTTAAAGGGAGATATATAGCGTGCACAAACATGGCTTTTTTTTGTTTCGCTGTCTCTACGAATTTCCAACTAGTAGCACGGATTATATGCATGTTAAGATTACTTATCTATACAAAAAATTCATTACTAATTCAATAAACTATAAATATTGTGTTTGTCTATAATAAAACTATTAAGTAATTATAAATAGTTCAAGTCTAAAATATAGAAACATCAAATTATATTATAAATTTTGATATCATCTCTCATATATTATAAATAATATCTACATCTTTAGTACTATTATCTTTGCATATGTATATTATTACTCTCTCTGTCATTGATATATATTCTTAGTTTTTATCAGTACGAGTTTTAATAAATGTAATTTGTGTAAAGTGAGTGAAAAATATGATACACATAATAAGATATACTATGTGAATGGAAAATATGGGCTATGTGTGGGTTTTTTGGATTGAATATGGATAAAAGTGTTGACTTTTGAATAGATCCATGTCTATAATGGAAAGTGAACGAATTTTATGGATATATCGAAATAGAATTAAATGAACAAATATGGTGGACGGATGTAATATATATGAACTTATAAATATAAAAATAGTTAACGTGAGAATTATTTTTATCGTGAGAGCATAATAATAATAAAAAATGAATTTATTGTGAAAGTTAATGAATCCATCTTGAAAGTTATAAGTAAAAAAGATATGGAATTTTTGTCTTTCATATAATTCATACTCATGCAAAAATTTTGAATAATAGGGATTCAATAACTTTCTTGATAGATTTATCAAATTATGAAAGAAAATTTGTTTATTTTTTTGGTCAAATAATATAGAAATTTTAAAGCTAATATCATGATAAATTTCAACATAAGACCTTTAACTTTATTTATTAACTACTCGATTAGTATGCCAATATAATTTCAGAATTTGTTTTATTGTTTTTTGTTTCTTTCAGAATTTGTTTTTTGACAAATAGAGACGTGAAGAATAATTGTAAGCAGTTGTTTTAGTCTTTGGTTGATTAAGGTCTGTCATCGACACGTGGCCATGATTTTCATAGCTAGAGTAAAATTAGACAATGCATTTAATTTTCATAAAGACTGCGTAATCAAGTGATTGTCCGAATCACCACGCAAGATTCAGTCTAACGTTTCCAAGTCGCTTTTAAGTCGAAAAATAAATTAATTAAAAAAATTTATTTCAAATTTACAAGATCTTAATAACTGAACTAAATTTACGGTGTAATTAATTGAAAGTCTGTTACACGCAAAAACCACCTCATGGGAACGTAATTATTCAAGTTCATATAATCAAGAATAAGAGTTTAGGTATATCTATATATATATTATTATTTACATCCATTAAAAGCATGTATTATTTTTGATTGCACGAGTATTAATAAATTGCAATAAGTATAAAGTGAATGAAGATAATAAATGAATATATTAATTGATAATGAAACTAAAAAAAATGGATCATGTGTTGTTTTTTGTAAATAAGTGATAGATTGAGGATAATTGATGTTTAGAAAAATGAAAAATGCAAGCTTTTGATAGAGGTTCTAAAATGAATTAAATACAAATTTTTTATGGACGAAAGAGAGTACAAAAGAATCTTAATTATTTTTCAAAACTTAGTTTGCCTAGCTATTATATTTACATTATATATTCAGTTAAAGGGTAATAGTGTAAATACACTATATATATATATAACACTTTTTAGATATAAAATCAGTATTATATCATGAATTTCAAACTAGTGTATTATAAAGAGTTTCAAATAATTGTCGAATAACCAAATCAAACCAGTACAAATTAGACTATATATTCACAAAAAATGAAACTACAATCCACTCTAGGTGAGAATCGAATTAAAAACCTTTTCATTAAGGAGAGTGCCTCAACTTCGTCATTTATGCTAGACTTTATATATCCGCGTAGATATGATATATTAAAGTTATCTAGTTAGCTATTACTGTCATAAAAGTGAGTATTCTTAGAAAGTTTGATCATACCTAAAACATTTCTTACTTGTTTATGGATAAACAAGAGATGTGAGAATTAAGAACCACAAAATTTCGCTACGAACAAAATGAATTCGCCGTGAAAGTTTATGCATCTGGAAAGTTACGGAATCCAAAAATTCGATATTTTTCATCTGGAGTCGAATCTCATGAGAGATAAAAATTCCATTTTTTTAGATTCTTTTGAATTCAGTAACTTTTCCGACGGATTCATCAACTTTCACAATGAATTCATCATTTTTTGGTTCTCACGATAGAAATAATTCACACATTAACTCTCTCATATAGAGTTATATATATATATATTATATTTGATACGAAATAAGAATTCTTTTATAATTGAAATTCTTCAATATTATAATAAGATTTATCTATAGTTATACATATATATATATATTCATTATTTAAATTCAATATTTTTACATGCATCACATGCTGCTAGTTAGTTCAGATGGGTATATCAGTATATCACACATCAACCATTTTCTCTTTACTCTACGAAAGCTTTCAAATTATGATATCAATCAATTTGGAGCAGAGATTATTGGAGGATTGCACCAATAATCGACGGATGAAATTTGGGTTCTCGAGCTGAAACTAGACGAAATATGCACAAACGCACAAAGAATGAAGAAACCCGACAACTAGCTAGCCCAAGATATCTCAATCACCTAGAAGAGAACAGGATCAAACTTAGAGGCGTAATAAAGTATAACTAATTATCACGTGGCAGTCTTCCTTGCCACGGTATCTAAGCCGACCTTCTCGATCATTTCACTTTCAATTCTCACACACGATGAAAAACTAATTCGTTTATATTTCTGTATCAGAAACTTCTACTTGGAAAATGAAGGCAGCTTCCAATATCTGACTTTTTTGCACCAACTACGCGTCCAAAGTCAATATACATTATCAAAACTGAAGAAGCTTAATTAATTAAATGTTAAAGCAAGGGCGAAAAATTAAAACTACTATCTTCCTTAAACATATGTTTTTGGTAAGTTAATGACCATGTCAACTATTAATAAGTTGTCGAAATAATTGCAAATTAATTAATGAAATAAACGCGCAGAAAAGACCGGTAAGTTGTAATGTTTGAAATTTGGATTATGTACAAGCCGGAGGAGAAGCAGCTTCTCTAGAGAACGTGTCAATCTATTTTATTTCTTTTTTCTTTTTAAGTTGACACGCGTTAATTCATTCTTGTATGTGAGTATATATATACCCTATAACTGCCATAACAATTACCAGTACTAGTATACATTCAAGTCTTTAAGATATGGCACTCTCATATTTTGGAGTTTTTGTGGCAATTTCACTGCTTTTGTTGCCCATGGCAACTAAAGGAGATAGTGATGTTCCTCCTAGTTTAGCTCCTTTTTTTGGTATATATACTTTTCTTGTCTTATCTTCCTGTTTTAATTATTCATTCATTCTGCAATCTACACTTGATTGATCATGTCATGTGGCTTTTTTTTGCAGAATATTTGTCAGTGATATAAACATATGGTGATGTAATGAATTTTTGTCGGTGAATGTGCAGATGATTTATGTAAAGAGGTGGAATGCGGAAAGGGAAGTTGTGAGGCAGCTCCAGGCTCTCCTTTCAACTTCAAGTGCAACTGCGACCAAGGATGGAAGCGTACCCGCCTCGAGGATGAAGATGACTTAGAATTCCTTCCCTGCATCATTCCCAACTGTACTCTCTCTCTCTCTCTCTCTCTCTCTCACACACACACATTTATTGTCAACTATAAAATTTTCAAATAACTTCATCCGGTCGAGTTGACCTAATCGATACTAATCTTTTGAAATCTGAGAGGAAACTTCATTTCAATATTCTAAGATGGTGAGCTATAATCGTTTGATTCTTAATAAAACAGCATTAAGCACATGGCAAGCGAATTGTTAGACTTTTAATAGAAGACAACTTAGGGTACCTTCAATGTATGTTTTTCATTATTAAGAATTTGGAATAAACTTCTTTATTATTAGAATGAAGATGATGTGGCGAGAAGTTGAGAGACAACTCCGTTGATAGTAAAATTTTTTATAAAAAAGTTGAAGAAATCATTTCTTTACCATTGTACATATGTTTACTTGGTATTCTCTATAAAGCCAATTTCTAAAGATAAAAGTTGATTTTTGGCTTTTTTAGGATTTCATAATAGTCTTTCTTCTTTTATAAAATTTATCTCACATTTATATGTATACTATAGTGGGACCTATGTAAAAATTTATATTATAGATATATAGTTGGAGAGAAATATAAAAAGAAACACGTAAATTTTTAAAAACTGATATAACATTAAAAAAACTGAAAGTCAAACACCTTATTAAAGAAAAAACACCTTATTATCATTGATCATTTTATTAATTATCATAATACATTCATAACATTGTAATTAAATGCATGCAGGTGACGTTGACTACTCGTGCATGCCAGCGGCCCCTCCACTCCCAGCAGTTCCCCACAACTTATCCGTCTTTGATCGTAATTCACTAATGCTTGATATTTTCCTGAATTATTATCATATATGATAGCTAAATTTTATTTAAAGCACGAGATTTGTTAATTATAAATATTTTCTTAAATCCTTTTATTGCTAAAAATATTTTTAGCTTGCTATTGGGTCTACTGTGGAGAAGGAACGTGCACAAAAATGCAACACGTACTCACACGTGTCAGTGCGATTCTGGCTACTCCAACCTCCTCAACGTCTCTGCGTTTCCCTGCTACAATGATTGTAAGATTATTTGTCATCAATAGGTGTTATTTTTCTTTTAAATAGTTGATAAAAATTAGTAATTCTCCTGTAATTATTAATTTGATTGCACACCTCAATTAAATATGTTCTTACGGTTTTAGGTGCTATTGGGTCGAACTCGTGTGAAAGGCTTGGGCTGAAGGTTGCTAGCTCTACTTCAAATCCAGCAAATAATGACAATAACAAAGGTATGGTAGTCAATTTTCAGAATTATATCTATATTTCTCTCTCTGTCTCTCTCTCTATATATAGAGAGGATATATATAGAGGAGAGGGGGAAGAATTCAAATAAAAACATATTTTTCATAAAAAAACTAAAAACCAATACACTTTACGTACAAATTTAATGCACTTTATGTATAAAGTTATTGCATTATGGAATTTTGATGAATAATATTATTTTTTACTAAAATTCAAGGATGCATTAGTTTTATACATAAAGTACATTAACTTTATACATAAAGTGCATTAGTTTTTAGGTTTTTACGAAAAATAGTTTTTTATTATAACTTAACCATATATATATAGGCACATTCTGATGCACCCGGATGCTGTGTGCACCCGGATGATGTGTTCTAATAATATTCTAATTGTAATTAGTAAATTTTAATTATAGATTAATAAATTCTAATTAAAAAAATACTAAATCCTAAAGAAACTCCAATTGACCCTTTCTTAGTAATTAACAATTAATTGACTAGTAATTAATATTTGAATGCTAATATTATAAACTACATCTATTTTTTAGCATTTATTGTCATTTATTTATCGGTACTTTTTTTAATATTAAAAATGGAGCACATGAGGGGTGCTCTAAACCCCATACAAAGAGGTTTATTTATCGGTATTAGGGTTTTGGTTTTTATTATGGATAAACTTCTTAAGATTTTCCTAGTGTTTTGTTTCCCCTCAAAAGGATAAACTAGATAGGTTTAATTTCATACAGATTTTCCGTAAATTGAAATATACAAATGATTGTGGTTTCGCAGTACCCGATTAAAAGCAATTAATTGAAATATATGTAATTCTTTTGTCAAAAATATAATTGAGATATAGTAGCGCCTACCGCTGAATTAATGTGGAAATATTTATACTTGCAGCTATAGCTTTCTCTCTGGGGAAGTTCAACTGGATGGCGGTCTTGCTTGCAACTGCTGCTGTTGGTTTCTGGAGATAAGGGCTCGTGACGTGACATTCTATTCCCGATTCGATTCGCATATTTATACGCATTCTATGTATTTTATTTTATTTTATTTTATTTCTTTGATAGATTTCAGATTATTATATAAATTATACGAAAAGCATGTAGTCAGATTATTGATGTACAAAATAAATAAATGAATAAATACATTTTTGTGTGTATTTTGCTTCAAAATAATTCGAACTGACGTAATAGAGTGTGTGAGAATTTATAAATTCTCCCGATTGCATACGACACAAATACTAGGTTACCCAACTCCAATTTTAATTTGGAATAATTATAATTTATCTCCCTATCTTTTAGAATATTTTGAAAAATATCTAAAATTTGAGTTTATATATATAAATATTCTCATCATTTGAAAAATATTCCGGTATAAAGATTTTAGCCGTGAGATGTTGAGTTACATTATCGCGTAAATTATAACTTAAATTAGATGGAACCAATCCACACCATTTTTCCCTAATCACCACCACTGAAAACGAAGTCATTTCTATGGCAATAACGACGTCATATATATATATATATATATATATATATATATATATATATATATATATTATTTTAAGATTCCGAAGTTCAAATCTTGATAGAATGTGAACAATTATTATGTGTAATATGAATTTTGAAGTGTAAAGCTTATATATATATGAGATTCTAGGATGTTGACTTAGCATTAGGGTGGTCACCTACATGGGGTTTCCACTGCTTTTATCGTTTTGTACTTGAACTTTGTAATAGTTTATTCTTTTTATTTGAGGAACATATTGTATATGTTTGTCTATTATTTGTGATGTACTATTTGTTTATTGCAAAGGCAGCGTGTTACCATGAATATAATATCATATCTCGTGCAGATTTCAATGCACAAGTCTTTTTGTATTATTGATTTTGTATGCACAAAACTATTTCATTTTTTCTTTTTTACATATGCAGATTAGTCATTACACTTGTAGTTATGGAACATGGTACCACCCAACGATTTGCATGTGCATATCTGTAGCTATTATATGTATTTATATGTCCAGAGTTGAGCATATCTTTGAGGATTAATAAAATTATATTTTGTTCATGATTGGTGCTACTTTGTTTATAATTATATGTATTTTGTGCATCATTGTATGATTATTAGTTTTATGAGTAAATTATACATTATTCATGGCTTGGGGAAAGTTTGTTCATGAATGGGAAACTTTGTTCATGATTGTATGTAGTTGTGCATAATGTATGATTAGTTTGTGCAAATTGATTTTATGGACATTTATTTATGAAAAACATTCTATGCGCTGAGATATTATAACGAAATAGTTCAATTGGGTCCTTCTTCAATTTTGGAATGTTCATAGTTGCAAAAATATGCTTCAAACTTTGAACATGTATCATAATGATATGCACAACCCGAAGAAACTCTGCATAACCAATAACAATGTTTTAAACTGCTTTGTGATCTAGATCTTTACAAAATTATATTCTCCGCTTAACAAAAAATTAAAAAATTATACGCATGAGAAAACTAAAGTGCTTATTTTTATATGTATATTTATTAAAGTGGCCCCAACTTTATAAGCTATGTTTACTTTGTTTGTTCTTTTTTACAAAAATATACATCCACGTGTGGCATTTATATTTTTAGGTGTTATTTGATATTCCATTCATTAGATTATTGTAATCATTTATTGTGTGGCCTTCCATGTTTGGTGTATCTTAAGGTTAAATCCCAGGTAATTGACAAATTTCACTATGATTTTCTATTAAGTTATATATGCACAAACATTATATTTATATGCACAGTAAAAAATCATTGTATTGTCGATACCTACAACATAATATAGTTATGCATATCAATAATATTATCATGCACATACGATCGTCATAAATGAACAAAAAAAATAAACTCGATGAGATTGTGCACATACGATCATCATAGATGTGCAAAACAATAATGAGATTGTGCACAATATTTCTATTGCTAAAATTTAAATTTATGAACACGTTTGGTGAAATTTATAATACTCAAGATGATCAACAAACCAAATAAGGATAGACATTGCAAACCATCAAACAATTGAGAGGCAACAAAACAAACAACCCAACAAAACACCAATGAATAATCAACGTCGGAATACAATTTCGATAATGAAATTGAAGAAAAAATAATTTATATAAAAATTAAAATGATGCATGGACAAATTAAACTGACCACGGCTAAATTAAAATGATGAACAAACATAATAAAGCCATAAATATTTGTTATCTCTCTCTCTCTCTCTCACACACACACACACTTATTGTCATCTATAAAATTTTCAAATAACTTCATCCGGTCGAGTTGACCTAATCGATACTAATCTTTTGAAATCTGAGAGGAAACTTCATTTCAATATTCTAAGATGGTGAGCTATAATCGTTTAATTCTTAATAAATCAGTATTAAGCACATGGCAAGCGAATTGTTAGGCTTTTAATAGAAGACAACTTAGGGTACCTTCAATGTATGTTTTTTCATTATTAAGAAGTTGGAATAAACTTCTTTATTATTGGAATGAAGATGATGTGGCGAGAAGTTGAGAGACAACTCCGTTGATAGTAATTTTTTTTTATAAAAAAGTTGAAGAAATCATTTTTTTACCATTGTACATATGTTTACTTGGTTTTCTCTATAAAGCCAATTTCTAAAGATAAAAGTTGATTTTTTGCTTTTTTTTAGGATTTCATAATAGTCTTTCTTCTTTTATGTCATTTTTTGAGTCTCACATTTATATGTATACTATAGTGGGACCTATGTAAAAATTTATATTATAGATATATAGTTGGAGTGAAATATAAAAAGAAACAAGTAAATTTTTAAAAACTGATATAACATGTAAAAAAAACTGAAAGTCAAACACCTTATTTAAGAAAAAACAATGAGGTAACTCTTTTCAAGAAGAAACTCATTCTGTCATTCATAAAGTCCCATGCCTTGCCAAATATTTCTTGTTGATTTTGGAATGAAGTTGGTGTTTAGCACGTATGAACATAATATTCAGTTCACCACATTATATTATCATTGATCATTTTATTAATTATCATAATACATTCATAACTTTGTAATTAAATGCATGCAGGTGACGTTGACTACTCGTGCATGCCAGCGGCCCCTCCACTCCCAGCAGTTCCCCACAACTTATCCGTCTTTGATCGTAATTCACTAATGCTTAATATTTTCCTGAATTATTATCATATATGATAGCTAAATTTTATTTAAAGCACGAGATTTGTTAATTATAAATATTTTCTTAAATCCTTTTATTGCTAAAAATATTTGTAGCTTGCTATTGGGTCTACTGTGGAGAAGGAACGTGCACAAAAAATGCAACACGTACTCACACGTGTCAATGCGATTCTGGCTACTCCAACCTCCTCAACGTCTCTGCGTTTCCCTGCTACAATGATTGTAAGATTATTTGTCACCAATAGGTGTTATTTTTCTTTAAATAGTTGATAAAAAAAATAGTAATTCTCCTGTAATTATTAATTTGATTGCACACCTCAATTAAATATGTTCTTACGGTTTTAGGTGCTATTGGGTCGAACTCGTGTGAAAGGCTTGGGCTGAAGGTTGCTAGCTCTACTTCAAATCCAGCAAATAATGACAATAACAAAGGTATGGTAAATTTAGTCAATTTTCATAATTATATATATTTCTCTCTATATATATATATATGGAAGAGTTCAAATAAAAACATATTTTTCGTAAAAACCTAAAAACCAATGCACTTTACATACAAAGTTAATGCACTTTATGTATAAAGTTACTGCACTATGGAATTTTGATGAATAATATTATTTTTTACTAAAATTCAAGGATGTATTAGTTTTATACATAAAGTGCATTAACTTTATACGTAAAATGCATTGTTTTTAGGTTTTTATGAAAAATATATTTTATTATAACTCAATATATATATATATATATATATATATATATATATATAGTCACATTCGATGCACCGGATGCAAGATGCGTGCGTTCTAATTATATTCTATCTGTAATTAGTAAATTATAATCATAGATTAATAAATTATAATTAAAAATACTAAATGCTAAATAAACTCCAATTGACCCTTTATTAGTAATTAACAATTAATTGACTAGTAATTAATCTTTGAATGCTAATATTATAAACTACATCTATTTTTTAGCATTTATCTGTCATTTATTTATCGGTATTTTTTTTTAATATTAAAAGTGGAGT
Source organism: Salvia rosmarinus (assembly GCA_036937905.1). Lineage (NCBI taxonomy): Eukaryota > Viridiplantae > Streptophyta > Magnoliopsida > Lamiales > Lamiaceae > Salvia > Salvia rosmarinus. The sequence continues at coordinate 108,342,791 of CM072816.1, read as the reverse complement.
ACACGAGGGGTGCTCTAAACCCCATACAAAGAGGTTTATTTATCGGTATTAGGGTTTAGGGTTTTGGTTTTATTATGGATAAACTTCTTAAGATTTTCCTAGTGTTTTGTTTCCCCTCAAAAGGATAAACTAGATAGGTTTAATTTCATACAGATTTTCCGTAAATTGAAATATACAAATGATTGTGGTTTCGCAGTACCCGATTAAAAGCAATTAATTGAAATATATGTAATTCTTTTGTCAAAAATATAATTGAGATATAGTAGCGCCTACCGCTGAATTAATGTGGAAATATTTATACTTGCAGCTATAGCTTTCTCTCTGGGAAGTTCAACTGGATGGCGGTCTTGCTTGCAACTGCTGCTGTTGGTTTCTGGAGATAAGGGCTCGTGACATTCTATTCCCAATTCGATTCGCATATTTATACGCATTCTATGTATTTTATTTTATTTTATTTATTCGATAGATTTCAGATTATTATATAAATTATACGAAAAGCATGTAGTCAGATTATCGATGTACAAAATAAATAAATGAATAAATACATTTTTGTGTGTATTTTGCTTCAAAATAATTCGAACTGACGTAATAGAGTGCGTGAGAATTTATAAATTCTCCCGATTGCATACGACACAAATACTAGGTTATCTCCAACTCCAATTTTAATTTGGAATAACTATAATTTATGTCCCTATCTTTTAGAATATTTTGAAAAATATCTAAAATTTGAGTTTATATATATAAATATTCTCATCATTTGAAAAATATTCCGGTATAAAGATTTTGGCCGTGAGATGTTGAGTTACATCATCGAATTCTCGCATAAATTATAACTTAAATTAGATTATTTTCCCCACACCACCACCGAAAAAGTCATTTCTATGGCTTAATATGAATAACGACGTCATATATATATATATATATATATATATATATATATATATATATATATATATGGGTTGGTTATAAAGGAACCATCTCTAAGATGAGAACTAGGAACCAATCCACACCATTTATATCACCTAATCTAATGGTTGTGCATAATTAGGAGGTCAACCACCGAGATTTGACCAATAATTGCAAAAGGTGTAATTTACAATGTATTTATACTATTGAGGGCATTTAGGTCATTTTTTTCATGGAGTTACCCACGTTAATTCCTAAAGGGCTAAATTAATGCTTCTCTCTCCACCCTATCCCCTAATTTACCACCTCCATATCTCCATTTGCAAATCAACTCCAATATCTCCATTGCACTTTCGTTTACGATTTTCTATTTTGTTCACGGTATCAAAAAATCAGACTAATATATTAATTTGTTTTGAGGCGTTCAGAAATTTGTTCATTCCTATATTGTTGTATGTGCACGTATTTCTGAGGTTCGAAGCATGATTCTTTAGTGAAAGGTAAGCCTTTGACATATACTGGATCTTATATTTTTCGTTTTTATCCATTGAAATTTGAGATTGTAATTTTGTAATACTTAAATGATGGTATTTTAAGATTCCAGAAGTTCAAATCTTGATAGAATGTGAACAATTATTATGTGTAATATGAATTTTGAAGTGTAAAGCTTATATATATATGAGATTCTAGGATGTTGACTTAGCATTAGGGTGGTCACCTACATGGGGTTTCCACTGCTTTTTATCGTTTTGTACTGAACTTTGTAATAGTTTATTCTTTTTATTTGAGGAACATATTGTATATGTTTGTCTATTATTTGTGATGTACTATTTGTTTATTGCAAAGGGCGTGTTACCATGAATATAATATCATATCTCGTGCAGATTTCAATGCACAAGTCTTTTGTATTATTGATTTTGTATGCACAAAACTATTTCATTTTTCTTTTTACATATGCAGATTAGTCATTACACTTGTAGTTATGGAACATGGTACCACCCAACGATTTGCATGTGCATATCTGTAGCTATTATATGTATTTATATGTCCAGAGTTGAGCATATCTTTGAGGATTAATAAAATTATATTTTGTTCATGATTGGTGCTACTTTGTTTATAATTATATGTATTTTGTGCATCATTGTATGATTAGTAGTTTTATGAGTAAATTATACATTATTCATGGCTTGGGGAAAGTTTGTTCATGAATGGGGAAACTTTGTTCATGATTGTATGTAGTTGTGCATAACTGTATGATTAGTTTGTGCATAACTGTATGATCAGTGGTTGGATGAGTAAATTATACTTTGTTCATTACTTGGTGATACTTTGTTCATGACTGTATATAGTTCGAGCATAACTGCATGAGTAGTGATTGTATGAAAAAACATTTTTGTTCCTGGTTGGATCATTCTTTGTTCATTACTGTAACTAGCTTGTGCGTAGTTGTATGATCAATGTCTGTATGACTATGACCATACGATGTTAATAGATGTGTGCATACTTCGTACATGATTGTATGTACTATATGCATGATTCTATGAAATAGTTAACATGACTAGACATCTATTGTGCGTGACTACAGTAAAGGATAATATATTACTAAATGTATGTACCTTTTGAAACATCTTGAAATATTTATAGGTGATGTATCATCCAGTTGGAAGTGGACTATCAGCATCAGCGGGGCAATAACTAATGCGTATGCGCTTGAGGTATTGTGCAGTCATATTCAATTGTCACCTCAAAGTTGCAAAAGAAGATATCGTGCATGGAGCGTCTGCTTATGATCGCGGATTATGCATGGATCCTAACTTTAATGCATATACTCTTTTAGATTGACCATTCAATGTTTATCATAAAATTTACTGTGATTTATGTTAGCAGTACAGTGGACTAATTTAAGAGTTTTGAATGACAGTTAATGAATATTATGAACCCTCAACTTCAGAAACTTATCAATATCTTGACTTAATTGTTGTTATGTTGGTTTATAATTGATTGATTGTAACCTGACAAATTTAATATAATATGGCGATGGATATAAATGTCGAAATGTTTGTGTAACCAACAAAACATTTAGACATTAAACATTCAAAAACCATCAGTGAAACATTAGGATAAGTGACCTAAAAACCATTCATTGTCATCAAGTCGGTTTGGACAAGTCCTAGAATCGTGGTAAACAAGCTCTCTGTATTTCCTGCATTTTCTCTTTGATTTTTGATGTATTTCTACAACTTGCTCTCTGTTTGACTTCAACCTATGCTCGCCACGCCCACTTCCTTTAGTTTTCGAGTCTCAAAACCACATGCAACCGCATAAACGCATAGAATTCATCCCCTTCTTCAAAACTACAGAAAGCTCTATGTAATTTCGGCTTAAGTAATTCATCACAAAATAGGTAAACCAAATCATCGTGTTGGGCCAAGTCAATCTCATTATCGAACATGCATCCATATTTTATATTATGCATACATTTATTAAGATTGTGCATATCCTAAGTGCTTCTTGTGCGTGGATATTTTGTTAACAAACTAGTATTATTATTCAAATTTTCTTGATCATGAATATTAATTTTGACCACTATCAGACACAAAATTGAACTAAAAAGCATAAACTAGTGAAGAACTTATAATTCAATGCATTCGACATTTTTAGAAAAAATAAGAAGAAATGAAGATGCAAATAAATTTGAGATGAACCTAGTGTGAACAATTGTGAATTCATGTCACGCATATATTGAAAAAAGTTACGCATGCAATGAAATTACAAAACAAAGCATATAAACAAACATGATGTTATTGATCTTGTACAGTGAAAAAAAACTAATGTACGTAATTAATAGGAGACTGATTGTTATTGTATTGCATTAATACCAATTAAGATAAGTATAGTGGGGATGCAATGACTACGCATATCAAATCCCTTAAATGTAGTTAGTCATCCATTAAAAACAACAAAAAATTACATAATTATCCTCATTGTTATTATTAAGAGTTATCATGCGAAAATTATGAAACTAATTAGGAACCACAAGATTAGATAATTAAACGATTATGATTAGTTCTTAGTTCTCAAAATATTTGTGGTTCTCAATTGATCTCATTATCGAACATGCATCCATATTTGATCTCTCATCTCTCTCTCTATATATATATATATATATATATATATATATATATATATATATATAGAGAGAGATGAGAGATCAAATAATACTTGTCTCGAGGTAGTATATAGTATTCAATCTCATCCACTCATCTCATAGATCCTATGGTGGAGATTTTTTTTCGAATTTTTTAAGCTTAATTTCTTTGATTTCGCTACAGTAAGGGTAGATTAGTAATTTGATTTGTTATATGATTGTGAAAAACAAACAATGCATTTTGTTGAACTGACTTATGCATTTAAATAAACATAAAAATGTATGCAGTTGAACACAATAATACATGTAGGTTGAAAACATGCGCTTTGCGACAATGCATTTTAACGTTGGCTAACAATACATTTTTACGTTGGTCAATAATGTATTTTTACGTTTTGTTAAATGCATGAACATGTTTTATTAAATGTATGTTTATGTTTCGTGCCAACATGCAGTTTTATGTTTTGTTAAATGCAGTTTTATGGTTTTCCCAATAAATCTCTCATCCATCATTCTCCATCAATTTCGCCGTCTCTTTCCCCGATTACTGGTGAATTTCACCTTAAACCATCGCCATAGCCATCATCTCTATCGATTCTTCAATCATCTATCAAATTCATATTACATTTTTTCTTAAAATCCGTCAATTTTGTTCTCAATTTCTTTCTTTCAAAATCTTTTGTTTGTTATTTTTCGTGTATGTTGGTGTTGTTGTTGTTGCGTCATGCATGATTCATTCTGCCAAGGAGAAGAAGAAGGCTGATTTGCTTTCTTCTCATTTTGTCCTTTGCGAAAAAGAAAAGGAAATGGTGTCACGTGTCACTGTGGACATGCCATATTTTCAAAATGTATGGTCTAGATTGGGACTACATACTATCTCAGGGCTAAGATCTTCAATGAATATATATATATATATATATATATATATATATATATATATATATATATATATATATATATATATATATATATATATATACGACGTTGTTTTTAGTGGGTAGATGAAAAAATCCACCCATTTAAACCATAATACACACAAGTTTGGCGAGGTGACTCAACATTACGTGCTCGAAATCTCTAAATCTGGATATTTTTCAAAATTTTCTCTAAGTTGAGACATTGAATAAACTTAAGTTCGATGACATTTTTCAAAATAAAGCTGTGACACAAATTGTTCTTGACAAATTACAGTTCTAATTACCAAAATCTTTATATATGGACATTTTTCAAAATCTCATCAAAGTTATGAATATTTAAATTTATAAATTTAATCTGATGATATTTTTTAAAAGGGAAAAAAGGTTGAATTTCCCCCTAAGGTTTATTTGGAAAATTGCAACCCCCTATCATAAGTTGACCTATTTAGTCCTTCTGGTTACTAAAATTTGGCATATTCGCCATTTAACTAACAATTGTTAACAATCTATTAATAGAGATGAGCAGATGACGTTAAGGTAGTTTTTGAGTTTGATTAAATACTTTAATGGAATATCTGCCCTTTATGTAAAAAAATATGAGAATAATAAATAAATAAATAAAAATATTCCATTATAACTAACATGCTAACACATTAACATTTTAAAATATACTTTTGATATAATTTTTTTTTGAAAAGAATACGAACTTTCTTTTGAAATTAATTCGCGCACACAGCCACAGTTGCACAATAGTCTTCTCCTATTCCTTGCAAGCGCACAAAGGTCGATTCTATGAAAAATTACATTCTTCCTATTCCAAGTTTATAAAATTGGTTTCTAACTTTCAAGCATATTTTGCTTTTTATGTCTAAGTTGGTCTAATATAAATTAAAATTTCTATTTCTTTTCTTGTTTGCTTAATTTAATTAAAAAATAATTTATGTATCAAGATGATGTGAATATAAAACGTCGAAATCAATTTTTACTGGACGAAATTCTAACATTTTAGAATACATGTATTAGTTCTAAATTAACAGTATTAGGTTATTAGAGTGTGAATTAATATAATTGATTTTTAAAATATTAAATGGCTGCTAGTCTTCGTGCACTGACAATTCTCCTATAGAATTATTCATTGAAGGAGCTTTTTGGCTATCATCACCCATGAAAAGACTTAATTGCATTAAGCCATTTGTAGTAGACTAATATTGCTCGCCTCATCGCCTCTGCGGCTGCTCTCCACAGTCTCCGTCGGCAGCGCTTCCACCTCTGTCCCCGGAGGAGGAGAGGAGGCTGTAAGCGAGACACACCAAAACGTCTTTGTGCGATGGTGGTACACATTCTTGCTTCTTTCTCCACGTTTAATTCAGTTCAAAATTTTCTTGTGGCGATGGAATTCAATGCAAACAGAAACTTCGATAGTATCTCCCTCGCCCTATCTCTTCAATCATTTTCTAGAACAGTACGACGCCGATCGTTTCTTCTATACCTCTGAAATCTCGCCACTTTCGAATTTCGATCTCGGTACCCATTTCGCAATCAAGTTTGATATCTCGACTATTAACTTTCTCTTGATTTCCCCTTTGTTCATGGGTTTCTTCCAGTCGTAATAGGTTTTCTGCAGTTCAAAATGTATGCTGTAATTTTATTTTGCAAAATTGAACATCCGCGCACGCTATGTATTCAGCTCAGAGATTTTTTAATTTTTGTGGGATTGCGTATTCTATGCTAGTCTCTCATGTTACGATTATTTCCTAACTGTTTCTTATTATAATTTTATTTTATAATTTTTCATTTCAGCATAAATCTTAGAATAATTGAGATCCGTGAGTGTTTTCGAACTGTCTAACCTCACAAAGGATTGGGATTAGCTGTTACAAATCGATGATCCTGTTGCAGTCGCCCTGTAGATATCTCCTGCAAGTCTTGTCTACTCGGGTTCAGAAGTATGTTTTAATCCTTTTCCCCATTATAGTTAAGATTGATTCTTTTGTTTTCTATCTGTCCCCCCTTTTTTTTTCTCCATCTGTAACATTTTTGAGTTCCATTCATTGGTCACCTATTTAGTTGTGGACTGGTTTATTAGTTACTCTGGCTCTTAATGATCGAATTTCCATTTCCATAAATATTAAAAGACAGTCAGTTTTCATTTACTTGCAGCAATAGAATGCTATCTAGTTCTACAATGAGATATTTAGTGCTGCCCAGGTATTGTCATATTAATTTCTGATACAACATTAGATCTTTTGAAAAGTTATCCATTCTGGATTACATGTAAACCATGGGCAAATGCACCTGACCATGTCAAATTACTCTGGTTAATTCCTACCAGGTATTAGGAGCTAAACTAGCTCCTTTAGAACTTGCTCCTTATTAAGTCAATTTGATATCTTATTTACACTTCTCCAGTACTTTGATTGTTGGTGATATTAGCGTGCTAATACCATTCTGTTGTGTTTCATGGGTTCAAACCTTACTAAAAATGTTGTTCTGGAATTTAACACCTCTGCATTATCAAGATATGTATTTATTTCTCCGCTCTTGTTATATTATTTTTCAGTCTTGATAACGGAGTTGAATTAGACTGCCAGTGGGTTGAGTTTGATGATGTCCGCTACCATATTCAGGTAATGCATATACTTTTAGTGTTTTTTGAAAATCGTTGCCCCTTCATCTACAAAATCCACTGATAAAAACTGCTTTTATCACTTTAGATTGTTGATAAGTATTTTTCTTGTTTGTATGGCTATATTTCATCTCTTTTATTTATACATGATAAACCTGTAATTTTTCCATATTGTTTTCCTTTTCTTGTTTTATTTACTTTATTTTTTTCTTTCCAGGCAACTGTGAAGAATCCAAATCTCCTTTTACTGTCACTATCATTACCCACACCACCTCCAGAAACTGTATTTTTTGGAGGACTTCCTCAAGGAGCTATAGAAGCTATAAAGGCAGCATATGGTGCGGTTCTACAAGTTCTTGATCCCCCAAGGGATGGTTATAATCTTACGGTGAAATTGAACCTGTCCAAGCTTCCTCCAGATGAAGGTCTAGTGAGTTTCCTTTTTTAAGATAATTCATTATGAGCTTCCATATGGCGAGCCTTACGTATTTGGAACCTGTTTGGAAATTTTGGAGTTGTTTCCCTTGATTTTTACCCCTTGTTTTTCTATATGTTTGTTTTAGGTATTCCATCTCTAACTTTTTAACTTGTCATATACTATTATTTAAGCACTTTCCATAGATGTGGTCCTTTATCTATAGTTATTATTTATTAAGATCATGTGGTTCCTAAGATTTGGTAGAAGCTGAAAATGCAATTTAAGGGAAAAAAAATTCAAATGTAAATGTCAATTTCTCATCTATGAATTGGTCCCTCTACTTTTGGAGTTGGATTAGAATGATTATATGCTTAATGGATTTTTACATGTTTTCCCTAGTTTGACCAACTCCTTATTTCCTGTTTTGGAAGAAGGGTTGCTAGATTTGTGCTAATTATCTAAAGAGCTGTTATTTTGTTTCAGTTTTATAACCTTTCTATACCTTGCTTGAATATTGATATCTAAGGGTACACTTGTCCTTGAAGTTTGATTAACATTGATTATCACATATTCATATTGTTAGTGTCCTACACTTTTAAAAATGTTCAGATGTATCTAATATAGGTGTACATTTGTATTTCTATGTTGTATTTGAACACTGGGTTTTTATCTGATGCGTCTGCTAAATTTTCCGTAGAGCATAAGCAAGCATTCCTGGTAAAGATCTCTTCTATAAGAGAACTAGTACAGGGTGCGCCACTGAGAGCAGTATTTAAGCAACTAGTCTCGAGGGGTATAAAGTCTGACTTAAACAAGATTGTTTCACTTGTGCATCGGCCAAACGAATCATTTTTTGTTTTTCCTCAGGTCAATTTTCTAAACCTTTTTTTATCTCGTTGTTCTCAGTTGAAGGGCATATTTGATAATGATCAGTTTTAGCTCATTGTCATGGATACTTCAGCAATTTTTGGTTTGACCTCAGCTATGATATACTTGTTTCTGTTACAAATATATCAATTTCCAAAAATGCAATTTAAAATCATTATTGGAGCTATCTCAGGAGCTGTTTCAACTCGTATGATATTTAGGTGCTTAAATTTAATGATACATATGTTAGAGGAAGAGACCTGAGTAGCATGTATTTTTTTGCAGGTAGATAAGGTGACCGTGATTTTCCCAATGCGATTCAAGGATTCCATAGATACTGTTCTTGCTACTTCTTTCCTTCAGGTACATGGTTTGAATTACTGGAAATATATTCTTCCATGCATCTTTTTCCACTTTCGCCTTCTTTGCTTTCTTCTTACTGTCAACGTGCACCTTTTCCTCTGGCCTATGCAAGGATTAAATGATTGGAATAGAACTGGCACCATACGACTCCTGATGTAACCTAGAACCTTTATTTTTCTTTGCTTTTTCAGTTTTTCATTGGTTGTAAATTTATTGCATTTTTAAATAGAGGCTTGTGCGTAACTAATATTCTAGTAAACTGCTATGCGTCAGGGACACAAAAGCATGGAAATCTTCTGCATTCATTTGCATAAAAATTTATTGAAGTGCTAACGGAGTTCTCATTTTTATCTATGTTACCACTTACCATAATATAGTTTATTGATTTTCATTTTGGTGAGGAAGTGTTTCTTCCTTTTTTATATTCTGTTTCGATGCGTGTATTTAAGTATTTTAAATGCTTTGTTTCAAGAAGATTCTCATGCTAGCTACATTCAGGAATTTAGTTCTTTCCGCTGTCCTATAATTTAGCAAACATTCAGGAATTTGTGGAAGCAAGGAGAACAGCTGGACTTAACAACGCCCCTCCTTGTCTGTGGTCTTCTTCTCCACCTAGGGAGTTGGAAGGTTCTCCAGATGAAGCATTATTAGCAAATGCTGGATTTGTCAGCTTTGGTAATTTCTAAGTTTCAACTTGATATCTATTCTAATTATCTGTTAATGGGGAGCTCATATACCTACCTGATGAACAGTTATTTTTCCTCGCCATGTGGAAGGCAGAAAGCTGGATAGAACCGTTTGGAGTTTATCCACATTTCATGCTTATGTCAGCTATCATGTCAAGGTGAGAAGCTAGGATTCCCACAGTTTCTAATTACTAATGATGAGGTCGCTTAGTTGCTCATGACTATCCACTTGCTAGAGGAGACTATATTTTCTGCTAAAGGATGAGGGCCAAAAAGAAAATCTAACACGGAACTCAAATAAAATCAAATAAAAAAATTGAGTGGATGGGTTTTGCATATTAGTTAGGTGGAACAAGTCGTAGTTCACATACATAGCTACTTCAGAAAGAAGTTTTCTTTTTCTCCCAACTTTTCTGAAATATTCATTTTAGAAATTTGAGCCAATTGATCCCTGATTTCAGAAGTTGATGTTAAAGAGAAAGTTATTATGTTAGTAGTGCATAACGTCAAAAGACAATGGTGAGAAAATAGTTGTCTGAAGCACGTTCCTTGGATTTGTTGGATCTGCCTGGTTACTTATTTTTCTCCTCAGATGTCCGGTGATTTTCCCAAGAGCAATATTCAAGAGTTACAAAAATAAACAAAATATGATCTCCAAAAACCTTCAACAAAATTTTGTTCTGCTGTTCCAAATTGGTGTTTCACGTGCTGCCATCTCCATTCCTTGGATTACAGAGTATTTTGAGGCGTGTCATCATATTTTTTGGCCTTCCATCACTACCATCCACGGTGTCAATCTCTTCTTAAAACTGTTGAGTCTACACTAACTACTGTAGCTTTCTTGTTGAGTCATGAGTCCTGATATTTTGACTCAATCCAGGATAAGTTAATAAACCATCATAATTCAATCTGAAACCTTCTCTTTATAATTTCTTGTAAATTTGGCGTAGCCGAATATATGACCTATAAATTCCTTTGAAGCCTAGATAGTGGGAAATGCACATGTCTCCGCCCAAAAGGCTACCAGTTTCCAATTCCTAAATTTTCCGCAACTTTAGCAAAAATCCATGCTCCTCTAAGGCACTTATTTTTTCATCTTCTTATTTCAAGAGACAGTCATCATATTAGGAACACATACATAAGGACTTATGATTTAGTTTAGTTCTTGCATATTGCGCTCTTCAGCCCGAGTGGTTAAAAATGCATGTAAATATGATGATATTAGGATACATGGCCCTTAGAGGTCTAGTTTGAAGACCATGGCTGTAAAAGAAGCTCCATGTAACTAAAAAAGTTTCATGGGGTAAAAGTGGTTTAGGATGCAGTAACTTCACCTTAGGCTCCATATCAACCTCTGTATTGGGTCCAACACCAACTGAAAAAATTGTCATGGATTGATGCTGAAAGATACCACTTGTGTCTGTCCTAATTGTTTGATATGGGGGTTGGATTTGATTTCAATGTTATATGACAGTTCAAAGCATCTACATATTCCATTAATATTGGCTACTTATGATTTAATTTGTGAATGGAATGTATTATAAGTGATGGAAACTAACCTAAACCATATTGGATTTAAGTTCTATGGAGCATGAAGGTAGGAAACTAACCTAAACCGCATTCGATTTAATTTCTATGGAGCATGAAGGTAAGTCTTTAGCCACTCTTGTGAATGTAAGTTGCCAAAAAGAAATTTTACTTGAGAATACCAAAACAAATAGCTAACAGGGCATGATAAACCAAAGAACTACTTATGAGGTGGTTGCCAGTGACCTAACCATGATATATTTGATAGTTCTTAAAATTTGGTCTGCAGAATATGCATGAGAGAATGTCCCTGTAGAATGTGCTTTACACATTTGAAGCAACTTGGTCTTACCATGCAATCTCTGCCTGTCTATGCAGTGTTCAGAAGGTTTCATGCACACAAGGATGAGACGTCGGGTGGAGACATTGATAGAGGTTAGTAATGTTATTTTGCTTCGTGATTTGTCCTAATTCAATGGAATGATTTCTCTGCTAGGTTTCTTATGCTAAGTTTTTTTCTCAAGAAGATTCTCATGCTGAGCTTTGCTTGTCTATCATGAGCTAAACCAAATATAAAAAGGCATACAGCAACTAGGAAACAAAAAAATTAGCTTTATTTTTAACTCAAATTATTGACCGCATTTCATAATAATACCTAAATTCACTTGCTGATAACCAAATTTTGCTCTTGTAATATAGTGATTTGAAGAGATTTGAAATGAGAAATATAGTTCTTCAGAACAGTATATGCGAATGTAACTGGAATATGATTATAATGTGTTTTTAGATCTTCTATAGGGCATTTTGTACCTCATTTTATGGATCATGCTTGAATTGAACTTCTGTTGGTTATAGCTTGAGGGAGTTTCATGCATAAATAATTTACTGTCATGTAAGGTTTGAGGATTAGCCTAGATAGATAAAAATAATATAGGTTAATCACTTAATCCATTGTTTACTTAGATGGATTAGAATGTTGGGATATCCCAATACCCTTGATAATTTCTATCATTTCAGCTATTTTTGCTTGATTCATATGAAAATGAAAGGGTAGGATTGAAGAAATCCTAGTAATGAGGATAAAAATACTCAAATCATATATCTTATCAATCATGGAAAGTAAATGCCCCCTTAATGTACAGGAGATGTTAACCCTATAATGTCAAATCCTTCAACCTGAAAAAGAGTTGGCATGTAATGGTGCTTCTAGAAAGCAAAGACGACCTTATTAGGGCCTTAGGCTCCGGTACTTGCACCTGGTCTATTAAATTTATGCACTCAGTTTAGATATGACAGCCTCCGTCTGCTGTGACCTTAGGTGCTTTTTGTTGGCGTGAGTTCGAATGCTAAGCTGTAGACTGTATGATTAAGTTATTATTCCTAAGAGCATAAGTACTCATTCTTGATTAATCCTGGCTGCTATATTACCAAATTTCTGTCTACTGAGCTTGATTGACAGCTGGAGAGTCTGGAGACTTCAAAAACTGAGAAGTTATGGGGTTATCCAAGTTGATGTACACAAAGTAATCTGTTTGCACTGTTAACTTATCAAAATTAGTATGCTGTAATTGAAGTTGCAAGATTTATCTGTGATTGTATTTGGTGATTAAGATTAGTGTAAATCATACTTTGGCTTATCTGAACTCAGTATATGATCAATGTTCAGCGGCCTGCCTGCTTGTTGAGTGTTGGATTAGCATCAACATGCAAAGATCACATGCTTACCAGAACAAAGGATACATGTTTTATTACTTGAGTGCAGTTGCATCTTGCATCATCTTACGCTGTTACGGTAGTTAACCACATTGGATCGACATTGTTTTCCATCATTGCTTGTTTGCTTTAATATTCAATAGAGAAATGTTCTTTGGCATAGCTGCCAAAACTCCGTGGTTTTTGTTTCTTTCATGGTTTGCATCTCAATTATCCCCTTTTCCTCCTAACTCTGGACCTGAAAAAGTGACGGCAGCCTCTCTTTGTGATTTAGGCACTAGATCGTGCCAAACCAGATTCAGAAAAAGCCAAGAAGATTGAACAGAATCGATCCTTCAAACGACTGGTATGACGTGGGGCACATATATACCCTGATTTTCTTTTCAGTAGTGTGCTTACTGAGTTTCAACTCGTATTGCATTATTATTTATGCAGAGTATCAAGGATGGCCGAAGCAACTTGAATTCAAAGTGAGATCCACTCAGCCTTAGAGGAGGTGTACGTTACCGAATGGGGTCATTATAAAGAGCAAGGCGATCTCTACTCGTGATAATTCATCCAAGTCATGAAGCATCTGCTGTTTGTATATGATAGCACTTTCTACTTTAACAAATATTCTTCAACCTTCCTTGGACGGATGATACGTTCCTTGGATTTGTAAATTCAGTTCTCTTTCCATGGTGGTCAGCTAGGACCATGAGGTGCTGAAACCGAAAGTGAATATATTTCCTACTTGGGGTTTATCAGCACAGCGCCAAAGGGTATCTCTCAATCTTTTTAAGCACTAACTGTGAAGGAGTGTTTTTTCTTCTCTCTTTTTATTTGCTCTGGTATGTACGTTGCTGATGAAGTAGAGATCGATGGACAATTTGCTCTTTAGAGAGAATCAAATTAAGGAAAAAGAAAAACTTTGGAATGTTGTGACTTCATTTTTTTCCTTTTCTTCGTTATATTCATGCCATCAGTAGAATTCATAATTTTATTTCGATGACGAGTTGTATGTATAGTTTCATGTATAATGATAGTTACTCGTGTCAATAAGTTGAGTTATGCACAAATTTTAGTTTAGTTGATGGTGGATCATAGTCATTTTGGACAGTAAAAATAAAATATTAGCCACTATTTTTAATTACACTGCCAGGATACCTGTGTGACATATGTAAAAGTATATGATTTAAATAGCAAGAATATATGTAATTTTTTTTTGGAGTTGAACAAAACTTTGTTATTCCACTATTTTTGAGTTGAACAAACTTTTTGTGGATTCCTGGATAGCTTTGCATCTTAAATAAAGGAGGATATTCCTATATTTCATGAATGATAGAAAGTTCCCTTGTCATACAGAGATGATAAACTCTTCTTTTTCAGTTTTCAATTATTTGCGACAAGGACAGCCTTTGACAGAATTTGTGAGTACATAATCTATTCTTAACAAATAACAATAAATTGGGAAGTTTGGAAATGTCTCCTTCAAGTAACTTCCGTGAAGTAATTAGCAAAGGATCATCCACTATGTTCAGGCTTCTACATGCCAATCAATGACAATGACAGGTTTGTTACTTTTTGCATTATTATTTTGTATTAGAAATACACAGAATTAATGCCAGGAAGGCATGAACAAAACATTTTCTATAACATTGTTCTACCTTAAGTAACCAATTTATGTTAAAACAGGAAACACCTCTTTCTTGTTGATTCTTCTTTTTACCATTTCCAAGAACAATTATTTTTACTGTATAGAGGAATGAAACTAAAGTGAAGACAGACAAATAAAAAAGAAATTCAACCTTGTTTATAATTAAACATGTCAACCGTTTCTCAAAATGGTACAAATCAGATAAAATAGCATTAGATATAAAAGACTACATAATATATTTACTAACCAATTCTAAATTGTGACCTATGTGTTTTCATGACATCAAACTCATTTGTAACTGAATCAATGTCAAAGCTTTTAGTAATTTCTTCATCAATAAACATTACCAAAAACTAGACAAAAAGTCATATTCCATTTTATTCCGCAACCTTAACTTCACAATTTGCATGGTAGAAAATGCACGTTCTGTTATTGCCGTAGAAACCGAAAAAATCAAAATAAGTCCAATCAACCTATAAACAAGAGAGTAAATGACCGACTTACCTGTCTTAAACAACACTTGGCATGATTCAGAAAATGTTGCAACATTATGAAAATGTGCATTTTTTCGAATGTCAAGTCCATGAAGTTCCAATTGATACTTAAAATGCAACTTTTCTTGACTTGAAAAATCAGCTAGATAAAACTTCTGAACTAACTTGCAAATACACCAATATCAAACAATTCATAGCTACGCGTGGATCCAAAGATGAACTTAGCTTCAACAAATAAACTACTCTTCATTAAATTTGGATTCTTGCAATATGCAATATATTATTCCATTGAATATGTCGATTTGATAATGATGCTCCCATATGACAGGATTGAGCTGCAACATTCTACAAAGATAATTTGTTCTTCCCAATAACTCAATAAGAAGTGCAAGACAAACAAGAATTCAAATGACATCATCACATCATAAGCTTCATCAGCTACAACTCTAGAAATAACACTTTTATCATTTATGATCTCACATGTGCCACAAGAACATAATCAAACATCTTAAGTAAGTTGTGCATAAATTTCAAATGAGAGCTCCATCGTGTATCACCTGGACGTTGTAAACTTCCAATTTGATTTTGACCCCTTCCAGTTTCAAGCTTATTGGTTGAAATCAATTCTTTAATTTGGATAATTTGTATAATTTGCAATTGATCATGACATTTTTGAAGAGGAATCAACTACATTGATGATAAGAACAATTTGTGAGAAGAAATGCTCAATAGGAATGACAAGCTGTAAGTGATGAGCGAAACAGTGAACTAGACACTCATTTGAAAATAGATCTTGCAAACCATTCCATTCTCATCTCGTGTTACTAGCACCATGGTATCCATGTCCTCAGATATTTTGAACACTGAGATTATGATAAGAAAGAACTTCATTTATTTTGAAGTAGATGCCTTTGTGTCTTCCACTGAACTATGAGAAAAAACCTTTCTCGAACAAACTCATCATTGTCAACAAACCTTAGTATAATAGTCATATATTCTCTTTTGAATTCATCTCGAGATTCATCCGCTATGATGCAAAACTTTCATCACCAATCTCAGCTGAGATGAATTTCTGAATTTTACTCTCATAAAGAGTGATAAGATCTCTTTCTGAATTATATGCGATGTATAAGCAACATTTATTGGAGCATTTTATAATACAATTAAAATCACTTCTTCGTTGTAAGAAGCCATGTACTTTAGAATCTCCAAAAGTTCCATGATTTGCGAGAGTCAAAACGCTCGTCGTGTCCTCTGAATGCAAGTCCCTAAAAAACACCTAGTTTGACTACATCAATTGAAAGCTTTATCCCGTAGCACATTCCACACTATCCAGAAGAAGATATTTACTATTATTGGTATATAAATATAATTGTTATTGAGCGCGAGTTTTCATTGTCCACGATGAATCTAGCTATGTGAGTGTCGAGATTTATATAAAGCAATAAAGAACACTCGTGCTTTTACGTGGTTCGATCGTTAACGAGATCTACGCCCACGGAGGAATGATTCCTCAATACTTTTACTATCGCTCTTCGCATGCAGAGTATTGGTTACAAGCCTTTGTATTCAAAGAAATTGCTAACCCTTCTAACATCGCTTTCCTTCTATTTATCTGACCGACTTTGCCCCGAAGGCGCCCGACCTCTCCATTGGTCGTGGTGTGACTCTTCTCTGGCGTGTTTCCATTGGCCGAGCCGGACCGCTTACGTGGCGCCACGTGGAGGGTGGCGCCGACCTGGTTCCGGGCGCCTTCCATTGGCCGGGCGCGGTTCGGAGGCTAGGCTTGTGCAATGATTAAGGCTCGACTTGGGCTCACCGCGTGGGCTCGCTATCAATGTTAGGCCCACCGCTTGGGCTCGTTAGTGGGCCCATTCGGCTGGGCTATATCCCATCATAGCCCCCGAATAGTCGAGGACGACGAGGCCGAGGTGGAGTGAAGACAGCCGCCGAAAGTGAGGTGTGGCTTGGCCAAGTTGTTTCTTGGATGTGAGGGTCTTCGGTGTCGATCCTTGTTGGGTTGTTTATTGTCCGCTCGGAGAAAGATGTGGCACCGATGGAAGTCAAGTCCGACCGGATAACGCGCCTGCGCTGGTTATGCCGAGTGCGGTGCAGTGGTATTACTCCGTGGTGGCTCCTGTTCGACCGAGCGACCGCCTTTCGGGATGCCGTGGTGTGTCTCGGGCGCGCAGACTCGCGGCTGGTTGGCCGAGGTCCGATCTGCTTGGCCGAGGTCCGATCTGGTTGGCCGAGATCCGATCCGGTTGGCCGAGGTCCGATCTGGCTGGCCGAGGTCCGATCTCGTGTCCGGCAGGCGCGGAGGTCGATGTGGATTTCTTGACATTTGTGGGGGCGACGGGTGCGACTGAGGCGCCGCCATCTAGAGGACGCCGGGTCCGTATGATGATTGCTAGGTCGATCGGCGGCCCGCCCTATCTCGGCGACGCCGACGCGCCAGCGGTAGTTGGCGCCGAACAGCGTGCGCGCGGTAACGACATCCAATCACGTGTAGGCACGTGTTGAATTTGAAACGGCAATTTGCGAGCGCCCTAGTCTTATAAATAGGCGAAAAGAGGCAATCGTTCACTTTCTTCTTCTTCGACACTTTAAAATTTCGAGAGAATTTTCGAGATTTTCGAGCCGATTTTACCAAGTAGCCGTTTACTCGCCTAAAAAGTAAGTATGTTTTCTTCATCTTCTCGCCTGAAAGTTCTCTTCCGCCGGGTTCTGGGGCGTGAGTTGCGGTGTAAGGGACTATATGTGCAACAACGGGTTGGGTAGGTCTCAGAGTCTCGAGTCCCAGTATCCCGCCGGTATCCTCTCGTATGGGATGGTCGAAGGGGGCGCGAGGTCGGATTTGACGTTGGAGGAACTTTTGAGGTTGTGAGGGAGACCGGATTCGGAGGCGTGGTGGTGTCTGCCGCACCGGCCGAGCAGGGCGATGGCCCTCCGGAGGGTTTGTTACCGCCTATGTAGGCAGTTTGAGGCGTGTCTTAGGTACCTCCTCCCCCATTTATCTTAGCCTTCAAGAGTATTTCGGATCCTCATCATCAATTGACCAACTCTATTAGGTCGCTAAGGGTGGGGTGGGGCTCTCTTGTTATGGCGCGTTGAGGAGTTGACCTTCGAGGTATTGATGCGCTTTTTAGCGTGAAGACCATAGGAGGGTGTACTATCCGTCACCCCGGCTGAAATTTAAGGTAGCCGTCCCTCCAAGGTGTCCCATGGCGTAATAGGTATTTTTTCTCTGGCCGAGGCGCCCGAGGTATGAGGGGTATCGGACTGGTGGACCCAAAATCAAGCCCTTGGGCCATATGGAGGAATCGTTGAGCAACGTTGGTGAGGTCTTATCCATAAGTTACACCGAGGACGATCCGAAGTCGGCCGAGTGTTTTGGTCGGAGCGTCGGACCGAGGGTCCGACGGGTGAGGCATCCCTTTTCTTAGTCCTTATTTGTCTTATTTTACCGTGCTAATGTATTCTTTCTTTTCGACGCATGAGGTTGAGGACGAGGTGGGCCACCATCGCCGCAAGGAGCCGCAAAGAAAAGCAGAGGCGGGTCGGACCTAGTAGGGGCCGAAGAGGTGGACAAGATGGGCCACCGATGAGTGGGCTCGAGCCGGGTCCGGCCGCTGAGTCGCGCCTCGGGCCGCTGAGCACGGGTACCGCCTAAGCTTGGTCGCATCCTCCCGAGGCACGAGGCTTCTTTTTTTTTTTTTTTTTTTAGATTTGTTTGCTCGCAATCGGTGACCGACTTGTGCATCTCCTTTTCGTGGTGGGAGCTCTATGATGGGGCCCCTGCAGCTTCACCGGGAGCCGCAGTCGCCGCCGGCTTGCTGCTGAGAGCTCGGCCCAGCAAGAGGCGCTGAACGGATCTTGCCGCCGCGAGGGAAGCCGAGACCGTGGCAAGCGCTGGCGGAAGCCGAGCCGCTGTGGGCTGGAGGCCGGAGGGTGGCTGAAGCCGCTCAAGAAGAGGCATTGGGCGCTGGAGGCCGCCTTGGGAGGTCGAGGAGTCAAGGAGGGCTGGCCGGGCGAAGAAGGAACTCGCCGACGAGAGGAGTGGTGGCCGACCGAGTGGACCGTTGTTGAGGGCCTCGCCAACCGCTCATCGAGTCGGAGAGCTTCTCGTGTTTTATTGCCGATCTCGCCGCGGCCGGCCGAAGGTGGTGTCGGATCACCTGGGGAAGCTGGCGGCCGCCATGCCTGATTTTGACAAGGTCAAGCATGGGTGGACCGAGGTCGACCCAAGAGAGATGGACAAAGCTTACGCCCGGTGATCTACGGGCCGACTCTTCCCAAAGTCTTGGAGGCTCGCATCCACCTACCCCCATCGACCGAGGTCGCCGCCCAGTAGGGTGGACGAGGATCGCGAGCCGGGAGCCCTGCCGAGGTCCGGCTGAAGGCGAGGAGGGAGGAAGAGGAGGCGAGCTCGCGGCTCAGTCGACCCGCAGCCGCAAGAGCAGGAGCAGCCGGAGGAACGGCAGGGGGAGCAGGGGGCCGGCGAGTCCGGAGAGAGGGCCGAGGTTAGTGGGCCGATTGTAATAGGTTGAATCGCCGGGGTCGATAGGACCCTGAGCCCTTGTAATAAATTCTTTCGTATGCAATAAAAGAATGTTTATCACTTTCTGAGACTTGTGTTGTCTTTTTATTTATAGCATTCTGCATCTCAATACTTGGGACTCGACCATGAATTGCTGGCCAAGCTGAAAGGGGTCCGAGGTGCCCTGGCCGAGAAGGACGAGGAGGTGCAATTTTGGAGGAGTCGGTCTGCCGAGCTGACCCAAGTTTTGGCCGCCATGGATGCGAGCTCGGTGTCTTCTTCGTAATCAAGAAAAGTTGACCGAGGCTGATCGGGAGGTGGCCCACCTCCGGCCGAGAACGAGGCGCCGGTTGAAGGTCGCGCAGGCGGAGTCCGAGGCGGACATATCTGCCGACGCTATCCACGGACGTTTGATGCAAGGCGAGGAACATGAATCGACTGCGGAGAAGCTCGCTTGGTTGTCGGAGGAGCATGCAGAGTACGAGAGGGCAGTCCGCCGCGCTGGTGGGACTACCATATCCGAAGCCGACGACCGAGTCCAGAGCTTGCTGGCGGAGGGCATGGTGCTGAGGGATGAGGAAGGGCCCAACAGCAAGAAGTTCAAAGCCTGCGTCAACTCCGTGGTGAAGTTTATGGAGATGTACGACATCGTCCGAAAACGTCGCATGCCCCGGCGAGGTGGCGAGGCAACAGCGGGCTCTGCCGACCCGATCATAGAAGAACCAGCGGAGGAGGGCGGCTACTCCGATCATGCCGTAGTGCTGAGGTTGATGGGTCCGGCAGGGGGCGGATTATCCAGGGGGGGATCCTCTGGGAGCGGGCGGCGACCGAGGACCTCAGGTCGGCGGGGGAGAGCTTCGGGCAGGGGGCGAGGTCGCACACACGGCCCGTGTCCGTCCGGGGTGGGGTGTGACCTCGGTGCGTCCCCCGCCCGGATGCCCAGATTGCGCCGCCACTTTGGAGTGTCCTCGAGCGGGTGAAGGCGACCACGAGTCGATAAGCCCGTCCGGCCGCCTCCGAGCCCGCGCCGAGCGCCGGGAGCAGGCCGTGGTGATTCCGGCCTCATCGACCGGGTCAAGGCATCGAGTTCGCTCTGCATACATCGTCGGCCCGGAGATTTTGTAGAGAATTGCAGCCTTCAGCAGAGTCTGGCGAGGCGGAGCCCTAAGCCCGAATGAGGCTATGTATAGTATAGACTCAGATGTAGATATAAATGTATTTAGACTCGTTTCAAGTGTATATTTTCCCTCGAGAGGTACAAACATAGCTTAGGACTTCGCTTTGGTCGTAAATGTATTTATATTGTATACACAAGTGCGTATTTTCCCAAATAAAGGGTATAAACGAGCTCAAGCCCGGTTGTCTTCAGATATGGCTTGGTACTTTGTTTGTAGTCGTTAATGCATTTAGACTTGCATCGAGTGCATATCTTCCCAAATAAAGGGTATGAGTTGGCGAGATCGGTCCGATGTCGCGTGCATGTAGACGCCCAACTTAATGGGTAATCTGTATGCTTTGCATGTAGACGCCCAACTTAATGGGTAATCTGTATGCTTTGCATGTAGACGCCCAACTTAATGGGTAATCAGATGCTTTGCGTGTAGACGTCAACTTAATGGGTAATCAGACGCTACCCTACTTGGTGGGATTTTCATCTTCGTAAGGCGCCCCTCGTGAAGGTTTAGATGTGGTATATCCGAATGGATGTTCACATAGATGTAAGACGAACTAAGTGAAATACTCATTAGAAAACAGACGCTTTATTAAACAAGTAAACAAAGATCGCACATCAACAAAACAATAGGAGGGCTAACATGTCGCCGATCTAAAATCAAAGCTATGTAAAATACCTCCTTAGATGAGTTATGTGCTGTGTTCGGGAATAAGTGCCCTGACAGTGGGCGAGCTTATAGCCCCTTTGCCGAGGTCCTCGTGAACGCGGTAGGTCCTTCCCATGTCGGATCAAGCTTGTTAAGACGCCGGCTCGACTTGCTTCATTATTCAGAGGACGAGGTCGCCACTCGGAGTGTGGAGGCCTTTACTCTCTTGTTGTAGTAGCGTGCGACTGGCTCTCAGACTTGGCTTCGTTTATGAAGGCGAGCTCGCGCCTCCCCGAGGGCGCCAAGGTTGGCCCGCAGTCTTCCTCGTTCCGGCTTGGTCGAAGTGGAGAGTGCGAGGGCTTGGCGCACGATCTCGGCAGATGACGGCCTCGCACCGTAGACCGTGCTAAAGGGGTTTCCCATGCGACGTCCGTGGTGTGGTCCCGTAGGACCAGAGGACTTGAGGAGATTTTCAGCCCACGCTTTAGCTCGGTCCACCTTTTCTTCAATCCTTGCACGATCGTGCGGTTCGTCACACCGGTCGACCATTCGCCATGGTGTGCGATCGAGGTGAAGCGCTGATCGATCCAAGCTCTTCGCACCATTCCTGAAGTTTTTGTCGACCTAATGGGTGCCATTGTCCGAGACCAGATGTGCGGGATGCCGTCGCGGACTATATTTTTCCACACAGGCTTGAATCCTTCGCTCGTGAGGCTCGAAAGTGGCTCGGCCTCGACCCATTTTGTGAAGTAGTCTATGGCTACGACTAAATATCGGCCGACCGGTGCTCGGTCGAATGGGCCAACGATGTCGATCCCCACCGCATGAAAGGCCACGGACCGCAGCCGCCGATCGCCCGAGGCGCCTGACCGTGGAGGATCCGCACTGGGCACTTCGACGAGCTCGGCCGATCTTGCACGAGGGTGGGCCAAGAGTATCCCGACCCGCCGTCTTCTTTGAAAGTGCTCGCGACCGATGTGGCTTCCACAAGACCCTGTGGATTTCGCTGAGCACATAGTCGGCTTCTTCCGCCCGAGGCATCTCGTGAGGGTCAAGGTAAGACTTCCCAGAGTGCGCCTCACGCATGAGATACTTCGGGATTTTGCCATCATCTTTTGGCTTCGAGCCGATCCGAAGGTAGTGCGCCGTGTTCCGTGTAGCCTTCGTGGAGACATCCACCGCTCTATCTCGTGATGATGCCGACGGGACTCCGCTATGCTTCGAACGGACCTCCTCCACCGGTGGACTTGTTGACGACGCCGCTAGCTTGTCGAGGACGCCACCACTGCTTTCCCCTGGGATTCGGTGGATGTCAAGTACCGAACGAGGTCAACATCTCCTTCGCTTCTCGAGATATTGTTTCATTCGGTCCTCCTCGCCTCGTATTTGCTTAACACCGGTTCACGACGACCGGAATCGCCAAGATTGGATCTCATCCACCCTTAGCTCCTTAGCGATGTGGAGTCCCGAGATTAGGGCCTCATACTCCACCTCGTTGTTGGTGGTCGGAAGGTAAACCGGAGCGAGGCGACTTCCGCTTATCCGGGCCGAGGAGAAGAATGCCCGCTCACGCCTGCTTTGCACGAGGCCCGCCCACGCACATCCGCCAAAGAACCATCCGGTGGGTGGGGTCCTGCCTCCGCGGGGTGGGATGACCGAGGTGGGCGTCGGTCGACCGAGCTCAAGAACTCGCTTCTACCAGAAATCGCGGGGCTTGCCTTTTATGGCCGGTCCGTGGGAGACGAGATATCGTGCTCGCCAAGCTCGTGGCCCACTCGCTATTCGTCCGGATGACCTGTGTTTTGACAAGACTTGCCTCGTGGGTAGGTCGGTCAAGACTGGATGGAGTGAGCCCGAAAGTAGGGTCGGCCGCCGCTTAGCATTCACCAATGCAGTCTTTACCTTTTCAAGGCCGGCGCACTTGTCTCCGGTCCTTCGAGTGCTCGGTGATGAAGTAGATAGGAAGCCGTCCGACCTCGTCCCGCACCAAGATCAAGATCGATTGCCTCGTCCGAGGCGCAAGCACAAGGAGAGGAGTTCGCTCTTTTCGGGCGGTCGAGGTGGGCGGTCGGAGGTACTCCTTCGGTGTGTGTGAAGGCGAGGTGGTGCTCTTCCCGCCACGCCAAGTCCGAGCCTCCTCAAGATTTTAAAGAAGGGAGCCGCTTCTACGGCCCGGAGAGGAACCCACCGAGGCGGCCAGCACCCGTAAGTTTGTGGACCTCGCGAATGGTTTTCGCACTGCATGTCGAGCACCGCCTTTACCTTGGTGGGGTTCGCTTCAAGCCTTCTTGGAACCCCAACACCCCAAGAATTTCCGCTTACCATGAACGTGCATTTTGGGGTTAAGTTTGAGGTTGGCCGACCGAGGAGTTGGAGGATGGTGCCGAGGTCGCCGGCGCAGCCTCCGCTTTCGGCTCTCGATTACTATGTCGCCGACGAGACTTCGACGATCTCCCGATGTGGTCTTTGAATGTTGCATCCACCATCCTCCGGTAAGTGGCCCCGCGTTCTTGAGGCCAAGGGCATCTTTCGTACTGAAGACGCCAAGTCGGTGATGAATGCGATCTTTGGTGCATCCTCAAGCTCATCAGATTTGGTGGTACCCTCAGATAGATCCGAGTCGAACATTTCGTGGCCCACCAAGGCCTCCACCTTCTTGTCAATATCGGGGAGGGTAGCAATCTTTGGCGCGGCTTGTTGAGGTCGGTATAATCGACGCACACGCGCCACCTCCGCCGGCTTCGGACCACGATCGGATTAGCCATCCAGTCGGATATTTGACCGAACAAGATCTCGCCTTGAAGTCGAGTCACCCGCCCCTAACGACCGGTGCGCCGCCGCCGAATATCCTTTTCTTCTCACGGACCGCTTCGTGGTCGGGTCGATGTTGAGGCGTGAGTTATGAGCTCGGGTGACACCCCGGTCATATCGAGCGGGACCAAGCAAACACGCCCTATATTCTTTCGAAGTCGATGACGTGTCACGGACGTCCGCCGCCCCTGGTGCCGACTGGATGACCTCGAGGGATCGTCATCGATAGTTGGAGGTCCCGGTCAGTCATCCCGGTGTCGGCCTCGGGGCTCGGTAATTGCTATGCTCGGGCGAGGCCGCATCTCGAGTTGAGAGCCGTAGGCATTCTTTTGCGGCCGCTTGGTCCCTCGACGCTTGAGCACTCCCACGGGGTGGGAATCTTGACGGTGAGGTGGTAGACCCAACAGACGGCCTTGGTGGCGCATGACCAATCTCTCCCGAGGATAATGTTGTACGGAGAAGGAGCCGGACTAGGAAGAACCGGATGGCCCCGTGACCGACTGGAGCCCGCCTACGGTGACCGGAAGGGTAATGACCCTCGGCCGGACCGCTTCGAGTGAAGCTCAGAGCGGGAGGCGCGGAAGCACCGAATGCCTCCGACCTCAAGCTTATCCGCAGTACTGGAAGATGATGCCGACGGAGGCCCCAATGTCGATATAGACCCGGTGGACGCTTTTGTTGCCCACCGCACCGTATGGTGATGGCGTCCCGTGCGGCATGATCTTGGGCACGGGTCCTCCTTGGAGAACGTTATGTTCTCACCATCCCGAGTCGCTTGTTCTTGGCTCTTGAGGGCCGGCCTCCGGCATCGTTCTTCGAGGACGACACTCGTCGTCCCGAGGGCGATCCGTAACAACGTGAGACTGCTCCATAGCGTTTGGACCTTCGCCCTCGCCGCCTTGGGTTGGGTCGCCCGGGTCGGCCCGCAGCTTGTCGCCACCTCCGTCCTTCGCGCTTCGCTCTTCTTGGACCACTCGTCCGAGGTACTTTTGAGGGCCCCGCCTTTAACGAGCTCGTCGATCCGTGAGCCTGTGTTTCGCAGCCCTCGGTATCATGACCATACCCTTGGTGATAGTCGCAATACTGCCTCGTGGACCTCTTCGATCCCCTTTCATAGTGGGGCCGGGAAGAGCTCGGTGGAGCTCGAATATTTCCGCCTGATTTGAGCAGGGGCGCTCTGCCGGCGAGGGTTGGGCCGAGGTCCGAGCCCAGACTCCAGCCGCCTCTCGATTCGGTCGGCGGCGCCTCGCGACGCGCCTCGACTTGGTCGTCCGGCTTTTTCTTTCGGACCGCCGTCCTGATTTCCTCGCCCGATCCGACTCGCCTCCTCGACAGTTGTCCACGGGTTCCAAAGCTTGCTCGCCGCTTTGGTTTCTCCCCGGTGATTTCTTTGTTCGCGGCCGGGTCGGATCCCGCTGAACGCGTTGATGATGTAGAGATCGCTCTCGCCGCCAATTTTGAGCGACTCTTTGATGAACCTCGAGACGAAGTTCGACATCGTCTCGCCCCGCCTGGCGGATTGTGAGTAGGTCGGAGGAAGGGCTGGGCGGCATCTTCCGATAGAAGCGCCACTGAATCGATCCATGAGGTCCCGGAAACAGTATGTTGCTCGGTGGAGCGAGGTGAACCAACGCCGTGCGTTGAGATTACACCTCGGGAAGATTTTGCACATGTGAAAATCTTCCATTCCTCGATTCGCCATGTTGGTGGTGTGGCGAAAAGGAAGCCTGAGGGTCTCCGAGGCCATCGAGTCGCAATGTTGGGTGCCCGCATCACGTCAAGGCGGGGCGTGTCTAGAATCTCCCCGAGAAAGGGAGATGATTCTCCGCACGGCCGAACCCCGGAGGTCGTTGCCGTCTCTTTCTGGAGGGTGGGGATCGATAGCGACGCCTATCGTCCCTCCGATGGGGAGTTC
This sequence comes from Salvia rosmarinus, assembly GCA_036937905.1. Lineage (NCBI taxonomy): Eukaryota > Viridiplantae > Streptophyta > Magnoliopsida > Lamiales > Lamiaceae > Salvia > Salvia rosmarinus. The sequence continues at coordinate 108,316,404 of CM072816.1, read as the reverse complement.
GACCGCCTTTCTTCCTTCGCCGCTCGACTCTCCGGTCGGCATGACGAGGTGGAGAGCGGCCGCGCGAATGGCGGCGGGGCGATCGCTGGTGGCGGCTCGCCTGCGGTGGCGGCTCCGCGAACGAGGTCGGCGGCTCGGCCGCAGCCGAGCGGCTCCGCGTCGGGCGCGATCGCGCGTTCTCGCTATCACGCCGAAGGTAGCGCCGATCGCCGGATGGGAGCCGCCGGGGCCGTGGTGTTCGGTCCCGGCCCTAGAGGACCCGCCTTGGTCCTCTGGTTGAGAAGCTTTTGAATCGCCAAGATTGGCGTGGAGGAACTCGCCACGCCGGCCGAGGACCTCGTGGGACGAATGAGCTGCTTGCTCGTCCTCGCTGAGGTCGACATCTTCCCTACGCTGGGGACGCGGTCCCGAGGGTGTATGGAAGAGTTTACCATGTTGCCCTCGTGAGTGTGGCGCCGTGGCGTCCGCGATCTCCTTTCCGCGACGCCGAGTGACCACCGGTTGTCCTCACCGGTTGTTGCTTGCCGTGGGCGGCGGTTGTGCGTGTTCTCGCCATTTAGTTGTAGAGGAAACGAAGTTTTCTTGTTCAATGTTCCCACGACGGCGCCAATGATGAATCTAGCTATGTGAGTGTGCGAGATTTATATAAAGCAATAAAGAACACTCGTGCTTTTACGTGGTTCGATCGTTAACGAGATCTACGCCCACGGAGGAATGATTCTCAATACTTTTACTATCGCCTTCGTATGCAGAGTATTGGTTCATGTTCTCAGATTCAAGAAATTGCTAACCTTCTAACATCAGTTTTCCTTCTATTTATACAGCTTCGACTTTGCCTCGAAGGCGCGCCCGACCTCTCCATTGGTCGTGGTGTGACTCTTCCTCTGGCATGCTCTCCATTGGCCGGAGCCGGGACCGTTCGTCTTACGTGCGCCCACGTGGAGGTGGCGCCGACCGGTTCCAGGCGCCTTCCATTGGCCGGCGTGGTTTTGGTGCAGGCTTGCAGAATGATTAAGCCGACGCCGATGGCGCATATCTTATCGATGTTAGGCCATCATGAAGGCTGATAAGTATACCTATTCGGTTGGCTATATCCCATCATCCACTAGTGCTGAAAATTTGAATTTTGCTATATCTACACAACAGTGAGTCGTAAATGCTGGCCGCCGCATTTATTATTAACGATCACACCACCAAATATAATCAATCATCCCATTTATAATACCAACCAACTAACACACCTCCCCCACCCACCCAACCCAACCCCCCAAACACACACGTCTCTGCCTTTGTATATGAACAGCGCATGCTTTATAGTGTTAAACTCACTTGCAATATTAGCGAGAGAGTGAGAAAATGGAAGAAACAAAGTGTAGTAGAGTGAAGCTGGAGTCAATATTGAGTGTGGTATCCGGCAAGCCAACCGACCCCGGAAAAATACACAAGTTGTCGTTGTTGGATCGGGCAATGGGTCGGCATACCATCCATATTGTGTTCTACTACGGGTCGAATCCGTTCCTGGATGGCCCGATGCCATCGGACCTGGGAAACCTTCGGGTTACCCTATCTGAATTGTTGGATGAGTACCCGTACGTGACGGGTCGGTTGACCCGGGAACCTGACGGCGAGTGGCAAATCAAGTTCAACGATGCTGGAGTCCGGATGCTCCAAGCCACGGTGGATGCCACGCTTGACGAGTGGCTCAGATCTGCCGATGCTGAGGAGGAGAGGGATCTGACGGCGTGGGAGGAAATGCCCCATGACCCCAGTTTCTGGTCTCCGTTTCGGGTCCAGGTAATATTTGAATTATTTCATAGGTAAAAACACATTCTTTGCATTACTTAGTTTGCTTTCTGGTTTGTAAATTTTATTTGTGTGTGTTGATCTACTGGTTAAGTGATTAATATATGAAGTCAAATGTTTCGAGTTTGAGTTTACCATAATGCGACCTTTAAATGTTTCTTGATTCTAAGCTTATACACATAGTATACTGTGTGTCTTTTTTCTAAAATTATCGTCGTAGTCTTTACTAATTATGTGTTTCCTCGTAGGATATGACAATTTATGCATGTTTGTATATTGATGGATGGATAATTAATTTATTCTAATTTAAGTTACAAATATGAGGCATCAAAAGTCTTTGTTTACTAAAAAAAAATTAGTTCGAGTTCCACCTACATATGAGTTCATGATGTGATGAATATTTTGTATCTCAAAAAAGATGAATGGATAATTTAATCCGTTTCATTATTCGACTTGTTCGTGCTACAAGATTTCGAGTAGTGGCCTACATATTAATGAAGAAAAAAGATACTATTAAATGGAAGTTAGAGAGCATTCATCTTATTACATTTCTTCTCGTACCAATTTCTAGAGAAATTTTTAGAAAAGCTGAGAGGGTCCGAACTTGACTAGACATTTTAGACTGTAATGTTGGACATTTGTTGTACCTTTTCAATTGAAATATAATTATATTTATTCATAACATACTCACATATGCCTCCCGAAATAGTTGAACACTGAACACAGATAGAACCGCAATTGCGGAAACATTAGTAAGCTTATAAGCTCAATCAAACACTCTCTTATTCTTAATCGTATATTGCTAAATTCTGTTTACTTTATATGATTAGGTTGGATCGATAAAATTAATCTAGTCTAATCCAACGTTTACTTTAAGGATTAATATTTGATGATATCCCAAAACTCGTGATTATTTTAATTATTTTGGTTGCTCTCCATTGATTTTAATCCAACCAATATTGATGAAATTGGAGTAATCATTCAAACAAATGAAGATTTATTTATCTCAATTTTAATCTTTCACTAAGCTTTTGTATAAATAAAGGATTGATAAACAAAAGTTATCTTGTTATACATTTAATCCATCAAATACTAAATCCTTTAAAATGTTAATCACAAAAATAAAACCCTAATAATATCAAACCCTAATGATAGATTACTCTTCAAGACTAATTAAGGGATTTAGGCGTTAAGGGGTTAGGGGTTAATTAAGGGGTTTGGGTCGGCCCACACCCAACCAAGTATTTGTCTAAATCCAACCGATTTGCAAAATATCTAAGATACTGTCGGTCAAAATTTAAGATGTGTCACTTTCATTATAAATTCCATTTAAAAGTCATTTCTCATTTTTATGCCCGATCGAGGATGGACAGAATATTGGGTTTGGTTTCTATGTTATAATTAATTTTATTAAAATTCACATGATATGACATTATAAACGTGCTGTTTCCTCTTCTAGTTTTTTTTTTTTTAGTTGGAAGATTGAGGGATTTGAGGAATCGAGGATCCTTATTCTAACTTCTCATTTTTTCCAAAGGGGAGATTACCATTAAATACAAAGGTTTGTTCTTAGATTTGCTTAGCATCTCAGAAAATGTGTTAAAAAAATAGAGCATGTAATTTCTGCAAAACTAATTTTGTGAATAAACTTGTTTTAAAGTTAAACGCAGGCTGTGTATGTTGAAGTCGTTTAGGATAGAGATGTCAATGAGTGAGTTTTACCCGGACCAGAACCAATAAATAAGTAATGGTTCTGGTTTTGAACCGACCCATTAGACACTGGATCCGGACCGGACCAAGACCATCAACTATGGGCCTTAAGCAAGACCCAAGCGGTCCGGATCTGAGCGGGTCTAGAACCAGAACCGGACAAGAACCAGAAGTAGAGCCGAAACCGTTGCTTTATAATTTAATGTGTTATGAGTGATTTTGAATCGATATGGATAAAATTAGTTTATTGACAAACCTATTTAAAGTTAAGCTTGTCAATAGACGGGTTTTACTCGGATCGGAACCAATAAATAAGTATTGGTTCTGGTTCTGGAATCAGAAACAGATCCGGACCGGACCGGACCATCAAACTATGGATCCAAACTGTCGGGTCTAAAGTGGGTCTGAACCGAATCGAAACCGCTGCTTTAAAATTTAATGGGTTTTGAGCAGTTCCGGATCGGTCCGGGTAAAACTCACCCGTTGACATTCCTAGTTTAGCATATAGATTAACAACGTATGTATTCATATATATTGCAGATAAATAAGTTCAAATGTGGAGGATTAGCCCTAGGATTGAGCTGCACTCACATGCACACTGACCTTACAAGCGCCACAATGCTGTTCAAGGCATGGTCGGAGGTCCACCGCCGTCAAGCTCCCACACATCCTCCTATTTTTGATCTTCCGCCGCCGGCCCCCACACCAACTCCTTTATCCATCCCCACCCCTTCCTCCCACCCCACCACTCCTCCAACCAAAATGGCCACCGCCACCTTCAAGTTCTCCGCCCCCGCCGTCGACAAATGCCTATCCCAAGCCGAGCCCGACGCCACCCCTTTCGACGTCCTGGCCGCCCTCTTCTGGTCCCGCACCGTGCAGGGGCAGCTGCAGCCGCCGCACCACGCCCGCAGGTGCTCTCTCTCCGTATGCGTCGACTTCAGAGATCAGGGGGTGCCCTACGCCTACTTCGGCAACGCCCTCCGTTTCTCGACGCTCACCATAGACTCCGGCAATCTGCTGAGCGGCGGGTTGGGCCTGGTAGCCGGCCACGTCAGCCGGCACGTCGCCAGGATGAAAAACGAGGAGTTTTCCTCAGCTGTGGAGGGAATGTACGGCGGCGCCGCGCTGACATGCGTCAACGCAGAGCACATGATTGAGGCGGAGAGTGGACGGGGGCTCATGTATGATGCGGAGTTCAAGAAGGGGCAGAGGCCCCTGCATGTGAGCTACTGCGTGGGGAATGTGGCAGGGGAAGGGCTGATTATGGTGATGCCGGAGGCGGAGGGTGGTCGGGGGCGGACCGTCACGGTGACCTTGCCGGAGGAGCAGGTGGCGGAGCTTTGCAAGGATCAGGTGATACTTGATTTGGAGCCCACTATGATCCTCTGTGGGAAGAGATGATCGAGAGTTGTATTTATTCTTACATTTGATTTGGTAAACATGACCTAAGTCAGAAGCAACGGATGTATGACTAATTTTCTGTATTATATGTGGTCACTAAATTGCACTTGAAATCTATTGCATTAAATTTGGCTTTCCATTTTCGATCGTTTTTTCCTTCAATTTTGACTTTGTATGTATGTTTTAGTTTAATTTTATAATTGTTAACTGGGATTTATTCTACCCAAATAGGATATATAATTATTGTTTATCTTTTATTTTTATTAGTTACTAATTCATTATTAAAATTGATAAACTCAAACTTAGGGTATAAACTTTCTGGTCCAATGGGTTAACCCGAATAATTAACATTATTGTTAAAAATTTCTGATTCGAAAAAAATTCCAACCCAAATAACCCGATTTGAATACATGATTAAGTTAGAAATAACTCGATTTGAATACATGATTAAGTTAGATTATTTTATCAATCAAACTAAATGCCCCTAAATGGATTAAAGAATTGTTTGATGATAGATCCAAACCGTAAACATAACGTATGTTTTAGATACTCAATGTCCTGTTTTATGAATCTATTGAAGAATTTTGATGCTACCAAACCCCACCAACTACTAGACCCATTCATATTTATTTTTTATTGATAAAACAAAGTCAGATTATATGATGTCTCAAAACAGAAACAGAAAAGAAATAGGCAGGGCTAACAAAAATAGATAATTATTCTTGAGCTGATATGTAGTGTAAAATATATGCAGAGATATACAATGATAACAGTTGCAGAACAATCATACAAAACAGACATTTATTCTGGAAAGAGTGCCATGGTTGAAACTCACTAGTCAGACTCACTACATACAAAATAATCAAAACACAGTGACAACAAATGGAAGTACTGCATTAACATTCTCAACTGCAGAGACCTGTCTCAAACTGGGCTGTTTTGAAAGGGAAATCCGCTGCAGTCTGATTCTCTTATGTGTTTTTCCTGTACAACATTCTTCATCTGTCCTCCGCGCTTTCGATCTGGTGGTGATACTATACTGCCCAGAGAATCCATAGTTAAAAAGAATGCTATATCTTAACAAATACTCAAATGCTTCAAATCTTGAGCACACGCACCTCTAGAACATTTCCATGGGATGTACGAGAACTCCCTCGTCTGTCCAGTTTATGTCTTTTCCATCTTCTTTTCCGATTACCTCAAGAGGTGCATCGAGAGGTGGGGGGCTCTGCGAAAAGAAGCCAACACGAGTTGAGTTCAGCTATAACCTTTTGAGTGCATCTACATTTGAGAAAGGGATAGGATACCATGCAACGAATGAGAGGCCAATTTATTCCTTTGAAGAAAGGGTGTTCCTTGATCTCATTTGCACCGCCATTTGATCCTAGACGACTGGCTGGATCTCGATTTAGTAATGCATGAATCAATTGCCTTGCTGGGAGAGTTACCTGGAATTGATCACAAGGGGCTATTCTTAATCATCCAGATGATTCAGCACTTGTGGCTCAATCATGATTTATCAGGATTTACCTGAATGCTACTTGGGAAGGTGAGGTCTTTGTGGAGGATGTTGGCGAAGGTTTTCTGTCTGTTCTTCCCCCTGAATGGTGTACGCCCATAAAGCATTTCATAAACCAATATACCTGAGTTTTGAAATCCAAAGTTATTCAACTCATGAAACTTGATAAATTTAGAACTTACTAAGAAAAGAATTCAGCAGTATAAAGTAGATAACGACATCATAAACATTCATCTTTTTATATTCGAGGGGAGAAGAAAAGATGAGTATTAGAATTCGACCCTTCATCCCCTTAAAAGGCATGGTAAGGGGCGAGGTTGCTCAAACTTATATATTGAAGTCAGGATCTTTATCAAGTCGATGTAGGATAGAAATGGTGGCTTCAAGCCTTCAACAAAAAAAAAAAAAAACCTTGCCATTCCTAAAAACAGGCCTCCTACCTCTACCTAAGCTGTGAATTGATAATAAAAGGTCAAATCTCTTTCTAAAAGGTCAAGTAGATTGAAATGAAGGGCACCTGTCTGTTGTAACAAATTTGCAAGTGGTATCATCTTTACCAAACATTTATAAAATCCAATTCCTATGTGGTTCGGAATAATGGAAAAATAGGGCAAAACATCGATCGGTTTTGGTTCAAAACAAAATCGAACCGATTAAACAAATCGATCGAAAAAGATTGAAATTTCAACCCAACTGAACAGAATGGAGTATGTTAATCGAATCGAAACCGAACGAACTCATATTGATAGGCTAAAAAATTAGGGAAATCGAAATCGATCGAAGCCATAACCGAACTGAAACCGACCGAACTCATATTGATAAAAATCGAAACCGACCAAATATGAATTCGATTTTCATTTTTAAGACCGAACCGATAACCGAACTCTTCAATAAACAAATTGAATCGACAAAAGCTGTTAGCTGGATTCGGTGTTTTGGTGTCGGTTCGGTTATGCTCACCCCTAGGAAAAATAACTCTTGAGAACTTTCAATTGACAAACTTACCAAGCGCCCACCAATCTATGGCACTACTATGACCTTCACCAATAATGATTTCCTGTAATCAAGTCATCAGTAGAAAATGTTATGTGTGTATTTGGGAGTATCATTCCTATGAAATTAGTAATTTCTCTTAGAATCGAAGTATACTATATTATCAGACATATTAGTCACCAAATAAATAAAAACGCAATAAAAGTATCAAGGATCGTCAAGTTGCTCAATCGAAAGGAAGTGTATGCCAAAAGTTGGTCATATGAAGATGTAGCCTATGCATCCGTTATTCATCTACACTTTAAATCTAAGAAAGATTCTAAGCAAATGTCCTGAGAATCTCAACGTGAGAACACATTTTCGTATTCAAAATTAACAGCTAAGTTGGTATCGATCATGCTCAACTACTGGGATTCATCAGTTTACAATAAACATTACTATTAGTTCATGAATATGATTTGAGTTCATGAATGCTGAGTCCTAGTTTTAAATTTTTAATGCATTATGATATTTTTCTTCATCTACTTCCTGATTTGTGCTACTTATTCATCTATTATTTCCATTTAGTTTACTCTCCAAAACTCAGGAATTTTATTGATCAAGTCCCACTAGAAATCTACTGAAAAGATAAAATTACGAACAATGATAACTGTCATACCGGTGCAATGTATTCTTCAGTTCCGACGAAAGAATTTGACTGTGTATTTGGTTCTGCGAAAAAAATTGGAGGTGGTTGACTTGTTGATCTTCTTTTCTTTAGTGGAGGCGGCTTAATAACCTGGAAGAGCATTGTCACCATTAATAACATATCAAACTTGAATTTCTCTTAGAACCCGACCACATTAGCCTTCAAGATTAAATGGGATTTATAGAATGTAATTGAGCGTGTTCTTGTGACTATAAAATCAAGCATTTCATAGTAGAAGAAGCTCAAATGTCAGTTCAAGTAATAAAAACAAGTATGTTTGCTTCTCTGACTGCAATCAAACCACAAACAGGAAAGTAGATATCACGTACTTGAGGTCTACAAGGTGTTCTCAGTGACAGATCGAAATCAGCTAACACAATATGTCCATCTTTTTGAAGAAGAATATTTTCCGGTTTCAAGTCCCGGTAGATTATTCCTGCAACGAGACAACATAGAACAGATCAACAAAAACATATTGCTCAAATTAATAGTCAATAAAAAAAAGAACATGCAGCTGGATGAACAAGTTCTGATCTAGTGACTTGAATTGAAATTTGGAAAACTCCTCGATATCTTATATTTATGAGACAAGATACAGCAAAAATCCACTTGGATAAATAGCATAACCATCTGATGCAGACTCATGAAAATGTACATCTTTTATAAATATCAACAGGAACTCAGAACTTAGAAAGAGAAAGTTGTAACTGCAGTATATATATGAGGGCAGCTACAAGAAGGTGAATACAGCTAGAGTAGGATATTCCTAATAACTTAAGACAACGTGAAATACCTAAACAATGAAGATATTCCAAACCAATGACGACTTCAGCTGCATAAAACCTACAAAATAATGACATAAGGCATTTACTTTAAGTATGTAATAGAACAGAACATAATGCGTAAATATCATAGGAGCCATTAAATATGAAACCAAAATTTCAGAAACATGAAATGGATAATTTTCTTTTAAGGAATGATTAGTAATATATTAAGTTGAGTCTAATATACATAATCTGTTGAAGAAAGATGTCAGGCAGCTTAGGACAAAATTTTCATTTTCATATTTTTCATTTGAGGATGAAGAGATCAAGATTTAGAAGTATTTTCAAGATAAGAGAATATGCTAGAGCTTGATTCTCATATAGTTTAACCTTCAATTGAAACCAAAACTTAGTTTCATTTCAGATTTGACAAATTAATCATGATTTATCTCAATGGACAGAATTTGTAAACAGAATATATCTTATCTAAAGATACTATTGGTTTTTTAAGTCCAGAAGATAACCATTCATTCATTCATTCATTCATTCATTCTGCACATGTTTCCTAGAGGCAAAACTACTGACACATCTAGTTTAAAAGTTTATGGTTCAATTTGTAGATGGTTAGGTTTCAACTCCTTTAATCTTATTGAGTATCATTTTATCCTACCGCACACTTCATTATCATTTTACCTTACCAAGTTACTTTCTTCCATAAAAAAATGAAAAGCAAACTGTATCCAAGTTACCATTCTATAAATTTTAGTGAAACTGGTTTTAAATACTTGATGCAACTTCTATCGTCTAACTACTTTTAAAATTTTAATGGCACATACAACTCTATTTTCTAGTTATGGGTAACTTATAAAATGGTGCAGCTCTTCCCATCTCACATCAAAGCATTTCCTAAACTTCATCATCGGCCATATGACAACATTCTAAGCCTGCAAGTATCTCAATTGTCATCCATTTAATTGTTGTTCCCTCTCATTTTTCTTGAGGAACTGTCATTTTAATGCAACTCTTCATTATATTTTTGTGTTCTATGTGCAAATGAATAATTGCATTTTTATCACCAAGAATACTTGTGATTTATTCTCAGTGAAACCACTAAAAGGCTGTCAAAAAGTGCAGCGTTTTTGCATACAGACATGAATCTGTACTTGCATGGTTCTAAAAAAATGTGAGAACAGTCTTATTTTCTATAAACTTTAATCGGGTTTAGAAGAATCACCTGGCTGAATCCTCTTTAAACATTTTCAATGGCTGTTTGTCAAGCAATACAAATAACTCTCCTCCAGGACAAAAATCTGTTATCAAGCAAACATGCGTAGGGGTCTGGAGGCAAAATAAATACCATGTCAGAACATGGAAAAAAAAAACCTGAATAGAAAAAATTGAACCAGTAACATCCAAGCCATGACAAATCAGATACAATAACATTTCAAAAAATTGCAAACGAAATCACAAACTTAAAGTTCTTTCTTATCCAAATCACCAAGAAACATTTCGGTGTGAAGAATGAATGTTTTACACGATATCAAGCACTGCATGTGCAGCCCATGTCAACATTTGAGACGATTTATCATTGTCATAAATGAAACAGCATCATGTGTATGAGCTGCACACACTTATTAACATGGAAAAGGTATTGCACTTGGCTTGAATTTCACTGGAATGTTGCCCAGTGATTCTAATTGCAAATGCATGGAAATTGCCTTTGTTTGTAACTTTTGAAACATTATGCAGTTTCAGTAAGAGATTGGAATTTCGAATTCAAACTGCCATTAGCCTTTTCTTATATTATATTCTGGGAGCACCTAATGCAATCTTTATCACTTTGCCTGAGAACAATAACATATTAGCAGACTGAGTTGAAAATGAGAACCTGAAAAGAGCAATACAGTGTGGGAAGAAATGGATGATCCAGGAGCGAGATAATTTCTCTTTCAATGCATGCACGGTGAACCTGCAAAATCGTTTGAGTCTTCAATCTAACTTCAAGAAATTGATAGAACTAATGCACATTATGCACTTTTACTATGGAAGTCATGGTCATATTTAAATTAGTTTCAGATCTTTTTATTACTTACAGAAATAGATGATTTATTTGTAACTCAAAAATTGAATGAAAAGGAAAGATCTATTCTATGAAAGGATAGACGACCAATGAGAATTCCTATAGCGTTGTGTGGATTAATTTGTCAATACCAAAAACTGATTGAATATGGCCTTTAGAGGTGAGGAGAGGTTCAGCTTACCTTATTACGATTTAGCATCATGGATTTATCCATAGCTTTCATGGCAAACATTTGACCAGTACCAATCAATTCCACCAAATGAACACTGTAGGAAACACTCATGAGCAAGTACATAAAACACCATTTTGAAGAATAAACTTATTCTTAGAGGTAAAATAGAGTATGTGTCAAAATATGAATTTACAGATCATGGTGAGACAAAATAGCGTTTAATAAACAGATACTCCACGTAAACAGAATACAGTAACAAAATGTCTCTTTCTCCAAGATATCATCTGAAAGGCTCACCCTTTTTAGTTGAATAATCCTTTGAAAGAATACATATTCCAAATTTCTATATGAAATCTTTAAAATACTTCTGTTCTCTGTATTTAGGCGGCAATTAGTTTCCTAGGTACTAAGGTTAACTTGAATGCCGTAAAACTGTGCCACCACAAAGAGTACAGATACCACAAAATTTAGAGGGAATTGTTGCACACGAATGATATTTGGGATACATGTTTAAGAAAGCTAACACTTGATGTTCTGTCTACACTAGATTCTACAAATTCTTTTATCATAACATATGAAGAAACTCTAAATAGTAAAGAAACTCCTATGGAATAGAACTTCAAGTTCCATTACTCTCATAATATACTTATGGAATTAATCTATAAACAATATGATCTCATAGTAATGAAGTAGGAAAATAATTTTATTAAGAAGTTCTCCATTGGGAAACGAAGGTAATATATCAAAATGAGGATAAAATAGGGGCCTTGGACTCCTGGGAAAGAAAAAGTTTGAGTATATGCAGAGCATAATATTGACCAACGCTCCACTTCTTGAACGAAATTTCAACTTATGTGGTTCCCAAGGAAATGTTCTATCATATTGTTCAGAAAGCACTGGAAACATCATGATAACTACCTGTCAGTTACTATTGAGGAATCAGAAGAAAATTGATGTAACTAGCTCTACAGAGTATTTGAAAATACCATCACCAAAGTCAGTTTTGCAAAGACAGGTATGCCAGTTCTTCATTGGGTGTTAAAACAATACATGTTAAGTAATGTTTGATGAATTAAAGCAGATCTAATTAATACATTAAATAGCTCAACCAATAGTCAGGTGATATGGAAGAAGCATGAGAACTAGCAGAAATAGCAAGAAAACCAAAGACAGTATAGGAAGAAACTTGGGCTGATGAGAGACAATTGTCAAGTGTCGAGTGCATGTGACTGAAGGATGGCCATATGTGATAATTAGGAGGGTAAAACTTTTCTATTAATAATAAATGAAACGTTAGTATACCTGCCAGTATCTCCACATCCCAAAGGACGTATGGGCTTGAAGTGATTCAATCCAATCTTTTCACCATTTTCAGTAACCTACCAGGGAGAGAATGAAGTGACCTATAAGATGCATGATAAAATGAAATAGTAAACTATTACTTAACATCCTTTTAAGTTTTAACTAGCTAAAATGTAATTTCTTATCTTGAAACTTTAGAGATAGTTTTAGTTAGAAGAACCCAAGGTTGATTACTGTTGGATTACATTTTATTGATGGAAAAAACAAATAATGGAGTTTTCCATGTCATGGAGATTCCTAACTGCATTGGTTTTTCCATGCTATTCCATTTTCACTTGTATATTATACTTAACAATATAGACGACTTTGATAAATGTGTATGCCAGCATTCACTAAGCACATCGTTTCTCACATTCATTTGACAGGAAATTGTGTGATAGTGAAGATGTCCATAATAAGACCCTGTCTATAACAAAATTTTAAAATCATTCCCTTACAAACAAGGATTTTGATTTCTAATTTTGTCTCTTTAAGATCCTAGCAGACAGAAGACATATCAATTTATTTAGTAGTAACATCTAAAGTTATGATGTTATTTATCAAAATTTTGAAAAGCTAGATTATCTGCTTATAAAAGAGTTCACTTGATAAGCTATGCTATCGATTGATACTTTATAACTGCAATTTCAAAGACAATATAAACTACTACAAGATATTCTGACTTTGCAATATAATACCTTCTTTATCACTGTCCACGCAACGCTATCCCTTTTGTGGGGTTTGGGCAGTACTGGTTGAGAATGTAAAGCCCACAGGTCCTCTGGTCTCTGAGCGTGAAACATGTTAATTTGCATTAGAAATTGATACCTCAAAGTATCCCATGAACGGTCATAGATGATCATACATGTAAAAGCAGTTTTTTCAAATTTTAAACCTTACTCCACACATCCACAGAAGATTTGATCAAACAAGTCCATGTTTCAACATGAAAGTATTTGATGCAGATTAGGATAAAGAGGAAGGAATACCTTACCAAGTTGGCATCAGGAAGTTCTCTAACAGCCTCATCGACATTTTCTGCCGTAGCTTTAACCTGGTGAAGAAATTTTAGCATGTTAGCTTTAATCGTTACACTAATCCCTCTTCCTTGGATTTGATAGATAAATCATCACGTGGATGCCCCAGCAAACACTATCAAAACTTACAAAATAAAGTAAGAAGACAATCTCAAAAACTATACCAACTTAGCGCTTTGTTGTTCTGTTTTCTCGGAGAGGCGGTTCCTCAGCGGTTCCATATGATCGCTACCATCTAGTTGCACACCGATAAAGTATTGTAGTTCACCCTGAAAAGGTGGATGCATATAAAAAATACAACTGGTATCAATCAACTGAATTTTTTTTAAAGGTTAAACTTATATAAGAATATGCCACCTTTTGATCCCGCATAGGTTGCAAGTGAAATAAGTTCCAGAATTTCTTCCCTGAAATTCGTTTATTGTAAGAGAATCAAAATTGTTCGAGATAAGATTTTAACAACGAACATTAGAGCCTCGTGTTGGCTTGTATGTAAAGGATATCAAAATCCATAAATTACCACTCTTTGTGTAATTAATCAACTGAACAGTAATTTCTCTTTGTTCCCTGATGGCATCCCTTATCTTTTGTACAGTAGCTTGGTCGGTTTCTGGTCCCTGAAGAAACCTGGACATGTTTCAACCATGTTAAGTTCTGCTACAGCCATTTTTACTTGCTAAAAACATGACAACTTAAAAGTAAAGGAATGGAAAGGGGCAGCTTAAGTTTAAAATGATGTTGCTAGAACAAGAAAAACTTTCATAAAATTCACGTCGGATTCGAAGTTCCAATGGATTCGCATAATCAAATGAGGATGGTGTTTTTCGAATTATAATGATCAATAAATTAAATTAATACCTGCAGTTCCTCCCCAAAATTTCTTCACGGGTAAACTCTGTTAGTTCAAGAAAGCTGTCTGATGCAAATATCTGCAAGAGAATCAAATTCATTATTCTTTTTCTCAGGCAACATGACTCTCACTTCAACAAAGAGAAAAATGAAAGCGAATCAATGCAATGTAGCAAGTCTGGAGTAATTCATATGATCCAGGGACCAGGGAATGCTCTTAACTTTGCCCAAACAAACTGAACATTATATATACAAGATTTATAATATAAAAAAGAACACTCACTTTTAGAGTATAATTTAACTTACTATAGGATTATCAGGAAGTCTGGGATCTGTTATCACAAAATTCTTCTCTATGCGTTCTAAAGTTGTTGCTAAGTCAATGCCCTGACGTATATCTCTCTCTCTTTCAGCTCGTTCCCAACTCTGTGTACGTTCAAAATCATTTGTCATTAAGATCTCTGGCTCAATATCTAGCTGCTTTTCAATCATTCCTGCACTGCTCGAAGACCTCCCTTTGTGTCTGCACATGAATATCAGAGTTTAACAAACTGACTGCAATCTGATCCAATGAGAGGACCAAATCTCCCTCCTAACTATGTTGCAAGTCCTCATTCCCCTCTTACATGTCACCAGACATATTTTACAAAATTGGAATTAAGAGCATGTAATACTGGTTTTGAACTAGAATGAAACAGCTGAAACAAGGATATAAACATGCTCACCCCAGCAATGAAATCTGTGCAGACTTTCTGGACTTGTTTGTGTCCTGACGAGAGCCAGAACGATTTAAGTTACTCTTTCCATCCAGTTCAGGGGTATGTCTCCCTGGAGTGCTTTTATTTTCAACTTCAGCTAGTCCAGGAAGCATGTAATCTAGATTTGACGCAATTTGCGACTTTGGATCCTTCACGGTTTGTACAACTTCTATGATGGAACCTAAAGCCTCTTCCTTTTGACGAACTGAAGCAATCAAAGTAAGATACCAGAAGCAAGTTCGTCATGTTAAAAAACACAAAATGCAGGAACTCTTACCATCATAACGAATTAATGACTTTGGTAATCCATTTGGACGTAGCGCTTTATCATTTACTCCTTCTGTGTACTTGCTAACCTCAACCTGCATTCTGCGAGAGAAATTGTTGCCCTGTTAGCAAAAATAAGGACTAACTAGATGCTGCAGTTTGGAATAACACATAATGAATCGTTTGTATTCAGACAATCTCTACTAAATGAAAAACTATAAGACGGCATCAAAGCAAGATATCCACTAAGAGAGAGACAAGTAGTGCAGTCAGCAGAACTTGAATAAGAGTCTCAGCAACAACGGGAGAACAAAATAAACGCCATCACAATTTTCATGTACAATTGAAATACATCGAGCCTCAAATTTAACTGCTGGACATTTTTGCAGCTATATTTTAGTATCTGATTTGCAGTCTCGATAAAAGGTGGATTAGTTGAGGCGACTATATCTTTAACTGATCCTTTCCTGTATCTGCGATGACAGTTTCAAGACTTCAACATATGTTTATAGTCCTATATATGTCTGAAACTAAGAGCTGCACAAGCATGCACTTACTTTGGTAATTTCTCTATTGTCTTTGGTAATAGGTGCACCTATCCAATTGCGTTTATTTACTCTTAGTTTTGCCAAATGTTCAATAGCAAAGGTAAACCTACATGTCTATCAGAAGAAGGTCTGCCAAATGTTCAATAGCAAAGGTAACAACAACGACAACTGAAATACCAACAACTGACGTAAACAATTGTTTTATGACATTATCATAATATCTTAGGCAAGTATTTAATGATTTTGCATCTCTCCAAGGAACGAGAAACCACATTTAGCAGAGTACCCTATCATTCTACTGGAGAGCAAAAAATTTAATAAATCAAATAATAACAGTTAAGTGTATAAACTTTACCCAATGAATTTAATAGTTCTTCCTTTATCATCTTTGATTGGAGTGATCGTCAACAGATTCCAAAAGGGGGTGCCATCCTTTTTGTAGTTCAAAAGCCTCCCACAATAGCTCATTCCATTTCTAGTTGCATCCCTTATCTTTGACACCTCATCCTGATCCGTGTCTGGGCCCTGAAGGAAGCGGCTGAAACAAACAAATGTAACCTCCTCTAAACCTTTTCCAACATCCATAAATTTAGCATATAAAATATGTTTTAGATGGCCCTATTATGTGAGTGTGATAATCAAATAATTCATGTACACTCCTTATAACTGGTTGTGTAAAGTAGAGAAACTAATGCAGTGAGCTCTCACCAATTCTTTCCAATAATCTCCTTTGATGAGTAACCCGTCATTGTGAAAAATCCGCTGCTAGCATACACAATAGGGCAATCACGCTTTGTTGCATCAGAGACAACAAATGTCTGTTGCAGAGTAGCTAAAGCATCCTTGAGCTCCTGAGACACCCTTGGATGTTCAGATCCAATAGAAGATTCCCCGGATGACCTTGCTGATCCAACGGCTCTCTCAGATGAGTTCCGTGTCTTCTCTCCTTCCCCTGAGCCAATAGGAATGGCGTGGAAGCTACCTTCGCCCACGCCTGTCCTAACCATAAGTCCCCACTCTGCAGCTCTTTCAGCTATCCTTTTCTCAGCCGTCTCATCACGAGCAGAAGTGGTCAGAGATTTGCTAGGCTCAGACTGAAATGCCATCCATCTATCCTGAGTCCGGTCAACAGATGGTTCCCCTACCATTGGAAGCACCTGCACACCACTTCCTTGACTCCTACTAACGTCATTACTGCTCACAGAAGGTTCAAACACATCCACCGATCTCCTCTCCATCTCCAACTATGAAACAACTACAATCAGTCAACCCCAAATCATCATCACTGTAAACAGCATCTTCTTCTTTTTTCTACCAATTCCCCCCTATATATTGCAGAATCAACGACAAAACAATTAGGAAATTTTCAAAAACCATAACTACTCACAGATGTTGAATAAACTCCCAACTCACATGTTGAAGATTACAAAATAGAACTAAATAAACCAAAGGAGTTCGAGATTAAACTTGATAGGTCGTGAAATGATTAAGATTTCTATTGCATGTGATCAAACAAGTCCAAAATTGATCAGTCCTCTAAAATATGTTGTGAATTAACCTATATTATTTTTGTCCATCTAATCTATCCACTGCAAATTACATAACAACAAGGAAAGAGAAGTGTATCACGAGTAGAAAGGAAGCAGAATTTGAAGCAGCATGAAATGAAAAGGAGTTAAAGAAGTAAGAGAGAGAAACAACCTGGAGTTAGAGCGAGGGAGTGAAATGCAGAGGGAAAAGATAAGTGGAAAGATATGGTACACAGAATAAATAGCAATGGCAGCAAGCAGTCCAAATATACGTGGCCACACCTGCGACTGTGTGTTTCTGTGTGCGTCGCTGTGTTCGTACCATGCACACTTAATTATTTCTTTCTGTTAGATTGGGACTTGGCGGTTGGCGCCGCATTGCTTCAGTTAAAACCAATGCTGAAGGACGAAAATGCCCCCATCACTTATTCTTTATTGAAATTTCTTACTTATTCTTCTGGAGATATGGTGCGCAAATATTAATTGAAATATAGTTTGACGCATAAAAGGTAAATTTACATCAAAGAATTTGACAGTTGTTAACATGTTTTTTTGCATTACCAACTTTCTTATCCCTCCAATATTCTCTCAATAAATTAAAATTACGATTAAAATTTTTATCATAAGATCGTTCTAATAGTGTTCATATTTTTGGTATCCTTGTCGAAGTCAACTTAAAATTAGCTAGAAAGTTCGTACAAATTTATAGCATACACCGTTTCAGTATAATTATACGTATTATTGGAAGGAGATGGATGTAGTTTACTAAAAATAAAGAGATAAGGCCATAAACACATTTAACATATACAGTGATTCATTAATACTCATTAACGTTTTAGTGTGTGTGTTTAGGCCAGTGGTAGAGTGATTAACGCCTGAGGCCAAAGGAGATGGATGGTTCTAAAATAAAGAGATAAGGCCAAAACACATTTAAAATTTCAATGATTCATTAATTCATTAAAAAAAAACAATTTTTTAAAACTTTCAACTTCTTCATTCAAATACTTTATTGTCTGACATTCAGTCATTAATTGATGGTATCATTGAAAAGTCTTTAACCAGATTTTTCTAGAGGGACAAATCAAATTTGAAATATGTATGTGTATATAAATTTTAAATGAATTTGAATATTAATTGACATACTTATATGACAATTTATTCATTTTTTATCGTTTGAATTTAGTCTGTTTATTATTAATATTTATTTTGTAATGGTCATATTGTTATTGCAACGGATAACCAATTATTGTAACAATTTATACGGGTTTGAGAAGATAATTAATATTAAAATCATTTTTTAATCGGGTTTAGGAAAAATACAATTATATTTAGATGGATTCTAATGGATGAATCGTAACCTTATTATTTCAGTTCATCATCGTGCTCTGCCACGATCAACGATTACAAGTGGTTGAACTCTAACCCGATTATTTAGTTTCATCATCAAGCTCAATTACTCAGTGTTATAATTTTATTTACAATTATATGGTAAAGTGATTCCACATCAATATGAAATATAATTTATATATATCAAATTCAAACATATCACTCTAAATGAAAATTATTATATTTATTATAACCACAAATTAACACAACGATTCTCCACTGGAACTCGATAAATTATACACTAGCTTAACTGAAAAAAGATTTAAATCGAATCCAAACTATTAAATATTTTACAACTACTTTTCGAAATTCGGATTCCATAAAAATAAATGCAAATTCTGCCTACGCAAAATAAATGTAATTACCACCAATCACTTGTATATAAATACGAACATATGTATTTATCACAGACGCTACTAATATATTTAGTGCACTTTAGATAAACCGATGTAAATATTTTTTTTATCAAAAATCTAGATATGTATGTATCTTGAGTTGTAAATATCGCTCACCTTAGGGCTGACAATTCGTGCGTGTCGGGTTGTTATTATGTCGACGAGGCGCCAAATTAACATGCGTTAAGGATCTATCGGGCCGTGTTATCAGCGCCCATCATTTTATACCTAAAATTTTATATATCCTCTTATATTAATATAAATATTCCTTCAAAAAAATAAAATATTCAATGTCCCTAATTTTGTTATAAACTTTTGGGGGCCCAAATTTTGTAAAAGAAATAATTCTTTTATAAATGATATATTATGTATTTTTTAGATATATTCAATTGATTCCATAGTGAAAATGGCCGAAATGGCGCCCATTATTTGTCGTGATGGCCCGGATCTATCCGACACGAACACAACACGAAATGTAGTGACACGGACACGAACATGAATATGACACGATTTTTTTCGTGTTGACACGACACGATAACGATACGACACGACACGAAACAATAGATTTAAATCAAAATTAGAAAATAAATAAATAAAAATATAATTAAAATATAATTAAAATTATATTAAATATATAAAAATATTATCGAATTATACGAATACGACACGAACACGAATGCAACACGAAAATTATCGGGTTACACGAACACGACACGGATCCGACACGAACACACACGAATTATCGTGTCGACACGATAAGGACACGATCACGATAAGGCTAAATACTACCCCGTTAATTTCGTGCGTATTCGTGTTGTGTTTTCGTGTCGTGTCGAAAATTGTCCGCCCTAGCTCACCTAATCAATTAAGCTGCTCCAATGAAATTTGCATTTGTTTACTTTTAATCTGCAATAATAAAAAATAAAATGATTTCGGGGAGACTGGAGAGGGGGATTTCAGGCATTACATATAATGCCGCCGATGCATGCATTGCAGTGACAGTAAAGGGTTAGAGAAGAAACACCAGAATAAAATGAAAAGATAAAACTATTTGATTTGTGTTTTTTGTGATTTTTACGTGGGTCCTTTGATGGTAACATTTGCAGATATTGGAGAGAATTAATACATAAATATTAGTAAAAACATTGTAATAATATGAGGCTGAAAATGATGAGGTAGCATAGCTGAGGATAGATTTTGGCCCCATCTGATTTTGGCCTGTCTTATAGTGAACGACAATCCTATCTATAATAAAAAAGGCCACGACATTTCACGTCGTCTTCTCCATACACTGTCAATTTTACAGTTGTTTTATCATCAAATATATTTTAATAAAAGTTTATTTATTTCTCTTCCACATTACAACCTACGACACAACTCAATTCAACAACCATTATACTTTATCAATGACTCAATCTATTCTAAAATATATTTCTGTTTTCTATTATTTATAATCAATTTTTTATTATCTTTTAAATTTGCAATTAATGATAATGAAAAAATTACTACACTTTTTGTTTAATTCATGGAAACCCATAGCCACTACCATTGGTGCGTATTAGATAGATCTCGCGTTCTTATGCAATAATCTGCAAACTACATAAAATAGATAAACCATATTTAAAAATCGGTGTGTGATGCACTTAGGCC
The DNA here is from genome assembly GCA_036937905.1 of Salvia rosmarinus. NCBI lineage: Eukaryota > Viridiplantae > Streptophyta > Magnoliopsida > Lamiales > Lamiaceae > Salvia > Salvia rosmarinus. The sequence continues at coordinate 108,295,511 of CM072816.1, read as the reverse complement.
AGTTGGGATAGAATTTGTTGGGATAGAACTTGTTACCTTTTCGGCACGCCAAAGAGACAAAAACTTACCACTCTCTTGACTTAGCTACAAACTCAGTAAAAATTATAGAATTGGAATACGAAATTAAAAAAAAAATCTACAAATAAATGTGTGAAAATATTAAAATTATAAATACATTCAATATCAGGCTTTATTTAGAGACTTTTAAAATACGGAGTTTAATATAATTAATTAATTATTTACAATATTGTCTATTAAATTCTATCTTAAAAAATCGCATGGCCAATATGAAAGAATGAAGCTGTTGCTTGGGAGTTGGGAGGGCCTCTGCCAACGTATCTTCCAACCGATTGATCTTTATTTTCATATTTTTGTCTTCTTCTTATAACCGGTTGATCCTTATTATTGATAAAAACTAGTCTTCTAACTAACATTTGCCAGGTCAGTGGTTGTATCTGTATAGCGTGTTCCTCTAAAATGGACGCATGTAACCCTTGCTCCATTATAACACTAAGAGGCACTTTAGCTAAACTTATTTTAGAGAACTTGCAAAAATATTATGAGCTTATATGATAAATGACATAAGAATTTATAAGTTATCAAAGTGTTTGAACAATTGAACTTATAAGCTAGATAAATAACCGTGAATTAGAGAGAAAAATTAACGAAAAATGAAGTTAATAGTATATATATTAGAAATAATGAACCATAATAAAATTATTTTGATAAATTCATTATTACATATAAACTTATGAAAAAATAAATTGGAGTTGAAGAACTTATTTTCAGAAGAACTTATAAATTATCGAAACTTATTTTCACAGTTTATAAGCCATTTAAGAACCTATTTTATCAAATACTTCGCATGACATTATAAATTCCTAAATAATTTATAAATTATTTTGATGAGCTTAAAAGCTCATCCAAACACCCACTTAGTCATGTAACAGCTGTTAAATACCTTGATGTAGACAAATAATGGATGATGCAACCGTCAATTCTTAACATGACTTTATCTTAATTAAAAATTGAATTACTATCTAAAACTCTCGATTCTTTATGAAAAATAAAGACAATGCATCATATATTCCAACATATGATACTCGCAAGAAAAGGATATAACTTTTCTTAAATACTGAATAGGTTAACTCATTGAGGGTTCGGTGAGCCTAACAAGACTGGATCTCAGCTTAAAAATACACGGTCAACAATGATATTCAATAAATTTGCTCGAATATAAAAATTGTGTTGCTCAAGCATAAGCAGCAGGCCGAACAATAAGGTGATACCGATCCTTAAGACAGGTATGGCCTTTCATCAAATTGAGCAACCAGCTATGACCAAGTTGTTGATCATGATGAGACTTTCAAACTTTTCAGCGCGGAGCATAGAACCGAAACTTTGGTAGGGGATTGCTGCTTATAGGCTTTCTCTAATGCTGCTGCTGAGAGAGACTGCAGTTCCGAGTTCTCTTTATCATCCTTGTTACGACCTCTAGTCAACTGTGCGATAGCTGAAGCACACTGATAAAGAACATTTTATCCAGTCAAACAAGAAGCTTAAGGATTAAGACGCAAATCATAAACAAGATGGAGTAAGAGAGAGAGAGAGACCAGGCATATGCCAAAAAGAGCCCGGTTATTCTTGCCACCAGTCAAATCTATAGTTGCTGCATAATATTTCTTTGCCGCATGAAGATTTTCAACTCCTCCGAGTGTGTAGAGCACCTAGAGTCAGAAACAGATAAAAAGTAAAATTTACATAATTCTGTAACAGGGCTTTTGTTGTTTGCACAAAAATGTGGCACGAATCATGAGTCCATATATAACAAGTCTGGATAAGCTAGAGGACTTCAAATAGAAAAAGAAGAAAATGGTATTCACGTGGACCTCAAAGTCCAGAGATTGCTGGAAGAAAAGCATTATGATGCAAATAATATCCATGAAAAGTAAACGACAACAAAGGTAGACTTTTGGGGTAGAAAATTCCATGCAATGTATTGAATACATTAAAATACAAAGAGAAAAGAGGAGTATATTGTCAATTTAAAGTATTGAATACTTTAATTGGTACTCATGATTGCATTCATCAGATCAATTCCTTCTATAGGTCATTCACCACTAACCAACCACTATGAAGTAATAAGTTCTAGATGTGTATGCCTCAAATCAAAGAAAATCGAGATAATTTTCAACCGCTGAAACCAGTTCTGTAAACACAGACTTCAAATTACATCAGTTGAACAAACAAGATCATCTAAGCTACTTACATCAGCATAGGAGAGATGGTATAGTGGAATAGTTGGCTGAGATAAGAGAAGCTCCTCATAACAGAAGGCAGCTTGCTTATACCTAATCATTGCCAGAGAAACAAGAGAGTTAAAAAAAAGATTGATTGTAGCATTTATATACTATGACCTAGCAATTTTTCTACAATATCAACCAAGCCTGATTGCATCTACACTCAGTCAGGCAAACAAATTGATAGAAAAAGAGATACCCACATTTGTAGAGAAACATAAATCTCTGCTAGTTCTCTCCAAGCATCATGATCTGCCATGAATCTGGATAACCAGCAAAAATCAATCAATCAAATCACTAGAAAATTCTCAATAATCAAGAAACGGTTCTATTCGATTCTCTTACATTTCAAGATACTTGTTCAACCACTCAATTGCTCCTGAAAGATTTCCTTGTGCCTTAGCCATTGCCACCCTTCTTTTGTGTATCACCTGAGTATTTAATTTCAAGATCATGTTTGGATATGCATTTAACTCTTCCATTTTTCAATTAATACAAATATAATTATAGTTTCTGTATGGATCATGGAACTTAAGCCATAAGTAAAGCAATAAGCAGAAAATCAATTTCTCCATCTACCTGATCAAATTGATTATCTTCTAAAAGGCTGGAGTAGGCCTTTTCAGCCTCTGGCCATAGCCCTTTGGCTTCAAGCAACATTGCTTCCAACCTTCCTGCAGGTGCAAAATGGTATTAAAGATACAAGATACAAAGAACTTGAATAATATAATCACCACCAACTGGAAATTAGGGAGGAATATGGAGATAACCACCAACAATTGCCAATACTAAAGCTCAAGACAATGATCAATTAACCTCTTCAAATAGTCTTTGTAGTTTTCCTAGAAGTCATGAGACCAGGATAGGTTTAAGAACATCATGCACATCCTAATAAATCTATGGCTGGGCTACAATTGATGCATTGTGTAACATATGTCTGAAAAAAAACTGTTTAAAATTCAGAAAATAGACTTGAGGATTCACAGAAGGGATTCCCAATCATGTTGACAAATCCCAAAGTTCTGTCGAAAAGCTTCTGAAAAAAAAGTTTCACAGATTCAAAGATAGTAAAATCAAACCCACATCCAACATTGAAAGAGTGTGTGATAGATGATACCAATCAGTTGAATAGTTTCTAATAAAAAATGGAGGGAATGTAATCGGCTTACTAGTGAAATCATGCTACAAGTGTTTGAGATTGGAGGATTTCTATCAAACAGAACACTACAACTGAGCTAGCCTAAAGCAAAACATAGATAGATTTCAGCATTTACAGATCCAAAACTAAAATGTTTGATCTATATTTCTAGCACCCACTTATTTACATTTTCAGGACTGAATGTTTTGTTTACCCTATATCTAGTCACATATCTTGTTCACCAGTTCACAGAAATTCCCTTCATTGTTCCTCATATATTCTACTCACGTTACTTCAACATCAGATGATAGAAGTATTCCCTGGTTATGGGTGTTTTTTACTTTTGTTGTAGCGCCAATATTCACTAAGAAATAGAACCATTAAAGATCCAGTTTAGAAAAGATAGTTGCGTAGTTACACAATATATTTAGTTAAACTCACCAACTCGTTTACTCTCTCGAAACTTTCCCTGCAAGACCTTGATGTATTCCTACAATAAGAGTCATTCAAATAGTATGAGTGACACATCAAGAACTGTAAAAAGAAACACAAAGTTCAAGATATCGAATGACAGGTTACGTTTGAAACCGGAAAAGGCATAGCATGGGTTCTATCTGCCATTATAAGCCACGGACAAATGAATTATTGAGCTTATATATTTAACCATTAAGAGAAACAGATAGCCTTTAGTTTCCAAGTGAATTCAGAGTATATCCTATGTATGTATTGTTCTTTTCTTTTGTTGTTGTTGGGGGGGCAGTGGTCAAACTGATTGCAGAAGTATTGACTATGGTTATATGCTTAGCGGTTTCACCGCAAATCTTGATCTATTAGTCATGCTACAGCATGCTCACATATGAACGTACATAGGATTTTATTGAAAACCCTGCTTGGACTAGCAGTTTCTACAAGAAATTACAAAGACCAGTGCCCCATCATCCTGTCTTTTGATTACTGCTTCTATTACAGACACGTACACATATACTACAAACCTTTAGATGGAATACTAATCTCCATCAAGAAAAAAGTGCACAAGAAGCACAATCCAGTATGATACATTATCTGAAAGCAGCAGCAGGCAATGGTCGATAAATAACGTTCGCATGGAATGTGAAGGACATAATATTTGCAGCCTCATTATATATATCAGCAGAAGAGAAAAGGGGCGAGAAAGGGAGAGAGAGAGAGAGAGAGAGAGAGAGAGAGAGAGTAAAAAATTATCGAAGGCCATTTTGGGCAGCAAAATGATGATGGTGAAGAAGAAGAAGAAGAAGAAGAAGAAGAAGAAGTGCTGCCGTGAAGACGCATCACATAGGCAAGGAGAAAAGTGCGTCAAATAGGCAAGGAGAAAAGTAGAGCATGAATAGATGCAGGTGGTCCAGGTCCAAGGAAAATAAGAGGAAATAGACAGAAGGTGGTAAGGTGGTTAAGGCAGCAGAGGAAATATGGTGGAGAAGAAGAGGGAAAAGAAAATTCTGATTTGAAAACTAATAATCAGAAGGATGTAACTATTGCATTCAATCCTAGCATATTGCCTGAGTATTCCCAGGTATCAGAACAAAAACCTTGAAATTACTACATTGATGAATCAAGGGTTTGACAGAAATCCGACAGTTTGGGTCTATCACGGGCAAGCACAAAACCAGACAGGGAGAGTAGTTTATTTTCTTATGATGTTTTCCATTATTTTGTAAATTTATTGTTTTGTAATTTATTGTTGTTGGGGTCTGGAGTGGGCTGGGCTCCCAAGAGTTCAGCTTATCCTCAAAGTTATTTCCCTTTTATCTCCACAGGGAACGCGTCTTTCGGACTATTGAAAGATCATCTGAGAATTGGATTCAGCCATTTGGCTTGGGACAGGCATCACTTGTATGTTTTGTTTGACTTCTGCTTTGGTTATTTCACAACATACAGTCAGTTTTCGTGATCTATTTGTCACCCTTGGCTCTTAACTATATCAGGGTTTGCCGAGGGTTAAACCAAAATCAGGCGAGGGGTTAAACTGAAACGAGTGGCGGTTTATTGAAGTAGACAAACAGTAAAGATACAAGAATGACTCTATAGGCACAGTCACCTGCCCAAGCTCAAAGCCAACTGAAGAAGTATAAGATGCATAACTTGAAATGATTTCACTCACTTTCTTAATAAGATGAAATAGATGAACAGACTGAATAAACTAGGACTCTCAAACAGGCCTCACATCTTGGCCCTTCCTTTACCCAATCCTAGATAACTATGTTAATTTAGGGAACATCAGATAATGGTGGAAATAAAATAAGTAGAGATAGAGTTCCCCAGTTTCCTGTAGTAAACCCACACGAAATCGATCTCGAACATATTTCACAACATAATCAAGAGGCTGGAGAAGTAGGATGAAATATATCTACAATATAAAGTCTTAACCTCCAGAGGTGAAGTGTAATTATTAGAAAATACATATGGGAAGACGAAGTCCACCCTAACAATCAGAGATCACCCAACATATCAAGTGGAGCTCACTCTACATATTGTTACAGAAAGACACAAGCAAAATCAAAAAGTAGGAGAAAGAAGCTCAAGAGAAGAGACAGGAGGGGGTGGGGTGGAAGTATTTCCAATGCCAGCAGACTACCAAAGTTGGAATCTCCAATCTCTTTGGTTTTAGATTGCCCCCAACACTTTCTACAAACACAAAATAGTTTGATAATAAATTCAAAAGTATAAGCAACCCAGAATCTCCTGAATAAGATTGATTCTCATGCATGCCTAGAGGAAATAGAGTTGGATTATACTTCAGAAGAAAGCATATACCTTTGCCACATCAAGACGCTGACAGTCCATAGCAGCAATAGCAACTTGCTCATATAAAGTCCACTCTATATTAATCAGAAGGAAGGGAAAATGTCAATCTAACAATTATAAAAATATAAATAAAGCAAAGGGTTAGCTCATAGCTGTAACTTAACCAAGCAATATTCGTAAGCTTTATTGAACACGTAAAATATGTTAACTAATCAATTATTTGAGATCATAATGAAACACATAATATCTGAAAAAGAAGTCAAGATTTGAACTACAATAAAGTGGCTGCAAATGTCACTAGCCTGTTAAAAAGATCACATTGCTTAATTATCTACATCAGTAAGGAAGCATGAAAGGCCACCAAGGACTATCCAGGTATGAAAAGGTCACAAGAAAATATACTTTCAAACATAGAGATCATTGACAATGGCGGCAAAGGTGCTTAATAATGTGTTGGCCATAAAAAAACAGTTGGACAACAAATATATTGAGCAATCCAGAAACGAAAATATAGATTAGTACCTTCAAGAGCTTTCAACACTCAAGTACGTGCTCATCCTCCCATCGGACATGCAAATGTGATTAATGACATCATGTACTGACTAATTAATGTAAATGAGATGCAATTTTTGAACCATCAAGCGATCTATCTCCTCCTGACTAAGCATAACAGCTTCCAGTCAACGAGATTGGGCTATATACCAATCTCCTACATAAATTATTCTAATTTCACCTAGCTCTAAATCATTTGGCACCCGAAGTTCTTCATGTACAAAACAATGCCAGAGAAAAAAATACAACAGATAGCACAAGAAATATCACTTCACTCACCCCAAACAAGTGCAAGGACAGAGGCAAACACTAAATCTCCTACTTAATTTAGGCTATTTAGCATAAAAACACCAAAACAACTCTTACAAAATCGTATATTTCATCATTATGCCGATATCACAACCAATTGCAGCTGAATTTCTCGGCGGATTGATAATAACAACCTAATTTTCGCCCACTTACAACTAAAAAGTACAAAAGAAGTTCTGAAACTACAGACAAATTCGCAAATTCACAATCAAAATTAAAGATCTAACACACGCACGTTCAATCTTAACCCAAAAACTCGATCTCTAATCAGTGAGAGAAGATCACCTTCTGGGCCAAGTGCGGATCGCTTCTTAGGGTCACTGAGGATGGTGGAGCCGTACTTGAAGACTTTGTCGGAGCGGCGGAGCTTGAGCTTCCTGACGAGGCAGAGGTACTCCCACGCGCCGCCGCCGCCATTCTCCACTTGGTTCTCCAATCTAACCAGCTGCTCTTCCTCTGTTTTGCTCACCATCTTCGCACTCTTAGAGCCTTGCTGTGTGTGTGTGTGTGTGTGTGTGGAGACGACTGACGAGCGAGGAGCAGCGGCCGGCGAAGGGCGAAGCCAAAAACAAAATCTGATCTTTGCTTTTTGCTATTAAATCTTGGTTGATTCAATATAAGTAGAATTCCTTCACCTCTTGATCACTTTTTATCTCCTATATCCTCGAAATCTAATTCATGAATCTTTACCAAATGCATATATTAAAATATTAATACATAAATGCATAGTTTTAAAATGAATAAAAATCCCCAATATTTCGTAATTTTCCAATGTAAATATATTGTTATTTTGATCCCTAATATTTCAAAAAAAATCTATTAATATTATGTCGATCGATTTTCGACGTACAAACGATTACGTATTTGTCGGAATTTTATGTTGAACTCCAAGTTAATATAAAAATGTAATAAAAAATTAGAAAATTTCATCCAAAAGAACGTCGTTCTATTTATTTTCCATATCAATATAAGAGAAAAAAAAATGGAACATCATCATTTTGGAGAGCTTTTCTACGTTTTTATTTTGCTTTTAAATTGATTTGAGTCAACATGAAATTCGATACCACGTAGAAATTTTGGACACCATTAATATAAATTTTACAAATTGGTCGATATCACATTAAGATAAATTTTATAAAAAATTAATAATAATAATAATAATAATAATAAAATAATAATAATAATATAATAATAACACTTAATAATCTCAACGAAATCATTACTTGATTCAATAATAATAATAATAATAAATCATTACTTTATAAGGTCCTCAGAGTTTACACTAGTCCATTCATATAGGGGTGGGAAACGATTTGTTTCAGTTAACTGACCAAAATTCTTCAAAAAATGGGAATCGAAATCGAATCGATTTAGATTTTCAGTTAATCGAAAATCGATCTATTATGGCCGTTCAATTTTAGGTTAACTAAAAAATCAAAATAAAATTGATTAATTAAACAATTAATTAATAATTAAAATACTAAAATATATTAAAAACAATTAAAATAATAATTAAACAGTGAAATTTATTAAAATAATTTAAATAATAATTAAAAATTGAGATTCTATAATTTTAAATTAATTATATAATAATTAAATATAAATTATTTTTTGTTCCGAATCAATCGGTTATCGGTTAACGATAACCAAAAAAAAATCAACTCTAGAATCAAATACCGAACCAAAATCAAATTTTCGATTTAAGATTAATCAAAACCATTTCAATCGATTCGATTCGATTCGATTCTAATAAAAAACAAACACCATTTAAACATCCCTACATTCACCATTGCATCTTCAAACTCCGCATCATGTTGTAATTAGGTTATTGAAGTTACATTTTATGGAATTAAGTAATTAAAATTATTATCGCGTGTAATTGGCTACAACCGCGAGTAATCATTTGAAAACGTAAGATATTGTTCAAATATTGGTGTTATTCTAATATCGTCTCAATATTTGAAAATTTATAAATTTATATTTGTAAAGTTAGGGAGGATTGGGTAATTAGTCGGTATATATTAATATGGATTTGAGAAAAATGAGTAGTGAATCATTTTTTGAGTCTAGGACGTGAACGGGTATATATATTTTAGGTGAGTTTAGGTGGTTGGATCTTAACCTTATTATTTCGGATCATCGTCGTACTCTATTTCGATAAATGACTTCAGATAGCTGAACCCTAATCGCATCATTTTGTTTCATCATCGTGCTTTGCATTAGCCAACAACTCATGGTAGCCGAATCATAGCCAAGTATTAAGTTGTTTTAAAATTTATATTTATAAATTATGGAGGTAAAGTGATTTCTAATTAGGGAATACAACTTATAAATCGAATTTAGATGCATCAATATGATATAAACATTGTTTGCTTTGCTATAACCATAAACGAGACATGGACAATCTCTTTCCGATGTAGAACTACATCTATTGAAATATGTGTCCAAGTCACAATCAATTGCACGTTGCAATCTCATGGGTTACTAACAAAAGATATCTCAAAAATTTTATGTATGACGATACAACAACCGACACCGTGTATGATGAAATTTTCGACATATGGTGAGGTAATTGCACAATTATTTCTTTCATATTTTATAGAAATATTTTATTTGAATTAGCCTTCATTTTCTATTTTTTGAAGAATATTTTATTATTAAGTTTTTAAAAACATGTTTAGTCCTAATTTTTATTGATTTCTTACTGATAAAGGAAGTCTAAAATTTATTGAAGAAGTACCATAATTTAAGCCTTTATCTAACAGACTAACACTTCTTTTAATGAATTGTCTAAATATTATCACCTTGAAACAAACTATTGACTTATATTTTAAATTCATACTTAAATTACAATATAGAGTAATTCCTCATCGAATTTTGATGGTTACACACTAGCTAGTATTCTTACAATTACAACTACACCCGCAATAATTTCAGGTACTAGAAATCCCATGTGACATGTCGTGGAGCTAGAGTGGCAAAAGGTGGTGGTTTGTGCCTGACCCGTGTGGCTTTTGGTTTTCTAGGGTTGGTGGCCAGGCCGAAATCTATCTATTGAAAATTTGGTAGTGAAATTCAAATTTATCTGGGCTATGGCCACCTACTAAACCGCCCAATATTTAATTTAATAATATATTATTTTAATTCAAAAATATGATAATAATAAATAAATTAAATCTACTAACATCAATTTCAAAGTAAATAAGATAAATTACGTCTACTAACATCAATTCCAAAATAAATAAATTAAATTAAATCTACTAACAAGTCTAATATCTATTTCAACGTAAATAAGATAAACTTAAAGTTACAAATATCATCAAACATCAAACATCAACCTTAAAGAAATGTAATAGAGAGGATGGATGAAAGGATAAGTTTTAATAGTCATTCATTTTATTTTCTATATTTACTACTAATATAAAATATTAAACTTTAAATGTATGGACGGGCTTTTAGCTAAAACCCCGGCTTTTAGCCCCAAAGTCCGTGAGGTAGGCAGACTATATGGTGGGCTTCTTAAGCCGGTTTTTCAGCCACTATTTTACGAGCCCAACCCGACCCCAATTAAGACTCCGGGCCACCACCGGGTCGGGCCAATTTTGCCAGCTCTACGTGGAGCCTTATAAAATTTGCAATGTAATTTTCTCATGGCATGCCAACTCAAAACGATGACGTTTGAAGGTTGAAAATTATATATACATATATGTAATTTGAAAATTTAAAAATCCATGTCACCTAAAAATAAAAAAAACAAAATGAACTTCGGAAGCCCGATGCACCAAACCCCAAACTAGTTTCTTCCCATTAAAAAAGAAAGTAGGTACAAATTTTCACCTTCTTTGGTAGTTCAACTTCCCAATGCAATATGCAAAGAGAGAAGCGAAAAGAATAGGATAACAAGTCAATACCAGAATAACTGAAGGTAACATGTTATGATGAAATCCGAAATACTCTCTGAGAAAGCCTGCTACAGTCTTCATCTCTCCAAATACTGCAATCTCCGTCTCTACGTCTCCGTATTGGGATGTAAGAACCCCCTTCAACGACCACGAAGTCGGAACCACGTAGTAGAACCATATCCACCACTTGGGAATTTGCTGTCGTAGTAGTCAAACAGGTTCATGTTGAAAATCGCGTGCATATATATATAATATTATATATGTGGTCAAGTTTCAGGAAGTTTACTTTGACCAAGATTTTGAGTGACGTAACGTTTAATTTTGTGAAATTAAGCGGCATAGGATCGATCTACGTTCGAGTAGATGATTGTGGTGTATTCACATTCTCAAATCCGATTTCGGTGAGTGAGAAATAATGGATCAAAGTTGGTCACTTAAACATGGAGTTATGTGATTAATGGGATAAGCATGGATTAATTAATCCTTATCCCACATTGATTAATGTACCTTCATTAATTGTCTATATAAGTGGGTCATTGAACACTTAGTATAATTATGTGCACAAGTGATGGGTTGGAAGCCCACGCGCCAAGACACGTGCTTGCCGCCGCCGCCCGGCCGGTGCCGGTGCCCGCCGCCCGCCGCGCCGTCGCCCGTCGCCCGCGCCGCGCCGCGCCCGCGCTCGCGTGCCCGCCCGCCCGCCCGGCCCGGTTCCGTTCGGTTCGTGGTCCGTGGATCGTGGATCGTGGATCGTGGATCGTGGATCGTGGATCGTGGATCTTGGATCTTGGATCTTGGATCGTGGATCGTGGATCGTGGATCTTGGATCTTGGCAATTGGTCTTTGGGTGGTCTTTGGGCTTGCGCGTGGCCCATTGTCCTTATATTTTGGATCAACGTTTGATCGAGCCCAAAGATGAAGTTGGTCCGGGCCCATTCGTGTAGCCCAATCCGTTGGGCTGTTTGTGCGATGGAGTTGGTCCGAGGCCCAACTCGTGTGGCCCAATCCGTTGGGCTGCTTGTGCACTTGAAGAGACGTCCGGATCGTCCCAATGAACACCGGACGCGCGTTGTCCGGTTAATTCGCCGTAACCGTCTTAACGCTCGACATGATGGCTCTGCGAAACGTGCCCACGTTGTCTCCGAAACCGCCGCGCACTCAATAGGTGACATAACTCCGTAACACCCGACATCAATGCGGTGTTGACTCAACATGCTTCCCATGAGGACGACGCCTATAAATAAGACATGTCTCCCAAAGATAAGCCAACAAGCGCAAAAGCATTCCAGATACCAGAGCACTCCGCATACATATTTTCGTGTCCAAGCTCATCCTCGCCTCCGTCCGGTTCGTCGGAGCTCGTTGGTCTGCGATCTTTGCCACCTACGAGACGCGCCGTTTCATCTTTGGGGACGATACGCCGAACCGAGAGCACCACGGGCGTATCTCGTCTTTGGAAAGAGGCCTCCTCGACTCGGCATCTGTTTACGGTTTCTGATTTCGATTGTATTTACTGTTTTCAAATTCATTGTTAGTTTTGATCTCCTACCTTTACATTTCACGTTGTGTCGCCCGCAATCTTGCATCGTTTCGTACACTTTTTCCAACAATCGCAAGACGAGATATTACTTGCCACGAAGAGTCGGACTTAAAATTGACTTAAAACTTTGAAACCTAAACCTTTGCTTGGAGATGTCATTGTTCTGCCACCGACCGCTCCGCATGCTGCTGCGCGCTTCCGCCGCCTCGCTCGCCGCCGCCATACCGCACAATGGCTTCGGTCGTGTTTGGTTCGATGCCTTTGGTCAACCATGGGACCCTTTGGGTCATTGTTGGTTCCACTTTTAGTGGTTCAACAATTGGTTCCACTTTTAGTGGTTCCTTTGGTTCGACGGCGCACTTTTCGGTGGGTCGATTGTTGGATCCATAGGATCTAACACCGGTGGTTCTCATTCGAGTTCCATGTTTCAAAGACACTTCAGTGGTGCTGGTGGATCGATCATGGATCGATCTCGGCGCTGTTCATACCATGAGGATGATGCCGCCCGCCGAGAAGCCGCCAAGTTGGAGGATCCGACTTGAGATGGCAGCAAAGATCTTGTTCTACCTCACGACGTTGGGCTTCGCCAACTTCTTGGTGGAAGATGAGCCCGCCGTTCGGGTGGTAATGGACTTTCACGTCCGAGCGACATATGACAATCGGCGCCTTGGCGACTACCTTTGTAAAAATTTTATACTTGGTAGTTTAGAAGATAGCTTGTATAGTGTTTATCTTTGTTGTAACGACATCCAAAAGTATGTGGGACGCGCTAGAAAAGAAAGCACCGTAGTGATGATGCGGTACTAAAAGTTTATTGTAGCGAATATTTGGACTACAAGATGGTCGATTCCCGACCGATCATGGACCAAGTGCAAGAGTTTCAACTCATTGTGCACGAGGTTCAACCGAAGAACACTTGTTTCGAGACGGCTTTGTCGTCGCTATGATGATTGAGAAGCTACCGGGGTGGAGAGACTTGAGGTCTACCTTAAGCACAAGCGAAAGGATATGACACTGAAGACTTGATCGTCGATCGCGCATCGAGTCGGACGTGAAGAAGCTAGAACTAAAGGGAAAGGCTTGATCGATCTAGAGCCAACTGTTGGAGAGGCGGTCCCTCCAACAAACGTGTTCGTCGATGTCAAAGATAAAGCGAAGGAATGTGGTTTCCGTAAGTTTGACGAGGGATCATTACAATTGTGGCAAGCATGGCCACACGAGTGGGGCCGCCGTCGACTAAGAAGAAGAAGGCTAAGCAAGTTACCAACGTTGTCGAGAAGGACTTGACAAATGGGACAAGGATGACTTGGCTGCTGTGGTGACCGAAGAAGTCAATCACGTCGAGAATCGAGGTGGATGGTTCATCGACATCGGCGCAAGCGCGCACGCGTGCGCCGAAAGATGCGTTTCTCCACCTACAAGCTGTTGAGGAGGAAGCTCAACATGGGAACCAAGCCGTCCGAGGTTGCGGAGTTGGTGATGTGGTGCTCAAGATGACGTCCGGCATTGAGATCACATTGAAGGATGTCTTGCATGTCCCGGACATTCGCAAGAACTTAGTGTCGGGCTCTATTCTAGTTAATAAAGGTTTTAGACTAGTTTTGAGTCGGACAAGTTTGTCTTGACTAAGTTTGGAAAGTTTCTTGGTAGAGGTTATCTCACCGGGGTCTTTTCAAACTAAATGTAATTGTCTTGCGTGTACCCAAAATTATGATGAATGAAAAGCATCTACTTCCTCTTACTTGGTGAGTGCTCGATTTATGGCATTGTAGATTAGGACACGTTAATCTAAATGCAATAAAAGATTAGTAAATTTAGATTTACTAAAGTTAAATGAAGTTAATACACAAAGCGAAATGTGAGGTTTGTGTGGAAGCTAAAATAGCTAAGTTACCGTTTCATTCGGTAGAGCAGAGCACTAAGCCTCTAGAACTTATTCACACCGATGTGTGTGATTTAAAGTTTGTACAAACTAGAGGTGGTAAAAGTACTTCATCACGTTTATTGATGATGTACAAGATATTGTTATCTTTACCTTCTAAGAAGTAAAGACGAGGCTATGAAGCTTTTAAAACTTCAAGAAGCCGAGAATCAATTGTTGTCGAATTAAGACATGCTCAGTGATAGAGGGGAGAATATGTAGCTCCGTTTGAGGCATTATGCAACGAAAGTGGTATAATACACCAAACGACGACTCATATTCACCTCGGTCTAATGGCGTTCTTTGAACGTAAAATCGAACACTTAAGGAGATGATGAATGCTTTGTTGATTAGTTCAGGTTGCCCGAGAACTTGTGGGGAAGTCGTTTTGATGACCAACTACATCTTGAACAAGATTCCACTCAAAGGTAAGGATGTCACTCCTTACGAGTTGTGGAAAGGAAGAAAGCCATCGTCAAATATCTCAAAGTGTGGGGGTGTTTGGCGAAGGTTGAGGTGCCTCTTCCAAAACAAGTTACAATTGGACCTAAAACGATCGATTGTATCTATATTGGGTATGCGAGCAATGCAGCGCTATCGTTTCGATCCACGGTCGAGGTACGGATATGTTGTGGGGACGACGATTGAGTCGAGGAATGCTATATTCTTTGAAAGTGTTTATCCTCAGAAAGATAAGGATAAAAGTGAAGCCAATTCTAGCAATAGGCGATGGTGAAGCTTGAGTTCTAAACCTTTGGAGGAAGAACCGATATCGCATAAGCGATCGAGGTCCGATCCGAGAGGTCGGAACCGAGGCGTGGCAATAGAGTCGAGCGCAAGGACTTTGGTCCCGACTATATTGCGTTCATGTTGACGAAGAACCAACTTCAATCAAAGTAGTTTATGCTCGGCGAGACGGGATGCTCTGCGAGAGGTCATTCAGTGAGATTGATTCCATTTGCAAAACCACACTTGGGTCTTGGTTGATTTGCGAAGGTTGTAAGCCCTTAGGATGCAAGTGGATCCTTAAAAGGAAGTACAAGCGGATGGATCAATTGAAAAGTATAAAGCCCGTTTGGTTGTCGAAGGTTTAAACAAAGAGAGTACGATTTCTTGATACCTATTCACCGTGACGAGGATTACGTCTATTAGGGTGCTTCGCAATTCTTTGCTTTGCACAATCTTGAGATTCATCAAATGGACGTTAAGGCGCATTTTGAATGGTGACCTCGAGGATGAGGTATATATAGAGCAACAGAAGGGTTTGTAGTACCAGTCGAGAGGCAAGGTATGCAAACTCGTGAAGTCTCTATATGGTTTGAAACAAGCGCCGTTGCAATGGCACTTGAAATTTGACAATGTAATGTTGGCAAATGGTTTCAAAATCAACGAGTGTGACAAATGTGTCTACGTTAAGAACAACGATAATGGTTATGTTATAGTGTGTACGTATGTAGATGACATGTTGATCATGGTAGCAATACTCAAGTCATTAATGACACAAAGCGCATGTTAAATAGAAATTTTGACATGAAGGACATGGGTTTAGCGATGTGATTCTTGGAATCAAGATTCTAAGAAGATCGACGGAATTGTCTTGACACAATCTCACCACGTTGAGAAAGTGCTTAAGAAATTCAACGCGTTTGATAGTTTGCTGCTAAGACCCCATTAGAGCTCAATGTTCACTTGAGTAAGAACAGGGGTGAACTTGTTGGGCAAGAAGACTATGCTAAGGTCATCGGTGTTTGATGTATCTTACAAATTGCACCGACCCGACATAGCTTGCGCCGTGAACAAATTGAGTCGTTACACGAGCAATCCAAGCAAGGAGCATTGGAAGGCTTTAGTGAGAGTTTTGAGGTACCAAGTATACTCAAATTATGAAATTTGCATTTCACGAGATATCCCGGTGCTTGAAGGCACTTGTGATGCCAATTGGATATCGACACGAAAGATTCACTTTCTACAAGTGGGTGCGTGTTCACGATTGGGGAGTCTTTGTTTCTTGAGATCCACAAACAGGCGTGTATAGCCCGATCCACCATGGAATCGAAATTCATAGCTTTGGATAAAGTCGGTGAGGAAGCCGAGTGGCTCGTAATTTTTGGAAGATATTCCATGTTGGTCTAAACCCGTGCCACCGTGATGATTCTTTGTGATAGCCAAGCGCCTATTGGAAGGCGAAAAGTGGTTTGTATAATGGTAAGTCTCGACATATCGTCGGCGACATAATACCGTGAGGCATTTGATCTCAGTGGGGTTATATCAATTGACTATGTCAAGTCGATAGATAATCTGGCGATCCGATTAACCAAAGGGTTGAGCAGGGATCAAATGATCAAGTTCTTTAGAGGAATGGGACTAAAATCCACATCTTAAGAACAATCATAGTGGTAACCCAACCATGATGACTGGAGATCCCAAGAACTTGGTTCAATGGGAGAACTAAGCTATATGAGTTCGTGTATAAACACTCAAATTAGTGCTGCTCCCAGAAAGCAAACGAGTGTTGAAAAACTTGCTAGTGGTGAGGTTGAGTCGTTGACTCAATGATTCCTAAGATACCCGAGGAGGTTGAGTATGGCAAGATACTCGGTAAAGAATCACCTATGTAAGTGCGAGTGGGGCCGCTTCAAACAAAACACTTATGAATCCAAAGTGGATGTCCATGGCCAAAATGGAATCAAACGTGAGAACGGATGAGGTTGAGGTGTTAAAGTGTTAATACCATTGTTTCGATTACTGTTGTGGGGAATAGTTCAGGCATCGTGTCCACTAATCCGCTGTGTACTCGATGGTACTAACTATGGAAGGTTCAAGGCCATAAACCACTGTCCAAATATTTTAACATCTCTTGAGGATCGAGTATGCTCGCATCATGCATATGGCTATTTCCACTCATGTGGGGATTGTTGAAAATCGCGTGCATATATATATAATATTATATATGTGGTCGAGTTTCGAAGCTACTTTGACCAAGATTTTGAGTGACGTAACGTTTAATTTTGTGAAATTAAGCGGCATAGGATCGATCTACGTTCGAGTAGATGATTGTGGTGTATTCACATTCTCAAATCCGATTTCCGGTGGTGAAATAATGGATCAAAGTTGGTCACTTAAACATGGAGTTATGTGATTAATGGGATAAGCATGGATTAATTAATCCTTATCCACATTGATTAATGTACCTTCATTAATTGTCTATATAAGTGGGTCATTGAACACTTAGTATAATTATGTGCACAAGTGATGGGTGGAAAGCCCCACGTGCACACGCTGCTGGCCGCCGCCGCCGCCCGGCCCGCGGCCCGCGCCCGCCGCCGCCGCCGCGCCGCGCCGCTGCCCGTGCCCGCCCGCCCGGCTCGGCTCCGGCTCGGTTCGGTTCGGTTCGGTTCGTTCGGTTCCGTGGTCCGTGGATCGTGGATCGTGGATCGTGGATCGTGGATCTTGGATCTTGGATCTTGCAATTGGTCTTTGGGTGGTCTTTGGCATTCTTTGGGCTGTTCGTGGGCTTGCTTCGTGGGCCCGGTTCCGTGGCCCATTGTCCTTATATTTTGGATCAACGTTTGATCGAGCCCAAAGATGAAGTTGGTCCGGGCCCATTCGTGTAGCCCAATCCGTTGGGCTCGCGTGCGATGGAGTTGGTCCGAGGCCCAACTCGTGTGGCCCAATCCGTTGGGCTCTTGTGCACTGAAGAGACGTCCGGATCGTCTAATGAACACAGACGCGCGCGTTGTCCGATTCGTCGTAACCGTCGTGTAACGCCCGACATGATGGCTCTGCGGGAAGCGTGCCCACGTTGTCTCCGAAACCGCCGCGACTCGATAGGGACATAACTCCGTAACACCCGACATCAATGCGGTGTTGACTCAAAGATGCTCCCATGAGGGGACGGCGCTATAAATAGGACATGTCTCTCAAAGATAAGCCAACAATCGCAAAAGCATTCCAAGCATACCTAGAGCACTCCCTGCATACATATTTTCGTGTCAAGCTCGCCCCCGCCTCCGTCCGGTTCGCCGGAGCTCGTTGGTCTGCTGGTCGCCACCTACGACGAGCCGCCGTTTCATCTTTGGGGACGATCGCGTAACCGAGAGCACTACCGGGCGTATCTCGTCTTGCGGAAAGAGGCCTCCTCGACTCGGCATCTGTTTACGGTTTCTGATTTCGATTGTATTTTTACATTTTCAAATTCATTGTTAGTTTTGATCTCCTACCTTCATTTCACGTTATGTCGCCCGCAAGCAATCTTGTCTTGTTCGTACACTTTTCCAACAGTTCACAATTAATCAATCCATCAAAGTAAACGATATTAAAAAAAACTGTGGAATCCTTACCGGACGAGGAATAAAAAAGCCAGCAAACAAGTTGAACGTCATGTAGAAGGCCGACTGCAGAGTGGCTGCCACCGGAAAGCTTGGGGTGATTGCAATCACCAGCATCCCGAGATATGTGTAGTATAGTAGCGTACAGAACATACAGTAGAAATATACAGAGACCTTGTATGCTGACCAGTAGTATCCAATCATAGGATATGTGATGACTGTTAATATAAGTGCTTGGACCAAAACGTATGGGATCTCAATCATGACCTACAATATCAAGGCAGCCACTTCTCTCAATTCATACGAGTTTATCAATGTATAAAATAGTCAACAACTAATTTTGGCTTGAAATAGAATTACTTCATACAATTCGAGGCTGCACCTCTACTATTGCAAAAGTTGCGTTAAACTCCTTACCTGAGCAGCTGAATATGCCCACGAAGCATACATTCCAGCGAACCTCTCTCTGTAGAACACAGTTCTTTCTGTGCTGATGTGTGACATTACCGACTGGCAAGCTTTTATGCCACAGAAGATTATGGAGCAATACGTCGAACCAAATAGAGTCAGCAGACTCTGCTGATCTCGTCTGTCATAGTAGAAAGGCAAAGCAACAAATTAGTTTTGGATAAACCAAAAGAAGAAGAGACTGCATATGAAAAAATATGTAGAAAACAAAGACAGTTACATGAAAGTATATCATGTGAATTTAGGGGGCATGTATTTTGAGTGATAGGATAGACTGATTAATGTTTTCCCATGATAATATACTTACAATTTCTTGCCTTGACCCCAGAACAGGAATCCTAATAGAAAAGCCGCATTAAGCATATAAATTGTGCGTTGCAAGTTGTATGAAGGACTTCTCCAGTAAGACCAGTGCTGCTTCCAGAGGCAGGTTTTGAATTGTCCCCAGCCATTTTGAGCGTAACGAGCAGAGAAGTGTAAATCTTTTGAGCCAGAAGGTGGCATACCAAGTCTCTTCACAAGCTCTTTGTTATCTCTATAAACATTGCAAATAATTACAAGTTGTACTGCACAATTTCTTAACAATGTCTTGTTAATAAGCCAAAAACTAGACTAATTTCAAGCAACTTAGAAACACGTTATAAAGAGGAAAAGTTATAAGAATATTATATCAAGCTATATGAATGTTTACATTAGGTGAGTTTCTGTCAAATGTTGCAGATGAGATCTTCATTGTAGCAAAGATGAAAAAATCGAGGCTATATATATAGGACTCACTCATGCAAAGTAGACTTGATGTAAATTTCGCCGAAGTCTATGCCAAATTCAGCTTCCGAAGAAGCTGAAGTCACCTCCAGCATCCATGTCGCAGGATTGCATCCATCTTTCATTTTAGGCACTCCAGAGATACCCTATTCAAAAGTTAAAGAGTTAGAGAGAGAGAGAGAGAGCTTGATGCACGCGTCAGAAAATAAATACCTCAAAATATTCGATCACTTTAGAGGAGCACTGTCCCATAGGTCCACAATAGATCATGCACCCTCCAGCTTTCATAAGTAATAACTGAAGGAATGAAGTATATCCAAGGACCAAGTATCACATTATATAACATCAAGTGTATTGCTGTATATTGCAATTGATATGAAACACGGAATCATGACGCATTATACCTCGTCAAATGCTTCAAATATATCTATGCTTGGCTGGTGAATGGTGCAAACAATTGTTCTCCCAGTATCGGCTATGTTCTTAACTGCACGCATGACAATTGCAGCTGCTCTGGCATCCAGACCAGTTGTAGGCTCGTCCATAAAGATGATTGAAGGGTTAGCAACAAGTTCCACAGCTATTGTCAACCGTTTGCGTTGCTCGGTTGAAAGACCATCAACACCTGGAAAGCCCACCAGTGCATCCTTGATCCCATCGAGCTCAATGGTTTCTAGAACTTCTTTTACAAACTCCTGCATCAATGCCAGAGTAAAGTCAAGCCAATGTAATCAGAAAGAGTGGATAATGAGAATGTGGCCATACTGCTTTTGTCTTTGGGTCAATTTGAGGATCAAGACGCAGCCACGCAGAGAAAATGACTGATTCTTCCACGGTGATTTGAGGAGAATGTATGTCAGTTTGTTCACAGTATGCTGAAATTCTTGAAAATGTGCTTTGAACTTTGGGATAACCTCCGATTTTTATTACTCCTGCTGTAGTTCCACTCGTTTTTCTACCAGCAAGAACGTCAAGAAGTGTTGTTTTTCCAGCTCCAGTGACACCCATGAGTGCGGTTAGGACACCAGGTCTAAATGCACCGGTAATATCATGAAGCAGTTGAAGTCTTTTCTGAGAGACTTCGTGCTTCTTCATTGCCTGATAAAACATATTCAAGGAATAAACCATCTAACTTATGATACTTCTTTTCATACATGGACCACTCTTACCTTAGGAGGTTCGACATAGTATTGCACATCTTGGAACACTATACTTAGTGGTTCAAAAGGTAAAACAGCTCTACCTGTGATATGATGGAGTGAAACAAATGGATAAAGGAAATAAAGAACAGAGATTGTCACATAAGTTGATAATTCCAATCTTCAATCACACATAAACAATAAAGGAACCAAAGGGAGATATCTAACCGCTTTGAGATTCAGCACAGGAGCCTTCGGAAGAAAGTGCAGATTGTTTCTGTGAATGGACTTCATTGACCAATTCTTTACCACGTAGTTTCGAGAGTTTTTCAATCGAAATAATAGCACGAGAGCCAGGAGCTGATGTAGTTCAAGGTGTGTATAATCTGATTAGTAAGCCATTTTGGACTTTGATCCAGACTACAATATAAATATTTTTTCTTACGTTTCAAGAAACTCAAGGCCAATGTGAACCCAGTATTAAAGAGTAGCACGAAGCCAAACATGGCACCAACAGATATCCAAAAAAAATGTCCATCTAAATATAACCCTCGATTTTCCAGTGTTTGACGTCCAATTGTTGAATTACCAGATAGCTGCTGCATGCAAGCGTGAAGTAGACGAAAACAATATCAAGCACAATTCACAATATTAGCTACATTACTCCAATTCTTCCTTATATGGTCCAAGAAGTATTCTGTTGTACTAGCATACCAAAATAATCAATAACAAATAACAATATTCTTATAGAGATGAATCAATTCGTACCACGATTTATTTATAGTAGTTCAATTCATGTTCATTCTCGAAAGGTTTTAATCGATGCTCGTTGAAACTTGTACTCACCTTCCGCCATCTCGGAGCAAGAAATTCATTTAAGGAAAGGCCTATCTCTCCATATGATAAAGGGGAAATCCAAAATGCCCACTTAAACCAAATTGGCATGGAAGCTGCAAGAGAAAACCGTAACTAGATTACATGTATCTTTTGTTTCGAGGAAAGTTACAAAAGAAATAGAAATAGTTAACAAATACTCACACTTTGGGATCATGAAGCCGCTTAGTAGAAACATAAATAACATTACTATACTACTAGCTGTTGCAGACACAACCATTGTCTGGAAGACTGCTGCCATAAAACGGAACAATGATATAGAGGTGAAGTGAATAGCAAAGAACACCATCATTTGGCGGAAGAACCTACAACACAGGACAATATACAATAATATCGACAACATATATATATCTTGGAAAAGAGCTATTTAAACATAGCATCTGATGATGATATATCATATATGAGATGAAAACTTTATTTTAGAGGCTTATGGAATATGTGACGTCATTCACCTGCCAGCCTCCGGGCTATAGCCAATTGTGTAGTAAGTAAAACATGTCCAGATGGCAGATTGTAACAACGAGAGAGGAATCTTGAGAATGGTAGCTGGAACTGCATATGCCCATGCAGGGTAAAAATGCAAGTCTCTCTGTTTGTAGAAAACTGGAAGTCTTGCAACAGTCATGGCGAACTCAGGTAAACCATCGACAACAAGAACAATCAGAGAGTAAAATAGAGCTCCCAAGTAACTATTCGCATGGAGAAGATCGACACTCATCTGTGTCCTCAAAAATACTGTCATTGCGATAGATGCCAATATGACAAGCTGCAAGCAAGCAATGTTTCCATATAAGTTAAAGAACATTTAGGTGCATACAAACCAGGATTTGCCTTTGTGCATACCTGAACAGATTTGAATATGTAAATGAAGGAATTCCTTCTCATGAGAAGAAGTTCTCTTGACATGCATGTTCTAAAAAGAGCCCATTTATTAAGTGAATAAGCACTAAAGTTGAAGGAATTATTTTGACTCTTGGATTTGTCAAATGGTGCAGATATCTCCTCAGTAAGCTTACATCCTTGGTGGGACTCCTTAAATTTTCTTAAGAACATATGAACTGAAACATAGTTATATGTTTCCTGAGATTTGTACCAGTATTGCTCTTGATCTTTTGGAGAAATAACCTGGAATTGAGTCAACAAATGTAAATATTATCACTTTCAAATAAGAGAAATAGAGAATGCCAACATCATATGGTGCACTTGCCTCTTGAAGGAAACCAGCCACTTCTTTCCTTGCAGGACACTTGAATCCACAACTGTCAAAAAACTCAAGAACTTCATCTCGAGGTCCCTGATAGACAATCTTTCCTTCAGCCATTAAGATGATGTCATCAAAGAGATCATAGATTTCTGGAGCTGGCTGGAGAAGTGAAACAATTATTGTAGCATCAGTGACATGAGCCAGTTGTTGAAGGCAAGAAACGATCTGGTATGCCGTTGAGCTGTCTAAACCATTCGAGATTTCATCCATAAAGAAAACATTTGTTGGTCCAACAAGCATCTCACCTGCATAATAGCAACTTGAATTACCTACATGCGGCTGTAAATTATTTGAAGATGAAAAATACTCTAGTCTAATGCATGATACCTAGTGTGAGTCTTTTCTTCTGACCACCGGAGATGCCTCGCCTCATGGCATCTCCAACGAGCGTGTCAGCACAGATGTCAAGGCCAAGAATCTAGAGAATACACAAACTATGAACTTAAGGCGTTCTAGTATGACATCCATAATAGAGCTAGAAAGGAAAGTACTTTCAGAATGTAGTCGGTTTGAAGACTTGTCTTCTGTCCTTCCACAGCAATTGCCTGCACAAATAAGCCAGATTTATTAAGACAAATGAGATTTAAGTTTGTTGGAATCTAGTGTGCTTGTTACAGGTTCTAAACTTCTGTAATACGACATTTCAGACATATAGTATCACAATTAAAACTTCATGTATAATCAAAGTCAAGAGCATGATAACTATAATCCAGAGCTACACATGATCGAAGATCAGGGAAAGAATCTGGCCAGAGGATCCATAAAAGTTGTACTATCATTCAGCAACTTTGACAAGAAAGTAAACTCTCACAAACTACCGAATCAAAGAGAGAGTTACATGAAGATTATGGGCCTTCTTTTTTCTTTCAATCTATTACATTACATAACTTACTAACCACACCTATGCATGCTTATCGGAAGAACGATGAACTAGATATGTCAAGATTCCATGTCAACATGCAAGCTAACTCAACACTCAAGAAGAATAAAAAACAGAGAATACGAGTAACTAGATATACCTTCATAAAAGCATCAACGTCGGGGTCTGGAACAATATTTTCTTCTTTCTCCCTTCTGATGAGCTCCATCAAAATTTCTAAACAAACAAGAACACCGAAGATCACTACGGAATAAACGAAGTGGCAATAAAATTTTGAGTTTTTTCCACAGATAAAATGACCAACCTGCTCTATTTCCAACTCCCTGACAACGACCTGAAAAATCTAGTGTTTCTCTAACAGTCATTTCAGGGATATGCTGATCATATTGGCTTACATATGCAGAAACTTTTGGTGCTATGAAGTCTTCGAGATTATATCCATTGTATGAAATCTCCCCTGTCATCTGTTTTATTTATCATTAAAAATTGTTGAACTTCTCAATGGTAGTTTCAAGGGCAAGATATCAAACAAATAAAATCATTTCTAGCAACTAAAACTCTATTTTAACACTTGACATTAAATGAATATACTAGCTCGCAACCTAAAACAAAATTATCCTGTCTTTAACCACATTAGCATATTTTGTTATCGATTTCATTTTATACACAAAACCGCGAATAAATAAATTTGAAATAAGAAGGAAAATAAAGGCACCTTGAGTAATTCCAGAGTTTATAACATGTTTTAAGAGTTTATAAGAGGTAATGTCCAGTCTATAAGTTGTTAAATTGTTTGGATAATTGATCTTATAAGTGAAAGAATATGAGTTAGAGAGAAAATCATAATTAGAGATAAAATTGATGAGAAGTGAAATTGATAGATATATGTAGAAATAACTATAATAAGGTTATTTTGGTAAATTCATGATTGCTTATAAGTTTATGAAAAAATAAGTTAGAGTTAGACCAACTTATTTTTAGGGAGCTTCGACAACTCTACTTATATCACCTTTCGATTTTATTACTCTCACCATTGTTGACCCATTCCAAAAAAAACAATTTATATTAAAAATTCATCAATTTCATATCATATCTCTTCACAAAAACATAACTCTTTTAATCCAGCAAAAAAATGAGCTAATAATATCGAAACTACATTGCACGTAATATGTGTGTGTAAGAATGACATAACATATTAAGTTATCTATTTCATGAAAAGAAAAGAAAAAAAATCGATTTGGAGCCTAAATGATTGGAATAATCACCTTGAGCTCGAAAATTGATGTCGGCCGGCTATATTCCGATAGATCATTCATGTAGTAATTTCAGTGAAACTAGATTAATATAAAGATAGTTAAAAAAAAAAATGCATGATTTTATATTAAATTTCAACTTATCGTGCATGGTTTCAATCATTTGATGCTATAGAATTGATAGTTGTTTTCGGCAAATGTCAGTTTGCAACACAAAATATTTGTATATTATTAGTGATATCCTATTCTTTATAATAATAGATTAATGAGTAGTAAATTGACTTTGTTTGAAATTTGGAAGTTTCAAGTATTGGAAAATTGTGTTGGCAATTGGAATCTTACAAGAAAATTATGCCCGAATAATGATATGGAAATTTGTAAAAAGGCCACGTGACAAACCAAATTTTACCATTTCGGCCATTTCCACAACTTGAGGCCACCAACGTCGGTGGTTTTGCCAAACCGTCTATGAAACGTCATTAAAAATTGTTGAACTTCTCAATGGTAGTTTCAAGGGCAAGATATCAAACAAATAAAATCATTTCTAGCAACTAAAACTCTATTTTAACACTTGACATTAAATGAATATACTAGCTCGCAACCTAAAACAAAATTATCCTGTCTTTAACCACATTAGCATATTTTGTTATCGATTTCATTTTATACACAAAACCGCGAATAAATAAATTTGAAATAAGAAGGAAAATAAAGGCACCTTGAGTAGAGCTGGCAAAATTGGCCCGGCCGATGGGTACGCCAGAATACCGGAATTAGGGTCGGGTTGGGCTCGAAAACAGTGACCCGAAAAATCGGGCCTAAAAGCCATCGCATGTCATCGGGTGGCCGAACTTTGGGGCTAAAAGCCTGGGGTTAACGGGCCTAAAAACCCGCCCACACATTTAAAGTTTTAATATTTTATATTAGTAGACTAGTAGTAAATACTAAATACTAATTAGTAAAGAGAGAAAATATAATGAATGAGAAAGACTATTAAAACTGCTTTCGTCCATCCTCTCTCTAAGTCTCTATCCAAGTTCTTAAAACCCTAACCCTACTTTTCTAAATCGCCGTCCAAGTCGCCGTCGACTCGTTGTCTGCTGCCGAACACCAACCACGTATCCTCAGTCCTCAATTCCTCATCGTGTTCCAGCCATCAAACATGTAAGATTTTTAGGTTCTCATCATTTTAGTAAGTTACTTTTCAGTCTTTGGTTCTTGTTTGAGAACCAGTAACCTAAATACATTGTTGGACTGAACAGCTTCAATTTTCCAGGAAGTTATAGTTTTTCTTCTTATGTAAACGACTAAACGCTGGGCGGTTAAGCCTATAGGCTGAAGTGTTCAAAATAAGTTTTAAATGCATAGTTAACTTTTAAAAAGATTGTAGATTTCTGATATTTAATAGGTGTTTATTTTTCTATAATACTTTACACATGATGTGGATTCTGGCATTGTATCCTAGATCACATCTTTATTCTCTTTCCTCAATTAGTGTGGAATAGCCTCTGTTAATTGTTAATTGTTAGGTTCATCAGTTTCATGGCTTATGCCTTTGCAGCTATTTTCAAGAAAATGAGGCCGAGGAGAGCTGTACGTGTATGTGTGTGGAATATCCTTCCTTTTTATTTGTTATTCTTTTTTTATATGTGAATGTGTACGTGTATCAGTGTATGTGTGGTTGAGGAAAAAATTATAAGTGAAAGCTTTAGAAGGAACTTTTGATTTTGTTTTTATCAAAACTTATGAATAACCAAATTGATATGAATCATATGATTATTGGTTTACTGGGATATAGATTATGCTATATTGATTGTTGAATTGGGAGTAGGTGATTCTTTGTTTTTGTTCATTGTTTACCGAAAGTAAATGAGGTGAATGGAATTGTGTTTGTGTAAGAATAATTGAAAATCTTAAATATTCAAAACAGAAACTTTAAACCCAAAAAGACGAATCTGAAAACTTCTATGTTCTAACACACTTAGTTTGCATCAGAGTAGCAAAAAAAAAAACAATTAACATGCACTCAACAAAATGCGAGACGATTACACAGCGAGGACTAAACGTAGCCTCAATAAATTTGGATAATATGACAACTAATTACAAGCGTCAACGAAAATAAGAAAAATGGCTTACCAAAAGCCAAATTGAATTAATTGATTAAGCTGGACGATGCTTTTAAGCAAAGAAGAATAATGTTTTATTAAATTAAATATTGGACGGGTTTGGCCCGTTGGCCCGGTGGCCCAGATGGGGTTGGGCTGGGCTACCATATTTTCAGCCCGATAGCATTTCGGGCCGAGCCAGCCCGACCCGGTAAAAACAACAAGCCCGATGGGCTGGGCTGGGCCAGCCCGACCCGCCCCTTTTGCCAGCTCTAACCTTGAGTGATGTGCTCAAATTTCCTGAAAGAGATTTCAAAAATGTAGTCTTCCCACAGCCTGGAGGACCAAGTAGTAGAGTCATTCTGCAAAAAAATAGATAAATGAATGAATACAAGTATAAAAATAATACCAAAAACTAATGCATGACTCAAGTTTATACGCACGGATAGAAAACTAAATATCACATACTGTGATTTCAAGTCATCTATGCAGATTACACACACTACTGCGTGTATTTATGCTATTTAACGAAATAAAATGGACGGTCGAAACTGGTAAGGGATCTTCTGAATTTTTCTTGACATAATTTCCTTAGTGCAATCAAATCTGAGTTGAATGTTGATGGTATGACTCGTTTATTATCAAATAAAGTTCGAGCTTAAGTTATCGAACACATTTCGACTTATCAAACTTATTCTAACTTAGTCGAGTTTAAACAATTTTTGTAAAAATAACTTTAAATTAAAATTATATTCATCATTTTACTCTCAAGAGTATAATGTACTCGTAAATTCATTATTCTCTATTTCTGGAGCTAAGCCAACCTTCAATTAGCCCTTCCAGGCCAACGCCCAAATATTTGGTAAGCCAGATTGAGTCGATTCTGACAACTCTACTTATATCACCTTTCGATTTTATTACTCCCCCCGTCCAGTCTCGTTCCTGACATTTTATAGGCCCTAGGTAAAATAAGGAATATCGGACCCCATTTTTTAAAATTCATAGAAAACACCTAGTCATTATCTTCTGTGCGTATAAGGTAAAACTTATGTTTCCTTACAATAGCTTGCAAACGACATAAGACGAATAAACCATACTTGAAAAATCATAAGTGACAAGCTTTAACCTAAAAATGCGAAAGTGAGGTTTGAACTCATGATCTTTAGCCATATGAACTAACTTTATCATTAGACCGTCCAAAATGATCTATTTTATTATACTTATACGATAAATCGAATTTATAAATTGACGTAAAATTCAAGTGATCTATAAATAGAAATAGATAATCAAAAATTATCAAAAACATATGCAACTTACTTTTCATCCTTATATTTATATATCTCAACTCTCATATACGATACGTATCATAAAAAATAATTTATTCGAGTATTTGTAAATACAAAACCATTAATAATCAAATCAACATCAATATTTTCTAATATATTTTTGGACCAAATGAAGACACATATCTATAAATAAAATATAGAAGGATTTAATAGTTTGAACCTTTAAAAAAAGTTATTTAAGTTATAGTATAATACTTTGAATCTAAATAAAATTATATAAATTATTTTTTGAGTTAATTTGGCCCCCCTGAGATGATGGGCCCTGGGCGATCGCCTAGGGTTGCCTACCCTCAGGGGCGGCACTGTCCTCGTCCTATTATTATTGGTTCGTTTTTCTTTTTGGATTGTTCCGCTATTGTTGACTCGTTCCAAAAAAAGAAACAATTTACACTAAAAATACCTCTAATTTCGTATCATATACTACTTTACATACAAAACATAACTCTTTTTAATCTACATACAAAAAGAAAAGAACGAACAATATCGAGACGGAGGCAGTACATTTGCACGTAATGTTTGAGTGTAAGAAACTAAGAATGACATAAGATAAGTTATCTATTTCATGAAAAGAAAAGAAAAAAAATCGATTTGGAGCCTAAATGATTGGAATAATCACCTTGAGCTCGAAAATTGATGTTGGCCGGCTATATTCCAATAGATCATTCATGTAGTAATTTCATTGAAACTAGATTAATATAAAGATAGTTAAAAAAATTGCATGATTTTATATTAAATTTCAACTTATCGTGCATGGTTTCAATCATTTGATGCTATAGAATTGATAGTTGTTTTCGGCAAATGTCAGTTTGCAACACAAAATATTTGTATATTATTAGTGATATCCTATTCTTTATAATAATAGATTAATGAGTAGTAAAGTTTTTTGCTAAAAACAGTTTATTGTTTTTTGAAACCCTCTAATTGGACTTTGTTTGAAATTAGGAAGTTAGTATTGGAAAATTGTGTTGGCAATTGGAATCTTACAAGAAAATTATGCCCGAATAATGATATGGAAATTTGTAAAAAGCCACGTGACAAACCAAATTTTACCATTTCGGCCATTTCCACAACTTGAGGCCACCAACGTCGGTGGTTTTGCCAAACCGTCTATGAAACGATTTGATTAAGCTCATAAGTTGTTTGGAAGTTCATAAGTTCATGAAAAGAGTTTGATAAAATAAGTTTCTAAATAGTTTATAAGTTGTGAAAATAAGCTCCAACAACTTATAAGCCCCCCTAAAAATAAGTTGTTCAACCTTAATTTATTTTTTCATAAGCTTATAAGTAACAATGAATTTACCAAAATAATTTTATTATGATTCATTATTTTCTATATATATACTATCAATTTCACCTCTTATCAATTTTTTTCTCTAACTATGATTTTCTCTCTCTAACTCACGATTCATTCTCTAGATTATAAGCTCAATTATCCAAACACTTTAACAACTTATAAGCTCTTCAAATATTATATCTTATAAACTCTTGAAACATCTTATAAGCTCTTGAAACTTATAAGCTCTTTAAAATAAACTTAGCCAAATACCCTCTATGACAAGCGGCAACGTGTTATGAATTAAATATGTAAGTCATGAGCCCATTATTGGGGCTCATAGATTAGCTACATGTTCTCTAGAGTTTTCAAATACGTTTGTTTAGAATGAATCTCCAATTATTTTGGAGGGTCTTCTCCATGTCCGATGTGTGTGTGCTTAATAAAATCGTCGTACTTTCCTTCCAAAAGAAATTGTAGGACATAAATGAAAAAACATCAATATTTTGAATTAAAAGTATTATTCTCTCCGTCTCATTCAAGATGATTTATTTTTTAGACATAATTATTTAAGAGAATAGTATAAAATGGTTAAAATAATAAAATATATATGACTCACAACTTTTAAAAAGATAATTATTTCCTAAATATAAAACAGACCAACTTGATAAGATAGATCGAAAAGGAATATAGACACATAAAATAATATTTACTCTTTTATGTATCAATTTGGTAAATAACTAATAATATATGAAACTCTCAATTTATACGAATAAACCTCACTACTCATCTTAATTTTCTTAGTATTTGTACCTTTTAGGCTTGATGACGCCACTAACATCATCGATAACATTTATGTTGGTCTTTCTCGAGTTGAAACCCATAACCTTCGTAACGCCCTGTAAGAAAACTTGCAATTAAAGTTGTTGTATCGTCTTCCAAATGGTAGACAAGTTTAAATTACAAATTATATTTTAAGAAATAAAAATATATACTTTATAAGAGTAACAATTAATCAGACTGGAGTGCTACAAATTGAAATTACAAGATTTAAACAATGAAAATTTGTACTTGTTTTAGAGTAACAATTGACCAGGCGGGAGCACTGTCCTCATGGTTAATAAGCCATTATTTTTATGCAAAAAAATTATGTATATTTGGATGTACGTTATATCCCTTATAATTAAATTCTTTTATGCTTTATGAATCTCCAATTATGATTTGTTTTGTTAAATTACAACTGTTTTGATAAGCATCGTCGAAATATAGCACCACATTTTCGAGATGCATTAAAATTGAGTTGTAGCTTTTTGAACATTTTGCGCATACATTTTTATGTATCTAATATAAATTGAACAATTATATAAGTGCGATCATCTTATTAAATGATTCTCTAGTTTCCACACACAACTTGAT
This sequence comes from Salvia rosmarinus, assembly GCA_036937905.1. Lineage (NCBI taxonomy): Eukaryota > Viridiplantae > Streptophyta > Magnoliopsida > Lamiales > Lamiaceae > Salvia > Salvia rosmarinus. Next base: position 108,263,940 of record CM072816.1, on the reverse strand, counting down.
TGAATAAATATCTGCTTTTTTTGATCAAAACTATGAATATATGCATTTAACATAAAGTTAATGTGAAAGAACATTGATGAGCTGTGGTGATTTTATTATAATTTAGAGGTGCATTTAACATAAAATTTTTGTACTATAAGTTGTTGATGAGCTTATGTTGTTGATTTGTCAAAATAGCTCCTAAACAAATTATAAAATTGTGAAAAATTCCAACAACTTATAAACTCCCCTAAAACCCTAACTTATTTTTCATAAACTTATAAGCAACCAAATTTACTAAAATAATCTTATTATAGGTTATTTCATACATACACTATTAATTTCACATCTGGTCTAACTATGATTTCTCTGTTAACTCACGATTCTTTCTCTATCTTATAAGATCAATTATCCAAACATTTCAACAACTTATAAGACTTGAGACATTACTTCTTATAAGCTCTTGAAACATCTTAGAATCTTTTGGAGCTTATAAACTCTCTAAAATAAGCTTAGCCAAACACCCCCTTAGTAGGGGTGAGTATTCGGATTTCGGTTCGGATTTTTGCCTAATCCGAATCAATCCGAAAATCCGAATTTTGAGAGAAATACAATCCGATCCGAACCGAAAATCCGAAAATCCGAAATCCGAAAATTTTATAAATATATCCGAACCGAACGAAAAATCCAAAATTCTAAAAAATCCGAAACCAATTTTTGTTAATTCTTATATATATTTATATTAGATTTAAAAATATTTAAATAAAATATTATTTTTTTATATAAATTATATATAATTCGGATTTTCGGATTTTTTCGGATTTAAAAAATCCAATCGATCCGATCCGAAAATCCAAAATTTTGAAAAATATCAATCCGATCCGAAAATCCGAAAATCCGAAAAATCCGAACCGAAATTTAAATTTCGGTTTGGTTGACGGATAGGAGTATAACCCTTAGTAGTGCATTAATTTTTTATGTTAGGTGTATATGTTCGTTATTTTTATGAGAAAACAAATTTGTATTTGAAACCAAATATAAGATATCAATTCGTGTTAGAACTTTAAATGATTATAACTTGTTCATTGAAATTTTAGTTTTTATAAATTATATATCAAATTTTAAAAATTGTACCAATATTTAATTTAAACTACAAATTAATTGCATATATTTGTATAAACAGAATAACATGGTTTTAAGACTGAATGATAACTCTAGAAAAGAGAAACAAAGAAAGAAGATGATAAATCATATAAAAAATGTTAAGAAACTACAAAATCGTCATTACAGATTTAAAATTGTGGTTCGCGTTTTAATACATAATAAATATCCCGATTATAGAGAATTTGTTAAAATATGGTTTAAGCATTTATTTACGCAGAATTGTTTAGTTAGAATATATTAATTTAAATTAAAATTGATTAATCTTCTATTATAATTTAATAATTAATTTACTTAGATGAAAATAATTAATTAAACTAAATTAATAATAATAGAAAACGAAAGGGCAGGCCGAGACCGACTCCTGTCGATTATCATTTATAGGTAATAATTACTCACCCACACGCTTAACACAATTGATTAAGAGCTAGCAAAATTGATACAAAATAATAATTACTCCGTAAAACTTTTTTTAAATGCGTTAATAACGCAAGTAAACTGTAGTTATCCATTGTTAATGGGTAATAAGTAATGCATTAATTAATACGTACCAAAGTGACAGAATTCCAGAGAGTTGGGAGCGGCTTCCCCTTCACAACCTCACACTCCGCCTCCACCCGCAACTGCCTATATCTCACCTCCACCGCCGGAAACGCCGCACAACCCCTACAGATCATATACTAACTATTATGGCCGGTTAAAATGATGGTACAATTTATCACGTATTTAGATTTAAGAAAATTGATTTGATTCTGTCGTTGATCGCGCAAATTCTTGTAGTGGAATACATGCAAGACTTAGTTTATAAATCCCCCTCCCCCAACTCAAAAACATATATTAAACAAACATGGGCTCGATTTGGTTAACCATTTTGGCAACTAATTTCTAGCGGAGCCACCGGTCTGCCGCCGGCTCGCTACGTACCTGTCCATTCGCGGCCGAATGTTGTGGAGGAGACGGAGATTGTGTTTGATGAAGTGATATGCATTACCATTACTACCATCGCCACCTCTCTACACCCTTCCCATGCTTACCCGCACTTAATTCTAACTTTCTCTTTTAGCTAAACTTATATTTATCTTTACCTTTAATGGCTTTGTAATATAAAACAAAACGCTACTATTTAAAAATTATCTGCCTTCTTTTAATGGGGATTGAATTTGAGTTGGCCGAAACCGGTTCGTGAATGAGTGAGCCGAAAATTCGCCAAATCATTCGATTTGGCTCAACTTGGATGGCAAAATCGATTTCTATTTCGGCCAATTTAGTTTTGCACCCCCCAAAAAAGAGAAAATTCAATTAATCCTTACGAAACCAAACCAATACATAACCACGGCAGTATATTTGTGCATTCATTTTAAGTAAATTTTAATTATGATTAATAGAATTAATAAATGACGATTGTGAATATATATATATATTTTATTAAAAAATAATAAATCATAACTCAAAATTACTAAATACTAATTAAAATCCTAATTAATTAATATGTAACTATTAATTGTAGTTGTATGTCCATAGGACCAAAAGTCATTAGAGGTGACAAAATAGGCCCGACTGAATAGGCCTACCTGAAGTACCATGGGATTGGGTTTGGTTGGGCTTCAAAATTAGAGGCCCGAAAAAAATCGAATCTAAAAAGCTTACTCGAAAAAAATCTTGGGCGAACCGGGCTTGGGGCAAAAAAAGCTTAAGGGTTCCGGGATAAAAATCCCACTCAACTATAATGTTAATATATATTTTATATAATTATTTACATAAATAGGTTTGTAATTATTTAATAATATTAAATATATGTATATATATGTAATTATTTACTAATTTTTAGATTTAAATTATTATTTTATATAATTATTTATCTTTTTTACAATTAAATATGTCAATTTTATATATTAAAAAAATTAGAAAAATGAGCTAACAAAAGTTTGTTGGTCCGATAGCCTAACCGGGACTGGGCTTCATATTAGAGGCCCAAAAATATCTGACTCGGCCCGAAATAATGTATAAGCCCGTCAGCTCAGCCCGGCCCGATACATTTGTCAGCTCTTCAGGCCATGTAAGGTATGAATAAAGTTACTACACTAACCGTACAAAATTAATGTTTTCGTAATGTAATAACTTTATAAGTTTAATGTAATATTCTCACACTTCTCATGATAAATGAGTTTATATTTGAACTTATCCTATCAAATCAATAAGTTGCTTTCTGACATTTGCTAATATTTCATTTCAATTCAACATTGTCAATAGAATGCTCATAAAAAATTTGATCATTTAAACAAATATTGTGCGCTTTTTCTTCAGTGGGTGTTAATAATGCTTGATGTAGTTGCGGGAAAGCTAGTCCATGATTAGACATGCTTTAAGTTTAACAGTATTTTAATTTATGCTTTATTTCAAAATCTTATACCTTAAGTATCGATAGAAAAAATGTCTATATTCTTAAAGAGAATTAAAATTATGCACCGATCAGCGCTTTGTTAGTTAAATACAGGATGAATATATATAAATATATAGAAGGAGGATTTCTGTAATTATAAAGTTACAATGAAGACAGATCCAACGATAAAAAACACTTACTTTGGTACAACAAAGACATATTACACTCATTCTTACAAAACATATAAATATCGCCCACATTTTATGTGAATAAACCAATTTGCCCTTAAATGATTTTTTTTATAAAAACCTATTCACTTCTCCCTCGTTGCAACCATTCATCATGAAATACACGAAGGCGTGTACGTGTGTTGGTCTAGTGGTAGAGTGGTTAATGCTCGAGACCAAAGATCTCGGGTTCGAGTTCACCATAATGCAGCCTTTAAAAATTTCTGTATTTAATTTAATTGACCAAAAAAATTACAAAGGCACTAGGGCATGATGTTTGTTGAATTATTACGTGAATGCACGAATACTTGATCGTGCATTCCAATGAATAACAATTTTGTAACAGTGGATATTATTTATATAGAATTTTAGAAGTGGGAGTACAATTTGTCTTTGGTATATTGAATTGGGAATATCCCATTAGTGAAATGAATATCATATGCATTTGTAGAATTGTATGGGTGTAGTATGAACATTAATGAATTATTCAGGATAAAAAATAGTATTTCTTCCATCTACCAAAAGCTTGCATTGTTTTGATGGCACGAATTTTAATAAATTTTAGTGAGTGGGGAATGAGTCTCACATTGTAAGTGTAAAAAAATGTTCGAAAGAGGAAACTGTAAGCTTTTGATGGTCGGACGGAAAAAAAATTTAAATACAAGCTTTTTGGCGACGGATAGAGTAATTTTGATAACATTGTTGTACAAAGTGCATCTTATATTTGATTGTACTATGTATTTTGGAATTATAATTTGATGATGTGTATATGTAAACCTTCCATAAGTTTACTATCATACTTGTTTTCCACTGGTACATTCAAACTCCAATCAAATATAACTTTCTTTACTCAGATAATTATATAATTGATTGATTGTAACTTTTATAAATAGTACTTATATTATTGATTTCCTATCAGAAAATTCAATTATAAGTTGCATGTCAATTTTATTTAACTTTTTTGTTCTTATCTAATATAACTTTTTGACTTTTATTTAGTTATAAAATGTAATATATTATCTTTAAAAGCTTCTTAGGTGCTATTTGATATATGCGTTTTTAGTACATCATAGTTTATAGAAATTTCTTGATTTTTATAGCAAATAGCTCTAACAAGAACGAAATACTTTAATTGAAAATAAGGATTTTAGAATTGATCAAGAGAACTACGTATATATAATATAACTGAAACTAGTCTTCTTTCATAGACAAAAGTTATTTTATTTTTTATATATTGTGATGATTGTGTAAAATGTGCAACTACCTAGTAATTAAATGAAATATGAGTTTCGTATTGTGTCTCCGAAGACGATATCGTGGTTGCATTAATGGTGAACTTCACATCCGTAGATGAGGAGATTGGAGAGTTACGCCAACAAAAATTCAAGCAGAAAAGAAATTATGTAATGGGTAACTAATTATCTGTAAATATACAAATTCTGGTTTTTAATAAATTAAAAAAAAAGTTGGTGAAAAGATGCATAAATTTTGAGGGAAAAATTTTGAACATATTTTTAATGGTAATATAGTACTATAATTTTGGGTAAACATTAGATGTTGAGATCTTCGTCACGAACCACTGTATTGTGGTAATCAATCACAATTATATTACATGATTTATGAGCTCTATATTTCCTATTATTTAACTTAGAATACTATATTTTATACTATATCCGTCCCATCGTTTTTTGGGCTGTCCCACCTAAGATGGTTTGCTTCATTTTTAGGAAATAATTATCTTTTCAAAAGTTGTGGGACATACTTAATTTTTATCACTTTATTCATTTTATACACTTATCCTAAATAACTGTGTCGAAAATAAATGGATCTTCTTGGATGGAACGGAGAAAGGATTAGTTAGTGGAAGCATAAATTAAGTTGTTTTGCTGAGCGGTTCTTCCACTACTACGTTGTTGTCGTTGAAGATAATACACTAACTAAAGGATCCTATTATGGCACTGAGAGTTTGATATAACAATTTATAAGATAGTTGAAAAGTTTTAGATTTTTCAAAAGTGAGAAAGAAAGGAGTTGTGTATATTTATAAAGGAAAAAGTGCTAATCTTACCTCTTCTTTTTTTTTTTAGTAAAAAAAATCCAAACTTATTTGCAAAATAAGATTTTATTTTAGCAGTCTTCTTTAGCTGAGATTAGGACCGGGGAAACGATTTTCGATTATAGGTTAATACCAAACCGAATCGAAACCGCACCATATTCGGTTTGCGGTTCAGTTAGCGGTAAAATATTTTGATTTTTTTCCGGTTTTCGGTTAACCGATAACCAAAAAATCTATTTTTTATTCTTATAATTATATTATCATCATAAAAGATTAATAAATAAAAGTAGAGTCATTATTTGTAGGTAAAATTCAATAGAATTATCCAAACAAAAAATAGGTTTGTATATAGTGAGTATGTGACTTTTTCATTTTAGTGGCTAGAAAATTTGTAATTAGTCGTAGTCGAAAGATATCAAAACTTTAAATTATGTGCATGATAGAATGAGTAATTAATTAATATATACAAGAAATTAAATACGTTATTTGAAGTCAACCGTATAAAACTAAAAATAAAGCAACGATTACTTTATCATAATTTAGTTTAATAGTAACTATATAATATTTAGATTATTTAATGTGGTTGCATAATTAAAATAAAAAAGTTATAGGTTCTTTTTCGATTTATCTACTAACGAAAATCGAACCGTAATAACCGATGTGGTTTTCATTAACCGAACTTAATAAACGGTTCGATTTCGATTTTAGAATTTATGGAGATTTCGATTCGATTAACTGAAAAAATAGGTGCAATTAACCGAACCTGGACCATTTCCCATCCTAGTTGATATAATTTGACATTTTGTATATGATTATGTATATATATATATATATATATATATATATAAATATATATATTTGGCTTATTCAAAATTGATGGATTTTGAGAAAAAATATAAGATGGATTCATTCCTATTTCCTACCAAATTATCCATTTAAAAGAAGCAACCGTAACTAGCATGATATATTTCTTTGTAGATAAGTTCCATCTTAAATCATCCAAATCCTCACGATCCTTGACATTTATGTAGTACTCCGTTTTTCTTCAATTGAATTATATGAGAAATTTTGGATCTTAGGATTCTTATTTAAGTCAATTCTCGCATGAAGAAAATATGAGAATGTATTTTCGATTCTAAAAAGATTTACTAAAGTTTACGTAATTTTTATTTATTTAACTTTTACGCATTTCATATTAAATTAAATACTTCGTGAATTTATTTCTATATTTAGATAATAATTTGCATAAGAATTTTCTACGTTGGTTTATCATATGAATTGATTAGTCAAGAGAGCACAACACTGCTTTGGGCCTTTGATAATGGGTCAAGTTTTCTTATTTAATAGAAGAAGCCCAGGCCCTTGGCTAACTACAGACATTTTGATAGTTAACAAATAATGACAATTAATCAGCTTAATCAATATTATGATTTCACTAAGGATGGGAACCGGTTCGATTTCAGTTAATCGAATTACCAAAACCGAATTACATGAACTATTGATAACCAAAATCGAACCGATCGGTTATTTCGGTTAACCAATTCAATAGAAAAAAATATTAATTTTTGCTCCAACAAGAATTCGAATTTGCAACATCTTAGAGAGGAGAAACTTTAGGTGTCTGTCATAACCAACTAAACTATAATAGCAACTTGTAGTAATTTTATTTATTGTTTATTGATTACCAGTGAAAAAATCCGTTAGGCATCTGTCATAACCAACTAAACTATAATAGCAAATTGTAAGATATTCAGTTTAACTTTATTTATTTTTATTGGTTACCAGGAAAAAAAGCAAAAGTGTACTATGAAGCATAATCGAACACAAAACCTCTTGCAAGGCGGAAAACGTTAGGCATACTCAAAACCAACTGAACTACAATAGAACTTGATAAAATAATAATTATAATATTTATATAATTGTTTTGGTTATTCAATATGCCCATTCAGTTATCGGTTATAGATAATCGATAGTTCTGAGATTGCTATATCGAATATTGAATCGATCCAATAAAATCGATTATTTGATTGACCGATAACTAAATTTTTTTATTCAATTACACAATTATCTAATTAATCGTATCCAAATTTTAACTCATGATTTCACCAGATCCATCTTGTCCATGACACCCCCCCTGTGTGAGAGGGATGAAGACTTTTTGGCGGGTTCCAACGGCCCCCACTTCACATTCTCTCTTTTTCTAGTTGTTTCTTTCTCTTTTTCTTTTTATTTCTTTGGCAGGTTCCTTTGTTTTTCTTTCAAATGTTGGATCATCACAGAGAAAAGTTAAGCCACAAATGAATAGTAACTCTAAATTAAAATAGGAGCAAAATTCGTAATTTTCTTAACAATGTTACTAAATCAAATTCGGGTCAAAGACTCAAAATTCGTAATTTTTTTAACAATGAACCGTATACGGTATATGTAGTATTTTTACATGTGACCAAGATATTCTTTTGGTATTAAGAATTAAGTTAGCATGATGTTATAGTTCTTGAGACATATCCTCAAACAAATGGAAAGTGTGTAATCCATTTCTCAAACTACAGTTCAGACTATATTTAAGAATAAGAGGGTGTTTGGCTGAGCTTATAAGCTATTTAAAACATCTTATAAACTGTTTAGGAGCTTATAAGCTGTTGCAAAGTGTTTGGCAAAATAAGCTCCTTAACAACTTATAAGCTGTGAAAATAAGCTCCCCTAAAAATAAGTTGATCAACTCTAACTTATTTTTTCATAAACTTATAAGCAATCATGAATTTACCAAAATAACATTATTATAGTTCGTTATTTCCTACACATACATTATCAACTTCACCTCTCGTCAATTTTATCTCTAACTATGATTTTCTCTCTATCTCACGATTATTTCTCTAGCTTATAAGATCAATTATCCAAATACTTTAACAACTTATGTTTTGAAACATCTTATAAGTTCTTGGAGCTTTTATGTTCTCTAAAATAAACTTAGCAGTTCCTCAAACAATATTGAACACCTTGTGGAAGCACCCAATATCTATACAAGCTCTCTTAATTTATTTCTCAGAATTCTCAATCACCATGACTTCCATCACAAAACAAGAGCTACCTATATTTATCATACAACATCAACAAAGTAAAATACAAGTAGCAAAAACCTAGAAAAATGGAATTAGAAGGGGAAAATTATATACAATATATATAGTAAAAGACAACAGTCCCTGTTCAACCTATGTATACCATACTCCTACCTTTGCTTCAGCACCTTCTTCAGAAACATCTCAGCAGACTGAAACATTTTGTCAGATACGCGTTGTGGTTTGTAAGATCCTCAGTCGTAAATGCAAACGATCTCAGTTTATGATCCATAATTCCTTCCGCTGTGTTACCTTAGGTCCCGATTGGAGCTTTTATCTGTGTCGTCGTTCTCCCTCCAGGAATCGATCTCAATGCTACTTGCTCGGGTCCTTCTGTGCCTTCGGTCCTACAAAAGTTAAGCGTGACAAGTCATAACTCATTCATTTTTGTGCCAGCTTTTCTCCAATATACTTGCATAACATCATTTATAATTCTCAATCACATTGTCTACTTATCATATTGATCTGCTTTTGCTGTAACTCCGAGTTATTTTCATGGTAAACTATCACTTTTATCCAGCTGTAACAACAGCATATACATTCACTTGAATGAACACACCAAATAAGCATCAATGGAAACAAATTATGCATCTCTCCAAAAGTCCAAATGGCCATCATCAGTCTACATACTTCACAGCCACTAGTTTCTTTTTATGTCTTGAGGAGGACGTCCTCATGTGAGGATGTCTAGGTTAATAAACTATAATTGGGGATTATTAGACCTTAATTGGATGTGGTCCCCAAGCGTCCTCACATGAGACTTTGTCTTGATGGCTTTAGGTTCAGGCGAGCATCTAAAGCAGCAAGTATGATTTGTGGGACTTCTGGGCTCCTCATCTTGAGTCAATTGCACTACTGTCCTAAACTTCAACCAACGGACATTATGTGAAAATAAAAATAAAAATAAAAAAGGATGTAGATTCTTCCTCAAACATGGTGAGCAGTCCGCCAACAATGATTGGATGAAGCATCTATGTTGGCCCTACTTTTGGTTAGTTTATATGGGAGTGATGAATAGTCATTTTTCCTATTATTCAGGATCATTTAATCCATCTTAAGTTGTTTCGAATGGTAACAGTAACCGCACATAACTGTTATCTCAAGAATGTGGGATGTGGCATACTGACCCCTCTTGGTATGGGATATTCTTCTGATTCAAGCATCCGCACAACTTGGCTCATCCTCGGTCTCTTGTCTGAATCCGGATCTACACATCTTAAAGCAGTCAAAAGAGCCCTTTTGAGGACTCTAGTTGACGGCCTCGTGTCAATATTTGGATCCACCACTTCCTCTGACCGCCTACTTCCGACCATAATTTTCAGCCAGTCAACCAGATTAACCTGCAAGCCGTCAAGTTTAATTATACTGCTAAATAACTAAAGCACGCAACTCAAAAGACTATTCTAGTACGAGCTTTATCAACAGAAAAGAGCCATGAACTTATTCCTTACAAGTGCATTATCAATACTTGTCATCTAATATATGTATGTATGAAGAGGGACATTGCATAAATATGCTAATTGTTGACAAAAAGCTGCCTCGACAGACAATTACCTCTGCAGCAGGACGACCATAGTCTACTGGATCCCGTCCTGTAATTGCTTCTAACAGCAATACCCCAAAGCTATAAACATCACTCTTTTCATTCAAAAGGCCGGTATTTGCATATTCGGGAGCCACATATCTGAAAATTGCTCAAGACTATTAGCAAACAAAGTAAATTCATCGTCTTATTATATAATGCAGACCCAATGAAAAGCCTGAACAGACTGACCCAAAGGTGCCCATGACTCGAGTCGTAATGTGACTTTTCCCAGCACCAAGCAGCTTAGCCAAACCAAAATCAGAGACCTTAGAGTTGAACTCTTCATCGATCAGTATGTTGCTTGACTTTATATCTCGATGAACCACCTTCGGTTCAATTGCCTCATGCAGATAGGCAAGTCTGCAAAGCCACGTGTTATGTTATCCAAAATGCTGGGGAGTGAAAAGTTAAAACCAGAGTGGATCACAGGTAAAGTAAAAAACCCAACAAACTCACGCTTTCGCTGTGCCAAAAAGAACCTTCGTTCTAGCCTCCCAAGTAAGATATCCATGCTGACGCATTGCACCATGAAGCCACTTTTCTAAATTTCCATTGTTGACGTACTCATAAACCAGCAGTCTGACAGATTAACATCAATAATAAATTTAGGGGAGTTTACTTTTGAAGAGTGAAAACATACATGATTGAGTATTTTTGTCTTGATCGTTGAGATTCCTCCAATCCCTCCCCTTTATATAGGATAGGAATCAAGTAAGTTATTAAAATGATCAAGTGCTTAGAATATCTCAAAGTTCTAATTCATCTTAGCAAATAATGAATTAGCCTATACTATTTTTATCTACCCAGGCTAATCCACAATATAAACGCCTCCTTAGGGGATTCGGTTGAACTAGAATTGTATCCTAGCAAAGGGGATTTCATGAGAAGCTGTACCTATGAGTTCCTTCAATACAGTACCCCAGAAGTCGAACCAAATTCTTGTGCCGCACATGGCCAATAGCCTCTACTTCCACTCTAAATTCCTTTTCAGCTTGACCTCTGGTTGGAGAAACATTAGAAGTACTAATTTTAGAACACAGTCACGGAAATCAAACAATAAAAGATAGATTTCAGTATCAAAATAAAATTTTCGAGACTCACAGGTTGTTAAGGAGCTTCTTAACAGCCACAGGAGCTCCATTGATAAGGTGTCCTCGGTAAACAATTCCATATCCACCCTCTCCAAGAACATTCTCCTTTGAAAACCTGTTTGTCGCCAGCTCAAGGTCTCGTAAAGTAAAACAATGACCCCAACCCAAATGAGAAAATTCGGGCAGACCACTTAAAGCAGAAGGAGCAGTAATTGGATGTGATGAAGAAGGTTTACATCCACTAAATGCTCCCGAACTCCTTTCTTCTCCACATTGTGATCCATAATAATCTTTATCGAAGTGGTGGAATGAACCTAACTGGCTGCTGCTATCTCGGTTTTTCAGTTTAGGCATCCCCAGATGGACCAGAATCTTGTCTGATTCTCTGTCACTTGATTCGTCGATAGTGAGAAGAACCCTGCCTCGTGGAGCAAATTCCTCAGTCGAGACTTGCTCCACTCGGACTTCTTTTATTTCCTTAGAAACAATAGGTATTTGGCTTATGGGAAACTTTTCTTGATACCTCATCAACTTCTTTTGTAAAGTTAGATAAAATGTCAACAGAAAGAGGATGATTACAATCATTAATCCGACTATTATTCCAATAACTTCCCACACCTTGAGTTGCAAAATGCCAGCATTTTTCAAGAGTTCGACATTGAGATCAGAGGCCATCATTCGGAATGAAGAAACAACCTGTGTTATTAACACGAGGAACAGAAGAGTTCATGCTCAGACTCTACCATTAATAAATTTTTGCACAAAACTAACACTAAGACTGCAATAACTGTCGCTTCCTCCTCAATCAATTAGCAAATTCTAGGCTCTAACAACCAACTCATGACAAAAGGGTAAGTCTACTGATCAGAAACTTATAAGAACACCATTTGCTAAGCAGTTTCGGCAAACAACTCAATCCATTTTCAGGGCATTGAAAATGTGGAAATTAATGGTAAGCAGAATGATACATAAGCAATCCACAAACAATTTTAAACCATATAAAAGCTGAAGAGGATCCCACATGATGCAGAAATTAACATAACAACAAAATGATTGTAAATTGAGTGAATTATGGAGAACAATATCTAGATAAAGGAAAATATCATACTATATCAAAAAGCTGTCAGGCTCTTACCTTTCTCGGAATAGAATGACACAAAAAAATATCCTCAAATGCCAGATCTTGATCACTTATTACAATTCAGCTTACACGAATAGTAGCAGATCTCTCCCAAAACCTTGAAACAGCAGCTTTTAGAAACCCTACATTTCAAGAACACCCAAAAATCAATTCTTTACTCAAAACACAACTCCAAATTGAATAGTAGTGAATTTCATTCCAATTCTATACTGCATTACAAAATGTGACGGGTTTTGAACACCTCTGCTCCCAGATGACAACAAACAAAGGGGTGTTTTACAAAAAAGTTGAGGTAAAATAGAATGCTAAATGGTGTCCATAATTAATTTGCAAGCAATGAATAGATAATTGTGGCGGTTTCAGGTAAGCAATATAATTTAACATTTTAACAACTCAATCCATTTTCAGGTAAGCAATATAAATATGAGTGGGAATATATAAATAAATAGTACTACATGCGAGAGAGAGAGAGAATGAAGTTATCAGTAGTAGGTGATAGGAAAATGCCTTATTAACAATTTTAACACATCAGTGAAATGGAAGCATTAGGAGAGAGAGAAGGTATCCCTCCACTCCTTTTATTTGATTTTTAAAAATTTTCTTCTGAAGATGACTTCAAAACCATAAAATAAAAAATAAAAAATTACTGTCTTTAACAAATTATATATGTTTCAGACTTTCAATTTTCATCGACCTGCAAAGTTTAACAGTGGTCAAAATAGTTGAGAGAATGAGAGAGAAAGAAAAATTAAATAGAGAAAATATACAAAAAAATTGTCCAAACATTTAAATCATAATATGTTGATATTCAATATTTATAAATTGTAAAGAAGATTTTTCAATAATAAACAAAGAACAAAAATAAAAATGTTTCATGTCTAAATTTTTAAACTCTAAAAGTTGGTGTATCACACTTAGAGGTAGCAAAGTTTGTGTGTGTGTGTTGGCTGGTGGTAGAGTGGTTGTCTGGCGCCAGGCCCCGGCTCGAATCCACCGTGACACGCCTTTAAAATTTTATTAATTGACAAAAAAAAAAAAAGTAGTAGGTCGGATCGGGCGACACATCGGGCTTTTACACTTTTTCGATTTGGATTGGATTGGGTCGAAAATTTTCGAGCTACTAAATATGAAGCCCCAGTCCAGTCGCAAGTGGGCTTTCTAGCGGACAAGTTAACTTATAAAATTGCACATTTAATTAAAAAAATAACTCTATAAAATAAAGTTTTAAATCTATAAACTAGTAATTTGACATCATTAATAACAAAATTAAAAGTTTAAAATTATATGCTAATACAATAAAAAAATAGATTAAAGTATCGGAATCATAATCTAAAATAGTAAATAATCCAAAATAAAACTATAAACAACTTAAAAAGATAATTAAAGAGAAAGATAAGAAAAGAAAAGAAAAAAAAGAAACAAATAATTAGTTGGTAATAAAAATACATATTTATCAGCAGACTTTTTAGCCTGAAAATCATAGATTTTTGAACCCAAAACCCGATAAACCCGGAGTTTTTTTGGACGGACTTTTAGGCTCGATTTTTTAAACATCTTTATTTTGAAGCCCAATCTATCCCAAACTCCAAATGCCCCGGGCTGGTCCATCGGGCCGGGCTATTTTGCCGACTCTAATCACACTAGAGAGCATGTGGATTCCCAGCCCAAAATTCACAAAGCACAAATAACAACACCTAAATGCACATTTAACAATGTTTCTAAGTTCCAATAATTTGATTAGGGGCATTTTTATTACATTATTCAAAGGTTGGGTATCAAAATGTTACAGTTTAAATATTGAAATATTTTTAGGAAAAAATTAAACATTGTAACATTTTCGTGTATTTTTCTTAAGGAGATAAAATATAAATTTATATGAATACATTTTTTTGGGACATAAAAGTAGAAAACTTTGGGATTTAAAGTGATTTTTCTCTACTTCTAAAGATGGAAATGTCATACTTAAAATCTGGGTGTCAGCTAGATTTTATGACTCCAAAAATTACGAACATACTAAAATTATCACTAAATCAATTTATAAAATTTGAATAATGTATAATTGAAGATAGAGCTACATCTGTTATTAAATCATGTATACGAGGGTACATTTTTGTTCTCAATATTCAGCCATTGTTATTCGTATCATTACATAAATTTTAAGTTATAATTTTCTAAAATAATTTATTTGGTAATCTCATTTGTTCCCAGGATTACTATTGGATATGGATTATGTATAAAGGTATAGAATTGATATTAGACAAAGTTTTATATGAGGATACATGAGAACAATATTTGATTAAGAAAACTGATTGAGTGTGGTTCTCATATTTCCTAATTGAATTTTGTCTTCACGCATCCTTATGTGAGGACATCCTCGTGGAAGAACTATCTCTTGATATTATTTGTAGGTACTTCATGTAACTAGCATGAGAAATTCTATTAATAAAACATATACATGTAGTATACGCATTTCTTATATGATAATATTTTATTAATATAATCTATGCTTCCATATGTGGACCACAATTTAATTGAAATTTAACGTATAATTTTCATGCATTCTCATGTGAGCACATCCTTATAAGAGACCAACTCAT
This sequence comes from Salvia rosmarinus, assembly GCA_036937905.1. Classification (NCBI taxonomy): domain Eukaryota; kingdom Viridiplantae; phylum Streptophyta; class Magnoliopsida; order Lamiales; family Lamiaceae; genus Salvia; species Salvia rosmarinus. The sequence goes on along the minus strand of CM072816.1, from coordinate 108,248,607 downwards.
ATAAACATCAAACATGGAAATAACCATGAATTAAGGGATAAGGAAATTATGTCTACTTAATAATTATCACTATACCCTTCGGAGTTGTTTACTTTGCATGATTAAGTTGGATAGATAAAATTAATCAAACATAATCAAGTGTTTATTTTTAAGGATTAACATTTGAGGATATCCCAAAGCCCGAGATTATTTTAATCCTTTGAATTGTTCTCCATTAATTTTAATCCAACCAATATATGTAGGATTGAAATAATCCTCCAAATAAATAGAGAATTATTTATCCCAATTTTAATCATCCACTAATCCTTTGTAGTAAACAAAGGATTGATAGATAAAAATTATCTTATCACACATTTAATCCACCAAATAATCTTTTTTTTTTTGGTAATTTAATACAGAAATTTTAAAGATCACACACCATGACTCGAACTCGAGACCTCGCTCAAGAAGAACCACTCTACCACTGCGCCAACACACACACAAAAGTAAACACTCCCTTCATTCTTCAAGGTTATAAACGGGAAAAGTGAGATAAATCATAATCCAATTATATATGTTAATCTGTAAAATTAAACGGTTTAGATTACTTTATAAGTTGGCATCATAGGAGAAGTTTTCCTTTGAGCTCTGCTATAAATATATGAAGAAGTATACAGTATATGTTTATGTATATATCACGTATATTAAGATGTATTATTTTTTACGTATATATTATTATGTTTAATTATATTTTCTTTATTCGCTCACGTGTTATATATATATATATATATATATATATATATATATAGAATCACTTGTTAAGAAAAAAACCCGTCTCTAATTTAAAGAATAATTAATGGTTCTGAGTATAGGTGAAAATGGGCGGGCCGAGCCAAATATTTATTGGGCTGAAAAAATCGAGGTTCAATCAAGTTTGGAATACAATTTTAGTGCAAATTTTTCGGGTCGGGTCCAAAGGATATGGGCTCGCCAAATTTTGTCTAATTATCGATGGAGCCGGCCCGACTTGAAATTTCACCGGATCTATTTTTATTGAGTCCAATCCGACTCAAAATCGAGGCGGGTCGGGTCGGTCCCTCAGATCGGTCCTGTATTGCTATTTCTAATTCTGAGTTCAGAGTTTGTTTATATATATTGTATAAATTTGTTGCATCAAATTTAACATATAAAATATAAGATTTAATATAAAGTTGTTGAAGTAATTTGGTGCAACAAATTTATGTATTTAGTAAGCAACAACTTTATACGTTAAACGCTCCACGCTTATTTCTCATCAATATTTACATTCCACGTGAATCAACCCCTATATATATATATATATATATATATGATTTTTAAAGTATTTCAATAAATGAAATTTAAGTCATGTTTCTATTTACCAATTTTTGCTGCCTTTTGTAGGCGCAATCTTCGCCGTAAGCAGCATTAATTTGGAGACGGAACTTATTACACCATCCATCCCGTCCTGTTTTCAACAGCGCATTGAATTTGAACACGTAAATTAAGAAGATTTATTTGTTATATATAAAATAGTATGATTTATGGAATTTCTCAATATTTTGTATGTAAAAATAATTTACTTTTAGTATGGATCATTTATACTTTATAGTGGGACGGTAATAAAAGGAGCAATTTAGAACGGAAGGATTATGTGGTTAAATTTTGTTGCCCAATCGCAAATTTCTTCTAGTGCCGATTGGAAGACTCTCTTGCTAAAAGTATTCAATGTACTAAATTAATTGCTCAAAGTTTTTAAAAATACAAAATTCATTGCTAATACACATTTTATCATTGGGGTTGTGGCTCAACAAAAATTCGTCGAAGCTCATTTATTGTAGTTCATGAATAAAAATAGGTTGAGCTTGAGTTTAACACTATTTATCACATTAACTTGTGAATATATACTTGTTAACTATAACAACTTTAATTAAGATATAAATCATTCATTTGATATAATTTAAATTTTGTACTGTGAGCGATAATAATTATATCAAGTATATGATCAACCTTAGTATATAATGAGGTTTTAGTGAATATATATTAAATTTCTTTACAATGTAACAATTTGGTTCTCATAGGAAATTTTATATATTTGTTTTAGATTTATATTTAGGTAGCTTGTTTAAATTCAAATAGGCTAATGAGACTCGAATATGGCTAATAATTAAGCTCGAGCTCGACTCAATAATAAACGAGTCTAGTTTGAATTTGTCAATATTGGATTCAATTCCATTACACCATTTTTAGCAAATATAACGTGTTTTATTGTTACATTTTGTACTATTTATTTGTCGTCAAAATATGCATTATGAGGTGGTTAGTTGTCAAATATTATTTTAACACTTTTATAATTTTATCTTGACATATACAAATTTATAAATTAATACATATTTATAATCAAGCTCGAAATACAATTTTAGTGCAAATTGTTCCGTCGGATCGGAACGACTGACCGCCATGATTTTGTCTAATTATCGGTGGACCGGCTCGACTCGAAATTTCACCGACCTATTTTTATTTAGTCCAACCCGACTCAAAATCGAGGCGGATCGGGTAGGTCCATCGACCGGTCCTATATTGCTACCTCTAATTCGAGTTCGAGTTTATATATATATATATATATATATATATATATATATATATTAGTTTGTTCAAATGGTAACCATTCTTATCCTAAAACTAAGAACCAAATGAATTAGTTATGAAAGTTGATGAATCCGTTGAAACTTAATGAATTCAACAATTCGAATTTTTCACCCGGTTCGAATCCCATGAGGACAAAAATTTTATTTTTTGGATTCAATGAACTTTCCCATGGATTCATCAACTTTCACCGTGAATTCATCATTTTTAGTTCTACGTTCTCACAATAAAATGGTTTCACGTTAACCATCCCCTATATATATATATTTATATATATATATATATATATATAGGGATGGATCAGTGAGAATGAACGATATGATAAATAAGAATCGCATTTAACGATATAATTTGTTGCACTAAATATATAAATATGTTGCATCAAATTTAACATATAAAATATAACACTTAATATAAAGTTGTTGCACAAAATTTGGTGCAACAAATTTATACATTTAGTACAACAACTTTATACGTTAAATGTTGTATTCTTATTTTTCACAATATTTGTATTCTCACGTTAACTATCCCCTATTTATATATAAACATTTCATATGATTTTTTACAGTCTTATCAATAAATGAAATTTAAGTCATTATCCATTTACCAATTTTTGCTGCTTTTTAGGCGCAATCTTCGCCTTTGTAGGCCTAATTCTCGGAGACAGTACTTATTGACCATCCAACCCGTCCTGTTTTCAACAGCGATTGAATTTGAACACGTAAATTAAGAAGATTTATTTGTATATATAAAATAGTATGATTTATGGAATTCCAATATTTGTATGTAAAAATAATTTACTTTTAGTATGGATCATTTATACTTTATAGTGGGACGGTTTAAAAGGAGCAATTTAGAACGGATTTTTCGGTAAAATTTTGTTGCCCAATCGCAAATTTCTTCTAGTGTCTATTGGAAGATCTACCTTTTAAAAGTATTCAATCTACGAAATTAATTGCTCAAAGTATTTAAAATATCAATTATTTCATCCATTTTATCATTGAGGTTGTGGCTCAAAAATTCGTTCGAATTCATTTATTGCAATTTGATATAAAAAAGGTTGAGCTTGAGCTTACACTATTTATCTCATTAACTTGTGAATATACTTGTTAACTAAAACAAATTTAATTAAGATATAAATCATTCAATGATATACCTTCAATTTTGTACTGTGAGCGATAAATTAATCAAGTAAATATTTAGCTTAATATAATGAGGTTTTAGTGAATATATATTATTTCTTTACAATGTAACAATTTGGTTCTCATAGGAAATTTTATATATTTGTTTTCATTTATATTTAGGTAGCTTGTTTAAATTCAAATAGGCTAATGAGACTCGAATATGGCTAATTCCAGATTCCAAGTCGATCAATTAACAGTCTAGTTTGAATTTCTCAATATTGGATTCAATTCCATTACACCATTTTAGCAAATATAACGTGTTTATTGTTACACTTTTGTACTATTTATTTGTCGTCAAAATATGCATTCTCAGGTGGTTAGTTGTCAAATATTATTTGAACACTTTTATAATTTTATCTTGACATATAAAATTTATAAATTAATACATATTTAGGATACTTACATTTGACAAGATCATGTTGATATATAATTAGTGATTTGTTGTTGCTGATTTTCATTCAATTGTTGTATGATGTATGAGGGATGAGAATGTAAGGGATGGTTATACTTATAAATAATTCATTCCTCAAATCATATAATTTATTAAGGATTTAATTACGATATCTTCTATATCACTTACTACCGATTTCTTCTGTCGAAACAACAGATATAATAATGAAGTATTCAGCCATCCCAAAATCGACGTATACATAGTAACATCTAACGATTTAAATAACGATTCTTTAGTATCATATTTGAAAAGGAATAATGATACTCATCAAAATGATTATAAAACGATTGCTTAAATTGAGATCATCCAAACTTGTAAGTGGCTCGATCCAAAAATCCGTCAAAAATCAAAGAATTAGTCGATAGTTCAATCTTCCGAGACCGTTATGCGGACCGTTAGATCCAAAGAGGTACCAAGCTAAACAAAGGCCAAAAGCATCTCATTAGTTAGTAAGATAAATGGAGCGTTGAAACAAACCTAAGCTTTAAAATTGATCGTAAAGAAAGTATAACTAACGTTAAATCTTAACCATTAATTATAAAATAACGTTTAGAATTCATTCATAATATGATGGTTGCGATTCGAAGCGCTTAATACCTGTATATGGACTATGTATGTCTACGAATCCGTTATTTGCTATTGAGTTTTTAATCAATGTATTCCATTTTATTATGTGCAATGATTGGTAAAATTCATCCATTGATATCAATGAATCATAATTAATTCCAAAGAATGCTACTATATCTATATTTTGAGATTTTTTTGAAGCATCGACAGAACAATTTTGAGGAACTTTCTTGAAGCAATGTTCAAGTTGGTTAGTCTATTTTCTGGTAATGAATTATGATTTAGAATGCAGCAATTGAAACGCCACTAATTTTGATTTGCATGATCATTCTCTTTATAATAAATTATTATTATTATTATTATTATTATGGTCCCTATTATATGAAAAGATACGTTGTTAAATCTTTTCCATAGTTACATAAATGTCGCTTCTTTCTTTCTCTCGTCAATTAATTATAGAATTGAACCAGAAATAAATAATAATAATAATAATAATAATAATAATAATAATAATAATAATAATAATAATTAAAAGATTGATTTTGACTTGGCTGATATATTTTATCGAACATGGTGGAGTCAACTTGAAGCGTCTTTTTTTTTTGGTCAATTAAATACGAATTTTAAAAGCCACACGCTGACTGCAGTGACCTTTGCCGCAGTTAACCACTCTACCACTGCGCCAACACACGCACACCTTGAAGCGTCTTTTGAGTGAGCATAATTGAACATGAACTAAAAATTGGATAGAACCAATATATTTGGTTGGTTTCGTTCTGTTGATAGTGTAATTCGATTTCAGTTCGATTAGTAAAAATAGGAACTGAATTCAATTCTTTAAGTTATCAATTTTTGATCAAACCAATTCAACCGACCCAACCATATATATTATTTAATTAATAATTTATATAATTTAAATATTAAATTCAGCATTCATACCACAAGTTACGTTTTCGATACACTTTTTAATACCAAGAAATCAGCCTCCCTTAGCCCTAGGCCCTCGGGTGTTTCCAATGACAATTTTTTTGGGATCAAAAAATTTGGTCTCCAACTTTGTATGCTTGATAAAAGTTGGAAACAAGAAGCTAAAATCTTGAAGAAAGATGTTAGCTAACTTTTTTTTTAATTATTTTTGTCTTTATATGTATATTTTTGTTATATATATATAACTATTGTATACTATAGCAAGACTCGTATAAAAGTAAGTTTTGTATGTATATAATTTGAGAGAAAGATGAAAGAAAATTATTGGATTTTAAAAGCTGATGCAAAAAAAGTTTGGGTTTTATAGATACATGATTCGAGACACCCTTAGTTGCTCAACACTTTCGTCGCACTGCCGTTCCGTTTCACCACCGGTGGTGATTAATTCGCCTCCCTTCATCCAACAGGAAGCAACAATAACAAGAGCAATACCCAACCACTGGCAATGAGTCGCCTCGCCGCGAGATTGCCCTACTTCCTGCAAAGCTACTCATGGTAGGCAAAATGAGCCTTGCTCGAAAAGCTGTCCGGTACCGGGGTTTGGACGATTTGGGCTTCAAAATTAAAGACCCAAAACCCAAATTTTCAAGGTTCCAATTTTCAAATTCACAACCTCGTCCAATGTCTTACCCTCAACACCCACAAGTACCAATGGATTATCAAATGCTACAATATTTTGCTCAACAAATTAGACTCAACTCCTCGGTTCCAATTTTGGTGTGCAAGTTCCATTCAACAATCCGGCGGTTCCAATTTTGGCGCAACTTCCACTCAACTCCCCAGGTTCCAATTTTGGCGTGCAAGTTCCATTCAACAATTCGCGATTCCAATTTAGGCAAGTTCCATTCAATTATCCGGTTCTAATTTTGGCATGCCATTCAACAATTCCGTGGGTCCAATTTTGGCGTAAGTTCCATTCAACACTCTACCGGATCGGATTTTCCTCGCATTCTTCTCAAATTCATATTGTTGATGATGATGTCTCTGCAAATCCACGCAAGAGACACAAAAGCCCGATGGACGATAATGAAGACATTCTTCTTATACAAGCTTGGAACACTATCAGCACCGACTCCATTACTGGCAACCAACAAAAGAGAAAGACTTTTTGGGAGAGGGTTGCTGAATACTACAACGCAAACAGGCCAAATGGCGCTCCAGAGCGAAGTGGCTTGCAGGTAAAAAATCATTACTACCTAATGAATACATATATTAATAAGTGGACGTATCTAATAATTTCTCGAATAATCGAGAGAGCGGACAAGGCGATGAAGATGCAATGGAGGGCAAAAGAGCATGGAGAAGTTATGATCCAAAGAACAAAGATTACAAGTTCGCACGTATGGAAGATCATCCAAACTGCGATAAGTGGGCTCTCAAAGAATGCCACAAAATCCGTACAAGAAATCAAAGAATTCAAGAGATAGTTCAACTTCTTCTGAGACCGGACATCGGGAGCGACCGATGGGACAACAGAGAGCCAAACGACAAGCTAAACAAAAGGGCAAAATGACATCTCCAGCAAAAGAAGATAAATGGAGAGGATTGCAAGATCGCGTGGCTAGAGAATTGATCGTAAAAGAGGAAAAGCTTAAGCTCACTTATTACACCATCCATCCCGTCCTGTTTTCAACAGCGCATTGAATTTGAACACGTAAATTAAGAAGATTTATTTGTTATATATAAAATAGTATGATTTATGGAATTTCTCAATATTTTGTATGTAAAAATAATTTACTTTTAGTATGGATCATTTATACTTTATAGTGGGACGGTAATAAAAGGAGCAATTTAGAACGGAAGGGATTATGTGGTAAAATTTTGTTGCCCAATCGCAAATTTCTTCTAGTGTCTATTGGAAGACTCTCTTGCTAAAAGTATTCAATCTACGAAATTAATTGCTCAAAGTATTTAAAAATACAAAATTAATTGCTAATACACATTTTATCATTGGGGTTGTGGCTCAACAAAAATTCGTCGAAGCTCATTTATTGCAGTTAATGAATAAAAATAGGTTGAGCTTGAGTTTGACACTATTTATCTCATTAACTTGTGAATATACTTGTTAACTAAAACAAATTTAATTAAGATATAAATCATTCATTTGATATAATTTAAATTTTGTACTGTGAGCGATAATAATTATATCAAGTATATGATCAACCTTAGTATATAATGAGGTTTTAGTGAATATATATTAAATTTCTTTACAATGTAACAATTTGGTTCTCATAGGAAATTTTATATATTTGTTTTAGATTTATATTTAGGTAGCTTGTTTAAATTCAAATAGGCTAATGAGACTCGAATATGGCTAATAATTAAGCTCGAGCTCGACTCAATAATAAACGAGTCTAGTTTGAATTTGTCAATATTGGATTCAATTCCATTACACCATTTTTAGCAAATATAACGTGTTTTTATTGTTACATTTTTGTACTATTTATTTGTCGTCAAAATATGCATTATGAGGTGGTTAGTTGTCAAATATTATTTTAACACTTTTATAATTTTATCTTGACATATACAAATTTATAAATTAATACATATTTATGGGTATACTTCACATTTGACAAGATCATGTTGATATATAATTAGTGATTTTTGTTGTTGCTGATTTTCATTCAATTGTTGTATGATGTATGAGGGATGAGAATGTAATTGGTGTATGTTATACTTATAAATAATTCATTCCTCAAATCATATAATTTATTAAGGATTTAATTACGATATCTTCCCTATATCACTTTCTACAGATTTCTTCTGTCGAAACAACAGATATACATAATGAAGTATTCACGCCATCCCAAAATTGACGTATACATAGTAACATCTAACTATTTAAATAACGTTCTTTAGTATCATATTTGAAAAGGAATAAATGATACTCATCAAAATGGTTATAAAACGATTGCTTAAATTATGGATGTCAATGGGTGCGTTTTACCCGGATCGATCCGAAATCGCTCAAAGTCCATTTAAAGCAGTGGTTCTGGTTCCAATTCCGGTTCCAGACCCGCTTTAGACCCGGACCGTTTAGATCCATAGTATGATGGTCCGGTCCGGTACGGATCAACCAATACTTATTTATTAGTTCTGGTCCGAGTAAAACCCGTCTATTAACAAACCTAAGTTTAAATAGGCTTGTCAATGAGCTAGTTTTATACATATCGATTCGAAATCACTCATAACCCATTAAATTATAAAATAACGATTTCGATTCTAGTTCTGGTTCCAGACCCGCTCAGATTCGAACCGTTTAAGACCCATAGTTGATGGTCCGGGTCCGGGTCCGGTCCCGATCCAGTGTCTAATGAGTCGGTTCCAGAACCAGAACCATTACTTATTTATTAGTTCTGGTTTGGGTAAAATTCATCCATTGATATCCCTAGCGTAAATCATATTAATTCCAAAGAATGCTACTATATCTATATTTTGAGATTTTTTCTTGAAGCATCGACAGAACAATTTTGAGGAACTTTCTTGAAGCAATGTTCAAGTTGGTTAGTCTATTTTCTGGTAATGAATTATGATTTAGAATGCAGCAATTGAAACGCCACTAATTTTGATTTGCATGATCATTCTCTTTATAATAAATTATTATTATTATTATTATTATTATGGTCCCTATTATATGAAAAGATACGTTGTTAAATCTTTTCCATAGTTACATAAATGTCGCTTCTCTTTCTTTCTCTCGTCAATTAATTATAGAATTGAACCAGAAATAATAATAATAATAATAATAATAATAATAATAATAATAATAATAATAATAATTAAAAAGATTGATTTTGACTTGGCTGATATATTTTTATCGAACATGGTGGAGTCAACTTGAAGCGTCTTTTTTTTTTTGGTCAATTAAATACAGAAATTTTAAAGTACACGTCACGACTGACTCGGCTGAGCACCTCTGGCCCAAGATTAACCACTCTACCACTAGGCCAACACACGCACACCTTGAAGCGTCTTTTGAGTGAGCATAATTGAACATGAACTAAAAAATTGGATAGAACCAATATATTTGGTTGGTTTCGTTCTGTTGATAGTGTAATTCGATTTCAGTTCGATTAGTAAAAATAGGAACTGAATTCAATTCTTTAAGTTATCAATTTTTGATCAAACCAATTCAACCGACCCAACCATATATATTATTTAATTAATAATTTATATAATTTAAATATTAAATTCAGCATTCATACCACAAGTTACGTTTTCGATACACTTTTAATACCAAGAAATCAGCCTCCTTAGCCCTAGGCCTCGGTGTTTCAATGACAATTTTTTGGGATCAAAATTTGGTCTCCAACTTTGTATGCTTGATAAAAGTTGAAACAAGAAGCTAAAATCTTGAAGAAAGATGTTAGCTAACTTTTTTTTAATTATTTTGTCTTTATATGTATATTTTTTATATATATATAACTATTGTATACTATAGCAAGACTCGTATAAAAGTAAGTTTTGTATGTATATAATTTGAGAGAAAGATGAAAGAAAATTATTGGATTTTAAAAGCGATGCAAAAAGTTTGGGTTTTATAGATACATGATTCGAGACACCCTTAGTTGCTCAACACTTTGTCAGACCGCTGCTCCGCTTTCACCACCGGTGGTGATTAATTCGCCTCCCTTCATCCAACAGGAAGCAACAATAACAAGAGCAATACCCAACCACTGGCAATGAGTCGCCTCGCCGCGAGATTGCCCTACTTCCCGCAGTTACTCATTGGTAGAGTTTAAGAAATGAGTCTTGCCGAAAGTTCTGTCCGGTACCGGGGTTTGGGCCGATTTGGGCTTCAAAATTAAAGACCCAAAACCCCTGCCTACCAGATTTTTATTAAATATATATATATTTATAATATTATTTAATATACATATCTATATTTTTTTAATAATATTAATTATATTTTATATAATTATTTATTTTTTATAGTAACAATTTTCTTACTAATTCACATACTGGTCAGAAAAATAAATTTTGAAAAAAATAATAACCTCATAAATCATTCAAAAATAATTCATAAGATAAATGATCTCCAAAAATATATACATTGATGATTAATGATCTTATAGTATGTAAAATCTATTTTGAATCGTTGATCTTAAATATATACAGTATAATTAATTTAATTTATTTTATTATTTTATGAGTATAAGTCGGATTGACGTTTAATAATATCATTTATCTTTGATTTGTAATTACTAATTTTTTCTTCTTAAATTAAAGAATTAAAATCATACTGCATTACAATATCATCGCATGAATGCATAAATAGGTCAAGATATACAAGAAGCATTATCATAAGAATAAGTAAGCTCAAAATATTCTCATCACTGATTCTTTATTTAAGTTAAGGAGTTATGAGATCTTAATTAAATAATTATTTTTTTAATTTAAAATATTAATTTTATATATTAAAAAAATAAAAAATTATCTAAAAAAAGCCCGCCGCATCACGGGGTTGGTTTGAGCTTCATATTTTTAGGCCCAAAAAATTTTAGGCCCGGCCCGACCCGGCCCGAAAAATTTAAAAGCCCGGCGAACCCAAGGTCGGGCCGGCCCGGCCTGTTATTTTGCCACCTCTACTCGCTGGCTTCGCCACCGTCCTACTTGCCCTAATGCTCACCCCGCTTCCTTGCTCGCCCATGTGTAGAATTTGTAGAATATAGAATTTACAAAGAAGAAAAGGAACTGAAATAATTTTATTTCTATTTCTTTAAATTTACAAATGACAATTACATGGAGTATTTAGAAAGTGGTAAAGACGTATCTAACAAACTAATAATTGCTCTAATAACTTTCAAGCAATTATAAAACGTGTGTAACAAGCTAATAACATTAATTCCACTCTTCACCCTATCAGTAATTTACTCAGTGGCAGAGCCACGTTCATGGGAGTTGGGGCAATTGCCCCATCTCAAATTTCTGTTATATATTTATATTTATATATAATATTATAAAAATATTTAATTCTTGCCCCATCAAAAATTAAAAGAAATAAGGACAAAGATAAAACTATATATAGATTGATGAATTGGTGAAGACAAAAGAAGATATTGTGCATTCTTTGATGTATAAGGTTATTAAACTTGCACTTGTTTTACCCGTGACAATTGCAACTATAGAAAAAGGTTTTTTATGCTATGAGGATTGTCAAATAATTTAATAAACAAACAGTGAAGAATTTATAAATATTAGATTAAAAACCGTATTTGTCAAACACTTGAATTTCTTTACGTGGAAGTCTTAGTCCAAATAATACATCTGCTGCTTTTAATAAGAAGAAATTGTTGTATTTTGCAAATTTTTGTCAAACTGATTTTTCTTTAGTTGAGATAATGGCTCTAGATTACCAACTTCAATATTATTTTACAGATGTGTGAATGTCAATTTGAAAGGGATAGAAAGTCTTGTGAGATAATTAGTAAAGACAAAAGGAGATATTGTGTATTCATGGATGTATAAGTTTATTAAACTTGCATTTTTTTTACTTGTGACAACTACAACTATGGAAAAAAACATGTTCTATCATGAAGATCATGGAAAATTGACTTTAAAATCGAATGGGAGATCGTTGGTTGAATGATTGTTTTGTTACTTATATTGAGAAAGAATTTTTTGATAAAATTGATAAGAGCTGATAGTACATCGTTTTAGAATATAAGTAATCATAGAAAATTATTGTAATTTGTAAACATAATTTTTAAATATAATTTTATTTTAAATTATTCAAATTATTCTTTTTTTTTTTTGCCCCACCAACCTTGGGGGTGTGGCTCAGCCGCTCCGCATCTGGATTTACTGATTTTCTTGTTGATTATGTGAAGGAACTGTGAGAAAGGAAAATTGATACATCGGATTTTTATAACTTCTTGATTTCTTAGCTTTGTTGGATATTTTTAAGAAGGAACTTTGATTTTGTTTTGCTTTTTGGATTTGTGAGAAGGAAACCTGAAGCTTCTTGATTTATTGACTTCTATTTTCTGCATGATTGACTTGTTCGTCAAAGTTTTGTAACTCTGCAACTCCTTTAATGGTTTTGGCTTTCATTTTGGTTCGATTAAATCAGTAACCGACCAAATCGAACTCAAGCTTCGGGTCGGTTACTGATATTATCTTCGATTGGTTCGGTCGAATTTTCCAGAGTTTCAGTTTTGATGGAATCAATCAGTTTTTTAATCGAACCGAACGATGCTCACCCCCAACCGTCATCTTGAAGCTTCGTGAACGTTATAGTCAGATCGTCACAAGCTTAGTCTTAACCTTATAGGGACTCTTCACTTCATGCTTCCACATGATTCTCTTAGTAAACCATACTAGTTACATGGTGGAATCTCCTCCTCTTTGCTCCTTACTAATGGTCATGTTGACTTCGGCTTATTCAGACGACTTCTCTTTAGCATATTCAAATTTGTACCTCACCTTGCTTTAGTCAATAAGCTTTTTTCCTTTGAACTTTCTGGCCCCATCCATCTATTTGAGTGATCGTCATCATATTTGAGGGTTTTTGAGATAATTTGAAACTTCTTTCTTATATCCCAATATTTTTTCCCTTTCTCATACGCCAAAACCTCAAACTTCAATTATTAGAATTCTTAATCAGTAAAAACTAAAAAAGATCTAAACCTAATCAGATGTATTCTTGGTTTACAAGTAGGGGGTTTTGTTGTCTCGATAGCCATCAAGACCGCTCTCGATATTTTATAGCCATAAAAGAAATAAAGGAATATAATTCCATTTTTAAAATTCATATAAAACCACGGTCATTATCTTTTATGCATTTAGGTAAAACTTATTTTTATTTACAATAGCTTGCAAACGACACAGGATGACTAAACCACACTTGAAAAATCGGATGTAACTGGTTTGAACCTATATAGGTGATAATGAGGTTCGAACTCGTGACCTTTGGCCACATGAATTCACTTAACCATTATACCGTCCAAAATGATCATTTATATTATATTTATAAAATAAATCAAATTTGTAAATTTACGTAAAATTCAAGTGATCTACAAATAGAAACAGATAATAAAAAATTGTCAAAACATATACAACTTACTTGTCATCCCAATATTTCTATATCTCAATTCTTATCTATAATAAGATATCATTAAAAATAATTTATTGAGTGAGCATAATTGAACATGAACTAAAAAGATAGAACCAAAACCATTAATAATCACATCAACATCAATATTCAATTCTTTAAGTTCTCAATTTTGATCAAACCAATTCAACCGACCCAACCATATATTATTTAATTAATAATTTATATAATTTAAATATTAAATTCAGCATTCATACCACAAGTTACGTTTTCTATACACTTTTAATACCAAGAAATCATATATGTATATTTTGTATATATATATAACTATTGTATACTATAGCAAGACTCGTATAAAAGTAAGTTTTGTATGTATATAATTTGAGAGAAAGATGAAAGAAAATTATTGGATTTTAAAAGCTGATGCAAAAAGTTTGGGTTTTATAGATACATGATTCGAGACACCCTTAGTTGCTCAACACTTTCGTCAGACCGCTGCCTGCTTTCACCACCGGTGGTGATTAATTCGCCTCCTTCATCCAACAGGAAGCAACAATAACAAGAGCAATACCCAACCACCGGCAATGAGTCGCCCGCGAGATTGCCCTACTTCCGCAGCTACCTCACTGGCAGAGGCAAGAAATGAGCCCACTCGAAAAGCTCCGTCCGGTACCGGGTTTGGGCCGATTTGGGCTTCAAAATTAAAGACCCAAAAAAAACCCCCGGGCCTACCGGGATTTTTATTAAATATATATATTTATAATATTATTTAATATACATATCTATATTTTTTTAATAATATTAATTATATTTTATATAATTATTTATTTTTATAGTAACAATTTTCTTACTAATTCACATACTTGGTCGAAAATAAATTTTGAAAAATAATAACCTCATAAATCATTCAAAATAATTCATAAGATAAATGATCTCCAAAAATATATACATTGATGATTAATGATCTTATAGTATGTAAAATCTATTTTGAATCGTTGATCTTAAATATATACGTGATAATTAATTTATTTTATTCTATTATTTTATGAGTATAAGTCGGATTGACGCTCAATAATATCATTTATCTTTGATTTGTAATTACTAATTTTTCTTCTTAAATTAAAGAATTAAAATCATACTGCATTACATAATATCATCGCATGAACGCATAAATAGGTCAAGATATACAAGAAATTATCATAAGAATAAGTAAGCTCAAAATATTCTCATCATCGATTCTTTATTTAAGTTAAGGAGTTATGAGATCTTAATTAAATAATTATTTTTTAATTTAAAATATAAATTTTATATATTAAAAAAAATTAAAAATTATCTAAAAAAAGCCCGCCCGCCCGAAAGCCCGCCCGGGGTTGGTTTGAGCTTCATATTTTTAGGCCCAAAAATTTCAGTCCACCGAAAATTTAAAGCCCCTGGCGAACCGAGGTCGGGCCGACCCGCCCGTTATTTTGCCACTCTACTCGCCGGCTTCGCCACCGTCCTATTTGCCCTAATGCTCACCCCGCTTCCTTGCTCGCCCATGTGTAGAATTTGTAGAATATAGAATTTACAAAGAAGAAAAGGAACTGAAATAATTTTATTTCTATTTCTTTAAATTTACAAATGACAATTACATGGAGTATTTAGAAAGTGGTAAAGACGTATCTAACAAACTAATAATTGCTCTAATAACTTTCAAGCAATTATAAAACGTGTAACAAGCTAATAACATTAATTCCACTCTTCACCCTATCAGTAATTTACTCAGTGGCGGAGCCACGTTCATGGGAGTTGGGGCACTGCCCCATCTCAAATTTCTGTTATATATTTATATTTATATATAATATTATAAAATATTTAATTCTTGCCCCACCAAAATTAAAAGAAATAAGGACAAAGATAAAACTATATATAGATTGATGAATTGGTGAAGACAAAAGAAGATATTGTGCATTCTTTGATGTATAAGGTTATTAAACTTGCACTTGTTTTACCCGTGACAATTGCAACTATAGAAAAGGTTTTTATGCTATGAGGATTGTCAAATAATTTAATAAACAAACAGTGAAGAATTTATAAATATTAGATTAAAACCGTATTTGTCAAACACTTGAATTTCTTTACGTGGAAGTCTTAGTCCAAATAATACATCCGCCGCTTTTAATAAGAAGAAATTGTTGTATTTTGCAAATTTTGTCAAACTGATTTTTCTTTAGTTGAGATAATGGCTCTAGATTACCAACTTCAAAATTATTTTACAGATGTGTGAATGCCAATTGAAAGTGATAGAAAGTCTCATGAGATAATTAGTAAAGACAAAAGGAGATATTGTGTATTCATGGATGTATAAGTTTATTAAACTTGCATTTTTTTACTTGTGACAACTACAACTATGGAAAAACATGTTCTATCATGAAGATCATGGAAAATTGACTTTAAAATCGAATTTAGATCGCTTATTGAATGATTGTTTTGTTACTTATATTGAGAAAGAATTTTTTGATAAAATTGATAAGAGCTGATAGTACATCGTTTTAGAATATAAGTAATCATAGAAAATTATTGTAATTTGTAAACATAATTTTTAAATATAATTTTATTTTAAATTATTCAAATTATTCTTTTTTTTTTTTTGCCCCACCAACCTTGGGGGTGTGGCTCAGCCGCTCCGCATCTGGATTTACTGATTTTCTTGTTGATTATGTGAAGGAACTGTGAGAAAGGAAAATTGATACATCGGATTTTTATAACTTCTTGATTTCTTAGCTTTGTTGGATATTTTTAAGAAGGAGCTTTGATTTTGTTTTGCTTTTTGGATTTGTGAGAAGGAAACCTGAAGCTTCTTGATTTATTGACTTCTATTTTCTGCATGATTGACTTGTTCGTCAAATTTTGTAACTCTGCAACTCCTTTAATGGTTTTGGCTTTCATTTTGGTTCGATTAAATCAGTAACCACCAAATCGAACTCAAGCTTCGGGTCGGTTACTGATATTATCTTCGATTGGTTCGGTCGAATTTTCCAGAGTTTCAGTTTTGATGGAATCGATCAGTTTTTTAATCGAACCGAACGATGCTCACCCTCAATTGACTATCATCTTGAACCTTCGTGCACGTTATCTTCAGATCGTCAAAAGCTTAGTCTTAACCTTATAGGGACTCTTCACTTCATGCTTCCACATGATTCTCTTAGTAAACCATACTAGTTACATGGTGGAATCTCCTCCTCTTTGCTCCTTACTAATGGTCAGGTTGACTTCGGCTTATTCAGACAACTTCTCTTTATCATATTCAAATTTGCACCTGATTTCTCCTAGCTTTAGTCAATAAGTTTTTTTCCTTTGAACTTTCTGGCCCGATTCATCTATTTGAGAGTCGTCATTATATTTGAGGGTTTTTGAGATTGTTTTGAAACTTCTTTCTCATATCCCAAATTTTTTTCCCTTTCTCATTATGCCAAAACCTCAAACTTTAATTATTAGAATTCTTAATCAGTAAAAACTAAAAAAGATCTAAACCTAATCTATGTATTCCTGGTTTACAAGTAGGGGTTTTGTTGTCTCGATAGCCATGAGAGCAACCATTTACTAAAACAAAAGTTATGATAACTTTGTCAAAGATTCAATATAATAGTTTATATCATTATTTTCAAAACAAATTATTGCAACTAATTGAATATAAACTGCCTAGATGATCCCATGTTTTCAGGAACTTGGATCTTCATCTACAAATTTATCGCCTCCTCTTTCAGGTGAGGTGCTTTACGTGATTACTAGCACAACTTCTTTTAATTGTTAACTTTGACAATTAACAACGGATTCTTTTGTGTTAATGACGGAAATTTTCGTTGTCAGAGCTGCGTCTATTTGTTGCATGCCACTGAGTATAAGCCTTAAATCATGGATATAATCTTACTTTTATAATGAAAACTTGTAATTTTTTTTATTCTCCACGCATTTTTTCCTCTTCCTTTGGTAAGTTTATTATTTAACTTTTTGCATATTTATTAAGCATTGTATATTTGACGAAAATTATATTCCTTAATTTTACCTTTCCAAATTCTAGCCAGAAGGTAGTTGTCGGGTTTGATATTCTGGAAAAATTACTTTCCCACCATTTCTTGCTTATTTGGGTTAGTTTTGTTCAAATTTACAATTTAGTATGAATGACATTACTTTCTAGGTTATAGTTTCATCATTTTCTTTTAAAAATAGATCATATACTTTATATATTGTCGAAATTGGATCCAAATATTATTTCATGGTATTTTTTAAAATGTAATGAAATCGAGAATCTAGAGATGAAATGATGAGTCACTTCATTGGATTCTTGCATGTATAGTTTATATCCCAAATTATGACATTTTTGAAAAATATCCACAACTTATGTTTATTTTTTAAACCAAACTTTGAAAAACATTATAAATTATGGTATCTTAGGTGGAAAAAGAAGTCCACGTAAAGTCGTGCAATAATTAATGAGGTGATTCATCTTTTCATAAAGATAATTTTTTTTAGAGTTAATATATTTTTTTTATAAATAAAAATAAGTTAGGACATTTTCTTTCCATTAAAAACACCAAAATTGAGCACATAAAGTATGCTTGCTTTGATTTTTAGGTGGAAAAAATCCACATAAATCGATATGGACATTGTGAGATGATTCATCATTCATCTCTAAGTTCTCAATTTTGATATATTTTTCAATGTATCACGAAAATTAGGGGGTTTTGGAAATAAACATAAGCTGTAGACTTTTTAAAAATATTACGAAAACTGATAACACTAATTACAATTATATCAATATTTACTGCTTAATTTATCATAAATTTGGCAAATGACAAATGCAAACCGAGGGTCCGGGTTGATTACTTCAACGGGCTCTTAAATGACGTCCGTAATTTATTCGTTATATTTTTTGTCGCCAACGCTGTAGAATAAGCGCGTCTAACCGGCGTGATTATTCTTACGTCCAAGACCCGCCTTTACTTTACCTACTACGCACGCCACGTACACGTGGACCCACGACTTTCATCCGGGGTAAACCCGTCTTTCACATTTCAACCAGACAAAAGACTTCCCTAGTCCACACTCATTCCAAGGTCTCCACAGTAGTCTCATGCCAATTGGAAAAAGTTTTCCACAACAAAATTTTAAGATAAAATATTTCAAAATGAGTAGAGAAAAAGAAATAAACAAGAAGTTGGGGTCTTCTTGGAAACAAACTTGGCCGCGGTGCGCACGATAGAACCGATTCGGCCCTTTATGCTTAAGTAGCGAAGCTGAGTACGAAAAAGACAACCAAATCAGTTGAAACCACCCCTTCTCTCGCCCTCTCTCATGCTATCGTGCGCTTAGCCTCCCAATCCCTGAGCCTACGCCCCTCCTAGATCCCCTCTGCGAATCGCCCGTGCGCTGTTCGAATCATCTGTGATATAATTCATCCGTTGGATTGAATCTGGTGGGAGCGATGGGCGGAGACGGAGTGCAGCCGCCGGCGGTGGAAACGGCGGAGGAGCAGTACATCAAGGCGAAGACGTCGGTGTGGTGGGACATAGAGAACTGTCACGTGCCAAAGGTGTGCGATCCCCACGCCATCGCGCAGAATATAAGCTCCGCACTGGTGAAAATGAACTACTGTGGGCCCGTCTCCGTCTCCGCTTACGGGGATACCACCAGGATCTCCCCCGCCGTCCAGCAGGCGCTCAACAGCACCGGCGTCGCACTCAATCACGTCCCCGCCGGTATCTGCAACTTCCGTTTCGCTTTGGAATCTATCGGATCCTGTCGTTTTTTTTGTGTTTGTTCGTTCGTTTGATTGGTTGATTATCGTTTATTAATTTTTTGGTTTTGGTAAATTGATTTCGTTGATGAGTAAATCGGAAATGCGGAATTGAGTGAGCCCTAAGTTCAGTTGAATTTTGGTTGTTAATTAGTAGATCGGACAAAGTACAGTACAGTGAAAATTGAGAGTGAATTTTATGGGTTTATTTTGTTAGTAATTAGTGTTATTTTTATTTTTTTATTATAAAATTGTGATAACATAATTTCCTCTTCTATCTTTGTTTGTGATTCCTGATGTATTTATCTCCATGATTGGGTCTTGGTGAGCTGCTTTGCTAGATCTGTGTGTCAGTCTGCATGTGTGTGTGTGTCAGAGAGAGAAGCATATTTTAGGGCCAAAATTTTCCACTCCAATCATGGCGAGCAGCTTTGCTTGATCTTTCTGTGAATGTGCATGTGTGTGTGTGTGTGTGAGAGAGAGAGAGAGAGAGAGAGAAGTATATGCTGGGGCCAATTTTTTTTCACTTCATGGCAAGCAGCACTGCTAGATCTCTCTGTGGATCTGTGTGTGTGTGTGTGTGAGAGAGAGAGAGACAGAGAGAAGAATATGTTAAGGCCAAAATTTTCCACTGAAGTGAGAAGCAATTTTCTTTCTGGGATAAGTGCCAAAGTTTGTGGGTTTTTAGACTACTGAAGTATGTAATCCCAAGCTGTCCATAGCAACATTAAATATTTGCTGTGAGAGATCAAACTCAGTTGTGGTTATAGATTTTTTGTTGATGTAAAAATAGTGAAACGCTGAAAACACTCCCCAGAAATTGCAAGTTTTTAGTGTGTGAGATTGCTTCTGGGGATTTCCACCAGTGACCACCTGTGGATGCCAAAGTGCAATAGGTAAAGTTTAAGAAAACATGACTGCGGAGTTCAAAAAATGTCATACCTTGGAGGGCAATGCAACCCTTCTTTTTTCTTAAAGTTCAGTTCAGTTTTAAATTACAGAGCTATGATTTCTGTTTGTTATGAAAAATTTCACTAATCCTCTGCCAATATCTGTTTATATAGTTTTGAATATTTAGAATGCAATGGTTAGCCAGTTTGATCATCTTTTCTGTGTCCATTATATTAGTGCAATTAATTAAATGAGGATTAATACAGAAATTTAAGATGCTGGGCCTGCGTGTGTATTTTATTTAGGGGTGGGGATCACTTTGCTTTGAGGGCATGAAACTTCTACAAATTTCATTATTAATTTTCTCTCGGAAGGTTTCAATTTAATCCTTCTTTGAAATGTGATCAGGTGCCAAAGATGCTAGTGACAAGAAGATTCTGGTGGATATGTTATTTTGGGCAGTTGACAATCCCGCACCTGCCAATTATTTATTGATTTCTGGAGACCGAGATTTCTCAAATGCTTTGCATCAACTACGGATGCGTCGGTATAATATTCTTCTAGCTCAACCACAAAAAGCGTCTGCGCCACTTCTTGCTGCTGCAAAGAGTGTATGGCTCTGGACTAGTCTAGTAGCTGGAGGGCCACCACTTACAACAGTTGAATCTGCTCAATTTGTAAGTAACAGCTATGGGTATATACCAGCCTCTGACTCATTACGTACAGATACCATTACGGGTAACAAACCAGTGGAATTGTTTTATGAAAGTTCTCATTTGGGAAACCAAAAATTTTCAAATATGGGAAGAGGAACTGATGTAAAATTTAAAGGGAAACAAACTCGCAGAAACTTCACTCAACCTACTATGCCAAGAACCTCAAGTAACATGACTGGGTCTGAAGAAGATCATAACGGCGCCAACTTCCATCCGGGATATGTACACCTTAAGCAGTTCAACGAACACCAGGACTTATCTAGTGCTTATAATCCAAAAGCTGCTAATGGTGGAACAGGGAACTCATACTTCCCTGGTAATTCTGATTCATCATGGGGTGACAGTTCCCACCCTCATGTCTCTCATCAAAATCACTACCCTCAGCCATTAAGACCAAACAGCCTCCCCATTGAAACTGCAACTCTGCCTGTTACCCCATCAATAACTAACCAGCATTGGCATCCTTCAAATGCATTGAATCGCAGAACTGATTCACCTAACTTGACCACAGCTCCTCCTACTTACGTACCTGATATTTTCAATTTAAACATTTCCGAGCATACAAGAAATGATCAAAGTGCACCTGCTTCGCAACAACGAAATGGAGGAGAGAGAAGACCAATGTCTAGTGACTCGCCAAACCGAGTAAACTTGAACGGTCCTCAAAAAGGATTTAATGCCCAGAAGAGATCTTTTTATCTAGAAGGTCAAAACAGCAGGTATCCACATGGTAATCAAGAGACATTAGTACCATTGTCATCTGGATCAGGAACTGCTGCCATCTCTGTAAATGGTTCGTGGGGAACATCAGGATGCCCTAAACCTTCTGAATATATACAAGGTCTTATTGGGATTGTCCTACTGGCTTTAAATACCCTTAGAAATGAGAAGATTATGCCAACAGAGGAAAATATTACAGATTGCATCAGATATGGAGACATCCGACATCGCAATACTGATGTTAAGAAAGCTTTGGCATGTGCACTTGACCAGCAATTGGTAGTACAACAACAAATAGGTTCCCTGCAGTTGTATGTTGGGAAAAATGAGAGACTATGGCAATGTGTGAACCCTATGGGTGGTGATGCAAACAAGTATTCAAAATCAATATGGGATGAAATCCAAAAATTTCTTTCATCCTCTTCTGGAAGATCTGCTATACTGGAAACAAACTGCAGGTATATTTATTATTTTAATTTTTGATTGCTGCTTGCATAATTTTCTGATAGCTTCTGTAGCGTTTTGCTTAATTTCCTTACTTTAAACTTTAAAAGTTATCATATTCCTAAATCTTTGTAATTTAATGTCTAGGTATGAGGCAGCAACTATAATGAAAAAGATGTGCTTAAAAGAGCTTCCATTGGGTGAAATACTCCAGATCTTGCAAATGGTAATTAACATGAAAAAGTGGATTATATATAATTATCAGTCAGGATGGAAACCAATTAAGGTTGCAGTTGCAGAGTTCAGCCCTGATTCAGGGTTGGCAGCTGCTACATAAGATCAAAGAAATTTGTGGTTGGGAGGGAGAGAAGGTTTGAATATCGGTATTTGATTCATGGCTTCATGTGATGCGAAATGGTTTGAATTAAGAAGTTTTATGTTTAGCCTTCTCCCCTAGGTTTTGGCTGCTGGATAAGTAGCCTTGAGTGGTACAAAAGCAGGTATTTAGGTTCTTGTTGTAGTTTTCCTTTAAGAAGACTTTGAAGGTCTGGCTTGAAAGTTGTGGTTAGATAACCAATGAGACTTCAGAGATCTGTTAGTTGCTCTTTAAATGATCGTTTACTTTTGGCTTAATATGACCTATATGGAGAGATGCTTCTATGATGTTCAGCAGTTCAGGTACTTGTATGTAATGGATAATGGAAATTTGTGTCCATGGATGGTTTTGAGATTCAACTAGGAGAACATGTTGAAGGCCTATTCATTTTCTCAAATTGACATCTGAATTTTGAATAAGGCTGTTGGTGATCAAATTCTTGTCAAGATATGATGGGGGCTCACATGGTTGCATATGGTTGTTGATTGCTATTATTGAAGAAAACGTGGTGGCTAAAGTATTGCAAAGTATCAGAGGACATGTAGGTTCTTGTTAGTTTATGGGGAACTCGGGTGGATGTAGATTTAATGGTTTAAGGCCTGAGCTCTAAGATTGAGATTCATAAAAACAAGGAACTTCGGTAAGCAGATTCCTCCGCATCACGATGCTAAGCGAGTTCTTGCTGGTTTTAGTAATTTGTGAAGCTTTGGTTAAGCGGAATTTATTTTGTTCTCTGATTTGTTTTGCATAGTGACTTCGCTACATCAGCGGGATTTCAGACAGTAGGCTTCAGAATATGAAACGAAATGGAGGATTGATGATATCTCTATTCTAAGCTTGTAAAGGCAAACAGTATATCTTAGCTGAAAATATATTACTCGTATTCTGCTGTGGTTGTGAAGCTCTCTGCTTACACTGTTTAAATCATGTAAATTAAGTGTTCCAACGCTTTTAATGATGATATATAATAGTACTATCTTGTTAATTTTCCTTGATAAATTGTTATTTTCCTTGATAAATTGTTATTATCCTGGTTTTATTCGTTTCTTCTTAATTTTCTTTACTTTTTTTGGTTGCTGAAGTTTAAATTGCAGGTTCAAATCAATATATCTATTTCATGGGGTGTCCTACCATTGATTTTAGGACATGTTTTTATATAACTTTATCCTTGTGCGTGTAACATGTATATATGTGTACAATTTACGTGATTGGTGGTTTGACGAACATGCACCATGGGTAGGATCAATCAAACCTGAATTTTATGTGGTATATATTATATTTCCTTTGTCTTTCAATTTTTTTTCCTAGTTTTCAATTTTACAACGTTTCCAATTTCCTTTCTATTTCATTTTTGATAATTATTTCTACATTTATTACCATTAATAATATTTCATCTGTCCCATTTAAAATGTCTCACTTTCTTTTTTGGATTGTCCCATTACAAATGTCCAATTCCATTTTAGGAAATAATTATCTATTCAAAAAGTGTGGATCTTATCAATTTTTTAACATTTTAAATACTTTATACTTTTCTCCTAAATATCCGTGACCAAAAGAAATGAGACACTTTAAGCGGGACGGATGAAGTATCTTTTATTTACACATTTTACTATTTATGATTCATCATCATTTATATTTCTTACCCTCAACAATTCATTTATTTACATTCATGATCCACCATCAATTAATATAAGATCTTTATTCCAATTATAATACAATCAATAATATTTATTAAAATCTATACCCAAGATTCCCATTAAGGAATTTGGGGTATAGAGATAGTATTACGTTTTAGATGCAATGCCCTAGGTTAACATGGAACTTTTCCCTGTTATGCCCCTATGAAATCTTTGGAGCTGACCTAAATAAAATCCAGGGACAACTGAACCACCAAAGCAAAGAAAAGTTCGTTTGAGCATCTGCAAGCCAAATAGGTTGTCTCATGATGCTAGGAATGTCAATGTAGTTTGAAATCTCTGTGTTGGATCAAATAGACCAAGAAAAAAAAGTATGGGGTTAGGACAAAATATCTTTAGCTGGGAATAAATCAGAGCTTTTCGAGCTGGACCGGTTGGATCGGTATTTAGGTAGGTTTTTCAGGCTAGCCAGGGGCATCTTGGTACACAATTTTTTTTGTAAAACTCCAATTCGTAAACGGCCCATGGCATTGGAAAGCCAAATCCATTATCATTATAACTATATATTACACATTCCAAATTTTCGGTATGATGAAATTAATGAATGTTCAAAGTTATAGCCATGAGTAGAGGAGCTACATTTAAGAATATTGATTTTCATTTACTACATATAATCATGAATATTAAAATTGTGATACTAATAACATAAATTCATATTCCAATGTTTGATATCAAAGTTTGAGAATAATAATTTTATCCCATTGTTCCTACTTGGAGTTCAAAATTGACTTATATATATATATGGAGTGGATCACGTACGAATGAAAATATTGGTAAGAAATAGAAATAAATCATAGCTTTTGATAATGCTAGATTGATGGATCATATTAGATCTATACATACTGTGATTAATAATTATTTATGTGAAGATTTTAAAACGCAAAAGAAATAAATAGGGGATATTAATAATATAAAAATCAATTATATCCTAATTTTATGAAATTTGGTACCATCTTTTCGATATTACTTAATTTGTATCACACACTTACTAATATGTAACACATATTACTTATTCCATCGTTGTTGCATTTCATTAGTTAATCATCGCTTGTAAATAATAATTTGTTGCACATACATGTACCACATATTTAACATATCATTTGCACAAAACGTAACGTCTTTCATCGTTGTTTTTCATTTGTCGATCCCTAGTAGTTAATCATCGCTTGTGAATATTAATTGGGCACAATGTCGATCTCTAGTAAGAAACAATGAAAAACTTACATTATCTGTCAGCATATCATCCTCACGATCCAACATTCAAAGATTCAACAGAATAGTCTTCCAAGGCTTCAGCTATTAGTATTACTTCGTTGAAAACAATTGTGATTTAGTGTTGATTATCTCATATAAACGAGTTCTCATAAGAGCAAATAATGGCCATATCTTGCTATCAAATGAAAGGATTCTACGCATCAGAAATTAAATACTAACCTAGCTTCTAGTTGGGATGAAGTTTAGGCGTTTAAAATATTCGCAGAGAGGAGAAAAACAAGAAATCAAAATGGATACTGTCACAAGATAAAGTTGCAAATCTAGTGATTTAGCACCGCCCCAATTGTTGCAACACGATATGGAACGCAATGAAGTCCAAACCTCGGACTTTTATAAAAATTCTTACAAGAACTCTTGCTGTTTTGATCTAAAAACTGGGTGAAAAAGTAGGGAGTGGAGAACCATTATAATTCATTGCACAAGAATCCCACTTGAAATACAACATATTTTGTGGTGTGTTTGAGGTGGATTCACATTACAGTTAGACACAAAATAACGAACAATCTGAACACCCATAACTACACTGAAATACTTCCTCTTAGACCAACATCAACAACAACCAGTACAAGGAAAGCTTCATTTAACATGCAAAGTCACAATTGCAATCACATAATGCCAACAGATAACATCTACACAGAAACAGATCAATAAAATCATTCATCTAACTATGAACAACTTACATGATCTACCACATTGTGAGCATTTGAATACAGCCAAAGCCCTGCAAGAAGGGAAAAATATCATTAACATAAAAACTGAAATTAGTGCAGCAAACTCAGCTAGAAATTTGAACCCACTCCCCACCTCGACACCTTTGAGTTATCGGACAACGTTCTTGGATACACAGACTATACCGGGCCGCTATTAACATGTTCTCTACCATTACCGTTTTCCTCACTCTGCATCAAAATAATCTCATTATTCACACCATCAAGTTTCTCCCCATAATTATTGTCATTCCCTGCATCAGTCTCCATATCGTTATTCATTTCTTCAACATTGAGTCTCATTCCACCATCGTCAACATCCATTGGGGTGCATAATCACCAGCCATCTGAGCTATCCCTGATCCCTCACCCTGCGCAGCCATTCCAACCCCCATTTTCTCATTCTCCCTCAACTCAACAGCATTCAGCGCCGCCAACACCTGATTCGAGTTATCTCTGTCCACATTCAATACATTGCTAATATTCTCTTCCACGACCACAAATGGGGGTGAAGCACTAGGCACACCACAATTCCGATTGCTAACACCCACATTTGGATTCATCTCAGTCCCCATTTTACCAGGAGGGGAAGAATGGGGAATTCCGCCGTATCCCCGCCCAGCCACATCACCGAGCCCTCCCAAAGCCGCCTCTTTCCTCCGCACCTTCTCCTTAATCACCAAATGCGTGACGTGCTCCAACGCCTCCTTCGCCCTCTTCCTCGTATACGCAGCTTCCTTAACCCGCCTCTCAGCCTCGGCCTTCGCTGCCACCGCCGCCTTATTCATAGACGTAGACGCGATCTTCGCCGCCGCCAACAACATCCTCGCCGCATCTCTGTCCATCACCCTGCAATTCTCAACCCTCGCCCCATCGGTTCCGAAATTCCCCGGCTTCAATTTGAAAATCGGCGCGCTAGGGTTGACGCAGAGGGGGCAAACGTAGGGATTCGGAGGGGGGGCGCCAGCGGCGTCGACGCAGTGAGAGTGGGAGTGGGAGTAGCACTTGACGCAGGTGCGCAAGACGTCGTTTGGGAGGGTTGGGGGGTAGACCTGGAAGCATGTAGGACAGAAGGCCTGCGGATGGAGGCGGAGAACGCAGGTGGTGCAGAGATGACGGAAGATGCTGCGGTGGCGGACCTGGTGGAGCAGCCGCCGCTCCTCCGCACCGCAGTTGCCGCACACCGTCGCCGCCGGCATGGCGGGCGAAGAATTGGTGGTTGTAGGGTCCGATTTTATTAGCATTTTACCCAACCTTTTTTTAGAGATTATCAATCATTAGGGTTGTGGGGTTGTATATTAGGGTTTCGCAGAGCTGATAATCTGTGCGAAACCGGAGCAACAGAGAGATATGTATGCGGTGCATTCAATGATTAACACTTATTTATTTATTTATTTATTTATTTATTTTGGCTGTACGTAGTAGTCCCTCCGTTAGCGGCTATACATGTGTCTTATGGTCACATTGAGTTCACCGCGACGCAACTTTTAAAATTTCTATATTAATTGACAAAAAAAAAAAAACGACAAAAAAATATTAAATGAATAAAAAGTAAGTAGAATTTATATATTTTTAAAAAGATACTCCCTCCGTTTTAATAATGATGTCTCTTTTCTTTTTTATACGTAGATTAAGAAGAATTGTATTTTTTATGTAAAGTAATGAGTGATATGAAATTCGAAGTATTTTTTAACGTAAAAAGTGTTTTCTTTTTTTTTGGAAACGAACCAACTTAATGGGACAGCCCAAAAATGAAAACGTGTCAACAATAACGTGACAGATGGAATATTATTTTTTATAAGTAAATAAGTTAAATTGGATATAATAATTCAAAAAAATACACAGGTCTAGTTTAATAAGACGAAAAGAATATTAGATAATGACAAAAGTATTACAACTAGCCAGCTTTGATTTGGGGCGTGATTTGAATGAGAGAGTTGACCTAGCTTTCGAACTCAATTTGGGGTATAATTTGTATTTGAGTTGAGCTAGTAATTTGTGATTTATTAGAAAATATAACTTCATAAATTTTAATGTAGTAAGTGTGTGTGTTGTGATTTTTCGGGTTCATATTAACTTCTTTTATATTATATTTGTAAGTTTATGAATCACCTCGATGATGGTCGTAATTTAAATTATATAATATTTTATTTGATTTTTATACCCGTTCTAAACGAATCACCTGGGCCAGTGGGCGGCTGGATAGGCCAAATCGGTTTACATGCTAACTTTTAAAAAGAACAATTTCTCTTTAGATTTTAAAGGGAATGTAATTTAAATTCACTCTATTTTATCTTGTATTTCAATAGAAATTATCATTTTCTATTTCAATTGCAAGATTACAAATTACAATAATGCAAATTTTAAACTTTTCATAATGATAATTGAGAATTTATAGGTTCTTTTATGTTTTTTCTTTCTTTCTTCCAGTGTTTATTTAGGTGATTAAAAAAATCACCATCTTTATTTGTCCATACACTTTAGTAGAATATTTTAATTTATTTTTTGTTCTTCCTAAGTCCATATTTATGTCTCAGCCTGTGTATATATTCTCTATAAGAAAAACAATTGATTATTTGAACATAATTCATTTTTCTAATATATTTAAGAATAAGTAATATATTGTATTATTAATATAATGGAAAATACACAATTTTATCCTAATAAATTGACTTTATGATAATTTTAGTCTAATAAATCAAAAATACTTAATCAAGCCTAATTAATTGATTTTACGATAATTTTAGCTTATAAGTGATTTTTCGATATCGAAAATCACAATTGGCACTAAAAATAACATATAGCCTGTAAGTCATTCCAACAACGTTTCTGGTTTGTGCTTTTATATGTCATTTCCCGTTGATGACTATACTTTTTGGTGTCAAAAATCACTTATGGACTAAAATTGTCACAAAATAATTCATACGCTTGATTAAGATGTTAGTGATTTATTAGGCTAAAATTAGCACAAAGTTAATTTATTAGCCTAAAATTATGTATTTTCCCTTTATATAATGTATAGTTAAAAAAATTAAATTATGTGGGCAGACTTTTGGCCCAGGCCTGGTCAGCACGGTATACCATTGGGCCAGACCAGAAAATTCAATGTTTTATGGGCCTCCTTAGTTCTAAATGCATGTGGGTCGAGTTAACCTATCAGGCCGTGTTGTTTTGGACTTTTTTTTTACAACTCTAATCATATGTATACTGGAATGAATGAGCAAGTATGGAATAAAATAACTGTAATAATAATAATAATAATAATAATAATAATAATAATAATAATAATAATAATAATATTATTATTATTATTATTATTATTAAATAATAAGTTTCTCAAAACAAAAAATAAATATGAACAATTTTGTTAGAAGAAAAGAAGTAAAAAATTTGAATCTAACAAATTTCATGTTCATAGGAATAGACAATATCATTGGAAAGAGGATGAATGGTTAATCTTATCTTCATGAGAATGAGCATGCCTTCAGAAATTTCTTCAATAATGGATTCATGCTATAAATTTTTTCCAATTATAAAAATTGGGAATAAATGCACAAATCACAATTTCATTCTCATTCCATTACTGCATACCAATGATAAGAAGGTATGAAATAGGTGTGTGCATCAACCGAATCAAAACGAAAAAAACTGATCGAACCGATAATTTTTGATTTGTTCGGTTCAATTTTTAGGAAAGTCAATTTTCGGTTCGATTCAAAATTTTAGTTAAAATTGGTTTTTGGTTATGTTCTCTATTTTATATTTTAGATGCGGTCGGTAGCCGAACCAAACCTAAATTATTATTTTTATATATTTATATAATAACTAATTAATATCTTAATTAAATAATTAGGATAAAAATATGATTATTTAGAAAAAAAAGTACATAAAATATACGTTTCTATCAGTTTTTCGATCCGATCGAAATTGATAGATTTTTTTATTCGATTTTTGATCAGTTCGAAATTATAAATCGGTTCGGTTCGATTCAAAAAATACGTTTGGTTCGATTTTAGGTTGGAGAATTTCGATGAAGTGGGGTTGCACCATTAGTGGCAGGGGTTGTAGTTAGGTTGTTAATCACTAAAATCCTAGTAATGAATAACCGCAACTAAATTGTATCTATTGTAGTCAAATAGCAAACAGAATATCGTACCCACATGGATTGATATCACGAAAACACAACAAATAATAAACATAACGGTTCATCATTATTTAGACAACCAAATAGATGTAGGAAGTAGGATCAAAATTGAGAAAATAATTAGTATTAATTTTAAATTTATTTAAAAAAAATTTATTTCTCTTCCAACACTCGCATCATGCGAGTGTTGGAAGAGAAATAAATTTTTTTTTTTTTGTGTTTACCAAAAATTTAATTTTCTTGTGTTTACCAAAAAATCAAGTTCACAAAAATTTAATTTTCTTGCTTATACAATTTTTTTTCTCAAATACCCACATCATAAAAGTATGAATTTCTATCAAAAATGGAACCCCATTTTTAAAAGTTGACCTAGTAAATTAGTATTTATTTTCTCGTACCAAAGTTTTGTCGATACTTCCATGCCTTGAATGTGCTCAATTAAATGGAGATGTAGCAATTCCAGAAACCTAAACTTCATTTTGTACCATTCTCATTTGATTGTTTTGACCTGGATTTTGTTTCCCTATCGTGCAATGTGTCCCATTTTTTTTCAGATTTCAACCCAAAGCATCCTAGACTTTTGTTACCCTTTAAAACATCAATTCGAGTGAAAATTTAAATGCTTAGTTATATTAATGAGACACAACTGATAATTAATAGCCAATAGCGAGGGTCAATTCCATGTTACCCGGCCCTAGCACTCCTCATTTCAAATAATAAAAAGAAAAAAATGTATAAACAAGAAAAAAAATCGTAACTATAAGTAAGGTGGATTAAGAGGGTGTTTGGCTGAGCTTATAAGCTCTTTAAAACAACTTATAATTAAGCTGTTTAGGAGCTTATAAGTTGTTGCAAAGTGTTTGGCAAAATAAGTTCCTAAACAAATTATTATGTTGTGAAAATAGCTCAAACAAATTATAAGCTCCTATAAAAATAAGTTGCTCAAACCCAACTTATTTTTTCATAAGCTTATAAGCAACCATGGATTTATCAAAATAACCTTATTATAGTTCGTTATTTCCTACATATACACTACCAACTTCATTTCTTGTCAACTTTATCTCTTTAACTCACGATTCTTTCTCTAACTTATAAGATCAATTATCCAAACACTTTAACAACTTATAAGTTCTTGAACATTACCTCTTATAAGCTCTTGGAGCTTATAAGTTCTTTAAAATAAAGTTTAGCCAAACACCCCTAAAACATAACCGTATTGCAAACTGAAAGAAAATGTCACTAGCAAGTGAACTCAACTTGGTGTAAAGAAAATGATACATATGCCAATGCATCTTGATTCTTTGTTTTCAGGTTGTTTGTAGGTTTATAGTGGGTTCACGCTTATGCATACATATTGCCTATCCACAATAGTTGTTGATGGATAAATGTAAAATAATGTGTAGGTTTAGGAGTGTAAGTGAGTCGAGTGAAATCCATGCTTTATGTTATTCCAAATGTGTTTACCATCAAATATGAAATCGATTTTGTGAACTTCTTGAGTTTGTTAAATTTTCAAACATTTTCCTAATGTTTTTTTTTGTGTATGGAATATTTTAACTAATTTGGTTACTGTAGTTTTAGTAAATGCATTAGAAATGAGGTATTAAAAAGTTTTGATCATGATTTTGTTTTATCAAAATGTAGAAAATCTAAGATTATTTCAATAATTACTTGATTAAATTCATTACACTTTATAATTAATATTAAATTTATGCATCCACATAAGCATTGAAGACCATTATATACTATCTTTAGCTAACCAACGAGATTCTCGAAACTCAAATTATTAGAATAAATTAGACTACACTACAATTCATCAGAAGCATTTAACTTAATGATACAACTAAAGTAAAGCTAGAGGCATAATAGTCATTTTACATTCATTCAAAGTCTTATAGTATGTGATATACTATTTATATGTTAAGGACTCAATTATTCTTATACACAAACTACGAACTAATTCAACGACTTTTATGAAGTTCAATGGGCTCATAGCACAATTTTATTAAAGATAAGGACTTACATACCAATTAAAGCATGTCCAAGGGTATATAGGTAATCACGTATGATCAAAATTCCCAAATCAAATCAAAATTCGCACCAAGGTTTAATTTCCCATTGAAATTCTTCAACCGCCAATGCCGACAAACCGCCACTGCCGACGTTGAGTTTGGCTGATCCAACCATTCGTCGCCGATATTTAGATCATGACTAGATCAACTCCTCAATCCGACGTCCATTTGATGCTAGAGTTCCAACTAGACCTACAACAGAACCCTTGCTCCGTCATGCCGACTTCCAAGACACAAATACTCCACCTTGAGCATCCCACAATGATATTGAAGACATGAACCAATAATCCAAATCATGGGCTTCAAACGTCCTTAACTTTTTTCAAATTTTGATGTCAAATGAACTTTGAAATCGCAAGGACAAAGTCGAGCAAGCTCATAACTCTATTGTCCAATGTCTAATTGATGATATGAAAGCAATGGAAATATATTGATGGTAGCTTTTCAACAATACCTATTTTTCTAGGTTTTGGTTGCTAGAAACTAGCCAGAAAGTTTCGGCCATGCACAAACATTCTGGAATACATACATACATAGAGAATAAGGTTCAAATGAGATTGATTTTCATCTTAAAAACTGAAAACCAAAAAATTTGATACATTGGCTATGAAAGTTGATGCATTCGTCAGACAATATACTACACCCCAAAAAATAAAATTTTCGCCCGAATTTGAATCTCATGAAAGGAAAAAAATCCATTATTTTGGGTGAGTTTTTTTTTTCGAACAGATGCATCAACTTTCATAGTGAATGCATCAAATTTTATGGTTCTCGGGTTTTAGTATAAAAATAATTTTTAGGTTAACCTCCCTATACATACATAAATAGGGATGAGATTCAGTATCACATAATTTAGTGTATGCCACCATGTCCACTATTATATCTATTATTTTAATAATATTTATGTAAAAAAATTTATTATAATATTATACACTTCATCCGTCCACCAAAAGCTTGTATTTTCATCTTTTGAACATCTTTTTATATTTATAACGTGTGACCTCTTTTTCACTTACTATAGTTAATTAAAACCCGTGCACAAAAAATAATGCAAACTTTTGATGGACGAAGAGAGTATTATATATAATTTTTATTTCAAAAGATTGAAAAATTCAATATCATATACCCTAATAATGAACTATTAACTAATAAATATAAAATTAAATGATAAAATTTAATTAAATGCTATAGTTGGGTGGAATAAAACCTAGGTAATGATTATAAAATTAAACTAAAGCATACAAAATTGAAATCAATAAAAAATAAAAAGATCATGATAATTGAAAGTAGGGACACAAAATGAGACACTGATCTTGATCACTAGACCTCAACCCACAAGATACATACATACATACAAAATGAGTGTGTGTGTTGGCGCAGTGGTAGTGGTTAACGATGTCAAAGGTCTGGGTCGAAGTCCATGCTTTTAAATTTCGTATTAAATCGACCAAAAAAAATACACACTACTACATCATTTCTGTTTCATTTTTCGTCTCCACTGTCAATGAAACGATGATATAGGACTCTAGAAATTAAAAGTTAGTAACCAAATAATCTCCAATAGTAGATATTTTCTCTTCTAATCATCCATATTTAATCCGAGCTTTTAAATAATAAAACTTCTAGGTTTGCTAAATTTATTCTTATATGCATTAAAATTTATTTTATTATACTTTAAATTTCGCTGAGGACGTAACATAGCTCCAAATATGAGCAATTAGTCATTATATGCCTTCAACTTACACATAGAAATACTGAGATCTGTAAGATACATAATTATTCGCTAATGATCATAACATCCCAGTATTAATCTTTATCCTTTCAGGTTATAAGAATGTCAAATCTTGAGATTTAGCTCCTTTTACTTTTTATTTTTTTGGGTAAATGAATTTTATAAATAAATTAAAAGTGAAAAATACAGTAATCGGGCTAAGCCCAGGAACAATCTCAAAAGGCAATTCAAAACTCTCCGACACTGCGACACACATTAAGTTCTCAATAATAGAGAGACCTTTACACGGCGGGGCACAATAGAGAAACTTTGCAAAATGCATGACTAATCCTATTAAACTTCATTAAAAACGTCAGCAATTCCAAATATTGATTTTTTTTTACTTTTGTATTTTGAAGATGTAGAAAATTGAGGGTATTCTCTTACTCAAATTGACCAGAGATTGAATTGAAATGGGATCACTCGAAATTAATTTTGCCCAAGTCAAGACTAACTCTAGGTGGCATTATTCCGAGACTGGAGTCTCGGGCCGAGCTAACCCAATCAAACAATATCATAAGACTAATTCTATTTAATCCACCAAACCGAACACCTCTAATTACAAATTATAATGAAATAAAATACATCAAACATATATATCCATATAAAAACCAAACACACTCACCCAGAAGGCCAGAAATATACACACACATATACAAATAGAGAGGGAGAGAGAGAGAGGCAGGGAAGAGGCAGTGCATGGAAAGGGCAACAAAACCATGTATGGTGTTGAAAGGTCCATCCCATGCTCTGTCTCGTCCCCGTCTCCTCCGTATTCCTCTCCATTTCTCTATACACATTTCTTTTTCTTCTTTTTCACAACATAAGATGTATTAATTACCTTGCTCTTCTTCTCCATTCAAAATCTGCATACGAGGAATGAAATAAGATGACAAAAATGTCGTAGTCTTGCAAGAATCATCGATTTGGCCTAGCTATTTATACAACGATGATTCTTGATTTAATTTATTTACATCGTGTGGGAGGATTTTCTGGTGAGAGTACTGTAGCGAATTACTGTAGAAATACAATAAGTACTTCCTCTTAATAGTACAAGTGGCAAGCAGCATAGTACAACATAACCACCTAACTTTGACGTTTGCTTGTAAGACATGTGGTACTTCATTATATTATAACCTGTACGTCTTCTCTTCTTTTACTTTAAAGACTTCAAATATTTCAACGGTACAGGTACTAATCAAACAAAAAAATTGGACCAAAAATTGGAAAATTATAAATTCAAATTTATAATTTTAGATATATGATTCAAAATTCTAACTGTAAATACAACAGTGCATTTCAAATATATGATACTACATTTGTCCACCAATTTTCTTTTTAGTTTTGTTTTTTTTTGGACGTCCATCAATTTCATTCATATTCTATTCATGATAATTATCTTCCTTACCTATTGCCCTAATTAATACTCTTGATTTATATCTTTTATCAGACCCACCATTATTATTTTTTCTTACCTATAACAATCTTACCACTAATTAATTTAATACTATATTAATGTGAAATCATTACTTAATTCATAATACATCCAACAACTTTTATTAATATCCGTACGGAAGATTATGAAAGGAGTATATAATCTCTTATCTCATAATAACGATGGATTCGAATGTGAAGAAAAGATCGTGTGGCCGATGAAGATCCATCAAACTATTTGATAAGACAGTTTCCTATATAGCAGAAAATCTATTTGTCCCTTTGTGGCATGAATATTTTATAATCAAAATCCAACATTTTTCTTCTTTTTATCGAAAAAT
Organism: Salvia rosmarinus; assembly: GCA_036937905.1. Classification (NCBI taxonomy): domain Eukaryota; kingdom Viridiplantae; phylum Streptophyta; class Magnoliopsida; order Lamiales; family Lamiaceae; genus Salvia; species Salvia rosmarinus. The sequence continues at coordinate 108,212,358 of CM072816.1, read as the reverse complement.
AAATTTTCATCAAATATGATTATAGGACATTTGATAGTTTGAATTGAATGAAAATATTTGTAATCTATAGTACATAAAAATTAGTAAGTGTGAAATGATTTGATTTTGGTCAACGGGGACTATCACAGATATAACGAGCAAATAGGAAAGTCATCTTAAAAATTCCTCTTTGCCAGAAGGAATATTTTTCATCCGTAACTATCACTAGTTAGATATTGCTTCACAAATGACTAAAACAGAATTAGTTAATTATTTTTCTTTTTTAACGACAATGTTAATTTATATATTATACAATTTTTATGATAGCTCCGGATATTTTTGATAAAAACTAATAGTCGATGCTGTAAATAAATATTTATGATAGCTCGGGATATTTTTGATAAAGTAGATATAGATTGAAGTTCAAAATGATATTTAACCAAAAAACCACGCTCTACTCCACTATAACGTTAAAACGGCCAATCAAGAAGATATTTGAAACAAAAGGTTGTGTTAATTATGCTAAATGAATGCAAAACTGCAGTAATCATGCATATGAACTAACTATTTGGGAACAGCTGGGATGCATTGAATCAATTCTATTCCTCTTATTGAGATTTAGCAGGAAAAGCTAGTCACAGTATGGTCAAGAACAATAAAAAAGAAAATCTAGTGGTGAGCTGCAGAAAACAAGAAAATATACCTAACACTCCAACAAAAACTCTTTACAAGTCGACTTGTTGTGTCCCGTACCTTTGCATCTACTGCACTGGAGTTGGCGCCTCCCTACATCTTGCGAGCTGACTCGCTTAGTAGTAGGCCGGCCTGGCGGGCGACGAGTTGGAGGAGGTGTTACCGTCACCGCCAAATGAGAAGTACCCTTCTGCTGCCATGTATCATCTATGCTAGTGATAGGATTCACCAACTGCGAGTATGTTATTCTATAGCTGTCAATTGTGAAATATCTAGAGCAATAATCATGCGGATCACGGCTAAGACAGCCAATCACGGCAATTGCATGGAAACAAGGCAGCCCCGTTAGCCGCCAACCCTTACAAGTACAATCACAATTGTCGACATCAACAGCTTCAATGGTATCTCCACGAACCTCAAATCTGTTACCGCCTGATATTAATACTTGAGGTTGAAGAGTCCTGACCTTGAGGTTTTCCTGCTCTAGCCTTTCCTCCATTGATGGAGTCAGCCTCGTTAGCCATTCCACGGATTGTGTCTGCCGAGAATAAATCAATTCCATAATCCTATTACGTATTGCATCGACCATCTGGGTTATGGGCAATTCATGTGCATCAGATGCCCAACTGTAAAACTGCTCCCCGAAATCCGATGTCATATGGTTGTATCTCGCACCTTGGAAAAATGCATTCGCCCAGTGAACAGGCTCACTTTGCATTACCCAATTATATGCTTCGCCTGATATATTTTTTATGCTTTCCACATGCCTCTGAAAGCCTTCAGGCGTGGAAGCGTGAGCTGCACTGCGAAGATCTTCAACCATAAGCTTCTTTACTTCATGAGAGAATTGCCCATTCAAATCTCTAAGAAGTTGCTCTGATAAATAGCGAAGACAAAATGCATGATAAACATCCTCGTTCTGAAAAATTTCAGCGATCGAGTCTCTCAATCCTTTCTCTCTATCTGCTACTATAGTTAATCCACGACACATCGGTATTGCAGTCTTAAGTTGTTGTAAGAACCAGTGCCAGTTTTCATCCGATTCCATGTCTACTATAGCAAAAGCAACAGGGAAAAATCCATCATCCCCATCAGCAGCAGTAGCAGCCAACAAAGAGCCTTGATATTTCGACTTCAGAAATATACTGTCCAGAAAAAGCAAAGGACGGCAGCCTTGTTCAAAGCCATATAAACAAGAATGAAAAGAAACAAACAGGCGATGGAAACTTGAATCTTCTTTAGTGGTGAAAGTGGCTAAACTTCCCGGATTTGTTTCCATTATCTTCTCACAGAAAAGTGGCAACTGACTATATGCCTCTTTATAAGAACCCTGAAGCTGTTCCTTAGCAATCTCCTTGCCTCTCCACGCCTGAAAGTAATTTAGCTGGACTCCATATTCCTGTTTGATGTCATTAACAATGTCCTTCGGTTTGTAGTTCGGGAAAACCTTCAGCTTCTCCTTAATGATACTAGCAACCCAGCTTCTTGTGGCTTGATAGCCAGTAGCCAGCACCGAACCTTCACATGTATGTGTTGGATTCATTTTCTTAATACAAATGAGTGGCGTGGTCGACAATCTGGATGCGTGGATCCTCCATGGACAGCCCTCAGCCTTGCACTTTACAGTAACACGATGGCTATCATTCTTCTTGTACTTAAAAGCAAACTGATGTGCTATGGCATATTTTCGCAAGGCCTCACGAAACTCATGAACACTATTGAACCTTTGACCCACACCAGTGATATTGTTCTGCCACTGTTGTGCGGCTTTGGTATGCTTTTCGTCATACGAAGAAGTGAATGAAATCGGTAAAGGCAAATCACCGGATATAGGCATCTCGCTGGATATAGGCATTTCAGTCGGTACCTCGATTTGGGCCTCATCATGGTTAGTATCACCAACCACATCAAAGGCAGCGCCAAGCAGGAGATCGGGCTTGTTTATGTCGCCCACAATATCGTCCACCATACTTGGGGAAGCATCAACAGGAATCTCCGCTTCCGACAAAGTTGTCCTACTAGACCTGCACATACAATTTTTCTACATGTTTTTATGCTTAACTCACAACGATCTAATAATTTTGTAATAAAATGTCTACCTACTGCCCGGCATTTGTGATACATCAGGGGCAGCAATTTCTTCTGCCATAACATATATCTCGGCAGTGTCGGAGTCGTTATGGAACTTGATCATGCGCTTGAGGTCTTTGTCATTCGAAATGCTGATAAGGGTTTTCTTGTTTCCAGGAAGGAAATATTTGATTGCCAAGGTACCAAGATTGCAACTAAACATCTCTGCTACCTCCAACTTGAAATCTTTAAACTTCATTTTATCATCAATCTCCATAGCATGAGCATCACCACCTCTATAAGACAATAAACCTTCTGCATTGGACTCAAATTCACCACCTGACTGACAGATGGCTATAATTCTCTTCCCAACCATGGTTCTGTCACTGTTTTTTATGGAACAAATATCAGATATTTTACAAACCCCATACACACTGATGAATACATGGAAGCAAAATTCGAAAGATTGAAACACAAAAGCAGCCAATATAAAATCAATCCTTTAAACAGTCATCTTGTGTCGTTTATGAATACATAGGGGTCAAATTTACATTTTGAATCATGGGATCAATTCATCTAGTGAGGACATCTAACTAAATTTTAACACCTGACTAACAGATAGATACAATGGCAAATGATTACAACAATTCAAATTTCAGAAAACAGAAACCTGAATGCAACCAGAATTAAATTAGTAACCATACAGTCACCTAATCAAATGTGCAGTGTCTAAACTCCTGAATCTTCTCACTCAACTCCATAGGGGATGAAGTCTAGTACTAACGAGAACCTTTCTACAAACTATGAATAGTAAATTCTTCAATCTGTTATTAACTTTTACTTAGTGACTAAAATTGTTAGAGACAGAACTTAGCAACAACAATCTAATCTTTGAAAAATGAACAACAATAGACCAATATAGTACGAAGAAAAGAAAAGAAAAAAGCACAATAAGGAGCATAAAGCCCAAAATATTAATAAATAAACAAAACTTCAGGCTTCTGCACATTACCCCTGCAATTAAATGCACCAGCCAGTTACAGCAACCGATAATCGCCCACCATGAAAGCCAACACAGTCCGTCCCTTCATCAAAAAGGAAAAAAAAATTAGCATCCACAATGTCAAACCTCTTACTATTCCGAAGTCCCAAACCAGTAGACAGAGGAAAAAAATAGTCTTGACAGATAAAACCGACAAACCCTAGAAACACAAAGAGGGGATTGAAGGGCGATAGAATTACCTTTTTTAACGAATATAGGACGCGCCGCTTAAAGATTGCTCTTCTGAGCGATCTGGGACAAGAAATTAGTAAAAGGGTTTTCAAAAAATTAGCTCAATTTAATTTGGGAGTGAAACCAGGGGGTGGGGGAGATGCGAATATTTGCAGTAACGAAACGTAAGAGTGTGAAATAGAGGACATGAAAGGTACAGTACCAAAAGGAGGGAGGGAAGGGGAGAGGGGGGTTTTGAAAGGAGTTGTGATGATTGTGTACAGATGGATAGATTTGCACAAAGAATTGAATTTCAAAGAATGAAAGAAAGATTGAAAGAAGAAAAAAGTGTGGATAAAAGAAAAATGTTCCAATTGTAGAAACATGACTATGTATCTAGCGGAGGACGTGGCCACCCCCAACAACCAATTCTTAGACCCTCTCCAAAAAATTCTGTGCTTTATCAGAATTTGGAAGTAGTTTTTTTTTTCTTTTTTCTTTTTAATTTCAGTTTTTAGATATACTGATACAAGATTTTTTTTTATTAATATTGTTATTTTATCCGAGACTTCACCATTTTTTTATGGGTGCCCCAACCTTCGCCAAAAATATTTTCAGAAATAAATTCATACATATGGTCAGAATTATTTTTGGACGCTGAAAACACGACGAAAGCTTAGGTGTTAATTCGGCCGAAAATAAAAATATTACGTGAATATAAAAAAAGTATAATTATGATTTTTATCCTGAACTTTCCTTTTTTAGAAAGATATCATAATCTATACAAAAATTTACAATTTAATACATGAATTTTATGATTTTTTACAAAATCTACGCACAGATGGAGTAAAATCAATGGCATCATCGTTGATAAATATCCCTACACCGCAGTTATTTTCTTAATTATTCCTGTAATTTGGTTGTGGGTTTTCACCACTCACTAGCTCGGTGAAGATTTGGTGAAGTATGTCCTTTGAAAAATCTATTATTAACTAAAAATCGATGACATTTTTTTGTGGGCTTTTATCACGATCCATGGTGGAATCAAGAATGTACTTGTATTCTCAAGTCTTTGTTGACTGATTTGGAATAAGTGATGTTCTAAATTTTGGTTTTTTAAATGTCACGACGTTAAATGGATGTGAATACATTTTTCTTCAATAAAGTCTTGAGGAAAATATCTATGAAGCAATCTAAAAGTTTTATTGCAGAAGGCCAAGAACATCTTGTTTGCAAGTTTAAGATGTCTATTCATGGGCTTAAACAATCATCAAGGTCTTGGAATATATATGTTGATCAAGTAATCAAATGCAATGAATTTGATCGATGTCCAAATGGAAGTTGGGTGTACCAACGATGTGACGGAATGGTGGTATTCTTAGTACTATACGTAAATGATTTTCTTCTTATTGAAAATAATAAGAAAGTATTGTTAGATATAAAAATATGGTTGTCTAACAAGTTCGATATGAACGAATAAGGAGAAGTTGAACATGTCATTCGGATTAAAATTATTCAAGATAATACAAAAATGGTGGTGTATTTATCTCAAGCGTCTTTATATTGTATTATGCTCAAGCATTTTAGCATGCATGATTCCAAGATAGGCTTATTACCTTCCTAGCATGGAATTTCTCTAAGGACATGTGCCGGAATATAGAAAAGGAGATAAAGAACATGAAAGATATCCCATATGCTTCGACAATTGGGAGTCTCATGTATGAGATGCTATACATGGGACTCGGTATATGCTATGTAGACGGCATAGTTGCTAGATATTAGTTAATCCCGGACATGGATACTAGTTTTCTTTGAAACATATACTCAAGCATTTGAAAATGAACTATGGAGTATATATGGTCCACCAATCAGATAGTTTATATCACATGGATTATACAGACTCATATTTGCAAGGACAAAAGTATATTAACCTCAATGTGTTCACCTTGAAAGATGGAACCACTCCAGGAACTGGAAGAAATGTTAAGCAAAAATGCATTTTTGACTCCACAATGAAAGCAAAATATGTAGCCGGTAGATAGTGTCCCCATAGTCGAAGGCAATGGATAAAGATGGGTAACTCTTTTTCGTGTGCTTGATAGTATATTTATATTTATTTAATTAACTACGTCTTGTGCTCCTGATTTTTTTGAAATATTTCTATTTCGTTGCGTCTCTTTGTTCCGTTAAGTTCATATTACTATTAATAAATTGGGTCACTCCTAAAAATTAGATATATACCTCATCCTGAGGTACTTTGTTCCTTGCAATCAAGTTGAATTGTGTTTTGAGTGTTGAGCCTCCCTTCACTTTATCACAAAATATAAGCTCTAAATTTTGGAATAGTCAAATCCAGTTGGGTTATAATTCAGAATCAAAATCTACAAGAAGGATGCACATATGAATATCAATAACAAAGGATGCCTTTATTTTAAACTTAGACCAGACTTGAATACAACAGCTGAATAAAGTAGATAACTGAAGTTGCACAACTGATAAATCATCACATGAAACGGTACAATAGTAAGAAGGATACATTGCTAAGCCTTAGAACATCAGTAACATCCGTGCTTAGTTTCACGCTAGTCGACCATCTAAGCTATTGAAAAACCGATTATCCATCAAACTTAGGGAAGCAGAAGTAAGCAGATAGACAAGATTAAAGGGTTTATGTCCAGAAGAACGTCTGGTAAGGTAATGGTACCACTCAGTGGTCTAGTCAGATGTTCCTGAGCTCTCAAAGTAACACGATATCAGCTGGATACGTCATAAATTCTCTATTCTTCATCACTGTCATTTCCAAAAACTGAAGCAACAGCAACCTTTGGCTTCTTGTTCTTCGCAGAGTTACTAATAGAGCTCTGCTTCATCAAACATCAAGGCTTATTATGATCGGCAGCAACATATACTAACATCCCAGAAAAATAAACCACAGTGATAGGCAAGAAACGGGCAGTAGTTAATATTTGAAGTCAACAATGAATGAAAGTTGCAGCTGCTACAGGGCACATAAATTAACTCCAACCACTGCAAATGTATTACTCAGGCACAGATGGCTTCAGGAATTTCAATAAAAGCACATGTATATATATCTCTATATACGTACAACATCATCTCCTTGCATTCTTTGAGGTGGCTTGTCGACACCATAAGGAGACACAATTGAGAAAAATTTATCATTCTAGACTTACTAGAGGGGATAAGCATTTAGAAAATATTGGTGACTAAATCCATCTATGACAGAACTGATCATTCTAATTTTTCAGATACAAGGAAACCAAATTCTGATTTTAAGTATCAGATCAGACCTCAAAAGTATCTAAACACAAGAGATAAATGACACATGAACAAATTCCTTACTACGTTTTTTATGTAATCATGACTTACAGATCCCGTTACCTTTACTTGAGCAGTATCGATAATGTTCCTAAATTATAAGACATGTTCAATTGAACACTTTAATGTAGCCTATATCTCAAGGTTGAGTTCCTTCAGGCAAACTTTCTACAGGTCTTGAATCAATTTTATATAGAGGCTTTGCTCATATTACGTTAGCAACAAGCATTCTGAAATCATCATTTCATGTGGGACTATCAGCAAAACATCAATAAAGTTTTCTGCATTAGTGCACGTGGAATCCACAGCAATTTCTTTGATATTAACTCTTCTCTTCTTCTTTTTTTAAAACAAAAACTCTTCTCTTCAAGTATGGCTAGTTCTAGAGTCATTTAACTTTACCATGAAACAAAAGATGAAAGCAGATGTAACATGGAAAGCTCTCAATATAATAAGGAGGCATTTACTTTTAGTGATAGGATAGGTTGATAAAATAATACAGGCTAATACATTGTTTACTAAGATGGATTGGAACTTTAAGATAACCCAAGACTCTTGATAATTTCTATAATTTGAGATAACTTGCTTGATTCATATCCCATTGAAAGGGGTAGGATTGGATAATTACTAATGATGAGAATAAAAATACTCAATCATCAATCATGCATGTTATCAATCATGGAAAGTAAACACTCCATAGAACAACAGCTGAAGGGATAAAAAACAACTGTTTATAATACAATCTAAACAAATAAGCAAAAGAAAATAGTGAATACCTTGGCTGTGCTGCCTTTTGCAGAAAATCCGAACTTCAAAACTTTTCGCTGGTCTTGGTCTGCAACTGCAGTAGCACTACTTGGTACAGGAGGAGCTGGAAGGGTTCCAGCTTCCTCCTGATTCTGCATCTGTTGCAGCTGCTTATGTGAATCAGCCCTGTCCAAAGTAGACAAAATCTTTAATTGAAAATATAACTAGCAAAACACTAGTAACCACTTCGTATTCATGAACTTCCAGGTAACAGATAAAACAGGTTTTGGTTGATAACGAGGACATACATCTGCTTAAACTTAGCCATCTCCCTCTCTTGGCGTTGTTGTTCTCTTTTCAGTCTATCATCGCGACTGCTGCTTCCATGCATATCTCTCATTTGTTTGAACCTCTGAAGTCCGGAAAATAAATAGAGACTAAGTTCCAGGGCTAATAAAGCAATAAATAAGAAAACCGGAAAATAGGCGTGCATCAAATGGGAAAACAAACCTTTCTGTGGTTGTGGTCATAGGAGCTTAAGTGAGCTTCAAACTCCATTGCCAATTTATATTGCTTGTTGCAGAGATCACAATAAAACACCTTCCGTATTTCTTTCACCTCACTTTGAATTTTATGCTCACGCTCTGCTATAACCTGGATTTTAATAATGTGCAGAAAGCAGGCAGTAGAAGCCACCAGGTAATAAAAACTTCACGAAATTCTCAAGATCTTCCAAACTTGATGTTCCCTTTATGATATACCATTCCCATCAAAAGACACACATATAAGCTATATGCTGCCTTCTGCTATTAGATGTATGTTTCAGAAAAAGTAAAATATTAACTCCAAATTACCCGGAGTTGAAAATATAAATATACTTTTTTCGGACATCTAGGACAAGTTTGAAATGCATACCTCTCTCTTCTTTACAAGTTCCTCGGTCTCTTCAAATTCAATATCAAGCTTTCTACGCTGGATGTTTTCTTCAGCTGTAAAATAATCATCTTCCTCTTGTTTTCCCAGACCTAATTTTGCATTCCTTATTCCTGATTTTATCGGCTCAATTATCCCTAAAATGTAACAGTGTAACATGTTGAGGCAAGACAAGATGATGAGGATAGGTAGCAGCCCTAAGGCAAGGTGTATAGCATAACATAGAGCTTAGACAACATAAGGTAGATGCTAGGAGCATACAGTCCACATACATAACAACAGTAAAAATTAAATAGATTAATTAGAGACCAACTCTTATGAGATAAATGAAATGTGCCAAAGTCAGACAGACAAGCAAAGGTAGTTCATAGCTAAACAGACCTTGTTCATCCTTTCCAAGCCCCTTCCCTTTCCATCCCATTCTCTGCAGAAGCCTAAATCCAACATTTGATGAAGTCAGCTGTGTCTCTAAAGATGCTTGCTCCACATTATCCAAATCTACATTCTCAGTGACTCTATGACCAATTGGTAAACGAAAATCCTCAGCAAGATCCTCAAGAACAGTAGCCTCATATGCCTATGACAGGAAACATTAAAACATGTCAGTGCAGTAATAGTTGTGTTACTTGATTGCCTTAAATACAATTGCAAACAACATAGTAGAACATGACACAAGATTGAGACTACGTCATAAAAGCAGAACCTTTATATTACACACCGACGATGAGTATCAAATATATTACTCACGGTAGGTGGAGTCACTAGTCATAACAAAAATTAAGAATAGGCGCTCCTAATGAATCAATTTACCAGTAATCACAGAAAACAACAAGACCTTATCGAAGAAGATGTAGAAAAAAATAGAACAAACATCGAAGTAGAGCTACATAGTCTGATCCAGAAGAACGTATAGTGAAACAAAAGCACGGTCCACATGTAGGTACAAACACATTGTTGATGTCAGAGTGAGGCTTCTCTTCTATGTAGCAATTATCATCTGGTTAAGTACATACAACTTATCATACCATAAACAATTTAGCATTCATCCACATTCAAAATGAACACATACATATGTAAAGAAAAGAAGCGTAAATCAGACAATCAATCAATACAATCCTTACCTCATCATCTTTTTGTTGTCTTCTCATGTGCATCTCCTGTTTACCACTATACCATCGACTATCCATGTGTTCAAGGCCCCTAGAAACAATCAAAACCAACAAAACGACAAAAAGTAAATAAATAAACCACTCATTTCAAGATTCAGTGACACCAAATGAATCGGTTTTACACTCAACAGTCAATAAAGCATCATGCAGAAACTCATTAATTGAGGAAGACCATATGAATCAAAATAATCCAGTAGATAGATTATTAATTTAAAAAGTGATACGATCCTCGCTGGTACGAAGGATTTATCAGCACGCGAACGGAAGAACGAACAAGATGGAATATCCCAAAACCTCTGAATCTAACCCTCGAAGTGATATAGGTCAGTATTTCGCCTATACCCCAACTAGATAGTTGACACAGCAACTCGGGGACGATGAATGACACACGAACGAGGGATGGATATCTCGTCGATACGTCGATAATTGAATTTCTTGGCAAATGCAAGAAAATTCAAGAGCTAATGAAGAAGAATAAAACTCACATATATTCGTAAATCAAAAGCTGAATATTTTCATATGCTTACAAGCCTTTATATAGGCTGAAAAATGAAGTCTAATCCTTATCAAAGAAGTAATCCTAATCTAAGTAGGAAACTAACTAATAGAAGAGATCTAATTGAACTAGAAAACTATTTAATCTAACATCTAAATGGACTGCGAAAATAATTAAAAAAAAATAACGTGGCCCACAATATCAAACGGATCTCGGACTCTATCATTCCCCTTCTCTTGAAAAGGATTTGTCCTCAAATCCAGGAAAGGTTTGGGCCCAGCCTTATATCCAGCCTAGAATAAGCCTCATGGCGATGTGGGACGATCATCTCCACCCCATAAGACCCGACCGCCTCGATCGGCGATCCGCGAACCCCATGAGACATCGACCAAGCGGAAGGTCGGTTCGATGCCAAATGATACAATCCTACCGGTACGAAGGATTTATCGACGCTGAACGGAAGAACGAACAAGATGGAATATCCCAAAACCTCGAATCTAACCTCAAGTGATATAGGTCGATTTCGCCTATACCCCAACTAGATAGTTGACGCAAGAACTCGGGGACGATGAATGACACACGAGCGAGGGATGGATGTCTCGTCGATCGTCGATAATTGAATTTCTTGGCAAATGCAAGAAAATTCAAGAGCTAATGAAGAGAGAATAAAACTCACATATATTCGTAAATCAAAAGTGAATATTTTCATATGCTTACAAGCCTTTATATAGGCTGAAAAATGAAGTCTACTCCTTATCAAAGAAGTAATCCTAATCTAAGTAGGAAACTAACTAATAGAAGAGATCTAATTGAACTAGAAAACTATTTAATCTAACATCTAAATGGGCTGCGAAAATAATTAAAAAAAATAACGTGGCCCACAATATCAAACGGATCTCGGACTCCATCAAAAAGGAAGAAGGAAGTTTTGAGCATTGCTTGAAGTAATTCTCATCTCCAATTAATTGAAGTTCAATTCCAACCTAATAGCATCATTTGCCAATTTCCAGGTCATACACCGATGATTCTCCAATTTACGTTTTTTTGTGAAACACCAATCTAGGGTTCCGACATATGAATATATGGAAATATGCAACAATTTTCAAGCAGAAGCATGGATACATATGAACACAATAATATTTTCGGTAACCTGGTAATAATATATTAATAGATCAAGCAATACTACACTAATCAATCAATAACTTGTAGGTTTAAAGAGAATCATAAAAAAATGATTTACAATTCTATCTCTCTTCTTTGGTCCTTCAGAGACAAGAAAAGAAGAGCTCATGAAATTAGGTTTTGTTAAACTGAGGGTGGTAACTGTTTTAAGTCTCTGGTGCCTTTTTACATATATGAGGGCTTTAACTTAGTGATTGCTCAGCTAACCTCTTAAATACCTACTTGACTTTTGTGTTAGGTCAAGCATTAAAAAGATTTTGGAGTAATGTAGATAGGATTTCACAGAACTATGAAGGTCAAAGTTAATATTTGTTTTAGAAATGATGAAAACTTTTGACTGCAGAAGCCAAATCATGCCTGTAAAAGTTTTCAGGAAAAATGCTTAGAATCAGAACGAGTGTATGTTTTGAAGTTTTAAAACATTTTTTAATGTAGATGTCACATAATATATGGAAAATGGGTTTTGTTTCAGGAGACTTATTTTTCTAATTCACACTTAAACAACAATGCAAATTAGGAGTTCAGATTTTTTTTAATCCACGTGTGAAGGGTGAGGTCAAGAATTCAAACACCAGCACTTTCTCTCCCCATTTCACCCAAAAAAAAGACTTACTACTCTTAATTTTCTTATTATTACATGCTATAATAATTAACACAATGATACTAGGTTTACATATAATATTTTACATTAGAAGAAAAAATAGATAGAGTTAGGAAGGAAGATCTATAAACAAAAGTTAATTACTCCAATGGTATTGAATACGTCTGGACCTGTCAGGAGCAATCTAGAATTTAAAAGATTCAGCATGGGGTTAAAAGTAATGGATCTGATATGAGATATGAACTTATAATTCGGGCTCAAATGAATTTCATTAGTCATTCCCTCTAACATTTAAAGGAAAACCACTGGCCACTGGCTACAAATTAAAATTGTGAGCCCAAGAAAAACACGAGATGTGTGGTTAAGTTCTACTGGACCGAGACTAAAGCTTAATAGAACCATTTGTCTTACACATAGAGAAAATAATTTGATATCAATAAAACGGAAACATCACTTCAAGTACTACACATAAAATGTAACTATCATGACTACCATAGAATTTACAGAAGAAGACTTAATGAATTGTATTGGAGCAGTGACTATGGTTAAGACTTAAGACAATCAATGATCAAAACATAACATCTATATACTTCAGGTCTCATTGACATTGTGGAAGAAGTTTTGTATTTATATTTTATATATATGAAAAAGTGATTGATTGCCTCATGTATTAGAATTTAAAATATCTCAAGTAATATGCTTACAGATGTATCCTTAATAGTTGTGAACTTTTTTTACATGAACCTAGGATATAGGATAATAGATGCGGACTCTGTTTAGCTTGAAAATTTTAAACTAATTATTCAGCGTAACAAAGTTAAATTATGCTTAAGGAAATTTTCAAGCACCTTAAAGGGTCATCAAATGATCAAAACAGTCTCATATAGCCATCTCATCTCAATTATCAATCTAGCTCACATGGGCAAAAATTCCATTAGAATCATGGAGGACAAACTCAGCTAGAAGGACATCTAATTCGAATTGATTGAGTCCCTGTTTTAATAGAAGAAAAAATTATATCATACGGGTGGAAAGGCAAATATCAACGATAGAATGTCCGGAGCAGCACAAAAAAAAGGAGAAGAGAAAACTTAAAGAGTCACTTGATAAATCTGAACCTTCAGCGCCCAAACTCCTAACCTTCATATGGTCATTCATAGGGACTACATTCAGCTTTAAAATCATACACGACTAACTCATCTAGTATCGACAGGGAATAAGATTCAGGAAAATTAAGAATGCAATCAAATCGAGCAGCACAACACCAACTATGCAACAATGGTAAATCCTTCGATCTTTATTAGTTTTCTCAGTAAGGGACTAAAATTTGCAAAAGAAACTGTAAACGAGATGCAAAACACCTTACAGAAAATCACAGTCAGAGTTGAAGGAGCAAAAATTCGAAAGACACAAATTTGTGACAAATTAAATAACATCCACCAACCAGTTACAGCAAACAACTGTAAAGCCAACACAATCTCTTTCCGAAATCACAGAGAGTAGAATTCATAATGTTGCTACAACGTGTGCGTAAACTAATACCGAAGAAAATTCAGTAAAAATCGAGTCTTGAACTGATCGAAACCACTAACCCTAGAACCCCATAAACACGATTTAACCCGCAAGAAAATTACCTCTTGACAACTATTTTGGAATGAAAGATTGCTCTTCTAGGCCGATCTGGGATGCGAAACTAACCAATGGATTTTCATAGAATTGCCTGAATTTTGGGTTGGAAAACCTTGCACAGGTATATAATTGTGAGAAGCTCAAGGAATTGGTAACGGAGACGTGATTTTTTCACTCGCACTATTGATTTTTCACTCGCACTATTTATTCTATAGCAAGTAATAATGCATAATTTTTGCAATGAATTTTAATTTAGACATGATTTTTTAGAGCCCATCGGATTTGGAATTGGACTGGATCTGAAAATAAAGTTACGAAAGAACTCGAATCTATAAAGTCCGCTCAGATAGCCCTTCTAACCGATTGGGCTTCGGGTTAAAAAGTCCATCAAATTTTGTGTTTTATTATTGATTATATATATCGATATTGATGATAATTTAAATTTTTATTTGTTTATTTATTTGGATTATGATTTTAGTAACCTGTAATTATCATGTTTTAATTTGTTTATTGCTGTATTTTAAATTGATGTCCAATTTTAGATCTTTAATATTTTTATTATTTTAATTTGATTTGATGTTATTAGATTTAATATGTTATTGTTATCATATATTAATTTTCATCTTTTTGTAACTAAGAAAATATGATTTTCTAAATATCTAAAAAATAAATAAAAATTAAAGCACCAGGTGGATTTGGCCTGTCCCGTTGCTTCAATTTTTATTTTGAAGCACCGAACGAGATTGTGGTTTACTAAATTATGAAGATAATATTTTAAAAATTAAAGTATTGGGATGGGCTCCAAAACTCCAACCTGACATATTTTGAGTCGGGTCGGGTCGGACTAGCTCGATAAAAGTGGCTTGGCCTGATGGTTCCGGGTCGGACTGGCCCAGTCCAACCCATCCATTTCTCAGCTCTATTTTTTAATTGTTTTAATACAACATTCACTTTTTAATTTGTACCATATTTCTCACCCTTATTTTCTTCGACTATCAAAAAGTTACATACCATATAAACAATGTATTTTTGTGATGTAATAAAAAGGAAAGCTATAATTGTAAACCACGATCGAATTTATGGAAGCATTGGTTTATACATTCCTTTTAGTCTGGAGCCTGTTTCCTGTCTTTGTTTCTATCTCATCGTATCCTTGGTTGATAATAGTGGGCGCAATGCAAATAATCTATGCAGCTTCAACATTTCTCGATCAACGGAATTTAAAAAAAGAGTACCGCATTTTCAGAATTGTAACCCTCCCATGGCATATAAGCTACTAATACGTTTTTCCCCAAAGCATTGAATTGGATCCATGAATCTAAGAAATGGTGAGAATTCTTGATCTCTCTCAATATCTCTGACAATTCTACAAAAGAATACTTATCAAAAGTATATGATCCGTTCATTTCCACCTCATTATTAAATAAAGTTGTTTTATTCATAGAAAATAAAATAATATTTTTTCCCTTCATATCGCTCTCTTTCATTTTTCTCTTTCTCAAACTCCTCTTCCACATTAGCATTGTCGATCCTCACAAGTAACGGGCTATGAGCGACACAACAAAAATAGGCCATCTATCTATTATAGAGGCACAATTTAATATATCATAAAATGCACAATATATCACTTATATCAAATAAAAGGAATATGTCCAAATTTTGATATAGCTCCAAATCTAAAAACCAATTAATGCAAATACAACATTAGCATCGAACAAGTTAGCAAACAAATTTCTTTATATTAACAAATCTCTTTATATGTATAATGATTTGAACTGATTGGTCATCAACCTTGTAAAAACGAAATACGAAAGATTCGATACCGTACACACCAAGGGCCCGTTTGGTAGGTTAGTTAGGTTTCGTCTAGTTAAAATGTACTGTGTAGTTAGGTTTTGTAACCTATCACTTTTGTAGGTTACAAATCCTAAAGAAATAGTGCAAAACAGAGTTACCAAACAGACCCATCCACCAAGCCCGTCATTAAAACACAGGCCATAAGGATACGAAATAGAGCTACCAAACAGACGCATTACCCATGATAACTTTACAATCCTATCGAAACAAAGCTACCAAACAGGCTGTTACGATTCGATTCAATAGGATATATGAATAGACAACTTGCTCTTACACTTTAACTTTGATAATCAATATTAAAGATGAAGATCAATAAAAATATAATTTCTACTATTTATATTTGTGATTCCTAACGGTAAATAGTTTTTTTGGAAATTATTTTTTAGATTGCAGGCTTGGGTGGTTGTCTCGGCTATTTCAAGTTACAGACGAAGCACAAAAGATTGAATCAGAACTCAGAAGACGAATCGTTGTAATTGATACATAATTCTAATATATATATATATATATATATATATAATGGATCTTACTATATATTGATGGGAAGATTAGCACCCCACTTCACTTGAGATTCTTACTTAAACCTAATCATACAACTTTGAGAACTTGATAGCTACGAAAATGACTTTAGTGCTGCAAGTTCTAAAAAGTTGGACTATGACCAAATGGTAAAAGATTTTTGGCATGAAAAGGTAGAAGCGCACTAATTCTACAACCAAAGGAAGAAAACTTCACAAGGATTGGAATATATCTCTTCTTTCCCAGAAATATAATAGCACTATCACAGAAAATGCAGACCCCTTAATACAAGAAACTTGAGTTTATTTTTCCTTCCTATTTTCCCTACATTTTCTATAACTAGTTGAAGAGGCATATAATTTAATGATCAAACATTTCGAATCATATGTTATAGTTAGGATAAAATCGTCTCTAATTATATCCAAATCACCAAAAATAAGCTTGTAGTTGTTTATGATATTTTAAACAAGAATTTACACGAAATTAACAACCAACATCCAAAGTCAAGTATTCGCATGGAACCTTGAACAACCTAACGAATAATTTCAACAATTTCAAATAATTAATGGAATAATTCAATATTTAATTTATGTGAAGATAACAACTACAATATAATAATTTATATTACAATAAAAATTCTTAAAGCAAATGGGGAATATGAGTTTCCGTAGTTGTAAGTACAATTAACTTGGACTGAGACAACAATATCTTGCTCCTACTTTGAGTTAATATGTTTTATTAGGAATCCGAAAAGGTAGACACTAGACAGCTTGTAAGCAATGTAAGAAATCAAACAAAATGTGTGTGTGTGTTGGCCTAGTGGTAGAGTGGTTAATGTCCGAGGCCAAAGATCTCGGGTTCGAGTCCACCGTGATGCAGCCTTTAAAATTTCTGTATTAATTGACAAAAAAAAAACAAATCAAACAAAATGCAAGCTTAAATGTTTTTTTACTTGTATAATTATTCTGCAATTTTAAAATAATTCGCTTCAATACATCCCCAATTTCAACCTTTAACTATAAAGAAAAAAAATATGAAAAATAATATCACTAATAAAACATGCATGTGTTTATGTACAAGTATAATTCAATTCAGAATTTGTTTAGCCTTTAATTTTTTTTATGTGATGTCCCAAAATAAAACACTACCTAGCATGAAAAATTATTTTTCATAAGCGGAGTCACAACACAAAGATATGATTATTGTATCACGCTATTAACTATCAATATTTTTATTAAAAAACATATCAAAATATAATTAATTACCTTGAAGATGACATTCGTGAAAATCTTTAAAAAAAGCTTATGCTCTTAATTAATGTTAATGTGAACTAATTTATGTCAATTGGAACCGAGGAATACACAATTAACAAATGGATAACCATTAGAAGCAAATCACCACATATATCATGGATACGATTAAGTTATTTTTATGATTTCAGACCAAATCTCGTTACATAAAATATGATGGATGGAGTAAAATAGGCGTTCAACTTTCCTCGTGGATAGCTATTAAATTATTTTTGGTATGAAACTGGGGTTGCATAAAAAAGTAAAGTACGTTACACTATTTTATTGATTAAAAAATATTCTTTTGACGGGTTAAAAAGATTCTTTTAATGATAAGGTTTAACTTGATTTTTGTGTGGTTTATTAACTAGATATATATTTTCGAACACATATATAGTAAGAGGTTCAAATAATAACCTGATATTAATCTGGTGTATTGATGGCATATATAAGTAAAACATATAATGATTGCCTACATACTTTCGTACATTATTCGTATAGAGTTAGGTTCAAATGAAAACCATTTTTATTCTAAAAACTAAGAACCAAATGAATTCATTATGAAAGTTGATGAATCATTTGGATAAGTTCTTGAATTTAAAATTCGGAAATTTTCATCCGGTTCGAATCTCATGCGTGAAAATTCCATTTTTTGGATTCGATGAATTTTACAATGATTCATCAACTTTCACAATGAATTCATCATTTTTGGTTCTCACATTCTCACGATAAAAGTGATTCTCACGTTAACCATCTCTCTCTCTCTCTCTCTCTCTCTCTCTCTATATATATATATATATATATATATATATATATATATATATATATATATATATATATTATGATCCTAATAGATCAAAAGTGAAAAGGTAGTAGGAAAATCGAACTACTAAGAATCCAAATTTTAAATTAGTGAAATTCAGGCACCATTATTTATTGTATACATGTAAATCAAGAAATATGTACAAAAATGTTACCAATTTATTATATGGTCACTGGGATGTTACCAATAGAATTTCTAGCCTATGTTGGGACTACTAGAGATGGACTTTGTATTCACATATAAAACTAAACAAATTAAATAAAAGTTTTCAACAGATAACTAAGATTTTTCCATTAATTGAATTTCAAAGGTTCAAGTAATATCATTTACTACTAATATTTGTAATTAAACTTATGATTAATTTATGTACGTTAATATTTCAAAATATACTATTCATATGGTAAAGATACAAAATACCCATAAAGATTGAAAAATAGTTATTTTGTATTAAATATCGTTTTGCTCTTAATTCATGATTAACAAATTTTGTGGTTGTGAATTTTAGGTAAAATAGGGTCAATTCACGATTAAGAAACTTTGTGGTCGTGAATTATAGGCAAACTAAAATATGGTCATATCACTATTAAGAAGCTTCATGGTCGTGAATTGTCAGTAAAATATGGTTGATTTAGACTAAGGAGTTCCATAATTATGAATTATTACAATAATAAGAGTAAAATTATATAAAGGCTATTTCTTTAAATCCTATAATAACATATGGACTATATTATTAGTTACAAACCTGACATTGCCTTTCTATCTACCAAAAGGCTTCAAAGCAAAAGATGCGTGCTTTTGGATAATGTTTCACGTAATTTGCCAAACAACATTATTATATACATAATACATGTATATATGTATGTATGCATCTATACATGCTTTCATGGAGAAAAATAGCACACTTTGAAGGATAAAATATTAATAAGACAATTAAATATTATGATAGAATTAAAATAGGTAATCAAATAGCTGGCTTACTAGATTAGCTAGACCTACCAAAGTTTTTCACATGAACTTGTACATGTTACAAGTGATGCTAATAGTAATAGCTATCCATTTATTATATTTATTAACCAATAAAAGCAGATTACAGCTCTCTTTGATAATTACAAAATCTCTTTATTTACAAGATTTTCCTTATATATTACTATTATAATAACATATTTACAAAGTTCAATAAACCTGTAATATCTCTGCTTATTATAAATTTTAAGGACAAATTAATAATTTAATATAAGATAGCTATTTCTGAGAACGTTCTCAGAAATAGCTATCTTATATTTAGTTAACTAAATATTATATATTTATATTTTATTTATTTTGATATAAGATACGAATCTTCTTGTATCTAATTTTCTTAAACTAAAATTTATCTATTTTACAGATATATATTCGTAGCCTTTACGTATAGCGGGCATGTGCCATTCAGCTAATCTACATCTTTTACAACGAATCTACATATTCGTAACTTTTTTTACGGATTCATCAACTTTCACAACGAATTCATCATTTTTTGATTCTCACGATAAAAATAGTTTTTACGTTAACCCTCTCCTACGTCTTTTACTCTGTGAAATATGCATAAGATGTGTAAAGATGATGCACGAATGATATAAAGTTGTACACAATGAAAATTTTCTAAAATTATTTTGTTGTGCAACAATTTTAAAATATTTTTGTTGTGTACAACTTATATATTTTGTTCATCAACTTTATATGTCTATGTATAGTTTTCAAGTTCTCACAAAAAATAAGTTCTTACTAGATCTATCCCTTATATATATGGTTCGATTATAATAAAAACCTATTTTTTGGTAAAAACTTAAAGAGTAATGCACTTCATGTACAAAGTAAATGCACTTTATGTATAAAAATAATGCATCATTGAATTTTGGTAAAAGACAAAACTATTCACCAATATTTCGTAGTGCAGTAACTTTATACATAAAGTACATTAACTTTGTATGTAAAGTGTATTAGTTTATAGGTTTTTACGAAAAATAGATTTTTATTTGATCTATATATATATATATAATCTTCAATTTTTTGATTTGTTACAATTAGGATCACCCCTAAATTTTCTGGAACCGAAATTTCGAATAGTAATTGACTAAAATTTTAAATGTAAATAAATTCTTGTTGTTCGATTTCTTGATTTGAGAAATTAAAAGATTTGTTTTCATGGAGGAAATGAACATTTTTTGGCGACTTCCAATAGCTAACTACGATGAATTTTATTCCAAAGCAAGTATTAATCTTTATTATCAAATTCAATTTGATTACACCCCTACGATACATGCTAGAGAAAGAGACTTCAAAAAGAAAATAAAAGCGAGGACCAAAAAGGGGCATATAGGATTTGGAAACGTCCCCAATAAGCAAGTTATGGTCAAAATTTGGAAGCAGCGGTCCGTAGTATAAGTTCTTTTTACCATAAGCAAGTTCTGGTCAAATTTTGGAAGCAGCGGTCCGCAGTATAAGTTCTTTTTACCATAAGCAAGTTCTGGTCAAAATTTGGAAGCAGCGGTCCGTATTATAAGTTCTTTTTACCATAAGCAAGTTTGGTCAAAATTTGGAAGCAGCGGTCCGTAGTATAAGTTCTTTTGCAATAGTTTTTACTATGCAAATTCACCTCATGAAATCACAGCCATCAATCAGATCAATGCTCCTTCATCCTCTAGATTCCCTCTCTCTCCCCAATCCCACTATAAATTCAACAGAACTGGACACCCATTGATTTAAATCACAGCAAACACACACACACACACACATTATATCACACTTCCTTGCACAGAAGTAATCAAGGAGAGAAAAATAGAAATGGCAGGAAACAAGAAGAAATCTTCCTTCTCTTTCTTCAGCTTCTTCAAAGGCAGAAGCTCGTCGTCGACGCGGGGCAGTAACTACGAGACGAGAGATGAGCATATGAAAGCTTACAAAGTTTATCCGAGCGACGAAGACAGAGGGCGGTGGGTGGCTGATCCCAGAATCAATGAGATGGCTTCTGCTTTCATCACTCTAACTACTGATAAATGGGGAAAGCTCGACGCCGCCGACTAGATTTCGCCTTCTATATATTCCACCTACATTTGATTAGTTCTGTGTCTATTTTCTTTCTGTTTCATATGATGTTTCTTAGTGGCATGTGACGCTTTGTAGCTATCTTCACCGAATTGCAAATAGTGATCAAATAATAAGATGAAGATTTATTCATCGTGTTGTGTTGTTTATTCACAGCTTTGAATTCACTACTTCAGCTGCTGATTTGTTAGTTTGTTTGGTATTTAAATTCATGTGGATTGGAAGATTAAGATTAAGTGTTTTGAGTGTTGACATGAAATTAAGCATTTGATGATGCATGGATATAGATTTACTTTGGTTTTCAGCTGATCAGACATGGCTGCTGCAATGATTGTACGGCATGTTGTTTGATTTGTACTTGACATATCAAGGATACTTGGGATCAAAGAATTTTGCAGTCCCTTTAATTTTGGAATCCTTAGAATTATTGGGGAGGATGGGTCGATTTTGCAGTACCAGATATTTCATGTTCCCTATTACTTTATTTTATGCTTTTATAGGGGTCTAGATTTTGTTGTTTCTTTAGCTCAACATCATGCATGTTCATGCTTCACAATTATAGGCTTTGGAAATAGATGTATGATAATTTTCATTGATTGAATTGTTACGATTTGAAATGTAAAATAAGTACTAATACATTTTTAGCTATTTTAGAAGTAATTAATTTCTTTGGATTTACCTCTAATTTCCTCCCTCAAATATCAATCCCTTCAACATATATAAAGGTAATTTCCTGGCGTGTTACCAATATTTTTATTTCAAAAATCAAGCTGTGATTTGCAATTATACAACAGAAGCATATTGTTTAGAGGATTACTGGCGTCTTATTAATATAATACAATTAATCCTATATATATACTAGATAAAAAAAACATATATTATCAGCAACAAAGAAATTATACCATGTAAAAAAAGTAATATATACTAACTTGCTAATTTTAGTTGAATTTTATCGTGCAATGAGCCTTCAAAATTCCTTCCTCGTTTCACATCTAAATTTGATGTTAAACTGATATCACACTATCGATCTTCGGTGTTGCTAGTTTAAGCAATTTCATATTACCCACAAAAAGGAAAGGAATTTCATTTTTACATCCCTCCAAACTCTTAATTGTGTTAAAAAGTTCAGCAGTTAGATATTTACTTTAACAGAAGTTTCTTGTAAATCATTATACTTTATTCAACAAAATTTAAAGTGACCTTCATCCCATATCATTTGGTAAACTAACATGCAAACTTAAATCCTATGAATTGGATTATGTCCCAAAACTTTAGGGCTCATTTACTCGATAGTATGAGATAAGACTTGATATATTTAACTGGGATATCTTGTATTATAAAATTATTAACATTAAGTTTGGTTAGATGTATTAAATTATATGCTACATAAATAAATTATGGTCGACGGATGAAACTTTGGTGGTTTAATCTATTAATTTGTGCTAGGAGGGTGAAATTGTGGCAGTTTAGTTTATTGATTGATTAATATATGGTATAATTAGGATTTGCATTAGGTATCCCATCTAAGAGGTGGTATACAGATTCCCAAATATATACATAATGAGTAGGGGTGTAATCAAATCGAGTCGAGCCGAACACCATCATGCTCAAGTTTGGTTTGTTTAGTATCGAGCCGAGTCTCGAGTTTTATTTATCGAATATTTCGAGCTCACGAGCTTATTCGAGCTTTAATCGAACCTAAATAAACTTTCTAAATTTAGATATATGTTTAGAATATTGATTATTTTATTTTAAAAATAAATTATTTTATCCATAATAACATAATATATTTATTGATTTCTTATAAAAAATAAAAATAGTTAGAGATTTAATACAATAATCACTAATTATAGCAAGAAAATAATTATATCTAGTTAATAATTTTACATTTTCAAAGTAAATCAGTTAACGAACTTATTCACGAGCTAACGAGCCGAATATTATCATGCTCAAGCTTGGTTAAGTATTCGACTCAAGCTTGGTTTATTTAGCTAACAAGCTTCACTATACAAACTCGAATGAACTTTTATCGAGCCGAGCTCCGAAATAGCTAACGAATAGCTTAGCTCATTTACAGCTCTAATAATGAGTCCTTATTTTAGAAAGGGTCCTTGTGTTTAGAAGCAAACAAGATATTAGGAAACGATACGTATATTATACACCATAATAACTCCGTAGCAATAAAAATACGATATAACCTAATACTAGAATAAGACGAGTGGAATAGAAATTTTCCATCTCACAAATAGTTTGAATAATATTGGGGATTCACACTTTTTCTAGGGAAAGACTTGCAATATAGGTTGAGCAGGCTTTAAAAGATACGTACAGCTGTAGTGTGAAATGAAGGATGACCATCAAAACTTCTTTCCAGGAAAGACAACCTTTTAAGCATTTTTTTCCTCTGCCCCAAAGCCCACCAAATTCCACTTTCTTCTATTCTACTATGCATTATTTTAGAGTCTCCTTTGTGCTTTCATCTTTCAGGATTCACTGTCACAGGTTTTGTTCCCGGAAAGCATTAATTTAAATGTTCCATAGTTCTTTAATTCCCAAATAAAAAGGGGAAAGAAAAACTCATAGACAATAGGAATATGGTTCTCACGTTGGGATAACAATGATAAAATATAAGGAGGAAAATATAGTTTACATTTTTATGGGGTGTTCTAATGTTAAATTTGCTCTATGGAAAATTGACCGTACGGAGGTTGGTTGGGCGTTGAGTTTGGAATCGCTATTATAAGATGTGTGAAACGGTGAGACGAAGAAAACTAACAACTTTGTTGTTATGTATGGGATTCTAAACCCAAATTCCATTGCTTATGGCATTTTCATGTTCTCTTAGCACTTTAGTTAATTTTCATAATTATTTTTCTTTTAGGATTTTGATTGTTTCTTGAAGTATGATTCATTTTTAGGTCTATAAATACTTGTTTGATGTTTTATGAGGCAAACTTTGATATTATCATAATAATTCCGTTTTTCATAAAAAAGTATTTATCTTCTACATATATCGTCTTGTGTTAAAAATCACCCTTGAAAGGTTGAACGAAAAGTAGATTGCATATATATAGAAGAGACGTATATAGTACCTAATCCGAACCACTTATAGTGTTTATGAGAACATTCTAGATTGGCACCATGTGGACCCGTATTTTTTTCTTTCTAAATCTGATGATGGTGTTACCTTAAAAATGCATACATTGTGAATTTGTTGTGGTGCATATTTATGTTCAATATTAGCATGTTTGTGTTCAACTTTATACATATTTATATTTAATAATATGAATGTTTTGTTGCCTTCAGAAGCAAGCCTATTTAACTTCTTACACTACAACAAACAAGGTATATTGTTACACCACTTTAACGACACTATTCCATATATGTCTGCATAAGACATTTGTTACGACATCAAATTTTTTAATACTAATTAATATAAATGTTATTACCTCTATTACGGCATTAAAAAAAGTGTGTCGCTATATTTGTTCAACTACAACACAATGAAATGTCCCCATCCAAAAACGTGATTAAAAGTTTCTTTTCTATTAAATTGAATAAAGAAATAATAATTAAAGAAAATAAAAAAATTAATTCAAAACTAAAAGAAGGCTACTTAAAATTCTTAACAAAAAAGTATGGTAAACCTTTTGCATCAAAGAAGTCCACTCACACAAATATCAAAGCTTTCACCCACGTTGAATTGCAAAAAATATATAAAAAAGCTTTACTCACGCCCTACCCATAACTGCAAATCCCTAATTGCAAAAAGAACGAAAAAGGGAAATTAATCTGACCTACTCTGTTAACTCCCCCATCTGAAGCCTTATCTCTTCTTCAATTTGATTTCGATTGAGTTGGTATGGGAAAGAATCGAAGACGGCTTCTACATTGAGAAAGACGACAAGTTGATGTTGGTGCAGCATCGGCGTAATTTCTACACTACCCTCGTTTTTAATGTAATTATTTCGTGAGTTTGTGCATATGTATGTGTTCGTTTCTTCGCGATTATGTGTTCCTCCGCGATTATGAGCGCACCCTCGTCTACTGGAAAGCCAAAAATTATTGATTTGTTCAGTTTTTTACTTTTTCATAGTTTAGATAAGTATGTTTCGTCAACAAATTTTGCTTCACAGAGTTAGAAGAATGTGCAAGGCTCTCCTTTCGTTGTGAAAATGTGAGTTGTTGCTTCGGCTATACAGAATTTTTTCCATTCTATTTTTCTGTAGAAATGAGTGAGATTGGTTTTTGGGGACTTGAGACGATTTACTTGTTAGGTTTGCTTGCATTTTAAGATAGGGGTAATCATTATTTCTTATACATTGTATGCTCTTGCTATTTCAGGAATACTCTATCGTAGTTCCCAGTAATGAATCATCTAAGCACAGGTTAGACACTCTATATAAAGAAGCTTTTCTTCCCTTTGGATTTAAAATGATCTTGAATTTTGTGCATAGATAAACTTTGTCTTGGTCCTTGTGAATATTTGTGAATTCCCTTAATACTGTTGCATTTATATGTACTAGCTCCAGTTTTACAGCCTGCTAATATTTACAATACACGTACTCCCTAGTGGCATGCATTTTTATTATAACTGAAGGGTTTTTTGTTGTTTTTTTCCTAATATTTGGTGTATGAGTATTTAAACTAAAAGAATTGCTAAAAGATGTGAACACTTGAATCTTGATTTTCAGGTAATCAGCGGTGTTAACTTGGGTAACAACTGCGGCTATCACATGTTAGTAACCATACCTTTATTTGAAGTGATTATTGAGATCAATGATTTTGCATAGGCAGCTGAGATTTGTTTGCCCATAATTACCTCCATATTGGCTGAAATCAAGAGCAAGACATATCATCAGAACTGTTTTCTGAATATAGATGTGCCAACTAATGTTATCAACCATAAGGTAGTCTTCTATTTGCGTTGGCAACAACACCATCATTACTTGAGAATTCATATTAATAATCATTCATCACATCATCTATTTCTCAGGCTTCCACTCTCATAATCAAAAGGTTAAGAGCTGATTTTTCATGTTCTTCACTCATTCAACTCCTTACCTAGGCAATGCTTTAGTCTAAACATTGAAAATCTAGAAAAAAAATAGTGATATTTTCTCAAGTCCTTTAAAGATTTTAACTCCTTGTTCAGGGATGTAATGAACTCATGGTGATTGTACAACGGCATCTTTCCCTACTCGTCGTCTCCAACTGATTATCTACTCTTGAATTATTTTTATTTTTGGGAGTAGAAACGTGCCCCATATATATGTGGTAAGTATTACTAAAGTTTTCATTGAAACGTTTTCATTATCTTTGTCAAAATTGATAGTGTTGGTAACTACAGCAGAAAGCTCTTCATTTCCCAAATGAAGAACCTTTTGCCAGCAATATCTTAGAGCATTGTGTTTCTTGATGATATCTCCACTGCATGTGTGATTTGTATTAGTAAAATATTATATTTGATGTAATGTAAAATGTTAGACGATTCATACAGTTAAGTTGATATGGATGCTGCCTTAGAGCCCTCATTTACTGCTATCTCCAATGTTGCAGATGTTGATATCTCCAATGTTGCAGAAGATGAATTGTTGAAGACAAGGAAGAACAAGTGCTACAGCTGCTTGATTAATAAGTTTGTAGTGGATGTTATGCTTAGCTTAGGCCTTAGAGTGGTAGTTAGTTAATACAAGGCTGACTAGTTTTGACTTTAACATGTTTGGAAATTAGATACATTCTAAAAGATTTTGGATTTATCCATTTATGAAATGTTGACTTTTAGTTAACTTGAATTATTCCTGCTTTTTGAATTATGCAGTAATCGTTTAAAATAAAAAATGTGTCTTTCTAAATGTATTGATGTGAATAATAAATTGTAATAAAAATATATAAAAAATGAAATAGGATGACATAAAATGTCGTAAAAAGCTAAATCACGTATTTGACAAGAAAATTATGGCAAACCTATTACGGCACTTTAAAGTGTCTGTATAAGTATTTGAGGCTTTCGCTACACAAGCATAAACGACACATATAATCAACGTGGAGATAGTTCAAATGTCGTAATATCAATTATATAACAACATTTTTAGATGTCTTTAAAGCCATTTTTTGTTGTAGTGTTATCACCTCCCGTTCTGTTGGTTTCTATAGATTTCTGTTTAATTATATGCAGTGTTCTGTTTATGCAAGCATATCATTCTGCATATCTCTATTTCTCTATTCTTCAAACTGCACAAAGCCCTTTTCCAATCTATCAATTTATCTCCCCCGTTCTCACTCAAAATCCGACCAAAACAACCGTTGGAAACTACCACAACCTCCACCATCCCCTTTCTTTCATCTCCTAAATTTTTCCTGCGAAACCACCTCAACCATTCGTCATATCTTTAGTTAATATCAGACCAAAAACTATGCAACTATTTTTCTTGTTGATTTTTATTTTTCTTTCAAATAATTTGTATACCTATGAAGATAGAAGAAAGCGATCTAAAAGAGAGAAGAAATTCAAGAGCAATCAATCTCTAACACATATTTATGTTTAACATTATGCATGTTTGTGTTCAATAATATGCATATTTGTCTAGCTATTTGTATTTTTTTGTGTTTTAACATTAAACATAAAAAATTACTTGTATACTCTTCTTACCATTAAAAATCCGTTTAAAACTTCAAAAATCACAAAAATAATTCAACTATTTGATAAACCAGATAGGGTGTGCATCAGTCGGTCGGTTCGACCGATCGACCGAAATTTTCAAAACCTAAAATTGAACAGAACGAATTTTTTGAACCGAACCGAACCGATTTATAATTTTGGACCGACCGAAAACCGAACCGAAAAAACCGATCGGTTTCGGTCGGACCGAAAAACCGACCGAAATATAAATTATATATATGTTTTTCTAAATAAACATATTTTTATCCTAATTATTTAATTAAAATATTAATTAATTATTATATAAAATATATAAATATATAAAAATAATAGTTTCGGTTCGGTTACCGATCGAACCTCGTAAAACCGAAAACCGAGTTTAGTTAAAATTTTGAACCGAACCGAAAATCGACTTCCTCAAAAACCGAACCGAACCGACCGAAATCGATTGGTTCGATCGATTTCGGTTCGGTTCGGTCCATGCACACCCCTAAAACCAGATCAAATGGATGAGATTGAGTACTACATACTACCTAAAGTTTGGTTACTATATGATCTGTGTGTGCATGTGTGTGTGTGTGATATAATGATTAACTGTAAAATCTATCTCAACCTTTACTCATTTTATCGACTAAATCGTTACATGTTGCATCAGAGGGTGACATGTTGCATCAGAGTGTGTGTGTGTGTGATATAAATGATTACTTATTGCCTTGGCAAAATAAGAAGTTAATTATCTTTCGGTGCACCACATCACGATTTAATCGATGAATCTTTCAATCTAAGCTGTGATGATAAAATTGATACAAAGTGAAAATGTTGTGATAGATTTGTTGAGCTTAAAGGTTGAAGTAGAATCGATAAAGTAAATAAAGTTGGGTTTGGTCGAAGTAGAATCGATAAAATGGGTAAAAGTTAGGTTAATATAATGATAGTATTATTGACCATGTTACGACTAAACTTATGTACATGTCTAAACCAAGCGAGACAGTCACTTAGATTATGTTTATGAGTTATGACAAGATGCATGCCTCGACTATTTTAAGACAATATACATATAACAATATTGTCATTCAATCTTTCAAATGGAACGAAAACCATGCTCAGGTGCAAAATTGAATTCTTTAAACTATTTAAATATATAAAAAATAAGATATTTTAGAAAATATTATTTATGTCTTATGATGTGATATAGTTGTACAAATCTTGCGTTAAATTTAAACCTGGATACTTGATCATTTTGGTAATTAAAAAGTGCTAATTAATTACAAGATAGTATTGGTTTATGTATATTAATGGTGGTCCTTCAAATTTGTTCACATGAATTCTGCTTGTACTAATTTATTTGTTTTCAAGGAAAAGTGCAAAGGGAAAAGAGAAAGTTATATTATTGGTGAACAATTGAATATTTAAATTCAGGATTAAATGATTACTTCAAATCTGCAAAGCGAACACTGAACATCATATTCTATTCATGCTAATCTCTTCACTATCATGTAGCTGTCTATTTAATTAATCCAATTTCTGGAAAATCTTTCTTTTAATTGGTTGGCACCAGCTAAATGTTTGCTTCTTTTTAAAGCTTTTATAAGTGCATGAGTAAATCCTAATTTTTTTCATAAAGCTAAATGCTTGAACTTGTGAATAGTTGTGATCATATTTAATAGTTCTTCAGTTTAACTTGATTCGTTTTTATTACTAAGCAAGGTTTATTCCACTCAATTAAGATATATAATTATATATTTGTCATTTAATTTTACTTTTATTAGTTAATAATTTATTTATCATTTAATTTTACTTTGATTAGTTAATAACTCGTTATTAGGGCTGATAACTTCAAAGTTAGGTTTTCATAATATTACAATAAATTTTATTTTTATAAAAAATATTATTAAAATAATAAATATAATAATGAGACAGGTGACACGTACAAAATTGTGGAACATTAAATTTCCTCTCAAAAATAGCATTTGATTAACAATTTTCTCTATTAAAAAAATGTAAGCAAATCTACTCACTTAATATAAACTGTAATAATCCTCTGTTCCAATTATATAGGTTGATTGAAGTTTTTACAAAGATTAAGAAAATTCATTAGAAAAGAAAATTATACTAATAACTTCCTATTATGCTCATCTTTATGTTTGGACTATTAATTAATGCATGAGTAAATCAAAGAATTAAATAGGAATATATTAGTAAATGAGTTAAAAAGTACTACTATATATTCAAACAAGTATATATATATATATATATATATATATATATATATTCAAAAATGGAAAACAAGCCTATGGGACAGAAGGAATATAAGTTTGAGTGAATATACTAATACTTGTCAATATAAAAAGTTAACACTTTTCATTTTGGTCATATAATATATATCTCACCCTTATTCATGTACATATATGATTGAAATTTTTTTCGGCATCGAAAACACAATTGACACCAGAAATAACATGTAGTTTGTAAGTCATTTCTAACGATGTTTCTGATTTGTGCTTTCTGTATATCATTTTCCGACATCGACCGTGTTTTTTGGTGCCAAAAATCACTTCTATGCTAAAATTATCACAAAATCAATTCATTAGGTTTGATTGAAATATTATCGATATATTAGGTTAAATTTGTCACAATATCAATTTATTAGGCTAAAATTGTGTATTTTTTTAAGAAATATTCATCCTCTTTATAAGGTTGATAAACTTAGATACGAATTCCTCTATCCCAATTAAAAAATAAAAAATGAAAACATTTTATTGAGATTAGAGATGTCAAGATTGAAAAATGGCCACATTTTATTTTCTACAACGAACTTTTTAATACCTTGGATCGCCTCTACATCAAGCAGTAAAGAATTGATTAGCATCACTAATAATGTAGCTTCAAAACAAAGCTACTATCTTTTATTGATATTGAAAATCTTAGAAGATTTTAGTGACCCAAGTTTAACTTGAGCATTGACTGCAAATCTGAGTTAGTTGGCGATTAGTGACTCCAAGAACAACTTCTTTTCAACTTGTGTACATTAACATTGGAACAACTAGAGTACGTATTAGCCATGTTGACGTTATGGTTTTCTATAATTATTATGGTTAATTTCTCTGAAATTATTCGTTTGTTTGTGTAATAACACTTTGTAAACATGGGTACTTAATCAGACTTTTTATCTTTAAAATTTTAGGTATAAAGTGCAAATGAAATAATTAAGAACGCCGCAGCTTCCGGACATAATACTATTTCAAATAGGGAGAGGAATTTTATTTTTATTTTACAATTTCAAATAGGAGAGAATTTTTTTAGGTTAATTTCGGTTATCAATTATCGAACCGACTAGCGGAGTCGATTGATCGCATAGTATCACAGTTAATTTTGTTATTATAATTGGAATGTTTATATTTCGATTAATCGAAATCGAACCATTAAGCAGTCATCTGGATGGTATCAAATAGAAATCCAAGTCCAAGACAAAAAAAAAATTCAAAGCTAGCCGAAGGCCCAGTATTCCCAAACTAAACAAAGAAAACGTCTCTCCCTCTAGAAATAAAACTTTAAACATTACATATTATCAACTGTGATGGTTCTACAGAATATGCACCTCTCTTTTCGCAAACAAATATCCACGCTAACACGTGCATGTTCCTCCATATCTTTAAAGATAAAAAATATATTACGGTATACTTTATTCATTTGCCAATCAACAATGGCTAATTTTGCTTCTTATTCTCTTAAAACATTGTTGCGAATAATATACTATTAATCTGCATATGTTTTGTGGGATAACATGCTGGCTGTTGACGCGAAAATTAAAAGTGATAATGACATATAAATCCCTGATGTCTTAGTTTTTAAATTTTGTCTTTTTCTTGTTTTGATTCCGTCTTTTCATAGATAGCATAGCATAAAACTCGGGTTTCTAAAGGGACGAGGCGAGAAAACAGCCGAAGGCCGACCAAACTGGCCGAGGAACCGCCGCCGCCTCTTCACGCCGCAGTCGCCGGTTGGCCGCCGATTTTGTGGTCGACGAGACACTTTTTGGCTATCGGCCCTTTAGGTTTTGAATTCATAAAATTTCATATTGCTTATGTTTCCATTTTCATGCATCGGTTACGGATTGTTTATCCTAGATATGAGGATAAGCATCAAGTTTTGAAGCTTTTCGCTGCTAAGTTTTGTATCATCTTGCACATGCATATTTTCAAGGTACCCCTTTATAGATTTCAATGTTCTGAACATTTTTGCCTTCTACCTCGAGTGGATTTGAAAACCTGGATGTTGCCAAATATGGATTCGGAAAGTCGAAAACCCCGTTTGCTTCAATCTCCATTTTGATCGTATTGTTGTCTTGCTTCGTGGAATGTGACTCCAAAAATTATTCTGTATTGTTACTAGGTACTTGCCAGCATGATCGATATAGTTGTTGGATTTGTAGATCTCTCCCAGTAGATGTTTTTGTCGGTTAAGGTGGGTTATATTTTGAGTATATATCTTGAGTTATTAAGCTCTGATATTTCAAAAGAAAAATACTGAATGTCCGTGAAAATATTTTGACGCATCTCTATCTATTTAATGTTCTCTATAAAGTAATTGTGGCTCTTACTGGGTCAACAAACTTACTAAGGGTTGTGTACATGAGTGCATAATGCCGTGGATTGATCCCCACTGGTGTACCGACATATGATGTGGCTTCTGGATTCTGCCCATTATCAGTCCTATGATTGATCTCGAAGTGTGGTTCGTCCTGGAGTCTTACTTGGATTATGTTAAATGTGATCTGGAAGTGTGGATCCTGGAGATCAAATAGCTTAGAGTAACAGTGGAATACGCTAATGGGCCCCTCTTAAAATGTTTTGGTTTCATGGAAGTGGATTTATGTTTTAAAACTTTTAAGTTCAGTTGGTTTACGTTATGATTTCTCTACCGTACTACCTTTATTGTTTTTGATGGAGAGTGCGAGTAGTCGACCCCTTTTGTACGCTTGGCCAAAGCATTCATGTAGTAGTCGAGACATTAACGACCTCATGAGCAGAGCTGGTCGGCCAACTCCTTTTGACGAGCTAGACTCTTTGATACCCCATCATTTTCCTTGATTTGAGGTATAGTAGGACGTTCCTATCCCAATAGTTGTTATTGGTTGTCCGTCTGTTCAGCCCCCGTGATTATAGTCGGTTGTATATGATCAACATGGCGTGTCGAGCTTTCAGACACCAATATTGCGAAGATATGTTTGTTTGTTTATTTTCGGTTTCTGTTTCTTTTTATATTTATCTTGTAATTAATAGCGCTTTTTAATTACCAAAATGATCAAGTATCCACGTTTAAAGAGAATCAGCAGCATCTTAAAAGAGAATCAGCAGCATCCCTCCCACCCCATTCCTCCTGATTTATTTCCAAAGAAAAAGAGCTCTTACTCTCACTCCCTCAAGCAATTCATATTTCTCACGCAACTCCTAAGCAAACACCATCCATCAATACCCAACAAAGGCATCAAACATTCAAGTGAAAAGAAAAACGAGGACCAAAAAGGGTCAAAATATAGGATTTGGAAACGTCCCCAATAAGCAAGTTTTGGTCAAAATTTAGAAACAACGGTCCGTATTATAAGTTCTTTTTACCAGTAATTCTTACTATGCAAATTCACCTCATGAAATCACAGCCATCAATGCTCCTTCATCCTCTAGATTCCCTCTCTCTCCCCAATCCCACTATAAAAATTCAACAGAACTGGACACCCATTGATGTAAATCACAGCAAAAAAAAACACACACATTATATCACACTTCCTTGCACAGAAGTAATCAAGGAGAGAAAAATAGAAATGGCAGGAAACAAGAAGAAATCTTCCTTCTCTTTCTTCAGCTTCTTCAAAGGCAGAAGCTCGTCGTCGACGCGGGGCAGTAACTACGAGACGAGAGATGAGCATATGAAAGCTTACAAAGTTTATCCGAGCGACGAAGACAAAGGGCGGTGGGTGGCTGATCCCAGAATCAATGAGAAGGCTTCTGTTTTCATCAATCTAAATATTGATAAATGGGGAAAGCTCGAAGCCGCCGACTAGATTTCGCCTTCTATATATTCCCACCTACATTTGATTAGTTCTGTGTCTATTTTCTTTCTGTTTCATATGATGTTTCTTAGTGGCATGTAACGCTTTGTAGCTATCTTCATCAAATATCAACGAATAAGATAAAGATTTATTAATCGTGTTGTGTTGTTGTTTATTCACAGCTTTGAATTCACTACTTCAGCTGCTGATTTGTTAGTTCGTTTGGTAATTAAGTTCATGTGGATTGGAAGATTAAGATTAAGTGTTTTGAGTGTTGATATGAAATTAAGCATTTGATGATGCATGGATATAGATTTACTTTGGTTTTTCAGCTGATCAGACATGGCTTCTGCAATGATTGTACGACATGTTATTTGATTTGTACAATTGTACTTGACATATCAAGGATACTTGGGATCAAAGAATTTTGCATGCAGTTCCTTTAATTATTGGGGAGGATGGGTCGATTTTGTAGTACCAGATATTTAATATTCCCTATTACTTTATTTTATGCTTTTGTAGGGGTCTAGATTTTGTTGTTTCTTACTAACATGTTTTCCTGCTTTGTAGCTCAACATCATGCATGTTCATGCTTCACAATTATAGGCTTTGGAAGTAGATGTATGATAATTTTCATTGATTCAATTGTTACGATTGAAATGTAAAATAAATACCATCTAGATTATTTGAAAAAGTATATATATTTTAGTTCATCATTTACATTTTTAGCTATTTTAGAAGTAATTAATTTCTTTGGATTTACCTCTAATTTCCTCCCTCAAATATCAATCCCTTCAACATATATAAATGTAATTTCCTAATAATTTATGCTTCACTTCTTTTTGGATTTGAATTTGAAATAAAGATAACTACATTTCAAAAATCAAGCTGTGATTTGCTATTATACTACAGAAGCATATTGTATAGAGGATTACTGGCGTCTTATTAATATAATACAATTAATCCTATATATATACTTGATAAAAAACATATACCATCAGCAACAAAGAAATTATACCATGTAAAATTAGTTGAATTTTATCATGCAATGAGCCTTCAAAATTCCTTCCTCGTTTCACATCTAAATTTGATGTTAAAATGATACCACACTATCTTCGGTGTTGCTAGTTTAAGCAATTTCATATTACCCACAAAAGGAAAGGAATTTCATTTTTAAATCAGAGTGCCCCTCCAAACTCTTAATTGTGTTGGAAAGTTCAGCAGTTTTATATTTACTTCAACAGAAGCTTCTTGTAAATCATTATACGTTATTCAACAAAATTTAAAGACTTTCATCCCATATCATTTGGAGAGGGTGCGTTTCTGGACTTATAAACTAACTTGCAAACTTAAATCCTATGAATTGGATTATGTCCCAAAACGTTAGGGCTCATTTACTCGATTGTATGAGATAAGACTTGATATATTTAACTGGTGATCGATCTTATTTTCGTTAGGGAATTAAATGCACAAGAACACCAAAGATTTACGTGGTTCGATCTATGAATAAGATCTACGTCCACGGAGAGAGAGAGAGTATTCGTGTATTGAGCGAGAAGCGATTACAAAGAGAGTAGATGATCAAGTGATTGATCTAAGAGTAGATGATTGTAGCTGTCCCTCTCTTCTCTAATCTAGCCTCTATTTATACCTATTCATGAAGTTGAGTTCGACTCTGACTCTGATTCCAAGTTGAGTTCGACTCTGACTCTGATGCCAAGTTGAGTTCGACTCTGATTCTGATTCCAAGTTGAGTTCGACTCTGACTCTGATTCCAAGTTGAGTTCGACTCTGACTCTGATGCCAAGTTGAGTTCGACTCTGACTCTGATTCCAAGTTGAGTTCGACTCTGACTCTGATTCCAAGTCTTCTCTCATAAGGATTCTTTTAGATATGCATCCGAATCTTCTACGTCTCCAATTGCGATTAGAGTTGTAGTTGATCGAGGTCTTCTTGGGCGAACTCACATGGGCGAGCTTAATGTCGGGCCCATTTATATTGGGCCGATGCTTGGGCCTAGTAGTTGGGCGTATCTATCATATCCCCCAAAAGGCGTAGAAGTGAGGTCGTGATGGAGGGGGCGGTGGTTGACGTCGCCGCCGCCGAATTCGTAGTCGGCGAGGTGGAGCTGCGTCTGATCTGCCGGTTGAATGTCGCTTGCCGCCCGCCGAGGCGTTCTGCGAAGTCATATGTCGCCGCCGTCCTGCTGAGGCGTTCTGCCGAAGTCGTATGTCGCTGGCTTTGTCTGTAGAGGCGTCTGCCGAGGTCATGTCTTGCTGTTTGTATATCTTGCCGAAGCGTTTTGCCGAAGTCTTGGTGCTCGACTTCACCTGACGAGGCGTTATGCCGAAGTCTTACGTCGCTTGGTCTTTACCTTGCCGAAGTCGCATTTTACTTGGCTTCACCTTGCCGAGGCGTTATGCCGAAGTCGCATGTTGCTTGGCTTCACCTTGTCGAGGCGTTATGCCGAAGTCGCATGTTGCTTGGCTTCACCTTGGCTAGGCGTTCTGCCGAAGTCGAATGTCGCTCGGCTCCAATTGGCCGAAGTCGAATACGCGTCGCCTTGCCGAAGTCGAATATGTAACTTCTGGCTGGCTTCACCTGACGAGGCGTTATGCCGAGGTCTTTGAGCTGGCTTCACCTGACGAGGCGTTATGCCTAGGTCTTTGGGCTGGCTTTCACCTGTCGAGGCGTTATGCCGAGGTCTTTGGACTGGCTTCACCTGACGAGGCGTTATGCCGAAGTCTTTGGGCTTCTTTGACGAGGCGTTATGCCGAGGTCTTCGACCGACTTCACGACGGGCGTTAAGCGGGGTCTTGACTAACCGCTTTGATGAGGCGTTATGCCGAGGTCTTGACCGACTTCACCTACCGGGCGTTAAGTCGAGGTCTTGACCGCTTCACCGACGAGGCGTTAAGCCGAGGTCTTTGACCGCTTCACCGTCGGGCGTTAAGTAGAGGTCTTCGACGGGCTTCACCGACGAGGCGTTATGCGAGGTCTTGACCGACTTCACTGGCGGCGTTAAGTCGAGGTCTTGACCGGCTTCACCGACGAGGCGTTAAGCGAGGTCTTCGGCCGCTTCACCGACGAGGCGTTATGCCGAGGTCTTGACGACTTCACTGGCGGCGTTAAGTCGAGGTCTTCGACCGCTTCACCGACGAGGCGTTAAGTCGAGGTCTTCGGCCGCTTCACTGGCGGGCGTTAAGTCGAGGTCTTCGACCCGCTTCACGATGAGGCGTTAAGCGAGTCTTCGACCGCTTCACCGACGGCGCCACCTTGGCGGCGTTGTGCGGTTGTCGTCGCCGCTTCACCTTTCGAGGCGTTGTGCCAAGTTGTCGTCGCTTGGCCCCGCCAAGTCGAATATGTAATTTAGTGTCGAGGTCGAGGCGGTGAAGGCTCGGGATGCGCGAAGAAGGAGGCTGGAGCTCGGCGGCGGCGAAGGCTAAGGTCGGTTAAGGCGAGGTCGACGCGGCGGAGGCGGAGTCGGCGGCGGCCGTGGTCAGCCGTTGGAGGACCGGCGAGGCGAAGGTCGGCTGGAGGGCCGAGGTGGCGAGGCGAGGTCGGCCTACGGAGGCCGAGGTGAAGGCGGTCATGTCGGGAGGCCGAGAAGATGCGGGCCGAGGCGAGGTCGGCTACGGAGGCCGAGGCGAAGGTAGCTCGTCCTCGTGATTAAGCGAAGGTAATTCATCCTCGTGAGAGTATCCGTCTTGAACTAAGCGAAGGTATCCGTTCTCATCTGAAGGTAGTTAGTCCTCGTAGAGAGTATCCGTCTTCGATATAAGCGAAGGTATCCGTTCTCGTCTGAAGGTAGTTCGTCCTCGTGAGAGTATCCGTCTTCGATATAAGCGAAGGTATCCGTTATCGTCTGAAGGTAGTTCGTCCTCGTGAGAGTATCCGTCTTCGATATAAGCGAAGGTATCCGTTCTCGTCACGAAGGTAGTTTGTCCTCGTAGAGTATCCGTCTTGAAATAAGCGAAGGTATCCGTTCTCGTCGAAGGTAGTTCGTCGAGGTCTCGGGAGGGTGGAGAGTATCCGTCTTGAAATAAGCGAAGGTATCCGTTCTCGTCTGAAGGTATGGGTTCTGTTTTTGCCGAGGTCATCGGGAGGGTGGTCCCCTTATTTCGTCTACATAAGTACCGTCTTGAAATAAACGAAGGTAATCGATCTCGTATGTAGGAATGGTTCTGTTTTTGCCGAGGTCATCGGGAGGGTGGTCCCCACGTCGTCTACATAGAGTACCGTCTTGAAATAAGCGAAGGTGTCGATCTCGTATGTAGGAATGGTTCTGTTTTTGCCGAGGTCATCGGGAGGGTGGTCCCTTTCTTCGTCTACATAGAAAGTACCGTCTTGAAATAGGCGAAGGTGTCGATCTCGTATGTAGGAATGGTTCTGTTTTTGCCGAGGTCATCGGGAGGGTGGTCCCCTACAGCGTTTAGTTCTCCTCCTTAGGGTTCTCCTCCTTAGAGGGTAGGGTTCTCCTCCGTAGAGGTTCTCCTCCTGAGGGTATGGTTCTCCTCCATGAGGTTCTCTCCTTAGAGGTATAGTTAGTCCTCAGAAGGGTATAGTTCATCCTCCGTAGAGGGTATAGTATATTGGGGAGATGCGGTGCATAAGTGACAAATGAAATATGCAAGACTCAACTCAAATACGTAAATAAAAGATTTTATTCATGAAAAGCACGTAACAAAAGTACCTCAACTCGAAATGCGAGGCCGCCTACTTGGAATTGTCGGGTTGCACTGGTTATAATCTTGAGCTACTTTGTACCGAGCTTCTCTAATATAGGCGAGGTCTCCTCTCTTCGATTTCTACAGGGATTCGCCTCGGTTTCTCGATCATCCTCTTTCTTCTTTCTATCGAGGGTTCCACCTTGTCGACCGCTTTCTCTTGTCCGCGTGCGCTTGGCGAACCGATGCTATGTGCCATAGCTCAACGCGATCTTGGGGCTCGATTGACGATCTCCTTGTATAGGGCCCCGGTAAGATGTCGTTTTGGAAAGTCGAGATAATGAGGAGGTCGTTCACGTCTGCGACCTTGAGCTTTCTTTATTGAACACGATCATAAAGTCGCTGATGGACTCGTTCCGGTCTTGCCTCAAGGTGAGGAGATGTGCCGAAGTTGTTTTTGACTCGGCCTTTTGGAAGAACCTTCGATGGAAAGCCTTCATCAGATCGCGGTAGGAACCAATGCTCCCAGGAGGTAGACTGTCGAACCACCGGCGGGCGTTGTCGACTAGTAATTCCGGGAAGAGCTTGCACATATGAATTGTGCCGAGGCGTTGGTTGATCATATTGTACTGGAACTGCGAGAGAAAGTTCTGCGGGTCCCTCAGTCCGTCATAGGGGTGATGCTCGGCACCGATATTTTTCTCGGGAGCGGGTGTCGAGTATTTCGTTTGAGAACGGGGTGACTATCCTCCCGTACCCGTCGAAACCGCCCTCTGGAGAGTGAGGCGGAGTTCGTCGACCGAACTCATTTTGGTAGTGAGGGCTGACCTCGCGGCGGTCGCGACGTCCTTTCCCACGCTGTTCGCCCCTCCCGCGGTCGGTTTGGGCCCCGACTCGTGCGGAGGTGTGAGCGCCCATGATTTGAATGCTAGGGGATCCACCTCGTCGCGGTGCCTCGTGTTTAGACGAGGCTTCGGCGTTCCTTTCTTTGGGATGTGGCCGACCTTGTGCTTGCCGAGGTATTGGAGAAGCTCTCCTTGTTTTCTCGAGAAACCCTCGACGGCGTCGTCGAGGTTTATCCGAGAGTGGAGGTTCTCCTTGGTTCTTCTTGTGATCTCTTCGCTTTGGTATCCCTTCTTCATGCGGGATGGGATTCCTTGTTCGTCGAGGCTTTGGATATGCCCTCGGGTCGCTTCCAGACCGGGCTTTTCAAGTGAGCTCGGCGTCGACCGCCGTTGTTCTTTGTTGTTTCGCGGCGACTCGGGATGCGTGACTTCGGTATACATCATCGTGATTGATTCCGGATGGGATGGCCTTGCTCGTTGAGACTTTGGACATGCCTTTCGGTCG
The DNA here is from genome assembly GCA_036937905.1 of Salvia rosmarinus. Classification (NCBI taxonomy): domain Eukaryota; kingdom Viridiplantae; phylum Streptophyta; class Magnoliopsida; order Lamiales; family Lamiaceae; genus Salvia; species Salvia rosmarinus. Next base: position 108,172,017 of record CM072816.1, on the reverse strand, counting down.
TATCTCGACCGGGCTTTTCAAGCCGAGCTCGGCGCGTTCATCGCCGTTGTTCTTTGTTGTTGCCGGCGTGCTCGGATGCAAGACTTCTTGTTCTCATTGTCGTGATTGATTCCACGAGAAAAGTTGATCGAAAACACAAAATTCCGTTCCCACACGGCGCCGATGATCGATCTTATTTTTGTTAGGGAATTAAATGCACAAGAACACCAAAGATTTCGTGGTTCGATCTATGAATAAGATCTCGTCCACGAGAGAGAGAGTATTCGTGTATTGAGCGAGCGATTACAAAAGAGTAGATGATCAGTGATTGATCTAAGAGTAGATGATTGTAGCTGTCCCTCTCTTCTCTAATCTAGCCTCTATTTATACCTATTCATGAAGTTGAGTTCGACTCTGACTCTGATTTCAAGTTGAGTTCGACTCTGACTCTGATGCCAAGTTGAGTTCGACTCTGATTCTGATTCCAAGTTGAGTTCGACTCTGACTCTGATTCCAAGTTGAGTTCGACTCTGACTCTGATACCAAGTTGAGTTCGACTCTGACTCTGATTCCAAGTTGAGTTCGACTCTGACTCTGATTCCAAGTCTTCTCTCATAAGGATTCTTTTAGATATGCATCCGAATCTTCTACGTCTCCAATTGCGATTAGAGTTGTAGTTGATCGAGGAGTCTTCTTGGGCCGAACTCACATGGGCCGAGCTTAATGTCGGGCCCATTTATATTGGGCCTGATGCTTGGGCCTAGTAGTTGGGCCGTATCCTATCAACTGGGATATCTTGTATTATATAAATTATTAACATTAAGTTTGTTTAGATGTATTAAATTATATGCTACATAATAGACGGGGGAAATTTTGGTAGTTTAATCTATTAATTTGTGCTAGGAGGGTGAAATTGTGGTAGTTTAGTTTATTGATTGATTAATATGTGGTATAATTAGGATTTGCATTCGGTATCCCATCTAAGAGGTGGTATACAGTAGGGCTGGCAATTTTGACACGATACGAGAACATGACACGAACACGCATGGAATTAACGGGTTAGTATTCAGCCTTATCGTGTTTGTGTCCTTATCGTGTCGACACGACAAGGACACGATAATTTCATGTCGGATCCGTGTCGGTGTTCATGTAACGCGATAATTTTCGTGTTGCATTCGTGTTCGATGTCGTTTCGTATAATTCGATAATATTTTATATATTTAATATTATGTATATTAGACGCCATAGTAACTCCATAGCAATAAAAATATGATTGTACTAAAATAAGACCAGTGGAATAGAAATTTTCCATCTCACAAATAGTTTGAATAATATTGGGGATTCACACTTTTTCTTTGCTATATAGTTTAAAAGATACTTACGTACAGCTGTAGTGTGAAATGAAGGATGACCATCTAAACTTCTTTCCAGGAAAGACACCCTTTTCTTCGAGCATTTTCATGCTCTTTTAGTATTTTAGTTAATTTTCATAATTATTTTTCTTTTAGCATTTTGATTCTTTCTTTAAGTATGATTCATTTCTAGGTCTATAAATACTTGTTTTGATGTTTTATGAGGCAAACTTTGATATTATTATAATAATTCCATTTTTCATAAAAAGTAGTTATCTTCTACATGTATCTTCTCGTGTTAAAAATCACCCTTGAAATGTAAGACGCCAAGTAGATTGCACATAATTAGAAGAAAAGTATATAGTACCTAATCTGAATATTCTAGATGACACCGTGTGGACATGCATTTTTTTCCTTTCTAAATCTAACGATGGTAAAAATGCATGCCTTGTGAATTTTTTGTGGTGCATATTTATGTTCAACATGTTTGTGCTCAACTTTATATATATTATTTAACAATATAAATGTTTTGTTGCCTTCAGAAACAAACCTATTTGACTTCTTGTCACCTCTCGTTCTGTTGGTATCTATAGATTTGTTTAGTTATATGCAGTGTTCTATTTATGTGATCCCCTCGTTCCGCATATCTCTATTGCTCTATTCTCCAAACTGTACAAAGCCCTTTCTCAATCTATCTATTTATCTCCCTCGTTCTCACTCAAAATCCAACCAAAACAACTGTTGGAAACCACCACAACCTTCATCATCGGTCCCTTTCTTTCATCTCCTAAATTTTTCCATCGAAACCGCCTCAGTCATTCGTCATATCTTTAATTAATATCAAACAAAGAACTATGCAACTATTTTTCTTGTTGATTTTTTATTTTTCTTTCAAATAATTTGTATACCTATGGATATAGAATAAAGCGATCTAAAATAGAGAATAAATTCAAGAGCAATCAATCTCTAGCATATATTTGTGTGTAACATTATACATGTTTGTGTTTAATAATATGCATATTTCTGTCTAGCTATTTGAATTTTTTTGTATTTTAACATTAAGCATAAAAAATCACTTTTGTACTTTTCTTACCATTAAAAGTCCATTTAAACTTCAAAAACAGCAAAAAATGTCAATTATTTGATAAACAAGATCAATGGATGAGATGTGTACTACTTACTTCCTAAGGTTTGGTTACTATATGATCTCTATGTGTGTATGTGATATAAATTATTAACTGTAAAATCTATCTCAACCTTTACTCATTTTATTGACTAAATCGTGACATGTTGCATCAGAGAGTGATGTGTTATTTTACCATGTGCGTGTATACCTTATTGTCTTGGCAAAATAACAAGTTAATTATCTTTCGGTGCACCACATCACAATTTAATGGATGAATCTAGTCTACGATGATAAAATTGATACAAATTGAAAATGTTGTGATAGATTTGATGAGCTTAAAAGTTGAAGTAGCATTGTAAAGTGAATAATAGTTGGGTTTGGTCGAAGTAGAATCGATAAAATGGGTAAAAAGTTAATAATATCTATATAGTTTTGAATTTCATAAACTTCTAAAACTAAATAAAAATATAAAATGAACATAAATATATTATTTTTATTTTAGGTAAAAATCTAGCGACTATGGTGATTTATCCTTGTTAGATCATTGTAAAATATGCCTCATAATCTTAATGAAAACAATATTTAGACATGTAACTTCAAAAAACAATTAAAAATAAAAACAAAAATATTTTATTGAGATTAGAGATGCCAAGATTGAAAAATGGCCCCATTTTCATTTCTACAGATAACTTTTTAATACCTTGTATCGCCTCTACATCAAGCAGTAAAGAATTGGTTAGCATCACTAATAATGTAGCTTCAAAACAAAGCTACTATCTTTTATTGATATTGAAAATCTTAGAAGATTTTAGTGACCCAAGTTTAACTTGAGCATTGACTGCAAATCTGAGTTAGTTGGCGATTAGTGACTCCAAGAACAACTTCTTTTCAACTTGTGTACATTAACATTGGAACAACTAGAGTATTAGCCATGTTGATGGTAAGTCCCACTCTAGCTGATTCTTTAATATAGACTAATTTACAAATTGAGTTAATAGAGTAGGTAACTAGAACCTAATTTTCTTTGGTCTTATCCAGGTAGGCATCTTTGGTAAAGTGCAGAAATAATTATAATCCAGTCTCTAAGGCCAAAATTCTATACAGAAAAAGAAAACAACCAAGCAATTAGGCAGAATCCAGTCAAAAAGCTTGAAACTATTTTCATTCTAATCTAACAACTACCGATTTAATTAATAGCATAAACACTCTGACCAATCCAATGAAGGCCCCTTTAACCATTGTTTACATTATATGTCTATTCCGTCAATTTATAGCAGATGCTCAATAGCCGTGGGGGTATTTTTTGCTCCCAAAAGCGTAAACCCCTCCAATCCCACGAAAATATGAAAGAGTAAACTATGATGACAGTTAAGTAATTAGGAGGATCAGTTCATAGTGCCTACAAGGAGCCATCTAAAGATGGCTGCTAGGACTAGATCATTGATCCTTGCTCCCAAATCTTCTCGCTCTTAACCAACTGAGGTAAGCCTGTGAGAGCCTTGACGGTAATTGGGACTCCATCACATGCCAAAAAATAATAATTATTGCACAATCCAACAATCTTGATAGACCCATGACTTAAATTGACTTGAAAATAGGATTAAAAAAAGGTTACAGAAAATCCATGACAAATAACAATTTTTCATACAAAATATTGAGATCGGCTAGTTTAAGATTTTTAGGATCAAGCTTGACAAGAGCTCGACTCGAGCCCTTTCAGTTGAGTTTTAGCTCGGCTCCTTATGAGATTTTCGAGCTGGTGAAGGGTTAAATTCCATGAGAAGATGATTTGGGTACAATAATTTTCTTAACTTGCATTGATATAATTTCCCTAATGTAAATAAAAGGATTAATCATAGTTTATGGTTTTAATTCATTTTTTTTTTAAATGTCTTAAGATGTCCCCTTGTTAATTTTATTGTATTGTATTTAAGACATATGATACATGAAATATCATTTGAGCCTGTAGAAAATCGTAAATTTTTCATCTTTAAATATTTGGCTCTAAAATTATACATATTTGAACCAGGGCCTGGGTTTCAGAAAAGGCCCAGGTGAAGCCCATTTCGAGTGGGGTAGCCCAGCCCAAACCCGCTACCAACTTTACTACGTTGGGCCAGGGCTACCCCAAAATGGGCCTGGGCCGAGCTGGGAAACTCTATCAATAAAGATTGAAATATTTTCTCAAGTCTCATTTTACATAGAAAAATGCTTGACCCACACGAGTCAGCTTGATATAAATATACAATGCCCAAAGCGAAGAATATGATTCTCTTCGGAAAAGTAAACCTGTGCAATTTGAAGCAAGTGATGGTTATTGCCAAACTCTACAAATTCCAACTGTCGCATTGTGAAACGAATGTATAAAAGATGATTAAATAATGGACTCAGATTTGGAGTGATAAATTAATCCAAATGGATGACTGGAGTACGGGCAAAGTTATCTATTACGGGCCGAATCAATCAAACCAAACATGTGATTAAGTTGGATTATTTTGTCAATCAAACCAAACATTGGCATGTCTTAATCTTAAATCACACAAATCATCAAATAACCAATAACCATGGTTAAGGAAAAAAATGAGTTACATGCATATAAGAGGTCATAAATACATGTACTTGATGTTTAAGATTCTTTAGATATTCAATGGTTTCATCACTGTGATGAATGGAAATTTAAAGGGTGCACCAAGTTGATTCCAATATTTAGGGAATCAATAAAATGAAAAATTCTTAGAAATTGGCACAAGCATGAGTGTTGTGATATGTTTACCTTATTGCAGTCTGATTGATCCTATCTCTTCGCCTCTGTTTACACAAAATAAATATGGAACTACCAAAATGAACAGAAAAGAAAAAGAAAGAGCATCTAATGAAAGTGAATGGGATTACTTGTGCGCACCCTTTCTGAAAGATTATGAATCTTTGCTACTCGCCTTCAGCTGGAGTCGGTTTTTTGAAATCAACAGATTCATTTTGGAGTTCTTGCCAAGAAAATAATGAGAAATGGATACCAATAATCAGATAGTGAATTTTTCATAAACTTACATCACTTTGGCATTCAGGCTCCTCATTGTCACAAGATTTTCTTTTTGTGTAATCATAACCACTGTTTCCAGCGCTCACAAAAGAAGAAGCAACAGTGGACTCAATTGAACATGGTTTCTGCAGGCAAGATTCAAGCTTTTCTATAGCCAATCTCAGAAACTCATACAGAGGCATTACTGGAGAAAATTAGACCACTGCAGTCACAGATTACTCAAATTTTGGAGTTGAAACGTTCAAAATCAAGTTCATATTCTCGTTTTGGAGTGTTATGTCCAACAACAGTTACAATGTTTGCAGATGAATTTCGACACGTGCAAATACAGTTGATAACTCTTGTAAAAAGAGTTATTTTATAATCTTCAAAAGCTTTTTAAGTGATGTTTGATGCATGCTTTGTGTGTTCTTTTGCCTTTCTTCCGTGTTTAATGTTGTGTTTCGCGTGTTTGCTCGTGTATGTTTTAGAGTTGAGATAAGTGATCTTTTTGAGTTAATTGAGCTGAATTTGAAAGAAAAAGGCTTATGAAATCGCATTTTTATTTTTGGTGCAGATTACTCGCTGCTTGAACTTTGCTTGAGCATCGATAATTCAGTAGATGGGCGAGAATTCTAAAATAAAGTGGAGGGGACCACTTGATTTAGCTTTTGACGTGGAGGCACCTTTGCAAAAATTCAGCTAAAGTCCAACAAATGAAATGGGAGCACCTGACTTTACACATCTTGGAGGGTAACTTAATCTTTCAACAAGCTAAATAAGAAAACCTAGCTCCTACTCTACAGAGCTACAGCCGCAATATAAGAGGAGAGAGAACAGAGGCTGGGGGCAGCGAGAAAATACACGGAGAAATCCCGAGAAAATACACGGAGAATATGTTGTTGCCTTATGTGACCATTGTGATATGTGCTAAAATAAAATATCGGAACCTTAAAAGCATATGAATATGTGGAAATGAGTTGTTGATATAATTTTTAGGCTTTGAAAAAATCCTAAATACTTTGTGAAATCACGTCACCGTATATTCGGTGCTAAGATATTGCTGCAGCATCAAAGCCATTTTTAGAGACATAGAGGAATTCAAGAATCCAAGTTCGTTTTCCATTACCAAGTCTGTTTGAACCTTAAATATTTGTTTATTTATTTCATTCAAGTATTTTCCTCTGTAATTTCGTTCAGTTTGTCGTCCATAAAAGAAAACCAAAAAAATCATCTTTCTTAGTTTTATTGTTTTTATTCCTTGATCTAGTTAATTGAAGTCGACGTATAATTTTAATTTGCAATCCATGTGGAGACGATCTTGGAGTACTTTCGATTTATTACTTGATGATTACGTGCACTTGCGTATATACATTTTACAACCAACAAGTTTTTGGCGCCGTTGCCGGGGATTGAAATTAGAATTACGTTAGCTTCATTTTAAATTTGTAGGTTGGAGATGAATTACTGTTTGATAGAACAATTATCACAAAATGGAGTTAATAGTTGGTGTTCAGTATTTGAGATGATCTAGAGTCTCTCCATTGTGCGAGACGATGTTTATTTTAGATGTTGAATAAATTTAAAAATAAAATATATGTCATGAATTTAAATAATTATATAATTTGAGCGCTCTAGATTAAATAAATAGTATAAACCATAAATACATCAATTAAAAACTATATAGACAATATTTGTGAATATAGATAGTATACTAGAATGTTTAATAAATTTTATTTCCTTTAGGCATAGAAAATTCGACTCATAGAAGTATCTTAATCCTAATTTAATTTTCCAAAACCCTTAGGTTATCATCAATTCTTGATTTTATAGAGGCGTGATTTTATCAATGTATAGATATATAGGAGGAAAACTCGATCCAATAAAAATATTTTCTATATAAGAATTAAAACTAATAATTTATTTTTCAAGATCTGCATTCTGGACTTCAAATTATATGTTAACTTATGTTTTTTATATATAATTTAAAATAAGTAATTAAATGATTTTAACTAGATTAGGTTGGAAGGAATATAATTAGATTAGATTATGTATTATCGCTCTTTCCTCTTTTCATAAACATCCTCGGCCCACTTTCATATTTCTTCTTTCATATCTCCTTTATTTTCTCTTCTCACTCCTTTTATGTATTTTTCTACTAATGCAAATACCTCTAAATATTCATATCCTTTTTTATTTCATTCATAATTATGATTTAGTAGCAGTTAATCATATATATTATAGCAATATAAGTTATTTACTATTGTAATGTACAATTTTATTATTGCAATTTTACCAATGGATAAACTATTGAGAAACAATTTCAATAATAACTGTTGGTCCCGAAACCGATCTATTTCAGATGTATGGAGGAAATACACCTGATTGCAAATTACTCTCAGCCTAAGTCAGGGAGAGTCAATATTCACTGAAGGCTAGACACAGAATACATGCAAAACAGGTGTTATTCCAGTTAACATCCCATCCCAGTTAGAGAGAGTACACACGCTCTTGCCTCCACGGGCGTAGCTCAGTTGGTTAAGAGCTAGCAGATTTAGAACAAGGACCAATGATCGAATCCTAGCAGCCACAGTGTGTGAATTTCACCCTCTTTAGGGTGGCTCCTTGTGGGCACTAGGTAAAAGTCCTCCTAGCTTCTTAACCGTTGAGTCACCATGATTTACCCTCTCACTCATGGGGCTGGGTTGTGGGGGTTCCTGGAGGGAGATCCTCCCCTTTTGGAACAAGAGTACACACACATATCCCATCAACGATCAACCAATAACATTCTTTCTTTCTTTTTATTAAAGGGTTATAATGTCTTAAGATTGGTAATGTATAAAAATAATATGGAACGATATTACATTTAGATAGTTCAAAATTCTTAATAATGCATGCGAAGGTGAAAAAAAGAAAGAGCCTAGGCTTCATAAAATTAAATAGAGAAACTTATATTTTTAGCCCGGCACTTTAATGTAGTAGGAACATAAAATGTAATATAGTTTTATTATTTTTATAAATCTATTTAGTTGGAATCTTATATCTGTAATTGGGTTTTCTCCTTTGCCTTATCCACACTATACATTCATGCAATTTTATTTTATTTTTTCATCGTTCCTTTTCTTACAGCAACGAGAATGAAGCTGCCTTAGCACGTGCTATTTGCGTTTTGCTGCCTTTAATGAAGGAAGTTATTCTCTAGAATCCATAACGTGAGAATCAAACAATGTGAAGTGAGCGCCAAATGCTGCTGATCAGCAACATGCAGTCTTGGTGGGTCTTTTTATCTTTAATTTTTCTATTACACAATATAGTTGAATAACATAACAATTACAAGTATAATTCAAATTAATAATTAATAATTAATAATATTTAAAATACAAAATATCCACAAAAATAAAAGCATGAGATGCCTTGACAATTCATGTGCTGCTATGAGTGTTTACTTTTCATAATTGATAATATATAATATAATTGAATTTTTTTTTCTTGTTACTAAATTTTCCAATCTCACCATTTTAATAAGATATATACGAGTCGAGCAAATTAAATTAGATCAAATAATATAAATTATCAAAGACGTCATCCAATCCAAATAAACAGTAAATTAGTCTATATTATATTTATCTATCTAGGTTAATCCGTGAAAAATAAAAACGCCTTAATGTATTTGTTTATTGCGTAAATTTATCAAATTAAGTCCGCACGCATATACCTGCAGTAAGATTTGATTATTTTAAGAGAATATTGACAGCCAACTGGACTAAATTTTAGCATATGTGAAAAGCCAAGACCTGAATTGATATTTAAAAACAAAACTATAAGGAAGAAATACTAATGAAAATGAATGTGAAATTGTTAAAAGTTAATATAATCTAAATAAATAAAATCATAAGAACCCTATTCTAATTAAAATACAAGTGTAGAAAACCAAATACATGCTTTGCCTAACCCTAACATATGCAGAATCTCCATTCGATTTTTATTTTATTTGTTCTATTGTATCTATTACGTATATATTCAAATCCACGTGGAATATTTTAAGCCTCGAACGAGAAAAGGCAAAAAATGAAAAAGCTGTAGAATGTGGTACCGGGAACCACATCCACATAATTAGCTGTAAAGCACAAATTCATACAAATCGATCATTTTAAATACTACCTGTTCTTTAACTCATACTCCTCCGTCCCTACCTAATTAGCGCAATACTTTTCTTGTACATATTAAAAAAATGAATTAAGGGTTTAATTATGTTGGTCCCACAAGATTTAATGTTAATAAAGTAGAGAGAGAAATAGAATGGAGAGAGAGAGAGAGTAGAATATGGAGGAATGATTGGAGAGAGAGAGTGGATTAAGGATTTAATTTGCCATTTTGGCGTATGTACTAATGGTTTGGGACAACCCAATTTGGCAAGTGTGCCAATTGAAATTGGGACGGAGGAGTATCTTTTATATATAATTCTAGAATTTATTAGTTGTTGTGGAACTTAGAAAGCAAGAACTACTTGATGATATTATATAAATGTGTGTGTGTCAGTAAACTAGTCCACACGGACGTAGTTCAGTTGGTTAAGAGCTAGCAGATTTGGAATAAGAACCAATGATCGAATTCTAACAACCGCAGTGTGGGAATTTCACCCTTTTTAAGGTGGCTCCTTGTCGGTATTAGAAAGCAAGAACTACTTGATGATATTAAATAAATGTGTGTGTGTGTGTGTGTGTGTGTGAGTAAGCTAGAATTTAGAATTTTAGAACTTAAAGCATTTAGAAAACTAGATCTAATCTTATCTGGCAGTGGACTGGCAATAGAATTTTGCCGACGTGCAATGATACTGACGTAGCTTTAATTTTAAAGGCCGTTAATTCACGCGGGCCTTTCCATTAACTCAGTATAATTCAGCGTTATCAATTTTAACTCAGTATTTTAAATGTCTGTTTATATTAAATAATTAAAATCTATTTGTTCCACTAATTTTCATCAACTCTTTTTCTAATAATATATAATGTAATAAATAAAATAATATCGTTTTGGTTGGAGTGGTGTCACATCGATGCAATCTCGCTCAAATTATCTCAAAAGACATGTTATTTCAGATTTAATTTGGGTGAATAAAATTTAAATCCATGTATTTATACAACCTTTCAAAGTCTGTGTGCAAAACTAAAATATATTCAAAATTCATGTATTTAGGAGTCAATAATACTTCTAAATATAAAGATGAGAGAACAACTTGCTCACAATCGGGCTCCTCCTATTTCTCTTTCATCATTATTCAAAGTATCAACCTTATCATGCAAATTAACGACGGGGGTTGACGAAGTGGTTCAGTATTTCGTCCCTTAATTATGTGGTTGCAAGTTCGATTCTCACTTCTTGCGAATTGAAAAAAACTCCTTGGTCAGCCTCATACCACTTCATGCGCTGACAATTGGGGCGGGAGTTTAGTCTCACGGCGTCCGGCGGTGAGTACCTTACCCGAGAAAAAAAAACTATATCATGCAAATTAAATTAGTGCGTACTACTTGTCTTATTTATTGAGCTCCTCTTGTACTTTTTTTTCCCTAGTATTTTCCAAAATCTCGACAGATAGTGCATCCTAGTATTCATGGTTTAAGGTTTCACTTGCAAACATTGAGGAGATATGTTTTGTAAGTGTAAATGGCCCTTTCATCACATATCAATTTCCAATAGACCCAGACATCATGATCCATCACCCCCCATACGCGAGGGGAAGAAAATAGAGAACCAAATATGATTTATCTGTCATATATGATTTGTTTGTTATTATACAAAAAACATGGGATTTACTTCATGTACATTAAAAATAGCAATTGCGGACTCCCTTTGAATTAAAAAAAATGAAGAAAAGAATAAGCATTAGAAAGATTTATTGAAGAATTAAACACCGTTGAACAAAGATTAGGAGTTCACGATTGATTTTACACATGGTATACTTGCGGAGTGGATTTATGGATCTATGGAGAGGGCAACCTCAAGAAGTTTCTATTTATGCTCTAAAACATACAACTATAAAATGTTAAAAAAAACCATCACACAATAATCATAACTCTTTGACAGAATCAAACACGTCACAAACTACATTAAAATACTAGTAGTTAATTTATATAAATACTGGATTAATAATAGTTTCTATCTCCAATTTTTACAATTTTTTGAAAAAGTGTGTCTAACTCGGGTTTTCACTTAAGAAAACCCCCAATTTTGAAAAAATCCGATTTGTATCGCATTACAGAATCCGATGACGAAATGACGAGTTATCTCGTCAAATTTTTAGATGGATTATACATGGATCTTTTTCTCAACTTAAGCATCAAGATTCAAAACGATGATGTTGAATTTTTTCCTAGGAGTAAAATTCGGGAAAATTATGAGAAATACTGCGGAAGTTATACAATGACATCCTGTACAAAACAATATTGTTTTGATTCTTAGGTGGAAAGAAAATAAAATAAGCAATTGAAATCTCTCTCTTTCTCAATTCTCATGCAGATCACCTTCAAATCTGCAACCACATATTCCTCCTGACCCCAGTGAAAAGATCGCCGCCGCAACTCCCATCTTCTCCCTCAATTCTGGAGCGAAAAGTCACCATTTCTCTCCCTCATATCTATTCTAAAAACTCACTATAGAAACACATCTTCTTTCTAAAATCTACAACCTCCTAATCTCTATACTCCTTCTTCTTCCTCCAAAATTCCGGCAAACACACACCACCACATAATACCGCACTACCCCGATCTCTTTGAAAAAATTGACCAAACGCCCACGCAGTCGTGGTCCAGCCGCCGATGCAGCAGTCAGCCTCCCGACGATGGCCAAACAGCAACGGCCAACTGGCAGCCACTCACGCCTCTCTCGGATCTCGGAAGTGGGACGACAAGTTCTTCATGATTTTCAAATTATTATCGTCGTGAGATTGATTCGGTACATGGTGAGACAAATGAAAGAAAGAAACAAACGAGAGGTAACGGGGTTGGTGGTGACGGTGTTTGGCAAAAGTGGTGGTTTTGTCGGAAATTCTATCTAAACATCAAAAAATGTCGTTTTAATTTGACGCTTAATTAGTTGAAGATGGAGGTTTTATCTATTGATTTTTTTCGGCCTAATCTAAGCATCAAAATAACGTCGTATTGATAATTAATTAGTTGGAAAAATAATCCACAAATAATCCAATTAAGAATTTGGCAAGGTAATTCATCATTCTATAATGCCAGATACAAATCAAATTTTTTATTTAAAAATTTTAAATGAAAATGTAAATTGAAAATATTTAAAAAAAAAGATAACTTAAAATGAAGGACACGAGCAGCTATGATTAGTAACCCTAAAAATATCTGGAACTAGTCTACCTTAGGGAGATTGTAACCCTCGACCCATTGTGACAACGCCACATGTCCCAATATACACACATTAGTATTATTACATATTTAGGTATTGTTGTATCCATAACTAATAGTCACTTACATATTTAATCAAATTTCACAATTTACCACTTATGACTAAAATTGATATATTAATATTACATAATTAAAATTAACATTTTATAAGTTTTTTAATTGATCAAGATTTCATATTTAACAAAACTATATTTCACTAAAAAAGAGAGAAAACTTTAAACAAATTGCACCATTTCATAGAAGAAAATGAGATGAGAAAGAAAAAAGAAACTAAAATATCGATTCAGAAAAAACAAGGAAGGTAAGTAAAAAAATGGAAAATAGAAAAAGTCCAAAAAGAAAAACCATGTCGGTAGGCTAAAGGAAAATAATAAAAAGTAGAAAGATATTTAATATAATGCAACTTTAAAGTCGCGGCTTATATTTATTTTAAGTTATCTTTCCTTACAAATTATATATCAAATTAAACGTCTTTTTATTCTCTTCAATTTAAGATCGCTATTAGTATATATTATATTGAGAGTAAAAATTGCTAAAAATAGGAAAAAATATAAACTTAGTACTATCGAACTAAGCATTAACAGAACATGACAATAATTATCCTATTCTTATAATAAATGACCGACTTCTTTTTATTTTATAAATTTCAAGACAGAAAGGATTAACGCGTGGCACTCTCTCTCTCTCTCTCTCTCCCCACACCCCAACACCCCGACCCCACCCCCTACCCCCTATAAATCCATTTGCAACTTCCTCCCACTCTCACTTCTGTGCATCTTAACGTTTCTGCATTTCTCTTCCTCCCAATATTGCCAGATATTTTTATTTTCTTTGAGAAAAAATGGGAACAGCAACTTTCATCGACATTCTTATCGCCATTCTTCTTCCTCCACTCGGTGTCTTCCTCAAGTTTGGCTGCGGGGTACTTCAATTTTCTTTTTCTTTTTACGTCTTTTTTTTTTAATCTGATATATTACTTTTGCTTTTGAAAAAAAATGGTTCTGGGTTTATTACTTTCACTAACTTCCTTCTTGATGCGGGGTTAAAATTCACATGTTATTTGATTATTAATTTATTGTATTTATTTCAATTTTTGATACAGTCCGAGTTCTGGATTTGCTTGTTGTTGACGCTCTTTGGTTACATTCCTGGAATCATTTATGCTCTATATATTCTCACCAAGTAGAGATTCCCCTCCATGGTAAATATTATCTTTTCCCTAAATTATACTCTCTTCTTATTTCTGTGTGCTTGTAATTGTCAGTTTGATTGATCTTTGTAATGACAATTTCTTATCCTTTAAATGGAATAGGAAACAAAGTTGCTAATGGGCAAGAATTTTAAAGATTTTCTTTCTACGTTTTTGGGGGAATTTCTATTACACTACCTCCCCCAAAACAAAAATAAAACATATCATTTGAGACTTTTAATCATGGAAATTCCATTACCTCTGCCCCCACGAAAGCATAGTAAAATAGAGTAATTTTGATATTTTTTTTAGTATAAATGTTATTTTATATTTTTCTTCAATATAAATGATATTTATGCAAGTGATAAATGATATTTTTCTTAATAACAAATGATAATTTTATTTGTATATACAGACGGATATATATGAGTTTTTGTCAAATAAAAATATTATTTGAGACTTTAATCTTGTTATACTTTTAAATACATATTTATATTTTCTTTTAAATTGTAGATGTGAATGATGAATGAACCACGATCTCTAAGGTGTATAATATGAATAATCTTCCGGTAGAATATCATTACTTTCTTTTTGGGGGATATAATTTTAACGTAAGAATGCATTTACAATGATTGATGAAATATCTTACTTGGATTATTGCATTTAGTCTTATCATACCATATTTTTTCTTCGCTGTAGAGCATTTATTAGATCTAACTTTATAGGTAGGGCCACTAGATGTTCCTTGAGCATAACGTTGTAGGGTCACGTTTAGCATATTATAAAAAGCATTGTGAATGTCTATTATAGTCAGATGGTGTTTACTCCAAGTGTGTGGTAGAATAATTTGATAAATATATGATTAAGTATTCGAAGGATTAGATGAATAATAAGTCTTCAAAATTAATTGATCCATCAGATGAAAATTTATTTATATTATTTTATATTTGTACTATTATTGAAAGTAAATGGCCTTGATGGTATTTTAACAATTTTACATCTATTGTTTTTTAGAATAACAATTTTACATCATTATATTTGTTCTCATATTTGAACTTATCTTCTATGCAGGTACAATCGTTGCTAAATTAGTGTTGATGCTTCAATACATGCTTAAATCAGTTGTTTCTTTTTCGTTTATCCTTTTGTTTTTTTTCCTTTTGTATTGATGTCTAAATCAGTATCATCACATTAATTATCATGGTTATGATGTTTCTTTTGGTTTTGTTTTATTGGCATTGTAATTTCTATGTAAACAACAGGTGTGATATGTCATTCTCACGGATTCTCCTTTAGTCGAAACAATTCATAACTTCCAAATTAAAATGTGTTTATTTTGTTAAAACTAATCAACTTTGCCCTAATTTTAGTTTCAACTCGAATTAGAAAACACTTTTCTGTAGCAAAATTAATCAGTCCAATATTTCCATTGAATTGAAAAACGAGGGGGTCCGATCTCTTTTCATACGGCATGAAACTCAGGGAGAAAACACTACAATGTATGTTTTGAAGAATCATGCTACAATATTTTCATTCGCTGGAAAATTTTGAAAAGTATATTTTAATACAAATGAAAACGTGACGTCTATATTAAAATGTTTTGTAATATACATACAAAATGAAAAAAAAAATACAATAATCTTAATATTACAAAGCCATACGACTTTCTTGGATTTGGTTCTGTGCAACCATAAGATGATTTTCTCGATCTAAAAAAATCGAATGACTACTAAAAATGTGCGCTTTAACGACATAAGCTACGACGTAGAAATATTGGATATTGAATCAGTATTAGCAGGTAAGTGTGAGAGTTTCACCTTTTTGTATGTGTGGTTTTTTTGTGGGTATTATATAAAGATATTTCTAGGCTTTAGCTAATTAATTATTGAGTTATCATGATTTATCATTTCATATTCACATCAAATTCAGGTGTGGGGATTCTCGGGAGGAGAGCTTCTCCTTTTGGGATGAGAAATATTGGACACCACCAGTGGCTCCGCCACGTTGGGGCCTGGGGGGCCCTTAGGCCCCCCAACATTTTCCCAAATTATTACTAGTATATATCCATAACTTATAGTTAATAGGTGTGCTGCTAGCGCAGTTGGTTAAAGCTCTGTTATCGTTGTGTTGGCCAGGTTCGAATCCCTTAGGCAGCGTTATATTTCTTCTCCTTCTTTTGCCGGGTTCTAATCTCTTAGGTAGCCTTATTTTCTTCTCCTTTTGCCAAGCCTTTCTGCTTCTCTTTTGCCCAGGCTACAGGCTTTCTTGCCTCTCTTTTGTCAGGCTTTGTGTTCTTTGTTTTCATTTTTTTTCCTCCCTGTTCACTTTTTTTCTTTTTTTTCTATAATTTGTTCTGTATTGATAAAATAAAAAATATATAAAAATAATAAAATTTTATATATAAATTAATAAAATCAATTCAATTTCTAAAAATATTATGATGAATTTATTATAATAGTTATAGGTAATATTTATTTTAATAAGTTATATATTTGAGTTAATTCTATATTTCATTGTATATTTGTAATGGGTACAAGAAAATCAAGATTTGAGTTTTGTAAGATAATACAATTTACAATATTAATATTTATAATTTTCTAATTATTTTAATTTTTGTAGATATTATTCATTGGTTGTTTAGTTATTTATAAGTTTATCTTATTATTTTATTTTGCAAGAGATTAGAACATAATGAAAAAGAAATTTAATATAAATAATTACCTCTATTCAAATAATATTATGTTATTATTTAAATTATTATTATTATTATTTAATTAATTTTAAAATTATATTTTATTATCTTTTAAAATTAAAAATAATTGGGCTCCCCAATTATATTTTGCTGGCTCCGCCACTGGACACCACTTTGAAAGAATAATGACACTAGAGATTAAATGGAGATGATGTTGTGATATGTTCTTAATAATTAATGATATTTTTATCCGTCCACATATGTACAAGAATTTTTGTGAAGATTGTGATATATTTGTCTAATGTCATGCATGGTTTTCAAAATTTCATTCATATAGCTCTTTTTAGTTATATGTTAAACACGTCCATTAATTTCATTTTTGATAAAGCGACATTTGTAACAATCATCAACAGTTTTTTCCAATATAACTATAAAATATGCATTGTTTTGTCTGAAAATACAAGCATTGCGTTACATCATAAAGCCAGAAGACTCGCTTCATACAAACCCATAGCAATTATTCACCCCATCCATATCCTTAAAAGGCTAAACCTAGCAAAACGGGACAATTAAAGACCAACTCATAGAAAAGATGAAGAGTGCATTATCATCAAAAATCATCTCTTGAATTAACAAGAACAAAGAACAAAAACCACATTAAAAGCAATAAAGAAATAAAGTACTTGCAGAATCATATTATTTGCAAGCAAAATATCAAGTGCAATACAAACCCAGAAATTGTTGGTCTGGCTTATTTTAGCAAATTGGTTTGAAAGAGTCAATTACATTGTCTGATCACCGCTTAGGACCTCAGGCGACATAACAGATGACAACAAACGAGACGGACCTCTAAGAGCAGCAACTAGCCTAGGGTTCTCCACCGAGCTCTACTCTTAAGTTGTCGTAGGGGTACACCTTGGGTGCCTGTAAAGAGACCAGAGAAAACATTAGGAAGAGTATAAAAGCTTCCACCTTTCAACGAGGAAAAAACGTACTCATTAATAAAAAATTAAAATAATGCATCTGTAGGAGGGATCAAATCAATCACCATCCCTAATTCATCTTTTAACTGGTTTCAACTACTAAGAGACAGTGAGAGGGTGTTTTGCCTGAGCTTATAAGCTCAGCCATACACCCTCTAAGTCCTCCAGCCTGTCCAGAATAGTACATTGAGATGCTTATCCAGTATGACTGAAGAAAGACTTGTCGTCCAGCATGCCAAAACATTACTAATAGCTCTTGATCAGAGAACAATGACAAGTATACGCAAGAGGTGGAAGGAAACAGTATTAACTTATATTATTCCTTCAATTATCTGAATCATTTGCATTAGTTTAGAATCTCCATGTGCACGTTATCGTGGGGCAAGTACAGGGAATCAATAGAAATAATCCAATAAGGACCAATAAGGGCTAGCCTTGATAGAACACAAATCTTCTACCTTCAATTATTTCTTATTATCTAAGTGATTTGAAGGAGGCTATATAAGCAGGATGCAAAACCAGCAGAAATTAGTGACTCTATAGATTTCGAACTAACAGGATAAAATGAGAATGTACTTTAGTGTTACAGGATAGAGCAGTTTCAATTAGAAAAGAAATAACGTTGAACAACATTTTAGTTCAACTGTTAACAATTTCATAAAAGCTCAAAATCCATCTTGAAGAGCAGAGTATGACTCCGAGAAGAAAATCTCAATACACATCATATGGATAGCACTAGGTATAAGATATTTTCACAAGTTCTTTGAGACAATGGTCCTGCTCCATGACAACTCCAAAATACATGTGTCCTTTTTCTGTTGTACATGCTACCATCAACACCAAGATTTGCGCAACAAAGTTTACTGAAGATAGTGTTGCGCAAAACACACCACGATCACGACATAAAATAAAAAAATAAGAATTGTTTACCCAGTTCATCTTGTGACTACGTCTGGGGGTGATGTTAAGCCAAGGATATCACTATATGTTTCGGATACAGATTATATGAAGAAACGGTTATTAAATAGACAATAACCAAACCCTAACCCTAAACCCATTAGGGTTCCGCCTAGGCCCAAAAACATAAGTCCAAAAAGTTGGATCACCGAGACCGGGTTTAAGTGTACAGTCCATTCAGACTCTATACTCCAACAGATAGTTGTTTATTAGATGATAGAAAGAATGGCATTTTGTTACCATTCTTGATATGATACTTTTATTTACTTTATATTCATAATTACTTTTTATTTTTTATTTTTTATTTTTCTATTGTATTGTTTTTTAAAACCAAAGGTTTAACCAACCCTACCAACAAACTCAATTTTCATAGTTATCTTTTATTTCCTTAATTTATTTAGTTGTATCGCGTTAAGTAATTTAGGGTAGAATAAAAGATGAATCGGGATTTTGTGTGGGCTCCAAGTTATTTACTTGGGCCTCATGTTTTTAGGTACTTGAATAATCATTTCGAATTTGGGGTAGGCATCTTTGAGATCATTATTATAGTGGACACCTTTGCTGTAGCAGGAATTCCTATGAACCACTTTGAGGCAGTTTTTCTTTCAGTAGAGAAAGAGAGCTTACTCACTAATCTAATAAAGAAAGAGGGCTAAAGGCTTCCTGAGCTCCCCATCTTTTCTTTTTCCTTTTCTTCTCTTTTACATATTCCCATAAAAACTCGCTAGTGAAAACTCATCAGTTCCCTCAAAGAAGAAGAAGAAGAAATTGCTCATTCAAGTTCATCATAGGAGTAGGACAACAAATTACATAAAACTTTCAGAAATATAACAGCGTTCTTGCTACATCTAAATAACAGCCAAAAGGCCCAAAACAAAACTGCACAAGGTTGCGAGGTCCTAATGCTCAAATGCCATCCCATGATTTGCATTCTTTGACCAAATTAGTAATATTAAGTGAATGCATCAAAATACAAAGTTATGAGTCATTTTTCTTCACACTGCCCAAAGTAACATCGAGTGATAGCAAATCAACATAACCAATCTAAAGATTAAGTAATGAGCTCCTGCTAAAAAGAAGTGTTGGCTGCTCAGTTAACAAAGAACAATGTTGTAAAAAGCTTAAGGCGGATCTGAGGCGTTTTACCTCTGCGAGGCGAGGCGGTCCGAGGCGTAAGCCTCGTCAACAAAGAACAAAAAAACAGTATAAAGAAAATCTCTAATAACAGATTGCAAATCAAACATTAAATTAAATGTTTTTAAGTCTTAAAAATATCAAAATAAGTCTTAAAAGGCATAAGGGTCATCTCACAATACGTTTATCCAGTTTTTTATTTAATGTACTAAGCAAAAATGAATGAGAACAAGAAGAAAAAGAAAAGAACGAAAAAAAATAAAACTGATCTGGCGGCTGCCGGCAGAGACTGGCGGCG
Source organism: Salvia rosmarinus (assembly GCA_036937905.1). Lineage (NCBI taxonomy): Eukaryota > Viridiplantae > Streptophyta > Magnoliopsida > Lamiales > Lamiaceae > Salvia > Salvia rosmarinus. The sequence goes on along the minus strand of CM072816.1, from coordinate 108,151,867 downwards.
GTGACGGTGACGGTGGCGGTGGCGGTGGTGAGGGAGGAGTGAGTTGGAGAGATATGGCAGCGAGAAAAGAGATTGTTGCGTCTCCTCTTTTCTGTTTTTCTTCCTTCTAATTTTAATGTTTAGAATTCGAATTTAGGGTTTTAATCTATTGGGCTATTATTAACTTAGCTTGGGCCCTAAAAGATTAGGCCCAAAACACTGAAATTGAACCCTAATTTGATAAAAGTGAAGTTACCGCCTCTTTACCTCCTCCAGAGCGCCTCTGCGCCTTCAAACGGCCTGAGGCGGGCGGCAAGGCCTACGCCCGGAATTTGCAGAGAGAGGCGGCCGCCCCGGGGCATTTTCCGGCCGCCTCGCCTTGAGGCGAGCCTCAAGGCAGCCGTCTCTGGCGATTTTCACAACACTGACAAAGAATCATCATACAATTCTCACACAACCTCCTACAAGCCCTGAACAATATATTTGAAAGAGTTGAAACATAATACTCCCTCCGTCCCCAAAATATGTTCTTGGGAATCTTCAGCACAGAGTTTTGATAAAAGTTGTTAAGTGTTTTGTGAGTGGAGTAAGGGTCCCACATTAGTGTAGTGTTAAATTAATTAGTGGTGGGCTATAGGTGGTAAAATGTGTAAATAAGTAATATTGTTGAAGATAATAAATGGGGACAATAGTAGGTCATATGTGGTAAAAGATGTAATAAAATTTATTATTTGAGGGTAATAAGTAGAGAGTATTTTGTGGGGTAGTTCCCATAAATGAAAAAGGAACAAATTCGGAGGATATACCAAAAAGAAAAACTATGAACAAATTTTGGGAACGGAGGGAGTATTAGAATCAGTATATCATTTTGTCTCCGAAATTATTTTGGCAATGAAAATTGGTTTGCGCTCATTGTTGATACTTGACAGAAACCCCAAGTAAATTAGAATGGCAAACATTTCCAGAATGAAAATAATTAACTTCTCTATATAGCTGTAATAGAGCAACAACATCATAGTTGGAAAAGGAGAGAGGCAAACAAATGGTATTGCCAAAGTACATTACATCAGAAGGAAACATATATGTCACATTGTTTGGCACAAGGAGTCATTGTGTAGAACCCTCCATTACATATCCATACTTCTTAAGAGAAGATGACTCAAGCACAGACCAAGGATTCTTATAAAAATAAAAAATACAAATCAAACAAAAGGAAAATTCCAAACAAATAACAAAGAAAACCTAAGACTCACTCAGGAACAAAGATCAACCACAACCAATGGATGAACAAGCATATAATCAATAAATTTGACTTACAAATGGTAATTTAGAAGCTTTGTCGTTCCATACAGCTAATAGCCCAAGAGACGCGAAAAATCCCAACCCACCGCACAACCAAGCCAATGCTTCGTACTACAACACAAATTAATCAAAACAATCACCATCAAACCCTAACCACCAACCAATTGTAAACAGAAAGTCATATATATAACACCAATTGTAAGCAAAAATACTATATAATATGTATTAAATTCAAATGGTGAAATTGTCTACCTTCCCAACAGTATCAGCAATCCGGTCGATACAAGGTTCTGGATACGGAGTGCCGTTATCCCACACAAGTTCATCATTTACTGGAAGCTGCATTTCAAGCAAATTTCAAGGGTTTCAAGATATCTTCCATATAAATGGATTGAAAGCAAAAGATGAGGAGATTTACCGGTTTATCGGGGACAATGTGCTTTCCGACTGGAAGGCCCATGCCGGAGCGCTGCCGGAACGAGGATGCGGCGGAACGCGAAACGACGCCGCCGCCACCCATGATCCGTGATGCTATGTGGCTCAACCTTCCTGCCATCTTCGATTTCTTTTCGTTTATGTTTAGGTATCAAATTAGAAGGTTTCTGGTAAGCTTATAAGCTTGTAAGCTTATTAACAGTCTAATAAGTTCTTATCGAAGTGTTAGATTACATGTTCTTTAAAAAATAAATTTATTTTTTTTCAGAATTTTATACATAATAATGAATTTACAATAATAATCTAATCTACGATTTATTATTTCTAATTTATACCTTTTTATTTTAAATTTCTTCAATTTTTTTAACTCACAATTCTTTCTTTTAACTTATAAAATGAGTTATTCAGGCAATGGGTTGAAACAAAAACAATAGGTGTCGCTTATTGTTATCCTCTATCTGAACTTTCGAATTCAAACGTGGTTTAAAATCCATGCTTACAATATAAAATAAGAAGTAGAGACTTAAAGATATTCAAATATGAGAGAGTATCCTAGAGATTCTGTTTCGATGGATTTAAGGAATTAAATGATTCAAACCAATCAATCATATAGCGACTTAATTCTTCTTATGACAATTGCAATAGTAGCTTAAACCTACTTCCATGCCAATAAATAATGGGTTACATGCAAAACTATTGTCCCCAGATTATTATTTAAACAAATAACTCCAAATATATCAATAAAATTATTAATCCTCACACTAATTTTAAAACCTCTCGACTATATTAACTAGTATGTTTCATTTTTCAATTTGATTGTTAATTATCATATTTTAATCTCAAACTAACACAATCAATCTTGCAAAATGATTTGTTTGGGGCATCAATTATCATTTCCCGGAAATATATTTTTCATTTGAACATCAAAACGACATCGTTCACTGATCTAAGTGAAAAAATATATTTTTTATATAATTTACAAATTAAATCAGAATATCCATATTTGAGCCTCAATCCAAATATATAAGTCCGAGCCATATTTGGAACTCTCATTCAAAGGCCTGTCTATTTTACAATATTTCAAAGGTCAGACAATTTTTGTAAAGCAACATAAAAATTGATCATAAAAAACTATAATTAACCCAAAAGTTTTATGCAGACCTACTACAGTGACCGAGGTGGCCAAAATTTTAAGCGGCCATGTCAATGTCAATTTCGGGGTAAATCGGCTTTGTCGCAAAATCAGAATCATGTAGTGTGCAAAATCAGAATTTGGATTAAGTGCGGTAATATTATCTCAAAAAAAACGAATACGAAAAAGTAAAAGCACAATGAAATGCAAGTTAGCAAAGGATGAAAATATTGTGGGCAAATTGCTCTTCATTCTTATTGAAGAGTATTAAGTATTAGAGTACAATCAAGATGAACATAGATGGCAATTGAGGTAATATTGCCTTGGAAGTTACTGTAAGAACAGCATCAATGGGAGCTGAATCAATAATCAGATATATATTAACTAGTTGTTTGATCTTAACTACAGAACCAGCAAAACCATCCTGGTTCATTTGAATACCAGATTGTGACAGGTTCTATCGCACGGGTATGCACAGTCGATAGCCTTGACAGTAGCTCGATCGAAGAACCAATCTCCCACAGCAAGCGCAACCGGCTGTATAATGTTTTGCCAAATTTCATCATCAAAACTAGAATCAGCATGCAGCATTCGAAGGGTAGAAATACAGAGCAGAAACAGTTGCAACTTCATGAATAAAGAAAGCAGCAGCCATCAAGAAACATTCAGATGAAAGTTTTGTATCCCTAATCGTTTCCAATCCACCAAAGGAGAAACGAATATTCTCCACAGGCTTGTTTACTTTATAGTTGCGTTTATGCTTAAGCAACTCGTAGGAGGAGGTTCAACAAGAAGGCTTAAAACGGCCACCATGAAACATAACTATACTTGTATGCTAATGATTTTTACAAAGAGTTTCTGTGAGTTTCCTAAATGCTATATTAGTGTTTAATTAATGGTGAAATTCAGCCTAAACCTTGACCGGCTATTTCAGCAGTTTTTTGCATAAAATATTTTAGATGAACCTGTTTGAGTGATTTTCATAATTAGCAGGCGCAAGGATAAAAATTTACATGAATCATCACTACCTACAAAAGGTATAAAGCTACATGACCAAACACCTGTACTTAGCCAAGCTTGGGAATTATTTGGATGACATTCAGCATTTGGAGCAAATGATAGACAAGAATATATGGAATTAAGGGAAGGAAAAAAGCAATAATAATCAGGATTTGCATCCCAAAAATAGTATTGTTCCCACTAGCAAACAGTAGTATCAATTTTGTATTGTTCAGGGTGTTCCTGGTTTCTTACTGTAAGGGGGCGTTTATTTTGAGCGATAGGATTGATTGAGTGGCACTAACAAACAGCAGTATCAATTTTATATTGGTGGCACTAGCAAACAACCCTACCCCATATAAGGAACGAAGTAGGCATGAAAATCAGCACCGACTCAATTAACATTGATTTTGCAAGGCCACTAGGTCCTAGGTTTGAAAATTGAAACACAAATGTTACACTAAACAATGATGCTGTAGGGAATTAATACCAAACTGAGAATCATTGATGTACCTTCTTATTAATTATGGGAGAATCATCGGCAAACCAAGTATCCTGCCTCTCCGACTGGCAGTGAGCGAAACAAGAATTTAAAAACAACCCGTTCTGTCTCGAGGCTGAAAAGCCTCGAACTGCACTCAGCATATGGTTCCTGAAATCTGTTTCATTATGATTTAAATTGATGAGCACCAGAGATAGCTTGAAGGCGTGAAACAAGCTTAGCGCATCATTATTAAGTTGCATTATGTTTACCCTGTAGAAATTGGATCTGCGATGCCGAACATCGTTCATTATTCAATTTACAATCATGCCAGGAGCCTTGAGGATCAGCAGTTGAAGGAGCCAAGCTTTCTTGGACCTGAATATATTGGAAAGCAGAAATGAATATCTCTCTTCTTTCTAATTTATTTATTTTTCTCTTAGTTTGTTTTGGGGAGCACACTGAACATCATATTATAAGTAACCAGTTTTACCTGCCATGAATCATAGGCAGCATTAAGAATAAACAAAGGGGTTTTGATGCCCGCAATCAGATTCTGAGGGAAGAAACACTGCCGCAAACAACAAAAAGGAAAAAAGAAAAAGGTAAGTGAAAGAAATGATTACAGGGGCAGCAGTAGCCATGGTATGTCTCACGAGCAGGAAAAACCAAGCAGAAGACTTACTGAAGTTGGATCCAAGTGGTTGGTGCAAGTGCTTGGCAGGTTTTCTTTAATACCCTGTCACAATATGTCGAAATCTTTAAGGAATATGAAATAGTAGGAAATGCTAAAATCATACAGTCCGTTGTAGATTTTGCAATAAGGTCGCCATCTTTCAGGTCCAATACAATTTCAAACTTACTGGGACGACATCTCAAGAGTTACAAATTCATTTAGAACTCATGAGACACACGTATATCGACTTTACCTACATCCATGCGAAAAATGTTTAAAGAGCTTAAACATTAATAATACTCCCTCTTCTTATTATATCACAGTGATTGTGTATCTATATGAGTAAATCACTTGAGTTTTGTTTTTGTTTTTTTTGAAGTAAAAATATCTTAACATTGATCTAAATAGTGTGAGCTTACATTTATTTGAGCGTTAAACTTAAATTTTTAACTAAATGAACGGAAACCTTTTCGAATCAGATATTATGTAGCAACCACATCCACACACTATAACTGATAAAAACTGGTAGACAAACTCATGTAGAGAGCAACAAAGATTGAATAAACAAAAAGAAGAAGACATCATATTTCATCAATTTAGCAATTTTATTGACGAAAGAAAGTGATGGAAACATGGCGCTAACAATCATTTGTTAGAATAATACCTGCAAGCTAACAACACCAGCGAAGAAACTTCTCATTGTGTGTCCACCAGATACATCAGCACTGCAGGAAATGAAATAAATAAGACATAAAAACTCGAGATTCTGACAGCTCGTGAAGCATATGCGTTTGTAAGGCAAACAGAGGATGGCTAAAGAGTTTATGGAAATTACACATCCATGAATAATCCAGCATCACTCAGGCACTTCACTTTGGTACTTCCAGGAAATAAACTTCGAAATTTATCACAATGCAAAATAGAAGCCAAACCACCAGCTGAGCAACCAGAAAGAAGAGCCTGGAGCAAAATGTATTTCATAAATAAGTAAATATTTTGCAGAAAAAAAAGGTAATACAATTAAGTAATAATGTAATATGATACTTGATTTGCGCTGTGCATGCCCTTTGACATCAGGTCTTCAATTGAAGCCAGCCATATGCGTTTCCCTCTAAACTGCAAACCTGCAGCCTACACAGCAAACTCCAAGTTCAAAACAACCAATACTAGATAAAGTTATTGAAATTATGCATTGATGCTCAAAAAATACAAAGAGTGCATGCCCAGAAAGGCTAACAGAGTTGGGTAGATACAGCCTCCTAGAGCATGTACATTCAGATCTCCAACGTATGCAACAACACAATGTGACAAAGAACAAAATAAAATTACAAAAATCTAATACATTGACGTATTAATTCTTGAATGCACCAAATGATGAAAAGCCATCTTTCTATTTATACTTGTTATAGTAACATATGAATCTATCACTCTCATCAAATTACGTTATTATGCCAATCAGAAATCCCTTGGCAAAGAAAGCTGCAAACCTTATTTTCACTGTCCCCAGCAAAGGAAGCCCCGTCACAATAGCGAATCTTTACTCTATTCCAGTTAAAAAAGTCTGCATATGAAAACAATAACATCAGGGTCATGATAAACCCCAATCTCTAGTGGGTGAAGAAATGACCGTATGTGATTTGATATGATAAGAACTAGTTTCTTCATTTAGTACCGGGATTTTCTTCAGCCTTGTTGCTAAGTATCCCTGTAAATGGAATTTGCTTCTCAAATAATGTTGATGATCCACGATGTGTCTTTTTACGGTAAATACATGATCTTAGATTGTTGCACCAGCCTCCACCCTGCCACACATCACGAGATGACATTCATGATTGAGAAACCAACAAGCATAAGGCTATTTGTGGCTTAATATGTAACTATTTAGAAAAAATAACTTCGCTCCAACCAGTCACAGGATTTCCTTCTTGACTTGATAAAAGACTACTACCACAGTTGGTATAAATTTAGTTAATTATTTCAATTGGAGAAGCCAAGATTTGGTGCCTAACCAAATAAAAAGAAGGTTGGCTGGAGGTTTTAGCATTAATGACCAAACAAAAGGACTTTCATATTTCAATATAAATAGATAACAATAGGTATTGCATCAAACATACTTCAGTTCAAGAAAATATATTTTAACGATACAGAAAACAAATTCAGAGACAGCATAAGCCAGCTTGAATATCGCTGCATATTTGAAATTAATTACAATTCATGCAACAAAAACCAGGCTCTAATCTCAATCTTACTATATATATGAAATCTATATTTAAAAAAAAAAAAAAAAGCACCCGAATAACATGTTTATAACAAAAGCCATGCACAACCTCTAGCTGGATGAGCCAACTATTTGCTCCTGTTCCGAACCCACGATGCAAGTGATAGGCAGGTAGAGTTCCGTCCAAACATACTGCAAAATTTATACACAGAGGAACTCGTCTGACTTAGACCAGAAAGTTAGTTTAATTTAAAAGTATAAAATATTGATCAACCAGCATTTCAGTAATTTTCAAGAATGAACACTTAACTGCTTATACAAGAAATAACACCACAAGTAATTTCTCAGTTTCTCTTATCATCGGAGTTTTAGTTTTACTATGACAACTAAAATAGACGACGGCAAAGATAGTTGAGCAGAATTAAATACTTTAAGCTGTACAAATGTATTCATTACACACATTGAAGTAACATCAACAGCGTGCAACAAAAGCGTCCCACTCAACATCTAAGTCGTGCATTAAAAGCTGGAGAAGTGGACAGATTAAAGCAACTTAAATCAGTATTCTCACAAAAGCAACCACACAACTAATCCTAACACCAACTTCAGCTAACTAGAAAATTAGTAAGATTACTACACAAGAAAGTGATAAACATAAGACAGAAGCACCGACATAAGCCCATCTGGATTAATTCAGCATAGATCAAACAAATCAACGAACTAGAAGTGAAATAAACAATAAATCTAAAAATAAAATAAAAAGTAAATACAATGTTGCCATAAAAATCTTGAACAAGAGCGAAAAAATCGCAGAATCGAGAGAGAGAGAGAGTACCAGCCCCTTTAGCAGCAGCTCCCTGAACGAGAGTGAGACCCACCATGAGAGCATCAGGAGGAATAGCTGCAGCAGCCACGCCATAAACAGACTCCAAATGCGACATAGACTCCAAGAATGACACATCTGAGCTGCTATTCCTACTGAGAAAGGCATCAAGTTCCAAACTTTCAGCATCCCATTTACTCAAAACAAACAACACATAAAACACAACCACCAGCTTCCCCATCAAAACCTCACTTTAAAGCCTACTCCAAATCTTGGAAAAAAAATAATAATAATAAGAGAACACAGAATTTATTGTGATGTGTTCTTATCGATTTAGATAAGAAATGCTAACTATAAACGTGTTATACTTAGAGAGTACAAATGTAATGTTTCTAATCTAAGAAACAAATCTATGTAGATTTTTATTGGAGTGAAGGAAGGAAGGTGGGAGCTGATTCTCTTTCACTTTTTCTCTCTTTTTTTAAGTGGGTTCTAAAGAGAGAAGAAATGAGGAGATCCAACTATACAAGTAGAGCAGTGATTAATGCTTTTTTAAGAAGTGAAGAGGAACAGCGGTGCGATGTTTTTGCCGGGTATTTGAGCTTAAATATAACATATGTTCATGTCCGAATATGTAAGAATATATGTATGTATCTATTATATTCCATATATAAATTTTTAAAAAAAGGTGATAAGCCAAGGAATAAGAGTGGGGGTAACGTTTAGAATCTTATGAAAAGATTGAGGCGAATAGCTAGAAGCTTTGCGAAATGACTTGACCATGTTACAAGGTAAGTGTAGACTTTTAGAGTTATAACTGTACAAAAATCATATTCATAATTACCTAAAATTTTACATATTAAAAGTTTTGCATTTGATGGTGATAAGTTTAGAAACGATGCAGTGTGTGTTGGTCTAATGATAAAATAATTAATACTCGAAATTAAAGGTCTCGGATTCGAATCCACCGTGACACAATCTTTAAAAATTTCCGTATTAATTGGAAAAAAAAATTAGAAACGATGCAGTAGAGTATAACGTTGGAATAATCGCGAAGTTTATCATGTTTGTGTATTTGAGGTATTGACAAGGACTATCAGATAATTTTATTATTGCATGTTGCATAAAATATCGTGTAGTCTTTCATTAATGAAAATTATCCTGAATTTTGGATAAAGTACTTTTTTATTAAATGTTATTTTTGTTTAATATTATTGTTTTGCATTTATACTTATTTTATTATTTCATTGAGGTACGCAACTTTTATTTTCACTCTTTGTCGTTTTACATTCGTCTTAGCTTTGAAAATGAAAGCATGCATCAACATCTGTTAATTGCTGAAAGATACTGATCCGAGTTTATGGTTTTTTGTCTTCTTCTTTTTTCTTTTTCTTTTTTCTATTTTGTCACTAAACGAACGTTTCTTCTTTTTCAATTTCAACCGTTCTTCTTTTTACTATTGTAAATGAAAACGTTTAATCATAACTAAGAACTGAGTGTGTGTGTTGGCCAATGAAAACGTTTAAAATTTCATTAAATTACCCAAAAAATAAAATAAAAATAAGAACTGAATTAATAGCATGCCAAACTGGTGTTTAAGAAAATATATAAACCACAAGCCTTATAATTTAATGGTATTCTTCCCTATTGAAAATATAAGGTACGAATCAAAATTCTTCTCAATCAATAATAATTTTTTTTTTTCTCGTGTTACGACTGAAATTAATCTTGATATTAATCTTTTTATGATTTACAATTGTCATACAAAGAAACAATAATGTAAAATATATATTAACATAAAATAAGCATTAGTGTATATAATAAGTAGTATTTATTAATCTATACATCAAGAAACATGATGGACATTTTTGTAAGAGGAAATTATCTTATTATAACCATCTTCTAAGGGAGTGTTTACTTTTCATGATTAGCATTTTGAAGGATTGACTATTTGATGGATTAAATATGTGATAAGATAATTTTTATCTATCAATCATTTGTTTACTACAAAGGATTAGGGAAGGATTAAAATTGAGATAAATATTTTTCTCTTTATTTGGAGGATTATTTCAATCCTACCTATATTGGTTGGATTAAAATTAATTAAGAACAATTCAAAGGATTAAAATAATCTCGGGCTTTGGGATATCCCAAATATTAATCCTTAAAAGTAAACACTTGATTAGGTTGGATTAATTTTATCTATCCAACCTAATCATGCAAAGTAAACAACACCTAAGGCTATATTTACTTTTGAGGATTAGCCTAGAATAATAAAAAAAAGTATAGATGAATCCATTGGTTACTTTAGATGGATTAAAATTTTGGGATATCCAAAGTCACTTGATAAATTGTACTCTCGTCCCAATAAATTAGGTTCCTTGCTTTTTTACACGTAGATTAAGAAGAGTTATGTTTTGTGTGTAAAGTAGTGGATGACACGAAGTTCGGGGTATTTTTTAGTGTAAAAAGTGTTTCCTTTTTAGAAACGAGCCAACTTAATGGGACAGCCCAAAAAGGAAAACGTGTCAACAATAATGGGACAGAGGGTATCATTTAAGCTAATTCGCTTAATTCATATCCAATTGAAATGGTGAGATCGTAAAAATTCGAATAATGAGAATAAAAATACTCAATTATAAAAAATAAATGTTCAATATATATTATCTTCACGATTTGATATGATACTGCGTAAAGAACAAAAAATGGCTCACTATATGGCTTTGGGTTGGAGCAATTTTGAGTTTTGGGGTATAGCTAGCTAGGTTGGAATGTGCACTAAGATGTATCTATATTTCCGTCGTTGAAAATCTTGATTCTCTTATACTTTATTCTAAGTCGGTTAATGAAATGTTAGTATCAAAAGTATATTGTGCCCTTTTATTAATCACTTGAAAATCAGTGTACCACATTTGGTATCCAATTTTCAATTTTTTTGAAATAAGAGTTTCAAGTTTTTTTTTAATAAAAAGATAGTTAACAGTCTCGATCGAGTTTCTATGTTCCTTGCATACTTAAAACAGTTAAATGACCAATAATTTTAACTCAACCGTGAACCGTACGTCGTGCCTAATTTAAACTCAACCTTGGCTTCAACCGTGAGACGTTGACAAAATACCATCCACGTTGACCGAAGCATAATTAAACATTCATTTTGTTATTTACATAATTAAACATTCATTTTGTTATTTACATGGCCTCCATATGAGTAAATATGTCTATAACATAAACATAAACACAAAAATGGTGTAATTTCCCCGATAATAATAATAATCTAATATAAATATATATAAATTAATAAAATTGGTTTGATTTTGGATTTTTCATAATTTGGATTTTTCGGTTCGGTTGGATATTTTATAAAATTTTGGATTTTGATTTGGATTTTCGGATATTCGATTCGGATCGGATTGTTTTCCTCTTAAAATTGGATTTTGGATCACTAGCAGGAAGGATAAGCAGAACATTTGTTATAAAAAAAACGCTCATAGAACTGAATAAATATCCAAATTGAAAAAATGATTGATCCGTAGAACATATGGTGAGACGTGTGTTGTGAAGTGTGCTACATGAGACAAGAACATTCGCACGAACAAAGATAAAGCAACGAAGCAACACAAGAAGTTGGTTACCTAGTTCGGTGAACCACCTACATTTGGGAAGCCTCACCTAGGGAAAATCTACCTAAGTTAAGTTACAAAAGACTTACAATAAGACTCCACTTTACTACACTTGGTAACTTTCCAAAACTCCATCAACGGTAGATTGCTAGATGTGTATGCACCACACACAACTTTGACGTGAACACGGTCCGCTCACCACCCAACCCCTATACTAAAGAGTATACAACTCGTTTATAATATACGCTCAATGAAAACAAATAGTGTTTACATCACAAAACACTCCACTGGTAGAACGAATGTTGGAACTCGTACCAAGAAAACACAAAGTTGTTGGCACTCTGTCAAACATATGAATAATATGAATGAGGAAAAAAATCAACTGCTCTCCATTTTCTACACGCGAGTTGATCTTTTAAATACTTAAATGCTGCTTCCCTAAATGCTTCACACGTTTCCTTTATATAGGGTTCACTTGAAAAACCTTAAACTTCTTCAAGACTTGCCTTGTTGAACAATTTTCTTGTTATGAAAAGAGAATGAATCCATCTTTACTAAGGAAGTAATTATTAAATCTTGTAAGATCTTCTATATCTCTATTTCAACTAGGACTCTTCAGATAAAGAAACTTCCGTATACATTTCGCGCCATATTTCGTGGCACTCACGGAATCACTCATACCTTTGAAAGCACAACAAAATATAAATAGTTTACATAATGACAAATACATAGTGTATTATCTATACACTTACATAAACTTTACAAGATAATCAAATAATATCTGATATATATTTTATAAGTGTATCTGCTTATTCATTGAAGATAATTGATTAGTAGAGTGTGAATCGAAGCAGCTGTTGATGCTTTGGGGTAAATATAAAAGACGAATTTATATGAAATAAATCTTGGTTGATTGAAACAATGACGTAGATATTAGAATGATGAGACGTCATTTTCCGTATTTCGTGTAAAACTGAAATTATAATATTTTTGGATTTTAAATTTGACATGTTTCTCTAGCTTTTGAGGTTCCAATTGTTGTAGTCGAGTATACAATTTCTCTTAGTGGTGGATATGTCCACGTATATATATTGATTTTAATCTTTAAGTAAATTATATTTTTCATTAGAATAAAGGATATTTTCTAATTTAAGGTAAAATATAAATGACTCATTTATTAATAATCAATAATACATTAGAACGTAACGTAAATGGTAAAGTTTATTCGTGAAATTATTCGGAGCTCGACTCGATAAAAGTTCGTTCGAGTTCGTTTAGTGAAGCTCGTTAGCTAAACAAATCAAGCTTGAGCATGACGAGATCTACTCGTTAGCTCGTGAACAAGTTCGTTAAGCGATTTAGCTTAAAAATATAAAATTATTAATTAGATACAATTATTTTCTTTCTATAATTAGTAATTATTGTGTTAAATCTTTTAACTACTTTTATTTGTTATAAAAAATCAATAAATATATTATGTTATTGTGGATAAAATAATTTATTTTTAATATAAATAATTAATATTCTAAACATATATCTAAATTTGGAAAGTTTATTAGGTTCGACTAAAGCTCGAATAAGCTCGTGAGCTCGAAATATTCGATAAATAAAGTTCGAGACTCAATTCGATCTTAAATAACAAAACTTGCGCGATGGTGCTCGGCTCGGTTCAGTTCGATTACACCCCTACGTGTGCGGACGCTATGACAAGAGTTTTTGTCTTCCTTGTATTAATCATTTTTCAAATTATATAAATTATCTAACTGATTTCAGAATAAATTAATCACAAGTTTATTTTTATTTTGAAATTATAGGCTTTCTTGATTGCGATAAAATAGTTCCCTTTTCCATGTATTCTAGGGCTTCGTAGTTTAATTTTTCGGATATAATCTATAGTATTCAAAATTTGTTCGTCAATATTTTAATCAATGCTCATTTGATTGGTTAATCGTATGTATCATTCAGTGATTTTTTTGTTAATAATATGTTATGAAATTCGTTGTATATATCCATAGTAACACTTGACCATGCATGCATGAGGATAAACATTGTAAATTTACTTGAAAAAGTTTTATAATATTTACCCATCCATTTTATATTAGTTTGAGTATGTAAATAAATTGCAAATATGATGCTAAGTAATAAAGTCCCGAGTTTCTTTTGGGTTCCAACTCCATGGGGTTCCTAGAATATTATGTATTTGTAAAAAGGATTAATTAGCAGTAAATTCATAAATTATTAGTGAATTTTTTTCTATAATTTATAAAGTTGGTGAGTATATACATAAATTTTATAATTTTCAAAATTTCCCCAAATTAAGATTTAAGCCAAATCGAAACTGATATGACATTTAAAGTTTTAGACATTGAGTTGTGATTTCTAAATATTGGGCTTATGGTTTCTAAAAATTTCACAAATCATGTTCAACTCGGCTAAAGTCTTAATTGGGGGGAAATTCAGAAATTATCAAAGTTCATATATATATTAATCATTTTTATAAATTATGAGAAAAATCAAATTCACTAATAATTTATAAATTTACCTTCAATTAATCCTTATAAACTTTACTTATTTAACAAAATTCCTGCCGACAGTTTCAAATAGAAATTGAAGGGTGCACACACCTTCTGCACTCAATAGTGGAGATGAGTACATAACAGAGTGGCCTTTCTTTGTCACGTGACATCGTAAGAACTAAGTCATTTTCTCATGCATAAAATATATAAAAGCTTTAACTAGGTTGACTATTTCCGGCTAAACGGGTAAATCTCAAGCTTTCATGTCAAACAATATTGTTATGGTTCACCTTTTGAATCTATAACATTACCTTTAATATTTTTTTCACAAACTCGTATTACATAGGATCAAATACATATTTAGAGAGATCGCATGTAACATCTTGTAATATTTGTAAATTCATTGTTGCACTCATGATTTAATTCAATTGGTTAATAGTTAGTAGATTTGAAGCAATGACCAAAGATTGAATCCTAACAACGACAATATCGGAGTTTCATCATCTTTAAAGTGCAGATTCCTTGTGAGCACTATACAATGAACATTCTAGCTACTTAACTATTGTGATACCATGATTTAACTCATTCACATTGATAATGGAGAAGTTGTTAACAAGTTATTATAGTTGAGAAGCATCAATCCAACCATTACTTGTAACTAATATTAAAGACCGCATTTTAAGGTATTCAAATGTCCATAGAAGGAATTATAAGGGTGATAGAAGGAATTATAAGGGTGTTTGGCTGAGCTTATAAGTCCTTCATATAACTTATAAGTTAGTTATGAGTTTATTTTATCAAAACTTCAAATTAATTTATAAACTGTGAAAATAAATTTAATAACTTATAAGCTTCCATAAAAATAAGTTCTTCAAACTACATCCTATTTTTCCATAAGCTTATAAACAACAGTGAATTTACAAAATAATGTTACGATAGTTCGTTATTTTCTACTTATATTACATCAACTTAACTTCACGTCAATTTTCTCTCTAACTATGATTTTCTCTCTTTAATTCACGATTATATATGTCTATACAATAAAGCTATACGATCACATTATAACTGATCATAAGAAGATACTTTATCAATTACACATATAATTAATTAACAAAATAATAATATTAAATTAATGTGTTAATCATTTTTACATAAATATCACATTTTCGACCTATTTTGAAAAATATTAAATTTATTAATTTTAAATTTAAATTTTTAGTCGATAGGGACAAAAATATAATTCCATTAGGTGGTTTTAATGTAAAACCAATTTTTTAATAGATCAAATATTAAATAAACTGTTTTTTCATTCAATAAAGTTGATTATGGCTGACCACATCATGGTCGAATAGCATCACTCATATCTATATCTTATAAGCTCAATTATCAAAACATTTGATTATTAATAAATACTTAAAACATTATATCTTATAAGGTCTTATATTCACGATGTCTGATCTTTGTGGTTATAGTTCTTTTTGTAATTGATCTTTGTGGTTATAGTTCTTTTTGTAATTCACATTTCAAAGAATATATCATAAATAACAATAAATAAGAATTTTAGATTATATACTCCAAATGAGGGGAGTAATCGGGAGGCATGAGTGCATCTGTGCATATCGACTAGGGGTGCTTAAACGGGTATCGGTTATCGGTTAACCGATAATGCAAAATCAAAAATCGGTTATCGGTTAACCGATAACCGATTTTTTCGGTTCGTTCGTTATCGGTTCCCATTGCAAGTGAATTTCGGTTATCGGGTATAACCGACAACCGACAGTTATACCGATTAACGAAATTAATTAATTAATTAATTTATTTATTTATTTATTTATTTATTAGGTAAAATTATTTAATTTAATATTATAATTTCTGTAATATTTGAAATAATCTCGGTTAATTTCGGTTATTTTCGATTAATTTTGTATTTTTATTTTTTTTAAATTTAATTTTAATTTCGATTAACCGATAACCGAATCGATTAATCGAATCGATTAATCGATTAACCGATTGGTATCGATTCGATTATCTATTTTGGGTTAATCGGTTTGCTTTAGCAGAAATTTTGCTTTCGCTTACCAAACCGAACCAAATCTCACCCCTAATATCGACCGCAAGTTGAGGTGTTGTGGGAATGGGAGTGGGTCGGTCGGGTAGGTCATTTGCGATGAATCATGCCTACAGACAAACAGGAGGCGGTGTCACGTGACATTGAGCACGCTGAGACACGTGAGCTCCCGGGCCCCTCAATCGTTGCGTGCGCGGTGCTACCGCGCTCTTAATATTTGTAGGTGGCGCCAATAAATTTCAGCCACAACTTATATTTTGACAAGTGGTTTCTGGCATTATAGTCTTCGGCACCTATTGATTGATTTCGTTGTATTAATGTTGCGTTATAGCTGTCTCTATATTTTCTCATCGAACTACGTAGCGTAGCTTTCATATTTTCCTACTTAAAACATTCAAAGTTTGTGGACAAGGATTCAAAAGAATTGCATTGTTTTGAGAAGTTCAAAATTTCAGTAATTTACAGATTAGAATTACAATCTAAATACTCATGTGATATATAGCGGGATGTTACATTCACATCCAACAAAACATGTCTGATGATACAAATCTTACTAATGTTAAGCGCCAAAGTACCTTTCACAATCTTCAAAGCATTGTTAGTCAAAAAAATATGGTCCCAAGTATTGAAAAACTCGACATGTTCACAAACTCTTTTCTATTTCTCTCAATCATGCAATTATGAGCTATGTCACATTTATTATAAATATATATATATAGTAAGATTCAAATAAGAATTATTTTAAAATGTGAATATAAGAATCAAATGAATTTACTATGAAAATTGATAAATTCGTCGGGAAAATTACCAAAATAACAACATTCAAAAAATTTGTATGAGTTCGAATCCCATGAAGAGTGAAAATTTCATATTTTTTTACATTCAGTAACATTATCTGCGGATCCATTAACTTTCACAGATAATTCATCATTTTTGGTTCTCACATTCATACTCTATAAATTATTCTTACGTTAACTTTCCATATATATATATGTATGTATATATATATATATATGATGTATATAAATTTTCAGGAAGCTGATAAACATTAAGATAGCTCCTAGTAAGGTCCAATAAAATGATGCTTTAATCGATGATGATGATGATGATGATGATGATGATGAATTCTGGCCCATCCGACATTAGGGAGTGTCTGTCTTAGCTTATAAACTCCTTAAAATAACTTATAATATGATTGTGAACATACAAGTATTCAAAAATCGTATGGCAAAATAAGAGCCTAAATAGATTTTAATATCTAAAAATATACTAAGCTCCAAGATAAAGTACAACAACCCTATTTCACTTTTTCATAATTTATAAACAACAATCCATTTACAAAAAAAAAGGTAATATGCATGTTTTTCTATTTCCAACATATATCGTTCACATTTTATCTCTTCCTATTCTTTCTCTCTATCTACGACTCTCTCATTCTAACTCATAATTCTTCCTTCCCTCTAACTTATAAGGTTAATTGTCCAAATATTTTGATAATTTATAAACGAATATAAACACTTAGGCCTCACACTTCTGCACCTGACTAAATCAAATAGCTACCCAACTGATAAAATTGAAAATTGTTAGTATGTGATATATTCTTCATACTTATTTCTAATCGAAACCTTAGGAATATACTTATTGGGTCGACAAGCCGTTTTGTTGGACCTCTTAAAAACAAGGTATCTTCTTATTTATCATGCTTGACCTTTTAATCACCAAGGGCCAATACTTAATATTTTCGGGTGTTATAGTAAACTTTAGCAGGAGGAAGAATGCATGGAGAAGAGCTGCGAGATCGACGAAATGGCTTCTCTATGGGGTTTGTGTGTATTTATGGGTGAGAGGTCGACAACCCCAAAATCGTAGTTCGTTAAAATCCATTTGCCTAACCTGTAAGCGTGGCCTATTAAGCACATATATCCGTTTGAAAATCCTGGGTAGCCCAAAATGAAATATTTATGGTGTTACCTGTAGTATGCATAAATAAAATAAAAGCAATATTTTGTGAAAAAATCTCACACCGATTCCCAATCTCGAACTCAAAAAAAAAAACAATTCTCATATTCAATATAAATAATATATTGATCTTTGAATGAAATAAAATATTCCTTTGAAACAAATCCCATGTCTGAATTGCGAATCAAAAGTAGAGTAGAGACGAGAGTAAACCTGCAACTTCTTCAAATAATCATTAAATTTACAGATGCAAATCAACTCCATCACACCTGGATTTTATACATGTCCTGTGTGATTTGCAACTATTGCATAGGAACGTGGGTTTATCCAGTGCGCACCTAAAGTAACGACTGCGTGTTCATACCAAAAAAAAATATATATATATTTGAGAACCGTTAAATTATACATTCAAAACACAAAATCCATTTCATTTACATTAACCTTGAAAAGAACAAGTTATACATCTTCATACCCCCTGCAAGCCCTTTTTACAGTATTTATCGTGGGCAAATCTATGCATGAAACCCAACAATATATACTCAAGAATCATCACCGAAAACGATCAAAAATCACACACATTAAACCCGATTGACAAAATATAAAGAAGAGCCAAGACCACTATATATAAATCTTCAAATCAATCTCCATCACCATTTCCCATTGGGTTCCTCCTTGGCCTTAAGGCCCGCTTGCTCCTCCACCGAACTAACCGAATTCTCACCATCACTTTTGTAAGTGTAACGTGTCGCCCAGAACAGATAGTTAAAGAAGTTGAGGCCGCTCAACACAGCCAGAAACCAATAGAAGAGATCCAAATGGTTCCTATCCAAATCCTGCCCTTGCAGCCACCCCGCCGGCTCGGCGCGACGCGCCGCGTCACCGAGTTGATGGCATCGACGAAGACACTGCTCAAGAAGTACCCAAACGACTGTGAGATCCATGTGAAGGAAGTCGAGAGCGACCGCATACCGGCCGGCGCCTCCTTGTAGAAGAACTCGAGCGAGCCGACGAGCGTGAACATGTCGGCCACGCCGAAGATGCCGTACTGGAACGCCAGCCAGAAGAGGCTAATTGGCCGGGTGGGATTTCTCAGAGACTGGTCCTTCCGCTTGGCCTCCACGAGCGCCGCGACAGCCATCGACGCGGCCGACAGCACGAGGCCGACGCCTACGCGCTGCAGCTGCGTGATGCCCGAGGGGTGCTTGGTGAGGCCACGGGCGAAGGGGACGAAGAGGCGGTCGTAGACGGGGATGAGGAGGATCATGAAGAGGAGCGGGATGACCGGGATGGAGGCGGCGGGGACTTGGAAGGAGCCCAGATGCGCGTCCATGCGGTAGCCTTGCTGCACGGAGAACGTCTGCAGCTGGGCCATGCATGTGTTCAGGAGTATGGTGCTGCCGATGATTGGCGACATTCTTGCTACGATTTTCACCTCTTCCACTTGCGTCACTGTGCACACTTTCCATGCTGATGGCTCTGTGTTTGCACCGAGGATTGCTGCTTTGTCTAAGCACCTGGTTTGATTAAAGTGATGCGTGGTATAAAAGAGTGAGATTTTCTGTCGGAATTCGATTTCCTATTTTGCCACGTCACGTGCTAGTAGTGTTACTTGGGAGTGATACTGTCCCATTTTAAAAATGATTTTTATCCGCAAATATATGTTCTATTTCGGAAATAGTGCAAAACTTCTCATTTTACCTCTATAATTATTACAAATTCCATACATTTTCAGTTTTCTACGAATGCGGATAGGGTAAGTTAAATTAGGAATATACATAGAACATGCAGTTGTACTAAATCCTTTCTCACATGATAATATTTTATTAATACACCTCTTTCATATGATAATATTTTATTTATATTAATAAAATATTATCATATGGAATAGAAGAAGTAGATACTCTACATATTCTATAGAATTTTCCGTTAAATTATCCACTATTTTTGTGTGTGTGTTTTGATGCGGCAGGACATTTATTATAGTATGGAGTCATCTGTTAATAAGTGTCACATGAAATCATAATACACATATAATAAGAAGGTGGATAATATTTTTGATTATATCCCTAATTATTTATAGAAAACTGAAAAGAACGTAAAGAAGATAAAATACAATTTTAAAAGTTAAATTTAAATTTACGATTATATTCAACGCATAGAAAGGTTACATGTTCAAATATACTTTAGGATATTTGTAGCAGAAGAGAATTAATTTACCTGAATTCTTGGGTATGTGCAATTTTTGGTGCATTCGATTCTGAATCTTTTTCGTTGATCTCGTATAACTCATTAGGACTATCGGGTGGTGATAATCGACCATTTTTTATGGCGACAACTATAACCTGATTGAGAAATAAATAAAAATCAAATAACAAAATATCTCAAAATTACTGCAGTAAAAAATAATCTTTTGATGGGATCATTGTCCAATTATAAATGTTGTGCTAAAATTTATAAACATATAAATTAAATAACAAGTGCAACGAATGAACGTCCTCTATCAAAATTCATATAGCAAGAAATGAACAATTTTACTTTTCAGTATTCCTAATTACGACATTGAAAATTGAGGAAGCAAAAATTTATATTGATAACAAGAATAAAATAGGAAATTTGGCAACTTTACATATATATGTTTAATAGAACATACTAAATGGACAATATTCATTTTTAAATATAATACTTATTTAGAGACCTGAAGGAGTATGTCTTGCCTGTGTGAGTCTGGTAAGAGGGCTATCCCTGGGGAGCTGAAGCCGGTAAAAGGGTTTTCCGATGACAAGAAATACGTAGCCGAGGAATGCAGCTACGGCGGTGATGAGAAAACCCTTCCACCAATTTTGGTTGTTCTTATTGGTAGAGACATAAACGACGAAAGTAACGCCAATAGACGAGCCAGCGACGGAACTGAGCAAGAGCCAGTTGAAGTAGCTCGCGAGTGACTTGGCCTCTTTAGTATTTTTTGAATCAAACTGGTCGGCCCCGAGGGCGGGAAGAGCGCCCTTCACCCCGCCAACGCCGAGTGCTAACAAGCACAGCGTCGCGTAGAAATAGACCGCAACGCCGCCCTCCACGCAGCTCGACTTACCACAAGGCTTGGGCAGCAAACTGTCACTGTGCGCTTGAATTGTCATCATCGATAGAGCCTAACACACCAAAACAATAATTGCATGCTACTTTAATTATCAAAGCTAGCCACGTAGTGGTTGTCGCGTCATGTCAAAGGAAAAAACATTCCACGACTCGATTTATTATGTGATAGCTAAGCTCATATAATTATGTTCTTGCCTAAATTTTGAAAATCTCAAATCTCATTTAATGTATATTAATTTGAAAATAATTTATTTTCGAAAAGGCAACTTAATTATAAATCTCAAATCTCATTTCAATTCCACTATAAACCCACTATATATAATTAGTATGCTTTTCTTGACAGCAAAATATACTTTATTCAGATAACAAATAGGGGTGTGTTAGAGAGGATGTGTTGATGTTCATACATAAGAGCTAGCATTGGGAAAAGGGAAGAAGAGTAAAATGCAATAATGGCCCTCTTTCCCTCTGCTTTTCCACCCACATGCACATGCTACCCACTAGACTAGAAAAAGAGCGTAGATAGAGGCACACGAAATCCTCAATTATAGTAGTTATTTTTTTATTGAATCACCGCCAGCAAACACTGCTACATACTTTAAAAGTTTGTGAATATGAAACCAGACATCATTATCAAATAAATATTTAAAATGACATAACGAGCAGCTCCCCTGCCCGAGGCGAGATAAAAATCTTATTAAATGGAAAAAGTCTAAATATGTAGCCCATTAATCTTCTTGTTCTGATTGGGTAACAATGTATAGTTTCTGAACAAATAATGTTGTCCTACCATCTTTAACCTGAACCCCTCGTTCAGTCCCACCACGTCGTGATAGAAAGAGATAAGATTTTTGTAAGAAAAAACCATGGGCGACTTTTGCAAATTAAAAAGGAAACTTAACTATCAGGATGGGTTAGGACGTGTTCTCATGCAGACTTTGTCATAAATTAAAAGAATTAATAAGATGACAATTACCAGGACTTCAAGCGTGCCGAAAATGACGCAGGTGAGGAACCTGTTGAGGTATGTATCGGAGATGAAGCCGCCGACGATGGAGAGCAAGTAGGTGGACCCCATGAGGTTTGTCAGAGTGTTTGCTGACGTGGACAGATCGAAATACATCTTGTAAGAGAAGTAGAGCACCAAGCTCACCATGTTCGCCACCACCCCATATTCTCCAATGCCGCCAACGCTACCAATCAATTTCAAGCAAGTCAGAGAGAGAGAGAGAGAGAGAGAGAGAATTTGTAAGTGCTCACCATATATGAAAGAGGTGGCTTTGAATCCACCTTTGCCTTGGATTCTGGATGGGATTAGATTGCTTCGCCCGGCCTCCGCGTCGCCCCCCTGTTTCGATCAACAAAAGTTAGCCATCAATGCGGTGCGTGTGTGTGTGTGTGCGTGTTTGTTAAAGAAAATGCAGAAACTCACCATAAGTGGGAGTTTGAGATTTGGATAGGGAAAAATTTGCCGAGTTGGAGAAAGAAACAAGATTTATGGTGTGATTTCTTATTTTAGTAGGGGGGGAAGAAGTGTGCGAGTCCGAGAGAAAGGAGAGATTACTTAAACCATAGATACAGGCAATAAGGAAAGTTATATATAAACGTCCCTTCTTTGGTCTCTCTGTGTCTCTCAAGAAATCATGATTAGGACACATTGGGATGGCAGCTAAGTTTCTTCTCTTGCTTCACTTTCACAAAGGAAATAGTGGAATTGGGTGGGGGGTGGGGGTATGGGCACAGTTCACAAAGCTAGAACTAAATTATTTAGAAGATTCCTTTGGATCCTAGATTTGAAATTCAACATACAAATCCATTCACGTAGTAACATGGGAGAAGAAAAATATTTGATAGATAGACAGATGAGTTTTACCAACTAAAATTTTTGGGCCTGTCATCTATCTTATTAGCCTTATTAGACCAATAGGTGCAAACGTGCATACTACAACATCAAATCACATCAAACAGACCGCGTAAATGTGAAATTGGTAATTATTTCTGCATTTTCACTTTTCTGATCAATACATATAGTAGGAAAGCAAAAGGTAAATGCAAATTTATACTAGTTCCTAATTTCTTTTTTAAGCGAAAAGATAATGTAACACTTTTTTTTTCAAGCACTATCTTCTTATGCGTACGGTTACGAAACAAATGCATAATATTAGAATAACTAGTGGTTATTAATATACAAGTTTATGACTAGAATGAATAATTAATATATATATATATATATATATATGTCGAGAGAGGGGATCTACTCAAGATCATTTTCTTATAACTCTACATAGGGGAAGTTTAACGCGAGAACCATTTTTATCGTGAGAACTAAATAATGATGAATTTGTTGTGAAAGTTGATGAATCCGTTGGGAAAGTTATCAATCCAAAAAAAATCTCATGGGAAAAATAAAATTTTCATCTCTCATGGGATTCCATAGCAATTCGGGTGTATAAAATATCGATTTTTGATGTACGAAAGTAGGAATAGTAGCATATCTTTCATATTGTGTAGCACAATCGAATTAATGTTTCCAACGGCACATATTTCATCAACTAAATTATTAGTTTAGACATCTTTCATTCATCAGTTATTTTGCACAATAACGTTCTCAAAACAATACGAAAATGGTTCAACCATTGATATCAAATTAAACGTTATTCCTCCAAATTATCTATTCCTACCGATCCATCTCCTATATATATATATATATATATATATATATATATATATATATATATATATGTGCTCCTTTTAGTTAGGTTCATATGGATTCACTCTACACCTTGTTTGATTGGACTCTTTACTAATAATATTATACACACTAACCAGCTTAGTGAGCCAGATGCTCATATTCTGCCGACTTTGCTATCCTGGCTCATTTATATAAGACTATCTCAACTCGGTAGTATGATTCAAGAATAGGGATAGTGATCAGTTCCAAACAAAAATTTCGGAATCTAATCAAAATATATTTCATAATCTAACAATTGATGATTCATCTCCCAACGGATATTGATGATTCTTGATGCTGCAGCTGCATGCAACGGATATTGAGCCGTGATATAGCACTTAGCCATGTCACAACTTTTTATGAACCTCCCTTTGCTCATCAGGGTATGGGAGCAGGAGTAGCTACTCTTTAGCAACAAGGATTGTTATGGTTAACTCATTATGGTTAACTCATGATGAGTGATCTCAGACATTAACCACTCTACCATGGTTGATAGTGTTGTCAAAGATATTTGTGTTTGAGCTTCTCATATTGAGTTGGAGAAGTACAACTGTACACTTAGACTAGGCGAACTGTAACTTTGGCGACAACTTACTAAATTTGCCTTAAATACTGATAGTGTTCGTGTTTGTTGTGATCCGTTCCGACCTATCTTTACTTTCTATCCATTTTTTGGGAGTTTGATTTTAATGCTTTTTTTTTTCTTTTTTTTAGGAAGAAAATATCTAATTAAAATTATAATTTCGCAAAAGTGTAGCCTAAATAATTCAAATTATTGCATTTGGCTGGAAACCAAGCTCCATACCCTACCACGGACATCTTTTGATTACCTTTTCATTATGTAATGGCGTAATTTCAAATTATTGCATAATGAAAAGGCAAACCTTTAAAAATTGGTAAAAAAAAAAAAAAAAAAGAAAAGGTAATTGGTGGTATGTGGAACAGCTTTCTTTTCGCTTCACATATTAAATTTTTATGGTCCCCATTAAATTATATCCTAAGAAACTATAATTTCTTTTGAAAATTCATTGCTTCTTTGAATTTATATTGATAAACATAGAATTATATACAGAGTTAACGTCGAAAATCGCTCTTATATTATGCTCATTCATGACTAGGCCACAATTTGACTGTGAATGAATTAATGCTTTTTTTGCCTACAATTCACAACTAAGAAGATTTCTAGTTGTAAATTAGTGTGTTTTGTCTGCGATTCACAAAAAAAAGATTTTCAGTCGTGATTCGTGAATTAGTATTTTTTTGCCTATAACTTACAACTTTTTAAGATGCTTCTTAATTGTGAATTACCTTTTGTTTGACTAAAATATTAAGTAAAGGTAAAACAATAACATAAATTGTTCATTACCTCTTTTGTTTTTATAGTTAATTTTATCTTTACTATTTTAAAAGGGCTATTTTCCTCCTTCATACTAGTATATATACATATAAAAGCCTCATCACGGTCACTTTCATACCTAGCTAATATAGTCATCATTATGATTAATTGATCATTGATTGCTAATCAATTATTAAGCAATTATTTGTTACGTGATAGTAAGCCCATGCTATGTATAGTAGTACTCGAATCACACAGAAGATGACTGGTGAGTTATTATTTTTGTCAAAGGGATGCATTTTGATGTTTTAATCAAATTGGAGAATACATATATTCGATTGGAATATGTCATATCGTATATTATCAAAATCTATACATTGAGTGTATAGAACTTATATACTCCCTCCCTCCCAATATTTATGACATGTTTTTTTTACACGTAGATTAAGGAGAGTTGTGTTTTGTGTGTAAAGTAGTGAGTGACACGAAATTCAATATACTTTTTAGTATAAAAAATGTTTCCTTTTTAAAAAGCAATCAACTTAATGGGACGATCAAAAGGAAACGCGTCATTAATATCGAGAGTATAGAATATTATATATGATACACCCACCCAACTTGAACAAGTTGGATTGTTTGAAGGTTTCGGTCGGAAACTGGTCTTTCTCACGGAGCTTTAATTTTTGAGGTTATATATGGATATTATTAAAAAGTATAGTACCTTGAATGAGATGTCCTTACTCCGTGTAGTATTTTGTATTTCAATAAGTCTTTTTTCTCAACGGTAAGTTAAGGGTCACGATCAATTCTTTTAAAAAAAAACATCTTGAGATGTAATATAGAAGTACAAATATTTACAAAAATTAAATAAAAAATGGTATAGATCTTATTAAAATAAATTTTAACAATACAAAAATCTAAAGATGTGTTTTGCTGTTATTATTTTTAATAATTTAGGGAATCCGCGCTCGTCACTCTTACCAAATCATATTGACTTTTTTTCCTTATTTTAAATAAAACGGTTCTGCATTTATTTCTTTTACGACGTACAAGCCTCGAATCTTGATGGGTATTCAATTTAGAATACAATTTAGAAATTTAACAATTACACCGACTTTTAGTAGTCTGCAATTAAAGCATCATCTGAAATTTCAGTAAAACGAGATCATTTTTCTAGCAAAACAATGTTTAGTCATTCTTCCTAGTAATTTGATCAATATTTAATATAATAAGAAAAATGTTAGTGTAATAGTTGTTACAATTTAAAGTCATATGGCATGTTCAAAATCGACCAATATTCATGATTTTGAGGTGAATTAATTAAGTAATGTGGCAAAAAAAAAAATTCAAACATCAAATAATTGGTGGCCTTATCCAGAAATTAGAAGGAAGTGGTTCTCGAGTTGTCAAACTTTAGAGTATATTTTTCGCCCACCCTACATGGGATGTCGATTTTGGTAGACGCAAATGAGAGTTGTAAAGTGAGTAAAGGGTCCAAGTTAGCTACAAAGCTATACGACATAATTTCGTGGTCAAGCTCGTGTGCATGTCTTATCTTTATCAACACATCTCATTGTCAATTACACTCAATAATTTTATTCATCAGAAATCCATGATTAGTCGAGTATTTTTTTTAACGTAAAAGAAAAAGCAAAGCAAAAAAAACAAAAATACGAATATTAATTTGTATACATATATTATAGGATGAATTGATTTGCATTGTCTATAAAGAAATTACTGATCGATCTTATTTTCGTAGGGTGATGAATGCGTAAGGAACACGAAGAAGTAACGTGGTTCGATCTATTGAAATAGATCTACGTCCACGGAGCAAGAGTGTATATCTCTATTAAGTATGTATGAAGTTTAATACAAAGAGTGTAGATGATCAATTTCTAATCTAGCCTCTATTTATATACCATCATATTGAGTTTGACTCTAATCAAGTTTCTCTCATAAGGATTCTTTAGATATGCGATCCAATATTCTACGCCCAATTGCGATTTGAGTTGTAGTTGGTCGAGGAGTCTTCTTGGGTCGAACTCACATAGACCAAGCTTAATGTCGGGGGCCATTTATGTTGTGCCTGATACTTGGGCCTAGTAGTTGAGTCAGATTCATCACATCCCTCCCAAAAAAGATGTAGAAGTGAGGTCGTGATGGAGGACGATGGTTCGACATTGCTTCACCGAAATTCGTGATCCGCTGGGTGGAATGCGCATCCCGCCGAAGTTGAATATGTAATCTCGTGTCGAGGTTGAATATATAACGTCGTGCCGAGGTCGAATGTGTAACGTCGAGCCGAGGTCGATCACGGATGCCGTGTCGAGGTCAACACGAACACGCCACATCCATTTAATGTATACGGCGGTTGGAGTCCCGATAAAGTTGCACGTGGGGAAATAACTTCCCAATACGCCATTTCCCATTTCACTTTATCCGCCGCCAACTTTCAAACTTGAGAAAAAAACTCTCTCTCTTTCTAAAAAACGTTTGAGTTTCCAGCACTGTACCTCCATCGTTCGTTCTCGCCGGAGCACCAGTTGCCATTTCTCTCGATAGTTCTGTTAAAATAAGTAAGTTATATATATGGCTTCGTCTTCTCATTCTGATGAGGCTCACGGTCGTGAAGGCCGCGAGGTGTCAGTGTCGCCACCGGGTTCGCCGGTGGTATCTTCACGGCGTCCTTCTGTCGTCGTTTTAGATGTTTTTACCGTCGATTCTTCTCCGCGTGTAGAGTTGTTTACCCACGTTTGGGGGATTTTGGTAGGGTTTCCACGTTTCCGTCGTGTCTAGATTCTCAATCAATTAAAGAGCTTGCTTTGAAATTTTCCATCCCAAATTCTGTTGAGTTGGCCGTTCCCCGACTGGAGGATAGAGCCTGTGCCCCTCCAGAGGGTTTTGTCACGATATACGAGGACAACCTTAAGTGCGGTCTTCGTCTTCCTCCTCCTTTTGTATATGTCGAACTGCAAAAAAAGTTCGGCATACCTCTTGCCCAAATAATGCCAAATTCTTTTCGGCAGTTGACGGGTCTTGGTGTCTATGCCCGTCGCCATAATTTTCCTCTCACCCTGTGGCTGGTCTTTAGGTTTTTCCAGTTTAAATCCAGCTCGGGGTGGTACTATTTATCACCCGTTGTAGTTTCAGGTGAATACGAAGTCAAACTCCCGAATCGCGTAAAGTTCTTCTTTTGTCGGTTCGACGAGGCATTCGGTTAAATGCGGAATACGGGAGTTGGCGGATGAGGCCACCGATGATGCTTCGGTGACCTCGAGGAGTCATTGGAAAGGGCCGGCCATGTTGACGAAGTTTTTTCAGAGGCCGAGCTCGCCGCACGGGCCGAGCTCTTATGATCCTGCTACCGCGGTAGATCCGGTGAAGGCGAGGCCCCCTTCGTGCACTTCGGCTCTTCCAATTTTTTTTTTATGTCCTAACTCGGCCTTTCTTTTATCTTCACAGTGAACTTCGGTGCCGCGAAGAGGAGGAAGAGACCGAGGTTTGACCTCGAGCCATCCAACGTGGCTCCGAAGACCGTGTCTGAGGCCTCTTCCGAGGACCAAGACATACTAAGGTCGCCGCTTGTCCATCCCACGCCCAATAAGGAAAGGCGTGTGGTTTCGGCCCGCCCGCCGACGATGATGAATGTGAGATCGTCGGTTCTCAGATCCCACGTCGGTCCTTCCCCGAGGTAATGCAATTGTTTTGCACGTCATAAAGTTTATGTGTTTGATGTAATTGTTTGACGTGGTTGACTTCGGTACAGGGGACTAAGTACATGACGGCGGAGCTTGCGAGGATGTCCACCCAATTAACGGCGACGTCCACCCAACTGACGGACTACCTTAATGACGCCGTCGTCCAGTTCCACCGGATGGCTCGCGTCACGAGAGGTTTGGAGGAGGAGAAGACCCTCCTCGTCCACGAGGTGGCCGTGGCCGAGACGAAAGCTCAGGATACATCGAAGAGGGAAGCCGTGGCTCTGGCGGCGGCCGAGGTGGTGAAGGCCGCCAGGCATCGGGAGGCCGAGGCGGCGGCCTCGCAGGAGAACTTCTCCGCGCTTTGCGGAGAGGATGTTTTGTCGGGAGGTTCTTGGGATGGTCGCAAGTCGGCATCGGTCCTCAATCTGGCGTGGCGCCGCCACTCGATGAAGTCGTCGAGATTACCCGGATTGGATAAGTCCAAGCACGGGTATGAGGTGATGTCGAATGAGGCCATGCTGCGGGCGTATGCCGAGGCTCTCGCTGACGGCATGAAGAACTTTCCTATTGTAGAGAGCCTGGCCTCCTCCTTGACCCTGCTGACAGCTGAGGCAGTCCGTGCCTGTGCGGTGGACATGGACGTCCAGCTCGAAGCTGCTATTGCCGATCTGGCTAAGGAGAAGGGGACGACGACGACTGCCGAAGCCGAAGCTGTAGAGGTTTGGAAGGAGGCGGAGGAGGTGCAGCCTGAGGGAGAAGCTGATGGAGGGTTCAGTTGATCCCCCCTCTCCCCCTTTTTTTTGTAGATCAAATGTACTCACGACATCATGAAGATGTTGGTTTTGATTCTGCCTTAAAGGCTTGAATAAAATTCCCCAATTTTATGGAAGAATGCTTTTTGTTTTTGTCTTGACCGGTCCTCGAACTTGTTGACGATCTCCTCGCTCAACCAAATCAAAGTTTGAATCGAGCTCTCAAGTAAAGAGGTCGAGGTCCTTCACTGGAAGGCAAGTGGGCCATGTGCGGAGGAAGCCGATCTAAAATTGTGGCTTCAAGAGAAATATGACGAGCTTCAAGCTCGGTTTTGGAGTTGGAGGAGGTCGGAGATCTCGAAGGATGATGTCAAATCGGTCGTCGAGGAGCACGCCCGAACACGAGGCGGTTGATAACTCTTATAAAAGAGTTATTTTCTAATCTCCAAAGCTTTTGAATAATGTTTGATGCATGTTTTGTGTCTTCGTTTGCCTTTCTTCCTCGCTTTGTGTTGTGTTTCGCGTGTTTTGCTCGTGTTTGTTCTAGAGTTGAGATAAGTGATCTT
Source organism: Salvia rosmarinus (assembly GCA_036937905.1). Taxonomy (NCBI): domain Eukaryota; kingdom Viridiplantae; phylum Streptophyta; class Magnoliopsida; order Lamiales; family Lamiaceae; genus Salvia; species Salvia rosmarinus. The sequence goes on along the minus strand of CM072816.1, from coordinate 108,121,480 downwards.
TCAAGTTAATTGAAATGAATTTGAAAGAAAATGGTCGTGAAATCGTATTATTATTTTGGTGCATATTACTCATCAAACTTTGCCGCAACATCAACAATTGAATAAATGGGCGTGGAATCAATTAAAATGGAGGGACCACCGCAAAGCTTTTAATTGGGAGACACATGTGCACAAAAGGGCTAAATCCAACAAATTGGAGATGAGCACCGACTGGAGACTAAGGAGGCAACCCGCCATTTTACAAAGGAAAGAGGAAACCTAGTTCCTAAAGGAGGAGCTGTAGCCATAATTTAAAAGGGAAAGAAAGGAGCAGAGAGAGGAAACACACAATGAGATACACAAAGAAATTCCGGGAAGAAGGAGCAAAACTGAAGGCCAAGAAAGTGGAGCTTAAATTCAAAATAGTTTCTTCTCCTTTTATTTAATCTGTTGTAATTCTCGCTTGTGGTCAAGAACATGGAGAACTTGAATCTTTTATTTTCTGCTTTAACTCTATCATGAGCTAAACTTGATGACTTCAATTTTGATAAAGTCTATGTCTTAGTTTTGTAATTTTATGCACATTATTTTAGCTTGTTATCTCATTGTTCATTCAAATGGGTTTGTTGATATCTCTTGTTGTTGCTTGATCACCAATAGCAAGTTAAATAACTTTATTTAATTCTGGAAAGATTAAATGGAATGGATAAATTTGAATGACACAAGCATAATCCTTGTTTGATTGTGTTGAGTGAATAACATAAGAATATGTTATTTGCCTTGTGTGACCGTGGGATATGAACTGAAGATTGGAAATCTTGAACTTATTATAGCATAGGAATATGTTTAATTTGGAGAAAGATATAAGTAGAGGTGGCAAAGTAGCGGGCCGGGCCGACCCGACCCCTGGCTCGTCGGGCTTTTATATTTTTGGTCGGCCCAAATTTTTCTGCCTAGAAAAGTGAAGCCCAAACCAACCCAGGCGGGTTTTTGGCATGGCTTTTTTAGATTATTTTTAATTTTTAATATATAAAATTAATATTTTAAATTTCAAATAAATAAATAAATTAAATACATAATTAAAATCTCATAACTCCAACTTAAATAAAGAATCAGTGATAAGAACATATTAAGCTTACTTATTCTTATGATAATGCTTATTGTATATTTTGACATATTTATGTATTCTTACGATGATATTGTAATGCAGTATAATTTTAGTTCTTTAATTTAAGGAGAAATAAATTAGTAATTACAAATCAAAGGTAAATGTCTAAATGATATTATTAAACGTCAATTCCACTTATACGCCTAAAATAATAGAAAAATAAATTAATTATACAATATATATTTAAGATCAATGATTCAAAATAGTTTTTACATATTATAAGGTTATTAATCATCAGCTTATATATTTTTGGAGATCATTTCTTTTATGAATTATATTTGAATTATTTATAAAGTTATTATTTTTGAAGTTATTATTTTTTTTTCAGAATTTTAATGTGTTGCAATTCAAAAAAAAATATTTTCCTGACCAGTATGTGAATTAGTAAGAAACTTTTACTATAAAATATAATTAATATTATTAAAAATTTATAGATATGTATATTAAATAATTTATAAAATATATATATTTAATAAAATATTGAACGGGCTTTTTTAGCCCAAAACCCCGGGCTTTTTTGGCCCGAAGCCCGGTAGGCCCGGGTTTTTTTTCGGGCGGGCTTTTTAGGCCCGGTTTTTTTCGGGCCTTTAATTTTGAAGCCCAAACCCCGGGTACCCAGGGCGGGCTTTTCGGCTCGGGCTCATTTTGCCGGCTCTAGATATAAGACCATAGGATGTGGGAAAATTCTATGAAAAGCTGGTTATTCACGTCAACATTGAGTTCAGTGCTGAAATAATGCTGCAACATCATTATGTTCATAAGATATAGACGGATTCAAGGGTTTAAGTCCGTTTTTCCAATTCAATCTCTGTTCGAACCTTTTAAATAGTTGTTTATCTACTTCATTCAAGTAACTTACTCTGTAATTTTGTTCAATTTGTTGCCCATAAAAGAAAACCCAAAATAATCTCTTAGTTTAATCGTTTTTATTCCTTGTTTTAGCTAATTGAAGTCGACGTATTATTTTAATTTGCAATCCCTGTGGAGACGATCTTGGAATACTTCTAATTTATTACTTGTTGACTACGTGCACTTGCGTATATACGTTTTACAACCAACAACGGTTATTCGCCGAAGTGGTGGAATGACCATCTCCGAGGCCGAAGACAAAGTCTTAGAGATCGCAGGCCGGTGTTCGAGCTACTGACATGAGTACGGTCGGGACTCTTAGAAATTTCAGAGCAATTTTGCCGACCGAGAAAAATAGCAATTTATACAAGATTGTAGCTCGTCATCCACAACTCGAACGGGTGCTTGCTCGATTGTCGAGGCTTCTCCTCCCCCGACGGTGCGTTCAAATACTGGGATTGTCGATAGGCATCCTCGGGAGTTTTATGAGTGCGAGAGGCGGCAGTTATCGAGTAGCCGGAGTAGGATGATGAGGCATAGAGGTCAAGCTGGCCAAGCTCCAGGTGTTGATCTAGGACGAGGTAGAGGTAGGGGTAGGGTAAGCATAGATGAACTGCTGAACCCTGATTTTGCTAGAGATTGGCTTAGATTCTCCCAGCCTCCCGGTCCTTCATTGTCCTCGTAATGTCGTGTAAGTGTTGTATATTTTGGAAATAAACAAATTTTTCTTTGCATTGTGTTGATTTTTTCTTTTTATCAAACACTATATACATTTCGTCCTCGTAATCAAACGAAGGTAGGTCGTCCTCGTAATCAAACGAAGGTAATTCATCCTCGAAATAAACAAAGGTAGTTCGTCCTCGTATTTAAACGAAGGTAATTCATCCTCTAAATAAACAAAGGTAGTTCGTCCTCGTATTTAAACGAAGGTAGTTCGTCCTCATATTAAACGAATGTAATTCATCCTCGAAATAAACGAAGGTAGTTCGTCCTCGTATTTAAATGAAGGTAGTTCATCCTCGTATTAAACGAAGGTAATTCATCCTCGAAATAAACGAAGGTAGTTCGTCCTCGTATTTAAACGAAGGTAGTTCGTCCTCGTATTAAACGAAGGTAATTCGTCCTCGTAATTAAACGAAGGTATGTATAAGTTCCTTATTTGTCGAGAAGTGTCGATAGGGGTGGTCCCCTCACGCGCGTTTATTTTACCCTGTGTTGGGTTTATTTATCATCCGCTTAGAGGGTATTATATAATGGGGAAGATGTAGTATGCATAAGTGACAAATGAAATATGCAAGACTGAGCATATTAAGTAAATAAAGAAAAAGATTTTATTAATAAAAAACGCCGTAACAAAAGAAAAGGACCTAAAGACACGACTAAACAAAACTAAATGAACAATTTTTTTTTTTTTGACACTTATGCAAAATATCTCTTAAGATGAATGATGTGCCACGTATGAGGTATTTGCTCACCGGATAAATGGGCGAGCTTATATGACCCTTTTCCGAGGGCTTCTTCAACTCGGTATGGTCCTTCCCATGTGGCCTCTAACTTGCCGAGCTTTAGCTTTTATCGACTTTGTTATTTCAAGTACGAGGTCGCCTACTTGGAATTATCGGATTTGACATGTCGGTTATAATACCGAGCTACTTGTTGCTTCAGACCGAGCTTCTAATGTGGCGAGTCTCTCTTCTTCTAGCGCATCCGGTCGGTTCGTAGATTCTCCCATTTACTTGGCCGAGAAATGGATGGTATGGGGCTCGCATACCGATTTTGCGGGATTATCGCCTCGGTTCCATACACCAAACCGTAGGGTGTTTCTCCGCTCGATGTCCGAGGTGTTGACGGTATGACCATAAGACTTGTGGCAAATTTTCCACCCAGTTGCCTTCACTCGGCCGAGGCGAGTTTTGAGTCCCTTCACAATTGTCTGTTGGTGACTTTTGTTTGACCATTTGCTTGAGGATGGGCCACATAGGTGAATTTTTGTTGAATCTGAAGCTCTTGACACCGCTCTCTGAAGACCTTATCTGTGAATTGCGTCTCATTATCCGAAACGAGGATATGGGGGATGCCGAAGCGACACACAATATTTTTTCAGACAAAGTTGAGAGCGTTTTTGCTTGTGATTTTCACCAAGGGTTTGGCTTCCACCCATTTTGTGAAGTAGTCGATAGCGACAATCAGGAACTGAAACTGCCTGGAGCTTTACAGAAAGGGCCCACAATATCGACCTCCCATTGCATGAATTGCCAAGAGCTTTGCATGCTGACGGGGTCGGTTTGAGGTAGTCTCGGCATATTTCCATGAATTTGGCACTTCGGACACTTCTTTACAAGGTCAATTGAGTCTCGGAATATTGTTGGCCAATAGTATCCCCATCGGATGATTTTCTTTGATAACGCGCAGGGTCCGATATGGCTTCCACATGATCTCTCATGTACTTCTCGTAGTACGTATTCAGCTCGGTTCGAACCCAAACGCCTTATGAGAGGTTGGAGATACGACTTTCTGTAGAGAATTCCTTACTCAAGTACGTATCGCAAAGATTTGCTCAAGATTTTCCTAGCCTCGAGTCTGTCCTGAGGTAATTCGCCCTTCTCCAAATATTCTTGAATGGGAGTCATCCAATTAGGTTCTTCATCAGAGACTATGTTAACTTCGACATCCGCATCGTCTATGCTTCTCTTTTGGACTTCTTCTACTAGCGGGGTCGTTGATGATGAAGTCAGTTTGCTTAAGGTGTCAGCTCGGCTATTCCGCTCCCTTGGGATACGAACCAACTGGAAGATGAGAAAGACTTGATGCAGCCCAAGTTTTGTGAATTTAATTATTATATGGCATATGGGCCACGCTTTTGTATCAAGATTTTTCGTAGTATTTTTAGGCTTGATTATCTAGAATCCTAGTTTATTAAAACTTCTTTTGTAAATTAGAGTTCTACTTTGATTAGGAGTCCTTCTTTGATAAGGATTAGACTTCGCTTTTAGCTTTATATAAAGGCTTGTAAGCATCTGAAAATATTCACTTTTGATTGATCAATAAATGTGAGTTTTATTCTCTTCATTAGCTCTTGAATTTTCTTGTGTTTGCCAAGAAATTCAATTATCGACGATCGACGAGACATTCATCCCTCGCTCGTGTCATTCATCGTCCCCGAGTTGTCACGTCAACTATCTAGTTGGGGTAGAGGCTAAATCTTGACCTATATCACTTCGAGGTTAGATTCGAGGTTTTGGGATATTCCATCTTGTTCGCTCTTCCGTCACAGCGTCGATAGATCCTTCGCACCAGCGAGGATCGTATCATTTGGTATCAGAGCTGACCTTCCGCTGGGTCGGTGTCTCATAGGGTTCGCCAGATCGCCGACTGAGGCAGTCGGGTCTTATGGGGGTGGGGATGATCGCCCCACATCGCCGCGGAGGTTTATCCCGGCGGGATATAAGGTCGGATTCCACATTTGGTATCTTGCAGGCTAGTGAATTGAAGTGGGTGAGTCCGTTTGATATAGGTGACGACTGGATTTGAGGACAAATCCTTTTCAAGAGAAGGAATGATGCACCCAAGTTTTGTGAATTTAATTATTATATGGCATATGGGCCACGTTTTTGTATCAAGATTTTTCGTAGTATTTTTAGCTTGATTATCTAGAGTCCTAGTTTATTAAAACTTCTTTTGTAAATTAGAGTTCTACTTTGATTAGGAGTCCTTCTTTGATAAGGATTAGACTTCGCTTTAGCTATATAAAGGCTTGTAAGCATCTGAAAATATTCACTTTTGATTAATCAATAAATGTGAGTTTTATTCTCTTCATTAGCTCTTAAATTTTCTTGTGTTTGCCAAGGAATTCAATTATCTACGATCGACGAGACATTCATCCCTCGTTCGTGTGTCATTCATCGTCCCCGAGTTGTTTGCGTCAACTATCTAGTTGGGGTATAGGCTAAATCTCGACCTATATCACTCGAGGGTTAGATTCGAGATTTTGGGATATTCCATCTTGTTCGTTCTTCCGTTCACAGGTCGATAGATCCTTCGCATCGCCGAGGATCGTATCAAGACTGTTGTAGCTTTTGGCTTTTTCAAGGTATTTCTTCATCTTGTTGCCTTTAGCTTCCTACTTTCCCAACATGTGGCTTACTATGACCTGAGAATCACTGTGAACTTGCACAACTCTTATCTCAAGGCTTTGAGCTAGGCGAAGTCCTGGAATTAAGGCCTCGTACTCCACTTCGTTATTCGTCGTTTTGAATGCGAACCGAAGTGCGTAGGTGATTTCTTGGCCATCTGGTCCTAAAAGTAAGATGTCTGCCCCACTTCCCGTTTTTCCCGAAGCTCCATCCACATAGATTTGCCGGCAATTCTCGAACGCTTCCTTTATGGGTTCGGCCGCATTGTTTGAGGTAGGCTCGGTGGGTTTCGGTTTCTCGTGAAGTTAGCCTCTACTAGAAAGTCCGCTAAGGCTTGACCCCTGATGGCTCGACGAGGGTAAAAAGAGATAGCGTGCTCGCCTAATTCAATTGTCCACTTCGCATTCTCCCAAGCTTCCGGCTTTGTCAACACTGCCAAGTGGATGATCCGTGAGAACTCAGACATGCGTGGAAATAGGACGTAGTCTCCTGCAGCAGATTTACTAATGCTAAAGCGAGCTTCTAGAGGTTGAAATCTCGTTTCGACCCTTTAAGTGCTCGGCCGATGAAATACACAGTGAGTTGACGACGGTCCCTCACGCATAAAAAGCGCACTTATGGTTTCATCCGAAGTCGCGAGGTATATGGAAATGACTTCTCCTTCTTTCGGGACAGATAAAGAGGGGAGTTTGACGAGGTAGTTTTTGAGATCTTCAAAAGCTAACTTGTGTTTATCATCTACATACACATCCACAATTTGACCGATGTAGGGCTGAAATATCTTGTCCAACATTCTTTGATAGGTGGCCCCTGCATTCTTGAGTCCGAATGGCATCTTCATATATGCAAAGATGCCGAAGTCCGTGATGAAGGCTGTTTTGGATGCGTCCTCGCCACTCATCAAGACTTGGTGACACCCTCAGATAGATCCAAGAAGTCAAGACTTCGATCCCACCAAAGCGTCAACTTTTTGTTAATATGGGAAGGGGTAGCAGCCTTAGGGCAATGTTTATTGAGATCGGTGTAATCGATACACATTCGTCATCCCCCTCCGCCTTTCTTGACCATCACTGGGTTGGCTATCCAGGTCGGATACTTGATTTCGAACAATATGCGTGCTTTCAAGAGTTGGTGCACTTCGTCATGTATGACCTGATTCCGTTCCGCCGCAAAGATCCGCTGCTTTTGCCGAACCGGTTTGACACTTGGGTCAATGTTGAGCCGGTGAGTAATAATACTTGGTGAGACCCCGGTCATGTCGAGGGGTGACCAAGCGAAGACGTCTCTGAATTCCCTTAGGAGTTGGATGATCTGCTTTCTCAGTTGAGGTACTTCGGTAGAACCTACTTTGAATACCTTGAGAGGATCGTCTTCATACAGTGTGACCTCTTATACCGAGCTGTCGAGAGCAGACGACGTCCTTTCCATTTCCAACTCCTTTGGCTTGTTTTCGATCTCCTGATCACGATTACCCTCCGTTTGTGGGGATCTTCATGGTTAGACGACACGTTGAGCATACCGCCTCACCGCATTTAACCGCCTCGACCTAGTATAATGTTATATGGTGAGTAGCGTTTACCACAAAGAACTGTACCACCTTGGTGGAGCTCGTCGCGCTTTTCCCATCGTGACGGTGTAGTCCAATGATCCTCCGAGCGTCTCTTCTCGCACGAAGCTTCAAGTGGTAGTGGTCTTGGTGTAAGGCGCACCTCCTCAATCCCCAATTTGTTGAAATACTCTTGAAGAGGATACTCACCGACGCACCACTATCGACGACACTCGCCGAACTAACTTGTTGGCGATCACCGCTTGGATTATCATTGCATCTTGGTGAGGTACCACGGCTGGTACAGGGTCGTCCTCAGAAAATGTGATGGCCTCGTCCTTTGTAAACCTCTTGTTTACAGGTTCACTAGTTCGGGGACTTCGGGCCTCGGCTTTTAAGGAAGACTTCGTAGTACCGCGAGGGAGCCCCGTGATAGTGGATATGATTCCATAGTACTGAGGCTCGTCATCACCCTCTTCATCGGTGTCGTGTCTCGCTTTCTTGCCGGTGTGAGGGCCACAGTTTCCTCTCTCCTTCTCTTGCTTCCGCTTTCTCTGACCTCGGTGGGGAGCCTCGTACTGACCAGTTCGTCGGCCATGACCTTGGTATTTCTTAAGAACCCCGTCATGCACCAACTTTTCAATATCTGCCATGAGATTCCTGCTTTTCTCCGTGTCATATCCATGATCCTTATGGAAGGAGCAATACTTGTCTTTGGATCGGCGTTTCGATTCCTCTATCATGGGCCGAGGTCTCTCGAACATGTCAGCATGGAGCTCATAAATCGCCTCGCCTTCGTCAAGGTGTATACCGAGGTCGGATTACGGGTTATGACGTGGCCCGAGCCTGACTCTAAAGGGCCACGTTGTATCCTTTCTACGGCACTTCGTCGACTTTGGCCTCGGTCCCCCTCTTTCTTCTTCTTGTCAGAGGGTTCCACCTTGTCAGCTTCACGCTTTCTCTTGTCCACTTCGTCTGCCTTGACGAACCAATGTGCTATGCGCCACAGCTCCGACGCAGTGCGGGGCTCGTACTTGACGATCTCCTTGTATAGGGCCCCAGACAAGATACCGTTCTGAAAAGCCGAGATAATGAGAAGGTCGTTTACATCCTCGACTTTTAGTTTCTCCTTATTGAACCTAGTCATGAAGTCGCTGATGGACTCCCATCGGCCTTGCTTCACAGTGAGGAGATGAGCCGATGTGGTCTTCGACTCGGTCTTTTGGAAGAACCTTCGATGAAAGGCTTCCATTAGATCTCGATAAGATCCAATACTACCGGGTGGTAAACTGTTGAACCACCGACGAGCGTTGTCGATCAGCAACTCTGGGAACAACTTGCACATGTGGGTGGTGTTGAGGCGATTTATCATGTTGTATTGAACCGAGAAATGAAGTTTTGTGGGTCCCGATCCGTCATAGGGGCGATACTTGCACCTGTACTTGTGCGGGAGAGGAGTATCGAGTATCTCGTTGGAGAAAGGGGTAATAATCCTCCGTATCCATCGAACCCGTCTCCCGGAGAGTGATACCGAGTTCTTCGACCGACTCGTTATAATTGCGGGATCGACCGCGGTGATCACGACGACCGCCCCACGTTTTCATCCTCGCACGATCGGTTTGGAAACCGACTCGTAGTAGATATTATTCGTAGTACGAATGTCTACCATCTAAAGGCTGGAGGATTCACATTTGTGCTACCGTGTTTTGATGAGACTTCGCATCCTTTTCATCATACGGCCGACCTTATTCTCTACCGAGGTACCGAGGAAGCTCTTCTTATTTTTTCGAGGAACCCTTTAACCGCCTCGTCGAGATTCAATCATGTGCTTGGGGTTCCTCTCTGTCGCTATGCGACCTCATTCACGCGGTGATCTTCTTCTTCATGTAGGATAGGGTTGCTCGCTCATCCGCACTTTCAACGTGTCCTTTGTGGGTCGATCTCTTATCGGGCTTTTCCGGGCCGTGTTTGCGCGCTTTGTCGCCGTTATTGTTGCCGAAACACCGGATGTAGCGCCGTGTATTCCTCATCGTGTTGATTGATTACCGAAAAGTTGATCGAAAACACAGAATATTGTTCCCACAGACGACGCCAGTGATCGATCTTATTTTCGTAGGGTAATGAATGCGTAAGGAACACGAGGAAGTAACGTGGTTCGATCTATTGAAATAGATCTACGTCCACGGAGCAAGAGTGTATATCTCTATTAAGTATGTAAAAAGTGAATACAAAGAGTGTAGATGATCTCTTTTCTCTAATCTAGCCTCTATTTATATACCATCATATTGAGTTTGACTCTAATACAGAGTCTTCTCTCATAAGGATTCTTTTAGATATGCATCCGAATCTTCTATATCTCCAATTGTTATTTGAGTTGTAGTTGGTCGAGGAGTCTTCTTTGGGTCGAACTCACATAGGCCGAGCTTAATGTCGGGACCCATTTATGTTGGGTCTGATGCTTGGGCCTAATAGTTGGGCCGTATCATATCAATTACATATGTCTTGCCTCCTTGATGCAGACGAGAAACTACTTCATTTCAAATAATGTAGAAATTTAATGGTATTTGTACCGTGCCATGCACTAATTTGTGTTGTAGAAATTGTGATATTAGTCAACAATTGTATCATATGTTTTAATGCTAAAATAATACATGTAACTGTCGAGACTTGTAGTTTTTGTGATATTCCTCTATTTTAAGAAGTTGAGTGATATGAGTATCCCAATCCCTCTATCTCCAAATTCTGAAGAATATTGTAAGTAAAAGATAAATGGAAATAGTTAGATAGCATAAAAACATAAATGACGTATTTGGTTAAGATTGAGGTTAAAGATCTTGCGCTCAAGTCTATCGTGACATGATTTTTAAATTTCTAAATTAAATTGATCAAAAATAATAAAAATATGTTGTAACGGAAGGATTATTGAGCAATAAAAAAGACAAAACGTAAAGGAAACATAGATTTACGTGGTTCACCAACAATGAGTTGGCTATGTCCACGGACAGAAAAGGAGAGCAGATGTTATTCAGTGGCTAGGGTTATTAAGATTACAATTACAGCTCTCAAAGACCTTATATAAAGTACTAAGAGAATACAACAATTGAACTCAGCCCAATACGATCTATTCGAATCGGGAGATAGTTTCAAGACATATCAACAAAATAAATAAAATCACAAATGGTACATAAATTTAAATATTAATTGCACCACAAATAACAATATTTATACAAAATTGCAAATTTATCATGACTAATGCCTAGGTGATTGGATAGGTTGTGAGTTTTTGTATAATCAATTCTAATGGTCCGTTTGATTGCAGAAAAGTCAAATTAATTGGACATGTGGTTCTAAAGAAAATAAATCCTAATAAATTCAATTTGTCATGATTCCTCCTTCATTCACGTACATCATCATACTAAAATATGCTTATTCATTAATTATTTCTTTTAAAACAAAAATGTTTAAATCTTTAATGAAAATGGTTTAATCAAATTCCTAAGATAAATTTACTCATTTAAAAAATGGTTTCCACATACCCAAGAAACTTCGACAATAAGTTCTATATTACCACATTTCAAGCGTGTAATGGACATGTATAACTGCATAATCAACAAAAATTTAGGTGTTTTATGGAATTGAACAATGTTTGAAAAGCAGAATGATGAAACACATATTACATTCTCAACCCAAGAGTATAGGGAGAATTCGAAACTATTAATTTATAAGTAATTTATGAATTTTGTGATTTTCAGGATGATGGGATAAGTTCATAACGAGATGGTGATATACAAAATCATAAAACTTATGTAACAGGGAATATCACCAATTAAATTAATAGTAAGAGTTTGGATAACATGTCCATGTTTTTCTTTCTTTGGAATAAGGGATGGTAAATATGTCCAAGTTAAATGCACATGTCTAAGTTTTATTAGAGGCAGAACCAAGGCAAGTTAAATGCATCTACAAAATACTATTTCAATAATCAAATACACTCTAATTTTTATTTTTATTTTTAATTTTAAATGAATCAAATACACTCTTTGTCCAAATTATCGAGCAGTTTCAAGTATCTAGAACACGAAGTATATGAACTAAATTAAGAAATATTTGAACTATGATTCATCCTTTTTTTATTTTAATACATAAAGCATCTATAATCAGATGCATATGTAGTTCTCTTCGGCATCTTTATCTGTGCGCCCGAGTTCTTCTTCTTGACTGACCTTCGTCAATAAGCTCTTTCCCTTTGAGCTTTCTGACCTAACTCATCATTATGTTTGAGGATTATGTGATCATAAAAAATTCTTCATTCTTTTTCAAACCCCAACAGCCTGAGTCCGTATGCTCTTTCCATTCGAGCTTTCTAACCTGACTTACCTATACAAGACACAAGTGTTTATCATCATGTTCGAGGGTTTATCGTGATAATTAATTCAAAATTTCTTCTTATGTTATAACAGATTGTGATTATTGAGTAATAAGAAACAGAAAACGTAAAGGAAATACAGATTTATGTGGTTCACCAACAATGAGTTGGCTGCATCCACGTACAGAAAATGAGAATATATGTTATTTAGGAGGCTAGGGTTTTTCAAATTACAATTACAGCTCTCAAAGACCTTATATATAGTACGAAGAGAATACACCAATTAGGTTCAGCCCAATACGAGTAATAAGGCCCAACCCTCGACTAACTATTCGAAACAGGAGATAGTTTCAAGTCATATCAACATCTTCATTCAAAGCTTCTTCTTAAGATCCCAACAAGTTTGCTTCACTTTGACTAACAATATATCTAACTGCAGGCAAGTTTGCCGCAATAAACTCCCCTCGATGGTTTTGAAGAATGATGCCTATGCCGGTGAAGTTCTCCTCTCCAAATCTCCATCTCATACCTATCTACAAGAAAACATTTTTGAAGGTGTTTACAGGCCAAAGTTGGTCCGGTCCTCACTAGGATGACCCGGTTCTCTAGAGACAGTTGCACCTTTTTTGCAGGAAGACTATATAATAGGATACATTTTAATACATTCTGCATACTAACTACATTAGGTATTGTGGATCAATGGGGAATATTTAGCTTGCATTCGGACTGATGAATGTAAGGATGGATTTGCAACCCACAGTAGCATCTGTTATGGTTATTTCGACTGCTATAAAATTGGTATCCATTATTTTCACCTTGAACTATTTTCCAAGTGAGTTGGATGGATTGGGATTCATTTTAATCTTGGCATTTGAATCTCTTATTTCAAAATTCGACTTGATGGGCGACTGCAAATTTAGGTTGAGGACCTCATTTGTACCCTACGCATATCTGCATTTATTTTTATTAGGTATGTTGGTTGTAATATATATAATGTTTCCTTTTTTCCTTACGCTTGTAAAAGATAAAATTAATACTGAAATGACGAGATGCTCTAACCAATACTTTCTATTTTTCTGCCTCGAGCTAGAATCAAATGAAATAGAAAGAAACTGATTATGAAGAGAGAGATGTGGATATTTTGGCAATATGTTTTCTTCTTAAAAAATTGAAACTAATATGTTTGGTAGCTACCCGTTGAATCCATGCACGCAACAGACCCACAAAGTTTTCTTCTGGTAAGTAAATTGTCCTAAAGCCTCTGACAGTTTTAATAAACTAATAGAAGTTGCAGAGGGATTGATGAAAACATATACGATTTATACAACAACAATAATAACAAAGGTAATAATAAGATCTCCTTCTAGATGTCTTATTTGAGCCTATCGCATCACGTGTTCCATTCCTATCTGGTTTGCGGCTATTACACAGGAGTCAGAGATAACGGTGGCAGATTCCCACGACATTAGATAAAAAGTAACAAAAGTGGAGTAATAAACTTGTTTTCACAGAATGGAACAATCTGCGGCGTGGGTAACATAGGTGACAGCAACAAGTTGGCATCGGTCGCAACATGGAGGAAGTGGCTTAGGCTTCTCGGGAGATTTAGGTTTTGCATCAGGTTTCTTGGGCGGTCCGACGCTCGTAATTTCTGCAAAATAGCCAGCTTTTCTGAGCGCAGTGGCAACGCACACAGGATCCACGCTCCCCACCACACTAAGCATTCCTTTCTCGGCCTCGAGTTTTACCTCATCAACACCTGTTTAGAGGAGGGCGGAGCTAGAAAAATTTATTAATGGGGCTGGATTTTACAAATTTCAAATTTTAGATTTCGATAAGCTAATTTTTCTATGCTTAAGTTTGATGGTGGAGGCTTTTACATAAGATTTGCACAAAATATCCAAAATTTGACAATTTTATAAGTATAAAGAAATTTTAAAAAATGATTGGTGGGGGCTTAAGCCCCCCTTTCCCCTTAACATCGCTTCCATGCATCTTTGATTAACAGAAGAAGAATTCAAAGTTTCATTACCTGTAAGTTTTGCGACAACCTTCATCACTCCAGACTTGCATTTCTGGCAGTTAATGCTCACCTTCAGCTCGGTTTTCTACTTAAATTTGCAGGGGAATAAATAAATAAATATATTTAACTTTTGCAAATTTAAACTTACAAACTTCCAAGGGCATTCATATCTAATATTGTTGAGTTGATGAGTACCTAGGAAATTTACCTTTTGGCTCATGATGCAATCTGGAATTTAAGGTTAGCTGTTGCCATAAACATAACTTATATAATGCGTTGTGTGAACTGTGGACGGCTTAACGAAAAGAAATAATTATGGCTTTTGGAATTCTTAAAAGTTTGAAAAAAAAAATAAGAAAATTAAATAGAGTCGAGTCCCGTTGACTTCATTCACATTCGAATCTTAATAGACCACTGTGCACATTAAATAATTGGAGAAGATTTCTTGATGAATCAGCGGTTTCGATCAATATATAACAATAAATCTTCACCAAATAAATATTTCATGAATTTAATTATATGCAAATTGCTAGACATTCCAAAGTCTCCGTCACTCTTGACATATATTGGAACAACCCCAAAAGGCCTCATACTAATTTGGTGGGTATCTTAATATATAGAGGCAAATCTTCCTCTCACATCCGATGTGGGACTTGGGTTGCACACCCAACAATCCTCCCTCAAACAAGGACCACATCATTGTCTCAAAATGTCGCTTGATCATATCTAATATTGTTGAGTTGATGAGTACCTAGGAAATTTACCTTTTGGCTCATGATGCAATCTGGAATTTAAGGTTAGCTGTTGCCATAAACATAACTTATATAATGCGTTGTGTGAACTGTGGACGGCTTAACGAAAAGAAATAATTATGGCTTTTGGAATTCTTAAAAGTTTGAAAAAAAATAAGAAAATTAAATAGAGTCGAGTCCCGTTGACTTCATTCACATTCGAATCTTAATAGACCACTGTGCACATTAAATAATTGAGAAGATTTCTTGATGAATCAGCGGTTTCGATCAATATATAACAATAAATCTTCACCAAATAAATATTTCATGAATTTAATTATATGCAAATTGCTAGACATTCCAAAGTCTCCGTCGCCCTCTTGACATATATTGGAATCAAAATGTCGCATAGTTAGAGAGATAAAATTGACGAGATGTGGTGTGTGCTTATAAGTTTATGAAAAAAAAGTAGGGTTGACCAACTTATTTTTAGCTTAGAGTGTTTATTAATTTTGTCGCTGCAACAACGGCGCATCTTAGTGGTAGAGTGGTTAATGCCTGCCAAAGTCTCGGGTTCGAGTCCACCGTGACACAACCTTTAAAATTTATGTATTAAATTGACAAAAAAAATGTCACTTGGAGGATTTATATTTGTCCAAATTTTGTATGTGTGTGTGTATTTGTCTAGTGGTAGAGTAATTAATGCCCGGATCAAATGTCTCGAGTTCGAGTCCATCGTGATGCGGTCTTTAAATTTCTGCATTAAATTGACCAAAAAAATGTTGGTTGAAGGTGTACGCTTGTGTTGGTCTAGTGGTAGAGTGGTTAATGTCCGAGATTAAAGGTCTTAGATTCGAGTCCACCGTGACGTGAATTTTAAATTTATGTACTTAATTGATCAAAAAAAATATCGCTTGGAGTCTTTCTTTAATATGTTGTGTGCGTATGTTGGCCTAGTTGGTTAATGTTGGAGCTTATTAAAAAAAGTTTCTTGAACTAAAATAATTAAACGAAGTTGAAGACAGCCAGCAAATCTTCACCAAATATTCAATAAATTTATATGAAAATCGCTAGGCATGATTTAAAAATCAATTAAGAAAGTCTAGCTGTTGAAATTTATGCAAACTCTTTGTTTGTTAGTAAGACAATTGACACTCCATACCAAATTCCCTATTCTGATCAAGACTATACACCATACACACTCACATATGTCACGAAAACAAAGATTAGTATTTTTAGTCAAATTGTACAAATCATAGAAATAGTTAAATTTATATTTTATAACTTCATTAATTATCATGATAAATGCATTCATACAACTAATTATCAAATTTCAAAAATATTAAATAAAGATAAATAAGAAATACATTATAATTTCACTCTCAAATTATGAACTAGAACACTTATTAAAAAAAGAAAAAATGCTAATAATACCTTTTAATCCTGCGACATCTGGCGAAGGTTAATAGGTTATTACTAAAGATTATCATGGAAGATATTCTAGAATTTTTCTTAATAACTGCACCCAGAAGACATTTGTTTTATGCAAGTAGGTGTAACAACATCTTTTAAAAAGAAACATTATCAACATAATTTGTCAATATACCCAGCTGGCAAGGATTTCCACAATTTTATTTTGGCTGCCCTCATTATGAATGGGTAAATAATAATTTTGGATTAATCGGACCGGATTTTGCTAAATCCAAACCGATCCGAAAATAAACCTAATTTTGAATTAATAAAATAATCCGATCCGAACCCTAATATCCGAAAATCCAAAATTAAAAATTTTATAAAAATATCCGAACCGAACCGAATTAATAAACCCTAAAAAATCCGAAATTATGAAAATCCAAAATCCAAACCAATTTTGTTAATTTTATATATATTTATATTAGATTTAAAATATTTAAATAAAATATTATTATTATATATTAATTATATAATTCGATCTGATTTTTTCTGATTAAAAAATCCGATCCGATCCGATCCGAAAATCCAAATTTTGAAAATGTCAACTGATTCAACCGAAAATCAAAAATCCAAACCGAATTTTAAATTTCGATTTGGTTCGGATCGGATAAGGATTTCAGTATTTTGCTCACCCCTACCCTCATTTGCTTTTTGTAAGGATTATGACTGCGTTTTACGATCGTGTAAAAGACAGTTCCGATGTTTCTTTTATTTTTTTTTTTATAATACTTACATCCCATTTTTTGTATAAGAAATGCGAAATTGACAAGAAAAATATTTCGAACTAAAATTGCAATCACTTGTAAAATATAGAGAAAACTACCAAATAAAGTACCAACTATGAACCATTTTGGAATCTCAGTACCATTTCAAAATTAGGCAATTAAATAAACGTTCTATATTGTTTTTACAATTGGAACCCAAATCTTTTAATGGCGATCTTATCTGATGAAATTCTCCGTTGTTACTCAATCAAAATCAACGAACTATACATCAAAACATTCTTCTTTTTAAAAACATTAAAGCCCATAAATTATTGCATGAATCGCATCCTATTTTGGCAAGAAAATCTCCTTCAGTAATTGCTTTCTTCGACCACCAAACGACTCCCTAAGGTCGATATATTCCCTCGAGGAGTTGGCAAAAACATAAGTCAAATGGCCGAAAAATCCACATCCCCCAAGTGCCAAACTCATCCCTGAGTTTCAATTGTGAACATATATATATATATAGGGGTTGGTTATAGAGAGAACCACCTCTTAGATAAGAACTAAGAACCAATATCCACCGTTAGATTAAATAAGATCGGACGACTCATAATTATTTAATGATAAAAATAGTCAAATTCCTAAATTTTCGCTATTTGGATATTTTACATTCTATTTTTCGTTGTTCGTATAATTCATGTTGTTATTCATATAATCATAGTTCTTGTGCATGCTATTCATTCCAATTCATTGTTATGTTCATGTAAATCATAATTTTGTGCATGTAATCGTAGTAATTATGCATACGAGAATAATTACGAAAATCAATATACAAATCCCTTGATTTTAGGGCTAAATGGTTATCATTAAAATATGAGGATAATTAACTATTTATAATTAATCTTGACCATTAGATTATAAAAATGAATGGACCACATTAGTTCTTAGTTCTCAAAAAAGTTGGAGTTCTCATTTGATCAACTCCCTATATATATATATATATATATATATATATATATATATATAGTGATTATTGTAAAATCTCCTTAAAGTATAATCTACGAAGTCTTGATTGATATGAAGTGAAAATATCTCGAATTAATATATATATATATATATATATATATATATATATATAAATTCGTCCATCATGGGATTCGAACTCGGGTGTTTGAATTCATCTAGTAAAATGATAAATTCGCATAGATCTTTATGATCGGAGGGCAAAAAATGGTTTTCATTTTATATTTTAAGATCGATTTGTATTTGATCTAATTTATATATATATAAAAGAATTATGTATTTACTTACCAATTTTGAAATGATGTTAAACTTACAAAATTAATAAAAGTCCATGATTTATTTGACAATTTACCGCTAAAATATAGTAGTCGAACTGATCTAAAGCACAACATCATATCATTTTCTAAATACTCTTCCTTGTCATTTCTAGTACCCATGCAAAAGTACAACTTTTTCTTTTCAGGTTTTTCTTTTCTTATATGAATAATTAGCTTAGCAGAATCAAAATGGTACAGAAACAATCTGCATAAGAATACATAGGTACAACAAATGAGATATATATGGTTGGTTTGGCTTCATAGAATCGAACAAACTGCGCTATCATGTGTAACGTAACTCACCCCAACAAGCGGGCATTGGTTAGGACAAGGGATCGGCGTCGGCGCTGGCTTCTTGTCGTCCTTTTCAGTGACTTCAGGTTTTGGAGTAGGTTTCTTAGGGGGTCCAACGCTCGTAATTTCTGCTGAATAACCAGCTTTTCTGATTGCCGTCGCCACGGAGATGGGATCGACGCTCCCCACAACAGTTAGCTTTCCTTTCTCACCATCCACTTTTAGCTCGTCTACACCTGCGCAGTTTCAAGGAAATCGGTGTAGTCGTGTTCGTGTATGATTTCATCGGCTGCGTGCATTATAATTTGTGTAAGTACGTACCTGTAAGCTTCGTAACTGCTTTCAGAATTGCAGTTTTGCATTTCTGGTTGCCAATGCTGACACTCAGCTCAGTTTCCTGCAATATATATAATGCAGATAAATAAATATATTGAACTAATTTCACTTCCATGTACAAATGAGTTGTATTTGTTGTAACGGATTAGGATTATTGAGCAAATAATAAACAGAAAACGTAAAGCAAACACAGATTTACGTGGTTCACCAACAATGAGTTGGTTACATCCACAGGTAGAAAATGAGAACAGATTTTATTCAGCGGCTAGGGTTTTCAGAATACAATTATCTCTACAAAGACCATATATATAGTACTAAGAGAATAAACAAGTTGGGCTCAGCCCAATACGAGTATTAAGACCCCCGACTAACTATTCGAAACGGGAGATAGATTCAAGGCATATCAACAGTATTACGTACCTTAGCGCTCATGATGCAAACTAGTCAAAATTTGTGAAATGGCCTGTTTTAATTAATAGAGGGCATTGTTGTAGGAGATGAGTTCAAATAATGAAGGATTAATTGCAGATCATAGGCAAGCTTTTGGTTCTCTTAATAAGCGAGATATAATAGGGATTGAATAAAATAATTAGGGTCCGGTCGCGTGATAGATTAGAAAAATCACACTTAATATCTAAATAATATTAATTGCTTTTATTAATTCATATCTATATTTCTCTACGTTTATAAACAAATAATATTATTGACCCATACCACCAAATATTCTCAACATTATAGCTGCATGATTTGATCGAAGTGAAAGGTATTGTCGAGGTATTAATTTTTTAAGGCTGGTATGAAGAATCTTTGTTAGGAAGCATATTGCCGATGCCAACAAATCCTATTTTATTTTCATTATCAGAACTTCAAAGGAAAATGAAATACCTAGCACGGTGCACCCAAGCGATTCCGACGTATGTATATTTTTTTCGATCAGTCCTGGTGCCCCATCTCATGGTAAATACAAGACGATGATAGAGCCTCAGTACAAGCACATTCTTGACGACTAGAGCTGTCAAAATAATCTGACTGGCTGTAATAAAAAAATAGAGATACGAAAAAAATTAGGCCTAAAATCATTTTAGGCCCATCGGGGGCGGGCCGCTCGAGCTTCCTGCTACATAATCTCGAAAACCTTAGGCCGAACAGCCCCAATAGATTTATATGCTAGTTTATGCTTTACATAATTTCAAAATATTATTATGAGGTTGTTGGTGGTGCTAGTCATGGTGTTAGCCTAACACCCTCATGATCCATGGTTTGAACCCAAGCATTAACAGTTCAGCAAGTTGGCTTGGTTTTCGGATTGACTTGGCTCGTCCAGGGTTGGGCTGAACATGTGTCAGCTTGTGTAATTTTTGGGGCGGGCAGGGTCCACAACTGTAAATTAAACAAATATAAATTCACAAAATTCCATTTAAAAGAACTGCATCAGCAAATCTACATTTCGAAAAATAGGCTAAACGAGTACAGCGATGTCACAGCCAACATGAAATTCACCAACATAATTCCATGCAAATTCTGACAAAATCATCCCATTAATCCGTTCAACCTAAACAAGTCCCCGCACCAAAGATCCATCGTAAACATCAATTTCGTCGGCGACGGTCCGAGCAGCAGCCAGTTCATCCTTCTCCCGCTGGAGCCTCTCCTGCAACTTGATGGCATCAGCCATGCAAGCTCGCAGCTCTTCTTCGCACACTCGCACCGCTCTATCCTTCTCACTGATGACCGCAACGCTTCTGGCCTTGAAACCCTCGAGCGTCGAAACCCCATCGTACATCTCCCTTGCCTTGGATATCCGGTCGAGCCTTCTATGAAGCCACCCAACATCCACTTTCACAAGTTTAAGGTCTCCAATCTGACCGAGCATCGAGTCCAGCTCCAACGGAGTCAGCTGCATGAATCTCGAAGCTTCCAACCTCTTGTAAATGCTACACACCAGCTCAAGAAGGCACGTGCGCGACTCCATTGAAAATGTGCTTTCCCTAGCAATGTCTCCATACTTGTTGAAGATGGCCTCAAGGAGAGGCGCCATTTCCTTCTTCACTCTGTACCCTAGAACATCGATCATGGGATCCCCGGATTTGGACATAACCTCATGATTTTTAAGAGGAGATTCGTGAGGATTATCACTAGCTCGAGCAGTTCCATTTGCAGAGACCACATCAGGCTTTCTTTTGGGCACCACGATTTCGTCTGAGCAGGGAGAAGCTACTTGGAAGCCAGGCAATTCAGGTTGCGGAGTTTGGGCAAGCAAATCCAGCGTAAACTTCTCCAAATCGAGCATGTTCTTCCTCAGGGGTGGCTGATTTTCTACACCGTTTGGGGCTTCAACAACTTCAGCAGGGCTTATACTCTCAAGTTCAGAATGTGTATCCTTGGAAAAAGGGAGGAAAACGTTAATATGCTTCAATGTGAATGCTATACAAAAGCATTCTACTTTCATTTAATCAGATTCTATATATCTTGCGCAAGATTTTAAAAATAAGAAATTAGTCATTAATACATTAAAAGGACCAAGAATGGATGATAGGAACATCATAATTATTCAATGAACATTGTATTGAAATCCCATTTTAGGGGGTACCTAAATCCTCTACTTTGGGAGGAATGATGTGATGCCTATTATGATTTCCCACGATGATTACAAGTAAAACATGATATACATATTTTAGAAAAAACAATTCCAGCAGATCCTTACCTTAGCTTCCGCTGCAATATGGTTTGCTTTATCCATACTTTTCGATTCAAACAGAATCTGCTTCACCAGCATCAAGCTAGATTTCTCAGAAGAATCTTCATCAATGTTTTGAACTGGGATTCTTGATTGAGAGCTCACTGCT
Organism: Salvia rosmarinus; assembly: GCA_036937905.1. Taxonomy (NCBI): domain Eukaryota; kingdom Viridiplantae; phylum Streptophyta; class Magnoliopsida; order Lamiales; family Lamiaceae; genus Salvia; species Salvia rosmarinus. The sequence goes on along the minus strand of CM072816.1, from coordinate 108,099,689 downwards.
GCTTTCTTATTAGTATTACCAAGTGCCAAAGAGTACCGGGTTCGGGGCCTCCAACCCATAGATGCAGACTCATGTCCCTAACAATACACCGCCAAAAAAAAGACTGCTTAATATGATCCAATGATACAATTGGCTTAGGCATGATCTACGGACTACAAACTTCTGAACCACAAAAGAAGAAAATCAGTCATGGCATTTGCATCCTGCATTTCTAATTCATCCACCACTCTCCACTTCAGACATCTAAGCAACTCAAGGCAATACTATTCCTAAGTTCATCCGCACAAGTATTAACTTTTGAACGAAAGAATAATTCAAAAGAGAGCATGTTTTGCAAAGGCAATTCTACCATGGAATGCTGACTGCATTGTCTGTTTGTAACAAGTCCACCAAACCAAATCAAGCTGCCCATATGTCTTACACCAGAAGCAGGTAAGATTTTGTTCTCTATTTACCCCCTTTTCCACAAAAATTTCAACAGAAACTCAAATCGGTTCAACTGATTGCAATCGTAACTCTTCATAACTCGAATATGCATAAGGATGTACTCAAAAGGATCCTCACTGATGCTTGTGCTCACAGTTCAAATGTATATTATTTATGCATAAAACGTCACTTTAACACAACTATTCACATGAGCACGAACATTATATACTGAAAACTCCTGGCAGAAATGGTGTCTTCAATCAAAATTTCCCCATTACTATCACATTCTTGATTTCCCTTCCTACCCCTTTCGTAGCAAGATCATCGACATTGTCTAAAGCTATGACTCAGATTATATTTGTATTCCTTAAATCAACCTTCACTTCTCCTAGAAACTTCAACCCTACCAATAGACTCCATCTTCCACTTCACACACACAGTCGCTACACATACTTAAAATTGAACATGATAAGGGGGGTGCCCTAGACAAAGATCAAATTCCGAAACAAAATTGGAAAAACAAATGGAGTGAGAGAAACAAGGGTTAGAGATACCATACCCGAGAATAAGAAGAATAAGCATTGCTATTACCAGCAGCACCATCAAAGCTGCTGTTGTTGTTCAGCTCTTCTTCTTGGAGCGTCTTCTGTTTTGGGAGCCTCCCTCTTTTCGTTTTCTTCTTCATTGTGTTGCTTGAGTTTCTTCCTCTCCCTCTGCTTGGTATTTCAGAGGTGGAGATTAAAAACTAAACATAATAAAAAGGAAAGAGAGAAGAAAAGATTGAAATGCTGTTATGGGAATTGGTACCTGTGAGAAAAGAAACTTGAATTAATGGTTGACAAGACATTAGAGCTGTATTTGTAGGTTTTTCGCAAAGTGAACGTCTTCTCGTCTTCTGCATGTAATTATTTTTTCTTCTTTTAGCATCATACATGAATCTTCAAGTTTTTTATATATTTTTTTCCTAAATTGCAAATTTGTTTACTGGGTGCTAATCATCTTCCTAACAAGTTTTATACTCTTATTAATTTTGTATCTAAAAAAAACAAGTTTTATACTCCAAAAGAGAAGAATAAATGACCACAACCTAATTAGTGATTAACTGTGGTTTGCAGAATGATTAGAAGTTAGAAAGCCGAGGCCATTTGAATTGCATTAAATTGGGATGATATTTGGCGAATCATATTCCATAATAGACTTGTAAACTTCCCTTACGTGATCTTATTACTATTGTTAATCATTTTTAATGGGTTCTAATTGTGGGACATTAATTCGGCTGGTAATTTATACTCCATTTTATTAATTATATAGTTCATTTGATTCAGGGACATTTTTTCCAAAAAGGAAGGGTTGATTTTACTTATTTTGAAGATTGTGGTATTTCTGAAATATATGTGAAGATTGGTTAATACGACAGTAGATAACAGTGTTAAAAATATGAAAAGATGATTATATGTCTGCCTATTTTGATCTAGTGATAAAGAAAATCTTGAGTTTGAAACCATATGATTTGACATTTAAAATGTATGTATTAATAAAAAAAAAAAGATGACCTGAAAGAAACAATGTTTAAAGCGAAAAGACTATTTATGTGAAAAGACATTCATATTTTGACGTGAATCAACATCATTTTAATAATAATATTAGTGTCGATCATAAAAAAAAGTAGCTTAGTAAAAAAAATTAATTGTAAACGCAAGTTTAAAAAAAATAAATTCTATTCATTATTTAATGAAAAGACAAAAATACCCTTTTAGTTATATTTTTCTTTCTTTTTATATGAAAATTGTCAAAATATTTAATAAATTAGAAAAATGATTTTACAATTTTATATATTCTGAAAAAAAATCAAGATCCCACTAAACACACAATTTTCAGATTTCATCAAACATAAAAATTTCAGCTCCCTTTTTCGTGTTTTCGTATTTTTACATCGTATTTTTTATATATTCGTTATTTTCGTGTTTTTACAATGTGTTATAGGTTCGAAGTCCAGGTTCATATGGTGTTTTTGATTGTGCAAAATTCTAAGCTCACACTTCATAGAGAATTTCACATGTTCGTGCCAACAAGTTCATGCAATCATATATAAAGCGCACGCTGAGTGCGTCCGCATGTTCAAATGAGTGCTCGAAGCCATCTCACGTGAATTTAAAAAATCACATGTTCGTACAATTGAACGAAATCACGTGATAGTGCAATGCGTGAGCCTATAAATTTTGCTCGAACAAAAACATTCACGCTACCACTTTCCTTTAAATTATCATATGCAACAAAACCCAACAAATTATATACTAATTATTTGCACATTAATAAGTCGATGGGATATACCAACCGCAGCCCACCGTCGCCCGGTGACCCAACCGTTCAAGCTCATCGGCAGCCTGCACGATCCGGGTCTCGACATTAGTAGCGCCCACGGTTAAGCCCAAGGCCCACCTTCAAACCCCAACCACCCCCAAACCCTAATCGGCGCCACCGCATGTAGGCTAAGCGTCCCCACAGCGGAAGGCTAAGAGTCCCTAGGGGCGAGAGGAACAGTCCCTACATGCGAAAGGAAGAGTCCCTACATGGGAGGGGATCAGATCCCGCCTTAAGGGTCCTCAAATATGTATAAATAGGAGTTAGATCGAAGGTAGAAGGGTTAGCAACTTGTTGAATACTAAGAGTTTTTAGCTACACTCACTGTAATCAAATCATAGTGAAAGTATTGAGGAATCACTCCTCCGTGGACGTAGATCTCATTAACGATCGAACCACGTAAAAGCCTTGGTGTTCTTTACTGCTTACATAAATCTTGCATACTAACATATACTAGATTTATCATTGGCGCCGTCTGTTGGAAACACTGAACAGAAAAGCTTCGTTTTCCTACAAATTAATGGCAAGGACACGTGCAACCGCCGTCGATGCTGGCAACAACCGCGCTGAGGACGATCAGGTGGTCACTCAGCGCCGCGGGAAGGAGATTGCAGACGCCGCAAGCGGTCACACACCTGAGGGCCACATGGAAAACGTTTCCATACACCCTCAGGATCGCCGCCCTGACGAGGTAGAAGATGCCGACCTCATCGCCAGTGAACAGGCGGTTCACCGGTCTCACGAAGCCCTCGGCCGAGCTTTGTCTGAGTTCCTCAATGCCAATCTCGACCAATTCCAAAACTTCCTTCACCAAAGGACAAATGGAGCGGCACCTCTCGAGTGCCCGAACTGGCGAATACGGGCGCCCGAGGTCGCTCACCCCACCGAGGCGGTCAACGCTCACCTCGGCACGATAGCCGAGAACGCGCACATCAATCCGCCGCCAGAAGTCCATCACCTCGCTGAGATGGTCGCAACCATTCACCACCACGCCGCCTGCGAAGTCCCTCTCCACCTCGGCATGCCTCCCAGAGATACAAGCGAGAATAGGAGAGGAAAGGCGGAGCGAACTCCCTCGAGAGACGATAGACGTCGTTATCGGTCTCCCACCCTCCAAAGAGATGGAAACGATCTCCGGGGTTCGACCGAACGGAAGAATCATCTCCTTTCTCCGTGGAGATTACGGACACGCCCTGCCCCAGTGATCAGTGGCACTCCAACATCGCCGCCACGACGGCCTTGGGACCCTCCCACTTCCTTTTCGCCTACACTACTAACATGGCGAATCAAGGAATGGAAGATTTCCATATGTGCAAGATCTTCCCGAGGTGCTGATTTCCAACGCCCGACCGGGTTCACCTCGTTCGCCAAAATAGCATACACCGCCGGGATCTCATGGATCGGTTTAGTGGCGCCTATCGAAAATGCCGCCTCGGCAGCCTTCGTCCGACTGCTCACAACCGCCATGAGGCGGGACGAGACGATGTCGAACTTCGCCTCGAGGTTCATCAGGAGTCTCTCAAAATCGATGAGTAACGATCTCTATATCATCAAGCGCTCAAGAACGGATCCGACCCGCGACCGAATAAGGAGATCACCCGTGAAAAGCCGGAGATGGCTCGCCTGACCTTGGTTGACAACCGTCAAAGGAGACGAGTCGGATCGGAAGAGGAGACAGGATGAGCGGAGGTGAAAGAAAGAAGCGGATGACCGAGGTCGAGGCGTTGAACGCCAAGTGCCTTCGAGAGAATCGAAGGGCCCTCGGAATCCGTGCTCGGACCTCGGCCAATCCACGGCGGCAAAGCACCTCACCGCTCAAATCGAGAACGGAGATATTCGAGCTCCACCGAGCTCTTCCCAAAGCCCTCCTATGAAAGGAGGATCCAAGAAGAGGTCGACGGAGGGTATTGTGACTATCACAGGGGGTATGGTCACGATACCGAGGATTGCGAAACACAGGCTCGCAGATTGATGAGCTCGTCGAGGAGGAGCCTCAAGAAATACCTCGGCCGAGTGGGCGGGGGAACAAGCGCGGGGAAGAATAACGGTGGCAACAAGCATGGGCTGACCTTGATGGTGACCCAACCCGAAGATGACGAGGACGAAGGTCCCAACGCTATGGAGCAGGTCTATGCCATTACCGGACTCCCTGTAGGGACGACGAGGTCGTCGTTAAAGAATGAAGCTCGGAGGCCGACCCCCGAGGAGCCGAGGAACAAGCGACTCCGGGATGGTGAGAACATCGTGTTCTCCAAAGATGACCCGGTGCCCAAGATCATACCCCACCAAGACGCCATCACAATACAAGCCGTGGTGGGCAACAAGAACGTCCACCGGGTCTACATCGACATCGGCGCCTCCGTCAGCATTATCTTCCAGAGCTGTCTGGATAAGCTTGAGGTCGGAGGGATTCAAGTGCGTCCCGTCCCATCCCAGTTGCGGAGCTTCACTCAGGAGGCGGTTCAACCCGAAGGTGTCATTACCCTTCCGGTTACCGTAGGACGTGCTCCCAGGTCGGTCACAAAGTCCATCCAATTCTTCCTGGTACGAGCTCCCTCTCCATACAACATTATCCTGGGCAGAGATTGGCTATACGCCACCAAGGCCGTCTGCTCGGTGTACCACCTCACAATCAAAATACCCACCCCGGTGGGGGTGCTAAGCATCCAGGGTGACCAAATGGCAGCAAAAGAATGCCTACGAGTCTCAACCCAGGATGTAGCCCTGCCTCAAGCATAGCAATTACAGAATCCCCAGAAGCCGCCACCTCGGGACGACCTGACTGAGAATCTTCAGCTATACGACGACGACCCCTCCAAAGTTGTCAAGGTCGGCATCCAGGGCCCAGCTGACATTCGGCAGCATGTCACGCAGCTTCTGAGGGAATACAGGGACGTGTTCGCATGGTCCCCACTCGACATGACCGGAGTGTCGCCCGAGCTCATAACTCATCGCCTCAACATCGACCCGGCTACTAAGCCGCCCGCGAAGAAAAGAGTGTTCGCGATAGAGCGCAGCCAGGTCATAAGGGACGAAGTGACTCAACTCCAGAAGGCCAAGATCTTGTTCGAAGTCAAGTACCCGACCTGGATGGCTAATCCAGTCGTGGTCCGAAAGCCAGGAGGAGGGTGGCGCATGTGTGTCGACTACACCGACCTCAACAAACACTGCCCGAAAGATTGTTACCCCCTCCCCGACATTGATAAGAAGGTGGAGGCACTGGTGGGCCACGATGTCTTCAGCTTCCTAGATCGCATAAAAGGTACCACCAAACTCGATGAGCGGAGGACGTCCCAAAGACCGCGTTCATCACCGATTGGCGCTTTGCAGATCGGAAGATGCCTTTCGGCCTGAAGAACGCCGGAGCTACCTACCAGAGGATGGTGGACGCAATTTTCAAAGACCACATAAGGGAGATTGTCGAGGTCTACGTCGACGACATAGTAGTCAAAAGTCAAAAATGGAGAAGCTGCCGACGACCTCTAACTATCCTCCGCCTCCTCGGGTCGGCCAACCTCAAGCTCAACCCCGTAAGTGTACCTTCATGGTGAAGACGGTAAATTCACAGGATCTTGGGTTTCTCGGGAGGCACAAGGCAAATCCCACTAAGGTGAAGGCGTGCTCGACATGCGGTGCAAAGACCATCCGTGAGATCCACAAACTCACCGGGTGCCTAGCCGCCCTCAGCAAATTCTTATCTCGGGCTGCCGAGAAGCAGCTTTCCTTCTTCAAGATCTTGAGGAGAGCTCCGGACTTCCTCGGCGAAGAACACAGTCGCCGCACGGCTAAAGAATATCTCGCCGACCTGCCGACCCTGTCCGCCCGGAAACAAGGTGAAATCCTCTCTTTATATCTGGCCGCCGGACGAGGCAATCGATCTTGAGATCTGAGTGCGAGATGAGGTGGGACGTCAACTCCCCATCTACTTCATTAGCCGCGCTCTCAAAGGACCGGAGACGAGGTACACCAGCCTCGAAAAGGTAGCACTGGCCCTAGTGAACGCTAAGCGGCGCCTCCGACCCTACTTTCAAGCCCATTCCGTCCAGGTACTAACCGACTTACCCTTGAGACAAGTCTTGTCAAAGCCAGAATCATCCGGACGTATAGCCAAGTGGGCACTGGAGCTCGGCGAGCACGACATTTCGTACTCCCCCAGGCCGGCCATAAAAGGGCAAGCTCACCGACTTCGGTGAGGCCAAGTTCACCGAGGTCGGCTCTACCAGCGAGGTCGCTCTAACTCCCGCCCCCACTGCGGAGGAATCTATCCTTAACCCACCTGACGGTTGCTGGCAGATGTACGTGGATGGAGCTTCATGCAAAACGGGCAGCGAAGCCGGCATCCTCCTCCTTGGCCCAGATAAACAAGAAGTGACCTACGCACTCCGGTTTACCTTCCCGACCACAAATAACGAGGTGGAGTATGAAGCGCTGATCTCAGGACTCCGCCTCGCAAAGGAATTGAAGGTGGACAAGATCCAGATCTTCGGAGATTCCCAGGTCGTGGTAAACCAGATTCTAGCGGAATCTGAGGCGAGGAGGATCGAATGAGGCAATACCTTGAGAAGGCAAAGGAAATGCTAACCTCATTCAGGTACTTCAGTATTCATCGAATCCCACGAGGAGAAAAGCCGAGCTGATATCCTCAGTAAGTTAGCTGCGTCATCAACAAATCCACCAGTGGAGGAAGTTCATTCCGAAGCATCATGAGTCCCACATCGGCATCATCACCGAGATAGAGCCTAGCGAATGTCTCCCATAAGGGCCTATCACGGAAGGCGGCGACTACATCAAGATCGGCTCAAGCCAAAAGATGATGGCGAAATCTAGAAGTACCTCATACATGAGGGCGCTCTCTACCGAAGTCTTACCTTCAACCCCTCCTGAGGTGCCTCGGGCCAGAAGAAGCCGACTACGTGCTCAATGAGATTCACAGAGGATCTTGCGGAAGCCACATCGGGTCGCGAGCTCTATCAAAGAAGACTCTGAGGTCAGGATATTACCGGCCTACCCTCATACAAGATTCGGCCGAGCTCGTCAAAGTGCGAAGTGCCACCACTCACGATCAAGAAGCTACCCCAGACCGATCTAAGCAGCCTACAGAGTCCATGGCCTTTCATGCAGTGGGGGATCGACATCGTTGGTCCGTTTGACCGAGCACCAGGTCAGCTTCGATACTTAGTCGTAGCTGTAGACTACTTCACAAAATGGGTCGAAGCTGAGCCACTTTCGAGCCTCACGAGCAGAAGGATTCAGACCTTCGTGTGGAAAAACATAGTTTGCCGCTTCGGTATACCGCATGTTCTGATCTCGGACAACGGCACCCAGTTCGTCGACAAAAATTTCAAGGAATGGTGTGAAGAGCTCCAGATCGAGCAACGTTTCACCTCGGTCGCACACCCGCAGGCAAATGGTCAGACCGAAGTGACGAACCGCACGATCGTACAAGGGTTGAAAAAGAGGTTAGACCGAGCTAAGGGCGATTGGGCTGAAAATCTCCCTCAAGTCCTCTGGTCCTACAGGACAACACCTCGGACTTCGCACGGAGAAACACCCTTTAGTTTGGTCCACGGACCGAGGGCATCATAGCGACCGAGATTGGCGCACCGAGCCCGCTCACTCTTCACTTCGACCAGAACGGGAACGAGGAAGACCTGCGTGTTAACCTTGATGCTCTCGAGGAGAAACGCGAGCTCGCCTTCATAAACGAAGTCAAATACAAGGGCCAGGTCGCACGATACTACAACAAGAGGGTAAAAGCCTCCACACTCCAAGTAGGCGACCTCGTCCTACGAAATAATGAAGCCAGTAGAGCCGAGCGTCTTAACAAGCTAGATCCGACATGGGAAGGCCCATACCGCGTTCACGAGGACCTCGGCAAAGGGGCTTTCAAGCTAGCTCACCTATCCGGTGCACTTATACCCCGAACCTGGCATATCACTCATTTAAGGAGGTACTTTACATAGCTTTGATTTCAGATCAGCATCATGTTAGTCCCTTATTGCTTTGCCAAGTGCGATGTTATTTCTTCTCAATAAAGCGCTTGTTTTTCTCGAATAATATTTCACCGTCTCATCTTATGCTTATGTGAACATCCGCTCTCAAGTCGGATAACACATAACTAACCTTCTGAGGGGACGCCTACGAAGATGACAAACCCACTAAGTAGGGTACTCAACTAAGCGAGCGCCACACTCGTAGATTACTCATTGAATTGAACGTCGCGGTGCAAGGCATACAGACTACTCATTAAATTGAACGTCTACATGCACGCATACAGGTTACTCATTAATTTGAAACACCTACATGCCAACGACGTCCAGATCGGATCTCGTACAAGCAAGGCATACAAGTTACTCATTAATTGAAACACCTACATGCCAACGGCGTCCAGATCGGATCTCGTACAAATTACATCCCTTTATTTGGGAAGATATACACTTCTGTATACAGTCTAAATACATTTACGACTAAAAACCAAGTCCTAAGCTATATTTGTACCTCTCGAGGGGGAAAATATACACTTCGGTATAAAGTCTAAATACATTTACGACTAAATACAAAGTCCTAAGCTATATACAACTCATTCGGGCTTCGAGCTCCACCGCCAAGTCCGGTGAAGCTACACGATTCGAGACAAAATCCCCGGGTCGACGATGAACACCCGGGACGAACTCGGTGCCTCCACCCAATCAATGAGGTCGGCACCACCCGGCCGCTCCGGTGCACTCGAGCCGGCACAGATGGGTTCCGACTCGAAGGGGGCATTCCTACACCGAGGTCACATCTCGGCCCTCGAGCTGACGCGGGCCAGATCACGACCTCGCCCGACTTGCCACCCTTCCACGCCGACCGAAGTCCGGGCGCTTCCACTGCCGACGACCGCCCCCAGGCGCCTCCTCTCGGGACCCATCAACCGAGCACTTGGCATGATCGGTGTAGCCGCCTCCTCGGGTTCTTCTATTATTGGACCGGTGGAGCCAGCTCAGAGACTCACTGCATGGTTTGGGCATGCGTGCGTTCTAACGATCTCGTACATCTGCATGTACTTCATGATGGAGTTGAGGCAGTCTTTAAACTTTTTGCTGTTAGGCCCTCCTCATCCTCAAAGACCATGCCTCTCGCCAAGAAGCTCGAACTCGATCGTCGAACACGATATGGTAGTTCCACCAGTTCGGTGGATGACCTTCTCGTACTCTGCGTGCTCCTCCGAGATCCGAGCTAGCTTCTCCGTCGTCAGCTCGAGCTGCTCCTCGCACTGTATCAGGCGTGCTTGGATCACATCGGCAGATAAGTCCGCCCCCTGGACTTCGAGCTGTATGATCCTTATCTTTAGAGCCTCGTTCTCAGCCAGGAGGCGGGCCACTTCTCGATCGGCCTCCCGTAACTTCTTCTTCAGGTCGGCGGATGACGCCGAGCTGACGTCCATACTGGCCAAAGCCTGGGTCAGTTCGGCAGACCGGCTCCTCCAAAACAACGCTTCTTCATCCTTCTCAGCCAAGGCGCCTCGGGCCTCTTTTAGCTTAGTCAACAAGTCATGGTCGAGCCCGAGGTATGGAGAAGCAAAGTGCTAAAAATAAAAGATCAACACACATTTCAGAAGTTGCAACTTTTATTATTCATAAGTGGAAATGTTTATATGCTCGTGGTCCCATCGACCCGGCAAGTTAATCTATTACATCAGTCCACCGACCTTAGCTCTTCACCGGACTCGCCGGCCCCCCACTTACACTTCTTCGTTGCTGCGCAAGGCCCCTTCGGAAGGAAGCTCGAGCTCTGCCTCCTCCTCCTCCACCTCCTCGGCCTCGGCCCGCACCTCGGCAAGAAGCTCCGAGTTCGTGATCTTCCTCCTCAGACCGGGCAACGGCCTCCGCCATCAGAAGGGAGGAGCTGGACGCCAAAGCCTCCAACACAGGGAAGGACCCGACCCCGGAGACCACCCGGGCGTACGCCTTATTCAGCTCGCGGTTGGCGACCTCGACCCAACCATGCTTGACCTTGTCAAAGTCAGGCATGGCGGCCGCCAACCCCTCCAGATGGTCAGATACCACCTTGGGCTTGAGTACGGCGGCCAGGTCGGCGATAAAATTCGAGAAGCTCTCCGACTCGACGAGCTTCCTGGCAAAGGCCCTCAGCAGGGGTCCCTGATCGGCTAGCCTAGCACTCCTCTCATCGGCGAGCTCCTTCTTCGCCCCGGCCGCCTCCTCGTGGGGCCTCCTCAAGCTCCTCTCGAGCGACCTCCAATGCCAATGCCCTCTTCCTCAGGGCAGCCTCAGCAGCAACCTTCGCGGCCTCGGCTTTCGCCCTCACGGCGGCCACGGCAAGCATCAAGATCCGCCCGAGCTGCAGAAGCTCCCCCGATGCCTCATACCGGGCTGCGCTCGCCGATGAACCCGGTGGCAAGTTGCGTGTCCCCAAAGAGACGTTGCGGGACCCCATCACCGAGCTCGCATCCTAAAAGCAATGCAAAGTTAGCATACATCACCGAGCGATAAAGCCAAATGTGGAGGATATTTATACCTTGGTGAGGCCACGTCCAGTGGAGCCCGCACCTCATACTCGATGCGTGCTCGAGTCTATTCCTCCGATGCCGGGCTCGACCTACCGAGGTCCCGCCATCGATTGGCTGATATTGTCAACCTTCTTGGGGCTTGGTAGGTCCAGCCGCGCCTTCTTCTTCTTGGAGGCTCGCGCTCGGCGATCGTGAGCCCTTCTCTTGCTGCGTCAGTTTCACTGCATGACAGAAGAAAGTCGCGTTAGCACAGCAAAATCAGATTTATAAGGAGTAAGAAGAAGAAGGTGCCCTCACCCAGCTCGGGCCCCGACCCTGGGGCCTTCGACCTGTGAACGCTCAGTCCGGCCTTATTCAGGTCGTCCTCGGTGAACCCTACGGAGATTTCACCTAGCATGTTGAGCTGGTTCTCTACGTAGCCGAGGGGTTTCAGTTTCAAATCCTTCATTTGTCCTAACCCCCACTCATACCTCGGATCCCCCTCCGCCCTCAGAAGGAAGAATTTATTCTGCCATCGCGACACCTTCGAGGCGATCACTCTAAATGGTCACGAGGCGAAAAATAGTATACACCTCGTGTGTTCTCGACGAAAAATGCATCAAGACTTGAAGGAGAACTCCTCGGCAACGCCATAACAGGCGAGCCCCATCCCTACCACCGACCTAATGGAATTTGGGGAAAACTGGCATATAGGGATTTGAAAATACTCCTGAATATTCAAGAAGATGTTGGCTAAGGGAAACCTAAGCCCCGCCTTCAATGCATCTACATATCTTGTTATAAACCCTCTCGGAGAGCCATCGCTCTGTCACAAGGTCGCGGCAGACACCACCAGGCATCCGCCGGAATATGACATTCCCACCCTATTCTAATCACGTCGTCAATGGTCAGAGATGATACGGCATCCCTAACCTTATACTTATCCCAGACCGAAGAAATCAACGGAACCCTAGCGCTGATACCTAGAGATCTACCCACAAGGTTATGACACATATAATCCTTTATCTCTATCTCGCTATCAGGGTAAAAAGAAGAATGGGAAGAACCAGACGTAGAGGGAGAAGTCGAAGCCATACTTACTTTTTTTTCAGGAAGTGAGAAATTGCTCCGTCAATGAGTTCTGGAAGAATTCTGGAAACGCTGAAGATTTTCTCTGAGGCAAATGAAGAAGGAAATGAACAGTTTCCTCAAATGGGACTATTTATGGGGCAAGTGGCGCCTAAAACTGTCGTTTCAACTTCCCACGTGGCTAATTGTGATTTGCTGTGGAGTAGACGCGCGCACATGTTTCGAGCGCCTACCAACCGTCTGGCACGTATGACGCAATCAAGGACGCACTGACACAACCGGTCTAATCGTGCAATCATCACTCTGACTCCGGACCTCGGCTTCGTCCTTCCAAGCGACGTCGCTATCCAACGTCAGGCGATTCAGATCGGTCCTCGGCATCCTCCAAAAAGATGGGCCACTCAGGTCGGACCCCGACATCCTTCAGATAGGCGTCAGACCTCCAGGAAGGCGGTGCCACTCAGGCCGGACCTCGGCATCCTACCAACGGACATCGCCCCCCACCATCAGACGTCTCAAGTCGGACCTCGGTATCACCCAGACGGATATCTCTATCCAGATCGGACCTCGACATTACCTATGCGGGTATCGCTATCCAGGTCGAACTTCGACATCCTTCTGCCGGACATCTTTGTCCAACGACAGGTGACTCGGTTCGGTCTTGAAGTCAGCATGCGTCAAGAACGGCACCGCCCAACTCAGTTCGAACCAAGATCGTCAAGTCAAACCCTGACATCAAAGAGATCGAAAAACCTCCGACAACAACATCAGCCGAGCAACATCCCACCTCGGCAAAGCGCATTCTTCACTTCACCTCGGCACGCTTGTTACTCGACTATTCGTGGGGGGCTATGATGGGATATGGCCCAACCGCCAGCCCACTGTCAGGCCGGTGGCCCAACCGCCAGCCCACCGACAGCCTGCACGAGCCGGGCTCGACATTAGTGTGCCCACGGTTAAGCTTCCAAGGCCCAACCTTCAAACCATAACCAGCCCCCAAACCCTAATCAGGCGCCACCCTGCACAGAAGGCTAAGCGTCCCTACAGGCGGAAGGCTAAGAGTCCCTAGGGGAGAGAGGAACAGTCCCTACATGCGAAAGGAAGAGTCCCACATGGGAGGATCGATCCCGCCTTAAGGGTCCTCAGATATGTATAAATAGGAGTTAGATCGAAGGTAGAAGGGTTAGCAACTTGTTGAATACTAAGAGCTTTTAGCTACACTCACTGTAATCAAATCATAGTGAAAGTATTGAGGAATCACTCCTCCGTGGACGTAGATCTCATTAACGATCGAACCACGTAAAAGCCTTGGTGTTCTTTACTGCTTTACATAAATCTTGCATACTAACATATACTAGATTTATCAAAGTCTATTTCAAGTTAAGATGAAACATGCTCAGAATCATTATTTTCTCGGTTGGAATTCACAAAATTTTCGTCAACATTGACATCCTTCATGCTCGATGGCGACGGAGACGAAGACAGCGTTAGTGTGTTTTTCGGCCGGGAGGCGACGGAGAAACGGCGTGGTGGCGGGGTCTTGTGTGCAGATGTGAATGGAAGAATTGGGGAGAGATGACTTTTGTTTTCAGCTATTTGTTAGATTTAATTTAATGTTCCATTTATTATCTATTTTTCCTTATATTAATATTATAATAATTTTTGAATTTTTAAATTATTAGGGATATTTTTAGAAGAATTGTTAGAATTTATATGTTTGTAAAGCTATGATTACTATTTATCCTTTGTTAAGTAAAATGGATACTATATTTTTTTGCCTCTAATAATTGTAACATATATATGTGACTCCTACGACTCCAATAATCTAGCTATACCATATTAATAAATTAGACAATCAATTATATGTAATTTTCATAAGTTTATTCTTGATCAAATTTATAGAAAAGAACTTTACATTTACCATTACAGCAAGACTCCAAATCGAAAAAGAAAATCATTATTCATCCTATACATTACAAAACACAAATTTAAGTAGAATTAATTCTTTTATTAATTCATTGGTGCGAACTTGGACTTTATCTTCTCCACCTCCTTGGTGCCGACCCGGAACGCCTTGGTCAGAACATTATCCGGCACGGGCGGCTTGGCGGCGAACAAGGAGGCAGCGATGGACTGCGTTCCAGGGAGCTGGCTGTTGAAGGCGGAGATGACGGCGGCAGGGGACTTGCCATTGTTCTTCTGGAAGTGGACTAGCCCTTTAGGGAAAACGAAAACCTCCCCTTTCTTGATGGACTTGGAGATGAGGACGTCGGCGGTGGTGATGAAGCCAACGTCGAGTTCTCCTTCGAGCACGAAGACAGCCTCGGTGGCACGTGGGTGCGTGTGCGGTGGGTTGAGGCCGCCGGGGGCGTAGTCGATGCGGGCCAAGGAGACGCCAAGCGTGTTGAGGCCGGGGATTTTCTGCACGTTTGCGCCGGTGACAAGTGACCCGGCGGAGTTGTTGGTGGCGCCGGCCTTAGCTAAACCGGCAAAGAAGAAGTCCTCCGCCGTCACGTTTGACTTGCAAGAATATCCATTTAGCTTCACATCTGTTTGAAGACGGAAACAATACAAAATTGCAGTCATGCAAAGGACACGAGTTATTATTTAGGCTAAATAGTCAAATTTATAAAATATTATCATAGTTTTTTTATTTTTATTGTTATAAATTTATTGTTAATACAAAAATTATGAAAAATTAATTGCAAATCTATCATCCAATAAACTTTGCAGCATTTGAAAGCAAAATAGAATCTATTGAGAATTTATGTTGTCATCATAAATACTCCTCCATCCCCAAAAATTATTCCTGAGAATCTTCGGTGTGAGTTTACTAAAAGTTGTGTGAAGTATTTTGTGAATGGAGTAAGAGGCCCACATTAGTGTAGTATTAAAATTAATTAGTTGTAGATAGTGAATCATGAGTGGTAAAAAATATAAATATATGGTGTTATTAATGATAAGAATGAGAGATAGTGGTGGGTGATGAGTGATAAATATATAAATAAATGGTATTGTTGAGAGTAATAAGGGGAGAGTATTTTATAAGGTAATTTTTATGAATTGAAAGAGAATAAATTTGGGGAAGTACCAAAAAATGAAAACTATGAAAAAATTTGTGAATGAATGGAGTATTCAATTTCGAGAATTTTGGTGTGACTTCTTTCCATCCACATCAAATTGATGACGATTCTACTTGGCTTTCAAATACATGAAAATGAAAATTAAAATTAATCTGATGATAGATTTGCATAGTATCTCATGGTTTGGATATAAATTGGTTAAAATCGATATATAGTTCAAGATATAGATTTCTATTTTTTTTTATGATTTGGGATAAATTTGACTAGTTAAACTATTATTTATCAATAAGTCACAGTCAGGGAATTAAAATGAAAACACATAGATTAAGGCGAGACAAGTTGAATATTGTGAGCATGATGGAAATTGAACTCAATTCTATTTAAATTATTTAAATTGATGGATGATACTATCTTTTTTCACTAAAAGATATAGTAACTCTAAATTTATTTTCAGAAAAGTACTTCAAATTTCTTATGTAGTAATGTATTACTCTCTATAATTCAAGTTTTTCTGCTATATGTATGTAGAAATGCAAGAGACATGCATGGATTTTGTTTGGTAATAATTGGATATTTAATAAAGGAGATGAATTGGATGGTTGTTGAGGTGAGAGGGCCAACACTTACAGCATTAATGCAGATAATATCTTTTAATTACGTAAAAAATTACTACAATTTATCTCATATTTTGCATAAAATAAAAATTACTTTATTCGTCCATCAAAAACTTGCATTATTTTTTATGGTACGAGTTTTAATAAATTATAATAATAGAAAGAGTCTCACATTGTAAATATAAAAATATGTTCAAAAGAGAAATATACTAGTTTTTGTTGGACTGAAGCAGCAAACGGTATAATAGTTAGAGAAATACCAGAAGTGAGATCAGCAACACAAATATCCTGAAGCATGTCTGGATCGGCAGAAACTCTGCTGCAAAGTATGACGACAGCCAGCGTTGCCATCATTCTATACTTAACAGCAGAAGCGGCGGCAGCCATGCTTGGAACAAAAGGAAGTGTGTGTGTGTGTGTGTGAGAGAGAGAGAAGAGAGATTAATAAGACAAGAAGTCGAAGTCCTTGACTTCCCTTTGGGGTTGCAGAAGATGAGCTTTTAAAAGAAACGAAACAAGCCTTCTTACAGCCAAATTAAGGTAGTCGGATGTTTGAATTTCAAGCCGCTAATGTACTTTTTTTTTAATAAGTTGGGTATATCAAATCACAGTGTGCTTTGAGGATTAAAGTAATGATTATTAACAGAAAATTCAAGTTTACCTATTTACAGCATTTGATTCTATTCTACCACGAAAATGACTCAAATAAGTGCAGGATTGAACGAACGTCGACTTGATTTTAAAGCAAATGAAATTGTGAAAAGAAAAGGACATGGTAGTCAAACATGTCTAATGTATTACATAAATAGCTTAGTTTTAAAGATTATCTGATTATTAGGTAAAACCAAAATTTGGTGAAATGTCAAATCTTTGTCGGAGGAGCTTTACCTAATTTTGCTTAATGGCTACACCCACAACATTGATTAGTTTAACTCTTAAGTTTACATTGATTATGAATTGGGAAGGAAGTATGCCATCGTCATGATTCATCTATTATTGCAGGAGTTATATATATATATATATATATATATATAGGAGTGGATCAAATGAGAACCACATCTTTTTTTGCGAACTCTGCGAACCATGCATAAGACGTTGAAGATGATGCACAAAACAGTTTAAAGTTGTGCACAACGAAAACTTTTAGAATGTTTTCGTTGTGCACAACTTTATAGATTTTATTCATCAACTTTATATGTCTATGCATAGTTCTCAAGTTCTCAAAAAATGAGTTTTCAATGGATCCAACCCCTATATATATATATATATAGGGTTGATCCGATGAACTCATCTTTTTAGAACTTGAGAACCATGCATAAGCGTTGAAGATGATGCACAAAACAATATAAAGTTGTGCATAACTAAAACTTTCTAAAATTGTTGAACAACAAAATAATTTTAGAAAGTTTTCGTTATGCACAATTTTATACCGTTTTGTGCATCATCTTCAATGTCTTATGCATGGATCGTAGAGTTCTCAAAAAAGATGTGGTTCTCATTTGATCCATTCCCAATATATATATATATAGGGTTGGGTTCCCGTAGTACCCGATCCCCAAATAGTATGTAGTACTCAATCTAGAGCACACATTTATTTTGAACACGTGGCCACACCACAAGCTGACACGTGGCAGCTCCTTTTCTTTTCTTTTTCTTTTTAATTTTCGCAAGGGGCAAAATGAGAAGAAACAAATCAGCCTTATTCTCCTCCTTGACGGCAGCGGACGACGTCGGAGACGACGACAGCGGCACCGGAGGCGGAAGGCGCCGACGGTGATGGCGGCGACGACGGCAACTCCGACGAACAGCAGCAGTAAGATACACAAACAACTACAAGCAACAGATTTTGAAAGAGAGAAAAAGAAGAAGAAAATTTGAGGAACAAAATTGATGAATTTTGAGAAAAAATAGAAGATGAATTTGATAGATGAATGAAGAATCGAGGAATATGGTGGTTATGACGGTGGTTCACGGCGAATTCGCCGATAATCAGTGAAAGAGACGACAGAATTGTTAGAGAATGATGGATGATGAGAGATTTGATGTCGAAAATCATAAAAATGCATTGAACAAAACATGAAACTGCATTGAACAAAACATAAAAATGCATGTTCTCACGAAACAGAAACATGCATTTAACTTAGCACGTTCATGCATTGATCAAAACATGTACATGCATTTAACAAAACATGTCCATGCATTTAACAAAACATGTTCATGCATTTAACAAAACGTAAAAATGCAGGCCAACGGACGTGCGAACGAGTGCCGGAGCGACGTGCGATCATGAACGACTGGTACGCCCCCGGCGGGCTCGAAGCATCTTTGGCACGCATGCGCGCTAGGCGTGAGCTTCCAATCACATGCATTATTCTCGCTCAATGCATGCATTTTTTATTCATTTGAATGCATTATCTAGTTCAACTAAATGCATTGTTTGTTTTCGCAATTACATAACAAATCAAATTACTAATCTACCCTTAATGAAGCGAAAATCAGCGAAATTAAGCTTAAAAAGTTCAAAAAAATCGAACCATTGGATTTATGAGATTAGTGGATGAGATTGAGACCACATACTATCTCTGGCCCGGGTACTATTTGATCCCTCCTCTATATATATATATATATATATATATATATAGGGGATGGTTCACGTGAGAATGCAAATATTGGTGAGAAATAAGAATGCAACATTTAATGTATAAAGTTGTTGCACCAAATTCTGTACAACAACTTTATATTAAGTGCTACAATTTATATGTTAAATTTGATGCAACAAATTTATACATTTAGTGCAACAACTTTATACGTTAAATGTTGCATTCTTATTTCTCACCAATATTTGCATTCTCACATGATTCATTATATATATATATATATATAGGGGAGGGTTAACGTGAGAACTATTTTTATTGTGAGAACGTGAGAACCAAAAACTGATGAATTCACAGTGAAAGTTGATGAATCTGCTGGGAAAATTAATGAATCCAAAAAAAATAGATTTTCCGCCTCTCATGGGATTCGAACCCGGGTGAAAAATTCTGAATTTTTGAATTCATTAATTTTCTCAACGGATTCATCAACTTTCATAACGAATTCATTTATTTCTTAGTTTTTAGGATAAGAATGGTTCTTATTTGAACCAAACTATATATATATATATATATATATATATATATATTGTGAGTTTGATGAGTTCATTTCCTTTCTAGAAGAACCACTCACGACCTTTACAAAATGTCAACAATATTTTCTCTTGTTTCACATTACTAGCTTTCTGAACTTTTGTTTGGTAAATGATGGTTTAACCTATATATGACCAGATTTTTGAACTGTACTATACAGATATATTAAAAACAAATTGTATTGCGTCGTTAATTTATATTACTTGCTTTCTTCAAACCATTTCTTAGTGAATGACTTAATTAATACCTAAACTTAACAACTTTAACATGGAGTGCATGGCATGCACTAAAAGGTTCAACGAGATGTTTCGAAAATGTCTAAAAGTAGTTTCGATGATGACACAACAAAATGGGGAGATGAGGTAGAAAGTCAAAATATTTCTCAAGATTTTGTACTTTTGAGTTTGTACTGTAGAATGCTAAAATATTTAGTTGATAACAAACTGATGCTACAATTTTAATATTATATAATAAACATATACATATGTATCCTTAAGCATCGCAAGTTAATTAGATGTTGAACAAATTACAACTATGTTTAATTTATAATCACCATGCGAAAAAAAAATCGGGAGACACGGTTCTTCTCAAATGAAATCCTCTCTATTGCTAATTTGTGTTTCATCCTTTATTACATAGATAGATGGAGAACATGTGGCAATTTTAAAGTTTTAGGGTTGTCAAATGTTGGTGTATATTTTCTTTATATAGATCTTAAATTTTAAACCTTTAGTATTGTCATATCTCGATCATTCACGAATACAATATGAGATGTCATACTAAAATACAATAGAGAATCCGAATTGATCCTTCAAATATAATAAAAATCTCTTAAGGAAAGAGAGAGAGAAATCATTAAAGATGACTAAGATACAGCAATAAAGATGGAAATATCCTATAATTTAAGAAATTTGGAAGTTACTTATCTATTAAAAATTAGCGTTCATGCAAATAAAATCAGCAAGCACCTGTGATACAATTTGAAATTACAACATTATTTGTTTTGTGTTAAAAAAATGGGGCTTGAGCTGTTTCTAAACAGGAATGTCCCATCGGGTCTTAACAGGTCTAGGACAACATTCTATTGTCGTCCCTATCACCCATTTCAGAAGAAAAACAAATACCATTAAAAAAAAGTCATAATCAAAATTTTTACAGAGAACAAGACTACCCAGGAAAGTTGATAGATTTAACTAAGAAACTCAAGCTAAAAAAGACAAGCTTACGTAAAAATTGACAAGGTTTTCCAAGAGGGCATAAAAACAGAAGCTTGTTATGTAAGAAAGAGAAGAGATATATCATGCTATAGCTTCTGAAATATTAGAAATGGCAAGCTCGAGTGAGATTATGAAGGTGGATCTTCCAGCCTCCCTCAGATACTGAACGTCGCCATTCATTAGCTTCACTAGTTTTCTGCTGATAAAGAGGCTGATGCCCTCGTCAGATGCATCTACGTCGTCTCCAAACATTTGGCTCAACACTTGTTGGGGCACTCCTCCCCCGCTGTGTGTTATCCTGCCATGCCAAACATACTATTACTAGGTTTTCAATTCCAGATATACAAATCAATTCATGACTTAAATGTGTATTTATTGTTAGATCAATGCATGGATATATCTCAATTAGGATGAGTTGATATCCATATTTATATTCATAACTTACAGTTAGAAGGCGTTTACTATTCAGGATAGATAATATACATGATTAATTATCTTTATCACAAAGATTTCTGCAATCCAGCCTTTTAGCAAGTTATCTCAAATTGTACAAATAATCAAGGGCTTTAGGATATCACAAGTTCCTAATCTTAGTAAGCAACAAATTAGTCTATACTATTTTATCTACATAGAATAATCCCGAATAGTAAATGCCTCCTTAGATGACTATTTAGTTGATTACTCGGTTGCAAAGCATGTATGTAGATGTATCAAAACTCGGGCAGAATGCATGATCTCACGCAAATAGAGTGATCATAGTAACACAGCTTTATGCAGAGAAGCAGACTCGACACTTTTATTTATTTATTTTTGGTCAAAACGTACGAAATAACATAAAACGGAAGACTCGACACTTTTAATTAATAGTAAATGTACCTGAACTCCAGATGGCCAAGCTGAACGGTTTTCCCTATAGAATCTTTAGTTAAGGAAGCAGCAATGCCTAGTTGACCTCCATTTGGCGTGTAAGTAACCGAAATAAGAAGAAAAGCTGCTAGGATCTGCTGAAGTCTCAAACTGTCGCCGTATAGTGTTTCAGCAGAGAGGTTCGGAGCCAAGTCATCAACTATCACAATACCCTTTCCGTTGCTCTTTATCATCACTTGACTAATAGAAGTGATCAAGACCTCGTGCAGCTTAAACTCCACCATCTCCAGATCCAAGTACCTGAACAGGCGACCATAGAAATTTCACTGAAATGAGTTTTAGGTAAATCGTACAACCATTCATCAGTAGTAACAATTCTGGTGACTTTGGGCCGCTCTATGATACTCTGTTTCCTTTTGAGGTTTTTTCCATGTGGGGGTTTACTCACAAAGTTTTAATGAGGCTGTAGGGTGTCCCTCTTTAAGGCTCTTGGGTCCCACCTCCCTGCTTTGTTCTCTGTTCCATTTAATTTTTTAATGCACCCCAAAAAAACAACTCCTGTACGAGTTTCTTAATGGTCTAACTAGAAGAAATACTGTAAAATTTATCAATCATTCACCTAGATCAGCAAGCAAATCCAATTGACGAAATGAATTAAACGAATTAGCTCACGTACCCTCAATTATATGGTCAAGATCTGTATCGTCCAGAATTTTGTTCAGCTGGCGCTGACAGTGAAGACTAGTACGCAAAAGGTCTTTCTGCTGGTCATCCAGATTAGTTCCTTCCATCATCTTCCTCGAAAATATAATCCCAGAAAGAGGATTCCTAATCTCCTTTCTGATATAGGACAAAACTTTCAATCTTTTCAACGCGGTTTGCTCTGATAGGCGTTGAACATGGAGCGCTTGCTGCAGCTCTTGACTAGCCAGCTGCAAGAAACAGAACACTCCGGTTACCGCACCCTCCGCATCCAGCTTCTTGCTGACACACAGTAGGCATTCGACATACTTTCCGCTCCTTGAAAAGAACCCAAACGGTAGTTTCTCACTATCTTGGCCAGTCACCGCGTTGTTCAACACAATGCCAAGGTTCACATAAGCCTCTTGATTCTTGAGTCGGCAGCAAGCTCTATTTGTCGCAAAGACCTCACCCAGGAGCATTTTGTTGATCA
The DNA here is from genome assembly GCA_036937905.1 of Salvia rosmarinus. NCBI lineage: Eukaryota > Viridiplantae > Streptophyta > Magnoliopsida > Lamiales > Lamiaceae > Salvia > Salvia rosmarinus. Next base: position 108,077,185 of record CM072816.1, on the reverse strand, counting down.
CGTCGTCCCTAGTCCATCCAGATACTTTAGTCATAGCAGCGTTCCACTCAGAACACCAGCCAAACTCGTCTGTCCCAAATATAGGCGGGATCAAGGGGTTGGGATTTTGAATGATAGCTTTGTAATCTCCTTCGATTCTTGTGAACTTGTCCATCATACTCTTCTGGGCTGTTATGTCCTGAGCGATGAAACACACTCCTACCACCTTCTCCTTAACATCCCGGCTTGCACAAGCATTTACAACTAAGCTGATTGGACCCGACTCACTTCTTTCCCCGTGCGTTTTGATCTCGAATTGCACGTTTCGCTCTTCTTCACCTGATCAATATGAAAAATGGTTAATGATTCTATTACTACTATCATAAAAGTGTGTATTCTTACAAAAATTTTGTCATGCCCATAAACCCTTTAGTTATTTTAATTTCTAGGTGTAGTTTAGTAATTTATATATATATATATATATATATATATATATATATATATATATATATATATATATATATATGTAGGTTTCATTTATTTTGATTTAAGATAAGAATTCTTTCTTATCTAAAATTCTTTAAAATTGTGATAAAATTTATCTATCATAGGTCGCACGTAATAAATGTGACAACTATATCTTGTCATAGACATCATGCAAATGCAGTGCATACTATCTTCAACAAAACGTAGTTGAGACATACCTTTAAGCGCCAATTTCAACATCGAACTCACTGTATCAGCAGAAGAATCTTCAACGAGCGAAACAAAATGCCGACCAATTGCTTCATCAACGGGAAGACCCGTTAAATCAGCGATCTTGGTATTCCAGCCATTCACCATACCCTCAACATCAACGGCCAATATAGGCACCGAGGCGGTTTCAATCAGTCGGACCATTTCAGAGGTCACTGCTTCAAGCTCCTGTATCCCCTCGATTTGGAGGTCATTAAGCTTTGTATGAATAGCCTTGGTGTATGAATCCGTATTCTCAGCCTCTTTAAACGAATTCCTTAGAATAAGCTGCAAAGAGTGGATTGCATCCATCTCATAATCCTTCCATGGTAGACTCCTTGTCTTGACAACTTCAAGAAACGCCTTGAAAGACGACCTCGGATGCATCTTCCTGCCATCATCCTTGTCGTCTTGTTCGTGCTTTGCACCCCCCCAACGAATTTCGGCTGCAGTGTGTGATCTAAACCAGAAAAGCCAGTCCTTATCAGTTATCTTAACAGCTGCCATTCCACAGACGGCATCACCGAGGGCCAGAGCACCCGGAAAAGCAGCATCATACAAGCTGTCCGTGCTCAAGCCCGTCGAGTCCCTGTGGTACTCATCGAGCCACGAGACTATATCCCGAATCTGAAAATCGCTCGGAGTCAACCCCAGCCTATATTTCTTGTTCTTGTACAGCAGAGCAGCGCCGTCGCATTTGACAAGATCCATCACGTTGGGGCTCTGTGACACAATGCCTAACGGAGCATCACGTAGCAACATATCGCACAAGAGCGTCTGAGTTCGTAGAATGTTCTTCTCGAGCATCTGGCTCTCGAACTCCAACTCCTTGTTAACGTGAATTGCAAACACCTGAGTAAGAAACTCACAAGCGTATCGGAGAGGGAAGGGGACGAATCTCGGGCTCGTGTGATGGCAAACCACCAGTCCCCAAAGCCGTTTCCTCTTCTCTGGATGCGTAGAATCTGAGCCCTCTTCATCGCCCTCGTTGACTACAATCGACAGAACCAAAGATGCTATCGAATTCATGTTCTCCATATACTGCAAATGGCAACTGTGAGGGGCTCTGAGCGTCGAGCCACACAATGTCAGATTCAGGGGAAGGTTCGGGTCTTGAACCACCGTCACGTGATTCGCCCGACAATCACAGATCATCCGGACCTTGTTCTTCATGAACAAAAACCGAGCAGCTTGAGGTATATCCGTAGCGGGATAATGTAAGCCCACATAAGGCTCGAGGCCGGGCTTCCTGATCTCCGTAAACACCTCACCATGATCATCTTCATGAAACTTATAGATCATCACCCTGTCATAGCCAGTGAGTTCGAACACTTCCTGAGCCATGGTGTCACAGAGGCGTTCGATGCTCCCACTAGGCAAAGACTGCAAGCGTGTAATAGCTTTGGCCGCCAGTTTATACGACTGCAACGCCCCCGCAGCAGTCATAGGGACCTCATGAGGCTTCACAGGCTCGAAATCAATGATTAAGCTGCCCGTGACTCTATGGATTATAGCATAGAAAGGCTTCCCAGAAGTCTTGCAGTGAACCAAAATCGGATTTAGAAGCGAAACCTCACCAAAACCTAAAGCTTTCTGCAACGCTGCAGCGCTAGGAACAGTAAAAACAGTCCTGATATCAGATCCAATGCCAAGAACAGGGTGATCGCCTACACTTGGAACAGCATGACTCACCGTTGTAAGCATTTCGGGGGCATTTTCGCTATAGGCAATCACTCGGAATGTTTTTTCATCGAGGGCCAACAGACACCCGAATGGTTGTATCTGCTTCCCCTTCTGTATCTGATGAAGGTAGGCTGTCGTAACCTTATCAGCCCTCGGCCTCTCCTCCACGTTCGTAACACGCACAGAGCTCGAATAATCAAATGAACTGCCTGATTCTTCAAACTCCGCATGAAGCTTTGCATCTATGGACGTCTGTGCAATTACCCGGGCACTATGCCTCGACCGGGCAGAGTTTGTCGAAGACTGACCACGTTGTGGATACATATTTATCTGATAGCAAAAGGAAACAACAAATTTAGAAACTAAAAGAGAAACTGACTGATAACAGTTATTTTCTTTAATCTGTTATTTCCAGCAAGCGCTGACTTTATATTCCTACTTCAACAATGTATGGACCTACTTTTCCTAGAGCTGTTAAAAGTAGGGTTAATCATAGTTAGTATCTCCAACTTTCAACATTTTGCAAAAAAATGTCCTCAACTTATGTTTCATTTCAGAAACTCTTTAACTTTGGAAAAAAGTTTAATATATTTCCCACTTTTATGGAATCCGGTGATGGAATACGAGTCACCTTACTGGATTATGCATTCAATTACACAAGTCCTACTCTCCAAAAAAAATCTACCTTAATTAAAACTATAATCCACTTAAAGAATCCGGCGACATGACTCATAATCCGTCATCAGATTCTGTAAGGCAAGACATAAATCAAACTTTTTCCAAAATTTAGGGGTTTTAAGTAAAAACCTAAGTTCGAGACAGTTTTTGGAACACGTTGAAAGTTGGGAAAACAGACTACGATTAACCTTAAGGGGATGTTTACTTTTTATGATAAGATAGATTGATAAAATATAGGATCGATTATTTGAAGAATATGATAGTCAAACAAGTTCAAAATTAATTTATCCATCATTAATCCAATCAAAATAAACCGTATATTAACTTGGATTTTTTTTATCAATCAATCTTATCATGAAAAATAAATGTCTCCTAAAAGTATTATAGCAAATTACATGTGAAATATATAGGTGAGATCGACTTTCGCAATAATAAGGAAATGGTACAAAAACTTGTACTAATTGAGTTTACTATACAGTGCCAACATCAACAAAATGATTCTGATTGAGAACGAATACCATTCAATCCATCGCAGAAATACGTATACTAACCTATCTAACTTCAAGTTAGTATTTATCTCAAGTTGGTAACGATCATAAGAAAGAAACTAAACTCTAATTCAGAAAGCAAACAACAACTTGAAATTCCAGAAACCTTTGAGCTTTAGCAGCAATAAGTTTCAACATTTTCCTCCAAATGAAAAAAAGTAGAAGAGAAATAAGAAACACTAACCCGTTTTCGAGAATCAAGATGTAATATTGAATTAGCGAAGGCCTCAACTATTAGAAGAGCTCAAAATTGAATACCCCTAAAAATTTAGCCCAATCAATTGAAATTCCAGCATGGGGTAAAACCTCAGCTCCAGTATCTAGCTCATCCCTCCTCCCAAAGTATTGATCACTTCACCGCCATTCTCTGCTGCTTCCAAAGCCAAGAAATAGGGACCACCTTCCCCCCCCCAACCCAACCCAACCCAACCCCCTCAATTCATGCCCCCTAGTGAAGAATCAGAGAGCCCACCAGTTCTAATAAACAAATATATGTGAGTATATTATATCCATGATGCGCGAATTGCATTTCCCAAAGTTGACGCAGTAGCAATGACCAACTCCGACTCCCAGTCCCCATAGCACGTGAATTTGTATGATATGTACAGCCAAATCACCTATTTCTATATATAATTTTTATATATAGCTGTGTGTATCGGTGAGCGAGAAAGGGCAGTTATATTTCCAGAAATAACATTTGACAGTTGGGCCGCACCTGAAAATCAGTGGAATCCTTGGGTTATTTAATTTGTCAAGAGACAAATATTATTTGGTAGCTCAATGAGCGTCTCAAGTGGTACTCTTAAAATAATACTCTCTCATCCCACCAAAATCATTCATTGATCTCGACGACGTGAGTTTTAAAAATTATATAAGTATAACGTACGTGAATATAAAAAGATGGATTATGAGAATAATAAATGAACAAATTAATGGATAATGCGTATAAAAAGATGGGTCATAAGTGATTTTTTTATAAATAGGTGGATAAATTTAGGGTAAGAATGTAAAGTTGATGTTTAAAAAATGAAAATGAACATTTTTTGTGTATGGACCAAAATAGAATTAAATTAATGTATTTGATGGATGGAGGAATAATAAGTATACTTCTATATTAAGTATTCAAAGAGGTAGGATAATGGTACTTTATTTATATTGATGATAAAAGTATTATTATTATTTTTGACAAAAAAACAATATTGTTGACGGAAAATTAATGTTCAACTTTTAATTGATGAGAGACGGATTGCAAATGAGTTTCGGTTAAGTTGAATAACCCACCAAAAGGAAATTGTAGATAACCGGATGACTCATTTATGGCAAAATTTTGTTTATATCATCCGAATTAATTCAATTACATTAGAATTATATACTTATCTAATCAAACTTAATTAAAAAAATAAACAAATAAAAAGGAGATGGGTTCCGATTGCATGCATGCTGGTGCATCCAAGACCACCACCTCATTTATTTGTTTGTTTACTTGTGAGTCCAATCAATTTAATCAATACAAAAGTTTGAGAAAATTATTTAATAGGACCTACTCAGCAGCGAATTTAAGTTATAAATATTATATTGTGTTTTAATATTTAAACTATATTTCATGAAATTCATTATCATGTATTTAGATTTGTGATGAATCAAAATACGATGTAATGTTGTTATTTTCAATGCGTATTGGATAAATCTATATTCATATATAATAATCCGTAAACTACATAGGACGGATGGGTAAATCACACTTGCTGACAGATAGATTCGTCGACAATTCGTTGGAAAATTTTATATTAGCTTCCTTAGTCATTTTTTCTCCCCGGAATTCGAAACTCTCCCATTCCAATCGCTGATTTCAGCCACCTCGCTGGCTCACGCAGCTGTTGTGCAGCCTCGAGTTCTTCCTCTCTCTGCTCTCTCTCTCTCTCTCTCTCTCTCTCTCTCTCTCTCTCTCTCTCTCTCTGTGCAGTCTCCACTGCCGCCATGCAGCATCCTCCCCCGTAGAGATGACAATGGATCAGGGACCCGATCCTGGATACAGATCCATTTTTCGGGATCCGGATCGCCAAAAATTGGACTCAATGAATTTGGACCGGATCTGGATTCTACTCCCATATTTCGGATCCGGATCCGGGATTTAGTTTTTGAGACACGGATCTGATCCAGATCCGACCCGCAGATCCATTTAATTATATATATATATATAGGGGTTGGTTATAGAGAGAACCACCTCTTAGATAAGAACTAAGAACCAATAACTACCGTTAGATTAAGTAAGATCGGACGACATATAATTATTTAATGATAAAAATAGCCAAATCCCTAAATTTTCGTTATTTTGATATTCCACATTCTATTTTTCGTTGTTCATATAATTCATGTTGTTATGCATATAATCATAGTTCTTGTGCATGCTATTCATTCCAATTCATTGTTATGTTCATGTAATTCATGGTGTTATGCATATAATAGTAGTAATTATGCATACGAGAATAATTACGAAAATCAATATACAAATCCCTCGATTTTAGGGCTAAACGGTTATCATTAAATTATGAGGATAATTAACTATTTATAATTAATCTTGACCATTAGATTATAAAATGAATGGACCACATTAGTTCTTGGTTCTCAAAAAAGTTGGAGTTCTCATTTGATCCACTCTCATATATATATATATATATATATAGAGGTTGGATCTAGTGAACTCATCTTTTGAGACTTGAGACCATGATAAGGCGTTGAAGATGATGCACAAAACGGTATAAAGTTGTGCATAACGAAAACTTTCTAAAATTATTGCACAATAAAATAATTTTAGAAAGTTTTCATTATGCACAATTTTATACCGCTTTTGTGCATCATCTTCAACGTCTTATCATGGTTCATGAGTTCGCAAAAAAGATGTGGTTCATTTGATCCACTCCTATATATATATATATATATATATATATATATATATATATATATATATATATATATATATAATTTTTATTATAATTAAATACCTAACCTCAACTTAAAACTCTTGGTTTAATTTTTCAAATTCTTCCAAAACAAATATGCTCACAATTTCATTTTAAATTCTCTCAATTATGTATCAATCGGGATTCACGGCGGGTCGCGCCACTTACACTACCGACGATCGAGTTGTTTGTTGTTTCATACTTTATAGTATTTTATAACTAACGTCTTCCAATATAGTGATAATTGTATAAATTCTAAATAATTATTATAATATTATTGTGTATTTAAATTATTATGGTGTTACTGTGAATTATAGTTGATTTAAAATTTATTTTAGAAGCGAAAACATATGAATCCGGGTCTAGACCCTGGACCCTACGAATCTTATGGATCTGGATCTAATTTTTTTGGATCCAATGAATCTGGACCGGATCCGGACCAAAACAAAAAAAATCGGATCTAAATCTGGACCTAGCCAGATCCGACCCATTGCCATCCCTACTCCCCCGCCTCCGGTGACACTCAACATTATTCACTCGCATGCAGTATGATTGTATCACCTAAGAGAGAGAAGACTCTTTGCAGTATAAAAAAAGATCTTCGAAACTTAAAGGGGTGGTCGCGCGTGCAGTAAGGCCACCCCTAATTAATTAATTAAATATTAAATTAATTTTAATTAAAATTAATTCTAACTAATTAGTTTAATAAACTTTAATTATAAATTAATAAATAATAACTTTCAATTAATATATTTTAATTTTAAATTAATAAATTCTAATAATAAATTAATAAACCCTAATTTTGAATTAATAAACCCTAATTATGAATTAATAAACCCTAATTTAGAATTAATAAACCCTAATTGGAAATAATAAATCTTAATTTTGAATAATAAACCCTAACTTTGAATAATAACTCCAATTATGAATTAATAAACCCTAACTTTGAATTAATAAAATCTAATTATGAATTAATATACCCTAATTATGAATTAATAAACCTTAATTATGAATTAATAAATTCTAATTTTGAATTAAAATTATATTTAAAAATTAATAAATTTAATTATAAATTAACAAATCTAATTATCCTTACTCACCATAACTAATATATAAGTATTTTAACAAAAAATAAGGGTGAGCTCACGGTGAGGCGGAGCTCACCCAAGTTTTTGTCGAACTTAAAACTTATCAAACATTTATTATTATAATTTTCGGATATCATCAGTACATTAAGTAACACCGTAGCTATAACACCGAAATTTACTCAAAATGTTAAACCCGAATATAAATAAATACTTAATACGAACATAGTGAAGTAATAAATTTCTTTTTCTTTAAATGCTTCAAACGAAATGATTTTTCAAATTATAAACTTAAATAAATGAAATTAATAAAATCAAGAATTAAAAGTAACAAGCAACTTTTTAATTTAAAACGTGACATGGGAGATCCTTAACAAATTTAAACAGTTTAAATTAAACTTAGAAGACTAAGCTGAATAATAAAATTAGACTAAATACGAGAAATAAATTTCTCAACAGAATCTAGTGTATAGGTAGATTTCTTTTGAAAATATTCATATTAAGCCGGAGTTAAATGAAGCCGAGGAGGAAATAGCTGGAAGCCAATTTTTACGACAGTGCCTATAACTAATTTATCAGTTTGTGACATGTTTCTTACTCTGTCTTTAAATATAATGTAGTAAGGTGAATTTTGATGCCATTAATTTATAGGAATAAGAAAATAAAAGAGATATATGTGTCCATGCCTCAACTAAGTCCAAAAAGGGGTTATGGAGGTCACGTGGAACCCGCGTGGTTGTCACACCTCCAACTTGTATTTTATACCAACTTTTTTTTTTTCATATTGTTATGTACTAAGATAATCCACAATACATTTACTAGAAATGGAATCTGGCCCACATTTTACCCCTATTGCCCATAACATTTTGTTTTGACTCAATTATAACTTGAAATTTTGGATCCCATTTCATTCTTCATCATATTTTTTCAAACTTGTTGCATGGTCAATAATTTGACATCTAGGGTAGCTTTCAAGTAAATTTACAACACAACGTACTTAATTATCTCGAAGTTGCTAAAGATAAAAGCCAAATCTTTACAAGTTTTTGGGATTTTCGTCAATTCTTTTATAATTGTTAAGTCGATCATATTGTGTTCAATTGATTAAAACTAATGGTCAAATTATCACTGTGATCATTATTAGGTAATAAGAATATATTGATATGACTAATTGTTCCTAGACAAAGCAGATTCGGAATTGTCTTTCATTTGAAGGCATAACTTATATTCATGCGCTTCATATTCGCCCGGAGTTCGCTCCCAGAAATATTGTACTTTTTGTGACCAATATTTGATAATTTGATCATTATTAGGTAATAAGAATATATTGATATGACTAATGCACAAGCTAGATTAAAGAAAGACTGCATATAAACTTGAATTTACGGTCGGTTTTATAATTAACTAGCAGAGAGAACGTGCATTACATGAAATTCAACCAATTTATATAAAATTATCGTCATGTTGTATAATTTTATGAGTATTCAATAAAAACTATACATCTCAATTAATATCCACATTTATCATTTTATATCAACCCATTTTTCCGACTATTTCCTTCTTTAAAATGTAATTAATTCGTTAACCTCCTTTGAATCGCGCCTTTAAATGTGAATTAAATCATGCATGCACCGCCTTTAAATATGAATTAAACCCTGCATGCAACTTTCTCATAGTTGAGCATTTTAGTGGCTTTGAGCGATAAGCATGTTCGCATATTATTATAATTATTATTTTACTATTTAAAAAGCCCAAATTGAGCCAAATATTTTCCTTGAGACCCAATTGTCTATTTGGCTCATCGCAACTTCATTATTTCAAAATAAATAAAGGATTTAATTAATATAAGAGTTTCTTGGGGATTTTCTAGAACTCCCGGACGTTTTTTCTTTTCTTACTCTCCAACAAATACTTTTCGTCTTAATCCAATTTGAATCCAAACCCTGGAAATAAATACCACTCAACTTCCGTGAACATCCGTGAACATCGATCACAAATTTAGAGAGAATTTTATTTTGAAAGAATGATATGCCACTCAACTTCCGTGAACATCGATCACAAATTTAGAGAGAAAAGAAATTAATTAAACTTTTACTTTTATATAAGATAAAAACTTGGGTGAGCTCCGCCTCACGTGAGCTCACCCTTATTTTTTGTTAAAATGATTATATATTAATTATGGTGAGTAAGGATAATTAGATTTTATTAATGTATAATTAAATTTATTAATTTTTAATTTAAAATTAGAATTTATTAATTCATAATTATGGTTTATTAATTTATAATTGAGGTTTATTAATTGATAATTAGGGTTTATTAATTCACAAGTTGGGTTTATTAATTCAAAGTTAGGATTTATTAATTCAAAGTTAGGATTTATTAATTCACAATTAGGATTTATTATTTAAAATTAGGGTTTATTATTTTCAATTAGGATTTATTAATTTAAAATTAGGATTTATTAATTTCAAATAGGGTTTATTAATTCAAAATTATGATTTATTATTTCAAATTAAGGTTTATTAATTCAAAATTAAGATATATAAATTTAAAATTATTATTTATTAATTTACATTTAAATTATATTAAACTAATTAATTAATAAGCGTAGTTTCACTATGCACGCGCACCGAGACCATCCCATTTTATAATCTATGAAACTGGTATTGTCAATATTATTGGGACTGGGGAGGAGGGCACATTTTCATTAAAGAATAAAAGAAATCTTTGTGAATATATAGCATCAAAAAGTTTAATGCCACCAGCTTCTTGTTTGAAACTTCTTAAATTCAATTTATTCCTCAATGCAATTTTTATTTTATTTTTTGGTCCACGACTCCAAAGTTCAATTCATATATTTCTGATTAAGTTTATAAACACATTGAATTCTTTGATTATAAGCCTTGAATACTAAAACATATCAACAAATTCTGAAATAGTAACAAGAAATGCTTAAATCCCATAACACATTCCGATTTCAATGCTTATTAGAAAAATAAACACATCATACATATATATACAATTAGTGAGCGAATGTGTCACATCAATCCTCTATTCTACATGAAATTTTATTATTTTTTCCTTCTTATTTTTTTGAAAATCTCTAATTCTACATTAACTTTTTATAAAACTTCATCAAATGAAAAATGATATAAACATATATTTCTATTATTCAAGTCCCAACCAAAAATTCACTTTTAATTGGTTGAGTGGTTGAGACTGATATTTGTGTAATCTTGAGTTTCCTTGTTCCATCGTCCACCTATAAACACCACCATCTCAACTTCACCATAGAATACCTATCCACAACCACTAGAAGATCCACAATAACAGACCTCCCTTACCATCATAACTAGGGATGTCAATGGGTGAGTTTTATCCGGATCGATCCGGAACCGTTCAAAACCCATTAAATTTTAAAGCAGCGGTTCTGGTTCCAGTTCCGGTTCTAGACCCGCTTTAGACCCGGACCGTTTAGATCCATAGTTTGATGGTCCGATCCGATCCGGATCTGGTTCTGGTTCCAGAATCAAAACCAACACTTATTTATTGGTTCTGGTCCGAGTAAAACCCGTCTATTGACGAGCCTAAGTTTAAATAGACTTATCAATGAACTAGTTTTATCCATATCGATTCAAAAGCACTCATAACACATTAAATTATAAAGCAACGGTTTCGATTCTAGTTCTTGTTCGGTTCGTGCGGTTTCGGTTTCGGATCCACGAGATCCGGACCGCTTAAGATCCATAGTTGATAGTCCTGGTCCGGTCCGGACCAGTCTCTAATGGGTCGGATCAAGAACCAGAACCATTACTTATTTACTGGTTCTGGTCCGGGTAAAATCCACCCATCGACATCTCTAACCACAACCATACTAGAACTAATTATAAACAATTAAAAGAAAGAGAAAGACAAGAAAGATCAACAATAACAGACCTGTCTCTCCACATTGGTTCCAATCCCCAACACATCATCATGATCATCATCAATATACGAGTTAAAATTAATAAACCAAAGAAGTTTGAAGTAAAGATAAGCATTAGTTGCTGACACTACAGAGGAAATTGTATCCTATATCTATCGTGCGTTAGGATATCTGCTAACATCAGTTGTATCAAATGAAAAATCTACAGTCATAGTAAAACTTCAACTTCACCTTTCGGAATCTTAAAATCTTTAAAGTAGCCTAAGTTTTGCCAATAAAGAGAAGGCGATTCAAATAAAATGTGATAATCTAGCACGTCACCACACACACACACAGAGAAGTGACCCAAATCCGAGCTCGTGCATGATTCGATAAACTGGATTCTGTAGAAAACTTTTAGCAACTACCGTTGCATGATCTGTGTAAGCCAGATGCATGATGTGATATATAATGCACAGTTTGGATTTAGATATGTATGTGTATACAAAATAAAGAAAGAGCATAACCACTAATGAGAGATCACGTACCTGTACCTTGCTGCTCGCCTCTGTTCAAAATCACTAATGGAAAGTTGAGCCAATAACCAGGATTCTAGAGAAAATTCACTCAAACTTTAAGTAAAATTCTTCCGATTCTCACATTTTGTCAGGCTCTTGGTGCAAGGCCTTCTTACATGACATACTATGCACTGATGGAACTTCGGGTTCATATCAAACTTGAAGCTCTATAAAATAATTTCCATGAGAAGGGCGACTGAATAGATAACTCCATTGTCTTCCCTGATAGAGAGCCATGATATAACTGGGACACTTCAACTATTAGTAAATATTAGAAACTGAAAATGAAATTTTCCATACCCAGCAAAACCTTGCCTCAATGTTTAGATAGTATGCCATAACTATATAGCATTCTCTGGAAGAAAGAAGAAACAAACACACTCCGATAACCCCGAAAAATATGTTCTACACATTGAGGAGGTAGATTTCCAAGCCGTGACCCTCCTATATTTGACACCTTGTCACCAGGGAGAGACACTGATAAGAAACCATCCGATGCCTTCTTGGTCTTTGAATGTTGCATATGTGGAAATTTCATATCAGCATAAATGCATGAGAACTGTAGTTATATGGCTCGGAGGGTGCACTACAGAGAGACATGAAAATGAGGGGAAATATGATATTGACAAGAGAGCTATCAAAATTTGCATCTTAAAATAACCTAATTTTTTATTACTTTTCAAAGTAAAACAAATTAGCTCCAGATGCATAATCTGTGAGAACTGCCCTGATAATTAGCTGTGGTATAATTTAGTGGCTATAACAAGAAGTCATGAGTTTTTCCTTCCTTTCATTCCCTTTTTTTTTGCTTTCCCGGAGAGGAGAGGATAGGATACAACAATATTGTTAAAATAGATGAAGAATTACAGCAGGACAAGCTATCCCCTAAAGACAATCCTAGCAGTTGATACAACCACATTATCTAACCCTGGATCGTTTTGGTTTTGAGTGAGTAAAAGCAAAATTTGTATGGGATATGAGTCATTCATCTGTTTCAGAGGATGTATTTATTAATATTATTGCATCCTACCTTCTATCCGCTAAATTACCAATCCACCAAATTATCAGATCTCAAAGTAAATATGGCTAAAGATGATTATTTTCATTTTCAAGTTAGCAAGACCAACCCAACGCAGGGATAATACATTTTTGTAGAAAGGGAAACAATAAAGAATGTTATGCTAACTAACTTACAGTAGAAATCCACATTTATGGATTTTATCACACACAACAGGGAAAAGCTTAAGCAGTATATAACCAAGAGGAGAAGGTCTAAAGCAGCTTGCTAAACAAGATGACACAAGGAGATAACCATAATCCATATTACTCTAAGAGTAAAATAGTTAAAACAAAAAAAAATCTACTAATTGTTCATCTTGTTACAACACTTGTAGCCCCACTATCACCTTCTTTAACTATGGCATACACCTGTTGCATTCATCTGACAGTTTCAACAGCCTCATGTTTATCAATTTGTAAAAACTCCATGAAGTACCGCAAACATGTAGATGAAAACGAAAATCAACAGAGAATCAGGAATCCAATTTTTAATCTCTCATACAACCGCTACCTATAGTACTTCATGCCTTTGAGAAACATAAACCACTACAACATAGATGGTAAAATAAGATAATTTACCAAAAAGTCACAGTTCCAAAACCAGATTATTCGAGGGATACTGGACTATGTGATCTCTTATGATAACCAATGAAAAAGAAGATGCAAAAAGAGAATATGACTCAAAACAAGCCACGCACGCAAAAAAAAAATCAAGGGTATCAAGCTTATATGAAGTCCGAATCGTGTGCTATGGTCATCTGGAATAGTAAAATGCGGTCATTTGGAATAGTAAAATGCCCATACATGAATCATGAGCACCACAAAATTTTTCATTCTTCAGCTTCAGTGGGAATTCACAAGGCCAGATAGAGGCAACGAAAAAGTCATAAAAGACAATGGCTGCACACATTTGACGCGCTATACATAATTCATCAAGAGTTTAAACATACAAAACTCAATCATAGAATCAAGCCTTCTAACAATACAAGACATCCCTTTGAAATTTGTTCAATCATCATTAAAGAACTCAACACATATACATCTCTCCTGCATCATTCCCGGTGTCTTTTGCTTCAATGTAACTGAACCCGACCAGGCCAAAACAAATCCAATACACACCATATAAAAAGTATCCGAATTAAGCCAAAGACATCACACAATTGTAAACAATATTTCACTGAAACTATTGAGTGAAGAAATAATTGATGACAAAAACAGGGCGTTTCTAACGCATACAACACCCCCTCACCCTCGCAATATCCAAAGGAAAGATCAAGACAGACAGTTTCATACAGCTAAACAGCCAATTTTGATCATTGGGGTTTCCTAATTATTCTGCTTCCACATATGACCATCATCCAAATGCGGATTGCAGTCTTTGGAATAAAAGTCATTTTTCTCAATAAGGGCTTTCAACTTATCAAAAGTAAACTCCGAACTGTTAGGATCACTCGTGGGCGACTCACCGGAAGAATCGAGAGTCTTCGGTTGGCGCAGGCAACCCCGTGAATTTACACAAATGTCAATCTGCTTCCGCTTCTGGTGGAGCAGTTTCTTGCTCTTCCTCAGCCGAAAGAAGGGCAACCTTTTGCCCTTTCTCCCACACCCCTTGCACTTCCCCTCATCAGCGCCACCGCTTCCTCCGCCGTCATCAGCCTCCGGTCGATCTTGATCAGACATCAATGGACGACCGAACCAACGACGCGTGGGTGATCAATAAATCACGAGAATGACATGGCGCCAACATGTATGATTCTTGAAATCTATGGGAGTGAAAGAATTTTCCGATAGGTACCAAAAATTAACGGCCCTATTTAGCGTCTACGGTCTACTTATCAAGAATTCTCAGTTGAATTGTGATCATATAAAATAATTAAGTAAAAACAAGGGAGAGAAGAGGGAAGCGTAAAGGGATAAACGAGTTGTCGTTTTTCATGGATTACAGCTTCCGTGACAGGTACTGCTTTCATTCATGCCGGTTTCCTTGCTAATTCCTACGGACATTTTGAGTAACAAATAAAAGTTTCATTTGGAGAGGATTGCAACATCCGTAATGCTGCCACGTATCATCATAAGAATCATGCCCACTGCAGTATTGGGTAAGAAATTAATTATAGAAGCTTTGCAATCATTAATCATTAAAAATCAGAGTTTGATTTTGTTGCGCTATCTGATATTTTTATTTTAGTAATTAACTGGAATAGTTGATTTTTAAGCATTTGGTTCATTATTATTCATTATTATTTGAGAGATCTCATGGTAGCATGCCTACCATCTTCTTTATTCATTAATTATTTTAATTATTGATTGTTAATAGTCACGATATGTAGTGGTCTTACTTGATATCGCCTTTTTATCAAAGTTCAATTGACTAATAACTTTGAAAATGATTATTATTAATATCAATTTTACGATGTCGCCTTTTTATCGTAATTCAATTGACTAATAACTTTGAAAATGATTATTGTTAATATCAATTTTGCGATGTAACTAAAGCTGTCAATATTAAAGTGTGTAGACTTCACTTACAATAGTGTGTAAAAACAAAGGTAAGTCTAAATGCGTTGATTTGTATAATATTGAAGAAAGAAATCTGGAAGAAATAAAGAAAAAGAAAGAAGAATACAGAAATGAGAAAGGAAAGAACTCAATGGACTACATTGTGGGAAATTTTGTATATTTCATGTTATTCAACAAATGACAATTACATAGGGTATTTATAGAAGAATAGAATCTAACAAACTAAAATAACTACTCTAACAACATTCTAACAAACTAACTTCCCTTAACAAACTAACAAACTAATAGTTTCTACACCCCCGGCAAGTTGGAGATGGTGGAGATCCACCAGCCCAAGCTTGGACATAATGAACTGAAAACGAGGTCTCGAATCTCGCCAAAGACCATCATCATGTTCGTCTTCAAATCCTGCTCCAAGAACACGTTGAAAATGACGTCGGATTTATCACAATCTTAGCAACTCTCACGGATCTCCACCGATCCGAATAGAGAGAAAACCAAAGAACTGCACAATTCTAGAAATACTTTGAACCGAATACAGAAATCGCAACTCACGACTGAAACGGATTCAAACAAAGCCTAAGATCACCATTGATCTTACCTAAGATCACCATCGATCCTAGTAGAGGCATAGGTAAGAAAGTCTAAGATCACCATCGATCCTAGTATAGGCATAGGTAAGAAAGTCTAAGATCACCATCGATCTTCCCTAAGATCACCATCGATCCTAGTATAGGCTAAGAAAATCAACCGATACATAATCGGTAAAAATGAGTAAGACACCGTCGTCATACTCCTCGTCATTCAATCGAATCGATCTCCTCGATATCGACTCATCTTGAAGAGCTTCTCTCTTCAACCTTTTGTTTAGCAATTTCAATAAAATCCAGCTTTCATAGCTGGCACCCACAAACCAAAACAGAAACGCCATACTAGCTTAAAGCCGCCAACCGCACACACATGTGTGTGAAGAAACTCTTCACTGTCCACTTGCATCTTCAAAGCTTTCTATATCTTCCTTTTACTCCAGGAAAATATAAGTTGTACCTTTGCCGCAATGTACAACCTCTCCAAGCAACACTCCCCCGCAGCTCCACCAACAAATACCACATTTTCCGGTGGATACACTTAAGTGCGCCCCTTACTTCTTCTTCCGAAAACAAAGAGTCAGGTTCCAATCCTCCGTGATTCAGCAATTCAGTCATATCCATAACTCGCCACTTCATCTCCGACCGTTCTCTCACATTCCTCCTCAACATATCCATAATCACCACCTTCGAGAACTTGTTCCTACTCAGATCGATGGTTTCAACCGGAGGAAGAAGTCGCAAAGACTCATCCATCGAGATCAAGTCATTACACGAACACGAAACAAAAGACAACCGGTTCCATTGGGTGAATTCTTTATGTCCGCACTCGCCGCAAATATGTGCCGCAATGCATCGGTTGAGTTATGGCATATCAATTTCTCAGCGTGAACCTCAACTCAAGCAACCCTTTCGCTGCAGACTTCGACAAATCACATCCACGGAGCTCCAAAACCTTCAAACGCCGAATGGAAACAGGAACAACGCGTCGGATCCTGCGCGGCGGCGAGAGAAACCACTTTTAACGAGGCGGTGAAGAATTCTCGTGAGCTTCTCGAGTGCGTGGTGGTCGCCCAACCGACACATACGCGCGCAAATAATCATCGAGCTCCGCCAACAAGTTCTCCGGCTCCCCAATGCCTCCATCCTCGATTGCACGTACATCGCAAACCCACCGGATTCAATTTCAATACCGAGTATACCTTCATCAATTTCTCCTTTGATTATCTCAACTCGACGCCTTTGTACTCATCTTTGTTTCGAATGAAAGAAAGCAGAAAATAAAGCAAGAAGACAACATTTTCATTGAATATGAATTGCTTTCATTAATGCATCGCGGCTTACATACGCATTCATTACATGAATATTTATAGTAACTCTTTACACAAACCCTAATCATCTAGCTGCAGCTAACACACTCCAATAAGGAATCTAATGACACGTGCACCAATCACATAACAACAGCAGCTGCATCTAGATCATTCGAATTATGATCTTCACTGTGAGCTGATAGATCAGCCACGTTGGACTCTTTATTTTGCTGAGGCACAATGCCACGTCGTGCATGAGTAATACCATGCACAACTCCATCTAATATTCTAATATGCCCCCTCAATTCGAGCGAGCGAAAAGGAACAACATTCAACTTGTTTCGGAGGCGAGTGAAGAATTGGACGCTCAAAGGCTTAGTGAAAACGTCTGCGACCTGATCCAAGGAGGGTACATGGCGAACCTGAAGAGTATGCGCTGTAATCATATCACGCATAAAGTGGATATCAAGTTCAATGTGTTTTGTGCGAGCATGAAGAGTAGGATTTGAAGCTAGAGAGATTGCACTGGAATTGTCGACCCAAATGGTTGGAGTGTGCGGAAGCCGAATAGAAAGCTCCCGAAAAAGAGATGTAAGCCATTTGATTTCGCATGACATTGGCTAAACTTCGTATTCGACGATTGCTTGATCGAGAGATGACATGCTGCTTTTTAGATGCCCAAGAAATAAGATTGCCACCAAAATAAATACACATACCGGAAGTAGAACGACGATCATCCACATCCGACGCCCAATCGGAATCAGAAAACCCGACCAAGGAAAACTGACTTGTGCGAGACAAATGTATGCCATGATCAAGAGTGCCATTCACGTACCTCAATATGCGTTTAACAGCACGCCAGTGAGAATCGAGGATTTGCCATAAACTGACTAACTTTGTTGACGGAGAAGGAAAGATCTGGCCGAGTGATGGTGAGGTACTGAAGACCTCCCACAACACTGCGGTAATCTCTCGGATTTGGCATGGGACTTCCCTGAAATTTGGAGAGACGAGCAGTAGAGATCATAGGGGTAGGACAAGGTTTAGCATGTAGCATGTTAACTTTGGAGAGAATGTCAGTAGCATATTTCCTCTGGTGAAGATGGAGACCTTGAGAAGTCTGGGAGATTTCGAGACCAAGAAAACGATGAACCAGCCCAAGATTTTTGAGGGAAAAAGATTTTCCCAGACTCTCGATGACAGAGTTGATCCCTGTGTGAGTGGAACCGGTGACAAGGATGTCATCTACATACACGAGAAGATAAACGGTGGCGTGGGCACCCTTCTTGAAGAAGAGAGAGTGATCTGCTTTGGATTGAAGAAACCCCAGTCGAAGTAGAACAGCTCGAAAGGTAAAGAACCATGAACGAGAGGCTTGCTTGAGCCCATAGATAGCCTTTGTTTAATTTGCAGACAAGAGGGACGGGACCTGTAACCTCAAACCCAAGCGGTTGTTTCATATAAATAGGCTCATCTAGAATTCCGTTGAGAAAGGCATTGTCGACGTCAAGATGAGTGACATCCCAGTTTTGCTGAATAGCAAGAGAAAGAACTGTCCGGATTGTGGTAGGCTTAACTACTGGACTGAAAGTCTCAGTAAAATCGAAGCCAGGCTCTTGTGTGTAACCTTGGGCAACTAGACGAGCTTTATAACGAGCAATGCTACCGTCAACATGTCGTTTAAGCTTGAATATCCATTTGCAGTCGATAGTATTCTTGTCCTCAGGTTGAGGAAGAAGAGACCAAGTATGATTCTTGAAGAGAGCTCGCAATTCACTAACCATGGCAGCCCTCCATAATGGGCTAGAGAGCTTCGAGGCAGTGTGGGTTCGGTGTCGTGAAGCGGATCAAGAGCTGGTTTAGAGATAAATACTTTAGGTTTGAAAATGCCAGCCTTTCCTCGAGTAACCATGGGATGATCATTCTGCACACATTGAACTGGAGCAGGTGAGGGAGGAACATTGGTGTCATGGGTAGAGGGAGAGGATGAGGGAGGGGAAAATGACTGAGCAGTGGGAGGGGCAGTAGAAGCAGAGTCTACATAGGAAGAGTGATGAGAAGGTGCAGGAGAGAAATATGGGACAGAGAGAGTGTGAGCTGGAGAAAGGGAAGTAGTAGCAGGAATAGGTGTTGGAAAAGTAGGAGGTATAGGTGTAGGAATTGAACGTTGAATATCTGAGGTATGGGAAGGAGAGATGACAATGGGTGAATTAGCCGAAGTAAGTGAAGGAAACACATTCTCATCGAACAAAATGTCCCTAGTAACGAGGACATTCCCAGATTTTAGGAGAACCTTGTACCCTTTATGATGGAGACTGTATCCAAGAAAAATGCCAGATTCAGAACGGGGTTGGAGCTTGTTTTTATTGTAAGGTCGAACAAAAGGATAGCAAAGGCATCTAAAGGTCCTAAGCGACAAATAATCTGGTTTAAGACAAAACAATTTTTCAAGAGGTGAGGTAAAGTGAAGTATTTTGGTGGGAAGGCGGTTAATGAGATAAACTGACGTTGAAAAGGCATCATCCCAGTAAGTCATGTGTAGACCAGATTTGAACAATAAGGATAATCCCATTTCAACAATGTGACGATGTTTACGTTCGGCTAATCCATTTTGTTGAGGAGTGTACGGGCAAGAAATGTGATGTAGGATGCCATTTTGAGAGAAAAAGGATGAGAGACTACGGTATTCACCACCCCAATCAGTTTGTATGGCTTTCATCTTAGTGTTTAGTTGATTTTCTACAAGAGCTTTGAATTGTAGAAACACATTATACACTTCATTTTTTGTTTTAAGAAGATATAACCATACATATCTGCTGGAGTGATCAATGAAGCTAACATAATAAGAGAAGCCATTTTTGCTAGATATGGGAGCTGGACCCCAGAGGTCACTATGAATCAAAGCCAAAGGAGAATTATGCTGCGTGGTGGAGTTAGAGTAAGGTAAGCGATGCATTTTTGCAAAAACACATGGTTGACATAAAGAGGCAGATTTCATTGCAGTAAAAGGAATATCACAAGAGTGCAAAGCTTTCTTTATGATATCCGTAGTACAATGTCCTAGCCTAGTATGCCAAATGTCTAAGCTAAGAGTAGGAGTGGACTGTGAAAAGGCAGCAGAGGGTTGCAACACCGCAGCAGCCATGGATGTCATTTGATTAGAAGCTGAAGAGAAGCTTGAAGCTGGAAAACGATGAGAAGAGGGAGGAAGTTGAAACTGATATAAACCTCTTTTAAGAGTGCCCTTGAGGAGGATGGCCTTGGTATCCTGGTCCTTCACAAGGTAAATCACGGTGGAACTCAAAAAGACGTTATTATCTTTAACAAACCGTGAGACACCGAGAAGATTCTTGGTTATTTGAGGAACATGTAAGAGATTATTTAGAATAAAAGCTTTAGAGGAAGATGGATTTGGTAGAATGCCTTTACCTATGTGAGCAATGTTCACTCCCTGACCATTTCCCATTTGTAGCTTGGAGGTACCATGATACTCGGTTGCAGTGTTGAGATTGGAGATGTCATGAGACACATGGTTGGTCGTCCCTGAGTTTGGATACCATGAGTTTTCACTATTGTAATCAGAGGTATCACAGTGAGTGTTGTTTGTGGCAGAGAGTTGAGATGCCGAAGGAAAAAGCGCTATGTGAGCACCAGGTCTGAGTTCAAATTGATTATTGGAGTGATTTGCAAGCTGATTTTGTTGTTTTGGCACAAAACCTTGATCAAACATGTGACAACATTTATCGGCAGTGTGACCTAAAACGAAGCAGACTTGACAAGTGGGCTTGTTCCCCATATTTCTGCCTCTACCCCTTCCACCATAAAAACCTCCTCGAGCAGATCCAGAGCGCCCTCGTCTGACATAGTTTCCACTAAAACCTCCTCTTCCTCTCTGAAAATTTCCTCTCTGGGGACTTGCATGAGACATGTAGTTCAACGAGGGCTGAGATCCATCGGAGTTCAGTGGGCAGATTTGCTTGTCTCTAACCTGTTTTCAAAACTAAGAAGCAAAGAATGTACATCCATAGCCGACCAGGACTCAAGACGAGAACTTACGGTGACAACAACAGAATCATATTCACTGCCAAGACCATTCAAGATATGCATCACTTGATCCTCATCGGAGACATGATTTCCAACAGAATTCAATAAATCACAACAGGTTTTTACTTTGGAAAGATATTCTGCCATGCTCAAACTTTCTTTCTTAAGAGTTTGGAGCTGAAGTTTGTATTGCATTACCTTAGCTCTAGATTGGTTGGAGAAGTTGGTCTCGAGGGCATGCCATATAGAAGAGGTTGTAGTGAGGCATACCACCAGTATCATAACACTCTCGGTAAGAGAGGTTTGGATCCAAGCCGAGAGCATTTGGTCTTGTCTCTCCCATGTGATGTAATCTGGATTCATAGTTTTATGAACTGTATCACCTTCTCTTTCCTCGATCCATAAGGAAGGTGGTAGCGTGGATCCATTGAGAAAACCTTCAAGGCCATAGCCTCGAATGATGGCTAAGATCATTGCCTCCAAATAAGGAAATTGTTGTCTTTTAGTTGGTAGGGGTAGGTATATTATGAAGAAAAATTATAGGGTAGTTGTAGATCCATTATTGATGGATCCGCATAAAGTATCCATGGCAGAGGGGAATAAAGACAAAGTGTATATCAGAGGCAAAGAGAATCATCCCGCTCGATATCATGAAAGAAAAGCAGAAAATAAAGCAAGAAGACAACATTTTCACCGAATAGGAATTGCTTTCATTAATGCAATCGCATGGCTTACATGCGGCATTCATTACATGAATATTTATAGTAACTCTTTACACAAACCCTAATCATCTAGCTGCAGCTAACACACTCCAATAAGGAATCTAATGACACGTGCATCAATCACATAACAACAACAGCTGCATCTAGATCCTTCGAATTATGATCTTCACTGTGAGCTGATAGATCAGCCACGTTGGACTCTTTATTTTGCTGAGGCGCAATGCCACATCGTGCATGAGTAATACCATGCACAACTCCATCTAATGTTCTAATACAGAAGTACACCACAGAAGCCGCCTCTTTCGACAACGGTGATGTCAAGCGCCGCTACCATGACTCAAGCAGCATCCTCGAGTACCAACAGCTCTACAACCGCTACACATTCTGCCTATCTCGACTTCGCGATTCTATTGAGGAGGTTGATGCCGTCCGCCGTGCTCCGTCAAAACAGCTCCACATTTTCGCCGCCGATGGCGATTCACAGCTCGGCAGACTGACATTGCTGATTTCAGGCATCGAATTTGCAGCAAAACTGCTTCTTGTTACGGCATCAATCCTTTGATTGAGGAGGAGAGAGAGGTTTCGAGAGATTGATTCTAGAACAAGCAGACAACATTTTTTGCAATTTTTGAAAATTGAAAACCGCACGATCCGAACGCAGTAGAAACTAGGACCTAGCTAAGTTCGGTGATATATCATTTATGCTACAAGGAACAAAAGTAAAGTTGGTTCATTCTTGATTCTTCAAGAGTGGTTCTGATACCATGTTGATTTTGTATAATATTGAAGAAAGAAATCTAGAAGAAATAAAGAAAAAGAAAGAAGAATGCAGAAATGAAAAAAGAAAGAACTCAATGGACTACATTGTGGGAAATTTTGTATATTTCATGTTATTCAACAAATGACAATTACATAGGGTATTTATAGAAGAATAGAATCTAACAAACTAAAATAACTACTCTAACCACATTGTAACAAACTAACTTCCCTTAACAAACTAACAAACTAATAGTTTCTACAAAATGCTATTGAAGGACCTAGCAATTTACTAAAATAAAATTTCCTAACTAGCTAAAATGTATAATCTTCAGGTGAAAAACAAAATAATATAAAATATTAATTAAAAGAGCATTGTCATAAACAAGAAATGACACAAAGTATTTGAGAGAAATGAGGCGATATATAAAAGAGAAAAGAAAGAACTCTGGAATGCACGAGGCGCAAACTTAAGAGCCGAACTTTATTTAAAACCTACGTGATGCAAAAACACTAGTATTGAAAAAGAGTACTCTTCTAGTAAACAAAGCGAGTAATAGTCATATACTCCATTCGTTCCAATATTCACGGTTCCTTTCTTTTTTGCACGTAGATTAAGAAGAGTTGTGTTTTGTATGTAAAGTATGTGTGACACGAAATTCGAGATACTTTATAGTGTAAATTTTTTTCTTTTTTTGGAAACGGACCAACTTAATGAGACAACCCAAAAAAGAAAACGAACCAACAATAATGAGAGGGAGAGAGTACAATATTTGTAAATCCAATATCTTCGTAACCCACCACAATTTCCTTGAAAATACGAAAAGATTTTATTGGGCTATGATGATATTCTTATGATACAAATCATGTCATTGAAACCCGACACAACATGACCCACTCCAATCTCTTTTTATTTTAGAACAAGACAAGCCTTGTAATAAATACAAGTTGATGGCCTTTAACATTTCTACACAATTTTACTAGAATTTTCATATGACTCATTGCGTATTAAACATTACAGTCTTCATCTCTTCCCTAGAACAAACAAAGTACTTAATCATTACTTGATGATACTTGCCTTTTTTCGTTGTTTCCTTCCGAACATCAAAACTCGACGAATAACCATATAGCGAATAAATATCAAAGCTCCTTCCAAAGAGTCAAAAGTTTGACCTAAAAATGGTTTCAAATCAACGTCACATGTTGGAATAAATAATACACCAACATCTGAACCGAAAACATCATTCAATGTGTCTGTAATGAAAAAAACATAATAAATTCTATCAGGAATCACCTACATTAACATATTAAAGGTACCACAAAAGATTAACTATGCTATAATACTACTTATAAACCACTATAAATTTTTGATTCTAGTCCACCTTCAAAATAATATAAAATATTATATTATTCATTTCTACAACAGTTCATACACAATTCAAGGAATTCCTAGTTTAGTCCATATATTATATGGAGCAAGGACTATGGGACGCATCCTCCCACACGCAACTAAGCTGAAAATGGCATGCCTCTCTCCCAACAAGAGAGAGATGTCGAAATTTGCAAAAGAGTGAGAGAAAGAGAGACAACCTCCTCTACCTCTGTGATACAAGGCTCACTAGTTCGTTTTCCATCCAACGTTGGAGCTGTAGGAATGAAATAACGTAGAAGGTCTTAAAGTCTAACGAATACCATGTTCATCGTGTGGAGTTTGTATCCATGGAAGAAAAGGATTCGAAGTGCAACGTCACACAAAATTTGGGGAAGCAGTTTTCTCCAAGGTACAAAAAGAAAATCTCAGTTAATTTTAACGTGAAATAATCTTAACTGAGTTTTTTTTTTTCATGGAGATGGATCTCAAGGAGGCACCATGTATCCAGATGCAAAGGAGGGTGCCTCCTTTTAATTTCATGATTAATTCATAACCCGAAAGGTGGTTTTCTCTTTACCGCACAATGAGAACCACCTCTAATTAATTATTCAATAAATTATTAGCTATGAATTAATACTTAATTAAAAATAATTAAGAATTAATAAATTCTAATTGGAATTAATAAACTTTAATTGGAGACTATTAATAAATCCTTTAGAGATTAATGAACCTTAATTACCTTTATTCTAGGTTAGAGCTTATGGTAAAGGAGAGCTTACATAAGTTTTGTCTAACTCGGATTATGGAAGTAAACGGAAGACAGTTTTGAAGGAATCATAACCTACGCAGCAAGCCAAATTGTTAAAGCAAATTGCTATCTAATCCAAGATGATGTCAGGTGTACAATTTAGTTAATTTCTTGTTGGATAATCAATCTTTGAATAATTAAACAAGAAAGAGTTTGCAATGATCGAGTCAAGTTGTAAAGAGCAAAAAAAATTAAAGTTAGAACTAGTCTATTGCCCTCTCGCACACTTTGAGCTACCTTTTCCAACTAATACACATAAGCATAACCAACTAATACACTTACTATAAATACTCCCCATCTGCCTACATCAAATTTGTTTTAGACAAGAAATGCAGCTGTGATCAATCGAACGAGCTTTTATAGAGTCGAGCAAGAATGCGGTGGCCGATGCTTTGCAGAATGAAGAAGAACCTGATGAGAACCGAGTCAAGAATGGACATTGAAGACATACTTAAGATGAAGCTCGAGAGCATCGAGGAGGAGGAAGAGGGAAACGGGGCGATGATAAAGCTTCGGACAGAGTCGAACAAGGTGAGAAAGAATCATTCAGTGATCAAAACTGGGAAGATTTCCAGTTCAAAACGGAGGTTCAAGGATTCCTATGTGCTCTTCATGAATGGATTCGCTTCAAAGGGTGGTCTTAGTGGACTTTCTCGATATTAATTTCAACAAGCTACCTACCTCTATAGGATTTAAGTGTTCATATTATGATTCAAGAGAAGCAATATTAAATTCAGCGGCGTGTTTTGTTTAGACTTGATTTGATTTGATAACTTTTGAATCTGTTACTATTGCTGCTCTCTCTGCAGTTTCATTGATCTGGATATCTTTTCTGAATTTGATGAGTAGTACTCCCAAAGTTGTAAGACTTTAGCCATATAACAGATTAGGCTTTACAAGATCCTTGGTATTAGTTCCTAATTTATGAGGCATATTCTCTTATTTTAGTTTCTGAATTGATCCATTTAAAGATTCTACTTTTTTTCCTTCATTCTTGTAAATCCACACACGTAAACTATACTTGAAAAATTGGATGATTTAACTTATCCTCATGTGCAACAGTATGCAAACAAACAGGACGGCGGGTATGTGCGACAAACGTAGATTTCGGAGGTGTTGGTGAGATTCGAATTTGAGACATTTGGTCTCAAAATACCCACTTCACCATTAAGTCGTCCCGAAGGATTTGTAATTATTATTGTCGTCTTATCAACATCAATTAAATGAAAATATAAATCATATCATCAACTTGCAAAGACATGGTATTACTTCAATTATGGCACTCATTGAGCAGGGCGAAAGTAGAAAAATAGCAACCTACAAGAAACTCACAAAAATCAACATTAATCTGAACAGCCCTTATATTTTGTCACATGAAAACAAATGTTGAATCTTATGCGAGTTTGAAGTGGGGCTTCAGCCCCCCCTAAAGAACTTTTTTTCTGTTTCCTTTTTCTATTGCCTAAAGCATAAAGTAGTTTAGCCTCGTTCATTAATATTTTCTGGCTGTGCCACTGGTCGTGGAGTTAGAGATGGAAATTGTCCTTGTGTGCGAGAGGACAGGAAGACCCCATTGGACGGAGAAGACAATTGCAGGAAATGCTTCGTCCATCTTCATTCTCTTCACAAAATCGACATATTTCCTAGCAATCTTTCTTGACAGCATAGACATGATACACAATGGCCTCCATTGGAGCTTCCTTCTGTTTCTTGATCTCGATAGCTTCAGCCCTTTACCTCTTCTACTTGACCTCCTTCTCTTCTCAAGCTTCTCATATTGACCTCTCCAAACATCCGTCTGCTTCATACCTATCTATATATATATATCCACACACACAGAGAGAGAGAGAGAGAGCTTATGCTTACAGAGTGAGAAAGGTATGTCATCAAACGCAGTGGAAGGAAGGAGGTCATTTATAGTGCGAGTCGTGAGCACATGGAGAATCACCTTTCGCCGCTATTGTTTCAAAAACATTCCAATTAGTGAAAAGAGGGTGAAAACGAAATGTGGCAGATTCTTATTCCTCCAACACATGGCTAACATCATATTCTATCCTCATCCTTAAAGAGTTGTCGAGATGAAGATAGTCAAGTACTAAAGTTTTTTCCTTCTTTCTTCAACTTTCACTACATGCTATACTCGATTTCTCTTTTCTTGTATTATATATATATATATAATTAATATATTAAAATAATCAATTTTGTATTGTATAGATAAAAAATAGCATTTTTTTTTTGAAATATTATTTTATCCTTAATTAACGTGAATTAACTTCAATTCACGAATCATAAGCATTTCAGTTGTAAATTGTATGCAAAATAGGGCCGAGCATTGTAGTTGTGAAATGTGAATAAAATATGGTCAATTTACTTTTTCTTTTCTTTTTGATATCGAGGAACCCGCGATCGCTACCTTAGCTGCAAGACCCAGAAATCCCACGTCCTCGTCCAATAGTTTGCAAACACCATGCATGAAACCACACTTGAAACCAAGTGCATGACTCAAACCCATAAAAACGTTTGGTGGGGTTCGAACCTATGACCTCTCGGCCACAGGAACCCACCTTAACCATTGAGCTGTCCCTAGGGGACAAATATGGTCAATTTACTACTAAGAAGCTTTGTGGTTGAAATTGATTTTAAGCAAAATAGGGTATGTTCACTGCTAAAAAGCATTTTTGCTTGAATTATAGCAAAATAGAGTCCGTTCACGGCTATGAAGTTTCGTGATTATAAACTATCATAATAATAAAGGTAAAATTACAAGAGATACTATTTGTTATGATTTTTACCTTTAATTACTATCTACTATCTTTACAATAATAAATGGCTATTTTATTATATTTTTGCACCGTTAGATATAATTGACGGATGAAGGAATATCTTAGACATGTGCAATGATTGATATTTGTATTAAAAATTCATAAACCTTGTGACTTCTTGGGGAGAATCAATTTAATTTTGGATGGATAACAAGGCAGAGATGCGCCTAATCCTGTATTTGCCAGAGATTAGATAGAATGTTAACAGCTATTAGTCAAGCTGAGGAATATTTGGTCTGAATTCGTCCAGTTTCTGAAGAAAACAAGGTTGAATTATAATATATTAATTTTTATAAAAGTGTTATGAATCTAAAACATCCTTATTCTTTGTTAGGATAAATCCAAAATTACGAGAGAGACGTTGGATTAATCTTGTATGACAGTCACCAGCAACATGAGATCAAAGAACACGTTATAGCTCTCTTTAGAACACTACTAAAAGTGTCAATAGAAGAGTCTCTGATTCTCAAGTGAGTCAAATGATAAGAGATAATAATTTGAAATATATATGTATATAATTGCCAATAAATACATACATAATAATGACAGAGGATGATTTGATAATATTTCACGGGGCAATATAGCACCAACATATGAAGGGGGGCCTGGTCCATAAGCAAGGAACATGGACGAACAGCTTCCAAATTGAGGAAGATGACGAAATATATGTAACAGCGATGATTGGATAACTCCAGGAAACAAAGATAACTCCTAGCTCAGAGCTCAAGTCGGAGGTTTTACTGCACTCGCGAAGCACGAGGATTTTCATTAACCCTGACTAAGGATTTATAAATCATGAGAACTAAACTTTAATCCAAAATTGATGAACACTAATTGCATTTAGTTAAGATAGATACACAGTACATCCGAATGCACAAAATTTTTTGCCAATAGATATTAAGAAATCCAATTTATGGATGGAACAGGGACACGAAAATTCAAATCTTCTTGCACTAAAGACTAGATGAAATAAATTTGTATTAAGAAAGAGAAGAAAAAAACCTAAAACCCTTAGAACTCACGAGACGAAGACTTCAGGGTCGAATCTCAATTAAACTTTCTAGGCGAAAACTTGAAAAACACCATAAAGACATTACTCAAATCTTTTTTATTTATTTATTTATTTTTATTTTTTTGGTATCATGGTGAACCCATGCCTGCTACTTAGATCAAGACTGGGTAAAATCCCATGTTGTTAAGCAATAATACCGCAAACCACACGACATGGTAAACCACGAAGTTACTCAAATCTTGAAATTATATTAGTATGTGCAAGGTTTTGAGAAGTGTCTCTTGTTGCAAATGCCAGCACTCGCCTACCGACGAATAATCGGACTTCCCCAGCATTTGACAAATTGTTCTGACACACACTAATAATTATAACGTGGTTCCATAACACAAGAAATTATTTTGCCATGGACGCCAGTGCACAAGTTGTTAGAACAAGTTCTGATGCTGCTACAAAGGCCAACATGCTTTATGACTAAGATTAGAGGACTACTTTCATTCAATATATAATAATTTTAAAAAAGAGACTAATGCAACTTATGTTAAAAAGATGCTCATGGCACTGTTAGAGAAATAATCATATTAATTTTATGAGGTTGTGTTCTTCGTGTTTTTCCTTAATTCTCCTGTACACTAGAATATCATAATACCAAGGCATAACATTCACTCATAAATCTATTATCTATTACTACTCTAAAAGTTTCTATTCTTACAAATTTTAATATATCTATAACATCCTTATCTATTTTAATTTTTAAAGGAGAATTTAATATATATATATATATATATATATATATATATATCTATATGTAGGAAAGGGTTAACGTGAGAACCATTTTTATCATGAGAACATGAGAAATGAATATCTTATGAAAGTTAATGAATACGCTGTGAAAATTAATGAATAAAAAAATAAAATTTTCGCTTCTTATGGGATTCGAACTCGATGAAAATTCAATTTTGGATTCATTAACTTTCAACAGTATTCATTAACTTTCATAGCATATTCATTTTGTTCAGTAAAGAATTTTCGTAGTTCTTAGTTCTCACGTTAAAATTGGTTCTTATTTGAACCTATATATATATATATATATGTATATATATATAGGAGATGGATCGGTAGGAATAGATAATTTGGTAGGAAATATGAATGAATCTGGCCTTTGATTTGCTATATCAATGGTTGAGATTTAATTTTCGTAATGCTCTTCTGCTTTGTGTTTTGTGTGCTACACGGATTATTTTGCAACACTATAACTCTTCTCATGCTATCTGAATGAAAGATGTCTAAACTAATATATTTAGATATGTGCTACGAATGGATGAAATATGTGTTAAACTTTCATGCAATACATTAATTCGATTGTCTACACAATATGAAAGATATCTACTATTCGTCTTTCAGACATTAAGGAAGCTTTCTCACCATAACCAACCCCTATATATATATACATGCATATAAAGTTAGAATCCAATAGTACCCAAGCCTTAATCACACAGGGTAGTTAGCTTGCTAGCACAAATGGCAGAAAAAGAGTAACCGCAGTCGACCAACATTATAGCTCCTATACGAAATGTCGAAACATGTCTTCAACAACTATATGTACAAATCCTAATTTCAGCAAATTCTAGTGAGAGCGACCTACTTGTTTTTTTCTTATAAGGGGAAAGAATGGAACATATAGAAAATTGAGATGCTCTACAGATCACAGCTGTCACCTTGTCCCAGCTTCATTAGCTGCTGGCACCTCTGCTGGATAACTAGACATGTCTATGTCAACAAGTGAAAGATCATAAGGCACAGTGACAACATTTGATGTATCCATGAGCAACGAGGTGTCCACAGCCTCCAATTTTAGAGTATCTGCTGCAGCATCTGTATTTTCAGGAGTTCTACTTCCGGACGACAAACTGGATAATTGCATGTCTTCCAACTTGTTCCCGTACATGTTTTTGTTTCTTCTAACTGTATCCATTTCAAGGCCAGTTGGGACAAACGTCCGTGCCCTGTACTTTCTTGCTCCATCATCACTCTCACTAGGATTGTAGAGCACATAATCATGGTAGGTAGGTGCAAACTGTGCAAAATTCAAGATGCAGATTGTGAGAATACTTGTGCGAAAGCATGAATTTTCAATTTGAATGAAGCCCTCAACCTCACTGAGTATGTTAATCTGCAAGCTCTTACCTGGTGTACTGTATCATGGTAAAAGTCATTCAATTTCAAAGCATGGGCAAGACTTGCAGTGAAGCCGTGATTTCCGCCAATATTTGCACCAGCATACTCTTTGTAAGGGAACGCATAAAGATGCCCAATAGCCGCAATAAGCATCTCAACACAGATTATAAAATTTTGAAATTCTGCAGCTTCCGTAGTATCCTTTATTAGTTGAGACTTAGCAGCAAGGAAAACCAAAACACCCTGTGAGAGAAAATTCATCATGATGAGGTATATTAAGTTATCAAGCACATAGTTGGATCACTGACAACAAAACAGTAACCGAGCAGAAAACTTTGAAATCTAAGGCATCTCATTGCAATCCAGCAAAAAGCAAATATGAAACAATAGGCAAGCTGCAGCAAGTGACGAGAAACAATAATATAATAGCAGCTAACAATATAACTCCACTGCCAACCCAAATCAGCCATGGCAGACTAATTCCTAACAACATAAAACACGAAAGTTTGGTCATGTCTCATCTGACAAATTAACAATTAAAAGACATCATCTACTGGAAAAAAAAATCTACAAAAGGCAAACTTTGAGATATGGACATTCCATTGGCAGACGACATCAAATACAAGTTAGAAATTGATAAATTGGGACACTCAAGAAAAAAATCAGGGCATTTGTATCCATAGCATGTAGGAGGAAAGTACAGTAACAGAACTGTTTCAACATAGCAATAAAAGCAAGGAACTTTCAGTACCAATTGTTTGTGTAACTCATAAGGCACCACTATACTACCTGCCAGTATGTAAGAAATACTACAGATTTGATTATGATGAACTTGGGAACAGGATTGAATGGCTGAAGTAAATCTCTGCAAGCTACATAAAACAAGGCCAACGCATAAAGCGCAATCGAGTATGAGATTGTATAGATAATGGTCAGGTAGAGATATGATTGTCGTGGATTGAAGTTTCCATCTTCATATTTCCCTTTTGCATAAAGCATTAAGGTAACAATGACTAAAATGGGCTTCAAGATCACAAACTGCAAACACCCTTGTTTGCACCTACGTATAAAACGCCTGTATAGCATAGCAACCATAGGTTAACCAAGAAGAATTTAAGGAAGCTAAGAAGAATTTAAGGAAGCTATGAAGAATTTAAGGAAGCTCAACATTCACATGTACAGAACATACAGGGCAATATCCATTCATAAAATATTTCAGAGGTCTCAAATAATACAGCATAAAAAAGATATTGAGGACACAATTTACTAGGGACAAAAGAGCAGCTGAATGAAATAATAATTGTTCATACTGATGAAAATAAAACAACAGGGAACACATAAAACCACTTATAAACACAACCTTACAACTGACTGAGCAGTGCCAAGTAAATTATAGCAGTCCAACAGCGATCAAGTTTGAAACCAGCTATTAAACTATTCTGGAAAAACTGAAGGTTAATATGCCTAATATTTTTCAGCAATTAGAGTATCAGTTTCTGTTGCATACTTGCATCAACAAATTAACCAGTAAAATGCCTTCGAACACTCTACTCTTAAAATATATTCCCTCTGTCCTACCCAAGATGACCTGTATTCCTTTTTGGGTTGTCCCACCCAAGATGGCCTGTTTCATTTTAGGAAATAATTATCTCTTCAAAAGTTGTGGGACCTACCTACTTTTTATCACTTTAATCACTTTATACCCTTCTCCTAAATAACCGTGCCGAAAAGAAATGAGTCGTTTTGGGTGGGACGGATGGAGTACTATTTTATGGAACAAAAAGGAAAATAAAAAATTCAATGATCGAATACCCAGTAGATAAACCTACTCTCAATCCCCCCCAAAAAAATCAGCAGAAAACAGATCCATTTAGACATATTAAAACAATCAAATAATATTTTCATGACATAAGTGACTTACCCATCCAATGGAATAGGGGGAAAGCAACATGTCATTAGGCACCAATTTGGCTTCAGAACTTTACCAGAAAGACTTACGACAACAGCTCCTGGACCACCTACCCATGCTAGGCACAGTGACAAAAAATTATAGATGACCCATGCTTCATACCTGCAAAAGACAAGTAAGCAGATTAAGAATAATCAAATTCATGAAACAAGAAAGGGGAAAAAATCTAAACAGCAGAATGAACCAATCTTGCCAGTTGAAGAATGAGATTCAAGACAAAAAGCAAAGGGCAAAGAGAAGTAGATTTAAGTGAAAGACGTGCATAAAGTGACTGCCCACCTCAACATAAGAACATCATAAGATACAGGAAGGACTTGAACGAATTCATGTGTTAATATATAATAACTTGAAAGGAGGGCAGAGAGTGCATAAACTAGCTGTAGACTGAGAGACTTTTTGAGCAAAAAAAAAGCGGCACTCAGAAAAGTTTAGGATAAAGTGTTATACGAAGTAATAGTTGAGCCCTTTAGCCTGTTCCAGTAAGATTTGGCTCAAAATGTACATGAGCTGTCAAATCATTCAGTGGTTTATTTCAACTTTACAAGTGCTTGGTACACCCAAGTGTATATGGGCGATAAAAAGATGAGAATTTTGTTGATTGCAATCATAAATGTTTATCGAGAAAGAAATGTTTCCTTGTAACTTGCATGATATTTATCTCAGTATCTCAAATAAATGGACTATTAACTTTATTCCCAATACTAGAACGAAAAGCAATGTGTTCCATATTTTAAGGAATAAGATGGGTGTCCAGCTTGAAGATTTGAGTTAACTCTAACACAGTTTCTCTCAAATTAAAAATAAAGGATGTACAAGAATCAAGTATGTAGGAATGAAATAAGATAGGGATGAAATAAGTTTGGGAATGGAATGATGACGGGATTGAAATAAATATAGAACTTATATTCTTAATTGATTTCATTATCACAATTGATAATTACAAATTAAATATAATTAATATTAAATATGTTTTAAGATATATTATTATTACTACTATAACACTATTATTACTAAAACACTTCTATTCAATACTTTACAATTTTGAGAAACTCAAATATCCTTCCAATAGTTTGTGCATTTTCTATAAAGTTTTCATTTATTATCAACTATAGCTTTTAATTATTATTATTGTATACTATAAATCATGTGCAAGTTACTA
Organism: Salvia rosmarinus; assembly: GCA_036937905.1. Lineage (NCBI taxonomy): Eukaryota > Viridiplantae > Streptophyta > Magnoliopsida > Lamiales > Lamiaceae > Salvia > Salvia rosmarinus. The sequence continues at coordinate 108,042,720 of CM072816.1, read as the reverse complement.
ATTAGCTTTAAAGAAAATATATAAATTATTTTATGATTAATGTATTTTATACTTTTAATCATCAAATATGTTTTATTTTATATCCAAAAAGAAAATCTTAAGTTTTTCCATATGAAATAAACCTTTTCATATGAATTTATTGAATATTTTATATTGAAATCTTAATTTTATTTAAGTTTTCTAGAAAAAAATATTATTATTTACTTGTCAATTTTTCATGTTGTATTCTTGTAATCATGTAGTAAATTATGTTCTTATAAATTGATTTATGAAGTATAAGGATATTTAATTTGTCAAAACAGAAAATTAAATAAGAATAGTTTTGTGAAGAAAGAAATAAAATTTATTACAGGATGACTGCAAATGTATAATATCATGGAGGAGCGGAAGAACAGCTAATTACATCCTCATGGGAATGGGCATTCCTTTGGAAACAATGATTCTTAATAGAAAGACATACCAGCCATAGGATTAGGCATGGACATGCAAATGGCGATTACATTCTCATTCAATTCCAGCATAACAACCATCAACCTAGCATTCATTCATGATTTTTTCCAGAACCAAAGTGATGGAAAAGAAAGCATATAGCAAAAAGAGCAAAGTTCAACAAGGAATGCTCAATGACTATGCAATAAAGGACAAATTTGATGAGAATATACTGCTCAAAACTTAATAAAAACGATAAATTTGTAGGAAGAAGAATGGCAGAAGAGTCAAAGGAAAATGACATTAATTTCTGACAAAGAAAATGAAAATAGAGAGGACATGATGGAGAATGTAAAGAACATTCAAGATATCAAAGCACGGATAGAGAGAAAATACTAGCTTTCCATAATAAGCACGTACAAGGGCAATCAAACCACTCTTCAATTCTTATTTATGCAATCAAACCACTCTTCAATTCTTACTAATATCCATTTGATTTTAAGAAAGGAGCATAATAGAGAATTTCATACATATTACCCATACTGTGCAGATACAGGGAGAGATGCAAAAACAAAGAAAGAAATGTCCACAACCATACTTACATTTCTCTGATTGAATTGAAGTAAATTGTGCTTTTGTTTAGGACCAGAGATAAGAAAGACATCAACGCATAAACCTGTTAGATAACCAATATCAAGATGGTCAGGACACACACTTACAAGATAAAGGGATTTTGAAATATGTCCAGTTCAATCCTAGCAAACATTTCCAACAATATCTTTCTGTTTTGTTTTTGGCATGAACACAAAACATAAATATAAATCAATGCTGAGGCTGAGCTTGTTTAAATAAATAAATATAATGGTATTACAAGTATCAAAGTATTTGTTATCAGGTGTGACATCAAAGGCAAGGTTTACATATCAGTTGGTTAACATTGCATCTTGATATGCATTGATTGGACCGCAGATGCCAAAGCTGTATAAATTATATCTTGCTATTGTTCATTATGAGAATTGCATGAGTCATGTTATGTTAACCTACACATCCAGTTAGTTAACCAACCAAAGTTTCACACCATGTAGTTGCCTAGCATCCAAGTATTTACAAACTCAGTAGCATGACTAAACAAGATACTCTCCCAGAGTCTTCCAAATAAAGAAATTTAGAAACATGATGCGAATGAAAGTAGGAGCAGCATATGAGAATAGAATTGTTTATTAAGAAAGCGCATTATCATACAGGCTAATAAGAAGGCTTCTACTGTAGTCAAATCATAATAAAATGCCAAATATAAAGTGAACTATTAGCAGCAGCGTGAAGAGCAGTAAGTCCAACATAGAGTAGTGCGATACTCACAGGAACCATAAAGATAATACGGACGATGTATCTCTGATATGTGGGCTCTGTATAATTCAAAAGATGTTTGTAAATGTGGAGAACTGCCAATGTCATTGCACCAATTGTACAAGGCAGTGCTATCAGTATGTAGTATATTGGCCCCATCTCCTATCCAGGCTAAAAGTCACTCTTCTCCAAAAGAAATCCTAATTAATGTAACAAACGGCAATCATTTATGTGATACAGAACATAGAGAGAAAGGGTAGTTGAATCTAAGAATCGGATAAAAAATTATCACACACCTTAATACTTGAATCCAGCACTTTCCCAATCCACTGATTGGGAAAGACTTCTACTGCAATACACCAAACCAACTATTTTCTCCGAATCCCTTTGAAACATGTAAAAACCCTAATCCCTAACAGAAGGGTATAGTATAGATTCCCACAGCAGAAGCTGGCATAAAGCGGGGAAGCCCCTGGAAAAAGCAAATAGGAATCAAAAGCTGATTGATACAATGACTATAAGAACTTCCAATTCAATCGAGACTTCGGGAAATAAAGAAAAATCCAAAATGGTCTCCGAAAGGGCAACATAAAGAGAAATCAGTCGCCACAAAGTTCAAAATGAACGAGCCAACCAATCTTGCTGATCAAATTGAATATAAAACGAAAAATATCGTGAACTCACATCATCGATGTAATGGAAGGGAACAGCCGGCAATTGTTTGCAGAAAACGGCAATGAGGTATCGATCGAATAAACGGTGAAATGATCGGATATGAAAATGGCAGGAACTCTGATTGGTTTAAACAATCAAGGCAGAGAATAACTTCTTGCGCTGTAAATGAATGGTGGCGGGGGAGAAAACCTCGTGACAGACTGGCAATATGGCGGCTTCAGATATACGTAGTTTTTTCTGCTGTGCTGTAACTGTAACCCAAATGAATCAACTTTTTCGTTCTAGTAAATGATAAATCGAACATAAGAAGGATTATTGCAAAAATAAAAAGTAAAAAAAATGAATTTAAGTTTTTTCTTTCTTGAAATGAATAAATTGGTGGCATTTCATTGTGAGACGAGTAGCTTTTAAATGAACTAATAATTGACATTTTTGCCATCAAAGAAGTGACGAATTTTTATATAAAAATAATCCAGTAACATTTCATATATAAATATTTCTTTTGAATTTATACAATCAAATCATTAAGGGCAAATATAACAAGGATGAAAATTTAAAATATTCACTTGTTATGTTGTACGTAGAAAGTACTCATTTTAAGTCATGCGTTAATATATCCACATTGACTAAAATACGCTAATATCACATTCACAGTACAAATTTCTTACACTAAGTTACACGGACAAATATCTCACCTACACTAAGTTACACGGACAAATATCTCCCTCGCAAAAAAAAAAAAAAAAAAAAAAAAATGAATATCCAGCCTCACCCCCAAAGTCTATAAATGAGCATTTCTTGGTTAAACCCTCTCTGCATAGAGGTGGAAGTCGGGAGTACCATACAAACGTAAACCCCTCCACCCTTATCCTCTTGAGCTCTGTCTCTGCACCACCCTTATCCTCTCTCACCATGGCTTCCTCTTCCCTCCGACTCTCCTCCATATGCCGAACCAACTCCTCTCTTGAGAATTGCAGAACATCTGCGCCCGTATCCCTCCATTTCTCCGCCGCCCACAACCCATTCAGGCGCTTTTCTTCCCGCCCTAACTCCATCGTCGGCCCTTCCATTTCATTCGTTCCTTCCGCCGTCTCAACGCCCAACTCCTCCCTCTTGAGCGAGGAAGCGTTCGGGCTCGGAGGTTTCGGAAAGGGTATTCTTGACGTCAGTGACAACGATTACGAATATTCCGAGGGCGAAGCGGAGGGGATTGAAGCTGTGGATGAGGATGAACTCGATATTTACAAATTGCGGTTGCCCCAACGTTTTGTTGACACGCTTGTCAAGCGTGGGATTACTAAGCTTTTCCCCATTCAGGTATATGCGTACTTGCTCAATTTTGGTATTTTCAGTTGTTTTTGCAATCTTGATTTTTGATGACGATTGTTCTAAACTTGACTTAGTTTTCTTTTTTATGAATTTATGAGGAAGAGATGTAGATAAGGAAGAATTTTAGCAAACAAATTATAGCTTGAAGCTTTACATGCATACTAGAGAAGGATAAGATAAGATGAGGGCAATATTAATTTTGTTTTATTTGCAGCTATGCGTTAGACATACCAAAAAAAATTGAACATTTCGAGTAAAAAGGTGTATCCTTTGTGCTTGACCTAATCTTGCTTTACTAACCGAATTCGTCTTTTAAAGAGCTTCTTGCCTCAGAATCACCGTTTGCATTTATTTTCAGACACAATTGATCTTTATCTTGACATTTCTTTTCTTTTGTTAACTTTTTTGTAACCAATTCTTGCTCTTACTTGTTGGCTTATGCAGAGAGCTGTTTTAACGCCAGCATTTGAAGGCCGAGATATAATTGCTCGTGCAAAGACTGGTACAGGAAAAACATTGGCGTTTGGCATTCCAATAATTAAAGGTTTGGATGACTTGCAACAAGGAAAAGATTCTTTAAGGTATATTTGTGCTTGCTAAGGTGTCACACTAGCTTCTCTTCTATTAGTAGAACTAATGTTTCTCTGTTTGTTTGTAGACGGGGGCGGCTTCCAAAGGTATTGGTCCTTGCACCTACAAGGGAATTGGCTAAACAAGTGGAGAAAGAATTCAAGGAGTCTGCTCCATATTTGAATACAGTTTGCATCTATGGAGGGGTATCATATAATGCACAAGAATCTGCCCTTTCCCGTGGAATTGATGTTGTAGTTGGAACTCCTGGTAGAATCATTGACCTTATAAAAAATAACAGTCTGAAACTGGGAGAAGTTCAGTACTTGGTCCTTGATGAAGCAGATCAAATGCTTGCTGTGGGATTTGAAGAAGATGTGGAGACCATTATGGAAAAACTTCCATCACAGAGGCAGAGCATGCTTTTTTCAGCCACCATGCCAGGCTGGGTAAAGAAATTGGCTCGAAGATTTATGGACAATCCTCTGACCATAGATCTGGTAAAGTCCCTTATGTCATCTGATTAATGCCTTTCAGTGCTAAATTAAATGGTGTAATGATCTTTGATTGTCTGATGCCTTAATTCGACTTTCAAACTAAGTAGATATTAGTGATAATGTGTGAGTCTCATTTGTTGCTTGTGATCTTGTAATGGTCTTAATTATTAGTCTTTGCAGAATACTTACCTTGTAATGTTTTGTCGCATTTTATCATCCCCAACTTCACGTCATTTGGTTGTCCGCGACAGGTTGGTGATCAAGAGGAAAAGTTAGCAGAAGGGATTAAGTTGTATGCCATATCGACTACAGTGACATCTAAGCGGACAATTCTGAGCGATCTCGTGACAGTATGAATTAGCAGCATTGTTTCTTAATCCTGTAGTTTCAGTTTCCTATTTGTAAATTCTGTTAGTGGTTATTTCGTAGATATATTAGGTGGTTGACCTTTGAATTGAATTTTGTTCTCAGGTTTATGCTAGGGGTGGAAAAACAATTGTTTTCACACAAACTAAACGAGATGCTGATGAAGTCTCTTTGGTTTTAACAAATAGTATTCCTTCAGAAGCTCTGCATGGTGACATTTCTCAACACCAGAGAGAGAGAACCCTAAATGGTTTTAGACAAGGAAAATTCACAGTGCTTGTTGCGACTGATGTTGCTGCTCGGGGGCTTGATATACCCAATGTTGATCTTGTAAGTTTCTTGTAAATAATGTTTGTGTGTTATGAATCATGCTGGAAGAGGACCATCTCAAAATCAATGTTGGTGTGATTTGTTATGCAATTTTGTGTTCTTATTTAATATGGTTCTTAGTTGCATCAGCTGAGACTGAACATGTTATTCGGTACTATATGATGGCTTTTTTTTCTCCTTGTCCAGATTATCCACTATGAGCTTCCCAATGACCCTGAAACATTTGTGCATCGATCTGGACGGACAGGTCGTGCCGGAAAAGAAGGCACTGCTGTTTTGATGTTCACTGGTAGTCAGCGCAGGACAGTCAAATCTCTTGAGAGGGATGTTGGGTGCAAGTTCGAATTTATCACTCCCCCCTCAGTCGAACAGGTTCTGGAATCATCTGCTGCGCAAGTTGTTTCAACCCTAGGTGGAGTCCATCCTGAATCTATCCAGTACTTCACGCCAACTGCCCAAAAGCTGATGGAAGAACAAGGGGTCGAGGCACTTGCTGCTGCTTTAGCAACTTTGAGTGGCTTTTCACAGCCTCCATCATCTCGGTCTCTTATCACGCACGAGCAGGTTAATGACACAATTGCAAGTTTTTGTTGTTTAAGTGACTTATCTTGTAAAAAGTAGCTCGCAACGCCCTCCATTTGAGATGCACTTGCTGCTACAATTCTGCTGTCCTCATTTGTTATCTTTTTCCTTCTGTTGACCATCTTTTCATGCTTTTTCAGACAAGATAGCATGCATGATTACAGTGGTTGACAAATTATTATGTTCACTGCTGTTCATGTTCTCTTTTGCTTGCACTAGTATTCTATTTGATCTTTTTATTTTGCTTACAGGGTTTGGTTACATTACAACTTATCCGTGAAAGTAGTCATTCTCGAGGATACCTAAATGCTAGAGCTGTTACAGGGCTTCTATCTGATGTTTATTCTCTCGCTGCTGATGAAATTGGAAAAGTTCACCTTATTGCTGATGAAGAGGTGAGTTTAGTAAGACGCTAGTCAAAATAATCTCTCTACATAGTTTTTATGTGTTAATTATTCTGATGTCCTGTCAGGTCGTAGGAGCAGTTTTTGACCTCCCTGAAGAAATTGCCAAAGAATTATTAAATAAGGAACTACCACCTGGAAACACTATTACCAAAATCACTAAGGTAGGCTCTTTATTGGGATTTTTTTTCTGCATGCACTGACCAATCCCTTATTCACTGCAAGAGTTTTAACTGTCTATTCAGCGAGTCTTGGACTATCAGTTACTAATGTGTATTAGCCTTGCATTAATTTTTATACTTGCAGCTGCCTTCATTGCAAGATGATGGACCTCCTAGCGATTTTTACGAGAGGTTTTCAAATAATGAAAGGCGCCCTCAAAGAGGCTCGAGGGGTAGAGGGGCTAGATCTTCTGGAGATTGGTTGGGTGCGGATGATGATTTTGAGGATGGATTCAGAAGTGGCGGTCGTGGTGGCAAAAGTCCAAATAGGTGGTCCAAGACTTCAAGAAGTAGTGGCAGCGATTGGCTAATTAGCGATAGTAGGCGATCAAGCCGACCATCTTTTGGGGGCAGAGATTCAAGCCGTTCGCCATCTTTTGGGGGCAGAGATTCGAGCCGATCATCATCTTATGGGGGCAGAGATTCGAGCCGATCATCATCTTATGGGGGCAGAGACTCGAGCCGATCACCATCTTTTGGAGGCAGGGACAGGTATGTTCCTACCCCCACATCCCATATTTCCACTTCCTTTATCAGGAAGTGAAGAAACAGGCGTGGGGACCACACTCAATTAAAAAATGAGACCATATTCAATTAGAAAATGTGGGGACAACACTCGATTAAGATATCTTATTTGAGGGCGGTCCCCATGCGTCCTCGCATAATGACATCTCACAGGAGACTGTCAAATCAAGAATACCTAGCTGACATGGTTGTTTCATAAAGTTTTGTTGTTTTACTGAGTATAGTTTCCGTTGGTTGATCCTTACTTACAGACTGTAATGTTTTTGACAGAAGCTTTGGGGGTTCGTGCTTCAACTGTGGACAAGCTGGTCATAGAGCATCAGATTGCCCTACCAAGAGAGATTACTAATTCCTCTTGTTGCTGCTGGGCTATTAGCAAGTGGAAAGTTGAGTGCAGAGCTAAACAATGCTGAAGAGCCATTTTGGGTGGAAACGAATTGGTAGAGAATTGCAATGCATCAAACTTGTCTTCGTTTTGCATCACCTACTCATTTCTTACACGATGCATTCTTTTGTCACTTGGGATCTCATTATATTATCCGTTTGTCATAGCTTTCAGTGATGCTGGTTTTAGGTTCATAGGAATTATGTATCTTCTTCGTAGAAAATGCATATACGGATCTTCATTTAATCATGTTGGTGTCGGATAATGACAAATTCAGGCCTGTATTCAAACGGTTTCTACCAGTTGTGATCTTGGTCTGATTGGGGCATTTGTTCCTTCATTGCTTTAATTATTCTGTTTATATATTATTTTTTGAGGGGTATCGTTTAAACTTTAAATCGAGCGCGCTCATTCTGATATAGTTGCTACTCCTTTTAGGTGTGTGGTTTTCTGTGGAGGGTGAATTTGTAGATAATTAGAAATGGAACTGGGAGTAAATTTTAATATTCTTTCAAGCACGTTTCTAAACTTATTTATCTCAACCGGAAGCAGTAATAAGTACGGCTATTATCCGTGATTAATTGCCAAAAATAATAACGAATTAATGCTTGATTTTGATTTAGATACGTTCTATAAATTATTTCTATGATAATACTTTTTTAACGAATGAAGTGGCACGAGTTTTTTGCATTTTAGCCAAAAATCTGATGTGCACTCGTCATATATCATACTTGGATGTAGATACGGTCTAAATTTACAAGTTGATTCGAATAGATCAAGAAGAATAAAGGGTTGGAGTCGAAAGTTCTAGCTCGATTAAGTCGAACCAAAAATAGTTCGAGTTTGATAGGGTTGACATGATTAATTGAAAATTTTCTTGTTACTTGATCATCAAACTTGATTGTTTTTTATTTAAATTTGATAACAAGGTATTAAAACTTGTGGAATGTTTTTGCCTTTTCTCATATTTAATAAATAAACTTTGACTTGAAAATCATAAAAATATAATTTAAGAAAAATATGTGTCAAATTCTTATCTCTCACAATTATTTATTAGTACTTCTTTCGCCTATCAAATTTGTTCTTTGATTTGACCGCACGAGTTTAAATAAATGTAATTAGTATTAAATTAGTGAAAAAATGAAACCACATTGTAAGATATATTATATGTGTGGGAAAAATGGTCGAAGTGAGTTGATTGTGAATAAAATTATAGTATTTATGTGGGAGTAATGTCTATAAAAGAAAAATGTATATTTTTTGTAGACAGATCAAACGAAATTAAGTGAATATTTTCAAGAATAGAAGGAAATATATATAAGTTAATGTTTGACGTGTATAGAATGAAAGTGCCCAAGAAGTCTAAAGAATTTATAAGGCCCAATAAATTCTGCCATAGTTGCCAGAAGAAGTGCCTCAAAGCTTAGCGGGGACATCTGACATGCGTAAGAAACAGAGAAATGAAGACTCCAAGAATAGGAGATGGCTCTTCACTTCTTGTAGCTAATGTGAAGAGTAACTTTAGTATCATGAACAAATTGACATAATTCTTTTTCACCTATTGAATAAATCTTACCGCAAATTAATTGATTTTGGATTGCTCTTTATAATATTTAACTGGCACGAAGTTTACATTTAACATCAACAATATAATCTCAAAAAATTGAACTCCAACTTTCCCATTCTAAAATCTCTAGATATCAATTCGCAAGATCCAAGAATTTGCACATTGCAACTCAACACATACAAAAAAGGTTATTGGCATAAATCAATTATAACTCATATCCAAAAGGTGGTTATTATTATTATTATTATTATTATTTGAGGATCGTGTTACTATGACATTCTTTTGAGAATCAATCGTATGATTGAAAATGAACGAAAAAATCATCATTCCATTCTCTTTCAATTCTCACTTGCCAATCATGTCCTGACTATGAAATCTAGTTTATTTCGAATTTCGCAACTTAGTTGTTAGGAACTATTATGTTCTATTTTTTATGAATTTGAAATTGCTTTGACCTTTTCGGTTCTTAGAGAAGATTGTCCAATAAGATTTGTGTTATCACTGTAACGTCCGTGATTCAATATCTTCAAGGAGTTTTAGCAATTCATAAGATAAACCACTGCAAATTTCACGAAGCAAAGTCTAGCACAAGTATAACTCCCGACTCAATTTAGTAAAATAGCTACTTAGTTGCTTCGAAATGAAAATTCTAACTAACAGGTATCAAATTCAACATCAGACACCATCCTTCCGAGAATAGATAACTCACTAAACTAAACTTCTCTCTACGTTGCTGCGGGCAATCTTGAAAAAGTGGTCGGAAGAGAGAACGAATGCAGCCAAGAGGTTTTAGCCATTGATTCACCTACCTAAGCTCTGATCCAACACTAGGTAGAGAAAATGTTGGGCAGATCCAAAAGATAAGTCAACAAATTTACTCCAGGCTAAAGTCCAGGGGAGGCCTCTGACGGGAGAATAGAAGAGAGTCAGCATTGTCACCACACTCTAGCAGTGACATGCATTCACTAGAGTGAGAAATATATGAATAAGCAGCCAATGACGCCCCAATTCCAAATGCCAATCCCATAAAACTCCATAGCCACCTCCTTCTACTCTTCCTTTCTTGTTGCCTACGTGCGACCTCTGAATAGTTTAACTCAAGAAAGTGAGTTCAAAATATCATATATTACTCACAGGCCCCCATCAATTTTGGATCATGTATTTATTATAAAGAGCAAGTATGCAAAAGCCAAGTAAGCTACAGGCCCCAAATTCAGGTTCTCTCAAAACAAAGAAATAATTCTCGAGGAAGAAGGCCTCATACAAACTTAGCAACTTGAGCTACATGCATATAAGAAAGTATAGGTAGGCAGTAGTAGTATCTGGAAGTGCATAATGATTTCAAAATTCCCAAACCCTGAGCTTTGCTGGATTCATATCAACTAAGTCATGAAGCAGGATTTGATAGTACTAAAAGTTAAAACAAAACAATTACTTAGAGGAATGGAAGATATTGAAAATGAAAATTCACTTATCCCAGGGTATTGGAATTAACCATGGCTATCCTAGAAACCATCTCTTTTCTGAAATTGCAACTTTGATCACTTCAAGACCTAACTTATTCCACCTTATTTGCACTAAATCTTAGCGAAAGGCCAGGCAAGGACCTGTAGTTTTTCTCTCCCCTCTATTTATATGCTTAGATAACACTCCTTAATTTAATGGAGTTTAACTATCTAAAAAGCCTTATCAAAGGAGCAACTACAATCTACTCAATCAACAGGAGACTGCAAGTAGTCGGAGACAATGCGAATGCAAAGTAAAAAATGCAAGAAGTATATTCTATGCAGGGGATCTTAAGGCTTATATCATTGCAAAATGGTTACTTAAACTAAAAAGAATAATTCTGATAGCCTACCAACAAGCTTCCTATGGGACATTTCATGATTAACAGTTTCATAGTACTGCAGTCTGTCACGTAGCCGGAGGATCTCCAGATCTTTCAATTCAATGATAGCCGAAGCAGCTTCTTCAGCCTCAGCGCGTGCTAGACCCCTTCCAACTGCTTCAGCAACAAATTTAGCAACGACAACTTCCTGGGACATTTTGTCCATCACCTGATCCTCGAGCTGTGTGCCATCACTAATAGTAGGAGGAGCAGGAAAAGTAAGTCCAGCTTCAGACATAAGGATCCTGATTTTCTCCCACTGACTGTGCATCAAAAGAAAAGTTTCCTCAGCAGTCTTTCTCTTTTCAATTTCCTCAAGAAGATTGAGCCTTGATGCATGCAATTCTGATTCAAGTCTATGATCACGTGATGGTGTATTTGAAATGGACCCATCAGAGGAGAACTCTGTAAATAAAGTCAAGTCATCAATCTTAATTTTACTTAAGATAATACATTCAACCTTCTATCCAGTTGAAGCAAACTCACAATTACAAGAGCTGAACGTTATCAAATTCAGCATGATGTCCCTACTTCTCCAACATTGACATACATGTTAAACAAAGAACCACTAGGATTGCAGACAATATACAAAAGGAAGAACATAATCAGGCAAAGCTAAGTAATCAATTTTTTTCTTTTCACATAAAACTTAAAGCTGAAAACGAATTTCTTGAAGAATCATCTCTCATACTATTGTGAAGAATCTTGGATCAATGTAAAAGGTTTTCTGTAGTTATTTCCCCATTCCTTCTAGCGCGAATACAAATAAGATTGACATTCATCACAAGCATTTCCTAACAAAAGTCAGGCCATCTAAACTTAAACCCAGTATCAAGTTACTGCTTGCACTCGGAGGGAACAAAATCATTCAAAACAATAAATACTTCCACAAATTATATTCATTGACAGCTTATAAAACACACTTCCATCTGTCACAAAAATACGAGGAATTTGTTCGCAGCATCCCAATTGGGTTTTACTATTTCCAAAAATATCATACGGCAGGCATTTCCATAACGATTTTCAAATGCAAACTTGAAATTATTCATACTCGGATAGTAAAATAAAACGATTGAAATATGATACCGTCACATACTCAGGGATCTAATACAGGACAAAAAATCGGTTATACCATCAATCGCGTCGAAGAATTCCCCTTGCGTCGAAACGAAGCTGCGGCTCTCCATTTGAATTTGGCTCAAATCAGCTGCATCCAACTCACTCGCCACCTCACTCCTCGGATCGAGACACCGCTCATCCTCCTCATCAACACCGTCCAGCCCCTCATTCAAAAAATCCGCCTTCTCCTCACCAAAACCCTCGGTTTCGTCACCACGACGGCGAATTTCCGGAATCCTGACATGCCCTCCACCCCGGCGCTTGTGATTCGCGACGTAAGGAGAAGGGAGGGCGGGTCGGGCGAGGAGTACTCGGGTATGGGTGACTGCTCCGGTGTGGCATACAGGGCCGGGGATATGTACAGGTGCCTCGAGCGCCCATTTCCTGGGTTCGGGCCTTCCGGCTCGGGCTTTTTGAGGGATTCACGAACTCTGGGCTCGAGCAGGTTTTCTAACGCGATTGCAGTGAAGGACGGCATGGTTGTCGATTGAGGAGCTCTGGTTTAGTTTGGCTTCGCGGCCATTTAAAGAGAGGACAGAGACTCGAGAGACAGGAGGGGAGGTGGGTTTTAGGGAAGGAAGATTTTGAAGACAAGAAAAAGGCGACGATAGATGTAATGAGAAACTCAATTCTCTTCTAAAATTATAGAAAACAAAGTCTAACTAAGAACTTAAATTTCTTTTTTCTTTTTTCTTTTTTTTTTTTGCAATATTTTATATCGGAAACGTCAATAACTCGCGCGTATATTATGTTTATCCGAAATCAGTTGTCTTATATTGGTGGAAAATCAATTGAAAGAAAATACAGTCCCAACCAATGATTAAGTGGACTCATGAATCGAGAGATCATGCTCAAACCCACCAAATATCTCTATGGTCACACATACCCGATTTTCTAAATGTGGTTTCTTATCACGCAGTAGTTTATGTTATCGCACGTAACAGTGAGGTTTTGGGTCAACAAGACATTTAAGATAGCGATTATGGATTCTCCATGATATCAAAAAAAAAAAAAAATACCTTTACAAGGAAAATTCAATTGAATAGAGGCAAAGCGCGGAAGAATTTGGAGAATTGTGCTGAGAGTAGCAACTTTTCCCATGACTTCGGAATGTTCTAGGCTTTTGACAGAGACCAAATCACCAATTTGTTGTATTGTGAATCGTTCAAAGACAAATGTCATGTGACGTGTGCACTTTCTTTTGTTAATTAATACAGATTTTAAAAATCATATGTCGCATGGATTTGATTTGAAACTTTTCACCTTAGATATTAATTATTTTATTAAATCAATATATGCATATACGTATACTTATTTATTAGTTCTTTTAGATATTAATTGTTTTATTAGATCAATATATGCATACACGTATATTTTTTGTTGATTCTTTTAATGGTTAATAACTATAGTTAGTATTCTCTTTGTCTCAACGAACTTAGTTTGTGAAATTCGGGCTTGTCAGAGTGGAGGAGGGAGAGATGATTGGGATACAGGAAGCCCTATCCTGGTTAAAGGAGCGTGACATGACCAAATGCGTGATTGAGAGCGATAGTAAGATCGCATGCGTAGCGATTAACTCCATGCAGGAGAACTGGTCTGAGCTTGGTGGCTTGGCTCACGGCTGCCACACGATTATGTCCAACTTTGATGATATTACCGTTAGAAACATTGGTAGGGATTTCAATAAGATAGCTCATAGTTTAGCCAAGATGGCGTTTGATTTTGATACACCGCATGTATGGATTGAACCCCCATCGTCTGTGGAGGGTCTTTTCCTTCTCTCATGTTCGTGTTAATCTATTCTTGCTTGCTTCAAAAAAAAGAATTTAGTTTGTACTTCTTTTCGAATTGTCTTACCGAATTTGATATATCTTTTTAAAAAAATAATTATCTCTTTAAAAATTATGTATCTTATCTAGTATTTTTTTATTACTTTAACCATTGAATATTCTTTTTTAAATAATCGTGTCAAAGAAAAACGAATTACGCTCGGTGGAATAAAGAAAATAATTAATAAGATATATAATAAACAAAATAAAAATCTGGCGCGTGGGCGTGGCTTTGTTTGACTTAAACTTCAAGAAAATTTGAATAGCACTCGATCCGGGAAATTGTTTCCTACATTGGGTGTCCACCATCACCATGGACCAGTACTTTTCTTGAGTGTAGATATGTATAGGGATGTCAATCGGCCACCAATTCGGGTTTTTGCTAACCCACTCGGGTTGTTTTTTATTCGATTTATTATTCTATTGATATTTTTTCTGTTAGAAAATTCAACCCTAACCCTAAACTCTCGGGTTTCGCTAACCCATCCAATCAATCTAGTAAAGCTTTTAAAAATAAAATAAAATAAAAATATATATATTATTGATAATATATATAGATATATCAAATATTTTATTTAAGCGTTGGAGTAAAAATAAATATAATACATTCCACAAGTTCTTTTTTTAATCTTATTATACTAACTTTGAATAGCAAACAATAAAAATTAAAAATAGTGCTCATAATTAAATTCTTTTTCTAATATGCTTTAATGTCTCGCATTCCATGTAACTAAATGATCTCTAAATTCTTTTGTATTTTATATTCTTATATCATCTAATATTTCATAGACTAGCATAGTAAATAAGTATGATTGTATAGATTATATGGTATACAATATGTAGAATATAAAATATAGTTATACACTTCAATATAGTAAAGTTCTATATATATATATATATATAATATAATAAATAACAATTTCTTTTGTATTACTATATTCTTATATCATCTAAGATTTCATAGTCTACTATAGTAAATAAATATTATTGTATAGATTATATAATATACAATATGTAGAATATAAAATATAATTACACATTTCAATATAATAAAATTATATTTATATCTCTACAATTATAATTCTAAAAATTAATTACAAATAACTTACATAACTATTGATTATGAGATAAATATAATAATAATTCATAATTATAATGTAAAGTTCATCTAACTTATATAACTAATTAACTATGAGATAAAACAATTATAATTTGTAACTCATAAGTAGATTTAAAATAAATAAATATAATCGAATGATATTGAATAGTATATTCAATTTATATATTATATAGTTTACCTTATTATCTCATAATACCAAATACTTATGTTTCACATATAATTTACTATGAGATAAATATAATAATAATAATTGTAAGTAGATGAATGGAATAGATATATTTGAATGAGATTAAATATACTTTCTTAAGATATATAATTAAAAGAGGATAAAATGAAAATTAAATATAATTACAACTATATTCCATAATAACTAAAACTTGTACAATCTAATTGCTAAAAATATATATTTGTAACTTTTAACAACACTATGAATATCTTCTATAATTTCTTGTATAGTTGCATATATAGTACAATGAAACGTCCACATGATAAGTATAAATACAAAGAGTGATATTAGGAGATAAATATTATAAAATATAAAATATAAATAGGACTGTGAACATTAGTTATGATAATAATATTCATAATTCTAATATAAAGTTCATCTAACTTATATAACTAGTTAACTATGAGGTCAAATAATTATAATTTATAACTCATAAGTAGAATTTGAAAAGTAAATTACATTTAACTTGCATAACTAATTAACTAAAAATAATAACAATAATGAACTATATTAGAACATCAATATAGTGAACTATAAATTATAATACATTGATATATGAGTTACATAGTTATAAATTTTATGATGAATTGATTCAAGTTATATCTGGATTACAACATCGTATAATATGAATTATTTATTTAAAATAATAATATCACACAAATATAATTATGTATGTTTGTGTTAATATAAATATGAATCTACAATAGATATAAAATTTCTTTTCTAACCCAACAATTTCTAACATGTAAATAGTTTAAACGAGGATGAATTCAATTTATATTTCCTAACTAAAGTAATAATCTTACAACTAATACATTGTTTAAGGTATAACAATAATAATAATAATAATTCAACTTATAACTTAAAAGTAATACATATAAAAAATGAATAAAGAAAAACAAATAACATAAAAAGAAAATTAAAATCTGAAGCAAAATGAAAGAAACAAAAAATTATTTTGGAAAAGTGAAAAAAAAGAAATAAGAAAGAAGAAATAAGAAAGAAATAGTCAAATAACACAAATAAATAAGAAAGAAGAAAAAAAGAAAAAAGAAAGAAAAAAAAGAAAGAAGTGGGGTGGGCCCCACGAGTTGATAAATCCTCCCTTGTTCCAAAAATCTGCACGCTGGACTGCTGGAGTGGAGTGGCTGTAGGCTGTAGCCTGTCGCAGAGGATTTTTTTTCCCGGCCCGGTGGGCTGACCCGCGACCCGACCGGGTCAGCCCGAATAACCCGCCAATCCGACCGGGTCAACCCGAATAACCCGATTTTATATTTAAGTTCAAAACTCGACCCTAACCTCTAATTTTATCGTTTATTTTAGTAAATGCGTCAACCCATATCGACATCCCTAGATATGTATAAGGGTATCTTCAACCATATCTCTATAAAATCCAATTTTTTTGTTGCCCCATCACCATTTAAAACTCATCAACTTCTTTTTATTTTTTTCTTCAATCATATACCTACAAAATCAACTTTTATATGGTCCCACTATAATATTTAATAATTATATCTTTATATATATGTATATATAAATAAAGAAAAATATATATACAAAGATAAAAGTAATTAAAAAATAAGAAAAAAAGAAAGAAGCCAACTTCTTTGTTAAGAAGTTGGTTTCTTGTTTCCAACTTTTATCAACTTTCTCCATTGGTATAAAAGTTGGATTTCAACTTTTTTAAACCCATAAAAGTTGAAAAAAATTACCATTGGAGCTACCCTAAGTACTAAGTAGTTACTTCTTATAAATCTATGAGTTTGCAATTTGTCATGTATTCATTTTTTTCCAGTTTTTAATAGGATTGATTTTGGTAATATGTCAAATGAGTTATGGATAAATATAGTTAGTAAAATTAGTATTCGTTACGATTTGGATAGGGTATAAAAATTAAAAATAAGTGGCCGTTATCTGAATCTGTTTATATAAAATAGTAATATTAATTTATATTTTATCATTAACTAAATATTTAAATTTATATTGAAAATAATAGTAATATCAATTAATGTATTTAATGCAAAATATGTGTGGAAAAAATAAACTGATCTGTTATATGTTCACTTTGGAGATATAACATTCTAAATTTTTATTCTTGAAAAATAATACTTTAAAAAAATGCATTAATAAACAAAATCAATTAATTATTAAATTAACTTGAACATGCTCTTAATTCTCAACTTCCGTCTTCTCCAATCCAAAAAGCTCTTGCCTCCCTACTCCTTTTATCTACGTTAAATGAAAATTTGAGAAGTTCAATATGATATTTATATTAATTTTTATTTTGATAATTTTATTATTTTGGATATGACAAATTAAAGTGAGATTGTATAATTTTCAATTTTATACTTGAAAACTTAATTTCTAATCAATCATCTTTTACTAATTACTATTATTGTTTACTTTGTAGTGTTTGCTTTTTATTTGGATGAGATTTACGTATTATAACGATTCGTATTCGATCTTTAAAGATTTATAAATTTAAATGGATAATTAGTTGGTATTACCACATGGGTTTGAAATGTGTATTGATAGTAAAGTCATTTGTTTAACCTAATTTGGTATTGGTAGCCAAATTTTAAATGAATTCGAGTTTGAAAAATATTTAACGAATGAATATTAGTCCCATTGTCATCCCTAGGTAATCTCACACATATATACAAAAGCGTAAGTTTTACAGTTATTTTAAGAAAATATTACATTTTCACATTTAAAATATGCTTTAATTTTAAAATTTAGGACATGATTTCAATTTTGACTAATTAGTTATGAATACATATTCAAATTCAGAAGTGATCAATGCTTTCACGTGGAATACATCCACGTCAAATGTTCAACCAACAGAATTTCCAAAAATCAACAGAATTCAAATATATAGGGAAGTTGTCCAGATTGATCAATCAAATTCAACAATGTATATTTGGGATCTCCAGCGACCTCCTTTCCTGTAAAAAGTCAGCAACAAAAATCACAATCACATTGCAAGAAAGTCCCATACACAAAAAATCTGAACTTTTTACTAATTCTTGACATGCACCAAAATTACAAGGAGCCAACTCAAATAAGAGAAGTTCCAACCCAATAAGCAACCATTTTCACCCAAAACGAGAGAGGAAAAAGCTAGGTTAACTAGTATCTCTGGATGGTGGTGATCAAAGATTTGAGAGGGGAGAAGAGAGATAGAGTGATAGATAGATTCTATGTGATTTGAGAGGAAGAAGAGCTAGGCTAACTGGTTTTTCCGAGAGAGGGAGAGAGAGAGGGTAACGTGGCTCTCAGTATGTTGGAAATAAATTTTATTTTCATTGCATATGATTACCGAAATCACCTAAAATAGCTAACCGTAACCGATACCAATCGGTTATTCGGTTAACCGATTAACCGATTCGGAACCGAAATTATAATCAATTTTTTTTAAAAAAATATAAAAATATACAAAATACAAAAAATAACCGAAATTAACTGAAAATAACCGAGATTAACTGAAAATAACCGAGATTATTTCAAATATTACAAAAATTATAATATTAAATTAAATAATTTTTATTTAATAAATAAATGAATAAATAAATAAATTAATTAATTAATTTCGGTTAATCGGGTATAACCGTCGGTTAATCGGTTATACTCGATAACCGAAATTCACTTGAAATGGGTAACCAATATCCGAACTGAAATCGAAAAAATCGGTTATCGGTTAACCGATAACCGACTTTTTCGGTTTCGGTTATCGGTTAACCGAAAATCAATACCCGTTTAAGCACTCCTACATATGATGGTTGCATTATGTTCGACTAACCAATCAATTCTTAGGATTATGTCCATATCTATCATATATATGACATGAAGTTTATCTGTCATGATCTATATGACCGTCGTACGTGAAGAACCTAGATCTCTATGATTTTACGTTGATCTAAACCTCGATAAGATTTTAGGTGAGTATGAGTTATTGCCATAACTTTGATTTGTTATGAATGAGGAGATGTGATAAGTTTTATTTTTTTAATAAATAAAATAAAGAAGGCAAAAAAACGTCGTTTCGTGTCAAAGCGAAAAATAAAAAATTTCTCGTTAAAGTTCTGGTGCCATAAATTTTTTGGGACCATAAATTAATACTCCCTCCGTCCCAGGGCATTAGTCCCACTTTCCTAAATGGGATGTCCCAGCCCATTAGTCCCATTACCACTTTTGGGTTGGATTAGGGCTTAATTAACAAACTTTAATTAAGCCCTAATATCCCAGCCCAACTACACGCGACCCTCTCTTTTCACTCATTTGCTCTCTATTTGCCTCTCCATCTCCTCTCTCCTCTCGATGCTCTCTACGGCGAGCTTGCTTCGTCAACCCAGAACCCTAGATTTGCCAAGAAATTGCGCCCCACCCAATAGTCCCTAAACCCTCATCCACTCTCTCTCTCTCTCTCTCTCGCCTGCCTGCCTGCCAAAAATCGCACTCCCAGCCCAATAGTCCCTAGATTTGCTAGACTCGCCGGTCTCTCACCTCTTCAGAATGACGAATCTCCGTCGTGTGAAGGATGAACCCTTCATTCCAAGTGAACGCCGAGGCCGATGATGAACTAAACCTAAGTTTTCACCTCCGTGGCGGTCGACGAGGCGGCGATGACGGATGCCTTCAAACTCAGAGATCCGCCACCCACCGCCATGGATCCGGTGAAAGCAGAGGTCGATGATGACTTTGTAGGTAATTCTCGCCTTGCCGACCCCTTCGCGATTTGTGGTTGTCGTGTTCTTGCTTTCTCTTCCCACCGCCTACTTACTATCCTATGGTTCGATGTGGTGCACACACTTACTATGCGAACTTGGATCCGTGTTGGTCGTCGCATGGGGCCGGGAGGTCGACCTTCCGACCGCCCACAAGCCGAGGCCGATGATGCACCTCGATTCCCGGGGTGAGGGCTCAACGTGGGGTCTCGTGACTGGGTAGCCGACACATACGGGTGAGGCCAACGATGCCGTGGAGACTAGGGCTTGGACATATGCGGAGATGAGGCTGAATGCTTACATGAGGGATATTCCTGACGAGCTTAAGCCTATGATGTGCATTCTCTTACCTCAGATGAGGAATTGGGTGAGATCCTTCTTTTATGCGCCGCATTTAATGAATTGGTGTGTTCGATTTCTGCACTATATTGGTGTGTGATGATTTCTGCACTATGTTGTTGTGTAATTTGTGTTTGGCTGAGCTCAAGTTGCCCCAATTGGTGGGTGGCTGAGATATTGTTGTTGTGTAATTTGTGTTTGGTTGAGCTCAAGTTGCCCCAATTGGCGGGTGGCTGAGATATTTTTGTTGTGTAATTTGTGTTTGGCTGAGCTCAAGTTGCCCCAATTGGTGGGTGACTGAGATATTGTTGGTGTGTAATTTGTGTGTGGTCGAGATCAGCCGCCCAATTGGTGGGTGGTCGAGATATTGTTGCCTCAATTGGTGTGTAACGATTTGTTGTGTGTTGGGAGATGTGGTTGAAATGATAATATTTCCATTCATTTATGTTTGTCTTCCACATCTATGACAATGTGAGATGTGGTTTGTGTGTTGGCTATGTAATGGATGTGCTTGTTTTGTGTCTGCCGGTAGTGTGCAAGTTGGAGAGATGGTGTGGGTTGATTCTTTGGTATCTGTGATGCAAAATTGCCGGTTTGTGTGATGATGGGTTGTGATGATGATGATATGTGATCACTCTCGACATTTTATGATGGCACACATACTACACTACATATCGAATCCTTAGGTTTATTAAACCTAAGACAAAACACTTTGTATTGCATTTGGGGCATTGAGTACAGCTTCCATCAAAACAATAAACCAAGAATCAATTCCACACTATCTATTAACAAAAGCATGCATACCATGCATTCAAAAAGCATTGTCTAAACTATCACTGCATAGAGTTTAGGGTTGTTATTCTTCATGGAATGTGTTGAATCCCTAGCATTTGCATGACTCGACCCATTTCTTCTGCAAATCCTGACATTTGTAGGTATTCAATGCATTCATTGACTAAGTCCATAGATACCTCTAAGTTAACCGGAAGTCTTCCCTCTCTGATCAGTGTCCCCTTCTTCATGTGTGGCACTTTGTATGAGTTTTGCCCTCTGACTTTCAGAATCTCCACCATGCAACTTTGCAAACTCGTAAAAACATTGTCTAAAGTAGTTGGAGATAATCTTTCAAATGAGTTCTTAACCGCATTCACAAGTTCCTCCACTGCTTTGCATGATGTCTCGTTTGTAAGTTTTGATGGCTCTAAACCAACCCAAATCATTCACATTTGTGTTCGTGAATTGGGGGTTGATGTGTTATGATGATATTGAAGCCATTCTTTGTGGTCGCATTCTCAAATCGGGATCATCATTTTTATATGAGGCTTTGCATTGTCTTGTTGTATGTAAATCATTTTGTTGGACCGAGATGGCCACTTTGACATGATGGTCGGAATTATCTCGTACATAAACATGTAGTCGCATTTAAGAATATTGAGCAACTAAGTTACAATTGGAAGAAGCTCAACAACATACATTTCTCCATGGAATGTCACATGAACATCTATATTTGGAGTTTCATACCACCGCCATCACACATCTATCTTTGGATCTCTACCGATTGATCACACAATCTTTGATTACATCTTTGTGATAGATGCAATTGTTTTGGTCTCCATAGTGCAAGATCTCTGCTTTTGCTCCTCCTTTTCGTTGGGACAACTTATGTGAATGGAAAGATTCCAATCTTTCCATCAAAGAGACTCGCACCTTCACCGAAAAGATAGGTCTACATACAAAGACACATGAACATGACTTTAGTTATAAACTTCGCTTCTACAGCCCTATGAGGTTCTTCCTCATCCGGGGTCGTAGAATCTGTGAGAAGTTTTGACATGTAAAACCACTTTTCATCTATGTGTACAATGTTCTCCATGCTCTAAACTTCAAAACATTAAAACCCTATCAAACTCTAATGCATCTAATGAAAACCTCATTCTTAAGAGCTTGTTTGGTGTTTGTTAGATCGTGCTTGATTGCATTTGAATGAGATTTGATCACCTTTAGATACCCATCTCCCAACCACACTTTTGTCGCACTTTATACCGCCAATCTTCTTATGGTGCTTTTTGCATGAGTTCCAATTTGAAATAAGCTCCAAGTCTATTTCAATTCTCTTTGTGTACGCATTACACCTCTTATTTTTGATTGAAATTACTTGACCTGCTTGTTTCTGTTTCTTTGTTTCAGCCCAAATACGACTGATGGATTTCCGGCATACTTCAAAGGTTGATGCAGCTTCATTCACCCTCCCTCTCTTTGGTCTGCCGTCCTTCATGTCCTCAAGAAGGAATTGCAAAATGGCTGCCACTTTAGAGGATGAAATATCTTTGGTTTTTGCCATCTCTTTCTCTTTTGGATGTTTAAGCTGTTGTAGTTCGAGACTTTGTAGGAATTGTGTAGTGTATTTATAGAGTAGATAAGTTAGATATTTTTAGCCAATATTTTTGGAGGCAAAATATTTGAGAATTTTTGGAGGCAAAATAGTTGGAATGTTGTTCGAAACTTTTGGTTATTCCTCACTAAGTGTTGGGTCCCCCTTGTACACTTTGTAATGTGTGTTGTTGATTTTATTTATGTGTTCAACTTTAATTTAATGTGTTCAAATTTAATTTAATTTAATGTTTCTCAATTTAAGAAAATAGCAGAATTTAATTACGTAAATTACAGTTTAATGAGTAATCACTTTAATTTAATGTTTCAAATTCTCCACCTTTTAATTGTCTATCACTTTATAATTTTATTTTATTTTTGGTGTGTGGCGAAAAATAAATAAAAAATTAACTTCAATAAGCAATTTTAAAAAATTTAGACAAAAATTAAGAATATAACTAAATTGAGAATTAAAATAATAAAGATAATGATGATTAGGTGAGAAGGATTAGGAATAAAATAAGTTTGGGTAAAGGTAGTTGGGAATAAAGTGTGTCTTGGTCTGCAGACCGAAAAGTTTTGGGACTAATGCCGTGGGACGGAGAGAGTATATTTTAAAAAATGCAAGACATTTTAATTTATTTTTTAAAATTGAGGTATAAATTGAAAAATAGTCCCCTCTATTATCGATAATCACTTTATGACCCTAAACCGTAAAATTAGATTCGCGTGGAATACCCGGTGTACCATTTTTACTAGTACCTCCACCAAGCTCATCGTCAGAGCACAACTGAGTCGATCTGAAGTGAATCGCGGCCTGCTTCTTCTCTGGCGATCAGCAATCTTCGAAGTTTACTTTGTTCAGATTCAGATCCGTATCTTCGTAGAACTGAGAGAGGAATTTGAAAGCAATGCTGCGGTTGCGGGCCTTCCGGCCGACGAATGATAAGATTGTGAAGATTCAATTGCACCCGACGCATCCGTGGCTTGTAACTGCCGATGCGTCAGATCACGTCTCCGTTTGGAATTGGGAACACCGCCAGGTTAGTCGCTGTGTGTGTGTGTGTTCGCGTATTTTTTTTATTAATAATTTATTTTCTTACATTCTGTATCCTTTTTTTAGTATGTGGTGCGGATTTGTGATGTTTGACGGTGTTTTTTCTTTTTTCAGGTTATTTACGAGTTGAAAGCTGGAGGTGTGGATGAGAGACGTTTAGTTGGTGCTAAATTGGAGAAGCTCGCGGAGGGTGAAACAGGTCGGTTGGCATGATCTTAGTTTCATTGATCTTGAGAGCTTTAGCAGAACTCGATGGAGTTCGATAAATATCTGATAATTGGGATTGAGATGGATTCATTTTCTCTCCATTGTTGTTTAGTGCTTATTTTGGTCAGGGTGAGAGAGTTTGAATGTTAATGGCGCTTGATGTCAAATGAGGTTCAATTGATTAGTCGTCTAGGGTGGAAATGGTTTGGTCATGACTGTGATCTCCTTATTTGAAGGACTGGCAACTGTAGTTTGCTACAAAGGTGTTTGGCTCTTTTAAGGTTAATACTTATCAAGTTTTGCTTTGGGCCTAGCTGTGGCCAAAGACTTCATCTTTGTTTTTATGCTAAATGTTTTTCCTCGTAGAGAACAGTCTGAGCTGTGGATTTTGAGTTTCTCAATTTCCTTGTGCATTTGGCATATAGCTCATTTTATCCTTTTATCCCTAATGTCTTTGCATTGATATCAGTCAAGGACAGGCAAATGTAACTCAGATTTTGTTGCATATAAAGTCTCTCTTAATATATGATGCCTTCTGTAAGGTGCAGAGTCATGATATCTTGAATTATCACTCATCCAGAGTGTTCTATTAGCTTTCTTGGGGAGAAAATAAGTCAAAATCTCCATAAAAACTCTATGTTAAATTAGGTATGAAAAACTCAAGATGCAAAGATTCATTCTATCTTGTATCATTGCTCTCCCAGAGACTGCACTGGTGTCCTATTAGCTTTTCTAGAGAATCTCATGTAGCTTTTCTATTTCAGGATACATTCTGTTTATGATAATAATCTAAAAATGATTGATTTGATTCTTTTGGTGCATGTAGAGCCTAGAGGAAAACCCACAGAAGCCATACGAGGTGGAAGGTATATTTCCATATCAACACTGCAGTTCCTTTTTCCATGTTTTCCCTTAATTTACTTGTTATATGTTTTAACCTGAGCCTGATATCGTATCATGGGGTTTTAAGTGTTAAACAGGTTAGCTTTTATGATGATGATGTACGCTATTGGCAGCTTTGGCAGAATCGGTCTGCTGCTGCTGAAGCTCCAACGGCTGTCAACAATGTCACCTCAACTTTAAGTTCCCCTGCTCCCTCAACAAAAGGACGCCATTTTCTTGTCATATGCTGTGAGAATAAAGCTATTTTTTAGATTTGGTGACAATGCGTGGCCGTGATGTACCAAAGCAGGACTTGGATAACAGATCTCTCTTATGGCAAGTTTAAATATATCCACCTTTTAGAGAATTTAATGCTTTGTTATACTTGAAACTTTCCACTAAGCATACTTAAAGTTCAGCCTGAGCTTGATTATACTGCATACGTTAGGGTAAGATCCCATTAATGAGAAATCATTGGTGCTGGAGTGCTTGGACTTAGTTCTTGTAAATTGAAATTTTAGTGAATTTTAGTTATTTTGGGGAGTTTATTTTCAGAGAGAGGTGAGAACGTGTTAATGATGATAATGATCATAATGTGTTTATATATTATTTATGAAAATATATTTGGTCTTTTGTTGGGGAAGCATGAAGGAATGTGTCTTGGGTGGTAATTTCAACGACGAGTCTTATCAAATCCTACCTTGTTGTATCCAGATGAGGTATAATGACAGACAACTATTTAAGTGTTCAAAATTTGGAAGGGTTTCATTCGCTTTATATATGAATGCGAAAATGGTACTTTCTAAGAGTAAGTGGCGAAAAAGGTTTCAAAATGAGTTTGGAAAATGAAACTACATGAAGCAACAAGCTTGCACTGGTAAATTTGGAAGGGTTTCATTCACTTTATAACCATTCTGTTGAAAACTTTAATGTTAGCATGACTGCTTAATGAGTTCAAGGTTGAGTTATCAGAGAACATTCAATAATACTTTCCCCCTATTCATTTTTTAAGATATGGGAGCTTGATATATAACTCTACAAAAACTATTCTAATATCTGCTCCAAATTTTGCTATTTCCCACTGATTAAATGTTGATCCGGCTAGTCTAACTCTGGACTGAGGCCTCTCTTTATTCTTAAAAATAATAATTATAATGATCCTTTTTCTATTTGGATTTACCCAGTACTTGCATATAGTACTGACTGATGAATTAGTAGTCTAGTTCTACTCCTATTGCTTGTAGAAACTGCTCTTTTACGAATAGAACATGTCATTTTGGAAACACATTTTTTGCCGTTCACCGTAATATGCATCATGTGGCTGGATTGCATGCAATGGTAGAACCTAGTGTCAAAATATGTGTTCTTCCTGCAATGTGTAAATTAATGCGTACTGCCTCCAGGAAAGAAATAGACTACGTAGTGCACTGCCTCTTAGAATTTAGAGAGTTATCTCTTTTTGACTGGACATTGTGGATGACTGGATGTTGAAATTCATGAGTTTTTCTCTCATTATTTTGTTTATTTATTCTTTTCTTTCTATTTGTTTCTGGAAAGTTATCTGGAAGCATGTTACCTGGTAATGAAGAAACAACTGTCTTGACCATCTAGAATTATTTTTGTGCAGCATGGAATTCTTGTGTAGATCGACTGCCAGTGATGGTCCCCTTGTTGCGTTTGGTGGATCAGATGGTGTTATCAGAGTTCTTTCTATGCTAACTTGGAAGGTTTCTCTATTTCTTTTTGGTTGTTTTCATCTATGATTTCAAGTCATGAAGTCACACCTGCAAACTTTACCAAACAAGATGATTGGGGACTGACATTGCATGAGATGCTTATTTTTGCTGCAGCTTGCTAGAAGATATACAGGAGGTCATAAAGGATCAATTTCTTGTTTAATGACTTTCATGGCCTCTTCGGGCGAGGTAATTCTAGAGTTATAAAGTTGTTTAGTTTTTATGTTAGACTACTGGACATGTTCTTGGCCTCGGATGTTGATCATGATCACATCAGAATCTTGTATCCTTCAGTGGTATCACTTGAATATGGTGAAGTTGAACTGCTTTATTTGGTTTTGTGAATCTTTTGTCTGTACACGACTGGACTTGGCCAGTTAGATATGTTATGAGATAACGAGAAAGTTCCAATTTCACATTGGAGAGTAACAGTATAATGATCAAGCAACCAATCATGACTTGAGCTTTGATTTGAAGCTTGGCAATGCTGTTTGAGACAATTTTAGGAAAGAATCCCTTGTTTGGCTCTTTTTTATCAGCCGATACCATGTTGTTGTTCTTAAGTCTAAATTTTCATGAAAGCCGTGGTCAGTCTACTTGATCTAAGAGAAGTGAGGAGCTAAGTGACAACTAGAGATTCTTCTTTAGATTTTCTGCTAGACACTTCATGCTTCCATCTTTTTGTGCAAAGACATAAAACCGCAGGCCTTTTTCCTCTTTGCAGAAGATTACAGAGTTTGGGGTGAGAAAAGTAATTCTAAAGCCATTTATTTGACGTCAAGAAATGTACGGCAATCAAATTAGAGAGAACATTCAGCATCTTTCTTCGAAACTGCTTATAACAGAATAATATTAATTTCCATTTCTCTTGAGAGTTGAAAATGGAGTTTAAAGTACATATATGCCATTTTCAAAGTAATGTATGAAATCTATAACATAATTCTTGCCTCAAACATAGTTTTGTATCATACCTAAAGTTTTTCATTGTCACCCTACTGAAGATTGTTGGTCTGTTGCAGTTGAAAATGGGATCCGAAGTACCTATGTGTGCATTTTCGAAGTGATGACTGAACCGATTCCTCATTCTAGTTCTGTTATAAATTTTCTGCAGCATATGTAGCTTTATAGTTGTATTTGCTAACCTGCGGTTTTACATTGTTATCCTACTGGAAATTGTGGATTTGCTCATTGCAACCCGAGCTCAAAGTATGCTTAGCCTTTTTTAGTTTCTGCATTTAAGTTTTTGAAAGAGATAAATCTTTGCTATGTCTCTTTATAGAACTTGAGACTCTGGTGAATAACCTTGTACTCCACTAAAGTAACAGTTGAAGTCGTGAAAATTTATGATTTCTTTCACTATCATTTGGTTGAGATCGTTCATTGGTTATCAGGAAATACTTTTGAAAGCTTACATATCTTCTGGGTCCCACTATTATGATTATTAGTTGAGTTTGGTGGTGCTAGCCCAGGCCCTGGGAGATGCTATCAAAGTTTCCGAATTGCACCATCCTGTATATTTTGCATTGTATACAACTGATTTAAGCACAAGTAGTGTGCTCCTTGCACAAAAGCTTGTGAACTTAATACGAACATCGGTTAGTGCTGTGATCCAGTATGCATGCATGAAAACATAAAGAAATATCTTAGTTATTGTTTTTCCAGTGGCAATGTTAAATCTAGTTTGCCTTATACTCATTTATAACATAAACAATCTACTGTCAAGCAATATTAGCATTACATTCATGAAACTAGATATGGTTAAATTTCTGTATTTAAGCTGCTTCCTTTTCTATTAGAGAGTTACACATAAATTCTTTCATTTGTGTTATTTTGGTGACTTATTGCCTCTCTTTGTTTGATGTGCTTTATCAGGCCCTTTTGGTTTCTGGTGGCAGTGATGGCTTGCTTGTTCTTTGGAATGCGGATTATGGTCAAGATTCTCGCGAGCTTGTTCCTAAGTTAAGCTTAAAGGTAACTGCCTTCATCTTTACCCAGTATTTATGTTCCTAGGTTTCCTTTCTTATATAAACTCTCTTTTATGACGCTTCAGTATCTGTGTAAATAGCAACAGTTCATTAACCCTTTGATTTTCCTGCGACATCCACAGGCTCATGATGGCGGGGTTGTTGCAATTGAGCTTTCTCATGTTCTTGGTGCTGCACCCCAACTTATTACTATTGGTGCAGACAAGACTCTAGCTATCTGGGACACTATATCATTTAAGGTTCTCCTTGATTATTTCCTGCATCTTTTAGTACATAATCAATGTTCAAATCCCCCAATATTTTATGCCCGTTCTATTCATACTAGGAACTGCGTCGAATAAAGCCTGTTTCGAAATTGGCTTGCCATAGCGTGGCATCTTGGTCTCATCCTCGAGCTCCAAATCTTGACATCTTGACGTGTGTTAAAGATTCCCATATATGGTATGTTGCAGCACAGGTTTTCTGTATTGTCATTAAACTAAGGAACGGAATTATTACAAATCAGTGACAGTTTTTGATGCTTCTAGCTATCTTCTTATTGCTATCTCAAGGGGAACTTGATTACCTGTCATATCTTAATAGGGCCATTGAGCATCCCACTTATTCAGCTCTGACAAGGCCACTCTGTGAGCTGTCATCTTTAGTTCCACCCCAGCTGCTTGCATCTCACAAGAAACTAAGGGTACTAACTAACTTAACATTTGGTTTTCTATCGTCAGTTAGTTTACATCGATAAGGACTCGTATTGAGCTCACAGTGCATATTACTGAAATAGGTTTATTCCATGGTTGCACATCCTTTACAACCCCATCTTGTTGCAACTGGGACGAACATGGGTGTCCTTGTATGTGAATTTGATGCCAAATCGCTCCCACCTGTAGCTCCATTGCCAACACCCGCAGGAGATCGAGAACATGCTGCTGTCTATGTAGTTGAACGGGAATTGAAACTGCTACAATTTCAATTGTCAAACACTGCGAATCCAGCTCTTGGAAGCAATGGATCCTTGAATGATGTGGGAAGAATCAGAGGAGACACACCAGAACAGCTCCATGTCAAGCAAGTTAAAAAGCATGTTAGCACTCCTGTTCCACACGATTCATACTCGGTGCTTTCTGTGAGCAGTTCCGGAAAGTAAGTAGTCTCTTCATTTTCATTTCTTAGCAGTGATTGCTGCTCAGGCATTGATCTCTCTGTAGATATTGGAATGACAGTGTTGTTCAGAACTCTTCCAATAAAATTTGTTACATATGCTTATTATGAATGTTATGACTGTATTTCTTGCCTTTATCTGTGACGTACGCATACTTGAGTCTGACATTTGTGATGTTGAAACGTTTGATTTGCCATGTTATTTTTCCAGGTTTCTTGCCATTGTGTGGCCAGATATTCCCTATTTCTCCATTTACAAGATCAGTGACTGGTCGATTGTCGATTCAGGTAGTGCAAGGCTCTTGGCTTGGGACACTTGTAGGGATCGATTTGCCCTGCTGGAGTCCGCTTTACCTCCCAGAATGCCTATAATCCCTAAAGGCAGCTCATCAAGGAAAGCGAAGGAAGCTGCAGCTGCTGCTGCACAAGCTGCTGCAGCTGCAGCTTCTGCAGCTTCATCTGCCAGTGTCCAAGTCCGTATATTGCTAGATGATGGAACATCAAACATTTTGATGAGATCAGTTGGTACCCGGAGTGAACCAGTTACCGGGTTGCATGGGGGAGCACTGCTTGGTGTTGCATATAGGACATCTCGCCGAATAAGCCCTGTTGCTGCTACAGCTATTTCGACAATTCAGTCTATGCCCTTGTCAGGATTTGGAAGTAGTTCCAACTCTTCTTTCAGCACCGTGGATGATGGATATTCTTCACAAAAAACTACTGCTGAAGCTGCACCTCCTAATTTTCAACTTTACAGCTGGGAAACCTTTGAACCTGTGGGAGGTCTTCTTCCTCAACCAGAATGGACTGCATGGGATCAAACTGTTGAATATTGTGCTTTTGCCTACCAACAGTATGTTGTCATATCTTCTTTGCGTCCTCAGTTTCGATACCTAGGAGATGTAGCAATTCCTTATGCTACTGGAGGTGTATGGCACCGAAGGCAACTCTTTGTTGCGACCCCAACCACCATTGAGTGTGTTTTTGTGGATGCTGGTATTGCACCTATTGATATAGAAACTAAACGAAAGAAAGCAGAGATACGGCTTAAAGAGGTGCAGTCAAGAGCAGTTGCTGAGCATGGGGAATTGGCATTAATATCAGTTGATAGTCAACAGGCTGCCCCACAGGAGAGGATAGCATTAAGACCCCCTATGATACAGGTTGTTCGTCTAGCTTCGTTTCAGCATGCTCCATCAATACCTCCTTTCGTAACATTGCCTAAGCAATCTAAAGTTGAAGGAATTGATTCATCAATACCTAAAGAGATGGAAGCAAGGAAAGTTAATGAAATTGCTGTGGGTGGTGGCGGGGTTGCAGTTGCTGTTACTAGATTCCCAGCCGAACAAAAACGACCAGTTGGACCTCTTGTTATTGTAGGAGTAAGAGATGGTGTACTGTGGCTAATTGACAGGTACATGTCTGCTCACGCAATATCACTCAACCATCCTGGTATCCGTTGTAGATGTCTTGCAGCATATGGTGATGCTGTTAGTGCTGTGAAATGGGCAAGTAGGCTTGGTAGAGAAGATCATGATGATTTAGCTCAATTTATGCTCGGAATGGGTTATGCCACTGAAGCACTTCACTTGCCTGGCATATCAAAGAGGCTGGAATTTGATCTAGCAATGCAGAGTAATGATTTGAAGAGAGCCCTACAATGCCTTCTGATAATGAGCAACAGTAGAGATATCGGGCAAGAAGCTTTGGGGTTGAACTTGAATGACATAATAAATTTGTCCTCAAAGAAGGAAAATGTTGTGGATGCTGTTCAAGGAGTAGTTAAGTTTGCCAAGGAGTTCCAGGAACTTATTGATGCTGCAGATGCCACTGGGCAAGCTGACATAGCTCGTGAAGCTCTTAAGAGATTAGCTGCTGCAGGTTCTGTGAAAGGAGCTTTGCAAGGCCATGAGATAAGAGGCCTCTCATTACGCCTTGCAAATCATGGAGAGTTGACACGTCTCAGTGTATGTATCTATCTGTCAATAATTCTTATAAGCTATCGTCAGGGATGATTACAACTACCCACCGAAATTGGAGTTTTTTCCACTTTGGCACCCACACATTTTTTGTTTATTGCTGTTTTGCGTGCTACTGTGAGATCTATAGCTTTATTAATGGATTCTGAAATAAGTAAATCATTTTGACACAACAAAATCAGTTACAGTAAATAAAGGATTTGCACTTTTTAGTGATGCAACTACAGTATTCCTTTTGAACCTTTTCGTACAGGGCTTTTCCAGTGGAGTCTAGGCATAACATGGAAACAGTGGCTCTTATCTATCAAAATGCTACGTGTTTTAATGCCTGAACCTAGAATTTATACGTGCTGCTTGGAATAATTCTAAGTTATATGAATATTCTTTAGCATATGAAGGCTAAAACAAAATCATTTCAATTTATGCCCAAATATCACCTTATTATATGCTAGAGTCAGAACTGCTTGTGATTATATTTGTAAAATTTGTTCTCTATATGATGATTCTACTTAATACTGGAAGCATCATGTTTTTAACTTATTTGATGTCGTCTTCTCTGTCGATTAATCTCTATATTTGCAATGTTTGCAGAATTTGGTGAACAATTTAATCTCAGTTGGTTCAGGAAGAGAAGCGGCTTTTGCAGCTGCCCTTTTGGGAGACAACATACTCATGGAGAAGGCATGGCAGGAGACAGGAATGCTCGCTGAGGCTGTTCTCCATGCTCACGTATGATATATGTAGCCTTATAAAAGTTGTGCAAACGAAGTCTATAAACCTAACCATAACGAACTGTTTTCTGTAGGCTCATGGTCGGCCAACATTAAGAAGCTTGGTTCAGGCCTGGAATAAAACACTGCAAAAAGAGCTAGAGCACACTCCATCCACCAAAATGGATGCAGCAGCTGCATTTTTAGCTTCTCTCGAGGAATCAAAGATCACAACCTTGCAGGATGCAGCAAAGAAGCCACCGATTGAAATTCTGCCACCCGGAATGGCAACTTTATATGGTCCCAATCCTGGTCAGTCTGGTCAGAAAAAGCCAGGTCTTGCCCTGCCAAGTACACAGCAGCAACCTAGCAAACCTTTGCTATTAGAAGCTTCTACAGCCACACCCGTATCCACTTCTTTAGAGTCCAATGGTCTGTCCGCAACTGAATCAGGTTCTTCACAGAACTCCACGGGAGCTCCTGCTGCTCCACCTACGTCTGAATCTGCTAATACGACTTCAGAGTCAATTGCTCCGCCACAATTGGAGCCAGATTCTTCTCCCCCACCAGTCACTGAATCCAGCGACCATGGTCCTCCATCAAATCCTAATAATGTAGAAAACCAGGAGGAGCCTGCATCAGTAGAGAGTGTTGCAGAGTCTAATGGTATTGAGGGAAGTGCCCCACCAACATCTGAAACTACTGCAATTGCCCCGGATGCGGTTCATCAACAAGCAAGTAACCAAGGAACAAGAGTACGTCCTGAACTCTCAATGATTGACTTCACTTGACAAGCATACTATTCAATAACAGCAGACTAAGCTCCAGTCCAACTTGAGTATGAGTCAATGGCATTCAAACTCTCTGGCGTAAGAAGCATTGCAGACATGTTCTTGGGGACCGTGTGTAAGCTGCATTTTAATTTAGACTTCTTTGTGTGTATTGCTTAGCCAAAAAGATGTTTCTTCTCCTCAACTAAGATGATTTATTGTGCAGCAGTTGTGATATAGTGTGTATCATGTTTGATTATCTTTTCTCATCCCACTTTGAGGTTGTCTTTTCGAATTTGACGGTTTCTTCATCTTCATCTTCTTCTATGCATTACAAGAATTAGGTACTTGTGTTAATATTAGATCTTGAATTTTGTTATTGAATTTATGTTTTTGTGTTTTTTGGAATTAGGAACAATAGCGAGGACCCATTAACATAAAGGTAAGTATATCGAGAAATTTACTAATAAAAATATATTTTTTATGGATTAATACTATTAATGTAAGGGATGGTCTCCTGTGCGTGCGAGCGCACAGTGAGACCACCCTACTAATTAATTAATTAATTAATTAATCTTAACTAATTACTTATTAATTAATTAATCTTAATTATTTATTTACTTAATTCTAATTAAAATTAATTAGTTTAATAAAATTTAATTGTAAATTAATAAATAATAATTTTGAATTAATATATCTTAATTTTGAATTAATAAACTCTAATTGTGAAATAATAAACCCCAACTGTGAATTAATAAACCCTAACTTTAAATTAATAAACCCTAATTTTAAATTAATAAACTCTACTTGAAAATAATAAACCCTAATTTTGAATTAATAAAGAATACTTGAAAATAATAAACCCTAATTTTGAATTAATAAAGAATACTTGAAAATAATAAACCCTAATTTTGAATTAATAAACCCTATCTGAAATTAATTAACCCTAATTTTAAATTAATAAACCATAATTTTGAATAATAAGCCCTAATTTTGAATAATAAACCTTAATTGTGAATTAATAAACCCTAACTTTGAATTAATATGAATTAATAAACCCTACTTGTGAATTAATAAGCCCTAATTATGAATTAATAAACCTCAATTATGAATTAATAAACCATAATTATGAATTAATAAATTCTAATTTTAAATTAAAAATTAATAAATTTAATTATACATTTATAAAATCTAATTATCCTTACTCACCATAATTAATATATAATTATTTAAAAAAAAACAAATGAAATTTCATGGCGCTGAGGCTATTTTAATTGTCTTAATATAATAGGTTTTTTGCAAACGGAGTCACAAGGCCGTCAAACATTTGGGCAATCTGGCCCGTTTTATGGAGCAATTTGAAGAAAAACTATAACAATAGAAAGTTAATTATTTTTATGTAAACGCTAAGAGTGTTTTTGGTACTTAAGTTTATTAACTATAACTAATTAGCGCACGTGTAACCATTTGAATTGCAACTGTATGACAACTCTCCGAGTGACTTCTTGAATAAACTAATTTTTTACTAAGTTTGGTTTTGGAAATATTCCAACATTTATTAGGATACATAAGAAGGTTTATGGGGAGGCTTTGAATAAGCTTAATTAGGAAAATTGAGTTAAATAAATCTTCTTACGATTAATTTAATGTACAACGACCACAAAAATCTTTTCTGAATAATCCTCACTTGCTGTCTAATATAACTATTTCAATTGTTCATTTTTACTTAAGTTGTCATATACTAACTAAAAATATACACTTAACTTTAAACATTTTTTTGGCTTTTAATAAAATTAAACATCTTTACTATACTTATTTGAATTGTATTGTAGAGTTACTTTCGAGTATGTATAAAAACATTCGATTCGTATTATGTAATTATTTAATCTCATGCGTCCAAACTGTCTAAACATTTAATTTCCTTTTCTTTATTATAGAATATAATTTTAGAGACTCGGTTGAAGAGTCGTCATTTCAACATCGATTGAAAAAAATGATATTTCATTGAAGTGATGAAAGCTGACATGTTGTTCACAAGAAAGATTATTCAATTAAACCTTATCAGATTATAAAGAATAAAAACATGACTAGATATTTAATGACAAAAACTTGGGTGAGCTCCGCCTCACCGTGAAATTTCTCACCTTGTTTTTGTTAAAATGATTATATATTAATTATGGTGAAGTAAGGATAATTAGATTTTATTAATATATAATTAGATTTTATTAATTTTAATTATAATTTTAATTTAAAATTAGAATTTATTAATTCATAATTATGGTTTATTAATTCATAATTGAGGTTTATTAATTCATAATTAGGGTTTATTAATTCACAAGTAGGGTTTATTCATTCAAAGATAGGGTTTATTAATTCACAATTAGGGTTTATTATTCAAAATTAGGGTTTATTATTTTCAATTAAGGTTTATTAATTCAAAATTAGGGTTTATTAATTCCAAATAGGGTTTATTAATTCAAAATTAGGGTTTATTAATTCCAAATAGGGTTTATTAATTCAAAATTAGGGTTTAATTCACAATTAGGGTTTATTAATTCAAAATTAAGGTTTATTATTCAAAATTATGATTAATTAATTCATGATTAGGGTTTATTAATTTATAATTAAAGTTTATTAATTCAAAATTAAGATATATTAATTTAAAATTATTATTTTATTAATTTACAATTAAAATTTATTAAACTAATTAATTTTAATTAGAA
This sequence comes from Salvia rosmarinus, assembly GCA_036937905.1. Taxonomy (NCBI): domain Eukaryota; kingdom Viridiplantae; phylum Streptophyta; class Magnoliopsida; order Lamiales; family Lamiaceae; genus Salvia; species Salvia rosmarinus. The sequence goes on along the minus strand of CM072816.1, from coordinate 108,006,677 downwards.
TTAATTTAATTAATTAATTAATTATGATTAATTAATTACAATTAATTAAATGATTAAGTAATTAATTAGGGGGGTCTCACTGTGCGCGCGCGCACAGGAGACCGCCCCATATTTAATTACTATATCTCTTTCATAGCTCCTTCATGCTTCTTTGTAGCATAATATTTTAAATATTCTATATTATTATTATCACTAAACTACTATTAAAATTATTTTTACTATCTTTAAAAATATTTTCATACAACAAATATGCTACAAACGCTATAATATTACCAGTAATTACAATTTAGTTACGTTACACCAAAGGAATTCATAATTTATGATGGTAAACTTGATAATATTTTGTATCAGAACGTCCAATGGGTTTAAATTTGAATTTAAGTACTAATAAAATTATAAATATATTCTTAAATATAAAATTAAATTCCAAATATGACTACTATTTAAAAATCTTTTTTTTGGTCAATTAATACAAAAAATTTTAAAGGTCACATCACATGACTTTTGATCTCGAACATTAACCACTCTACCACTAGGCCAACACACACTACTATTTAAAAATCTTTATCTGAACTGTTTGACATCGACACAAATTTTTGTCAGTGAATACTTATTAATCACTTAATTGATGAAGAAATGTCAAGGCCTTAAAGGTCAAGTTGGCCCTTAATTCTATTGTTTTTGTCAAAACTGTGATGCTTGAACAGATCCTGAAAACCAAAAATATAATATTTAAAAAGAGAGAGTATTTCGGGAGCGGTCCCTCGGGACCAAAGGGGAAATTAATATTTGAAAAAGGAAGAGTAAATGTGAAGAGAAACACGCCCTGCGATTGCTCACCACCTACACCTACAGACTACACATACGACTAACTACAATTCCTTAAAACCTATCATATTCTTGTTCTCTATGCTAACAAATTCAACTACCTCCTTCACCATCTAATGTGTTTTCTGGGTCATCGTTGTATTCATCATCATTTCCAACCAAAACAAGAAAGAATAGTATTTGAAAGAAAACGATTTTTTTCTCACCTGAAAAAGGTGGCAAAGCAATAAACTAATCGGAGACCAGTTATCCAAGTAGTGCCTCTTCTTCTTCTTCTTCTTCAGGTAGGCCGTTTTTTGATCAATATCTTTAAAAAAAAGAATTCTTGAAGTATGTGCTTTTTTGTTTTATAATTTCTCTTGAATCGTTAGGATTAATTATTTTCTGGCTTAAGTTTTTAATTTAAATCGTAAAGATCAATTCTTTTTTTGCTTGAGTGTTTATATTTCTCCTTTGCTTGCTAATTTTAACTTTGTTTTGTTTTATGTTATCGACACCCTTTATTTTGTTTTACTAGTTTTTATGGAGCTGCTTGCATGTGCATTTAGATTACTGGATTTTTCTGGTTTAATTAAAGGGTTAACATAATAGGAAAAAATCTCAAAAGTTTGCATACAGTTTACGGTGAATGAGGATAGAGCTGGAGATTTAATTATTCATGGGAATTCAAAGGTTTTATTCATTGAAGACAAAATGTTTCTTGTTGGAGAAATATATGTTCTTGTTGCTGACTATATGCTGTTCAATTCATCATGTAACTCTCTAGCCGTTGTTCTGTGCATCCCTTGGAGGCGGACAGAAAAATAATATGGGGAGCTAAAATAAAAAATTTACAACGAGGGGGGCGCGAAAATAAAAAAATCTCCAGAAAATTCTAAATATAAGGTAAAAGAATTTGGCTGGGGGGAGCATTAGCAACCCTAAATATACGGTAAAAAATTGTTTCCATTTGCAAGCTATATGTCCCAATGCTTGGAGGCTTGGGCTAATAATGTTTACTTATCCGCTTGTCTGACAGATGAGTTTGCAGAGTGAAATTTTCTTGAGTCGGTATTACTATTATCTTTGGTGCTGGTAAGGTTGCAAATGGAAAGTTATGAATTTGGCATTCTGTGCTTGGATTTTTACTAGGAAAAAGTCTCCTTGGAGCATTTCTAGTACTAGTAATAATTAGAGCTTAAATATGCAATTGTAATGGTGCTGCTACAGAAGAGAAGGTATATACTGCCATTATTTGAACCTGTTTATTTCAGTAGCATGTAGTTTAGAAAGCAAAGTTGGTACCAGTAAGCAAAAACCTTAAACATAACACGACTGTTTTAACTTTCTATTATTTTGGTCTGTTATACTCCACCACTTATGGTTAAGATTGAAAATTAAGTATTCTGCATTAAGTATGATTCCTCACTAGTTTGCCAGTTCAGGAAAGTGGTGTAGTATGTTCTTGATATTGGAGTCAAATCTTTCTTTGTTTCTATTTTAAGATGTTGCCATACTGCCTGGACATAATAAAGTTGACCAAATGTACTGTTTTTCTAATCTCACTTTGCCATGTTTAACTTCTGCTAGCGTCTTTTACACTATGCCATTATAGAAGTCGTGGAGCATGAACATTCTGTATTTGGTAATTAATTTCCGACTACAATCTTCATGAAGAATATTTCAATCGGAGACTATCATTAGGTGCACCAAATGTGATTAGAGGAAAGGCATAGAAGACCATTCTCATTGGTTGTTATATATTTAGTCTTGTCTGCATTAATCATACTTAATTGTTGCCTTATCCTGTCATGCTTTTGGGTTCAAGATAAAATATGGGTAATCTTTTTCTACTTCAATAGATAGGTTTAACTTAGTATTTATATGTGATAATAACGTGCCACTGTTGAAAGCTGAATATTTAGGAGTGAAGATTATGTTTCCTTGTTTCTGGCGATCAATATTACTTAAAGAATGATACAGTTTAGACTTAAAGATTGAGGTTTTTGTTTGCTTTATTGTGAAAATATATATTTTTGTGTTTGGCAGATTCTGGTGTCTTTATGAAGATGCCAGATTCAACGGTGGAGCTAGAGACAATAAAGCAGAATGAGAGTATAGCTCAAGTAAAGGAAGATAGTGAGTATGTGAGATTGGTTATTCCAAATGAATTAAGGACACATGAAACATATACAGTAACTCCAACACAGCCAAGAAAAAGATCTTTTGCATGGTGGATCAGGGCCATAATATGGTCTTCAATTACCATACTTTTGCTTCTTGTATTCGTCAAGTATGGAGTGCCGTTTCTTGTAGAAAAGGTACTTCAATTTCCATATATTCTAGTGAAATATTTTCAGTATTTCCTCCTCAAACTGAAAAGCAGACTTAATGACTTATTGTCTGATAAACTCAACAATTGATCTAAAGATTTTGAAATTCTCCTATGCTTAATAGCAATTAACTAGTTCTAACATGAGTCTGCATCTGTTTATGGGCTTTGTTAATGCTTAGGACAAATATTTCAACTGCATACCTTTCTCTTGGGAGCTCATTATCTTTGGTTATGACTAAGTGGATTTAAAAAAATTGATAGTTGAAGGTGCTAACAACTCTCCTTGATGGAATTGCACCATTGTTGGCTAGTATCTGTCATTCTGTTGGAATAAATTTGCGCTTGTATGTCCAGACATTTTTGCAGTGTCCCTTTTCTGACTAGGGTCCTAACGAGAACTATGAATTTGTAGATAAAAGTTATAGATTGGTTCTATTTTTGTATGTATGCTAGGGTAATTGCTAGTCTGGATATATTAACCCATATAATGATTTTAAGAAATTTAATGCATAGTATCTTACCTGCAATTCTTTGATTCTGGTTAGGTTCTTTTTCCACTCTTGCAATGGGAAGCCACTGCATTCGGCCGTCCGTTACTGGCGCTTGTGATTTTAGCTTCTTTGGCTTTGTTCCCTGTATTCCTAATTCCTTCTGGTCCGTCCATGTGGCTTGCTGGGATGATTTTCGGTTACGGACTGGGTTTCGTCATAATTATGGTGGGAACAACAATTGGGATGGTCCTGCCATACTTAATTGGTTTAATCTTTCGTGATAGAATTCATGTAAGTCAGAAAATAGCTCCTTGTGCAAGGAAGAATCATTTCTAGCTTTTGCTTCCATGTATGGTGTTTAGTAAAGTATCTGTTTTTTCATGCATCCACAGCAATGGTTGAAGAGATGGCCTCAAAAAGCTGCTATGATAAGGTTGGCTGGAGAAGGAAGTTGGCTCCATCAGTTTAAAGTGGTTGCCCTATTTAGGGTTTCACCCTTCCCATACACAATATTCAATTATGCAATTGTGGTTACAAGTATGCGATTCTGGCCCTATTTATGGGGATCAGTCGCAGGCATGATTCCAGAGGCATTCATTTACATCTACAGGTAATGTGTTATCTATTTAACAAGTGGCTGCTTATGTCTTGAGATTAGACTGCTGACTTGGGACTTATCCCGTATTTGGGGTTCATTTTCTGCAGTGGTCGACTTATAAGGACGTTGGCAGATGTCCAATATAGGAACTATCATCTTACTCCAGTGGAGATAATTTACAATGTCTTCTCCTTCATAGTTGCAATCATCACTACAGTTGCTTTCACCGTCTACGCTAGGAGGACTTTGGACGAGCTCAAAGCTGCAGAAGCCAATGGCGAAGACTCCGCCACCAACAACAATAGCAGGTTTGAGATGCACAAGCTTCCCCTTGAGAAATACAAGAATAGTTTTTCGTTGCCTTAGTCATAGCCTTTTTTATCTCTCTTTGGTCAATTTAATACAGAAATTTAAAGGTCGCGTCACGGTGGACTCGAACCCGAGACCTTTGATCTCTCACTGTATATAAATGTACTCAAGTATTTAATTTGAATAGAAAAAAGGATTTGGCATTATTTACTATATCATCTGTGTATTGCGACTGTAAAAATAGCAGCAGCTGATCATATTGATCAACCTTCCTCTTAATCCAGCACTCTTTTTGAGAATGATTCTCGATTTTCATTATCGTGTGCCCTTTTCGCATTATGCGCAAAAATTGCAATTTATTTGAGAATGTTACATACTTTAGACCCTAATTCAATGCTAATTATTAGTGATGTTTTTGTAGTAATATGATTATGTATATCATTTCAACTGATCATAGTGATCCTTCCTTCATGATATGAATGCCGAATGCTTATGATAAATATTCAAATCCTTAGAATCCCTCTACTTTCCCCGTTTCTTATTTCCAAACCCTAGTCACCGTTCGACAAAGCTATCACTAGAGCAAAGTTGGGAGCATAGCTGTTCATTTGCTCTGAGCTTAAAGATTCTTTCAAAGCTAAGTCAAGGCAATTTATCTTTAAGAATTTAGTCGATGACTCTCAGCACTCCATCACATCACATTCATCAAGAAAGAAATGTAATGGCTTTCAAAATACTTAATATTCCTAAAGTTGATTTGCTCCAAGCTTTTGAAGATTATACAAATACATGAGCTTTAAAAGAATATGCCAAGTATGAAAGGTTCTGTTGCATGAAAACTATGAGGATTTATAATACTCAAATGGCTTAGTGTCATAATGTTGATGAAGTGTTGATAATTAAATGTATGAATGAGTTATGATGATGAATGCTATGACGAACACCATATGATTATGATGATGTTCCATCAAAGAATGTAGAATTGCTTTAAGATGCATGCTCACTCCTACGAAAGAACATTGAATGAAAGATTGATAAAGTTTCTTCCTTTGTCCTGACGAACATTGAATTAAGGATCGATAAGATTTCTCTGTTCTAACGAAAATTTACATGCAAATGTAGAAAGAAGTCGAGCGATACCACTGAAGTCGTGATTGAAGAATGAAAGCAAACTGGAATGTCATTCCGAGGTAGTGACATGAACATAATTTTTTGGATAAATATTACTTTAAACTTTAAACTATATCCATTTTATCAAAAATATTATGAACTTTAAAAAATATCATTTTAAATCCCAAACTACTAATATTTTATCAAAAAATCCTAAACTTTAAGAAATATCATTTTAAACCTCAAACTGTTAATTTTTTTTTTCAAAAATAACCTATATCAATTTTTAAGCTCCTAAAATTGGACGAGAAATATCTTCTTCTCGTTCAATGAGCCACATCAAAATTTCAGGGGAAAAAATAAACGTTGGATATATCTGATGAGCTAATCAGAAGATATTTTTCGTCCAATTTCGGGAGCTGAAAAATTGATGTAGGATATTTTTGATAAAAAAAATTAACAGTTTGAGGTTTAAAGTGATACTTTCAAAGTTTAAGATTTTTTTGATAAAATATTAATAGTTTGGAGTTTAAAAATATATTTTTAAAGTTCAGGATATTTTATATAAAATGGGTATAGTTTAAGATTAAAGTAATATTTACCTAATTTTTTCGTCTGAACTGAACCGGACAGAAATACATTCGGTTTCTAACTTTCAACCCAAACCGATTTTTTTTAACCCCATAACCCAAACCGAAATCTATATAGCTTTAGATTAGATTCGATTTTGCTCTTCCCGATGAAGCTAGAGCAATAAAGCTTTAAGCACGAACACGCAGCAGAGCGTTTTTTACGAATGGGTGAGGCGACGCTTTCCATGGAAGACTTTCTGAAGCAGTGCGAACAGTCAGGTGACGCAGCCTACAGTGCCCTCCGATCACTCCTGGAGCGTCTGGAGGATCCGAGTACTCGAACCGATGCCCGAATATTTCTCTCAGAAGTCCACAAACGATTTGAATCCAAGGATGCCTCCGAATCCTGTCTACGGACCTACCATTTTCAAATTCAGGACATATATCTAGAACAATATGAAGGTAAACGCGCATTTGCGTGATTTTATGTTTGATGGATGATTTTTGTTTGTGATTGTGTTTTGACAATAAATTAGATAAGGAGTCGATGCAGACGTGGGAAACTGGATTTTAAGTATTTGGAAAAGTACTAGGTCTTTATGCGTGATTCGTTTCCGGATTTACGGGGTTATTATTCTAAAGGAGGCGTTAAGAGATTATCAATACGTCCAAATTAAAGAATTAGACGAATTAGTTCTTTTCTGTTTGTATTTTAGTGTTGGATTATTGGAGATGAATACAAAATGCTACAGTTTCTGAAGTCCTGATGTTGAGGTATAATTGGCTACATGATATAGTTTACTGTAGTGTATGCATTGCTATTAGGCATCTCTATAGTTAGCCGAGGCTGGCACAGGTTCCCTTGGGCTGGACTTCAAAAGGCTTGGAGCTGGACTTCAAGACCCACTAGTGGACATAAAGGGCAGGGTTGAAAATCTGCCCTTAGTGGTATTCTATTGTAAAACTGTATATTTGGAGGAATTAGATGCTATTAATTTTTATAAGTATACATGATTTGTTAAGATTTAGGATTTACATGCTTATACTTTGAGCTCTACATGATTCGTTAAGATCTAGGATGTACATGCTTATACTTTGAGCTCTCAAGAGCAATTTCTCTATTGGATTCTGTAGGAGTTAGATGGGATCTCTTGAAATGATATTCAGATGAACTTGACAAGATATCTCTTTGATAGTTCGTGAGAATCCACTTGGTGTGGTGGGATGGGAATAATTAAGAAAGAGACTATTTCAGATGTCCATTTTACACTAGGGGATATCAAAATATGCTATTTGATATTTCCAAGTTCCAAGTAATGTTGAGAAACATTTTGTTTATGATATGTTTTTATCTCTTTCCACTATCGAAAATTTCAAATTGGTTAGCATATATGTCTCTCCATCTTGTTTGTAGTTCGTTTTGAGCCTTTTTTTTCTCTTTATTTCATTTCATTTCATTTAACACAACCAATTAATGAAGTTTCACCTCTCTTTCACTGCTTTGATTTGAGAAAATTTTTCTTATATTATTGTACGAGCTAGCTGCATTTACAGCACTCTGTCATTGTTCACAGGTTTCCAGAAGAGGAGGAAACTCACCATGATGGTAATACCCAGTATCTTTATGCCAGAGGATTGGTCATTCACCTTCTACGAGGGGATCAACAGACATCCAGATTCTATTTTTAAAGACAGGACAGTAGCAGAGCTTGGTTGTGGAAATGGATGGATATCCATAGCAATCGCAGAGAAGTATTCACCATTAAAGGTTCTTGTCCTTAATCATACAGTGGATTGCTTCATTTTTCACTGCTTTTTATTTGCTTCTAGTCTTTATTTTGTGCCTGTTGATTTTGTCCCTCTCTGATTTGAGATGTGAGAAATAAGTTGAACAAGGTGTTTAACACACTCACATGCCACTTTGCAGGTCTATGGGCTTGATATTAATCCAAGAGCAATAAAGATTTCCCGGATAAATCTGTATATGAACGCTTTGGATGAAAAAGGCCACCCAATTTATGATGAGGAGAAAAAAACTCTTCTTGACAGAGTTGAATTTCATGAATCTGATTTGCTCTCTTACTGCAGAGATAATCATATTGAACTTGAGCGAATTGTTGGATGCATACCACAGGTAATGTCACCAATTTCATGAATCATGTTGCAAATTTTAGCGAGTTTATATGCTTCCATTGTACCCCCATGTCAAATTATTGTTCATATTGGAATTACATTAACATTGTCATGTTAAACTCTTTCCACATTCTGATCATTCTTCTCATTTTGTTTTGCAGATACTTAATCCTAATCCAGATGCAATGTCCAAAATGGTTACTGAAAGTGCCAGTGAAGAATTCCTACATTCTCTGAGCAATTATTGTGCTCTCCAGGTTGGATGGTAGTTCAACTTCAGTCATATCCAGTATGTTGCATGTAGTCAGCATAGGCCCAATCTTTCATACTGAAGTATATATGCTTGCTACTTGATTTATTTATGTAACTATGAAGATTTCTTAGTATATGTATGGCATTGATATGCATTGTAATTAGTCTTTAACTATACTGGTAGCAAAATCTAAAACAAGAAAAATGAAAGACAAATCTAATACTCATATGCATTATAAGATTTTCTCATCCTTCCTTGATTTAAATATATTCAAATGGAAAAAAATTCGTTGACTGGATGTTTTGGTTTATACCTTATTGTTCTATCTGGTGAAAAGAAAAACTTTTTTGCATGGATGAAAAGAATCCAGAATTCAAGGTTTCTGCGAGAGGCATATGAAGTCATGATTTTTTAGAAGAACTGAGAGAAATTTTATACAAATTTGGTATTTATTGGATGGCATCGAAATCTAGGGCAGCTTTGCCTGCTTTGCAACTGAACGAATTTTCTATGATTTAGGTTATTGATTGCAAGATTGCCATCCACAATACCAGAATCGATCTGTCTTTTCTACCTGTATTTTCTTGCTGGTGCCTTAATGACAATGACAGTGTGTGTCCTCTCTACTATTGGTATACAATGGTGGCACTGTTCATTCAACTGCTGATTTTACTTGCCTTCTCTGCCTCTGCCCTGTTGATTGATTCTGAATTAGACTGCTGCTATCACTGTATTAAGTCTCCCCCGTGTCCAGGGCTTTGTTGAAGACCAGTTTGGCTTAGGATTAATTGCACGTGCTGTTGAAGAAGGCATATCTGTTATAAAACCTCTCGGGATTATGATATTTAATATGGGAGGCCGCCCAGGACAAGCTGTTTGCAGACGTTTGTTTGAACGCCGTGGTTTGCTTGTTAACCAGCTATGGCAGACTAAAGTTCTTCAGGTTCTACTAAGTCCATTTATTTGATAAAATCCGAAGTGTACTTTCTTAGATATCTTTCGGTGCAGGCTGCTGATACAGACATTTCAGCTTTGGTTGAAATTGAAGAGAATAGTCCACACCGTTTTGAGTTCTTCATGGGTCTCACAGGAGACCAACCAATTTGTGCCCGAACAGCATGGGCCTATGCTAAGGCTGGCGGTCGTATTTCTCATGCTCTATCAGTATACAGTTGTCAGCTCCGCCAACCTAATCAGGTATGACTTTCTGTATGTACTTGTGTGAATACAAGCAGATAGCAAAATAATGATAATAGATAAAAGTCTAGTAGGTGGAACACTGATTAATCTGCTGCAACAGGTAAAAGAGATTTTTGAGTTTCTCAGAAATGGGTTCCATGACATCAGCAGCAGTTTGGATTTGTCCTTTGAAGATGACTCTGTTGCTGATGAGAAAATTCCATTCCTAGCTTATCTTGCTAGTGTTCTGAAAAAGAATTCATTTCTTCCATATGAACCTCCAGCTGGAAGTAGACGCTTCCGTAATCTTATCTCTGGTTTTATGAGAACGTACCATCATATTCCACTTACTGCGGATGTAAGAATATTTTCTCTTTCAATTCCTTTTTAATATTCTTTTTGATGAGTTTACATTTCCAAAGTGAATACATTAGCATTTTTGTGGTCTCTGCTATGTTTATTTCTTTAATGAAACCTATAATAGAGTATTAGTTAGATGAGAAGCGAACTGAATGAGACATGCAGTAATTTGGCTGAGCAGAATCCCACGTAAATTAGCTTTGTTATTTTTTTCATGGGCTGAGTGTGCATGTCCATGGCCTCGGATGCAAAATTTTGATCCTTGTATGGACAAAATCTAGCTTGAAGCATACCAACCTTATTAACAGTAGTTACATAAATGAAATGTTAATTTTCTCCTACTAAACACGGACGGTAAGTCGGTAACAAAATTTTTAGGACAAAATGGGTAAAATACTTATAAGTTGATTATGTTTTCCAGTTGTTTTCTGTATTAGATTTAGCATTTATCAGGGAAGTTATGCCACATGCTACAACACAACACTCTAGTCTTCACTGTTTACTCTATTTCTCTGTATATTGCTATAACAACTTTCTAGATATACTTATCAAAAGATTCAACAGATTGGTATGAATTTTTTCAAAATGCAACTTTGTCAGTCAGTATAGCTTATTTCGGAATATTTATCGCGCCCTTTTTACATAAACCTATCTATTCCTCTTAATCTTTGTCAACGTGAAAGAATATCGCAACACTGCTGGATTTTCATAGTTTTCCTTACAAGGTCAGATCCCTGACTCATCTAATTTACATTCCTTTCTTTTGTCATTTTCCTGTGCAGAATGTCGTTGTATTTCCTTCGAGGACAGTGGCTATCGAAAGTGCTTTACGCCTGTTGTCTCCACGCCTCGCCATTGTTGATGAGCAATTGTCTCGAAATCTACCAAAGCAGTGGTTAACATCCCTAAATGTTGGGGTATGGTAAATGCTTATATCGTTGAGATCCCTTTTATCATCTCTTCATTGTTTTCTTTTCTAATTTCTTCACATCTGAGATAGGAGTCCACTTCTATAGCCATCATTGGAGTTTGGGGCAATGCCAAACCATCTGACTAGTACTTTAAGTAGTTATAATGATATTATGGAAGTTGGTCTATGCTTCATTTAGGAGTAAACCAGCAAGATGGTTAGTAATCAATATTACAATGAAGTTATATATTTATTTCTTTTGCTTTTGTTTTTTGTTTTTTATGGAAAGGAAAATGAAGAAATGTGCTGTACTGATCTGAAGAGAAGCAGTATCGATAATGTCCACAGTGCTTTTACCATGTCCTAGAAGTTTGATTTATTAATTAGGACCCTGAGAGTTTTTTTCAATATTGCAGTAAAAATGTGCAAAGAGCTCATTTTTGGTAGTGCACTGTGTAGTCTTAAGTTCCATTACCTGCTCTATAATTTAGCAAAGCATGGATGCTCCTTAAACAGGAATCTATATAGATCATAAGTTATGTTTTCTATTTGCTGCCAAATGTCTGGCTGATTGCTAGTTTATCTTCTTCTATAGAAAGAACAGGTTATGTATAGTAGATTTTTATTACAATAATAAGATTGTTGTAACCAAACTGCTGTTGCATCTGTTAATGTTGTATGAGGTTACATCAAGATGTTCATTGGAAACTATGTTATGTTAATTATTCTACACATATTTGTGTGGTTTCCTGTGCTTGATCCTCATATCTTTTAGAATCATAAAGATTGATACATGCTCCTATCTCTTATAATGTTGATACCTTCTGATTGCTGTGACTATAGAGTGACTTTTGGTTATGCGCAAAATGATCCACATATATGTAGATAATTTTAGATGATGGTGGTTCCCATTTTAGATGTTCTCTCTGGAGAGTATTTTTAGATGTGTATGCTGTTTTATTTTTCAAGAAAAGGACAAGTGGAATTCACATTGTTAAGTAGTGTACATAATTATTTTGACAACTTGAATCTCCTTTGCAGAAGACAGAAAGTGGAAAACATTCAGTGGGAGGAGTTACAGTCATTGAAGCGCCACGGCAGTCAGATTCAATGGTGGAGCTGATTAGAAAATTGAAGCCAGAGGTGGTAGTCACTGGGATGGCTCACTTTGAGTCGGTGACCAGTTCATCATTTGAGCGTCTTACAGATATCACACGAGAAATTGGATGTCAGTTGCTCTTAGATATATCAGACAACTTTGAGCTATCTAGCCTTCCAAGTTCCAGTGGAGTCCTTAAATATCTTGCTGGGAATGTTCTTCCTTCACATGTAGCTATTGTATGTGGCTTGCTGAAAAATCAGGTATAGTGGCATAGTGGCTTATGATCATTAAGGCTTTTTTAATTTTATATTGTCTTTGGACTTTGGATTGTTGATTTGACAATCTGTATCAAAATCCCAAATCTATATCCACTCAATCAGTTTATGTTTGACCCCAAATCTATAGATCTTAAATCCTGTGTTAGGTCAAAGATACTTTGTCCCCTTGGGAATGGCCTATTAGTGGAGTGCGTATTCTTGTCATTAAAGGTCTAAAGTTCGAACCCCATTAACCCACTAACACCTTATAAGTTGAGCTTGTTGCAGAGTTTTTCCTAGTGTGGTTTGCCTCTCTTGTGTGGTTTGTAAGGTCAGGTTTACCTAGTGTACACCTTGAGTAGCGACTCTGGGTTCCCCTCATCATCCAAAATTTCTCCTCTCTCTCTATCTCTCTCTTTGTGGATTGAATTACACACTTTTACCTAGTCCTTTAGACCATCTCATCACTATTATTGCTTCAAAATGTTTTGGCTCAAACTCAACACATTTTTTTTTCAGAAACAAACATGCACATAATTTTAGTCAGATTCCAGTTCCACTTAAATATATTTATAGATTATTATTTATTTTCCTATATATTAAAATATTGTTTGTATATATATATATTATTAAATATCCTTATTCTATGTTTCTATTACTATATAAATTTGCAGTTATATATGTAAAATAACAACTAACAACATAAAATTATGATTCAAATACTCATCCAAACTGTGAAAAATGAAATTGAAATTCTTTCACAAATACGCATTAAGTCCAATTATAGGATTTTAGATTGGATAGAAGTCAGTCCATTCATTTTGATTCCATGGGATTTGGAATCCGTCAATGCAATTCCAACTTTAGTGATTTCATCCTCTGGTTATATGCTTCATAATACCTTTTTCTGTATATTCTAGGTTTATTCAGATTTGGAAGTGGCCTTTGTCATATCAGAAGAGGAGGCTATGTTTAAAGCATTATGCAAGACCGTAGAACTCTTACAAGGGAATTCTTCAATTATCAGCCAGTACTATTATGGCTGTCTTTTTCATGAGCTTCTAGCTTTCCAGCTTGCAGATCGACACTCGCTTGCGGAGGTTAGTCTGTATTGAGATTACATAATGTCATTGCTCGTCTCTTTGCAAATCATCTCATTACTTTTATGGTGTGCTACTGGGAGACTGAGAACGATAGAGAATTTATGGAGCTAGTATCGACAGATTACCAAAGAAACCTGCTTTCTTATTCGATTATGCTTAAGATCGACGTAGTGATTTAAATTCTGAAGAAACTAAAATATGATCGTGCTCTTCTTTCTTTGAATCTTTATCAACTAATTCTGGTTGTTATTTTAGACCTTCAATTGAGTAAGTCGGTGAACTTGCGTCATGTTTTCTAATTATCATAACTTCAATAAGGTAGCATTTTAGGATTTGTCTCTCTGCTGCCTTATTATGATATGCTCACTTTTAACCTGTACTACCTATACTTCAAATTATCACTTCGAATTTATCTTGAAAGCTCTAGCAGATGGCTCCAAAAACAGTGTTATCATGACTGAATATCTGAACAGTAGAAGGTGCTAAGTCAGTTGCATCTTGCAATAAAGGTTTCATAAATTCTTTAACATTTCAGTATAAAGAACACTTAATAGATCTTGTTTTAGTGGAATAACTAAAAGATGAACTAAAGGCACTCTTATAGTGAGAATTAGAAGGGGAAAATTACCCTTTGATAATCAAACTATTGACCTTTCCACAACTATGTCATGATCTAAAGCAAATAATAATGAAATACCCGAACTATCATATTTTTAATAATGACATCATGGAATTCGATTTTTGGCGACGAAATTCCTACATGGCACGCTGTTATCTAAGTTGTATTTTAACAAAAGAAATTAAAAATGAGTTGGCATCAAAACGACGTCGTCATTTTGATACATGCAATAAAGTACGATTTATAATTCACATCAGCCCAGAATGGTCTTATTTCTGGGCTTATTTTTCGCATAAAAAAGACATTTAACTCATTTTTAATTTCTTTTGTCAAAATTCAGCTCAATTTCCAGCATGCCACATATTGTTTTTTTTCACCAAAAATTGAACCTCAGGACATAATTGTTAGAAGTTTGGGTATGTAGTTCTGATTTCTTTTAGATGTAATTGTGAAAAAGTCGATATGAAGGTATTAAAGTGTAATTTTCCTGATTAGAAGAATCAACCAAAGGCATTCTAACAATATGATATCTTTATCTGGTTCTCTCGTTTCCAGAGGAGTGGTGAGAAGACAAGAGCTTTTGAGGTCAATGGCTTCTCTAGTTCCACTATCTCCATACTTGATCATGCTGAGTTGGCAGTGAATGAATCTGATGAATTTCCTGTAGTGCATATGGATGTCAACCAAAGCCTTTTGCCTATAACAACACCAGTCAAGGCTTCCATCTTTGAGAGTTTCGCTAGGCAGAACATTTCAGACTCTGAAACTGATATTACATGTGGAATTAGACAAATGATTAGCAGCAGTTACGGCTTTCCATCTGACAGCAACTCTGAGTTCATATATGGAGACAGTACTGTGGCACTTTTCAATAAGTTGGTACTTTGCTGCATCCAGGAGGGTGGAACACTGTGCTTTCCTACTGGTTCAAATGGAAATTATTTATCTGCTGCGAAATTCTTGAATGCAAAAATTGAAACAATTCGAACCAATCCAGAAGTAGGATACAAGTTGACTGAAAAAACACTTACTGGAGCTGTGGAGAATATTAATAAACCATGGGTTTACATTTCTGGTCCTACAATCAGTCCCACTGGCTTACTGTACAGTAATGAAGAGATCAATAAATTATTATTGGTATGTGCTAAGTTTGGAGCAAGGGTTATTCTGGATACTTCATTCTCAGGTGTGGAGTTTAACTCCAAGGGCTTCGAGGGTTGGAATTTGGCAGGTACCCTGGAGAAACTTTATTCTGCTCACCCAGACTTTTGCACAGCTCTTCTTGGAGGTGTATTCTCTAAGATGCTGACTGGTGGTATAAAATTTGGGTATCTTCTTATCAATCAGCCCTCTCTGATCGAAACATTCCATAGCTTTGCGGGATTAAGCAAACCTCATAGAACTATTAAATACACTGTTAAAAAGTTATTGGATCTTAAAGAGCAGAGAACAGGGGATCTACTCAATGCTGTTTCTGAGCTGACAGAATTCTTGGGAAGCAGATATAAACAATTGAAACAGGTAAATGAATGCATCTTGTAATTGTTATTTAAGGTGTGCTGAAACATCCTGCTTAAAAAAATTAATACCTATTTCTTTTGCGATGATTTAATTTGTTTGTCAACCCTTAGGATCTTATAGACGTGTCTTGCTTCTTGTGCCCTTCCTTTCAGTAATTGATGATTTGCTGTCCGCATTATCTACTGTCTTGTAACATCTGCTAATGATTTTGTGTTCTTGCCTTGGTTTTTTAACCTCTGCTATACCCTGACTTTGAAATCTATCTGATGTTTCTGATAACACACTTGTCCGCCTTTTCTTCTTTACTAGTTGTTAAGTTCCCATTTAATACAACATCAAAGGCCTGCGCTCTTGCCTCACACCAATTGTTGTTCTGATCTTTCTTTACAGAGGTTGGAAGCTTGTGGCTGGGAGGTTCTTGAAGCTCAAGCGGGTGTATCCATTATTGCGAAGCCATCGGCTTTTCTTGGCAAGACCATCAAGATAAACGAAGGTGAAAGCACTCGTGAATTTAAGCTTGATGACACAAATATCCGGGAAGCCTTGCTTAGGACTACCGGTCTGTGCATCAATAGTGCTTCCTGGACTGGAATTCCTGGCTATTGCTGTTTCATGATAGCATTGGAAGACAGTGATTTTGAGCGTTCACTAGAATGCATTTCTAACTTCAAAAGCTTGGTCTGTTAACTTTCTCATCACATGCTAGATGTGAAATAACCTTTTCTTCAGATTGAACTAATTTTGGGGCTGCTGCCTTGTGTTACAAACTTGATTTGTTTTTATCCTTGCTGCTAGAAGGATACATAGTTATTTTTGTTGATAATATATGCAGTTAAAACTTTGTTTGCTGAGATTTTCTCACAACTTTACGAAAAGAAGTGAGTTTTCTGCATCAATTGCTAATGGTGTGAAGGAATCCTCCAGATATGGTAGGACCATTCTTTTTTCTTTCATCCGTACTAATAAAATATTTTTTAGTCAGTGCTGCATGTGGTGAAACATTGATACCAAAGTAAAACAATGATACTTCTAATTTTTACTTTCTTTAAGATACAAGATTATGTAATATAATGAATTTGAAAGAGCAACACATGAATTTGAAAGAGCAACACGGGAACATGATGACTAAATGAAAGAAGAGTACATGGGTGTGCGTGTGTTGGCTAGTAGTAGTAGTAGAATGATTATGTGATATTAGAATTGATAAGTAATCAAGTTAAATTTGAAATAAGCTAAGCATTAAAAATGTTTACTTAGTGAAGAAATGTGGAATATTGAGAAGACATGAATGTCTTTGAATTATGAAGCATGATTTGAGTATTCTAAGTTGAACGAGAATGAGAATGTAATGAATGAACTTGAGTAGAATGAGTTTGAGTCGAGGTTGAAGGCTTCTAAAACGTGTTTGTTTGAAGGTGGGAGATGATTGATTAGGATAGGTTCAAACGGAGAGATGATGTTCTTGTCGAACGTATCGATGTTAATTGTAGTATAAGTTCTCAGACGTTTAGTTTTACAAAAAAAGGTCGGCTTTCTAAGCGTTTTGATGTGGAATTCCATTCAAACTAGAATAAGTTTCAGTTGGGTCATATTTTTCAGCACCGTTTTCTTTAATAGTAAACTAGTTCTCGTGGCTTTCAAACGGCACATACCACACCCTCTAATTCGAAGCAGTTTAATTTTTGAAGTTCACTGATCTACATACCTTTGTTTACAAAGTTTAAGTAATGTCTCGATGATTCATTTTAACCAAGTAACGTACACTTTAAGCATATTTGATGCTTAAATTGAAGTCTTCTTGTCTTAGAATGTTCTTCGGTCTTGATAAAAAAGGATTTTGGCGAAATAATGAAAATACCTCCTCTATTTACCATCACAAATTTATAATATGACACTCTAAAAAAAATTAAATTAATCACAGAAAATGACCATTACACTTAATAGATTGAACTGGGTCTGGGGCATTTTGCATTTAAAAGTTATGTACCAACTTCAAAATTTGGATCTGACTTTCATATTTAATAAATAGAAAATATTTTTTTAATATTTCGAGTATTTTGAGCCCTAGACCATTGACCAGGCTCATTGATATACGTAGAAGCATAGTTCGTCCTACAAAATCATGATAATTCCGGATGTAGATATACATGTTAGAAGCCTTTTTTATGCACTAATTTATCTCGCAATTAAAGTAAGGATAGCAACTCTGCGGACTAAAGAATAATGACGTAGATTCCGTTTGAGTAATTATCTCCTAAATTCATCTAGAAGTTAATATCATAAATTCACTGTTATTAAATAGGAAACGTTGCTTCTAATCCGCATCCATTGATTCCCACATTTCTATACTTACGCCGTTATATATGCGATATTCTATTGGAAACGATAAATATGGAAATGAATAATAATACTATTCCCAAAACGATATCCATCTTAATTAAGGAAATATTTTATAAAAAAAACCCCAAGTATATTAAGTATATTTTAAAAATTTTGGCAAGAACGCTCGTAATTATCGTAAAAACATTAGGAAATTAATATTACATGGCCATGCACACTATATAAGAACGTTTTGCAACGAGTTCTAGGTAAATACTTGGATAAAGAAATAACTCAAATCGATCACCATGACGTTCATTTCTAACAACTATAGTCCTTACGTTATTTTATTAATTTTGTTTGTGTCAAACGACTTATGCTTTTGCATGCCAAAGGAAT
Organism: Salvia rosmarinus; assembly: GCA_036937905.1. Lineage (NCBI taxonomy): Eukaryota > Viridiplantae > Streptophyta > Magnoliopsida > Lamiales > Lamiaceae > Salvia > Salvia rosmarinus. The sequence goes on along the minus strand of CM072816.1, from coordinate 107,988,300 downwards.
TAGTGAATACTACACTAGCTGGTGGTTTCTTACCAGCCGTCGCAACGTGGTACGGCAGTCCCACCGGACCAGGAAGTGGTAATAAATCCTATGTGAATTTTGTAGTAACATTTAAACATTTATTGTAAGTGAAACATATAATGTGAAGTTAATTTTGTTTTTGTATAGGTGGAGCTTGTGGTTTTGAGAATGATGTAATTAAAGCTCCTTACTTTGGTATGATTTCTGCCGGAAACAAAAACTTATTTAGATCCGGAGCTGGTTGTGGGACTTGTTACACGGTATTATTATGTTTATATTTATATAAGTTTGATAATTATATATTGCGATTATAATTTTGTTATATTTTTGTAGATATATTGCACAGAAAATCAAGCTTGCTCAAGAAGGCCAATAAGTGTAACAATTACAGATGAGTGCCCTGGCGCTTGTAACAATGAGCCTTTTCACTTTGATTTAAGTGGAAAAGCCTTTGGTTCCTTAGCAAAACCTGGCCAGGCTGACGTTTTAAGGAAAGCCGGAAGGATCAATGTTCAATATTCAAGGCATCTCTCTCTCTCACACACACACCCACACACAATTCTTTTGTTTTGATATCACGGGGAACCAATCTCTCATCACGACGGGTTAACCTAACATATAGTAGATTGCAAACCACGTAGGATAGATAAACCACATTTGAAAAAAATCAGATGTAACAGATCCAGACTCATAAAAACTTTACTAGGGTTCGAACATGTGATATTTTTTGGCTTCAAGAACCCATTTACTACTTAGCCAACACACACAATTTTTTGATGTGACATGAAATTGTACTTGCATGCATGCAGGATAAATTGTGCTTACAAGTCAAAAATAGCATTTAAGATCGACGCGGGGTCGAACAAGTTCTATCTATCATTTGCAGTAGAGAATGCCAACGGGGACGGCGAGATTGGTCGAGTGGAGATACAACCCCGAGGTGGAAAATCGTGGGCGCCTATGCAACGTGTTTTCGGGCAAACTTGGAAATTTGATGTACCTAATGGAGTCACTGGTCCCTATTCAGTTAGGTTAACCGGTCGTGGTGCGAGATCGGTCGTAGCACTAGGAGTGATTCCGGCGAATTGGGCACCTCGCCAAACATATTATTCAACTGTAAACTTTGCTTGATGTTTTGGGATTGATTCTTAGGATTTTCACCGACGTTTGATGCATACGCATGCATGCGTTTAACGGTGGAACTGTGAATTCGTGATTAGGGGCTCTTGGGTTTTTAGTTGTTGCAATAATATCTTTGCCAGAATAATAATAATTTACTTTGCCGTCAATATGTATTGGTCTATGTTATCTCTTGGCAATATAAAGTTCCCGAACTAAATCATAAAATATTATAAAGTACTTTTATTTAAGGTGCACTCCACAAGGGAATGATGAGGAAGACGGTTGATTCAATGAATTAGAATCACCTAGGAATTTCATTTTGTTCCCAAACAAAAACAACAGTAGGTTTTGTGAGGAAGTAGAGATATGAGCTTCTCAATTTTCTCATTCTCCTCCAATCCAGATTCATCACATCTAACAACTAGAAATTTTCATTCTAACATTTGTACAACATGCTCCCCAAACCGTCGCTCAGTCACCACTTTCTCATATCGCCAGCCACGCGGAGATGATGGCGCCACTCCCGTGGAGTCCCTCAGACGACTCCTGCGTGCTCCGGGAGTTCACCTCGGCCCAGCTTGTTTCGACGCATTGAGCGCGAGGCTTGTCCAGCGTGCTGGTTTTGATTTCTGCTTCACTACTGGTACCTTCTCGCTCTTTTTCGGCGACCTCAACTAGTGGAGATTTACTAAGATTTTATTTTATTTTAGATAAAATCAGAAGAAGGAACTTAATAGACTGTAAATTAATAGACTATGAATCTACAGTGAATTGGCATGTAAACGTGGGGCTTGATGTTGATGGTCAGGTTTATATTCGTACAGTAAGATTGTACTTGGCTTCTGTTTTTTGTGCTTCATTTGAACCTGATAATGATGTAAGGCGTTAACTTGTGTCAAGAAATTGGTGGCGAGGAAGACGCCTCTTCTGTCTGGATTAGCTGCGTGTGTGCTTATCTTCCCTCAGATATTTATGATGAGTGCACCACACAACATTCTAAACACACCAAAATCCAATACAGCAGTGTGCGTTTTAAAGAGATTTTGGGTTGTGTTTGTGCAGTGCAGATAATTGCACATTTTCTTGATACACGTCGACCATTAATCCTTATATCCTGTTTGCTTCAAAAAATTTGAGTCCATAAAGTGATGGCCGTCCACTACCCACATGTGCTTGATTCTGTAGGTTTTATACATTATACAAGAAATATGGGTGTAATCGAACCGAATCAAGTCGAACACCATCGTACTTAAGTTTGGTTTGTTTAGTATCGAACCGAGTCTCGAGTTTTATTTATCGAATATTTCGAGCTCACGAGCTTATTCGAGCTTTAATCGAACCCAAACAAACTTTCTAAATTTAGATATATGTTTAGAATATTGATTATTTTATTTTAAAAATAAAATATTTTATCCATAATAACACAATATATTTATTGATTTCTTAGAACAAATAAAAATAGTTAGAGATTTAACACAATAATTACTAATTATAGAAAGAAAATAATTATATCTAGTTAATAATTTTATATTTTCAAAGAAAATCAGTTAACGGACTTGTTCACGAGCTAACGAGCCGAATACTATCATGCTCAAGCTTGGTTTGTTTAGCTAACGAGCTTCACTAAACGAACTCGAACGAACTTTTATCGAGCCGAACTCCGAATAGCTCACGAATAGTTTGGCTCATTTACAGCCCTACCCACGTGTGCCTTATTCTGTAGGTTTTATACATTATACAAGAAATAGGTATAACAATTATTAATTTATTATTGGACTAAACTAGCCTTATTTCCTGCTCTTATACTCGTAACATGAAATGATCATATTTTAGGATTTGCAATTTAAAGGACAATTTTAATGCATCCAACTAAATAATAGATTAGTATGTAATCTCATATGGAATAGCATAATCTTTACCAAAGGAAATATATTGGTAGTCTTTAGTTAAGGAATTTCAAACTGAACTTTGTATGCTGATCTACACATTGCACTGCAAAGAACATATGTTGGTAGTCCTACCATTATGAATAGATTAGTTGCATCTGACTAAAAACATGCACTGCAATAATTTAGTCTAATCAATCACTGTTTTGACAGAATTATAGAAAATAAAAAATACTCCATCGGTCCACCAAAATCAATAAAGTTTTAATAAATTGTAATGAGTGTAAAGTAAGTGAGTATATAAAGGTGTTATGTGGATAATAAATGAATATTGAGTGTAAAAAGGTGGACCATATGTGGGTTTTTTTTTTGTAAATAAGTAGATAGATTTAGAGTAAAAATATAAAATTGATGTTTCCAAAAAAGGAAAGTGAACATTTTTCGTGAACGGACCAAAATGGAATTAAATGCACTAATTTAGTGGACGGATGGAGTAATACATTGCACACATTTCCATTTCTGAGATTTTGTTTGTTTATTGTTGCATCTGTCTCTTATTCTCATTCAGCTTAAAATATCAACTTAAATGATAATTTTTTTTTTAATATTTCGAGTATTTTGAGCCCTAGACAATTGACCAGGCTCATTGATATACGTAGAAGCATAAGTCGTCTTACAAAATCATGACAATTCCGGATGTAGACACACATTGTTAGAAGCCATTTTTATGCACTAATTTATCTCGTAAATTAAAGTAAGAATAGCAATCCTGCGGACTAATTATGCGGACTAATGAATAATGACGTAGATTCCGTTTGAGTGATTATCTCCTAAATTCTTCTAAAAATTAATATCATAAATTCACTTTTAATTACTGAAGAGCAAACGTTGCTTCTAATCCGCATCCATTGATTCCGACATTTCTATAATTACGACGTTATATATGCGATATTCTATTTGGAAACGATAATATGGAAATGAATAATAATACTATTCCCCAAACGATTATCCATCTTAATTAAGGAAATATTTTATAAAAAAAAACCCCAAGTATATTAAGAGGGTGTTTGGCTGAGCTTATAAGCTCTTTAAAACAGCTTATAAGCTGTTTAGGAGCTTATAAGCTGTTGCAAAGTGTTTGGCAAAATAAGCTCATAAATGTTTTATATTTGTGAAAATAGCCCAACAAATTTATAAGCTCCCTAAAAATAAGTTGGTCAACCCTAACTTATTTTTTCATAAACTTATAAGCAACTATGAATTTATCAAAATAACCTTATTATAGTTAGTTATTTGCTACACATACGATGATCAAATTCACATCTCGTCAATTTTATCTCTCTAACTATGATTTTCTCTCTTTAACTCACGATTATTTCTCTAGCTTATAGGATCAATTATCCAAACACTTTAACAACTTATAAGCACTTGAGACATTACATCTTATAAGCTCTTGAAACATCTTATAAGCTCTTGGAGCTTATAAGCTCTCTAAAATAAGCTTAGCCAAACACCCCCTAAGTACATTTTTTAATTTTTGGTAAGAGCGCGCGAGAAGATCGTAATTATGGTAAATATACGAGTAAATTAATATTACATGGCCATGCACACTATATAAGAACGTTTGCAACGAGTTCTCGGTAAATACTTGGATAAAGAAATAACTCATATCGATCACCATGATGTTCATTTCTAACAACTATAGTCGTTACGTTATTTTATTAATTTTGTTTGTGTCAAACGACTTATGCTTTTGCATGACAAAGGAATTAGTGAATACTACACTAGCTGGTGGTTTCTTACCAGCCGTCGCAACGTGGTACGGCAGTCCCACCGGACCAGGAAGTGGTAATAAATCCTATGTGAATTTTGTAGTAACATTTAAACATTTATTGTAAGTGAAACATATCATGTGAAGTTAATTTGTTTTTGTATAGGTGGAGCTTGTGGTTTTGAGAATGATGTAATTAATGCTCCCTACTTTGGTATGATTTCTGCCGGAAACAAAAATTTATTTAGATCCGGAGCTGGTTGTGGGACTTGTTACACGGTATTATTATTTTTATATTTATTTATATAAGTTCGATAATTATATATTGTGATTATAATTTTGTTATATTTTTGTAGATATATTGCACAGAAAATCAAGCTTGCTCAAGAAGGCCCATAAGTGTAACAATTACAGATGAGTGCCCCGGCGCCTGTAACAATGAGCCTTTTCACTTTGATTTAAGTGGAAAAGCCTTTGGTTCTTTAGCAAAACCTGGCCAGGCTGACGTTTTAAGGAAAGCCGGAAGGATCAATGTCCAATATTCAAGGCATCTCTCTCTCTCACACACACACTCACACACAATTCGTTTGTTTTGATATCGTGGGGAACCAATCTCCAGCACGACTGGTTAACCTAACATACATTAGACTGCAAACTACGTAGGATATGTAAACCACATTTGAAAAAATCAATTGTGACAGAACCGACTTTACTATTTAGCCAACACACAATTTTTTGATGTGACATGAATTTGTACTTGCATACATGCAGGATAAATTGCGCTTACAAGTCAAAAATAGCATTTAAGATCGACGCAGGTTCGAACAAGTTCTATCTATCATTTGCAGTAGAGAATGTCAACGGGGACGGCGAGATTGGTCGAGTGGAGATACAGCCCGGAGGTGGAAAATCGTGGGTGCCTATGCAACGTGTTTTTGGGCAAACATGGAAATTTGATGTACCTAATGGAGTCATTGGTCCCTATTCAGTTAGGTTAACCGGTCGCGGTGCAAGATCGATCGTAGCACTAAGAGTGATTCCGGCGAATTGGGCGCCTCGCCAAACATATTATTCAACTGTTAACTTTGCTTGATGATCTGGGATTGATCCTCAGGATTTTCACCGACGTTTGATGCATACGCATGCATCCGTTTAACGGTGGAACTGTGAATTCGTGATTAGGAGATCTTGGGTTTTTAGTTCTACGGGTTGTTGCAATAATATCTTTTCGGAATAATAATTATTTACTTTGCCGTCAAAATGTATTGGTCTGTGTTCTCTCTTGGCAATAAAAAAGATCCCGAACTAAATCATAAAATATTATAAACGTAGTTAGTTAATGTCTAGGTTTTTCTAATACGTACAGAAATGAGTAAACTATATTTAGAAAAAAATAAGTACCTTCTTACTACAAGGATTAAAAAAATCTTTTAAAAAAGATATTCAACGCTGTGGAAGTACCTTATATTGCAAAATAATGTTTTGTGTTTTTTTAGCTCCGTTTTCCCAAAATGTTCAAATGAAATGAAGGTCTTTATGATTATTGTTATGCGAAAATGGACTTTATCTGGTTGGCTTTCCAACTATGCATATAAGAATTCAGATAATGTGTTTTACTAACTTCATTATCAGGATTAGGGTATATATATATATATATAGGGGCTGGATCCAGTAAGAACTCATATTTTTTGAGAACTTGAAAACCATGCATAAGACTTTGAAGATAATGCACAAAATGATATAAAATTATGCATAACGAAAACTTTCTAAAATTGTTGCACAACAAAATAATTTTAGAAAGTTTTCGATTATGCATAAATTTATACCGCTTTTGCATCATATTCAACGCCTTATGCATGGTTCTCGTAGTAGTCAAAAAGATGTATTCTCATTTGATCCACTCCTATATATATATATATATATATATATATATATATATATATATAGAGAGAGAGAGAGAGAGAGGGAGATCATATGAGAATAGATATATTTGTGAGAAATGAGAATAAATCTAAACCATTGATTTCAGTAAATCAATGGACAAGATTTATATTTGTTGTGCTACAAAATATAATTATTTGTGCTATGAAAAAAAATCTGTGTATTAAATAAAGGTTAATTAAGTAATTACAACTTTTACTAATCGGTTTTTTTCCTTATTTTTAGGCACCACACGGTTTATATACCTATAAATAGGGATTTGTTATATCTTATCATTTAAATATCTATCTTCAACATTATTTATGTTTCACTAATTACTATATACAAAATTATTGAAGATACAAACGAACCAATCCATGAAGAATTTAGGTACATAATATATATATTGTTTCATACGTATGGTTAATTACATTGCATTGGTAGAAGCATTTTATTGCATATTTTTTATTAAATATTGCACATAACACTAAGATTTATTGATTTTCAGTTTCAGTTTTTTTCAATGTGATAAATGTTGCAGCATTATTGACTTATGTGGTAGATTACATTGCATTCGTAGAAGCGTTTTATTGCATATTTTTTATTAAATGTTGCACATAACACTAAGATTTATTGATTTTCAGTTTCAGTTTTTTTCAATGTGATAAATGTTGCAACATTATTGATTTATGTGGTAGATTATATTGCATTGGTAGAAGCGTTCTATTGCATATATTTTATTTAATGTTGCACATAACACTAAGATTTGTTGAATTTGCAATATTTTATTACCTACATTTAAGGGATTTGGCATATTGAAGATGAAGAGATGGATCGAAAATTGGGGAGTGAGGAAGAGGATAATGAATTTTTTTATTTAAAATACCTAATCTACCCTCTGTCGATTTTTTTGTTATAAAATACAACATAAATCAGATTAAATATTACTATTAATCTCCACCATTGATTAGGAAAAAATATATGGATATGATATATTCTTATTTCTTACACTTATTTTCATTCCAACAGGAACCACACCCTATATATATATATATATATATATATATATATATATATATATATACTCTGATTTAAACAATGTTTTTAGTTGGTCATCAATGACTCTATGTCAGACTAGATTCTTGGTTGATTATCAAATCACCACTTGGATAAGATTCCACAATAATTCAGGGTTTTGGTAAGTGATAAATCTAGTGTATGGTAGCGCCGATTAGGGTTTAGACCGGTTGGGGTTTAGGGTGGGCCTCGCTTAACCGCTGGTCAAGATTAAGTCGCCCAACTCGTTTGGGCTGTCGATGGGCCCGAGCGGTTGGGCCATATCCCATCATAGCCCCCCCGAATAGTCGAGTACCAACCATGCCGAGGTGAAGTGAAGAATGCGCTTTGCCGAGGTGGGATGTTGCTCGGCTGAGGTTGTAGTCGAAGGTTTTTCGATCCCTTTGATGTCAGGGTTTGTTTTGACGATCTCGGTTCGAACTGAGTTGGGCAGTTTGCCGTTCTGGGCATGCATCGCTTGTCGAAGACCGAACTGGAGTCGCCTATCGTTGGACAAAGATGTTCGGCAAAAGGATGTCGAAGTCCGACCTGGATAGCGACACCTGCATAGGTAACACCGAGGTCCGATCTGGATAGAGATATCCTTCTGGATGATACCGAGGTCCGACTTGAGACGTTTGATTGTTTTCCCAAGGTCTGAACTGGGCGAGGCGACCTGCCTTTCCTGGCGGGAACACATGGACTGGAGCCATTCGTTGCTGTACAGAATGTCCGTTGGAAGGATGTCGAGGTCAGACCTGAATTCTCTGATGGCAGGGGGCGATGTCCAAATTCCTATTTGCCAATTTACCCCAAACTCTATTAGGTCAGTAGTGGGGATGGGGATTTCCTGCTACGGCATAGCCAAGGAGTTTTCTTTCGAAGTTCTGATGCGCTTCTTCAGCGTCAAGACCACGGGGGGTGTGTATTATTTTTCACCTCGGCAGCCATTTAGGGTTGCTGCCCCTTCTAAAGTGTCGCAGTGGCAAAGTAAGTACTTCCTCTTGCGGGCTGACGGGCGCCCGATGTACGAGTGGGGGTTAGGTAGGATGAAGGATCTTAAAGTGGAACCCCTCGGATTCGTAGAAGACCAGCTCAACACACTTTGAGTAATATGCCAGGTTCGGGGGATAAGTGCACCGGATAGGTGAGCAAGCTTATAGGCCCCTTTGCCGAGGTCCTCGTGAACGCGGTATGGACCTTCCCATGTCGGATTTAGCTTGTTAAGACGCTCGGCTCTACTGGCTTCATTATTTCGTAGGACGAGGTCGCCTACTTGGAGCGTGGAGGCCTTTACCCTTTTGTTGTAGTACCGTGCGACCTGGCACTTGTATTTGGCTTCGTTTATGAAGGCGAGCTCGCGTTTCTCCTCGAGAGTATCAAGGTTGACACGCAGGTCTTCCTCGTTCCCGCTCTGGTCGAAGTGAAGAGTGCGCGGGCTCGGTGCACCGATCTCAGCCGGTATGACAGCCTCGGTCCCGTAGACCAAGCTGAAGGGGGTTTCTCCGTGCGAAGTCCGAGGTGTTGTCCTGTAGGACCAGAGGACTTGAGGGAGATTTTCAACCCAATCACCCTTAGCTCGGTCTAACCTCTTTTTCAATCCTTGTATGATCATGCGGTTCGTCACCTCGGTCTGACCATTTGCCTGCGGGTGTGCGACCGAGGTGAAACGTTGCTCGATCTGGAGCTCTTCACACCATTCCTTGAAAGTTTTGTCGACGAACTGGGTGCCGTTGTCCGAGACCAAAATATGCGGTATGCCGAAGCGGCAAACTATGTTTTTCCACACGAAGGTCTGAATCCTCCTGCTTGTGAGGCTCGAAAGTGGCTCAGCTTCGACCCATTTTGTGAAGTAGTCTACAGCTACGACTAAGTATCGAAGCTGACCTGGTGCTCGGTCAAACGGACCAACGATGTCGATCCCCCACTGCATGAAAGGCCACGGACTCGTAGTCGCTTAGATCGGTCTGGGGTAGCTTCGATCGTGGAGCGAAGGCGGCACTGGACACTTTTGACGAGCTCGGCCGAATCTTGGATGAGGGTGGGCCAGTAATATCCCGACCTCAGCGACTTCTTTGAGAGAGCTCGTGACCCGATGTGACTTCCACAAGACCATCCGTGAATCTCATTGAGCACGAGTCGGCTTCTTCTAACGCGAAGTCGAGAGGCCCGTCATCGGTGGTTTAGATTGTCGACCTTCTTGGGGCTTGGCGATTATTTCGCCTCGCCTTTTTCTTCGGGCGCGCTCGGCGATCGTGAGCCGCCTTCTCTTCTTGCGTCGGTTTCACTATATGATAGAAGAAAGTCGCGTTAGCACAACAAAATCAGTTATAAGGAGAAGAAGAAGGCGCCACTTGGCCGGACATTGACCACAGGGGCTCCGACCTATGAGCGCTCGGTCAGGCCTTATTCAGGTCGCCCTCGGTGAAGTCTCCATAGGATTCACCGAGGACCACCGAATAAGGCTGATCGAGCGCTCATAGGTCGGGCGCCCTGTGGTCGAGGTCCGGCGAGGGCGCCTTCTTCTTACCCTTATAAATCGATTTTGTGCTAACGCGAAGTTTCTTCGTCATATAGTGAAACCGACGCAGAAGAGAAGGGCTCACGATCGCCGAGCAAGGCGCCCAAGAAAAGGCGAGGCGAATCGAATCGCCAAGCCCGGAAGGTCGACAATCTAACTGATGACGGCTCTATCGGTCGAGCCTCGCCGAGACGCAGACTCAGGCCCGCATCGAATATGAGGTGCCGGGCTCAAGCTCGGACGTAACCCTCACCAAGGTATAAATATCTTCCACGTCTGGCTTTATCTGCTCTGTGGTCTGTACTAACTTGTGTTGCCTTTTCTAGGATGCGGGTTCGGTGATCGGGATCCTGCAACGTGCTGCTGGGGACCTGCAGCTTGCCACCGGGTTCATCGCTGAGAGCTCAGCCCGGTATGAGGCGCTGGGGCGGGAGCTTGCTGCAGCGCGGGCGGACGCTGATGCCGCCGTGGCCGTCGTGAGGGCGGAGGCTGACGCCGCGAGGGCTGCTGCTGAGATCGCCCTGAAGAAGAGGGCTTGGGCTCTGGAGGTTGCTCGAGGCGAGCTCAAGGAGGCACGCGAGGAGGCGGCCGGGGCGAAGAAGGAGCTCGCGGACGAGAGGAGTGCTAGGCTGGCCGATCAGGGGCCAATGTTGAGGGCCTTCGCCAGCAAGCTCGTCGAGTCGGAGAGCTTCTCGGCCTTCATCGCCGACCTGGCCGCCGTACTCAAGCCCAAGGTGGTGTCTGACCATCTGGAGGAGTTGGCGGCCGTCATGCCTGATTTTGACAAGGTCAAGCATGGTTGGGTCGAGGTCGCCACTCGGGAGCTGAATAAGGCTTACGCCCGGGTGATCTCCGGGGTCGGGTCCTTCCCGTGCTAGAGGCTTTGGCAGCCAACTCCTCCCTTCTGACGGCGGAGGCCGTTGCTCAGTGCAAGGAGAACGAAGATCCTGAACTCCAGGAGCTTCTTGCTGAGGTGCGAGCCGAAGCCGAGGAGGAGGAGCCGAGCTCCGAGCTTCCTTCCGAAGGTGGTCAACCGCAGCAGCAGCAAGGGTAGCAGGAGCCCGGCGAGCTCGGCATAGAGGCTGAGGTCAGTGGACCTGATGTAATAGGTTGAATTGCCGGGGTCGATAGGATCCTGAGCCCTTGTAAAAGTTTCCCGCTTTTTGAATAATAAAATTTACAACCTTCTGAAACGTGTGTTGTCCCCTTATTTATAGCACTCCACATTTCGATACTTTGGACTTGATCATGAATTGCTGACCAAGCTAAAAGAGGTCCGAGGTGCCTTGGCTGAGAAGGACGAAGAGGTGTCGCTTTGGAGGAGCCGGTCTGCCGAACTGACCCAGGCTTTGGCCAGCATGGACGTCAGCTCGGCGTCGTCTGCCGATCTGAAGAAGAAGTTACAAGAGGCCGATCGAGAAGTGGCCCGCCTCCTGGCTGAGAACGAGGCTCTAAAGCTAAGGATCATACATCTCGAAGTCCAGGGGGCGGACTTATCCGCCAATGTGATCCAAGGATGCCTGATACAATGTGAGGAGCAGCTCGAGCTGACGACGGAGAAGCTAGCTCGGATCTCGGAGGAGCACGCCGAGTATGAAAAGGTGATCCACCGATCTGGTGGAGTTACCATATCAGAAGCCGATGATCGAGTCCAGAGCTTGCTCGCCGAGGGCATGGTGCTGAAGGACGAAGTGGGGCCCAATAGCAAAAGTTTTAAAGACTGCCTAGAGTCCATTGTGAAGTACATCCGGTTATACGAGCTCGTCCGCAGGCGACGCATGCCCCAGCTCGTCAGCGAATCCGCAGCCGACCCTAGTGACGTGATAATCGAAGAATCCGAGGAGGGCGGCTATGTTGATCATGCCGAGGTGCTCCGGTTGCTAGTCCCGACCGAGAGGAGAGCGCCTAGGGGGCGGTCGTCGGCAGGCGGGAAGCGCCCCAGGACTTCAGGTCGGCGTGGAAGGGCGGTAGGTCGGGGGCGAGGTCGTGATCCTGGCCCGACGTCAAGTTCAAGGGGCCGAGGTGTGACCTCGGGTGCAGGAATGCCCCCTTCAGGTCGGAACCCATCTGTGCCGGCTCAGAGTGCACCCGGAGCAAGCCGTGGTGGTGCCGACCTCATTGATTGGGTGGAGGGCACCGAGTTCGTTCTGGGTATTCATCGCCGACCCGAGATTTTGTTCGAATCGTGCAGCTTCATGAGTCCCAATGAGGTGGAGCTCGGAAGCCCGAATGAGGTGTATATAGCTAGACTTTGTATTTAGTCGTAAATGTATTTAGGCGTGTATCAAGTGTATATTTTCCCTCGAGAGGTACAAATATAGCTTAGGACTTGGTTTTAGTCGTAAATGTATTTAGATCGTATCTGAGTGTATATCTTCCCAAATAAAGGGGTGTAATTTGTCGAGATCCAATGTGGACGCCGTTTGCATGTAGATGTTTCAACTTAATGAGTAATCAGATGCGTGCATGTAGGCGCTCAATTTAATGAGTAGTTTGTATGCCTTGCACCGAGACGTTCAATTCAATGAGTAATCTGCGAGTGCGGCGCGCGCTTAGTCGAGTACCCTACTTAGTGGGTTTGTCATCTTCGTAAGGGCGTCCCCTTGTGAAGGTTAATTGTGTTTTATCCGAATGGATGTTCACATAAATATAAGATGAGACGAAGTGAAATACTTATTCAGAAAAACAAATGTTTTATTGAGAAGTAAATAACATCCCACATCGGCAAAGCGCATTCTTCACTTCACCTCGGCATGGTTGGTACTCGACTATTCGGGGGGAGGGGGCTATGATGGGATATGGCCCAACCGCTCAGGCCCACTGACAGGCGCCTGACTTAATAACGGCCCACGCGGTTAAGCCAAGGGCCCAGCCCCTAAACCCTAACCAGCGTCTAAACCCTAATCAGCCGCTACCCTACACAGAAGGCGAAGAGTCCCTACATGCGAGAGGAAGAGTCCCTACATGGGAGGGGATCAGATCCCACCCAGATCCCGCCAATAGGGGGATTGGGCACGTCTTTAGGGGTTGTCAGATATGTATAAATAGGAGTTAGATCGAAGGAAAAAGGGTTAGCAACTTATTGAATACTAAGAGCTTTTAGCTACACTCACTGTAACCGAATCATAGTGAAAGTATTGAGGAATCACTCCTCCGTGGACGTAGATCTTATTCTCGATCGAACCACGTAAAAGTCTTGGTGTTCTTTACTGCTTTACACAAATCTCGTATATTAACATACACTAGATTTATCAGTAAGTCTCAAACTTTAGTGACACCATACAAATCAATTATAATAGGGCAGGACACACCAGTGACCTACTTATAAACAAGAACTTCCAAAGAACATAACTTTGGGTGACTGTTCAATGATGGTACGGATTGGGCTTGTCCGATTAAGGTAAAATTCAAGTTTAAACCCGAATTGGCCAACTTAAGGATTTTTTGAGTTGATTGGGTGGTTCGTTGAACCTCTGTGACTCGATCACTTGGGCAATGTCTCACAATGATTTTGGGATTGTGGTCAAGTTTTCAAATTTCAACAACACCGTATGAGTTAATTTTGATGGGTTGGGACACCCTACATGAACTTCATAGTTTTTTTTTATCATTAAATACAAAACTTTTAGGTGACATGAACTTCATACCTTTAACCTCGTACATTAACCACTCTGGTCAACACACGCATACCGAACTTTATAGTTTTCGTATTTGGTAAAACGAGTATATAGCAAATCTAGTGAAATTTGTGACTTCGGAATTTGTGCGTAACCATGGTTAAGAAAATAATATAATTATATTATTATTATTATTATTATTATTATTAATGAAATTTAAAAATATTCTGAAAAAGAAAAATTAAGGTGCACTCTGCAAGGGAATGAATGAATGATGAGGAGGACGCTTGATTCAATGAATTAGAATCACCTAGGAATTTCCCTTTGTTCCCAAACAAAAACAGCAGTAGGTTTTGTGAGGAAGTAGAGATATGAGCTTCTCAATTTTCTCATTCTCCTCCAATCCAGATTCATTACATCTAACAACTAGAAATTTTCATTCTAACATTTGTACAACATGCTCCTCAAACCGTCGCTCAGTCACCACCTTCTCATATCGCCAGCCGCGCGGAGATGATGGCGCCACCCCCGTGGAGTCCCTCAGACGACTCCTGCGTGCTCCGGGAGTTCACCTCGGCCCAGCTTGTTTCGACGCATTGAGCGCGAGGCTTGTCCAGCGTGCTGGTTTTGATTTCTGCTTCACTACTGGTATCTTCTCACTCTTTTTCGGCGACCTCAACCAGTGGAGATTTACTAAGATTTGTATTTTATTTTATTTTAGATAAAATTAGAAGAAGGAACTTAATAGACTGCAAATTAATAGACTATGAATCTACAGTGAATTGGCATGTAAACGTGGGGCTTGATGTTGATGGTCATGTTTATATTCGTACAGAAACATTGTATTTGGCTTGTGTTTTTTGTGCTTCACCGTAGTAGCTTCATTTGAACCTGATATTGATGTAAGCCGTTAACTTGTGTCAAGAAATTGGTGGCGAGGAAGACGCCTCTTCTGTCTGAATTAGCTGCGTGTGTGCTTATCTTCCCTCAGATATTTATGATGAGTGCACCGCACAACATTTTAAACACACCAAAATCCTTAAAGAGATTTTGGGTTGTGTTTGTGCAGTGCAGATAATTGCACATTTTCTTGATACACGTCAACCATTAAACCTTTAGAGGTTCTGCTCTCCATGTTTTTGCATGTTCTAAAGGATGTAGCATGTGGATTTTGTGAACAATGGATGTAAGGGGAGGAAACATGAGGCTGTTGTATAATTATGATTGTGGAGTTAGAGTTCCTTTTCTACTCTTGATAAGAGGTTGATAGATACCTATGATAACCTTATATCTTGTTTGCTTCAATAAAAATTGAGTCCATAAAGTGATGGCCATCCACTACCCACATATGCTTGATTCTGTAGGTTTTATACATTATACAAGAAACAGTTATAACAAATATTAATTTATTATTGGACTAAACTAGCCTTATTTCCTGCCCTTATACTCGTAACATGAAATGATATTTTAGGATTTGCAATTTAAAGGACAATTTTAATGCATCCAGTGATCCAACCAAATAATAGATTAAGTATGTATATAAAGTGCATCTTAGTCAAACATATCAAGTTATCTCATAGTTCTCTATGGAATAGCATAATCTTTACCAAAGGAAATATATTGGTAGTCTTTAGTTAAGGAATTTCAAACTGAACTTTGTATGCTGATCTACACATTGTACTGCAAAGGACATATGTTGGTAGTCCTACCATTATGATTTATGAATAGATTAGTTGCACTGCAATGATGTTAGTCTCATCAATCACTGTTTTGACAAAATTATAGAAAATAAAAGTAATACCTTGCACATATTTCCATTTCTGAGATTTTGTTTGTTTATTGTTGCATCTTTCTCATTATTCTCATTCAGCTTGAAATATCAACTAATGATAAAAACTTAATTGGCTGTGTCTTTTCCTGTTAGCAACTAATGCTGCTTCTTTTTTTACAAACATATTAGTCTCCTGTTTATCTGATTGATCAACTTTACAAGCTTGGTTTCTCTTTTTGTAACCTGCTTACTAGCATAAAGTTATGTAATAATTTCAACGGTCCTTAGGGTTTGGAATATCAGCTTCTCGGTTAGGATTACCAGACACCGGGCTTGTCTCTTATGGAGAGATGGTGGATCAAGGACAACAAATAACCGGGGCTGTGTCCATCCCCATCATTGGTGATGCAGACAATGGGTATGGTAATCCTATGAATGTTAAAAGGACCGTTAGAGGGTATATTCGAGCTGGCTTTGCTGGATTAATTCTTGAAGATCAGGTTTGTATTGCTTAAGAAATTCCTTGTTCACATTTTATCTATTATCTATATATATCGTATATTCTTGTACAGAATTTACCGTTTGGGTGGTCTCTGAATAGGTGTTTTCTAATGGGTGGCTGACTATAATTTTGCCACTTTGGGAGCATCTTCACGTTGAGGCTGATACTAACTATTATCATGTATAACTGATGCTATATGCATTTGTATATATAGATGTTTGCTTTGTATAGTTTCGCATCAATGGTCTATTACTACAAATTTATATGACTTTATGTGAGATCTACCTTTATTGTGAATTATTTGATCTTCTCAAGGTTTCTCCAAAAGCGTGTGGTCATACACAAGGGCGCGAAGTTGTATCTAGAGAGGAGGCAATAATGAGAATAAAAGCAGCTGTTGATGCTCGTAAGGAGAGTGGTTCTGACATTGTCATAGTGGCACGAACTGATTCTCGTCAAGCTGTGTCCTTAGAAGAGTCTCTTTGGAGGGCACGCGCTCTTGGTAATGCTGGAGCTGATGTGTTGTTTATTGATGCTCTTGCTTCAAAAGAAGAGATGGGAGCCTTCTGTGACGTGTGTCCCCAAGTCCCAAAAATGGTAATTCACTTTATATTCAAACCCTTTCACGTCATAAAATTCAACAATGACGAAGACATCCATCATCAGTAAAGTGAAATTCTTCATCTTCATCCACACATTCTTATGAAATTTTGGTGTGCCAAGGGTAATGCTTATGTAGAATTTTGCTATGTTTGGGACTTTTTTTAGGTATAACTTTCAGTCGCTATTTATAACCTCTCAATTGATGAAGGATCAAGAGGTCAAACTCGGAAGTGAAAAATTAAAATATTTCTACACTTCAACGACCCTTTCTTACAGTTACTATTTTTGTCTTAAACAAGCATATAAATGTATATGCTTGCTGGGCTTAATGATTTTGCTACTCCTTTTTTGGCCATTTCCCTGTGTTGTTCTTAATACATCTACTACTTCTCTCTTTGTTAGATTATATTCTTACTAATTTATGAGCAAACTGTTTCTTCCCCTCCGTTCAACTAGATATTCATAATGGTAGGGATCCCCTTCTCAGTTGTCACATAATTTATGTTAGGTTAACTGACCTCTGATTCTACATGTAATTATCCTTGATCAGTGAAGCAATTTAGTTGAGATCTTTTGGTACCTCAATGGGAAAATCCTTTCAAGCACAATCAAACAATATGGGATGTATAGCACTATAGCTAAGAAAGAATGTATGCATGTGGGCACTGGGCAGCTTTTCAGACTAAGTTGTCATATTTCCATTTTTATGTAATGATTAATTTACTAGTTTACCTTGTTTAAGGAGTCTTTAGTTATAAAATGAGACTTAGTGTTAGGGTTAACACTACGGGATGATGTACGCAAAAGACAAATGCTCTTCAACAAAAATGGAAATCTATTGGAAAATAAATAATCAATAACAATATGAAAGTCTGCCTCATGAAACATGAAAAAGCTTACCACTTCAAATGTGTGAAGAATTATTAGTTGTTCCTCTTCTATTTCACCCTTTGTTTCTTGAACATTTGAACATCTTCGTTCTCCTTTTTTCACATTAGTTTAAATATGGATCAGTGAATAGCAAACCTTAATTTTTAGCCATCAATTCAAATAATAAAAACTAAGGAAGAGGAGGGGGTGAGGAAATTATTGATCTTCAGTCAAGTATTCATGTCAGGGCCATGACCTATCAGCTGCTTTGTCTTCATTCTTGCCTGCATCCCATTTTTTATGTTTCCCATCTCAAACCAATGGCTGTTAATCATCCGGTTGAGGCTAGTTAGCAAAGGAGTTTGTGATTGACTGATCCCGAATTTAAGATAGGTGGGTCTAGCATGGTGATGACCAGATTCAGCAGCTGTTAGTTTAGTGGAAAGGCAAGGATGAGGATGAGGCTGCATGGGTTGAGAAGGTGGAGCTAGTGGGGCAATTTCCAGTTTCCTGAATTGCACCTTGAGGAGATGGCTGTTTGGAAGGAGGGAGGAATTGTTACACCTAGAGTTTATTCGAGAAGGGGAAAGGCATGAGTTTACCCGCCCCTAGCTCGTGGTTTTGAGGTTTGTTCCTTTTTTCGAGTTTTGGTTATTTTGATTATTTGAGTTAGTTATTTTAGTAATGGGTTGTGAGCTCCTTTCATGAGATTCATATGCCTCATCAGAATACAAGGGAGACTTAGTCTAGGATTTATCTTTGTTCTTTGACCAGAATGGTGCAAATCACTTGAGTAGCAGTGAGTACCTCTTCTGATTGTTTCTGTTACTTGGGGTATTGCTTATTCAGTTATAATTCTATTTTGGTTTTAGTTTTTGTGTTGAATTCTCCTTTCCTCTAACAACCTAAATGCTTGATTAATGTGGGGCTAGCAATAAATTTTTATATATACTGCACTCTTGACAATATGAAAATAGAGTCAACACTCATGGCCACATAGGGTCAATTGGTTGCTAGTTTTCAGATTTTAAATATCATTGATGAAATGATCTGGCATATTGGGTCTTCCAAATTATATTTTTAACTAGTGGACCTAAATTATTGATTCTGGAATATGTTAAAGTAAAGGAGAATTCAACTCAAGAACTAGAATCAAATAGAAATCTAATTGAATAAACACTATCCAAAGTAACAAGAAGAACAATCAAAAGAGAGCTTCTCTTCTGCCCAAGTTCTGTAAATCCCATACGGGTCTTTCTCGTAAGGAGAAAGACTTCGTTTATTCTAATGATCCTGCTGAGCCTGCGAAAGGTGCCCGCAGACCATAACAAACATAACGAACTCAATTAAAAGAACTAACTAAAATAACAGCAAAAGGGCCGAGCCCAAACTAATGCACGAGGCTATGATCAGGCATGAAAGTCTCTGGTACTGGCAATGGGAGTTCAACTCAAGAAATAGAATGAAATAGGAATTTTAAATGTATAAACACTCTCCAAAGAAACAAAAGAACAATCAGAAAGAGGGCTTCTCTTATGCCCAAAAGACCAAGTGCCATAAATCCTGGGAGTCTTTCTCGTAAGACGAGAATCTCTTTTTATGATCCTGCAGAGCCTGCAGTCCATAACAAACATAACTAACTCAATTAAAAGAACTAACTAAAACATGCACGGCTATGCTCGTGTCTTGGTCCTTCACTCCTTCTAGTAGATCAAGTTTGAAAGTCCCTAGTATTGGCATTTCCCTGCCCAACCTTTCAGTAGATCAAGTGCGATCCTTTTACGATGGTGCACGCTCCATATATCAATTTAAGTCCATAATAATTATAATTGCAAGTCAACTCTAGTTTAAAAGTCATTTGATTTCCTGCTATTTTCGTCATCTGCGTGAATCAAAGTTATCACTAGCTTAGAAGTTGAACCTCCATCCCATATTCGCTTTTTTTTCTTGAATTGATTTCTATTCTCATCTCCCTTTAATTACTGAACCGCCAAGTTGTGCTACATTTGTGGCTTATATTGTGATTCATAGCTGTTTCTGGAAGAATAGACAAACAATTGCCACTAACAATCGTATGTAACTGCTTATGTGTTGTCTTTCCAACTGTTGATTTTCAAGCCATTAATGTCCACTTGTTCATTTCAAATATTGACTTCTGGTTATTGTTCTGATCAAGGTTTAAATATACGTTTTAAGCACCGAGGCGTTTTCCAATAGCACAGCGAGGCGTAAGCCTCGAGGCGGTCCGAGGCGTAAATCACAAAAACACATAAAAATTATAACTAATATAAAAGAACACATAAAAACATAACAAATATATTACAAGACATAAAAAAACATAAGTTTATAATTAAATACTTATGAATCTTTTAAAATCTTAAACTCAAGTTCAATAATTATTCACCGTAATCAAAAGTATAAGAAGCGAGACTATGTAGACAACTTCAACCTCAGTTGTGACAACTAAATACATAAGTAATTAAAATTACTTGGTGACTAAAATAATAAAGCCGAATCGCAAATAAAGGCGTAACAACAAAGACAGTTTGAAATCGAGAGGGAGAAAAGAGACCGCCGAGAGAGAGAGAGAGAGAGAGAGAGCGAGTGAAGATCCGAAAAAGCGAAAGAGAGAGAGAGAGATAGAGTGCGGAGAAATTAGGTCTTAATTCAATCAATTAAGGCTATTTTTCTTAACCCATTAAAAATAGGTCTTAATTCAATCAATTAAGGCTATTTTTCTTAACCCATTAGAAATTATCAAAAAATAATAAAAGCCCATGCAAAAACATAATAAAAATACAAAAAACTAGAATAAAAAAATGAAATTTGGATGATAAAGTGAGGCATCCGCCTCAGACCGCCTCGATCTGCCTCGCCGCCTCGGTGCGCCTCGGGCTGGTTGAGGCGTCCTCCTCTTGGACAACAGGTGAGGCGCCGCCTCGAAGGCGATTTCCAACCGCCTCGACCGAGGCACGCCTCGAGGCGAGCCTCACTAGCGCCTTTTTAAACCATGGTTCTGATTTCTCATTTCTTTTAGTAAATGACTGAGTTTTGAACGGCTATGAATTGCACTCTTATGTAATAAATCATCCTCAGGCCAATATGCTTGAAGGGGGTGGGAAGACACCTATACTCAGTCCTATCGAGTTGGCTGATATAGGATACAAACTTGTGGCATATCCTTTGTCTTTGATGGGTGTTTCAATCCGTGCAATGCAGGTATTTATTTTCTTTCATATCTTTTTATTTGTAAAATCTTGATCTAAAATGATAACTTGTGTTTGAGTATCTTTGATGTGGGTCATCTTAGCTTGAGTGAATGGAATCAAAATGATGTTGTTTTGATTGCCGACTCAGTTTTAATTTTGCCAAGTCAGAATCAATTTCGGAATAATTTAATTCTGAGGGGAAAAATCAGACAAATCGAAAATTTGTGTATTTGAGTTCAGGAGAAAAAGATTATTTGCAAAACCAGAAACACTCAAATTTCGTGAATTACAGGCTAATATCCCTTTATTTAATCCTTTTTATACTCTGCTCATAAGTCATAACTGATAATGCAATCTTTAGGACAAAAGGATGCATCGGGTAATCACAGCGTACAGAAAAAATCAGTAGCTATGAAATTCATCTCCCTCAGCTGCCAACACAATTGATTTAGTTTTATATGGTTGCCATTAATATAACTTTTACTTTCTCCATCTAACCGACTGGTATATTTGTTCTTCTTGTATTCTCACTATTATGCAATAATTGGCTCCCTAACAAGAACTGGCAGGTTTTGACAGCATATACCAGTAGAAACTAGAATGTCATTTCACAGTTTTCTCATAAGATCTGGTAGATTTCAACAGCATATTCTATTGAAAAGCTATTTCCCAGTTTTCTCTGTTGACATGATTTAATTTGGTAACAATCCGGGCTGAGTTTCGTTTCACTGCCTACTTTATTTGATTTTGTAAATGTTGTGTGTATTTCTGATTTAATTGGGATTTAGGACGCCTTGTTGGCGATTAAAGGAGGCCGGATGCCCCCTCCAGGAAGCATGCCTTCCTTTGAAGAGATTAAGGAAATCTTGGGCTTCAATGAATATTATGAAGAAGAGATGCGATACAGCACCAAGTCTAACCAACCTCACGCACAAAAGGGTAAGAATTGATAATCAGTCTGCCAAAAGTATCTCTCCTACTGGAAATTTAATACCTAGTGGATCATTTACTTTTAGCATCCCAATGTTTGAATTTTGAACTTTTTTCTAATCAGACATAATGAGTGGTTTGGGGAAACTCATTGTCTGATGAACTTTTTGATATTATTGGGAGGTTTCAGAAGTTTACCGGAAGAGCTGACAAGACTGATCATTATTTTTTTATAATCTGCATTAAACTTGTGAAATCTTTTCCAATGACAATTTACCATATCCAACTTAACAGTTCATTCTCATCCATTGATTAGCAAATTCATATGACCATGGTGACATGAAGACACTTTTGATTGCTGAACTTTGTATGTTCCAGGTTATACCTCTACAAGTAACTCTTCTTACAACATACAGCAGAGTGCCCAAAATGACCCAGAAAGAAAGAGTGCACAAAACCCCAATGTGGAAGTAGTGATCCCTGAGATATACAATTCAAGGGGTTCATTCTCTGGCATTTGGTCACGAAAACTGAGAGTCAAAATAACTGGTCGAGATGGGTCTGAAAGACTTGATGTCCGAGTACCTGTAAGTTCTATGTTCTCTTTCAACGAAATATCATCGGAATGTGCGAGCATTTTGCTTCTGTATAGGCTAATGCCCATAAAAGTAAAAAACTTAAAATCAATGGTTGATTGTTTCACCTACATCAAGTCCCTGGAACCTACTTTTTAAAAAAGTGAATCATGAAAGTTGTAGTTGCTGCCCTTGATTATATCCATGGATACATTCAAACTTTAGAAAATCTCATTCAGACTAGATTATACATTTCAGGCTTCCTGACTAAAATTAGCTCGTAATTGATGATGTTTTATCATGGTTGAAGCTGGCTTGATCTTTTCAAGTTTGAATTCGTCATCCATTTAAGAGTTTACATATAGAAATGTATATCAAACTCCCTTTTCCTACTTGTTCTATTACTGATGGATAGTAATACATTATGAAATGTTCGACCACTTTCATTTAGGTTTTGGATAGTTTCAAGTTTCAACATGTTTCATAGTTGAAAAAAAAAAACCTACAGTGACAAGTTCAAAGGGGATGTTTGGTGTGATTTTCAGTTTCAGTTTCCAATTCTCTGCATCTCTAAATTCTAATAAAATTTGCGAAGCACATTAGTTTTTGAGTTTTTGAAGAAAGGGTAATGATTATGGTATGATGAATGATTTGATATTTTAAAGTTACAAGTGAAATACTCATCTACTACGATGACTCCAGTGCCATAGCAATTACCCTCAACTCAGTCCTACACATAAGATGCAAGTATATTGATGTCCGACTGATGTGAAATATGAATTTACCCGTGCTCTCGATGATCTATTTTGAATGTTTAATTTATCATATATTGATTATATTCCTAGTATGTTTCTATATAATTAATCGTAAGACATAGAAATTTTCTCGTGTTTACCTGTGAATTTCTTGCATAGTTGATCAATAACAGACTCCAACTTTGATCTTCTAGGTTTAGAAAATGAACATATTTTCGGTTGATTGCAAATTTCTATAATATTTAGTGGGACCAATGATGTCATATATGATTGGATAGATGTAGCATTTTAAAAAGTGATTAGTAAATATTGGAAATGGATGAAACATACGTGTTTTGATATTTTTTACAACGGTGCTTTTAGAAAGTATTAATCTGGTAGTGAGCATTTCCACTATCTCAAATTAATCAATAAATGTGTTTCATTTCTCAGGCTGGTTTTCTAGATGGCATAACAAATGTAGTTCCAGGTAATGTAATAGTGATGAGATTGTAGTAGATTTTGATGGAATTGATTTGATGTTTACTTGTTGTGTTGGCTCACAGCCTTGGGAGGCATAAACATGAAGGGGTTGTTAGATGATGCAGCTCTAGAAGAGGGAGGCAAGCAGTTGCTCGATTTCACTGATACCATGGGGGATAGAATCCAACTATTTCTCGAGTAATTCATTTTGGTAACCTTCTCTAGCATTTTAATAGCACCATCTCTTCTAAATATTCTCTTTTTGGAGTACCTTTGAACTCACATATGAGCCACTAATTTGAGAGAATTCCAATGGTGCTCGATTTATTTATTTTCGTTTAATTTCAAGTAAATGAAAAATACTGAACTGGGCTTTAATTTTTATGCAATTAAAAAATGATATTAGTAATAATTTCTGGTGTATTAGAATCAAATTAAATGTATACGACGAAGGAGAATAATTCTAACATAAATAAAACGTGAATGATGCTCATTGCTCATGGAAGGTTAATAGCATATCTTTCCTATATATATATATATATATATATATATATATATATATATGCCATACCATTTAGAGATACAGAAGAAGAAAGAAAATTGACATAAAATCAACATTTAAAATACTAAAAAAACTTAGCAATCATTGACGGAGATGACTAGTGGCGAAGGCAATTCTAATCCAGTAGAGTCTTATATAATTAGAGGTGATTTTCGATTAAATTATGATCTTGATTGATATTCTTAAAATAATTTTCTTCAGAAAACTAGCATTGTGATTTGGCAGTATATCAATTCTTATGCCACCAATTCAAAAAAAATATTTAAATAAATAATTGAAGCAGGATGCATGTGGGTTCCTTATTACGGATTCAACCCCACCAGCCATTCAACCATTACGCAGCACGAGTTAATTAATTAATGATAAACCTTCTGTCCCCAAAAACACAAAAACTCACCTATATCTATTATGTGTTATTGACAAAAGTATCATTTGTTATTAAGAAAAAAATTATTTATCAAATATCATTTACATCAAAGAAAAATATCAAAATTTATATATGCGGACCGATGTATAGGAGATCATCTCTTCCAAAGATTGTTCTTTAGAATCTTTGATGTTGAATTTTAATAAAAATTACGGAGTATTTTGTGAGTGAAGTAAGTATTCCATATTAGTGTAGTACTTCATTCTTCCATCATATTCGTTCATTTAATTTCATTTAGGTATGTCCACAAAAATATTCAGTTTTTTTTTTAAAAACATCAACTTTACATTATTATTCTAAACTTATTTACAAAAAAACTACTCATGGTTCACCTTTTCAATACTCAATATCCATTAATCTATTCATTTATTATTCCTATGACACACCTTTTAATCCTACTATCTAATAATCTATTCATTTATTATTTCTATTTATTTTACACTTATTATAATTTGTTAAAACTCGTGTCATCAAAATCAATGAAAATGGTGGACGGATGGAGTATTAAATTAATTAGTTGTTGATAGTGGTGGATCATGAATGGTAAAATGTACAAATAAATAGTGTTGTTAAGGATAAGAAAAAGAGATAATGATGGATTATAGTTGATAAAAAATATAAATAAATGATGTTATTGAAGGTAATAAGTGAGGAATATTTTGTGGAATAATATTTATAAATGGGAAGAAAATAAATTTAGAAGATGTACTAAAAAAACTATGAACAAAATTTAGGGATGAAAGAGTAATAATTTTAAGCGTCTTTTTGTGCCTGAAACAATAAGTCAAGACTTTGTGTTTCTTGAGAACAGCAGGATACAGCGTGGAAACGGGAAAAGATTAATTTTAAATAATAGAATCAAAAGATTTATAATTGTCTACGCTACCTAAAAATTTATATTGTGCACTGTAACCGAAGACTTTTGGAATCCTTCCTAATTCATCTACGGAAAACGAAATCAGAAGTTGAGTTAAAGGGAGGATCGACTCCATTCCACACAGAGTAAGAAGAAGAATCTATCACAAAAAGGTATTTTTCCTTCTTTTTAGATTTGAGTAATTCTAATCTACATGTTGATGCTCATGTTTTTATATTGTAAAGTTAGATTTATATAATTCTTCACTTTAAACACAAAATCATTTCAAAGCCCAGATAAATCATTAGATGGTTCACTGATGTTGTGATGTAGCAGATCTTGAAAATCGAATACAGTGCTTGTTGCATTGCGCATCATTTTCGAACAAGACTTCGAATCGTGCACGACTACCACAAATTGGAACAAAAATAAAATATATATCTCTAAACTAAACTTTATTCTTCTAAACTTTAATTTGGTATCTTGACAAGATAGATTTAATGTTTTAATTTTAGTAGATTTGGTTATTATATTTCTTATATTCTAAATTTCTATAATATTATAAATAGATAAGATACATCATGAATCGATTTTTGTTGAATAAAATTTGAGTTTATAAGATCTTCCTTCTTCCAATTTCTCTGTTAATTCTTGCGAAAATTAATGTATTTTTATACGTAGAGTCTCGTATTTGTGTGGATCCAATGAGCATTAGGGGATCTCTTTTGAAAATCGTGTGTGGTTGAACACAAGATATTATTCGCATGGACTTTTAATTAATTTTTAAACTTTCGGTACATTGTGGTGAGGATCTGAATATGTAAAATCAAATAGCATAAATAGGAAGACGTAAAAGGCAAATATACTCCTCTGTCCCAATATTCATGGCATATTTTCCTTTTTAGGTTGTCCCATTAAGTTGGTTCGTTTCCAAAAAAGGAAATATTTTTTACACTAAAAAGTGCTAGTCATTGTTATAAATTGGTTAACAATACACGATCTACCCATGCATGAAAATTTGACAAATATGTTCACAAAATTTGATAAATATGATGGCAACTCATTGTTTTATTAATTCCACTTAAATTACTGATATCAATTATACTCGTGCATCACACAAGAGGAGTGCTAGTATTAATAAAATGGGAAATATATTTGACCTAAATTACCCTTATTAAAAAATTTAACTTTCAAATTTGAAACTATTTTCTTTCTATTAAATGAATTAGTTTTTTCTATGTTTCCAATAATTTTTTCAAACTCCAATTGTTTCTCATTCAGTTTATATATTTATCACAAAAATCATAATGTAATTTCAATTGATATTAACTTATATATATAATTTTGTTTTGTTTTTTTGTTTTGTTTTTAGTAACTAAAAGTAAGAGGACATGCAAATGATTCTTTTAATTGTCATATTAGTGACTTAATATATGTTCGTTTTACAATAAATGACGAAATCAAACGTGGAGGTAAGGAGCTCAAATAAAAAATAAAAATAAAAAAACGGTGAAAGAGGCAACGTCGTTATACGTCAATTTTTTATATATAGCTATTTAATAAATAGAAATTTTTCTTACCTTTGTTAATAAGATGATTACGTAATTTAATTTAGTCTATATTTATATATGAAAACCATTCCCATTGTAGAAACTAGAAATCAATTTAGTATGATGGATGATCAAGATTGATTTTTTTAAATGGGATATACTTTCATAGGCATAAATAATATTTTCTTTATGACTGTCTATTTACATATAAAACAATACTTTCTATATTGAAATATTTTTTTACGCATAAAATGATGATTTTTGCTTGTTATCGTGTCTAGTTCACTGTTTCTAAAATTAAGTGCATTTCTATTGAAATTCATATTCCCTATTCGTATGTATTTATTATATTAGAAACGAGAGAATTTTTGGAGCCAAAATGTATTAAGGGTATCATAGTCTTTTTGGATTGGAATTTAAAGAATGATACTGGTAGTTTGGTCCAGATCAAATTGATACAAATGGCACTACTCTTAAATAAAAATATTATATATAACTAGTCAATGATAGGATATGGCCCAACCTCTCGGACCCAACAAAGAGGAAGGCCCAATACAGGATATGGCCCGATCTCTCGGGCCCCAAACGAGCTCCGCCTTAGCCCAATGTTGCCTACCGGTTACACCTAAATGACGATTCCTAAACCCTAATTATGGGTAACAGTAATGAGGTAACCAAGTAATCATGGGTAATAATGGTGGAGATCATGGTGGGTTATAGGAGAGTTATGGTCCGCCAATCAAGGGATTCGTGGGACATAATTTACGCTTTGTATAAATAGGAGTTAGATTGAAGGTAAAAGGGTTAGCAAATTCTTGAATACTAGAGCCCTTAGAGATACTTCTTTGAAGAAAATTATAGTAAACATCTTGAGGATCATCTCCTCCGTGGACGTAGATCTTATTCTTGATCGAACCATGTAAAAGTCTCTTGTGTTCTTTCTTGTTTTATAAATCTAGTATACTAGATTTATCATTGGCGCCGTCTGTGGGAAACTCTTGAACAAAAGTGTTTTCTACAATCTAATGGCAATGACACGCAAACGCTAAGTATCTTGGCGATGTCGGTAACAACCGTGCAGAGGACGATCGGTGGTCACACAACGCCGGGGAAGGGAATTGCGGACGCCACGGTGATCACACACGAGGGTCACATGGAAAATGTTTCCATACACCCCGGGATCGCCGCCCTAACGAAGAGGAAGACACCGACCTCGCACGGTGAGCAGGAGGTTCACCGCTCCCACGAGGTCCTTGGTCGAGCAAAGGTCCAATTCCTCAACGCCAACCTCAATCAATTCGAGTTTCCTTAACGGAGGACAAGCGGGCGGGCCCTCAAGAGTGCCCGAGTGGTGGTTACTGACGATCGAGGTCGCCACCTCTCCGAAACAATCAACGTTCATCACGACATAATGATCGCCCGATACTAGGGTTCATTCGTCCTCATACCTCCATGAGTCGTTCTCCTCGACATGATACCCATGAAAATAGGCGGGAAAGAAGGGAGGAAAGACAAGTCGAACTCCCCACGAAGAGATGATAGACGTCGTTATCGATTTCCCACTCCCCGGAGGGATGGTAACGAACTCCCGGATTCGACCTACATGGACGAATTATCTCTCCTTTTCAAGGAGATTCGGATACACCCTTGCCGCGGCGATATCGGACTCGAATATTGCGCATATGATGGCCTCGAGAATCGCCCGACTTCCTATTTGCTATACCACCAATATGGCAAACCGAGGATGGAGGATTTCCATATGTAAGGTCTTTCGGAGGTGCTAATCTCCAACGCCGACGTTGGTTCACTCGCTCGCCACGTAACGAGATCCATTGCTTCAAAGACCTCATGGATCGGTTCAAATGGCGTTTTACGAGAAGATGCCTCAACAACCTTCGTCCGATCGCACAATCCGCCAAGGACGGGACGAAACAATGTCAAATTTCGTCTCAGATTCATCATGGAATCCCTTAAAATCGATGAGAGTAACGATCTACATCATCAACGATTCAAGAACGGGATCCGACCGAGCTCGAATAAAGAGATCACCGTGAGCGACCAAAGACAAATGAGTCGTCTTTGGACCCTAGTTGACAACTTTGTCGAAGGGACGAGTCGGGCCAGGAAGAGAGAGATTTGGGATGAGCAATGATCGAGAGAAGAAGCGGGAGGATCGGGGCGAGGTCCGAACGCAGAAGTGCGCTCGAAAGAATAAAGAAGGGACCAGAGAATCGAGGTGGGACCTCGGCAAACCCCGGTAATAATGATCGCCTCTATTCAAATCCAGTATGAAATATTTGAGCTTCACATCGAGCTCTTTCAAAACCTCCTCCTATGAAAGGAGGATCGAAAAAAAGTCAACGGAAAGTATTGTGACTACCACCAGGGTACGGTCACGATACGTAAGATTGCAAGTCCTTGGGCTCACAAATGTGTGAGCTCGTGAAGGAAGGGCCGAAGAAGTACACCGCCGACCCGGGCCGGGTAATAAAAAGCGAGAGGAAAAATGGAGGTGGTAACAAGCGTGGACCGACCTCAACGGCAACCCGACACGAAGATGGCGAGACGAAGGTCCCAATGCAATGGAGCGAGGTTTACGCTATAACCGGTGCCGGTTGGTACAGCGAGGTCGTCGCTAGAAATGAAGCTCGAGGTCGACCCAGAAGAGCCGAAAATAAGCGGCTCCGAGATGGAGAAAACATCGTGTTCTCCAAAGACGACCCAGTACCTAAGATCATGCCCCACCAGGATGCCATTACAATACAAGCCGTGGTGGGAAACAAGAATGTACATCGGGTCTACATTGACATCGGAGCGTCCGTTAGCATCATATTCCAGAGCTGCCTGGATAAACTTGATGTTGGAGGAATTCAGGTACACCCCGCACCTTCCCAGTTGCGGAGCTTTACACAAGAGGCGGTTCAACCCGAAGGTGTCATTACCCTTCCGGTCACCGTAGGGCGCGCTCCCAGGTCGGTCACTAAAGCCATTCAATTTTTCCTGGTCCGAGCTCCCTCTCCATACAACATTATCACGGGAAGAGATTGGTCAGATGCAACCAGAGCTGCGTCGCTCCGTGTACCACCTCACCATTAAGATACCCACCCCCGTGGGAGTGTTAAGCATTCAGGGTGACCAAACGGCAGCTAAAGAATGCCTACGAGTCTCAACCCAGGATGTGGCCTTGCCTCAGGCCTAGCAATTACAGAACCCTCCGAAGTTGCCACCTCGGGATGATCGTCGAGAATCTTGACTATACGACGACGACCCTTCCAAAGTTGTCAAGGTTGGTACCCAAGTTCGATCGATATTCGTCAACAGTCATACGACTTCTAAGGAATATAGAGATGTATTTGCATGGTCTCCATTGGATATGGTGACTGGGTCTCGCCGAGCTCATAACTCATCGTCTTAACATTGATCCGGCTACTAAACCGGTTCGCGAGAAGAAAAGAAGTTTTGCCGCGGAGCGGCTGGTCATAAAAGACGAGGTAACCCAACCTGTGAGGCTAAAATCAGACGAGGTTAAATACCCAACTTGGATGGCTAATCCGTTGTAGTTCGAAAAGCCGGGAGGATGGCGATGTGTGTCGACTATACCGACCTCAATAAACACGCCCAAAGGATTGTTACCTCTCCCCGACATTGACAAGAAGGTGGAAGCAATGGTGGGACATGAGGTCTTGGTTTCTGGATTTATCTGAGGATACCACCAAGTCTTGATGAGCAGGAAGAAGCCCCAAAAGCAGTGTTCATTATCGACTTTGTGTCTTTGTCACCGAAAGATGCCTTTCGGTCTAAAAACGCTGGAGCTACCTACCAAAGAATGGTGGACGCGATCTTGAGGATCACATAGGAGAAATTGTTGAGGTCAATGTCGATGATATAGTAGTCAGCAAAAAGGCGAGAACTGCGCCCGACCTCGAAACTATTCTTGACTCCTCGGTCGGCAAACCTCAAGCTCAATCCCGTAAGTGCACATTCGTGGTAAGAGCGGGTAAATTTCTGGGTCTTGGGTTTCTCGAAGGCTAAAAGTCAATCCTACCAAGGTGAAACGGTGCTCGACATGCAGATCCCAAAACCATCCGTGAAATACACAAACTCACCGGATGCTGGCCGCCTCACCGATTCCTATCTCGAGTGCCGAAAGCGACTTCCTTCTTCAAGATCTGAGGAGAGCTCAGATTTCACTGGCGGGAAGAACACTGTGTCGCCTTTCACACGGTGAAGGAATATCTTGCCGACCGCCGACACTATCCGCCCAGCAAGGTGAAACTCTATCGTTATATCCGCCACCTCGGACGAGGCAATTAGTCTTCATCTTGGTGCGAGATGAGATGGGACGGCAACTCCCCATCTACTTCATTAGCCGTGCTCTCAAAGGACCCGGAGACAAGGTACACCAACCTTGAGAAGGTAGCTCGCCTTAGTGAATGCCAAACGACGCCCGGCCTTACTTTCAAGCTCATTCGGTTCGGTACTAACGGACTTACCTCTAAGACAAGTCTTATCAAACCGTAATCATCCGGACGTATAGCAGTGGGCACCTGAGCTGGCGAACACGATATCTCATACTCCCCAGTGGCCATAAAAGGACAAGCCCTGCATTTCTGGTAGAGGTCAATTCACCGAGGTCGCCTACCACCGAGGTCACTCCCACCCCACACGGAGGAACCGTCCTTGTATCGCCTGGCTGATTGTTGGCGAGATGTATGTGGACGGTGCTTCATGCAAGGCGGCGTGGAGCGAGCATCCTCCTCCTCGGCCCAGATAAGCGAAGTGACATACGCCTGCGGTTTACCTTCCCACCACCAACAACAGTAGAATATGAGCATTGATCTCGGACTCGCTTTAGCAAAGGAATTGAAAGTGGACAAAGTCCGGATATTTGGAGATTCTGTGTCGTGGTAAATCGTATTGGGTACATACGAGGCTAAGGAAGATCGAATGAAACAAGACTTGAAAAGCGAAAGAGATCTTGGCCTCGTTCGGATACTTGAGATTAATCAAATCCCCGAGGGAAAACAATGAGTGACATACTTAGTAAATTGGCTTCGTCATCGCAAATCCATGATGAGGAAGTTCATTCCGAAGCATTGAGGCGCCTATATCGTTATCTCCGAGGTGAACCGAACGGACGACGCCCTAAAAGCATATCCGAAGTTGGCACACTACCTCGGGATCGTGGAGGCTAAAAGATGATGGCGAAATCCCAGTATCTCGTACATGAGGCGCTCTCTGGAAGTCTTACCTTCAACCCTCCGAGGTGCCTCGGGCCGAAGAAGCCGACTACGTGCTCAATGAAATTCACCAGGGTCTTGTGGAAGCCACATCGGGTCGCGAGCTCTCTTAAAGAAGACGCTGAGGTCGGGATATTCGCCCACCCTAGTGCAAGATTCGCCGAGCTCGTCAAAAAGTGCCGAGTGCGGATTCACTCCACGGTCAAAACCGCCTCGATCGATCTAAGCGACTGCGAGTCCATGGCCTTTCATGCGGTGGGGATCGACATTGTTGGTCCATTCGACCGAGCACCGTGTCGACTTCGATACTTAGTCGTAGCCATAGACTACTTCACAAAACGGGTCGAGGCCGAACCACTATCGAGCCTCACGGCGGAGAATTCGGACTTCGTGTGGAAAATATAGTCCGCCGCCGGCATACCGCACGCTCGGTCTCGGACAACGGCACCCAATTTGTAGACAAAACTTGGTGGTGCGAAGAACTTGGATCGATCAACGTTTCACCTCGGTCGCACATCCACAAGCGAATGGCCGCATCGAGGTCACCAACCGCACGATCGCATAAGGATTAAAGAAGAGGTTGGACCGAGCTAAAGCGATCGGGGTGAAAATCTCTCAAGTCCTCGGTCCCACAGACCACGCCTCGACGTCGACGGAAACACCTTTCACCTGGTCTACGGATGCGAGGCCGTCATACCACCGAGATCGGCGCACCAAGCCCGCGACTCTTCACGATCGGTCAGGGAATGAGGAAGACCTGCGAGCAAACCTTGACGCCTCAAGAGAAGCGCGGTGGCCTTCATAAACGAAGCCAGTATAAAGCCCGTGTCGCGCGGTACTACAACAAAGGGTCAAAACCTCCGCGTTCCACGAGGCGACCTCGCCCTCTGAAATAATGAAGCGAGAGGTGAACGTCTTAACAAGTTGGATCCAACATGGGAAGGCCCATACCGTGTTCACGAGAACCTTGGTAAGGGGCTTCAAGCTATCTCACTTATCCGGTGTGCTTATCCCCGAACACGGCATATTTCTCATTTAAGAGTCTTTACATAGTTTTGATTTCGGATCGACCTTATGTCACCCTCCTTTGCGCTTTGTCAGTGCGATGTCATATATTTGTTGAATAAAATATTTATTTTCTAATAAATATTTCATTTCGCTTCATTTATTAGTATGCGAACATCTATTGGATATACCGCATTTAACCTTCACGGGGACGCCTCACGAAGATAAAAACCCACTAAGTAGGGTACTTACTAAGCGCCGCACTGAGATTACTCGTTGAATTGAGCGTCTCGGTCAACGCATACGACTACTCACTAGTTTGAAAGTCTACATGCATACATACATTATTCATTAAGTTGAAAAATCTACATGTATAAGACATCCAAAATGGATCTCATCAAATTATGGCAAAGTATCTGATATAAATACATTTACGACCAAACGAAGTCCTAAGCTATGTTTATACCTCTCGAGAGGAAAACGTACACTTGAAACGAGTCTAAATACATTTATACCTACATACAAAGTCCTACACTATGTACGCTCATTCGGGTTCCCGGGCCCGCCTCGCCGAGACTCACGAAGGCGAGATAATTTTGAGCGAAGTCCCTGTGTCGGCGATGGATACCGGAATAAACTCGTGCCTCCACTGATCTACGAGGTGCCCCACCTCGGCTGTTCCGGAGTAGTTTGACTCGGCGCGGCGGATTCTCGCTTGCTCGGGAGTAGTTTGACTCGGCGGGCGGATTCGCTGCAAATTCAATCCTGCACCGAAGCCACATCTTGACCCGTGAACTGGACGTCGGACCGGACTATGCCCTTGTCCCGAGCTCAGCCCTTCCACGTCGATTGGCGATCCGCGCGCCCTCCTCCGAGCGCCGGCCTTGGTCTTCTATACGCTCCGCTGTCGGATGGACCCATTTGACGAGCACTTGGCGTGATCGGCAGTAGCCGCCCTCTTCGAGCTCTTCAATTATGGGATCGCGTTGCCAGCTGTAGATGCTGTGGCGGGCGGGGGCATCGTCGTTATGACGATCTCATACATCCGCATGTATTTCGAGACGGTCGAGGCAATCTTTAAAATTCTTGCTATTGGGACCTCCTCATCCTCAATACCATGCCTCCGCCAACAAGCTCGAACTCGATCGTCGGCTTCAGATATAGTCGTTCCCAGTCCGCGGATGACCTTTTCGTACTCTTCATGCTCTTCCGAGATCCGAGCCGGCCTGCATTGTCGGCTCAAACTGTTCTCGCAGCATCGATCGTCCGTGGATCACATCTGCAGATAAATCACCGGACTTCGAGATGTGTAATCCTTAACTTTTACACCTCATTTTCAGAAGGAGGCGGGCCACCTCACGGTCGACTTCATGCGACTTTTGTTTCAGTTCATTTGTTGATGCGGTGATGTCCATCTTGCCGATATCCGAGTCATTTCGGCGACCGACCTCCAATGTGCCACCTCTTCGTCCTTCTCGGCAGAGCACCTCGGACTTCTTTCGGTTTTGTTAGCGATTCATGATCCATCAAGTATTGAGGTGAAGAACGCTAGAAATCGACAATGACAAGGCATTTTAAAAGATATGTCTATTATTATTCAAAATGGAAGTTTGTACAACACGGATCCTATCGATCCGGCAAATCATCCTATTACATTGGGTCCACCGACCTCGTGCTCATTAGGGCGATTGCCGACCCTCCGACCTCTCCTGTTTGCCGCTGCTTCTTCTTGTTGGTTGCCGATCCGCGAAAGAGACGTCCGAGCTTGGACTGCCGCCTTGGTTTGGTCCTCAACTCGGCAAGGAAGGCTTGAAGCTCTAAGTCTTCATCTTCCTCAGACCGAGTTACGCCTCGCCGCCGTGAGCCGAGGTGAAGACGCCAAGACATCCACCACGGAAAGGAGGTCGCCCAAGCGATTATCGAGCGTAATTCTTGATACCTCCGGTGGTCGACCTCAACCCAACCGTGTTGGGCCTTGTCAAAACGGTCTCTCGGCCGCCAACTTCTCGGTGGGCACAAATCACCTCCGGCCTCATCACAGCGGCCGGTCGGAGATGAAGAGGAAAAACTCTCCGACTCGATAAGCTTGTTGTGAGGCCCTCAAGATAGGTCCTCGCCCCCCGGACAAAGCGCGCTTGCTCTTGTGACGACCTCCTCTCGCCACCGGCGCCTCCTCGGGCGCTCTCCACCTCGGCACGGGCCACCTGCAAGCCGGTCCCTTCTCGAGGGCACTCTCGGCCATCTTCGCCACCCGGCTCGCCCGACTTCGCCTTGCAAGTTCGGCGTCCGCCTGGCGGATCTAGCGGATTCACCGCGCCCGGCCCTCGATCTGTCAGCGCCGCCTTCCTCTCCGGGCCTCATATTGCATGAGGCACCTCAACAATAAGCCGGCCATGCGGTGCATCTCACCCGCCATCGAGGCGATCCACGAATATGAAACAATTAGCAACAAGTAACAACAAATTTACAAGGAGAAGGGTAGCGGCGTTTACCTTTGGGAAGGATAAGGAAGTCTTGAAGCCGGCACCTCGGCCGAGGTCGACCATGGACCTCGATCTCCAACGTCGGGCCCGAGGATGTCCGAGGACCGGTCCACAAGTCTTTCAGGCGCCCACCACCACGGTCATTGGGTGGACTCGCCTGCGTCTCGCCTTTTTCTCGCGGGCTCTTCGCTCGTTCGAGAGGCGGTAGCGGCGAGATCGGCACATTGACTTCTCGGTCGGGTCGACCTTCACCGCATTCAACATGAGAATTTCATTAGCACAAAGAAAATCAAACGAGGGAAATAAAGATAAGAAGGTTGCCTCACCCAAATCGGACCACGACACCGAGCTCGACCTATGACACTCAACCCAAAGATCGTTCAAGTCGTCCTCGGTATAGTTGATCGATGGGATCTCACCCATATCGCTCAATGACCTCCATAGGCCTGGGGATTAATTTTCCGTCCTTTATCGACCCGAGGCCCCACTCATACCTCGGATACCCTCGACCGCAAAAGAAGTATCTATTTTGCCGGTGGGATACCTTCGACGGGAAGCAATTTTAAACTTCAGCGGTGGCGGTAATATACTCCCTATAGACTTGATGCTAAAAACGCATCAAGACTTGAAAAGAACCTCACCTATGCCATAACAGCCAACCCTAGCCCGCGCCGACCTAATAGAATTGGAGGTCGGTTGGCATATAGGGATCCGAAAATACTCTTGAAAGCTAAGGAAAATGGGCAAAAGGAAATCTAAGCCCATTTATTAAGCTATCTACAAAATGGTGATAAATCCTCCGAGGCGCCATCGCCCTATCGTTGGGTTTTGCAAGCACCACCATACATCCTCCGGGATGTGGTATTTCGGCGACTACCGAAGCTCCTCCATCGTCAAAGTTGATCTCGCTCCACCAATCACGAGGTCATCCCATACCAAGACATCGGTGAAACCCAGAACTAAGTCCTATGGATTTACCAGGCGGTTATGGCATATATAATCCCTTACATTGGGATCTTCGACGCCGTAACCCGGCCGAACCGAGTTATCAGGCGAGAAGAGGAATGAGAAGGTGAAGAATACATACTTACTTTTTCGGGCGGGATTTCGATTTCTTCAACAAAGTGTGAAAGAGGAATTGGGGATTTCTAAGGTTATATTCTCGGATTCAAACGTCGAAGGAGAAAATGAGCAGTTGCCTCTTTTAGACCTATTTATAGGATAAATGGCGCTAAAATCTCCCGCTTCGTTTTTACACGTGCCTATTTACGGTTGGATGTGTGACCGACGCCGCGACGCTTTTGAAGTGCCCAACTACACTGGCGCGTATGCGTATTCTCCGGAAAAAGACCGCCATTCGATCACGTGATGATTACTACGGTCGGACATCGGACTACGCCCGTGTCCTAATACTAGAAGTATTTTTAGGTCGGACATGTCCACCTAGGATCGGCAATATTTCGGTCGGACATGACCACCTCGGACGGCAAGTATATTTTGGTCGGGCATGACCACCTCGGACCAGAAGTATTTCAGTCATACGGAGACAAACCTTCAATGAAACTTCAGCCAAGCAATATCCCGCCTCGGCAAAGCACATTCTCCGCTTCACCTCGGTAAGGCTATTCCTTGACTTTTCGGGGGGGGCTATGATAGGATATGGCCCAACCTCTCAGGCCCAACAGCAGGGAAGGCCCAACAGCAGGGATATGGCCCGATCTCTCAGGCCCCAAACGAGCTCCGCCTAGCCCAATGTTGCCCTACTCGGTTACACCTAAATGACGATTCCTAAACCCTAATTATGGGTAACGGTAATGAGGTAACGGCAGTAATCATGGGTAATAATGGTGGAGATCATGGTCAGTTATAGGAGAGTTATGGTCCGCCAATCAAGGGATTCGTGGGACATGATTTACGCTTGTGTATAAATAGGAGTTAGATTGAAGGTAAAAGGTTGTAAATTCATCGAATACTAGAGCCCTTAGAAAGATACTTCTTCAGAAGAAAATTATAGTAAACATCTTGAGGATCATCTCCTCCGTGGACGTAGATCTTATTCTTGATCGAACCACGTAAAAGTCTCTTGTGTTCTTTACTGTTTTTATAAATCTCGTATACTAGATTTATCAGTCAACATCATGATATTGTTGTGAGTGCAAGACATCTAGTTTGCCCGATGGTTTGTATGATAAGTAGTTTATTGATGTTAAAAAGTTGTATATCAGAGTATGATGTATTGAATAATGTGAATGCAGTTTGGGTAACTAATTAAGGCAAGAAGCACGGAGGCGGAGGCCCTCCTCATCTTACGGATGATAGAAAAGCTGGAAAGGCACGCAAGTATTTCCTGGAGGCAAAGAGAAGTGATAGATGAGCTGAACTCGGTTGTGTATATCTTGAGAGAGAAGAAATTGGGAGAGGGGAGTGATAAGCTAAATTATTTCATATCTGACCTCCTCCACATGGCTAACGAGGCCTTCGATGAAACCTACATCTATGATTTTGACTCCATCTTATGTTGGATGAGAGAGATCAAAATACGCATGCTTAAATTGGGAGTGGATGGGCGGAGACAGAGTCCAACATGATATCAGACGACGATGTGGTGGGGTTGGAGGAAGACGTGCAGCAGCTGCTTCACACGGAGATTTTTAATGATAAAATCAACCTTTCGAGTTTGTTAATCAAAGGCATGATTGGTGTTGGAAAGACAACTCTTGCTAGACAATTATACAACCATGCAGCCGTCGTTGATGCATTCGAGTGCCGTGCTTGGGTTTGTGTTTCTACGGACCTAACTATTAAAGAGGTACTTATCAAACTAATACAACAAGTTGCAGATAGTAAGAAACTCCATAGCCATATGTCTTCGTTATTGGAGGGCGCAGACATCCCAGCTCTCCAACGTATGCTTCGTAAACACTTGCGCAGAATGCGATATCTTATAGTTCTCGACGACGTGCCCAAACATATGTGCTTGCATACTATCTTGAAACCTCTTCTACACGATTACGGTATGCTCATCTTTCTGCTTATCTATAGCTAGTTCCCTGATTTATATTAATCCTGTATCCTTGAATTAGAACGACTGCTCTCCTAACGTCGCAGTATAGAATCGAATCACCTCGCCAGATTTTTTAATTAGGTGAATTATACATGAATATTTTTTTCCACCTAAGCATAATTTTGACGCTTAGATGGAAAACAAATATGAAAAATTTCTCTCTCTGCTAGAATCATAAAATGGAGAGGGAGCGACAGTGGACATAGGTGAAGTCGGGGCTGACGGCGGCGACTATTTGCTTATGGTCATCCGACCAAGTTGAAGAGCGTTTACGCTGGAAAACTTAGAAAAAAAATGGAGGAGTGACGGGTCTGGGGGAGAAGGGTTCGATGCATGAATTGGGAGAAAAGAGAGGTGAATGGGAGAGAGGTGGAGGGGGTGCCTAAGGGTGGAGGCGGCGCGGGCTCACGACGGCGGCCTTCGTCGGGTTTGGGAGGAGATTATTGGATTTTGGAGAATGAATTTTGAAATTGTTGAGAGAGAAAGCGAGATAAAATTTTCAGATCAAAATGACGTCATGCTTAAATGGAAAAAAAATCCACGTATTGATTAACCCCAATATATTATATAGGGATAAAATTGATCTTTTACGAGTTGATGTCAGAAGAGTATTTGTAATATTTTCAAAAAAGGAGCCTTGTTTTATTATTTTGATTTGTTTATTATATATATAGGGGAAAGTTAACGAAAAAACATTTTTATTGTGATAATTTATTGTTAAAATGTGAGAAGTAAAAAATGATAAATTCATTGTAAAAGTTGATAAATCCATTGGGAAATTTATTGAATCCAAAAAAAAAAAAAAATTTGCCCCTCATGAGATTCGAACCCGGGTAAAAAAATTTGAATTTTTTGATTCAGTAACTTTACCAATAGATTCATCAACTTTCATAACAAATTCATTTGGTTCTTAGTTTTTAGGATAAAAATAGTTCTCATTTGAACCTAACTCTCTCTCTTTCTATCTCTCTATATATAAATATAATTTATGAATAATATAACATAATTTACTACATTTATCCTTTCTATTGTTCCCTCCGTCCACCAAAAAGTTAAATTATTTTGGTGGTACGGGTTTTAACAAATTATAATGAGTGTATTGTGAGTGAAGATTATAAATGTATATATTAATGGATAGTGAGAGTAAAACATGGGTTATGTGTGTGTGTTTTGTAAATAAGTGTGTAGGTTGAGGGTACTTGATGTTTCAAAAAATGAAAAATACGAACTTTTGGTAGACGGATCAAAAATGAATTAAATGCAAATTTTAGTGGACAAAGAGAGTACTATTTTAAAGTATGTTATCGATTTTAATTTTTAAAAGTAATTTAATATATACAATTTTTTAAGAATCCTTTTATATATGAAATTCTTTAAAATTGTGATAAAGTTTATTTATTGTATGTACTATATAGTTGTTATATAAATTCAATATTTTTATGTGGGTCGGACATATCATCCTGCTAGTTAACAATACCACATCTTAAAAGGCCAAAAAAATACATAACTATATCAAATAACCTAACAATATTCAAATTTCCTAGTTCAGTATCCTTCTGAACTTTCCTTTTTTTTGTATTGTTGTTATGTAAGCAGGCAAACGAAGTAGATTGCTGCTGACAAGTTATGCAACGAGAAGGGATATAAACACAATCAACTTTAGTGTTCATCGGATGGAATCTTTGGATTCTAATAAGAGCTGGGAATTGTTTTTGAAGACAATATTCCATGACAATAAATTCACAAGTGAGCAGGAATTCCCGAAGCACTTGGAGAAAAAGGGGAAAGAGATGTTGAGAAAATGTGATGGTCTGCCATTAGCCATAAAAGAGGTGGGAAGACAGTTGGCAGAAAAGAGACGGTCAGGGAGTGAATGGGAACAACTTCTTGAATCAATTGATTTTGATTCAACTGTGGAGTTATTAAAACCGTTTTATGATAGAATGGATCCACAACTGAAGTCATGTTTCTTGCACCTGGCCTTCTTTAAGGAAAATATAACTATGAGGGAAGAAAAGTTGAAGCAGATTTGGGAGGCAGGAGGAGTGGTCTACAAATTCAATGATGGCAAATGTTTAAGTGATTTAATTAATGAATCAGTTATTGAATTGAAGGGCAAGAGGGGAAGGTATCGCATGAATGCAATGCTAAGAAGGCTATCCATAAAAAAAGCAGAGGAGGAAATAGGATTTGAGATCCTAAGCAGCAATGGAAATAATAGGCCCTCTCAGAATCCTCGCCATCGTGTGATGAATTGTAGCAGAGACGAGTTCAATTACTCCACGAATCAAGATAAGCATCTTGTTTCTCTCTTCTTCCATGGAGGCGGCTACTTGGATGTTAGTCCATCTTATTGGAGGAGTTTTGAACAACTTGAAATACTTGACTTTGAAGATTTTGGGCTCAAGATTTTACCAGACAGTATTGGCACACTATGGAAATTAAGATACCTGGGATTGAGAAATAATTACATAGAAGAGCTGCCAGACTCGTTGGGGTGCTTGAAAAATCTTGAGGTTCTTGATATAGCTCTAAACTTTATGGTGGTGGTGCCAGATATTATATGGGAAATGCGTAGCCTTTGCCACCTCTACATGTCTGATGTCATTTGTCGGGAGCCTTTGAAGATAGACGCAGGAATGCAACTTTCGACCTTAAGCATCTCGGTGGACAATTGGACAGGCGGGGTTGGGGGCTGGAAGCTTCACAAATTGGGCATAGAAGAAGTGGATGGAAACTCAGATGTAAGCAAGCTCTTTGCCTCATTAGAAGAGTTGCCGAGTCTCCAATACCTAATCTTAAGAGGGTTTCGTTTCAGAAGCATGCCTTGTTTGGATGAGCTTCGATTTCTACATGGTCTCACTAAACTCAAATTGGATGGACTCCTTGCCAAGTTGCCAAGTGCCAATAATTTCCCTCCAAAGCTTAAACAGTTGAAGTTGGTTAATAGTTGTCTTGATGAAGACCCCATGCCAGTACTGGAGAACTTACCTATCTAGAGGACCTCAAATTGCGGAATGCATACAGAGGTCGACAGATGGTGATCTTGGAGGTGGGTTTCCCAGGCTCGAATGTTTGTGCATCGAAGAGTTGTGGAATCTGAGAAATGTACAAGCTAGAGAAGGTGCATTGTATTGGCTCGAGAAAGTAGAAATCCACAATTGCCCATATCTTGAGACTATCCCGTCGCGGATGAGTCGTGTGAAGAATTTGACCGTACCAAAGAAGCTATCCAAACTGGTCAATCGACGGTGATATTGCACGTGCGCTGCGCATCCAAGAGTTTTGGTATATGAGAAATGTAGTAGCTGGAGAAGCTGCAATGCCCAGATCTCTACAACTTAGAAATCAAATCTGCAGGTCGAGATTGGAGCGATTGCTTATTTGGAGATGATGACAATCAAAAGCATTTCAACAAAGATCCGAGATTTTAAGTAGACATGTTTTGATTGATTGGAGCGATTGCTTATCAATAAGCGCAAACTATCTGCCAACATTTTCAAAAAATTTAGTAGATACGTTTTGATTCTAGGCATCTGAATTCTCTATACTATTTGGTTATTGTGTATTCAACATTTCACCGACAAATATATAATCAATTTTTGGAGTTAATTTTCTAAACGGCTACTAAACTATGATATTTCAGTCAAATTGGTTACTTCCAAAATGAATACTGAACTTGCATTTTGTATCATTCAAGGTTTATTTGTCCAACATGGCAACCAAAATACCACATAAGCTGACTCATCAAAATATTTATCATGTCCCTTTGGAATAATTATGTTTAGTGTATAGAAAATTTATGAAACCTCTCGTCATCTTCAACGGATTGTTTTACTTGTCACCAAAGTTCTGCTGCTTTGATGATATGAACCCAACATACAAAGTACCTGCCACTAGGGATGTCAATTGATGGATTTAACCTGGACCGGTTCGGAATCGTTCAAAATCCATTAAATTTTAAAGCTTCGGTTCTGGTTCTGGTTCCGGTTCCAAACCCGCTTTAGACCCGGACCGTTTAGATCCATAGTTTAATGATCCAGTCCGGTCCGGATCTGGTTCTGGTTCCAGAACCATAACCAATACTTATTTATTGCTTCTAATCCGAGTAAAATCTGTCTATTAACAAACCTAAGTTAAATAGGCTTATCAATGAGCTAGTTTTATCCATATCGATTCAAAATCACTGATAACACATCAAATTATAAAGCAACGGTTTCGGTTTTAATTCTGGTTCTTGTACGGTTCTGGTCAGGTTCTGGTTCCAGACCCACTCAGATCTGGACCGTTTAAGACCCATAGTTGATGGTCCGGGTCAGGTCCGGATCCAGTGTCTAATGGGTCGGTTCCAGATGCGGTACTTATTTATTGGTTCTGGTCCGGATAAAATCCACTCATTGACATCCCTACCTGTCACGGCCACATGAAGGTTGGTGGCGCGAGGATGAAAAGCATAAACAAATTATATTCAACAAAAATTCATTCATCTTCTGGCCCTTGATTGTGTCTGCAGATTTTCCAAGTGCAGAAATCCACAACCATCTTTCTCGACTACTGGAACCACTTTTTTCTAAATCCAAACACATGGAAAGACAGCCCACACTTCGTAGGTTTTAAACCAGAAACCTCTCACTGTGTAGAGACACTTGGTGCTTCAACTTTGTTACTTGGACTAAATCTCATCCAGTCATTCCCCTCGCTTTTGAAGGATGGACTTCAGAGTGCATTTGAAATACTTATAACAACACTATTTCAACAAAACACTTTGTAATGATGATGAAACGCAGCTTAATTTGTAAGATGATTCCCCTCTAACCAATAAATTGGAGGTTCAAGTCACTTAATTAGTGTGCTTGAGCCTGTGGCGTAAGCTGCAATTCTCAAAAAACAGAACACTTTACAAGAGTAATAACATTTCTTTCTTTCAACAAAACACAAATACCATGGAAAAAACAAAAATAACAATGCATATTTTTCTTACATGTATTGTACTAATATACAATTTACAGCATATGTGCAAGTATCTAAATACTACTGCTATTATACTCTCTTCCACAGACTACCTAAAGATTGGAAAAAATTGATCCAGCAGCACAAACAAATTGGATATATTTTACAAAAAATCAGATGCCAAAAAATATGAACAAGAAAACAAACTGATCACGTATATATATCTATATCTAACTACTACTAGTACTCCGTGGAAGATAAAAAATGGGATTCTCACTGTTTCTGCGTCTGGTTGTCGAGACTACCTTAAATTGCCAAATTTTTCTGCTTCTCTGGCAATATGTGTTGGGATTGCTGGTGGAATGTATCAAGGAGTGTCAAAAATAAAAAACCATTCTAATTAATAAATTTTGATAAGTGTAGTTTGCATTTTATTTATATTTATAGTAACATTTGTCATTTTTATAAAATCAAAATAAGATGAAATTGGATAGAATTTTAATGTATGTATATCTAATGAAATAAAATATAATATAGCTCCTAAAATTAACCATGTAATGGGAATATGACATGCAATCTATATTTTGTAAATAATAATAATAATAATAATAATAATAATAATAATAATAATAATAGATCTTTTATCCGGTCCCATAGAGCCTTTTGTGCGGATATTTGATAATGTCTAAAACTATCCGTACAACTAAGAAAATAATTAGAATGACACACAAAAGAATAATAACATATTGATACTAAATGATACATTCCCGAAAGACGACGAAGCGTGGCCTCATGGTAATAAAAGGCTTCTCTTCCAATTAATAGGTCGGAATTTCAATCATCTAATAAAACATATCTCCTTCAATTAATAGATTGATGGTTCGATTTATATAAAAGATTAATGTGTAGTGTATTTTTTTTCTTTAATAATTA
Organism: Salvia rosmarinus; assembly: GCA_036937905.1. NCBI lineage: Eukaryota > Viridiplantae > Streptophyta > Magnoliopsida > Lamiales > Lamiaceae > Salvia > Salvia rosmarinus. Next base: position 107,943,639 of record CM072816.1, on the reverse strand, counting down.
AAAAAAAATCGATACATCCTCGAAAACAAATATCCCAATCCTCTCTCCTCTTGTTTTCCCTCTTTTTCGTTATTTATTTATCTTTTGACTTTTCTCTCTTCCTTAGGTTTATTCGTATTTGTTCCTCTGGTTTTTATGGGAAACAAATATGAGATTGCCTCATGTTTTAACAGGTATGGATGATGATGCGATCACCACTTCCAAGAAGCGCCTGAAATTTTTATGCAGCCATGGCGGCAAGATCCTACCTCGCCCCGCCGACGCCCAACTCAGATATGTTGGCGGTGAAACTCGAATCATTTCTGTGCCTATGGATATTTCTTTCCAGCGTATGCAATTATTTCCCACCTTTTTCCCATATTTTGTGGCACGCAACCAACCCTCCCTGATTTCTTGTTATTCTTGGCATTTGAAACTATCTATTCGACCCTTCGAATTATAGAAATTTCATAAGATTATAGCCTCCTAACATTTACAAACCTTACATTTTTATTTTGAAAGATGGTTTTCTTTTCTACGAACATCTCATAACAACCTGTAGGGTTGAGAGGAAACACTCGAGCCTTGTAACATTTTATGTTGTCCGATTTTATAATTTTCTGCTATATGATGAAAACATGGTATTAAACTGATATCTAAATGTGAATGTCATCCTGCCCCCTCATGATATTCTATTATACAGAACTGATGAGGAAGTTGAGGTGCCTAAGCAAGGGGGAAATGGTATTGAAATATCAAGTTGTTTCGGAAGACCTTGACGCTTTAGTGTCAGTGAAATGCGAGGAAGATGTAGTGCACATGTTTGATGAAATTGACAACTGGGAAAATGCAGGAGGCTCAATGCTTCGAGCCTTTTTGTTCCCAACAAACCCTGTGATGATGGAGAATCAAATGGCAGTTGATCCACTCCTACTTGAGCAAAGATATGTAGATGCCATCAATGGCATAATCCGATCTGCATCAAGACAGCACCCAAACATCATCAGACATGGCTCCTCCTCTCCGAGCTCTCCGGAGAGTTGCACAACTGAAGTAACCTACACTGAAAACTATCACAAGAGCAATATGCACAGGGTCCAGAGCTTACCTAACATATGCACCAATGCAGCGCAGCAGCACATCATTCGCAAGCCGGCTCTTCATCTCCAGAGAACCGAAAAGGTCAGGTCCGTTGGGCCAAGATATCATTTGGATGCAGCACCTCTGCACTACTACTCTCATGCTTCTAAGAAGAATCGAGGAATGGACCTTTAACCAGATGCTTGTATTAAGAATGGCTCATACAATGAGGATTTGAAAGATCTCATTATTGGACAAAGTGAATTCAAATATCACATGGAAAGGTTTTGGCCTTTCTAGTTGTAGATATGTGGTTGATATTCTAAAGTCTATCTTTGCATTTCAAGTAGATAAGTTTAGTGTATTTGTTTACTAATGCTGACTAACTCAAGTATGGAAAACAAAATAAAAATGGTGAATATGGAATTCAAACGTGCCAAATATGAAGTAAATATAACACCTAATAAATATATTCACACCATAAAAAGGAGCAATGCAGGGTGCTCTAATATGGTGCACCTTAATGATGTTTTAGTTAGCCTTGTAAGGCCAATCCAAGTGCTTCACACCATCCAAGTCCACACGTCTTCCTGAGCAGATGCACGTCTCACTTGTTCTATCGAATGCTTTAGAGTTGGCACGTTTAATCCAACACATGGACGTTGTACTTGTCCCATTGGACCCTTTAGAGTTGGCTTGATCGCATGATAGGTAGATAGAACCAAAAGAACACCTTGGATCACCTAACCACATGCACGTCTCACTTGTTGAATTGAACGCTTTAAAGTAGGCACATTTACCCAAGCACATGAATGTTGTACTTATCGCACTCTGTTAGTATCTGAAACCTCAGTTATTTGGATACAGTTTAAAAGATTAATAGTTTAATTAGATTCCAAAACCTTTGTTGGGACACTGATCAATGTACTTGAACCTTGGTAGAGATGAGTCGAGATAGAGAAGATTTGAGGAAAGTTGACTCCACTACTAACTGTAGTTTACCTGTCCGTGTCTAAGCTAAAATATAGGGTTACCAATACTTAAATTTTCTTGTTTTCCATAAATAAGGTTGACAAATGCATATGGAAACTTTTGGTAATTGGAAATAATCCCCAGGAATCACGAACAAGTCGGAACTTACAATATACTTCTTACCACGGCCGTAAGAGAAGGGGTTTTGGCAATGCAAACATCCCATTTACATAGACAAGCGACACAAAAGTGATAGATCTATTAGCATTTTCACTTTTCACTGTTTTACAATAGACATTCTCTAGTCTCTTAGTATGTAGTCTGACTACTGCGCGGGCAGTTGCAAAGAGTTTCCATACCATATTGCTGTCGTATAAGGTTCATCAAACCAAAAAACTCTTCCACTCTACAAAAAGTTCGTGAAACTTTACAGACAAGAAGTAAATACAGTGCACATGGTACCAAGGTGCAATAAAACCAAAGCAGATAGCAGGATACACTGGATACTGAATCATGACTATGAGTGGAAAGCCATGAACAAGTTCTGCCTTCTGGCATGCTCCGGAATGAGGCGATGAATAGTATCATGAGGAATACCTGAAAGCTCTGTCACAAGAAAGAGTTGTGTTAGGATGATTCGAAGCAAAGTACGAGAAGAAAAGGTATTAATGAGGAAAGCATTTAGCAGATGCTTCTACTGGGCTCATGGAAGTTACAAATTTCGTTAATGGACGATAAAACGATTACTATCCATTCTTAGACCAAGAAACAGACCCGGAAGCTCAAACATTCTACAATGCAAGGTTTCACTATATTAGCAGTATTCTTCACAATATGGCAACGTTGTATGTATATATCTTATGAAAAATGACCACTAACAGCTCAAAAAGGCAAAGCAAAAACATGTAGTTATCCATAACTTGTGTTACTTCCCTACAAATTACCTTGAGGTTTAAAATTAAAGAGAGGAGGAAGTGGGCGACCATTTGGAAGTCGGGTGTTGGGATCCCTTAGTTCATCAAAGAAAGGATGAATACAAGCTTCCAACTGCAGTACCACAAAAAAGGAGTGGTGAAATCACTTTTAATTTCAGAACCGCAGGTCTGAAGGTAAAAGTTAAACTTACAGCTGTGCATCTTAAATTTGGTGAGTACTGGAAAAACCGACATACGAGGTCCACAGCCTCCGGAGGCAGACGCTTCTGGAAGACCTGACATGAAACCACGTAACCACACTAAATATGTACTTGAAAGTTGAAAGAACATTGAGACGGTTTGCACACATGCAGCTTCAACCAGCATGCTTAAAAAATAAAGTGCAACAACATACAGATTCATTAATAGGGACCAATATGTGCAGAACATTTACAATGGTATATGCTACACACAAAAAACAATTGAATTAAATCTTAGGTTTGAGTTTGACAACCAGTCAAAACACCAGAGGGAGACGGAGACCTGAGGAGTAGGAATAAATAAGTCACCAATTTATATGAGACTTATGTGATTTTCTACAAAAGCTTTCCATGCCAATATACTTATATACATATACATCAAGCAACAGAATATGAAGCTGATAGCGATGCAGCGCTGAGACGTGGAGAATCAGTAGTTATTAATTAATTAGTTATTTAATTGGTTTTCTTATTATTATTGAATAAGGTTTGTTTTGTAGTGAGTTCTGCTCTTCATGGGCTTTAGGGGTATCTCTTTTATTATTTATAGTGACTGGTTAGTAGCCATTGTTGTCTTTTGTTTATTCAGTATTTGGAACGGTGCATTACCGTGTAGGCCTCAGTTTGAGGAGTTATATTTCAGTATTTCTTTGGTATTCTGTGTCAATCACCTTTTACTATATCAGAAGCACAAGTCTGTTGACGTAATCAGAGGAACAAGCATGTATGAACTGAACTGTAGTTAGATTTTCAACAGGAAAAAATTAGATTTAAAAGATTCATCTCAACAAAGAGAGATTGCATACCTTGTGCCAAGGATGGGGCTTGATCTGTGGAAACTTGAATTCAGTGTAGTTTGGGTTCATGCACTTTATCTCCTCTCTTGTAGGTGTTCCCAAAACCTAGATAACACGAAACAATTGAAGCAGAAAATGCTTAGTTTGGAGATACATAATCTGTCTTTGCATCTCTAATCAAATACATTAAAGGATATCAAATCAAAATCAGACATAGAGCGATATACCATATATGATACATATACTAATACCACTACAAGAATCTGATGAAAATATTCAATTTTAACATCTAGCAGGACTTGTATTACCTTAATTATTTCAACAAGTTGATCGACTCCACTCTCTCCAGGAAACAAAGGCTGAGAATTAATGATCAGAGAGATACGTAATGAGCATCTATAGAAACACAAAATATTGGAAAATTTTAGGAATAACCCAACAATGTATAACCTGCCCAAGAAGTAATTCAGCCATAACACAACCAGTTGACCATATATCGATTGCAGTTGTATATTCAGTGGCACCAAATATGAGTTCAGGAGCACGGTAGTATCTTGAACATATATAGGAAACATTAGGCTCTCCTTTCACCTGAGGAATAAACAAAAGGAATTAACAACAACACACTACACTATAGATTCTTACTGATGTTGGACTTAAGCTTACCAAAACTTTGGCACTTCCAAAATCACAAAGTTTTAGTTGATGCGTATGCGGATTCACCTGAAAATAAACAAATAGAATTTTCAGCTTCTTGGAGAAAACACCATTGATCAATTGAGTTGTCAGTCACCCGAACATATGAAGGGTTTGTCAATCATTTTTCTTTTCTTGACAAAGTGCGTATTAATAACACATCTCAACTTACAGGTGCTCATTTACACATAAGTGAACCCCAGTGATCTATTGATATATGGAATATTCAGCTACACATTCCATTACCAAATCAGTCACAAGATTGTACATTTAAAAAGGTACATTAGTTAGCCAAAACACACATCCTGCTCAGTATTAATTAATTGTCTGTAAAGAAGCTAGGCTTGCTTCTAAATCAATAAATAAATGCACAATTTATTTACAATTTTTTATTCTTCCTCCATCTTCATCTCCTAGCATTGCGTTTTTATTTATATGGGATAAAGTAAAGGCTTAACTTAGTTGGCCTTTTGGTCCACATCCAAAATAAATTATTCAGATGGACGGAACACTTATATTATCTCTGTTATCATATTTAATGGTTATGGTTATAATACATCCCAAATCACATTAAGAATGACATGCATGAATGGCATGGATTATGGAAATTGTGCAATGACAAATGTGGGGTAAGCTAATTAAGATGGAGCTGCACTTAGACCACCTTAAGGTGTTAATTGTGCAAAGTTTGAAGAAAGAAAAATGATTCATAGTGGTATAAGGTTCAAAGTGCTTGTACAATTCTTTTACTATTTTAATATAATTGCCACCTACAATGTGATGGATAAGAAACAAAACTATTGAAATTAAAATTAACTGAAATTTAAATCACAAACTTTGACCCAATTTGCAATTTCAACCCGACTTTTAGCAAACAAGTACCTAAGCTTCAGCTTTTTGTAATAAAAACCCACCCAAATTTTCCGGCAACTTTTGAAATCCAGCCTTTTTAGCCCTTGATTCGAGAAATCAAAGGCTCGGGTTTGACAGGCTCAAGAAGAGGAATATTTTGGCATATGGATCAAAGTGATGTCCAATACTTGCTGACGGCAACAGATTTTGTCGAATCAGTTTCCAATTGTTGTTAGATTGGATGGAAAAAACTTTTGTCATCAGTAAGCATTGGACAATTGATCCATATGCCAAAATCTTCCTCTCTCGAGTCCGTCAAAGTCTACTCTTTGATTTCTTGAATCAAGAGCTCAAACGACAAGAATTTGGAAGTTCGGGTCATCCGAAAATTTGGAAGAGAGTATCTGTAACGAATAAAAAGATTGGGTACTTGTTTGCGACATTTTAAAAGTCATGTCAAAATTGCAAATTAGGCCAAAGGTCATGATTTAAATGGCAATCATCCCCTATCTATATTAAATCCATCATTGTTCCTATAATTATATCAAAAATTTGAACTATCCATTTCTAAAATTGGGATTTCTCATTGACTCCTAATTAAATGTGTTGGTCAATTGTGATAGGCAATGCAAACAGGCACAAATGGGAATCATAAAATATGGAGTTCAAATTAACTAAATTATAATATTAACACCAAGCTGAATCAATAGTATGCTAAAACAAAAGTAGAAAATGGGAACCATTATCTCTATGATTTTAAATTATCTAAGTTGTCATGACAAGACTACTGCATCATGTGAGAACCACTATTGTACAAAGAATTATTTAGCATTGACAGATTATTGATAACCTTTATTGCCTTTGACCCAAAATCATCTAAAGACAATGAATAACTTCCGGCTCACACAAGCTTACATCATAATATCATGCATGTTATTTTCAATCTTCTAATTATGAAGATAGACTAAAAGTTATGTAGAAAGGAAATGTTCCGGAAAGGTTGTAGTATTCCACCACAGTAACAGTTAAAGGCAAAACATGTTTAAATACCAGCTATTTTATTGGAGAAACAATTCGTAAATGAGTGATTGGGCTATAATCAATTCACCTCTCATCCATAAGGAATATACTTACAAGTAAATTTTGAGGCTTGATATCACGGTGACAGATACCAATGCAATTATGTACGTAAGCAAGGGCTCGACATATCTGCATAGAGAGATAGAGCTTGTGACAAAGAGATCCTAAAAAAGGGGTGAAATTGTTGAATGAGAATAACAATGCATAAATATAATATCATATGACATCTGCAATTTTTTCCTTTTTATCTTTTAGTTTAGAAGATAAAACTTTTGAGTCTTGACAACATCTCCAAACATTTGACCACAGTGACACATCAACTTATAAAGATATATAATTATAGTTCTTCCAATATATGCAGCAGCCTCTTCTTGCACAGTGAGCAAAAAGGATTAAAAATAATAAATAATGGTGTTGGTTACAAGAGCAATATAATTAACCACAAAAGAAACTTAAATACAAAAAAACTGAAGAATCCCGTATCAGTTGAAACTTCAATAAAATACAAGTGCATGACTATAACTTTGTTTAGTTTCCATAGACAGGGCAGCCTGTATAGTTTTAAATTTTAATGCATCATCTATGACAAGAAACTTCAAAATTGATCAGAGCAAGCATATTGTTTTGGAAGTACACTAGAACATTATAAGTTTGAAGTTTGCAGGGTCTCAGAATAGACCCTTGGTTTCAGCCAAATGAACTAGTTTATGGCACAATTCATTATTGCTTTCCTGAAGCAAGATGCGTCTAATTATGTCAACAAGTGAATGGAAACAAATAAAACAATCAACAAATTACCGGAGTCAAGTTCCCTACGTTACCTATACCTAAGTTAAACAGGGGAATGTATCTAGGCATCTGAGTCATGCACTCTGGGCCTCTGGCACAGACATCTTTAGACGGTACAGTAAAGTACCATGCTACATTCCATGCACTTGATAAACAGAACAAAATCAGATAATTACCAGATAAACAGAAACAGCTTTATGACACCGTCTAGATCTCCTAGCATTTATAGTACAAGTGAACCAAATTGAGCTCACGCATGCAAGAAAAGAGACGGAAGAACTTCCAAATGTAGGGTGCAAGGAAAGATATCAAAAGTATTAATAAGCCCAAGTGAAAAGAATAAAATCAAAAACACACATGCACAATATAAATAGTTTCTGCATGCCTGATATGTGTAGAGTTTGACGTATATCAAAGGCATTCTCTGGTTCATCCTGCTGTACTGTCGTGCAATCCGGTTAACCGTTTCAGGAACATATTCCAAAACGAGGTTTAGGTAAAGCTCTTCCTTCTCAGTTTTTGCAAAGAACGAATGCTTTAGAGCTACAATGTTGGGATGGTCCAACATTTGCACAATCTGTAACTCTCTATTCTTGTAGCGTTTGTCCTGAAGAACCTTCTTGATAGCAACTATTTCTCCAGTCTCTCTGCATTTTGCCTGTTAAAAACAGTTCCAACTAAGGTGGGACACAGAAGCATAGACCGGCTGATTATCACAACACAAACACTGCAGACTTAAAATTCAGAATTACTGCAAAATGGCATACTTGAAAGACCACTCCAAATGAACCAGTTCCAACAACGTGTTCTGCTATATAGCTTACCACCTGTCATCCCAAATAAAGCATAATTATCTTCAAGGATTATCTTCAGCATCTAATGTGATACTTCTAAAATTAATCTCGACCAACCTGCTTGGATTGACCATTCCGGCCACCAATGGTGGTCCTTATCACATGCCCTGTTTCAGCACCCACACCATCAACTACATCAGGTTCACTGTCCTGCTTAACAAAGGATATCTGTCATAAGTTTTAAAACTAACTAGATACAGAAACAGGTAGTCAAGGTTAAGCAACTGAATGTATAAAACAAGCCTAAACACATCAGTAAGTGAGCAATGACAATGCCACGCACTTACCCTATCATCATCATGGTCCACTCTGTCCCTCAATCTCATTTCAAGCATCTCTCTTCCCAGCCAGTCAACTGAACTAGAGGAGACTTTGAAACCATTATTAGCAGATCTTGAACTTCCAGCTCCTCCATGTCCTAGGCCAGCAGATGCCATGAGTAACAAGTACCTATCCGCTACTATCCTCTCCAATTTTTTAGAATTTGGCACTCCTTGTCATGATGCTGTCCGGTATTTGGTACCAATGTCTGTCCGGTATCTGACAGAGTGTCCGGTATTTCTGTTAATTCTTCTTTTATATTTAATGTTGTTTTGAATTTTATGAGACTGCAATAGACAAATTGTGTCCATATGTAATAAAGTGCCTTCCTACTTACCTGTTGTAATGAATAAACTAAAAAGGAATCCAAAGATTGATGAACGAACGTATTGGATAAGTGAAGTTCATTAGTTTACCAAAAATCGTGGTTCTGGACGTATTATTAAAAACTATTAAATACAACCAACCAACCAAGCGACCCCAATGCAAAACCAAGTCGAACTTTTCACCAACCAAGTTTAGAGTTCGGACTATAAAAGTAACTAAGCAAGCAACAATGTGCAATCGGCCAAAAACCTAGCCTTTTCAGCACATTTATACAATCGGGTCATCAACTACAATCAGCAAAGTCAGTGTGAAGAACAACTCGAAAAAAAATCGAACCTTCTGCGACTGATAGCGCTCTCTAGTCTCAGATCTTAGAGTTTGGAAGGGGATTTGCGAAAATAGACTAATCGAACCACTTCGGAATTTCTAGCTTTCCTCGAATCTATTCGGAAATAGGAGCTCTGCGCGGACTGTGGAGAGGCGGTGTGAGGGAATGGTGAGAGGGCATGGCGGTGCTGGACGGCAACGCCGAGCAGAGAAGGAAGAGGAGGAAAAGGGAAACTACAGTAGAGGATTTCTTTGAAGATGAAAGGGGGCGCGTGTGAACTGTCGAGTGCGATGACCTGCAGTCCCTGAGTTGCTGATAAAGTTAAAAGAAGAAATTGGTTTACATCGGCGGCATTAGGATTTTTCCAATCTTATTTATGAATGGGATATGAAATCAAATTAGATTAACTCAGATAATACAATTATTAAAGATCATAGATATCTTAAAGCTCTAATTTATCAAAATAAATAATAAATTAATTTATATTATTTTAATTTATTTAAGTTAATTCTTAAAATTAAAAGTTTCCTCAAGGTAATAATTAACTGGTCTTTCTTCCTAGAGTCCTCTTAAACAGTTTTCTTTTCTTTTCCTTTTTTATTTTATTTTAGACAGTGCTTAAATTATTATTATTTTTTAAATAACTGTTTTTTTGTTAATCAACTGTTAAAAGCTCTAGGAAGGGGGTCGAAAGCACAAATTGTGTTGGAAGTGAAATGATCATTATTAAGTAAAAGGAATATAATTATCATTTTAAATTTGAGATAATTGTTAAATTTCAAATCGTATTCGTTATTGCGAATTCGATCCAATTTTGAATTGTTTAATTAAGACTTAATCTTACAAATTGTAGTAAATTAAACTAGCTGGTATGGTTTTTAAAACCAAATCGTAAAATATGATTTGATAATTCTATAAAACGACATCAAATTGTAAATCAGATCATATTAATATAGTTTGGTGCGGTTTACAAATATTTTTTATTTTCCAACTTAATGGTAATGATATCCTCCAAAATAGAAAACAAGATGTCATTAAAAAGTATTACTTAAAAAATGGAAATGTATAACGAACAATTCTAAGACAATGAGATATGAGTCAATGTGTCTCTAACACCAAGAGATGAGGATGGGCGCTACGAGGCTAGGATTTGGAATTATTTGTTCTAAGTTTCTAACTAGCCGAATATGTGAATATAATGCTGAATACTTGATCATTAAAATTTTATTCTTTACTTGCAACCCCCTAAAAGTATAAATATGTCTAAATAATGATCATAATGAAAAAATAATAATTACGTTAAGGTGACGGTAAGATGCGGGAATGAAATTGGATAGGAATGGAATGAATGAAATGATGGATAGAAATGAATGGAATGAACTTTGGAATGAAATGATAATAATAATTAGAATAGGAATGAAATGAAATATGTGATTCTAATTAAATATGATTTATTATTATATTAGTTAGGAATTATTAACATATCTAGGAATGAAATAAAACAAATAAAATAATTATGATTTTATAATTTATGTTATTATTATAGTAATAATAATAATAAGTAGTATTAATATTTAGGAATATTATTAATACTAATTATTAATAATAATATCGATATTATAATTAATTTATAATAGTATTTATTATTATTATTATTATTATTATTATTATTATTATTATTATCTTTTAATATAATTATTTATTGTATTTATTATGTTAATATTATTAATAACTATATTTTTATCACTATTATTATATTAAATTATTTATTATTAATAACTACTATTTATTTATTATCATAAATATTATTATTATTTTATTATTAATAATTTTACTAGATAAAAAATAAATAAAAATAATTTTTCAGAAAAAATAAATAAATTTGGCTAATCTCATATTCATGGAAATAGCTAATACCATGAGGAATGGGAGGAATGACTAATCTCATGTTCATGAGAATAAGCATTCATTCGAAATGGATGATTCCTGACGTAAAAATCTTACCAACCATCTGAATGGGAATGGACGCAGAAATCATCATTCCATTTTCATTCCATTTCTACATACTAGCTGACACATAAATATATTATGATTTATGGTTTGGATTTGTTTGGTTTAATATTTTAGGAACCCAAAATAAAAGTGAATCATAATTTGCTAAAAACATAAATCATCGTATTTTAAAATCGTAAACCAAATCAAATCGTGCAATTACAATTTAGTTCAATTTAATTTACGATTTTACTTCTAAATTAGGTCCCTCCTAAATATGCAGGTTATTGATTACATGGTGTGACACAAGTAAGAGTCCACATAGACCTGCCATGGATCATAACAAACTACACCGTTGATTTTATCATAACTAATCATACAATGTTGTCAACAAAATGATTTTAGTCTCTCTCTTTTTCTTTTTTCCTTTTTTTTTTAATTCATGAAAACCATTTCTCGCTGCGTTAGTTGGATTTAAATATGTGACTTTTTTTGCCACTTAAAATCTATTTTACCTAGATCGTCTTAAATATATTAATTTTGTCTTTCTTTTACTTCCGTCTAGAGGACATCGACAAAGAAGAAGAGAGATTGGATTTGGGGAAATCGAAATCAGCTACGATTGACTCACATAAGAGAATTTTCGATTACCACACAAAATTCCAATGACCAAGGATCGACATTAGTCCAGTATAGCAACTTTGTGGTGGTAGATATTTGGATGGTTGTAGAAGGATATCTATTCATAGGGTTTTATCTGGGTCAATTAAATATAGAAATAAAATCAATTTTTTTGATTAAATATAAAAATTTAAAGATCGTATCACGATGGACTTGAACTCGAAACTTTAACCTCGAGTATTAACTAATATATCATTAGACCAATACACGCTCACGCATAGGGCTTCATCTACTGTTTGTCTTGGTGCAGCTAAAAGAATATATAAAACATTGCAACGATATTAATTTAGTCAAGAACATGCGCCAAATTTTAAACTAATTACATACCTTAGTAATGTCCACACAATAAAGCGCGATATAATAAATTCAAAGCTATCTCAATATTCGTGATTCTACGTATTTTTTCAAAATTTATCTTATTTCTAACGTTTTATTTTATTTTGAAGTTTAGATATGAATGTTTTTGTGAGTTTTAATTGAATTTAAGCAATAAATATTTGACGAGTTCTCTTACAAAAATTAATGCAAAAACAAAAATTAAAGTTGATGGGAAAAAATTATGTTTTGATTAAGATCCCAAACCCTCTTAAAAGATTAGGAACTATTATGATGAAATCGTTTGTTAGTAAGCTCATATGCAATGGATCTTTTTGACATGTAATCAACTAAGGGGAAACTTAGGTCCCGTTTGGTAACATTGTTTCGTCAGGATAACAAAGTTATGCGTCATTTGGTAGCTCTGTTTCGTATCCTGCATCTGTTTAGTAGCTCTGCTTTCGTATCCTTACTACCGTGTTTTAATAGCGGACTTGGTGGTTTTATCTGTTTGGTAGCTCTGTTTTGCACTATTTCTTTAGATTTGTAACCCACCTAAGTGGTGGGTTCTGAAACCTAACCGCGATATATTTTAACTAGACGAACCTAACTAATCTACCAAAGGGGCCCTTAGTAGATTGACATGAAGTTGATCGACATAAGATCAGAAGACGAAACATCAGACGAATGAACTGTAAAGCATCAGTCAGGTCGGCACACCTAAATCAGATTACTCAAAAATTAGTCGAGTGAAGTGCAAGCCACATAATGAGAGAATTAGGGGTGATCAACGGTCGGTTCGGTCAAAAAACCGAACCGAACCGATTCGACAGATCGACCGATTAAAAATAAATTCTCGACCGAACCGAACCGCTATATATCTTTGAACCGAACCGAAACCGAATGATTTCAGTTGGGTCGGTTCCGGTTTAAACCGACAGCCTTGTTTCTTTTGACACCCATGCATTCATTGGAAAACAGATCGATTTTTTAATATAGAATCCAGAAATCGATGGTAGAATTCATTCCATCACAAAATAAAAACTGCATGTTTAGTTGTAAAAACTTAGAGAAGACAGAGGGAGAGAAAGAAGATCAAGAATGATAAAGGGCAAGGTACTAACCATGGGCTATGGGAATTTGGCTACGACAGAGGAGCAAAGAGGCGCGCACCGCAGCGGGAACCACCGTGGACGTGCGTCGCTGGCTCCGGCACCGGAGAAAGCTGTTGGTCTGCTGCGCCGTTGAAGCTGTTGGTCTGAGAGGAGATGAAAGCTGTTGGTCTGCGCCGCGGCGTGCTGCGTTTGCGTGAGTGGTGAGTGTGGTGAATGAAATTTCAACCCTGACCGTCAGCACAAGAAGCAAAAGTTAAGTGGATTAAAAAAATGAATCATTACTCTAAACCCTAATCGGTCGGTTCGGTCAAGACCGATACCTATGCTATGAAAACCGAAACCGACCGAACATATTTTCGGTTTTACATTTTCTAACCGAACCGAAACCGAACTCCATGCTCGACCGACCGAACTCGACCGAAATCAATCGATTCAGTGTGGTTTTTCGGTCTCGGTTCGGTTATGCTCACCCCTAGAGAGAATGAAGACAATAAGAATTGAATCTTGCTAGATGAAGTCAAAGATCATAATGCCTGAAGAAGAAGCAACAAGTCTTAAGAGGTCAAATTGTTCCAGATGTAGAATAATGAGAAGCCGACTTACAATGACTACTATGTGTACCTTCTCTGCAACAAAGCATGGACTGCAGAAAAAGCAGTCTCCATTCCTGGCAAAAATGACAAAGCCACAATGAAACTTTCAATGCATAAAATGTTGGAAAAGTGTGTACAAACAGTACAGAACTTATCGGACGTATTACAACTCGAAAACAGAAAATTAGGAGATCAAACTAAAAAGAACTTGAAACTAAAATGAATACAATAACCGTATACTAATGCCGAGTCGAGAAGTCCTCTTTCCATAAGACGAGATACGCCCCGGTAGTGCTCTAGGTTCTGGCGTATCGTCCCCAAAGATGAAAGCAGTGGCGTCTCGTAGGTGGCAAGACATGAGACCAATGAGCTCCGTGAGCGGGTGGAGGCGAGGACAGAGCTTGGACACGAACTATGTATGCAGAGAGTGCTCTTGGAGAATGTTGGAATGCTTTAGACAGTAGGTGGCTTATGCTGGGGAGACATGTCCTATTTATAGGCGTCGTCCCCCTCATGGGGAGCATGCTGGAGTCAACACTTGCATTGATGTCGGGTGTTACATAGTTATGTCCCTCATTGAGTGCAGAGGGGTTACGTGGTGGTTTCTGGAGACAACGTGGGAGTTACACCCACGTTTCCCGCAGAGCCATCATGTCGGAACATTACCGACATTTACGACGAATCTGGACAACGCGTGCGTCCAGGTTCATTGGACATATCCGGACGTCTCTTCAAGTGCACATCGGGCCCAACGGTTGGGCTACGAGTTGGGCCTCGGACCAACTCCGTCTTTGGGCTCGATCAAACATTGATCCAAAATATACGAGCGATGGGCCACGGAACCAGCCCACAAAGCAAGCCCACGAATGCCCAAAGAACACCCAAAGACCAATTGCAAGATCCAAGGACCAGGACCAAGGACCGAGGACCACGGACCACGGAACGGGCGAGCCGAGCGGGGCGGGGTCGGGCGGCCGAGCGGCAGCAGGCGACGGACGGACGGACGGGTGACGGCGGCGGCGGCGTGGGCTTTCTAGCCCATCACTTGTGCACATAATTATACTAAGTGTTCAATAAACCACTTATATAGACAATTAATGAAGGTACATTAATCAATGTGGGATAAGGATTAATTAATCCATGCTTATCCCTTAAGCACATAACTCTATGTTTAAGTGACCAACTTTGATCCACTATTTCTCACTCACCGGAAATTGGATTGAGAATGTGAATACACCAAGATCATCTACTCGAACCGTAGATCGATCTTATGCCGTTTAATTTTACAAAATTAAGCGTTACGTCACTTTAAATCTTGGCTGAAAACTTGACCACATAATATATATATATACACGATTTCCAACAATCCCCCACATGAGTGGAAATAGACATATGCATGTATGCAGACACAGCTCAATCCTCAAGAGATGTTAAAATATTTGGACATGTGGTTTATGGCCTTGAATCTTCCATAGTTAGTACCATCGAGTACACAAACGGATTAGTGGACACGATACCTTGAACTATTCTCCCACAACGGGCACTGAGACAATGGTATTAACACTTTAACACCTCAACCTCATCCGTTCTCATGTTTGATTCCATTTTGGCCATGGACATCCACTTTGGATTCATAAGTGTTTTGTTTGAAGCGGTCTCACTTCGCACTTACATAGGTGATTCTTTACCGAGTATGTTGTCATACTCAACCTACTTGAGGTATCTTAGGAATCATTAAGAGTCAACGACTCAACCTCACCACTAGACAAGTTTTCCAACACTCGTGTGCTTTCTAGGGAATAGACTAACTTGAATGTTTACACACGAACCCCTATAGCTTAGTTCTCCCATTGAACCAAGTTCTTGGGATCTCCAGTCATCATGGTTGGGTTACCACTATAATTGTTCTTAAGATGTGGATTTTAATCTCATTCCCTCTAGCAACTTGATCATTTGATCCCGGTTCAACCCTTTGGTTAACGGATCTGCCAGATTATCTATTGACTTGACATAGTCAACTGAGATAACCCCACTTGAAATCAAATGCCTCAAGGTATTATATCGCCGACGTATGTGTCGAGACTTACCATTATACAAACCACTTTTCACCCTTCAAATAGCCGCTTGGCTATCACAGTGAATCATCACCGGTGGCACAGGTTTAGACCAACATGGAATATCTTCCAAAAAATTAAGGAGCCACTGGCTTCCTCACCGCCTTTATCCAAAGCTATGAATTACGATTCCATGGTGGATCGGGCTATACACGTCTGTTTGTGGATCTCCAAAACAAAGACCTCCCAATCGTGAACACGCACCCACTTGTAGAAAGTGAATCTTTCGTGTCGATATCGATTGGCATCACAAGTGCCCTTCAAGTACCGGGGATATCTCGTGAAATGCAGCCCATGATTTTGAGTATACTTCAAGTACCTCAAAACTCTCACTAGAGCCTTTCAATGCTCCTTGCTTGGATTGCTCGTGTAACGACTCAATTTATTCACGGCGCAAGCTATGTCAGGTCGGGTGCAATTTGTAAGATACATCAAATACCGATGACCTTAGCATAGTCTTCTTGCCCAAAAGTTCACCCATGTTCTTACTCAAGTGAACATTGAGCTCTAAATGGGTCTTAGCAGCAAACTATCAAACGCGTTGAATTTCTTAAGCACTTTCTCGGCGAGTGAGATTGTGTCAAGACAATTTCGTCGATCTTCTTAAAATCTTGATTCCAAGAATCACATCAGCTAATCCCATGTCATTCATGTCAAAATTTATATTTAACATGCGCTTTGTGTCATTAATGACTTGAGTATTGCTACCCATGATCAACATGTCATCTACATACGGACACACTATAACATAACTATTATCGGTGTTCTTAACGTGACACGTTTGTCACACTCGTTGATTTTGAAACCATTTGCCAACATTACATTGTCAAATTTCAAGTACCATTACAACGGCGCTTGTTTCAAACCATATAGAGACTTCACGAGTTTGCATACCTCGCCTCTCGACTGGTACTACAAACCCTTGGGTTGCTCTATATATACCTCATCCTCGAGGTCACCATTCAAAAACGCAGCCTTAACGTCCATTTGATGAATCTCAAGATTGTGCAAAGCAAAGAATTGTGAGAAGCACCCTAATAGACGAAATCCTTGTCACGGTGAATAGGTATCGAAGAAATCGTACCCTCTCTTTGTTTAAACCCTTTGAGTACCAAACGGACCTTATACTTTTCAATTGATCCATCCGCCTTGTACTTTCTTTTAAGGATCCATTTGCATCCTAAGGGCTTACAACCTTCCGCAAATCAACCAAAGACCCAAGTGTGGTTTTGCGAATGGAATCAATTCGCTTTGAGCGACCTCTCGCCGAGCATTCCGTCTGGCCGAGCATAGGCTACTTTATCGAAGTTGGTTCTTCGTCCAACATGAACGCAATATAGTCGGGATCAAAATCCTTTGGCGTTCGACTCATCGCCTCGTCTCGGTTCGACCCTCCGATCGGACCTCGATCGCTATGCGATATCGGTTCTTCCTCCAAAGGTTTAGAACTCGAAGCTTCACCATCGACTCTATTGCTAGAATCGGCTTCACTTTTATCTTTATCTTTACATGGATAAACACTTTCAAAGAATATAACATTCCTTGATTCAACCGTCGTCCTCACATTCATATCCGTGCCTCGACTGTGGATCGAAACGATGTTGGTTGTATAACAAAGCAGTTTGGTTGAGCTTGTATACAATGTTTCTGTTACCACTAATACAATCTCCTATCGATTTGAATACTTGATTGCATATATCGTATCCCTTATCTCGTATATAAGTTAGATCATACAATGTGTAGAAGATCACGAAGTCCGTATGATTGGTCAAGCTTAATGAGATATAAAAGTTTCACTGGTGAGACAACTTAAGGACGAGTTGTCGGTTTAGCCGCGATATAGATAAGAAGTGACTTGACTTAGTTGCTTGTCTATCTTTGATGCGTCTCGACGTATTGAAGGATCACGATGAGATGTGTTCTTCTATCTCGACCGTCGTGAAGAACCAAGATCTCGGTGACTTACGATGATCTAAACCTCGATAAGTTATTAGGTGAGTATGAGTTCTCGACCATCACTTTGACTTGTTATGGGTGAGGTTATATGTTCTAACCCAAGATTCTCGCGTCTTGGGTGGTGGCGATCTTGTATGTCACGCTAGTTATCTCATGTCGAGTCACCGTATCCGTTTAGGATGATGACGCCCCTTAAGGAGCTCAAAGGTTTATTGTACTAAACCCCGCAGTTGAGTTAGCTCAAGTACAATAATAAGGTTGAGTGGTACTACTTAAGGAAATGAAGTTATTAATTATTTTAAGCGATGAATGCTATAAATAATTAATGGACGTTCGATATCTTAAATACGGGATTCAGAATGTCTAAGTGCAAGCCCGACTCAACTTCGGTAATAAAGGGTAAGTCAACATTCTTTCTCTAGTGGCATGATCGAATGTTTATAAATTAATTTATGTTCGGGTGAACATAAGATAATTAATTTATTTGAGGCTCATCTTTATTCCTTGCATTTGATCCTGGTTGGCCCATCGGGCCCGTAGCCAAGGAAAATCGGCGCCCCTTATGCTCCCAAAGGCAAGATTTTATTCTCTTTATCCCACAAGGATATAATTATATTTATAGTATATGCATAGATCCTTTCCATATAAGATTATGGTAATAATCACGAGAGTATGGAAATAATCCAGAGTATGGAAATAATCCTAAGATTATGGTATTTTTCATATAGGATTATGGTAATTTCCATATAGGATTATGGTAATTTCCATATGGGATTAAGGTAGTGCATTATAAATATAAGGTATGAGATAAAGTCTAGGTTAATGCTCACATAATTAACACAAGATTTTCGCCCCTCATAGCATTGTTGAGAGAGTTTCGAAAATTGTGCAAAGAGAGCAAAGGGTGATTTTCCGAAGCATTCTCTATAGATCGTCCTCACTCGACGTTGGAGATTGGGCAATCGGGATACAGTCCAGAAGGTCAAAGCACGTGTTCGATCCGTTCGATCCATTCATCTCGTTCCATCGACCTCTTCAGATCCAAAGGTAAACACGAGAAAATCCCTACGTGTTGCAATTAATTATTTAGACGCATGCTAGGAATATAATCAATGTATGGTGAATTAAATATCCAAGATAGATCCTCGGGGCGAGGGCTAAACATATGTTTTCCCTACAATTGGTATCAGAGCCTGGGATCAGAATCTTGGCTCTGTTGGATTAATTCACGTTTGATTATTACGTGCGTTTTATTAATTGTGGATCTGTCGTTCATCGTGGCTCGTTTATTATTTTGTCGGATTTTGTTGTTACACCACGAGAAAATCCGTGGTTAGATTAGATTTTATTCTGTAAATCTTATCTGTAAAAGAAGAACGAAGAACGAAACGACGGGAAAAACAGTCTCGGCAGCCCTCGGCGGTTTCATGAAGCGAGCCTCGCGTTCGCGAGGGCGATCGCGAGGGCACGGCGACGGGGCATACGTTCGCGCAAGACGAGATCCACGGCACCACGCGAAGCGAGCGAGTGGTCGCGATTCGACGCAAGCAAAGCGGCGGCGAGCTAGCGGGGTGACGGGGCGCGTTCGCGAAACCCCGGCGCATGCGGCGGACTCGCGATCGCGAGTTTCTACCGGGCGGCGACATCTCGGCAGATGTTTGGCGCCGGGCGTGGCAGACGCAGCGTACTCGGCGGTCGCGGTCGATTAGCGATCGCGAGGTAGCCCACGAGGACACGCTGGGCGGCGGCAAGACAAGGTCGGGCGCGGCGGGCTTTGCCTCAGCGCGAGGCCCGGCCTGATTGGGCCGACCCGGCCCGGACCCTTTTCCACCCCAATCCAGATTTTCCGGTCCGTGCCGCGCACGCGAGGCCCATTTGTTGAATCCGATCCGTGCCCGCACGCGAGGCCGTTTCAAGTTTAATTATGTACTTTGTAAATCTATGTAATAGATTAGATATAAATGTGCGGGTTTCACGATTGGGCGCGATGAGCGTTTTATTTTATTTTTATCGTTCATATGCATGTCGTGGATGTTTAAATTATGCGATAGCATGCTATGTATGTTTATATTACGTTGACAAACCTTTAAGTGTTTTACGTAATTGGATGCGCATAGTAAGCATGCTAGGTTTATCGCGTTTATCAAGCTTTTTTAGAATTACTGCGAGCATGTTTTACATGTTGAGTTCTATAGAAAAGCATGCTAGGATTACGTGATCTGCATGGACAAACCTTTTGAATAAAAGACTAAGCAAGCAACCCGACAAATTAATTTTCAAATTAAAATGTCAAGACCTCCACTTTTGATCTCTAAACAAAGTGAGACGACCGTGAGTAAACGCCCACACGCGTGGCTTGCTTGCACCGCTTATCATAAGTTTGTTAGATGAGATTTCTAAATAAAACATTTTAAATCTATTGAGAAGTGGGAGTTTCATGTGTAACGCCCACACGCGTGGCTTGCATGTGCGATTTTCATAAGTTCTCTAGAGATAGATATAAAATGAGATAACAAAGAATCGAATTGGAAGCGGTATGGTCCGAGTGGTATGCCAATTCTAAGAATTCATTTCTCTTTGTTAAAATTGTGGTCATTGCTTAGACATCACCTCAGTACAACTTCCCGCCAAGTCCTTCTTGCTATAGTGATGTGGTCTAGTAAGGTCCAATCGTTAATTTCATTTGTCATAAGGATAAGTTGACATGGATTGAAATTAAACGACTAAAAGGTATATTTTAGTCAGTCGGGGGTTCGTGTGGCGTCCCACACGCGTGGCTTGCATGTGGGATTCCTTGGGCGATTGGAGGTTTGATTAATATTGTTTTATCAAAAGGTTACAATATTATTATTACGTAATTATGTGCGATCGTATGCTTATGTGTTTACATTATCGCTTCGGATATGTCTCTTACACCGATTATCAATATGCTCGCATAAAATCCCTTATCCGGTCCAAATTTTATCGAGTGGAAAGCGAAACATTGAGAATGTTCTTCTCGCGAAGATAATTTATTTGTACTCACTACACCTCGTCCCAAGCCTCTAAACGATTTATCTATCGATGAGGAGCGCAAGGACCACGAGAAATGGGACAAATCAAGCAGAATGGCAAAGTGCCTTCTTTTGGTCACCATGTGCGAGTCCTGCGCACTCCAAAGATCAAGAGATGGAAGATCGACCACGATATGGCTAAATCTTATGAAATCGTATGAGAGTCGGACGATAATCGCTTGTCATAATTTGACAAAATCTATAATGTCAAGTTCAATGAAGGAATGTGATTGGTGCATGACCATGTAGAGCAAATGATCAATCTCTTTGAGAGCTCGAGTTGGTTGGAGGATATATTGATGACGTAGTCGAATCGATATGATCCTCAACACTTTGCCCAAGTCTTTTGATGACTTCCGTTATAGAACAGTCCTTTATGATAAGAGTTATACTCTAGATTCATTGCAAGAGGATCTAGTGTGGAAGAACATAAAACGGGCAAAGGTGCGCGATCTTTAGCACGCACCTCAAAGAAAACCACCGCTTTATCGAAGATGAAAAGGAAAGTGGAATTCAAGGGATGCTAAGGCTAAAGAAAGAGTGGGAGTAATACAAAGGGCTCTACCAATGGTTTGAAAAAGCGAAGGAGAAGGCAAGTGCTTGAGTGCGGTGAGACCGGGCATTGGAAGGCTAAGTGCCCCAAGCTCGAGGCTCAGTGCGTCATTTGCTTTAATGTGAAACATGTTTAGCGACTTGTTCTACCCATTCTTGGGTAGTAGATACTGGTCTGATCGACCATGTTTGTTACACCTGCGTGGGTTCCTGCGGACAAGGGCTGTGTAATGGCGAGATAACGATCTCCATGGCCAACGCGAAAGTCGAGGCCGTTGCGGTTGGAGATGTTACTTTATGTTTTGAGAAAGCAGTTTTAGTTTTAAAAGACGTTTTATATGTGCCGGATTTTGGTGGAACCTTGTTTCTGCTTTCAAATTATTTACTCATGGATATTCATTATTTTTATAGTGGTGTTTCTATCATAAGAAATGACGAAGTTATCTGTGTTGCACGTTATATAATTCGCTTTATACTATTTACGCCAAACATAATACCTATAACTATGTTGCATCTTCATCAAACCCTAAAAGAGAAAGTTTTCTTGAAGATGACACCACTTTTCTCGGCATCTTAGATTAGGTCACATCAATCTAAATAGGATCCAAAGGCGGCTAAGAATGGGCGTTGGGTAATCTCACGGTTACTCGTTCCCGATCTGCGAATCTGTATAGAAGGTAAGATGTCGACTGGACCCTTCAAAGCGAAGGGTTATAGAGCCAAAGAAATGTTGGAGTTAGTCCATTCGACTGTGTGGACCGATGTCCACACAAGCTCGTGGAGGGTGCAGTATTTTGTCACTTTCATTGACCATTACTCAAAGTGCGGATACATATACCGCTTCACCGCAAGTCCAATGCTTTGAGAAATTCAAAGAGTTTAAGGCGGAAGTGGAGGCGAAGCTAGGTAAGAGTATCAAGTCATCTGGGTCGATCGCGGTGGCGAATACCTCGATAACGAGTTTATGGACTATCTAGTGAAGTGTGGGATTACATCCCAACAAGATTTCACCCGCACACCACTGACAAAATGGTGTGTCGAGCGAAGAAATAGGACTCTTTTGGAAATGGTTAGATCTATGATGAGTTATGCTACATTGCCTATTTCGATTACGGGGTATGCTTTAGAGACGGCGGCATACTTGCTAAATCTAGTACCGTCAAGTCATCGAAAAGACCCCTTCGAGTTGTGGTTTGGCAAGAGCTAGTTTAAGCCACATAAGGATATGGGGCGAAAGACTCGTCTTTGAACAAGAAGGCGACAAGTTGGAGGCTAGATCCGACGCAAGGTCGTTTATTGGATATCTAGAGGAACGAAGGTGGTTTATTCTATAGTCCCAAGGATCGAAGGTCATTATTAGCACTAATGCTCGATTCTTAGAAGAGGATTATATTAAAATCATAAGTCCAAAGTTGAGATCATTCTTCAAGAATTAGAAGATGATCGTATTCCACCACCGATTAGACCAAAGGTACAAGATGTCGTGTCTAGTGGGAGGGATCGACACCAGAAACTTCAAGAAATTGAAGTGGGTCGAGTTCCACTAGAGATACCGACCGTACAAGTGGTACCTACCCAGCAAGTTGTGCAAGATAGAGAACCACAAGTTACTGTACCCATCGTTGCCACTGTGTCTATAGCACCTCGTCGTAGTGGGAGGGTTGTTTGTCAACCCGAGCGATTTATGTTCGTGGATGAATCTTGATTTAGACCCGAGAAAGGAGCAGCAATAATCGACCCATGGACATACAACGAGGCGATATGAAGACAATGATGCAAGATCATGGAACTTACGTTTGACGCGGTGGTAAAGTCTATGGATTTACCAGTTGCTAGCGAGAGTTGTGTGTATCGGTTAAATGTCAACGGTGATGTGGTATTTCTTGCATTTTATGTAGATAACATTCTTCTATTTGGCAACAATGTGAAGTTGTTATCGAGGCGTAAAGAGTTGGTTATCCGATCGTTTCAAATGAAAGACTTAGGAGATGGGCGTACATTCTTGGGATCAAGGTTTACCGAGATCGCAAGAGGAAAATGTTGAGCTTATCTCAGCGTCTTACATTGATATCTGTGCTTACTCGTTTAGTATGCAGACCGCCAAGAAAGGATTGCTACCTTTCGGACATGGCGTTCCTTTATCAAAGGAAAGCGATCGCCTATATGACCGCAAAGGGATAGAAAATGAGATAAGTTCCTTACGATTCCGCCGTAGGAAGTCTCATGTACGCAATGCTATGCACGAGGTTCGATATCCGCTATGCGGTAGACATAGCGACTAGATATCGCCTAACCTCGACAAGCACATTGAATGCGAGAAAGCATATACTCAAGTACCGAAAAGGACTCGAGGTGATAGGCGAGTTTACCATGCGAGATAGTCTAATACCTTTGGGTTATCTGTAATCGATTTCCAAGCCGACCGTGATGAGAAAAAGTCTACCTCATGCTATGTGTTTACCTTGGGAGGTGGAACGTATCCGTGAGTGCAAAGCAAAGAATGCATTGCGGACTCCACCATGAAAGCGAAAATGTAGCCGTTTGGGAGGCTACTAAGGAGGTCAGATGGTTCAAGAACTACCTCATGGATCTAGATGTGGTACCTAGTTTGCACTAGAGTATCATAGTTTCTCGTGATAACTCGGTGCGATGGCAAACTCGAAGGAACCACAGATCCACAAGGCAACCAAACACATAGAGAGAAAGTACCATGTCATACGAGAAATCGTTAGACGAGGGGACGTGCTGATTGTAAAGATTGATACGACGGATAACCTAGCGAATCCATTCACAAAAGCCTGCCGCAATAAGTCTACGTCTTGCACGTTAGAGGACTTGAATTGCGCTAGATGGCACCCACTTAGAAAGGAAACTTTTGTATAAGTGGGAGAAGCAAAGTGATGGTTGTTAGTAATAGCTAGTAGAGAGACACATTGTATACTAAAAGTTTGCTTTAGTATAAGTGGGAGATTGTTGGATTTGTATCTTGAAAGCGGTTTGGTTGAGCTTGTATACAATGTTTCTCGTTACCACTAATACAATCTCCTATCGATTTGAATACTTGATTGCATATATCGTATCCCCTTATCTCATATATAAGTTAGATCATACGATTGTGTAGAAGATCACGTAAGTCCGTATGATTGGTCGTTTAATGAGATATAAAAGTTTCACACCGAGACAACTTAAGGACGAGTTGTCGGTTTAGCCGCAGATATATATAAGTGACTTGACTTAGTTGCTTGTCTATGCCGGTGATGCGTCTCGACGTATTGAAGGATCACGGTGAGATGTGTTCTTCTATCGACCGTCGTGAAGAACCAAGATCTCGGTGACTTACGATGATCTAAATCTCGATAAGGTATTAGGTGAATATGAGTTCTTGACCATCACTTTGACTTGTTATGGGTGAGGTTATATGTTCTAACCCAAGATTCTCGCGATTGGGTGGTGGAGTCTTGTATGTCACGCTAGTTATCTCAGTCGAGTCACCGTATCCGTTTAGGATGATGACGCCCCTTAAGGAGCTCAAAGGTTTATTGTACTAAACCCTGCAGTTGAGTTAGCTCAAGTACAATAATAAGGTTGAGTGGTACTACTTAAGAAATGAAGTTATTAATTATTTTAAGCGATCGTAATGCTATAAATAATTAATGGACGTTCGATATCTTAAATACGGGATTCGTAATGTCTAAGTGCAAGCCCGACTCAACTTGGTAATAAAGGGTTAAGTCAACATTCTTTCTCTAGTGGCATGATCGAATGTTTATAAATTAATTTATGTTCGGGTGAACATAAGATAATTAATTTATTTGAAGCCCATCTTTATTCCTTGCATTTGATCCTGGTGGCCCATCAAAGCCCGTAGCCAAGGAAAATCGGCGCCCCCTTATGCTCCCAAAGGCAATATTTTATTCTCTTTATCCCACAAGGATATAATTATATTTATAGTATATGCATAGATCCTTTCCATATAAGATTATGGTAATAATCCTGAGAGTATGGAAATAATCCTGAGAGTATGGAAATAATCCTAAGATTATGGTATTTTTCCATATAGGATTATGGTAATTTCCATATAGGATTATGGTAATTTCCATATGGGATTAAGGTAGTGCATTATAAATATAAGGTATGAGATAAAGTCTAGGTTAATGCTCACATAATTAACACAAGATTTTCGGCCCCCTCATAGCATTGTTGAGAGAGTTTCGAAAATTGTGCAAAGAGAGCAAAGGGTGATTTTCCGAAGCATTCTCCATAGATCGTCCTCACTCGACGTTGGAGATTGGGCAATCGGGATACAATCCAGAAGGTCAAAGCACGAGTCCGATCCGTTCGATCCATTCATCTCGTTCCATCGACCTCTTCAGATCCAAAGGTAAACACGAGAAAACCCCTACGTGTTGTAATTAATTATTTAGACGCATGCTAGGAATATAATCAATGTATGGTGAATTAAATATCCAAGATAGATCCTCGGGGCGAGGGCTAAACATATGTTTTCCCTACAAACGATAGGCGCTGTTGTTCAGTGCATACCCAATAAAGATACAATCGACTGTTTTAGGTCCAATTGTAACTTTTTGGGAAGAGGCACCTCAACCTTCGCCAAACACCCCACACTTTGAGATATTTGTATGATGGTTTTCTTCCTTTCCGCAACTCGTAAGGAGTGACATCCTTACCCTTGAGTGAAATCTTGTTCAAGATGTAGTTAGTCACAAAACGACTTCCCCACAAGTTCTCGGGGCAACCTCGAACTAATCAACAAAGCATTCATCATCTCCTTAGTGTTCGATTTTACGTTCAACAACGCCATTAGGCGAGGTGAATAAGAGTCGTCGTTTGATGTATTATACCACTTTCGTTGCATAATGCCTCAAACGGAGCTACATATTCTCCCTCTATCACTTGAGCGATCTTAATTCGACGACTTAGTTGATTCTCGGCCGTTCTTGAAGTTTTAAAAGCTTAAATAGCCTCATCTTTACTTCTTAGAAGGTAAAATAACAATATCTTGTCAGGTCATCAATAAACGTGATGAAGTACTTTTACCACCTCTAGTTTGTACAAACTTTAAATCACACACATCGGTGTGATAAGTTCTAGAGGCTTAGTGCTTCGTCTCACCGAATGAAACGGTAACTTAGCCATTTGGCTTCCACACAAACCTCACATTTCGTTTGTGTATTAACTTCATTTAACTTTAGTAAATCTAAATTTACTAATCTTTTATTGCATTTAGATTAACATGTCCTAATCTACAATGCCATAAATCGAGCACTCGGTCAGTAAGAGGAAGTAGATGCATATTCATTCATAGCAATCTTGGGTACACAAGCATGACCATTACATTCAAATTGAAAAGACCCCGGTGAGATAACCCCTACCAAGGAACTTCCCAAACTTAGTCGAGACAAACTTGCCCGACTCAAAACTAGTTTAAACCCTTGTTAACTAGAATCGAGCCCGACACTAAATTCTTACGAATGTCGGGACATGCAGCACATCCTTCAATGTGATCTCAATGCCGGACGATATCTTGAGCACCACATCACCAACTCCGGCAACCTCGGACGAAGCTTGGTTCTCCATGTTGAGCTTTCTCCCCTCAACAGGCTTGTAGGTGGAGAAACGCCTCTTTCGCCGCAGACGCGCGATAGCTATGCTGTGTCGATGAACCATCCACCTTGATTCTCAACGTGGTTGACTTCTTCGGTCACCACAACAGCCAAGTCATCCTTTTCCCATTTGTCGAAGTCCTTCTCGACAACGTTGGCAACTTGCTTAGCCTTCTTCTTCTTAGGTCGACGGCAGTCCCTACTCGTGTGGCCATGCTTGCCACAATTGTATGAGCCCCGTCAAACTTACGGCAACCACCTTCCTTTGCCTTTGTCCTCGACATTGGGACGAACACATTTGTTGGAGGGACCGCCTCTCTCCAACAGTTGGCCTTCGATCGATCAAACCTTTCGTTTTCAATTCTTGCTTCTTCACATCGACTCGATGCGCATTTGACGATCAAGTCTTGGCGTCATATCCTTTCGCTTGTGCTTAAGGTAGACCTGAAGTCTCTCCACCCGGGGTAGTTTCTCATCATCGTAGCGACGACAAAGCCGTCCGAATAAGTGTGGTTTTCGCTTGAACCTCGTGTACTGAGTTGAAACTCTTGCACTTGGTCCATGATCGGTCGAAAATCGACCATCTTGTAGTCCAAATACTTGGCTACAATGAACTTCTTTATACCTGCATCATCACTACGGTACTTCTTTTCTAGTGCATCCCACATATATTTGGATGTCGTTACAACAACATAAACACTATACAAGCTATCTTCTAAACTACCAAGTATAAAGTTTTTACAAAGATAGTTGCCGGTCATGATTGTCATATCTTCGCTTTCGGACGTGAAAGTCCGTCACTTCGGCCCCCGGTATGGCGGGCTCATCTTCCACCAAGAAGTTGGCGAAGCCCAACGTCGTGAGGTAGAATAACACCACCGTTGCCATCTCAAGTCGGATCCTCCAAACTTGGCGGCTGCTTTCTACGACGGCATCATCCTTGCGGTATGAACAGGCCGAGATCGATCCATAACCGGATCCACCAACACCACTTGAAGTGTGTTGAAACATGGAACTCGAATGAGAACCACCAGTGTTAGATCCCATGGATCCAACAGTCGACCCACTGAAAAGTGCAGTCGTCGAACCAATAGAACAACTAAAAGTGGAACCAATTGTTGAACCACTAAAAGTGGAACCAACAGTCGACCCAAAGGGCCCAATGATTGATCCCGAAGGCATCAACCAAACATAACCGAAGCCATAGTGCCAGAATTGGCAGCAGCAGCAGAGATAGCGGCAGAGGCGGCGGCGGAAGCATAGTCGGTGGCAGGTGCAGTTGACATCTCCAAGCAAAGGTATTAAGTTTCGAAAGTTTTTAAGTTAATTAAAAGTCTGAACTCCTTGGCAAGTGTTATCTCGTCTTGCGATTGTTGGAAAAGTGTGTACAAACAGTACAGAACTTGCCGAGCGTATTACAACTCGAAAACAGAAAAGTAGGAGATCAAACTAAAAAGAACTTGAAACTAAAATGAATACAATAACCGTATACTAATGCCGAATCGAGGAGTCCTCTTTCCGCAAGACGAGATACGCCCCGATAGTGCTCTCGATTTTGGCGTATCGTCCCCAAAGATGAAACGACAGCGTCTCGTAGGTGGCAGCACCGCAGACCAACGAGCTCCGGCGAACTGGATGGAGGCGAGGACAGAGCTTGGAAACAAACTATGTATGCAGAGAGTGCTCTTGGAGAATGCTGGAATGCTTTAGACAGTAGGTGGCTTATGCTGGGGAGACATGTCCTATTTATAGCGTCGCCCCCTCACGGGAAGCATCCGAGTCAACACCGCATTGATATCGGGTGTTACGTAGTTATGTCCCCCATTGAGTGCAGAGGGGTTACGTGGCGGTTTCTGGAGACAACGTGGGAGTTACACCCACATTTCCCACAGAGCCATCATGTCGGAACGTTACAAGCGATTCGACGAATCTGGACAACAGGTGCGTCGTGTTCATTGGGACGATCCGGACGTCTTTTCAAGTGCACAAGCAGCCCAACGGATTGGGCTACACGAGTTGGGCCTCGGACCAACTCCATCTTTGGGCTCGATCAAACATTGATCCAAAATATACGAGCAATGGCCCCCAAACGAGCCCACGAAGCAAGCCCATGAGCAGCCCAAAGAACGGCCCAAAGATCAATTGCGAGGACCAAGGAACCGGGGCGGGGCCAGCGTGGGCGCGGGCGGCTGCGGCGGCACAGAAGCGCATGGGCTTTCCACCGTCACTTGTGCACATAATTATCCCTTAAACACATAACTCCATGTTTAAGTGACCAACTTTGATCCACTATTTCACCACCGAAAATCGGATTTGAGAATGTGAATACACCACAATCATCTACTCGAAGCGTAGATCGATCCTATGCCGCTTAATTTCATAAAATTAAGCGTTACGTCACTTTAAATCTTGGTCAAAGTAGCTTCACGGAAATTTGACCGCATATAATATATATATATATATATATATATATATATATATATATAGAGTGAGGTTCAAATAAGAACCAATTTTAACGTGAGAACTAAGAACCATGCATAAGACGTTGAAGATGATGCATAAGATGATATAAAGTTGTGCATAACGAAAACTTTCTAAAATTATTTTGTTGGGCAACAATTTTAGAATGTTTTAGTTATGCATAACTTTATATGTTTTATTCATCAATTTTATACATTTGTGCATAGTTCTCATGTTCTCACAATAAAAATGGTTCTCACGTTAACCCTTCCCTATATATATATATATATATATATACACACGATTTCCAACAGAAAAATTGAGTTTGAATTCAAACGGCCAGTTGAATTCGATATCTATAAATACATGTTATCTATGAACACATAGCATTACTGGAAACAAACGACAAAAGTCGAGCGCAAACAAGCTCAAGTAATCTTCACTCAGAGAGTTCAAGAAGCACTTGAAACCCGAATGATTTCACAAGTGTTTTATACCTACAAAGATTCTATCTTCCATAGATTTCCTTATGTTTATAGGCAGATCTTATTGTAATCTAAAGCATAGATCGAGTGAACTGAGCATTAGCTATTGTTCTTACTTGTAAAGTTCACTCATAGTTGGAAATCCAACACACACCATACCCTCACCCTCAACGCAATAAGGTGCATTTTGAGTAAGAAACACATGTTAACTCTTTGAAAGCAAGAAGAAATAAGAAATAGGTCTTAGCTTGAAACCCAAGGACGGTTCTCTACCCAAGTTGCGATATTTTTTGTCATCGTACTTGGCACTATAACACAAGAGATTCCAAGGTGAAACACCTAATTGGAGTAGGTTTGCGGATGTAGGACAAGTAGTATGATCCACTTTAAATTGTGTGTCCTTACTGGTTTTCTTATTTAGCTGTTGATTATTTGTTATTGCATATCATACACATCAACACACGTTTGACTTATCTGAACCAATCAACTAGGTTTGCACTAAACCAACTAATAGCATGCTCTGAACCTAAATGTTTGAAAGAAGTTTTTCTAAGTACAATGAGTAAATCTCTTAAGTCGCCAACTTCAGCACATTCATTATGAAGTTAGATATATGTCCAACTGATAAAATCTCTAGTTGATGTCTAGTTGTTGTTTAGTATGAATTTGTGCTGGTTTTTGGTATTATTTTGTGTGTCATTTTCAGTGGTTTGTCCTATTTATGTCGTTGGTCTGATTAGTATTTATCGAATTGGACTTATTTGGTTTGTTTCGATGTTTTGTAGAAAAACAGCATAAAATGGGATGAATTGGATCTGCCAAAAATCAAGTTTATTGAAGAGCATCGCGACAGGAGTTCGTAGGTGAAAACCGTGAGTAAATTGGAGTTCAGACGAAGGAGAACGGCCAGCAACGAAGTCGCGCGACGCGTGCGCGCCCGCCCGTCGTCCGTGTACGCCGGCGCGCGCCCGCACGCGACACCAGCGCCGCGCGGCGGCGCATGTCCGCGTGCGCTGGCGCACGCCGCCGTCGCGCGCCCGCGCGCGCGCCGCCGCGCCACCGCACACCGCGCCCGCCCCCGACACTCAACCTCAGCGCGTGGCGGCGCGCGTTCATCAATTCGGCGCGCTCGGTTGCAGCGCGCTTAGCGTTTGCGACGCCGCCAGCGCCCGTCGCCGCGCGCGCGGCGCGCTCGCGCCGCCTCAGCTCCTCGCCGCGCCGCGCTCGTCCCTCCGTCCGGCGCTTGCCGCCCGCCGCCCATTGCGACGCCACTTACATACTCGCCCAGGCTGGAGCCAGCGCTCGCCTCGTCGCAAACGCCAGCGCTCTCGTCTCTCCATCCGACGCGGCAGCGGCGCCCGCTCCGAAGCGCGCCGCATGCGCGCTCTCCCATCATGCCCAGCCGGCGTTCCCCCCTCAACCGGCGTTTGCGTCCTTCCAGAACACTCCTGCGTCCGGCGTTTCTACTAGTCCGGCGCTGGAGTGTTGCTTTTGTTCGTCCGAGAAGAAGCGCGTCCGTACTGCGATCCTTCCGGCGCTGGGTGTGAGTTTTCTGCAGATATAAATACAGTTTTACACGCGGAAACCCTAGCCTCATTCTTATTTTTCTCCAGACGCACGCTCTCGTTTCGCTTTCTTTTTCCCTTTTCTTTTTCTTTTCTTTTCCTTTTAATTATTCTTGTACTTTGGATTAACAATTGAGATTGCACGATTCCGGATTTCGGAAGACGAATTTATCTATGAATGGTTGTAAGTTTTCCTGATTTTGATTATGTCTATGTAATTGGGATTTGAATTATTTCTTCCATGAGATGAATTATGATTTGTAGAGAAATATATGTTAGGGTGTTCTCGTCTTGAATCGTGATTGTTGGATTGATGATTTGTGATTTTCCTATTCGTATAAATTGGTTATTTCATGATCTTCATACATGGTGTTCGAAAGAATAGTGTAGGTTGATTGTGTGCTTATATTTGATTATGAAGATATGCGATAGCAGATTTATATTAAATATGAGTTTGACAACGAAAGTGATCGAGAGATTGGTTTGTTGTTGGGTAATTGATATATGTGGATAGGGTTTTGCTATTGTGTGCATTTGTAGTAAAATATCATTCGTAGTTGATGGTGGGGTGGTTGAGAGATCTCCTGTCATTAAGTTCGAGTCTAGCATTGACGTAATCGAGAGATTAGTTAGTGTTGACCGTTGGGTGAGAAGCGTTGGTGTTTTATGCATTGTGTACCGGTCTTTGATTCATTAATTGCGAAGATAGATTTGAACCCAGAACACCGTCTCCAATTCCGTGTCCGACAATTCCTCTTGTTGTCCAAGTGCAATCCGTTTTCCCCGCTTTATTTTATTTCCTTTCGTCCTTTCCGTGATGACCCTTATGTTAGGACGTTAGTTTTCTTTTACGCTACGTGTTTGACATAAAACCGTAGCCTGTTAAGCCTTCCTCGAGAGATTCGACTTGGGTCGACCTTACCGTTCTATAAGGACCTCGTCTATTGCGAGCGACTGAAAAGAACAATTTGGTCGGAACAGTTAGTAGTAGGGATGTCAATGGGTGGGTTTTACCCGGACCATAACCAATAAATATTAATGGTTCTGGTTCTGGAACCGAACCATTAGACACTAGATCCGGACCGGACCCGGACCATCAACTATGGGTCTTAAGCGGTCCAGATCTGAGCGGGTCTGGAACCAAAATCGGACTAGAATCGGACAAGAACCAGAACTGGAATCGAAATCATTGCTTTATAATTTAATGAGTTATGAGTGATTTCGAATCGAAATAGATAAAACTAACTAATTGACAAGCTTATTTAAACTTAGGCTTGTCAATAGACGAGTTTTACTCGGATCAGAACCAATAAATAAGTATTGGTTCTGGTTTTGGAATCAGAACTAGATCCAGATCGAATCGGACCATCAAAATATGGATCTAAACAGTCCGGGTCTAAAACGGGTCTGGAACCGAAACCAGAACCGCTGCTTTAAAATTTAATGAGTTTTGAGCGGTTCCGAATCGGTCCGGATAAAACTCACTCATTGACATCCTTAGTTAGTAGGTTAGTTATCTGATACTGACTCACTTTGATTATAGTAAAATCACTCTATCTGAACCCGATATTTTTCTCTTGTTTCAAATCTGCTAACTTTTAACCAATTGAGTCACGCCCGTGAGGACCTTTTTTCCTTGCAATGAGTAACCAAGGTAACCTACTGCTCAAGCTTGAGCTAGCTAACTTTGAAAATTTTAATGCAGACTATAAACGCAATTTTTTTTCAAAAGTTTCTAACATATGTATTTCTTCTCCCCCAATACACCCGTGTATACTCGCTCGGAACTAAGAAGTTTTTGCCTTTATTAAAGTAACTGATTGTTTTTTGGTAAAGATGTGTGAACATTACTAACTTTATATTTTGGTCTGAGAGATAATTTTGTCCTTTAACTTCAAAAGTAACTAGAAAATGCATGCTATTATGAAATTGGATAAAAAAAACTCATATCGTTATCTTTTATGACTATTTTTATATATTACCACTACCAGAATTTAGTGAAATTAGAAAAGTATTAAAACTTAATACAACCAACATTAAAAGTATAAGGAGTATAATATATGCTTTGCCTATTTTTTTAATATAATTTTATATCATCATTTGATGCGCCTAATGAACTTTTGGGATCCAAAAACTCATACAAATTAAATTTAAATAATTTATTATAGAATCAAATAAATTACAATAGAAAAAATTTGGAACTGCAGCTATTTTTCTTACTAATAAATATAATTGTGGTTTTATAGTCATCTCAAAAAGAGAAAAAAATTTCAAATAAAATTGAAGTAAGTGCACGTGGGCGACCAGAGTAAACGAGTAGCGGAATTGGACACACGTCCAGGCACGTGCATACGTTCGCCCGTGTAACTCGGCAAGCGAAAAATAAACGTCTCTTTTAAATAGCAGAACCTTTGAAGCAGGCAGCGGTGATGTGCAAACTATACATACTCGTAATCCCTGTATCTGTACACGCATATGTATGTGAGTGCGTGCATTCAAACCATTGATTGAAGCCAGCGGTGTGAATGGCGGGCGGGGCATAAGGAATAAAAGATACCTTTATTGCCTTGTTTCTGTTGGGTTTCTCTTTATTCGTTGCTTTTCTGGAAGGACTGTTGGAATCTTTAGTTCAAAAGTCCCAAGAAAGGGGGTAGGAAAAGGGTTCTCCTTTTCTGAGTCTTTGTCTGCTGCAGCGATAGCTGCGAGTTTTTGGAGTTTTAGTTAGTTCTGGATTGTGATGCGCCATGAAGTCATACTGTGTAACTCTTTCTCTCTCTCAACACACACAATCTGTTGTGTTATACTTGATAAATTTTGTTCGCTGTTCTAGCAAGGTGTGAGTTTCTCATTTAGTCATTTTCAGGCTGTATGACATAATTTCCTTCTGCCCATGATTTAATTAATTTGAATATATGCTGCGGAAGAAGATTGTTTTTTTCTTACATGAACGTGGTAGGGGCTGCGAGTTCCTACAAACTAAAAAAAATACAGTTTCCCCTTTTTAAGTGAATTAAATTAATTTATTTGAAAAGTTTTCTGGATGTTTTATGAGAATTATTTGTTAAGCAAGTTATAGATGAAACAGGGATTGTTAAGTTAGTACTTGCACGTATTGTCAAGACTAAGAGATCTATGGAATTCATCAGGTGAAATCATCTTATTTTCTTTAGTAGGTTGTCTCATTGGCTGATACTGACGGGCGTGCAGTCCGAAATTAAATTTGAAATGACTATTTGTTTCTTTTCTATTATGTCATATTTTTTAGTCTGTTTCATTTAGATGTTTCGCTTAAATTGGAGATCTAATTTAGACAGTTGCATATTTAAACATGACAAATTGACTGGTCATTTTAGGCATTTGAATTTCAACCATAATATCTGCCATCATCAATTCTCTACATGGCATTTAATGCTATTTAATGTCAATACAATAATATGTGCATCCAATATTTGAACTTGCGGTGCGACCAAGGCAATGTTATTGTCGACTTTCCTGCAATCTTTTGTTCATTCAAAAGTTTTGATTATTGCCATTTCTGACCTTGGAATTTGTTTGTTGTCAGACACTTCCCTTATCAGATCCTAAAAGCAGATGGCTAAGCAGCCTTATCATAAGCATCTCTTTGGTTTGTGGTGTTTACTTCGTTGGTAGTGCATGGCTGAGGAAAGATTTTTTGAAGGTGTGCATTGATATTTGGCTTTTAAGCGCATAAAAAAGATGTTGTGGACAATGTAGTGTTGTGCTTTGAGCTTAATTAGTAGGATTTGTGTTTAAAGGTAGTCAGTAAAACTGGCATTAGTTAGAAACTTAAGAAGAAAGAGCACAATTCGTTGGATTTTTATTTTATATTATTTTTTCTTTTTCCTTGTTTCTTAGTTCTAGTTAGGGATGTCAATCAAGCCGGCTATTGGGCTATTTGGTTCTGGCCAATCGGGCAGGATTGACATCCCTAGTTCCAGTATTGCATTTATGAAACCAATGTTGTACATACTTAAGCTGTATCTAGGTTACCTTTCCTTCTAAGTGATCAAATTTTCCTTAAGGCTTCAATTTGCATGTTTCTTGCATCAAATTTCTAAGTATATGATCAATGCAGTTTTCAACTGGATTCGGGCTGAAGACAGCAGATCGAGATATAATCTCTCATGAATGCAAGGTAGATCTTTGTGTAATTGGAGTTTCTTGAAGGCATCTAAACACACTGACAATTGCAAATAACGAGTTTAGAAAACAGAGTTGAAGCATATGCTTTTTAGCCTGGTGTAGCAAGGTATACTCACAAGCCCGTTAAAACAGAAAGGAAATCCTGATTGTACAAAATCTCTTTAGAATAAAAAGGCTTGCTAAATATTTGGTTGTAATACATTTGATTAGATGATTTAGGTGGATGACTTTAGAGCTCTAACATTAACATTGAAAGGGGTTTTTGGCATCAGTAAGCATATCTGATTTGAACTCCATGGGAATGGCTGAAAACCATGGTAATTGGAAGATTAACTTTTTAGTCATTATGTATGGTTCTATATTATGCTTTTGGAGGGATCATCACTGGATGTAGAAATCAATGCCACAGAAGAGAATATGCACGCCACTCATTGATACAATATTTTTTAATGTTTTTATCCTGTGATCTTTTTGAGTTCCATTCTGAAGAATCTTACCTGACTTTTATTTCTCCCAACTGTTAGGAAAATCGGCGACCCATGAGTACTGAAGCTTTGCCAAAAGGAATTATTTCAGTTTCTTCAAACTTGGAAATGCATCCGTTGTGGGGACCTGTTTCTGAGAATGTGTGTGGAACTGGGTTTACTAATTTATTTTCCTAATTTATCATAACAAATCATTCTAGCTTATTGATAACACAAATTACAAACTCAGTAAGAGAAAGTGATGAACTCTTTGTTGGAAGTAGATTTATAATGATATGATGATTAAATTGGTTCTTATGGAAAATTTCTATGACCTTTCACGTTGTCTTGATTAATAGACTCTAAGAAGATGGAATATTCTTTTTTGTCATATTCCCTTTTGAGTATTTGTACAATTGTATTGACTATACATTGTATGCTTGTGCCAGAACAAGTCACATCATGCAACTGGTTTGCTGGCCATTGCAGTTGGGATAGATCAAAAGGGATTGGTGAACCAAATTGTTAAAAAGGTAGTATTCTTAAGCTCGTATTTGTCCTGATTGAAGTCCATCAGACGTTCACTTTCTTATTCTTTTAACTTCTTTTTTGTAATTGATTTTGCATTGGCATCTTGTGTTGGATTTCTTGCAGTTTCTGGAAAATGATTTTGTTGTGATGCTTTTTCATTATGACGGGGTTGTGGAAAAATGGAATGATTTGGAATGGAGTGACAAAGTCATTCATGTCTCTGTTGTAAACCAAACGAAATGGTATTGTTCTTAGCGTCTATCGAGTGACTCTTCAATTAATGATTGTTTCCGTAATTTATTATGAATCGTGCGATATCTCATGGGCCTGGTCCTTTAATTTAATGAATTAGGTGGTTTGCCAAACGTTTTCTACATCCCGCTATTGTTGATGACTACGAATATATTTTTCTGTGGGATGAGGACCTCAAACTTGACAATTTTCATCCAGCAAGGTATATCACAAGTGCCATTTTCTTTTTATAATTTGGATAAGAATGAAAAATATATATTATAAATTAGAGAGATAAGTAATATGTTGAAAAATAATATGTTTATGAGAGCCGGATATGTGATTCTCATTTTGAACACATGCAGAATGATGCTTAAGTTCTGCAAAAACATAACTTTTCTGATTGTGATTGATCTCCTAATTTTTATTTGTACTGTGCAAAAGAATGATCTAGTTGTTCCCACCTGGTTTAAATTGAGCTCAGCGCCAGATTTGCAAAGTAATTAAAAACAATTGATGAATGTGTCAAATCTACATATTTAAATATTTCACATTCCTTGTGTACTTCTACAGGTATCTATCTATAGTCAAGGCGGAAGGCCTCGAAATATCCCAGCCTGCTCTTGATCCTGATAAATCTGAGGTGCATCATCCGATTACTGTACGCAGACATAGGTCAAGGTGTCACAGGTTAGATAAAGAACCCATGTATAAGATTAAAGGATGTGAAGCTTTCAACGCTGTACTGGTCTAATGAAGTAGAGAAGGGGGATCATTAGTGCATCTGAATCCGTAAATGTTCATAATTCAGATTATCCTTATGACAGCTGATGATCGTAATCATACATTTCGAACCATTAACCGTAAACTTATCATGTATGGTCATATAAAGAGTTGCTAATCTTTTTAGTATTTAAAGAGGGATGGGACCTTGGTTGTAATTGTATTGATTAGATTAACAGAAAAGTGTTATTGTTTCATGAGACTCTAAGAGCTCGTCTTTTTTGCATGGAACAATGAACTTAATTATCTAAATTATTCTATTTGTGTGATGAATAGGAGATACTATAAGTTCAAAGGTGGTGGAAGGTGCAATGAAAACAGTACAGCTCCCCCCTGTGTTGGGTAAGCATAAAACACGTAATCATTCCTCTACTCAAATCATGGGCCCTTTGTTTCTAAATCCCAATCAGGAATGAGCTTTGCTACTTGCTCATCAAAATGTTATTTAAATGGCTGTTTAATACTCTTAGCTTAAAACATACATGTGTCATTAGCTGTTAATGTCTCGGGGAACACTAGGCTAGCGTTGCTAATAGTTGGTTAAAATATATGATGCAGCTGGGTGGAATTGATGGCGCCTGTGTTCTCGAGAGCAGCCTGGCGTTGTGTTTGGCATTTAATACAGGTATTGAATTTTTGCCCCATTGCATTTTTCAATGACCCTGTGATAATTTATCTGAGTTTTTCTCAAATACTTGATCACTGATATACTTTGTCTATTTTGGAATACTAGCAAGGAACCAAGTCTTGGATAAGCTATTTAGTCTTAGCTAAAGAATGAACTGCCTAGTTAACTGGCAGGGCTGTCTTTTCTAAGGCTGCTGACTTGCAAAAATTTACCAAGTTTCTGTTAGTTACTCATATAGATTTTTTCTGAGTATTTACTGGTTCTTTGTATGTATGACAGTGTCAGTATGTTGGTCTTTGAGTTCGTCTAATTGCTCACATTTTGAAAACTAATCATACCATGTCCTCTGCAGAATGACTTGATCCATGCTTGGGGCCTGGATAGGCAACTTGGTTATTGTGCGCAGGTGAGTTCTCGACTAGGATGCTATCCTGTTTGCCTACTCGCCTTTGTCAAATATTGAAACCTATGATCTAAATTACAGGGTGATCGGACTGCTAAAGTTGGTGTGGTTGATGAGGAGTATATTGTTCATCTGGGTCTTCCTACACTCGGTGGCTTTTTAGATAGAAGTAAGGTACGAAAAATTACAGCCTTGATCTTGTCCTTCTGTGAGAAAATTGGCTGCGGAATTTCTTAAAGCTAGGGAAGGATTGATGTTAAGAATTTGTTAAATGTGTCTAATGCCAGATCAAGTTTTACTCGACTGCTACAGATAGCCATATTAATCTCCTTGTTCATTGTAAACACAGAAAATAACCGAACTGGGTGATCAATCTTCACGTTCTAAGAGTCTGCCAGATTCAGAATCATTGGTAATGCTACTGTTTTATAAAGTTGTGACATTAGGAGAGAGTTTGTGACAAGTGAATGTTTTTGTTGCAAATTGCAGGAAGGTAATATGTACAAATTCGATAACCGATCTGCGGTGAGTTTTCTTCGAACCATGCAAACCCTCCCCCACCTGAAACTCAAAACTGTCACTAGATACATCAGTATATATGTAAACTCATTCATTATTTGAATGAAACGCGTGCAGGTGCGGCTCCGATCCTATATCGAAATGGGTATGTTTAGGGATAGGTGGAATAAAGCGGTGAATGAAGACGAATGCTGGGTTGATCCCTTCAAACAGCCTGCACAAGCACAACAAAATGTTAGCTAAGAGCTGTTGTGGCCATGTCCAGAGAGTCTTGTACAGAAACTGCATGTCCTCCTTTTTCTGAATATAATTTACTATTTCTTTTTCTTCCATTAGTCGAAAAGAGTGCCATGCACTAGCGGTAATAGCGCTCCATATTTGTACAATGTTTTATTCATCTACTTTTGAGTTATAAGAAACGATTATTAGCTATCCGATGTAGGGGTGTCAACGGGTGGACTTTACCCGGACCAGAACCAGTAATTTAGTATTGGTTCTGGTTTTGGAACCGGCCCAATAAATTCTAAACCCGGATCGGATCCGGACCATCAAATTATGGATCCGGATCGGGTATTACCCATTACCCACCGGTTATATATATTGTTGGAGATGTTAGTGTGGTTGTTTTACTTCTAAATTTAGGAGCTCAAGTGAAGGAAGACTGTTGGAAATTGTGTGGTAGAGCGACATGCATGCAAATTTAAGGGCCACAGGTAAATGTTTTGGTTATTGACTCAACTTTATTTATTTGTATTATATGCATTTAAAATATTTCTTGAATTTTACTACTGTCTTAAATATTTAAAAATATATTTATTAATCGGAATTGGAATTAGAGGATGTATTTTGAAATAGAGATTGTTGCAGCCGTATTCCATTGACGTGATTAAAAATATGTATAAAGTTAGTTATGGTGGGATTTAATACACATACATATTTTTCCCAACAGAAATAGAAGGGTGGGAACTGGGAACATATATCGTTTCCCTGTCTTAATTTTTTTTTTTTATTATTATACTTTGCACCACTTGTTCTTTACTCTTATTCTTTTCGCTATTTATGTTCGTGTTATGTAAATTATCATTATTTATTTATAATTGAATTCTGATCATATTTACATTAAATTAAAAAGTGGATATGTAAAGTTCAAATTTAAAAAAAAAAAAAAAAAAAAACTGACCGGGTCGGACCGGAACCGGACAAAACGGGTCGGGTCTTGACCGGTCCGGGTCCAAGCGGTTCTGGAACCGGAACCGGAACCGAAACCGTTGTTTTAAAATTTAATGGGCTTTGAACGGTTCCGGATCGGTTCGGGTAAAAACCGCCTGATTGACATCCCTAATCCGATGCATACTCTTGTTGTGCACTTGGGATTTCTTTTTTATATTTTATGTAAATGGTACAATTATATTATAAGCGGACGTTATATAGTATCGAGTTAAGGAATGTCAATTATAGCGCGAACATAAAATGTCAAATTATAGCCAACTCGTTGGCCTCTACTTGACTATTATCACCAAATAGTCCCAATAGGATAACAATTTTGTTGGTCCTATTGGGACTATTTGGTGATAATAGTCTCAATAGGCCAACGACTGCTTATAATTTGACATTTTATGCTCGCGCTATAATTGACATTCCTTAACTGGATACTATATATATATTTTCACATTATATTAATCACAAATGCATAGTGCAAGAGAAGGACCCTCCATAACAGTTGGAGGTTTAGTCCAAATATACGTCAAAGGAAAATCCTTGGATACTCTAGCTAGTCACCAAATTGGAACAAGATTAGAGGACATCTACAAACTCCCCTCTCGCCCCTTGCAAGATTATACCAACACTAGTTCTATTGCTTGGCGGACCCAAGTGGAGCCACCAAGGAAAAAAAATAAAATATTCTCATAAAATCATCAAATTATTGGAACTTTGTGCAAATTGTTGTGCAATAATCCCTATCACCAAATAAGATTACAAGAAAATTATCTTTTCAGAATCTCTCGAACTCAAAATTTAGAAAACATAGTTCTTATTAAAGATTTTTTATGCGTCTCCCCTGCACATGGGTCGATTGCCTAACAAGGTGAGGCCTATGCGCAACCAGTCACCAGAGCCACCCCTAAGGATAGGTTACCCTAGGCAATCGCCCAGGATCCATCATTACATAGGGTTCAAATTACATCAAAAAATTAAATTTACTTATATATATGTAGTTTTATTTGAATTATTTTGTATCATTTAAATGAAATATTTTTTTTAAAAGCTCAAAGTATTAAATCTTTTTATATTTTGTTTATAAATATATGTCTTCATTTGGTCTCAAAATATGTTAGAAAATATTAATATTGATGTGATTAATGATTATTAATGATTTTGTATTTGCAAACAAGCGAATAAATTGTTTTTATCTTATAGATGAGAGTTGAGATATAGAAATATAAAGAATGACAAGTAAGTTGTATATATTTTTGATAATTTTTTATTATCTATTTCTATTTGTAGATCATTTGAATTTTACGTAAATTTATAAATTCGATTTATTTTAGTATAAAATAAGGTCATTTTGGACGATCTGATGGTAAAGTGAGTTCATGTGGTCAAAAGTCACGAGTTCAAACCTCACTATCGCCTTTATAGGTTCAAGTTTGTCACACTTAATTTTTCAAGTATAGTTTAGTCGTTTTATATGGTTTGCAAGCTATTATAAAGGAACAAAAGTTTTAACTAATGTATATAGAAGATAATGACCGATGATTTTTTATGAATTTAAAAAAGAAAGGCCTATATAAGATACCTATGGCTTATAAAATATCAGGAACGACGTTGTCAGTTACTTATTCCTCACAAGTTTTACCTTACAGATCATGGCAGCGGGGCTGGGCAATTTGCTGTTCCAAACCGCCTCATTTCTGTCCCTCCAGATTTGCCATAAGATAAGATCAGAGCCATCTTTGCATTGATATATCACCCACCTTGTGCTCGAGCAAATAGGAAATAAAAGGGACGCCATGAACGAATGCCAGCTATTCTCATGGCCCGTATCGTCTATCCCACTTTTTGGTATTCGATGTGTGTACTATTAATATTATTATTATTTATTTAATTCATATGTTTTAGTTTAATTTTATAATTAGTAATTAGGTTTTGTTTTCCTGAAAAATAGAGTTCATTAAATCAAAGTAGAGTTTATAATTATTTTTTTAACATTTGATTTTCAATTATTAGTTTTCAATAGAGTTGATTATTCCATAGATAGCGTAAGTATTTAGTGATAGATGTTTATTAGAATGAAAAATCATTAACATTATTAAATAAGTGCAAATACCACATGAGCCCTACCTTAACATTTCATTTGTATGTTTCTGTTAACAACAATTCCATCCCGTTAGGCAATAGGAGAAATTGCCAAAAATTAGGAAAAAAATGGTTACAAATAATTGCCCCTTGGATGATGATAGAGAAGTATTTATAAATACAAATCAAATGGAGATTCAAAAAAATTGCTAATTGTGTCTAAATGCATGAACTTTCACGTAATTCTAGTTTTGCCCATGAACTAAAAATCTTGTCTCCAAATATACGAACCTTCAGTTGTTCTGATTTTTCATATGGCAAACATTTTCAGCAACACTGATCCACATTCTTTCACCAACTCAAGGGCTCCAGCCTCCAACCAAACTGATATGCAACTAGTTACATTCTAACTATATAGTAATCATGTACATATGTAGTTGGATCTTCATGCAAAAATTGAATTTCACAAATTGCATGCACGCATAATTTTTTTACATTTCACAAATTACATGCAAGCATAAATTTGAGGTTGTCATAAATGTTTGTTCGTGTAAAAAATTAGAATAATTGAAAATTAGTGTGTTTAAAGGTAGAAATTTTTTAGTTCGCAAGAATTAGATAAAAGTTCATATATTTAGGTGCAATTACCCCTTTAAAAAGATATAGTTGTGCTCCTTAACTGTAGATAGATAGAAAGAAGTCTGTTTTATCTAACAAATTTACCAGCCAAGAGTCATCTTCTTGTACTTTACAAGTGGCTACAAAAAATCTGCAGTATACAAAATTGTAGAATGTAACAAAATCTTTACAGTAAAACAAAATCGTAACAAGTACATCAAAATCTCATTATCACTTCAAAATCCCAATACTTGGGAGGTCAAATTGAGCAAAGGCTCTAAAGAGCTGGGATCAAACTTCCTAGCAAAGAGATAACAGAGTGATGTATTTCCTGAGTTGTATGAACATCGTGTGATGTTGTTCCTAAGTGAGTCCATGAATCCAGCAGTTATGTTAGCAGCCGTGAAGGTTGCCGGATGTGGGCCCATCAGCGACCAGTCGACGTAAGTTATTGTTCGGTTTGCATTAAGGGAGCCATAGAACTTGCGTAAATAGGTTGGAATATAATGCTCATCTGGGTAGCAAGAAGGCTTGCAATACTTCTTGAAGAGCAAGTAATACTTGCTGTCTGCAACTATTTGCACGGCCAAATTACGACGAATCTCAAACCATTGAGACCCTTTCCTCCATTCAGCAAGTCTGATATCTGGTTTCATCCAACGGCTGTAGCGCCCACGACCGTAACGAGAAGGATCGTCGTACGACTCCACAAAACTATGGTGAGATCCCATGAGATATGAGTAGATTGTGGGGAAGTTGTAAATAGGGATACAACTTTCAGATACAAGTACAAACCGCTCATTTGAGAAATCGAGAAGGGCATTGGCCAAAAGCCGTTTCTCTGCATCAACCAGCGACACTGATCCCCATTCAACATGCTGCAATATTTTAAGGAAACACATATCATATATATACAAGGGTCAATAAGAAGAGAAAGGCCATCTAAAATATTAATGCACAAAATCCTCCCCTTTTTATACATGCACTATTAGCTTTCACAGAGCAAATCAATAAATATGCCCTTGATGAGTGATATACTAAATTGGCCTAGAATTTTATTTAGAAAATATACACCTTATTTTTCAATCCTA
Source organism: Salvia rosmarinus (assembly GCA_036937905.1). NCBI lineage: Eukaryota > Viridiplantae > Streptophyta > Magnoliopsida > Lamiales > Lamiaceae > Salvia > Salvia rosmarinus. The sequence goes on along the minus strand of CM072816.1, from coordinate 107,899,156 downwards.
TTTCTTGAGTCTACTAAAGCTGTTTTCAAGAGGCTACACCTTATTTTCAATGTATCACTCTAAATCTATTTTTGTTGAAGACTTGAAAAGTAATTATATGTTTTATGATTTTATCAAATTGAAACTCAAATGCAGATGTCAACTAAAATGGTCAAACCTTGCAGCTCACAAAACCAAATATCTTCCAAGGGGAACTCATTAAATCATTTTCGTGAAATGCTTCCTAAAAACAAATCCTAAACTGCAAAAAGCAATTTTTCATGATCAACAACAGGCAGCTAATCGAGTTAACAAATCGACCAATTGAAGCCTCATATGATATCACAATGATGTTTGCAAAAGAAACAGAAAATTTACATCTTCATAAAAATCAGTAAGTATTTTGTTTCAAACCAGATCTCTACGTTCTGCAGGGATACACTAGCTGCCAAGAGAAGTCCTCAATCCAGACTTATTTTCACGAGATCTCACAAAAAATCTAAAGTATATCGAAAGCTCGGACTCAGGAGGCCGAAATTAACATACTAGCTTCTGTTCTCATCTATGTGTCATTACAACTCGACAGCCAACACTTCATAGTCTATTTTGTATGCCCTTGAAGCAGAAAGTAATAGGCTTCCTTCTAGATTAAACCTAGCACGCAATAAGTCTGTTGAAAACAGCTACTAACTAAGAAACACAAACATCAATAGAAACACAATTTCTTCAACAAGTACCACCCATAAAGTAAGTACTACAAATAACGAAAAAATAACATACAGAAGCTGATCAACTCAGAATTTATACCTGACTAGGGATCTGGCGCCTGTAAAAGACAGATGAGTTTGACACTTGTAGCTCGAATCCAGGAAGAGCATGCACATAAATAGAGTATTTTTCCAAATCCTGGCCACTAAAGAACCTCTCCCACAACGGCAACATGGGCAATGGCCCACGGGTCAAGAACATGAAAGCCACCCGCGGCACTCTCCTGAACGGAAACTCTTCCTTTTGGGGAACTAATGAGGCCCTCCAAAACAACTCCTTGTCCGTCATTTGATGGATCAAATTCCTCTGCCTGGTGAATCTCTCCATGCTCAAGCAATCATCTCTTTCGCCATTTACCAGCATCATCTGATTATCGTGGCTACTAAATTGCTCCGTTTCAAAATAAATACTTTTGAAACTAAACTGATTACCCTCAAAAGTGAAGTACTTATGGAGGTGAAAGCTAGAAACTAGTCCTATAACTATACCCAAGACAAAAATTATCAAAGTAGAGATAACTTTTATAAGGCTAAATGATGAATCTGCAACTGATTTCGAAACAGGAGGAATTAATCGAGACTCTACTTCTTCTTTCTCCCTATTCCGCACCATCTCTCTGCCTTTTCCCTAAATGTCAAAAATCTACCTCATAAGAAACCAAGACTGAATCTTTATATACTGCTTTTCTGGGATAAATTCCTAGAACCCTTAATCAGCCTCAAACAAAATGCAATAAACCCATGAGAAGAAAAACAATACCCCTCAAAATTCCGGCTCAAACAATCAGGTTTAAGATCATAGAGAGGCCACTGTGCATCAAAATTTCACTCAAGGGGTTTATTAAATAAACGTAAGGAAATTATAAAATAATAATTTTTGAAAACTGAATCATAATCTGGCCCATTTGGGAATTTGATTCGGATCTTAGTCAACCTACAGCGACTAGCTAAAAAGGTGGATCAGAGAAATACCAAAAGAGAGAAGTCGACGCAAGAACTAAGGAACAAAATAAATAAAATTGTGCGTGAGAAGGGGAGCGCAATGGCACAAAGAAAGATAGGGTAAAACACCGAGAATCAGAATTGCGTTCCGGTTGAAGATCATCCAGCAAAGAGCAGGAGCAACGAGAATTTTGGGTATTATATTTTGTTTGAGTTGCGCTATATTTCTGCGATCATGGTACGTACAATGGAGAATAATGGGGGAATGATCAGAATATGAAGGCGGCAATTCTAAAGCTCGGAGAAACGGTGGTGTTTGAAGTTTAGACGGTCGGACTATAAGTGTAATAAGTTAAGGGGTTCATTGTAAAACTAGGAAATAAAATGCATGAATAAAATCGTATCCAAGACTTCTAGTATGCAAATAAAACTCAAAACATAAATAAGAAAAAATGGAAAAGAAAATGGAACCCAAAACCTATAAAATACGACCAAAGCTTTTGGTCAACTTCACCAACAAACTCAATAATTACTTTTCAAAATTTACTATTATCGTTGAGAATCCAAATATAAATAGTATGGAATGTTTCATAGTGAGAAATAAAAACATAATTCATCCATTCTCAAAATTTGTTTATAATTTTCTTTTTCAGTAAGTTTCATAATATTATTTCTTTTTAAATTATGGAAACTTTGCCATAAAATATTCTTTATTTGTTATCCCAATAACATTCATTATTTATATCTTTTATCACGCATGATCCATCATTATCTCTATTTATTACTTTCAACAACACTACTTATTTATATATTTTATTACACATGATCCACTACTAACTAATTTAATCCTACACTAATGTGAAACTATTGCTCACAAAATGCTCCACAACTTTTATTAAAACTCACAATGAATATTCTCATGAATAATATTTTGGGATGGAGCGAATATATAATACTATAAAATTTGCATCTTTATATACTATAAAAAAATTGCATATATAGAGAGATAGGTAGATAGATTGAAAATAAAACTTATATAATACAAAAGCAATTGAAAATAACAAGAAAGATAGCTATGATTGAGATTTAGACATGCTTTTATATATCCACAACTAATATGACATAAATAAATATAGTTTATGATATAATCTTTGGACCCAATAGTAAAATAAATTGATCTTTGAAATATTGAGACAACAACCTAATATTTGTGTCGAGTAGCAAAAACAATATGATCTTTGAAATATTCAACAATAGCCTAACCTTTGTGTTCGAGTTGCAAACATATCTCTAGCCTACATTTTCATACTATTGGGCCATGGTATTTTTGCAACTTGGCCCAAATATCATATCATAAACTATATTTAGCAGATATTATATTAGTTCTATATATATAAAAGCATATCCAAGTTTCAAACCTAGCTCTTTTTTCTTTTAAATTTTCAATTACTTTTGTATTATATATAATTTTGTTCTCAGTATTTATATAAATTTGTTTAGTATTATGTATGTTTTTGTTTTCCATAAACATACCGTACATTTTATAGTATATATATAATCGGATTATCAATCTATTCGAATCAATTAATGTGATTAAAATTGAAGTGACATTTCTAGTTATATACAGTAATAATCTATGCACAATTTAGTTGGTGATACCTTTCTCCTCGAATATTAGATAGATAGTTCCAGTTACCAACATAGGAAAATTTGAATCATCATTGATCCAAAATAAATATCTGAAAAATAATATATTTATATTATACAATATAAGTCTACAAGATTACGTAATCAGATGGAAATGCTACAAGAGGCACAAATGTGTGTGTCTATTCTAATTAAATTATAAGAATTAATAAATTCTGACTATCCTAAAAAAGTTACAATTAGAAATTGATAAAATCTAAATACTAAGTATAATTCACTGTATTCGTCGTAATTAAATTATAGTAATTGAGAATTTATGCACACAAATACACATTTTTTTATATACAATTAGGGTGTAATCCAGCCGAACACCGCGCTTTCTAGTTTGTTTGATTTAGATTGAGTAAGTCTCAATTTTATTTATCGAATATTTCGAGCTCACGAGCTTATTCGAGCTTTAGTCGAACCCAAAAAGCTTTCCAAATTTAGATATATGTTTAGAATATTAATTATTTTATTTTAATAATAAATTATTTTATCCATAATAACACAATATAAATTTCTTATAACAAATAAAAGTAGCTAGAGATTTAACACAATGATTACTAATTATAGAAATAAAATAATTATATATAGTTAATAATTTTATATTTTGTTAAATGAGGTTCGAACCTCATGAATTCTCGATCCAGAACCCACTAAACAAATTCAAACGAATATTTATCATCCTTAGGGGACTAATACACAATTTTTTTGCCATACTACAATAGTTGATATGGACTCGAATTCGAGAGACTCACGGAGTGGCGAGTGGTTACACCGTCTAAGGTTCATTGCCCAGGCAGCGGCTCTCCCTCTCGCAAAACTCAAAAACTAGGTAGCACCAATACGTCGTCGTCGCCTCCAATTTATTTCCTTGTACAGCAGCAGAGGGCAAAACATAAAACGAATTTCTCCTCAGCCGCCGTCCTTAAAAGAAGTCCTCGCTAAGCTCTCGCTGTTCCTACCCTGAAGACCTTTTTGAGTCACCGGCGGCTTGGAGAAAAGACCACCCCTCTTATCTACTGATTATCTTGCCCTTTTTTCCCGTATGGGTTCAGTGAAGAGAAGGCCGTTGGATGAGGCGACAGAGGGCTGCGAGACTCCACCGCTGAAGCAGCGGAGAGAGAATGAGAATGGTAATGAGAACGAAGCGGTTACTTGCCTTCACGAAGTATCTTATCCAGAGGGGTACGCGCCATCCGCTTCGGGTAGTCAGCCACGTGAAGCAAAGCCCGCCAAAGAATTTCCCTTTTCTCTCGACCCTTTTCAGCTGGAAGCTATTAAGTGTCTCGACAATGGTGAATCTGTCATGGTATGTATGGCATGGTAATATACTGCTTATGTATTATGGTGAGGTTACTTTATGATTCATGGTTTTGCACATATGAACTCAACTAATTGATGGAAGTAGTTTTTTTTTGTGTATTATACTTAAATTTGGTTGAACAAACAAGTGTTGATTACTCAAGTTATATCTGTGGTAGAGGCAAAGTGTGCGGTCTTGTGTGAGAGGTCAGTTTTTGATGTTGAAAGAATTTGGTTATGGAAATGTTTGCAGGTCTCTGCGCATACGTCTGCAGGTAAGACAGTTGTGGCCTTGTATGCCATCGCAATGTCGCTGCGCAACAAGCAACGTGTGATATATACATCTCCAATTAAGGCTCTTAGCAACCAGAAATATAGAGAGTTCAAAGAAGAGTTTTCGGATGTTGGGTTGATGACAGGCGATGTCACTATTGACCCTAATGCATCTTGCTTGGTAAGTTTTGCTTATAAGTACATATGCTCGATTGTCTGATGTGCTCTTTCTTGTAGTTTACATAGATTGATTTTGGAATGTCATTTCAGGTTATGACCACCGAGATCTGGCGAAGCATGCAATACAAAGGATCGGAAATTACTAGGGAGGTGGCCTGGATTATTTTTGATGAAGTGCATTACATGAGAGACAGAGAGAGGGGTGTAGTGTGGGAAGAGAGTATTGTTATGGCCCCAAGGAACTCACGATTTGTGTTCCTCTCGGCTACAGTGCCTAATGCAAAGGAGTTTGCTGATTGGGTTGCAAAGGTACTTGACTTGTTTCACCATTTTGATTGATTTTTACTCTATGCTGTTTAAAAGGCTTATGCATTCTAATGCTTTCCAACATATATAATCATTAACAGGTTAATATTTAGGCTTATCATGTTCATGTCCTTTTGTATTTTGTGTCAACTGTTCAAAATAATAAAACGATAACCTGCCAACAATCCGATAATTTGATAATGACTTAGTATATATATATATATATATGGGATGGTTCACGTGAGAATGAAATATTGGTGAGAAATAAGAATGCGAGATTTAACGATAAAGTTGTTGCACTAAATGTATAAACTTGTTGCACCAAATTCGTGCAACAACTTTATATTAAGTGCTACACTTTATATGTTAAATTTGATGCAACAAATTTATAAATTTAGTGCAACAACTTTATACGTTAACTGTTGCATTCTCATTTCTCACCAATATTTGCATTCTCACGTGACACCATAATATGTCATATATATATATATATATATAATTAAGAAAACTTTGAAATTTAATTATTTTTATAATTGTTTTGTGTTATGTCGTCAATGCAAAAATGTTTGTATTAGTGTCATTGTTTTGTTAACACGAAAATTTTTGTGTTTCTCTGAGGGCAGATGTATATAATGTCTTGTTCCTATTGAGGCTTATCATGAAAGAGTTGCACTGCTTAGGGTTAACCGGCATAGCAGGAAGTGATAGATGGCTGGGGTAGCTCGGTTATTTTTATAGTCCTATTCCTTTAATTATTTTCTGTAATTGATGTTTCTATTATGAATTGTGTTGGGCTCTAGTGGAACCCTTGCATGGGCTGAGATCAGGGTGCTACGGTGTCAATATGTTATTAATGGATGGAGTTGGATAGGTTTAGGTATTCTTATTGAGTTTCTGGCAAGTAACTGCTGGCAGACAATAGTCATTCATTTATTCTTGAATTCCTGTTTTATTCGTGCAATATGTGTGGTTATGCCGTTAACTCTTTTCATATCATGGCAACATGACACATAACATGATTGCACGAATTCCAAGCGCTACTCAACTATAAGAAAACTTTTTAGTGCCTTTAACACTTATCTATTTTATTTGCTTGAGGATGGAAGGTTCTTAATTTGTGAATCCTTTGAGACTTCTTCATCTGACAGGATAGTTAAAGACCTGTCTCAACTCTTTGATTTTGAAGTAAAGAAATGACTTTCCACAAATTATTTTTGAGAGTGGGGGGCTTTCCAAATTTTTCTTTGTTAGATTTTTCACTCTCTTGAATCCTTTCTTGCAAGTTTTTCCCTCCTGCAGTGGTGTGCTAATATCCTCTTTCGTAATGCAGGTGCATCAGCAACCGTGTCATATTGTTTATACAGATTATCGGCCAACACCCCTTCAGCATTACATCTTCCCTTGTGGAGGTGATGGTCTTTACTTAGTGGTTGATGAAAAGGGTAAGTTTCGTGAGGACAGCTTTCAGAAGGCTCTAAATGCTCTGATTCCAGCCAATGAAGACAGAAGGAAAGAGAATGGAAAAGGGCCGAAAGGTTTAGTTGCGGGTAAAGCTGGTGAAGATAGTGATATATTTAAGATGGTGAAAATGATCATTTTGCGCCAGTATGATCCTGTCATATGTTTCAGTTTTAGCAAAAGAGAATGTGAATTTCTTGCTATGCAGGTACTATTTCTTCTTTACATTCTCTTGAGGCAGAATAAGAAAGATTAGTACCTATTAAGACTGTAGGCCTGCTTATGGATCGATTTCAGTCAACCAAAACTGAAATTTCGGTTAACCGAAACCAAAACTCCCCAAATCCAATAACCGATACCGATACTAATCGATTAGTCGGTTCGATTAACCGAAATTAACCAAACTTTAAAAAAATATCATCTTATTTAGGATTTAGGGTTTTAATTGAGTCATGCATACATGATTTAGCTGAATTAAAAATTAATAATTAATCGATTATCGTGGTCGGTCCCTATCCGATAACTTTAAACCTTTTATCGGTATCGGTTCGGTTCGGTACTAACCGATATCCAATAACCATTTAAGCACACCTACTTAAGAGCAACCAATCACCTTTATAATTTCATGAATTGCATATTTCTCTTGAATGTGCAATTGTAAGTTCATATTATCAGAAATAGCTGAAGCCTAACAAATCCCGACTTAGATTCAGCCTAAAATTTGGTTCCCTTGCACTTTAGGGTGCTAAGTGACTGCCAACTCTTTTATCTCATTATGTAGAAATAGCGTGCTGATTTTTAGTACCATTTTATTTAATTTATTCTCTAGCTTGTAGGCAAGTGCGGTAAAGGTATTCATAGTTATTATTTGGCCTTTTCTAGTTAGCAGATAACATATTATCTTTCCAACAGATGGCAAAAATGGATCTAAGTGATGAGGATGAGAAAGTAAACATTGAAACTATTTTCTGGAGTGCTATGGATATGCTGTCGGATGATGATAAGAAGCTGCCACAGGTTAGAGTTCTTCAGATCACATCCAATTTAAGATGTATTAGCCAATATGATGAACATACTTCTTACTACATTCTTATGCATGTTTGATCAACCCTAGGTTTCAAATATGCTGCCCTTATTGAAACGAGGCATAGGTGTACATCATTCTGGTTTACTTCCCATACTGAAGGAAGTCATCGAAATCTTGTTCCAGGAAGGATTTATCAAGGTCAGTGACTCAGTAGGAGCTGATACCTCATATTACTCATTTGTCTTGCTTCACTGCTTTGCTCACAAATAGTGCTTGAGCCTGCCCTAATATTAACTCAAATTTGCTTTCTTGGGCCTGGAGGTTGCAAATGCAAGCTTTAGCTCAATAAGTTATGTAATGTACATTTTTATTGTGGTACAGTGACCTACCTTCTATACATTGTATATTTCCTGTAACCTATATAGTCTTCCTCTGGTTTGGCGCAAAACAATTCTATATGGGTCATACGTATGGTATGAAGCCTAAAGGTTCATGTTTTCTAGTTATGGCTGAGAGGTGCTCATTGCTTTAATTCACTTTGGATTTTTTGTGTCATCTAGTGGTGAAGGATCCTGCACCCTATTACCGTTCCTCTTCTCCTTATTGTATTTATTTTAGCAATAAATTAAACTGGAGCTGTATGTGCTTTTGCTCTTATGCATTTCTTCTGATTAGGCTTTTTTAACCTTTTGTTATTAGTGCTTGTTTGCCACAGAGACCTTCAGCATTGGGCTAAACATGCCTGCAAAAACTGTTGTCTTCACTAATGTTCGGAAATTCGATGGAGATAAGTTTAGATGGATATCTAGTGGGGAGTACATTCAAATGAGTGGCCGAGCTGGTCGACGAGGAATTGATGATCGGGGGATTTGCATCCTTATGGTCGATGAGAAGCTGGAGCCTTCAACGGTGAAATTTATGTTAAAAGGAAGTGCAGATTCTTTGAACAGGTAATTCTTCCAAATTGTTATTCATTGACATGGAAGCTTAATTATTAGTAAAAAGCAAGACCATATTGTTGTAGTATTGCTTGAAGTAGCTCCATTTCAACAAGTTCTTGAGGTGTCTTTTGCTGTGTATAATGATTATATCTTTCGAGACACTGTTATAATTAACATGTCTTGAGTTCACCTGAGCATGCTAATTGTCTATGAATTCTTGTAGTCAGGCATATTCAATCAACATATGCTACACTAAAAAGTCTCATGTTTATGTGTATAAATTACAAACATATATGTATACTTAACTGATTTTTCTCCTGTCCAGTTTGAACATATTAGCCACTTCGTTTAAGGTGCCTAACCACATTAATAAGTATGAATTCATGTTCTAAATGCAGATAGTTATTGCTCCGACAAATAGTCAGATTGATTTGTAAATGAATATGGTTTTACATTGCATGATTGTGTTGAACTTTTTGTTAATGATAAAATATAGACTGGTATTCACTTGCTTTCGAAAATCTTCATCTGGATACTGATCTTGATATTAGTCATTGGAAACACTTTAGATTGTTTTTGGAATCATAATTAGTTGCTTGGATATTCAAAACTCCAAATAATTGTTATGGAGAAAGGCTTACAGATCTTATTGCATATATATGATGGATTGCTTCTATTGACATCCAGTGCATTTCACTTGAGCTACAATATGCTTTTAAATCAAATTCGAGCTGCAGATGGGGATCCTGAGAATTTGCTTCGTAATTCCTTCTATCAGTTTCAGGCAGATCGTGCCATTCCTGATCTTGAGGTCAGTTGGTATATATCGTCTTTTGAATTATTAGTCTCATATATGAGATCAAGTTCTAATCATATGACTTTATCCTTGCAGAAACAAGTAAAACTCCTTGAAGCAGAGAGGGATTCTATTATAATAGAAGAAGAAGATAGCTTGGAAAATTATTATTCCCTTCTAAAACAATACAAAACTCTGAAAAAGGAAATCCGTGATACAGTTTTTTCTCCAAAAAATTGTTTGCCTTTTCTGCAGCCTGGTAGACTTGTTTCCATACAATGCACAAAGAATGATGAGAGCACCCCGTCATTCTCTACGCAGGATGAGGTCACATGGGGAGTCATAATAAATTTTGAGAGGGTTAAAGTAGCTTCTGAAGGTGAGATGAGTTTAAGTTATTTGTGGCCTCTTACATTTGTATCCATTCAATAGCCTTAATCTTTTGACTCAGATGATGCAAACAAGAAGCCTGAAGATGCAAGCTATACGGTGGATATTCTCACAAGGTGCAGAGTGCATAAGGATGAAATAGCTAAAAAAACAATTAGAATTGTTCCCTTAAAGGAGTCTGGAGAGCCTGCTGTCATTTCAATCCCTATCTCACAGGCAAAATCTTCTCTATCCCATAACTCTCAGATATCTCGTGTTGGAATTTTTTTTTCACATTATGTGATGTGCTTTTTTTGGGTGCTACAGTGGATCTGAGGAAAGATGACTGAAGAATAATTAATTTGTTAATGGCCTTAACTTTTAAATTTGGAAGCTTTTTAGTTCAGTTAACTTGTTCTGTCCTTGGTAGGAAATAATTTGTATAGTCCAGAGCACTCCAATGTGCAGATCGAAGTTTGAGCTATTTATTGATTATGCTGTTATAGAATAAAATACAATATTATTTTTCATTTTGTTGTAGTTCTTATTATTGTTGTTGTTTTTGCATGTAATTTGCACTTATCCTTGTGATGACATTTCCTATGATGTCCTTTCAGCAGATTGATAGCTTAAGTAGTGTCCGGCTAATAATACCAAAAGATCTTCTTCCCTTAGAAGCTCGAGAAAATACTTTGAAGAAAGTTTCTGAAGTTCTGGTTAGATTTGCAAAAGAAGGTGTACCGATTCTGGATCCTGAAGATGACATGAAGGCAAGTCAGAAATTCAGTTTCCCTTTATGTTTGTGATACTCAAGTATCTTGTAAGTTTTTAATTTAAATTAATCTGGTTGACTAATGGTCTAAAAACTCCAGGTTCAAAGCAGCTCTTACAGGAAGGCAACACGAAGAATAGAAGCACTGGAGAATCTTTTTGAGAAGCACGAAGTTGCTAAATCTCCTCTGATTGAGCAGAAGCTCAAAGTCTTGCACACGAAGAAAGAACTTACAGCAAAAATTAGATCTCTTAAGAAAGCAATGAAGTCTTCGTCAGTGTTGGCATTCAGAGATGAATTAAAAGCAAGGAAAAGAACTCTCAGGAGACTCGGGTAAAATATGTCTCACAATGTCTCACCATTTTTTTTAATCTGCTATTTTCACCTTTATTCTTTATTATGGTGCCTAAGCATGCAGATTGATTATGCTTTTCAGTTGTGTGATTAGATATTTTTAATTTTTTGAGACTTTATTATATTGCTGTGCTGGCTAAACTAGTTCAGTCTTTTCTTTGTTCTTTCAAAATTTTGCCTCTTGATTTTACACCTCAACCAAATCTAACATACTTATTTTGAGATATAGAATGTCTTCATAAACATTTTCCAGAAATATTTGTCATTCCTCTCTATCTACCTCTGTTAAATTGTTTCTCTAGAACTGGCTTCAGAATCTATTCGTGTAATCATTGCATTCTTTTGAGAACACGGCAGCTTGAGAGTTTGTTTTCAGATTTCTACTATTCTTAATACGAATACGACACATGTATTAACGAAAACTAGCAATAATCTGATATTAAATTGCCATAATAAATGGTGGAAGGGCAATACATTTGAGCTTCAAGAGAACTTCATGAAGATGCAATTGTTTCACTGTCAATCACTCTCATTTGAACTATTTTTCAGTTGTTTGTTTGGGTGGGTTTGAATTTCACTAACTGGCTGGAGCTAAAATCCATTGCCAACTCCTTTTCCCAGATCAAATCCTTTGATTTTCATGCAATCTAACTGTTCATTGAAGGTATAAAATCAATATGCTTGAGCAAAAGTATGTTAGTTAATTATAACCAATCTATTCTATTTTGCAGTGCATAAATGCTTATGAAGTTATGTCATGCCTAAAAAACCCTCTGTTCAAGAACTTTTATATGCTATGGCTACTCGTGATTCTTTCTTAGTGATAGAAAACTTCATCTACTGCTATTCTGTATTTAATGATTATGAGTCTTAATTCTGAAGCTCTTTGAAATATACAGATATATTACAAGTGATGATGTTGTTGAGCTAAAGGGGAAGGTTGCTTGTGAAATCAGCAGTGCGGAAGAGTTGACATTGACAGAACTCATGTTCAATGGGGTTCTAAAGGATGTAAGGGTGGAGGAGATGGTATCTCTTCTGTCATGTTTTGTTTGGCAAGAGAAACTAAAGGAAGCTCAAAAGCCACGGGATGAGCTTGAGTTGCTTTTTACACAACTACAGGAGACAGCACGTAAGGTGGCTAAGGTTCAGCTTGAGTGCAAGGTACCTGTTCGCTTTGTTCTTATTTCTCCTGGATATTGATATAATATTGGCTTCTGTAGATGCTTTTAATGTTAACTCTTTTCTTTCATAGCTTGTAAGTTATTCTTAAAAAGATGGATACTATAATTTATGTTAGATTATTAGTCTGTGACAGTGTCCACAAGTAACAGAATTTTGATAGGAGGAGGCTTATCTAACAATTGGAAAAGAGGGCAGTGACCCTAAACCCTAAACCAACCTAATCACTGGACTGGACCACCATTCTAAGTAATTGTTGCACTTGGTTTTATCATAGGTATTTGCTCCTGCTTTTAAGCGAGTCAAATACTGATTTTAATCTCTGGATGCCAGGTGCAACTTTTTCTAACAACAGCTTTACTTTTTGAGGGCCTCTAATATGAATAGCAGTTTTTATGAGTGAAACAAATGCTTGAAACAGAATTTCAATTCCATGCTGATATTCACCCTTTATTGAGTCATGCATACATGTTTTGTTATCTGCTGTACAACTCTTGGTGATTTGAAATTGTGATTCTATGTGATCGTTCAAAATTAACTAAAAGTACTTCCACTCATGTTGTTTTCAAAATTCTATTTACCCCAGGTACAGATAGATGTTGAGAATTTCGTGAGTTCATTCAGACCAGATATCATGGAGGCTGTTTATGCTTGGGCAAGAGGATCTAAATTCTATGAAATTATGGAAATGACACCTGTTTTTGAGGGTAGCTTGATCCGAGCAATCAGGAGATTGGAAGAACTCCTTCAGCAGCTCATACAAGCTGCAAAATCAATTGGGGAGACAGATCTTGAAATTAAATTTGAGGATGCTGTCACCAAGATCAAGAGAGATATTGTCTTCGCTGCATCTTTGTACTTATAGACTATATAGACTTCTCAAGTAATTTTTATGCAGCATATATATGATTCAGCGGGAGAGCGATGGCTCCAGTGTGTTAAAGATCATGTGAGGAAGAGAAGGAATGGTAATTTCTCGGTTCTGGAATGTTTATCGACTCCTTGGATGAAGAGGAAAATGCATTATCCAATCGAGAACAAGTAACCTTAAGTTCGCATTCAGAGGGAAGTTGCCACTTTCGAGCACACAGAAGGAAGAGAGAATTTAATTTAACTGCTTGCTGCAAAGTTGGGAAGAAAGCTGTTGCTATAATCGTTAAGCAATTTACCTGAATCTTGTTATACATGTTCACTTTCTCTCTACTAGGTGTAGTAGTAGCTGCTTCCATTTCCATGGGTTATAAGTAGATTTTTTTTGTTCCTGTTTCTTTACAGCTTCTGTTTTGCCAGTTACTTGTTTGTAAAATACTGTTGGAACAGGAAGTCAGTTACGGAATGAACAATTTTGATGCTTACTTTACCCATTGTGCTAGGCATCCATATGGATAAGATTATCATGCATTCTGACTCCTTATACCAACTTACAATTGCCGTAGCATCCAATATGAATACATGATTCTATGACAATAACGTAAGCATTGATCGACAAGGTATCAATTGAAATTTTCTGAAATGTTAAACATCAAAATAATAATATATTTACATTGGAACATTAATAAAAATATTATAAAATATTAGAACATAAATTGATTTTATCCTTCCATTATTGTCCATTATTGTGTAACATAAAATTATTAGATAATTGTAAACGATATTTTTAGAAAAACTTAAGATATTCATCTGCGCCATCTTGGTATAAATAGAACACCATCTACTAGAAATTCTTGAACTAAGCGAACCCCAATTATATGCAATTTAAAAAAATAAAAGAACAGTTTGATTTGGGTTACAATCAACAGACAATGGCATATATAGCTCTGCTAGTGCAATCAGAATCACAATTCGCATAGAAAAGGCGTATTAACTCATAAAGATCTACACAACAGAAAGAGAACTCAAAACGGTTCACATTAATCATCTGCACTTTCCATATTTGCTCCTTTAAGATGTAAATGTTTTTCTCTTTTCTGAAACTCCGTCAAACCCTTCCCACTTCCAGTAACTCCAACTTTCCCAAATGGATCATCAGGAGACTTGAATATGCTCTCACGCTTTCGGCCAGAGAAGAATCCAACCTTTAGGGACAAAGTTATAATTCAATAGAGTACATGAAAAAGGAGAACCACATTGAAAAGAAAACACACAAGGAAAATCCTTGTCTTGCATGTTGTAAAGAAGTCTAAGCATTAGTAGTATTTGGTCACCAGATTTCCCTGGGGGTATAGTTTGAGTGCAGAAAGCAAACAAAAGACGGAAAAAACATGAAAAAGATTGAACTAACAGAAACAAGATACAGGCAGCTAGTAAGACAAGTATCTTCTCCGAACCAGGCATCCATATAAGGTCTAAGCTCCTACTGCATTAGCCACACCTAGTCACATACTGATGTGTCATAAGAATGTGTAACAGTGTAGTAATGTAAGTTTCTTCCATAATCTTGGTTTAGTACATTTTTTTTACTTTCAAATGCCTACTGGAAGGCTTTGAAGCCCACTGAACACCCCAGATCACATGATTGTAAGCCTTTTGAGGGAAACCGAAAAGCAAAATAGTGGAATAGCGTGATTGTAAGCCTTTTGAGGGAAACCAAAAAGCAAAAATAGTGGTATTACTGCATAAGTGGAAGCAAAGTGGAAGAGAAGTGGTGAATAAGCATCGCATTCCAGAAGGCAAGAGAACATAAAAGAAAAAAGTTTTGATTCCGATCATTAGATAGAGAGGATATGATCCTAATAACAAGATGAATATCCTTGGTAACAGAAAAGTGCTTTCCAGTTCTCGTCACTAAACAGAGGATGATAAAAGAAAAAGGTTTGATTCTGATCACTAGATAGGGAGGACATGATCCTAATAAAAAGATGAATATCCTTGGTAACATAAAAGCACCTTCTAGTTCTCGTCATTGAACAGAGGACAATACTATTGCCAATGATAACAAAGTGGCTATGCCACTTATGCAATGGAAACGGAGTGGTTGAAGATTCCAGATTGCATCACTAGATCAGGTGCTTACACTTATATTAATTGTGCATATATGCACATGAAGACACACGGGGACAAGCAAAACTGAAAAATACAAACAGAAATATCAGCATGGTGTACACAACAGAATGTGTGTGGGTGTGCATGCGCGTGCATGTGTGTGTGTGTGTGTGTGAGAGAGAGAGAGAGAGAGAGAGAGAGGCTGTAGTCCAGCATAAAAGGTGGTGCATGCTCTCCCAAAACAACACAAAAGACGGGGTGGCACTGCTAGCTTGCAGCAGTTTATCAGCATCAGACTCCACGTAATGATGTGGGGCACACATAAACATGAGCAGGCAGCAAAGGTAAACAAACCTTTTTAGCTTTGCCTTTAGTGGTCTGAAATTGCTGCCAGGCATTCTGCCTCTTATTTTGTGTAACTTCTTTTGCTTCCATACGCATTTTGGACTTAAACGCATGTATTTTTTTACGCTTCGCAGCTTTCTGCAGAAAAAGAAAAATATAAAAGAAAAACTTGTATGAATTATCGACAGCTAAACTACAAGGAATAAAACACAAAACCATGAAGTGATAAGGGATGGCAATTTTCCACAATCCCCATCATGGGTCCTAACCTCAACCCTAAATGGAAGGCATAAAAGGTGTTCTAGCATGCAATTAAACAAATCAGTAATCAGGTGTAAATATTTTAAGATTAGAGGATGAGAACAGTTCTCAGGATTGACCAATACCCACCCCAATTTACATGCTTAAATTATATATATGTACATAAATACTTTTATATTTATTTACAAATAAAAACCCCAACTTATTTGCTGAACTATGGTGATTGGTTATGGTAAGGAGATTAATTAATACAACTTCACAAGATCTGATTCTATATATTTTGGATGATGGTTAGATACCCAAAGTTTAATAATTAGTTATTTCTTATATAATGTATATATGGAAAACATGTGTATAAATATCCAATCCTCCAACGGATATGCGGAGTAATCATATCATACCCATAGCCTCCCTAGAAATGAGAACTTGAACTTGAGCAGACAGAAGCCAAGAATGTGATAAATAAGTTAGACATCACAAATAAGCACAAAATAAGAAAATTTTGTTTATGCTTCCCCTAACCCATGAAATAATATATCAGAAACCGAAACCGAAACCAAGGTAGGATTGGTTGTGGGCATGGTTTAGAAAGGCGCTGGTGAGGCTCGCCTCGGTGCGAGGAGGCTGGAAATCGCCTTCGAGGCGGCGCCTCACCCGTTGTCCAAGAGGCGGACACCTCAACCAGCCCGAGGTGCACCGAGGCGGCGAGACAGATCGAGGCGGTCTGAGGCGGATGCCTCGCTTTATGATTTTATCATCCAAATTTCGATTTTTTTCCTTTTTGTACTTTTATTATGTTTTTGCTTGGGTTTTATTATTTTTTGTTAATTTCTAATGGGCTGATAAAAATAGCCTTAATTGATGAATAAAGACCTAATTTCTCCTGCACTCTATCGCTCTCTTTTCTCCTCTCGTTCTCTCTTCTCTGCACTGTTCTCTATTCTCCTCGCTCTCTCTGCTCTGCATCACTCTGTCCTGCTCTCTAGCTCTCTCTCGGAGGTCTCCCTTCTCATCCCTCTGATTTCAATATGTTTTTGTGGTTCTGCAGTTTGGCGGCAGTTCTGCCTTTATTCAGTTTATTATTTTAGTGACTGCAGTAATTCACTAATTTGTAATTAATTGTGTAATTGGCTGTAACAATCTGAGGTTGAAGTTGTCTCCATATTCTCGCCTCTTATACTTTTGATTATGGTGAATAATTATTAGACTTGAGTTTAAGATTTTAAAAGACTCATAAGTATTTAATTATAAACTTATGTTTTTTATGTGTTGTAATATATTTGTTATGTTTTATATGTTCCTTTATATTAGTTATAATTTTTATATGTTTTTATAATTTACGCCTCGGATCGCCTCGTGGCTTGCTCCTTGCGGTGCTATTGGAAAACGCCTCGGTGCTTAAAACGAATATTTAAACCTTGGTCGTGGAAGGGGAGTGATGATAAGAAAAAACAGTAAAGTTTAGAGCTCCCCTTAACACACAAAAAAACTACTCAAAGTCTAAACAAGGGCATAAGTCTTGCATAATAACTAATTAACTACAACACCACAAAAATCAAGAACAAGTTTAGCATGAGTTAGGACAATTTGATAGATCCCAACATTAGCTCATCTATCGAAGAAGAAAATTAAACATCCCTTTCATATAGTAGTTGGATTATAGTTAGCACTTAGCAGATAACTCATCATATAAGCACAAATTAATTTGCAGGAAGAAGTTGGTCATGATTCCTTTAGTAAAAGAACAAGATCATAATCCCTATAAAATGAGCTGCAAATCCAAACATACCACATCTTCAGGATCATTAGGATCAATTTGAAGTTTTGCAGGAACAGTCCAGGTCTCAAAGTCCTCCTTATCAGCAGATTGGGCAATCTTCCGTTTAAGGGCTTCTTTTGTAGCCACAGCAATCTTTTCAGCTTCCAGCAAAGGGTCTGCAGTGCCTTCTTGGATAGGTCTAACATTATCAGGATCCACCTGGAATCACCGATCAAGAATCCTAAAATCTTAATCAAATCAAACATTTTCAACTTTCCTGTGCAAAGAAGAAACTATATGGTTCACCATCTTCTAAGCTAAGAAGCAACCAGAAATTAGAAATCATAGTAGATTGAGGTACCCCCCCCCCCCAACAACACACACCCCCAGCACGCCACTCCTCAAGATTGAAGTACGATTAGAGAAGGAAGATTAATTATACCTCTTCCTTGTTACCCCATCCATCATAGCTGACATAATACCCATTTGGAGTATGTGCCTCAATGGTCGCGTCATACCTGAACATTCAATCTAAATCAAACACATACAAGAGGAGAAGAGATAAAGAGACTGAAGGACAGAGACATCTCTACTAATTAATACAGACACAAAAACCAGCAAAAACATATATACAGTTCAAATACCATTCTCCATCTTCACTCCAGACTGCTTGAACTTTGATGCCAAGAGGAAATTTATTACCATTACTAGTAGTAGTTCTTGGTTTCTGCAAGGGAATGCCATAAAAGTAGTCACATCAGCATTGCATGTACGGCAGTGATGCCCAGAGCCAGGATGCATTCAGAAATCGTATATAAAGTATACTCAAAAGTTAAATTTGAAACTTTTGAATATGTGAGTAGATGAAGTGTTCGGTAGGGGGAGGGGGTGGTGGGCAAGAAGCATGTCTAGCACATACTGCAAACCAATATCAGAAAGTTATGACAAAACTGATAGCTCAGGCCATCAGTTTAATGAGTATTACACCATGCTTGAACAATAGTAAAACTGTCATCTGATCAGGCATCACCACATTACAACATACAGCGACTTCCCTTCTTCAAAGATGTCTAATAAATATATACCATTTTTACATTCTTAGAAATTTGAATATAACCTAGAGACTAGAGTCAGCCAATAACTTATTTTACAAAATGAAAAAGAAAAACAAATTACAATCAATAAACTAAGTTGGAAACTTGGAAAACAAGTTTGTCCGTGAAACACATGACTTTACATGAGTATCTTGCAAAAAAATTGCGTATCTTAAAACACCTTGTCACTACCACCCCCTAGTGACATTCAAAGGTAGGTCTATCAGTGCTCTCTCCACAAATGCTATAACAAAAGCAAGATCACAGGTGGAAGTGGTTTCGTTAGTTTGACAAGCCCCTTTACTCCTTGTTCCCTCCAGTGCATATCATGGCTTTTCTCTTCACAATCATGGTTATTTTTTTCTTTGGCAGCACAAAATGATTGACAGCTTAAGAAGGTGGCATTATGGGTGTATCGTCCCTTGCTTTCTAGTAACTTAGACATAATAAATTTATTGCGACAATGAGAGTGGCTGATGATATGAGAATGAGGAACTGAAGAAACTTGATATTTTTCTTGTTTCAGAAGTGCACTTGAAGTCTTGAACACTTAGCATGAACAGAGTTCAGAAAAGGCTAAATTCAAATAAGATATCATAACATTCTAACTCAAAATAACTCAGGCAAAATAAATAAATGCAGCAAGGATACATGTCAAGGGCTAAACAAATTAGTCGTTCTTCACATCAAGAATCAAAATATGAATTTTCCAACATAATTTGCAACTCTGCAATTTTATTGAGCTAGTAGAGCTAACCGTATTTCATGTAGGTATAGAAGAATGGATAATAAGTAGGGACATGACCTCAAGGACTTTTATTCAACCCCTGGAACTTAGTGCCATGAATAGAATTCATGGGACTGAAGCTGGGATATTACTCCAATATCAAATGGTTAGTTTCACCCTATCCATGATGAGCCCAATATCAATTACTCATACTTCCAAGGCACAGTAAACACTAGTTTTAATACCAAGATGTAATGCTTCTTTCAAGAATATTAGGTCTTCTATCCATCATCACTATTAGACTAATCTAAAAACACAAGTAGGTAATGGACTAACATCAAAGGCGCTCTCAGAAAGTTGCAGATCAGGAGATGCTTCGCCACTAGTCCCAGTAACAAGTTCAGAGCTACCATCATTTGGTTTTGCAGTTTCCAAAAGCTCCTTTGTCAATGCAATCACCTTCAGCCACAGATAAACCCAAATTATAATCATCCAATAATTACATTACAGTTAGTGTGAAAAGATGAAAAACATGAACTTCAATCCAGAGTGATAGCCGATATTCATGAGACAGGGCAGGCTGGCCATCACCACATAGCACACCTGCAATGGAACCAAGACACAAGTGATGGGCATCTTGACAAAGTCCCAGAGCCTATTTTCTAAAACCCCAACACCTCTGCACACAATGTATGCTTGATAAGATATTCTCACCTTGATGAGACCACAAGGAAAAAACATCTTTCATCTGTCAGAGGTAGTTCCTTAAAACTGCTTGTTCGAACAATAGTAATATTTGAGAAAGAAAGAAAGAAAGAGAGAGAGATCGAAATTAAACTTTAAGGAAAGTAATGACCTTCTAACCTATTATATAACTATGTTTAGTATTCTAAAACATATGTAATAACTAGCAACTATAATGATACATAAAATTTAAGCTGAAAGAAAAGATAACAGAACAGAGGGATCCACCAGCAACAATAGGAGAAAGGAAGTTTGTGAAAAAAATTGAAAATCACCTCCACAAGTTCCTTCTCCATGTCCAAAAATTCAGAGTTCTTCGGGTCATCATTCAATAGTTTGCGTACCTTATTCATATTAAAGACAAACAAAATTAACATTATAACATGTTTGGAATACTGAAGGCTGAAGCAATGAGTTTCAATTTTAAGAGAAACAAAAACCAAAAGTTAACAATAGTGTAATAAATAAGACAATTTGCACATAGGATTGAATTATCCCCTTCAAAAAGAAGGAGATAATGAACAAGCGGACACCAATATATTGCATCCCCTAATCCAACCTAGACAAAGAAATGAACAAAACAATTATACAAGATCACCTATACTGGATGAGAAATTTCTCAATGTCCTGAAAACTCCTATCTGATTCCAACAAGAGCAATAAATTATCAAATTATATTTGGTCGTTAAAATTACAAACACTTTCAATGCTATGCGAAGATCATGTTTGTGACATCAATGCCCCCAAGGAAAGTGAATAGCATCAGAATGGAAATTTGAAGGTACATGCATCACAAACTCAAAGCCTAACTTGATGAGCCACAGTTTTCAAAGCAATACTTCTTGACGCAAAATGTCTTTCAAAATGCATGATAAGAGGTCAAGAGTGGAACAAATATTCAACAAACTAATGTGCTTCCATATAAATGCCTTATTTTCAAGGCATTTTGGACTAGATTTGCATAGAAGTATCAAAAGATTTTACCAAAATCACTAGATAAAATTAGTTCTAGCATAATCAGTGAGTGAAATTATTGCAAAATGGTCCCACTCCATATCCTAATCGAGACTCAGGATTGTTCAATTTCCTTGTTTTTCCATGTACATGGTGTTGTTTTTGGTCTTCCCAGCTCAAAACTTTCTATTACCATAGGTCCTTTGAAATTAAATCTTGTACCGATCCTTTACGGTAATTTTTTCTTTTAAAAAAGTGAAGGCTATTTCCTTCTCGTACTCTGTAAATATTAGGAAACACAAAGCTGCTAAACGCCTCTATTTAAATTCTAACACTAGGGAGAACTTCCCTAAATGTGTGAAGCTATAACCTCCCCTCCAATCTTCCCTGTCAACAACTAACACTAACAATACACATCACACTAACAAAGCCCAAAATCCACACCAAATCAGCAGTTCGGCCAAAAATAACAGTTTGAATCTACACGTAAACCAAATCCATTCACGCACAAGAACGGAACAGAAAATGAAGCACCTGCTGAAGTTGGTCTTCGTAAGTAGAGAGGTTGGCAGCCAATTCTTCTATATTCACCTCTTCGCCTTCCATCTTTTTTTCTATAAACTATTCAGGTTCGGGGCGATAGTTGTATGAAATCAATGGACAATTATGCTAAGGAAAAAATAATTAATAGTTACTATCGTATAGAAGAAAAAGAAGACGGTGAAGCAAACGAAACCCTCGTCCAGAAACAAAAGAGGAGTGTGTCTACAAATTGCAGCTCAATGAACATAATCCACATTTTAATATCGTTATTCGCTTTTCACACAGAGAGAAATCAAATTTTCGCATAAAAATATCTCGAATCATGAATCACATTATTTTATATAAAAAAACATAAGTCACATTAATCTACGTATCAAACACAATGAATCACTTAAAACGTAAAATATGAAATATATCCTTATTTTTGAGGGTCCTATGCAGTTATTATCGTCCACCTCGTTTTCTCAAAACAGCCCCAATGTTTAGCGTTTAAGTTTGTGCATGAATTCGAAAAAAATAAATCGGTTTTTTACATTAAAATTATCTCGGTTCAAATTTCAATTAAAATCCATTATTTTATATATAAAACACAATTCTCATTAATCTACGTATAAAAAACAAAAGATTTCATAAATATTAAGAAGGAGTTAATATAAGGATACAAAAAAATTTGGACCCTTATTTTTTGAGGGTCCTGTGCAGTTGCCCGTCTTCCACCTCGTAGATCCTCCAAAAACAGCCCCCAATGTTTAGCGTTTAAGTTACATCAAACATTATACTAATCGAATCGAAAATACCTAGGTGATGCAACCGTACATAAATTGTTTGGAGATTTTAATTTTACGATAAACTAAAAGATGATAACATATTGCAATATTTTAAAATTTATGGTAAAATTACAAAATAAACAAAAATTCGCACATCTAATTGAAAATAAGCTCTTTATAATATAATTTGATTACGAGAAAAAGAATTACAATAAACCCTCTTAAATGATATAATGCGTCAGCACTTGCATAAAAGGCTACAACATCTCCTTAAAGATGACTGCTTTTCTCATGATAAGAAGTAGCAGATTTAGAACAAGTTTCATGTTTCTACAAGTACTAGTTGCATACCATTTCTTCAATTAAAAGTAAGTAGAAAGTAGTTTACTACATAGCAGCCTCTAAACAAAAACCTGAAACCCTCATTATTAAGTGAGAAGAATGACTCTCAGCCTTCGTCTCCAAAGGTGAGAAGCTTCCAAATATCAAAATCAATGGAGAAATCGGTGAAGTCGTCAACATGATCACCTTCTCCTTGATTGTTAAGGTTGCAATGCAATCCCGTTTGGGCGTCGGCCATTTCGAGCAAGTTGCTCCACCACCTTGTGCATTCATCTGCGTCATGGCATAAAGATGGGGGTTGAGTGTCGTTGCTTGTATTCAGATTTCGGGCGGCTGGGCCCGTTTCGGGGCGTAAGCCGGAGAAGGTCCGAGGTCGGGGTCGTACGATGTTGATGTGGGTGATGGATTTCTGGGCTCTGACCCGACCCGTTAAGGCTTTTGTTGCTGCTACCTTCTTCTCTATATGGCTGTTCCAGAAGTTCTTAACGTCGTTTGCTGTCCTTCCCGGAAGCCTACCGGCAATCAGTGACCATCTGCAACCATAATATTTAATAAATGATTACGACGATCCTTTTTTTTCCAAATTTTAGTTTGGAAATAAGCATTACAAGAGCGAAATTGATATATATTATGTAATGAAAGACTTCAAACTTAATTCAAGCCCTAAACGGAGTATAATTTAAGAGAACCAATATCTTATGAAATATTTAAAATATAAATATAAAGTGTGAAGATGATAAATAAAGAGTTTGAATATTATAGTTTTAGAAGTAAACGATAAATTACGTAATGAATATATAGGAATTAATTAATTAAGGTGTGTGTTTCACATGCAAAATAAAAAATACGGCTTTAGTAATAATAAGAGCGAATAATATCTATGAATAGGCTTGTTTAGTTTAATATTAACTGTCATAACTCTAGGGTCAAAGCTTTTCATACTGTACTGTTTATTTTTCATTAGAGTTTTAGAAAAGAGAAATGTCTGAATAAACTGGAGTAATGGTATGCATTAAAAGGGATACTATAAAGTGCTAATTGAATAATACTGAAAATAGATGAAAATGATGTGATTTGGCATCTAGCCATTGTGATATATAGATGGATAAGAAGTGTGCCGTATTCTTTTTTTAATATATAAATATTTAAGAATTAAATTGAACAATTGATTTTGTATGATTTAAAAAAAACATGATTAATTGTAATAGATAAATAATATTATCATAATAGAAAAACTATTTCATATTCAATAAACGATTATCTAAAAAAAGGTATATTATTATGTATAAAGAAACATTATTGTATATGTTAAAAAAACATATAATTTCTTGTTTGTATGAGAAAAAAAGTTTGTACTGAAATCCATTCATAAATAAATTGAAACAATTGGGAAAAAAATATCTTTTATAACTAGAGGATAATCAAATAATGTCTCACTAAATCATTACGGGTAAGTAGCGATTATAATTGTGGGGTAACTCTGATTTACCATTGAATTTCCAGCCAAACTCCTATTCTTTTATCTACTTTAGGAATCATAAAGCAGGTCAATTTGCAAGGCGTATTTTTCATTGCACATTTTATTTCATCTTCTATTACACCATGGTTGTTTGGAAGGCAATTTTCGAGCTTGATTCTTTCATCTAGCAGTCTTTCTCTTGGTTCTTTCAACTATCTATAGAGATGGCAATGGATCCTGGATTCGGTCCATATCCGCAAATCCAAATCCATTTTTTAGGATTTGGATCTTTAAAAAATAGGATCCAACGAATCGGGACCAAATCCGGATCATTCCTTTAAAATCCGGATCTGAATTTTAATTTCTAAGATCCATATCCGATCCAGATCCGGACCATGAATCCATATATAAGTAATTTTATTTTATTTATAATATATTATATTATTTTTCTTTCTAGTCGAAGTTGGATAAATTAGGTTATAGAATTGGATGATAGATCAATAATATTAGAAAATTGTACCTTAAATTTGAAAAATATATATATGAATTACATATGAGTGGTCTATTTGCTAAGATATATGTGCTACTTCTATTCATATTGTAATATTATTTGTTGTCATGAAAACAAAAGTAAATTTATAACTAACATCTTTTTGTATAGTGATGATTGTAGAAATTCTAAATAAATAGTATAGTGTTATTGTATATTTAGATTATTATTATTGTATTATTGTGAATTATAGTTAATTTATGATTTATTTTAGAAAAGAAAATATTTGGTTCCGGGTCTAGACCCTGGATCCTACGGATCTCATGAATCCGGATCTGGATCTTTTTTTTTATCCAATAGATCTAAACCGGACCTGGATCCAAACAAAAAAAAATGAATCTAAATATAAAACTAACAAGATCCGATTCAGATCCGATCCAGTACCATTCCTAGCTATCTACGATCTAGCTTTCACCGAAACCCTTAGTGGAGGGTTATTTATTTCATAAATGTTCCCACAAATTAGTCATTCTTAAAATGAATTAAATATTATAAAAGTACTTGCTAAATGGTGCGTATCTGACCTACAAATTATGAATTTAAATAACATATATGAAAGTATAACTAATATTCTCCTTCTTATTATTGTTGGTTTTTTTTTTTGGACGGTCCCATTAAGTTGATCTGTTTCTAAAAAAGGAAATATTTTTTATACCAAAAAATGTTTCGAATTTCGTGACACATATTATTTTACATATAAAATACAACTCTCTTTAATTTATGTGTAAAAAAGAAAGAGAACATGAATATTGAGACGATGGGAATATATTTAAGCACAAATGTGAAGAATTTTAGATGCAGACATTATCTTAATCAAAATATGCAAAAGGTACATATAATGTAATGTCTATTCTTTCATCAAGTAGTTTCGGAAGAAAGTGTCAGGAAATAAATTTTTAGACAGCCTCATGACCTACCCTATATTCTTTAGCCAGAAGTCGATCTTTATCTTCTTCTTTTTTTTTTTCTTTAAATGTGAAATGGTATTTTGGTGTTCCGAGAAGAAAGCAAAGCAGAGAAAGAAGAAAATAAACTGTGAACTTGCCTGTTGCCTAACAGCTTGTGAAGCCTGACAATGAGATCGACTTCATCATTCGAAAATTGGCCTCTTTTGATATTTGGCTTCAGGTAATTCAGCCATCTTAACCTGCAACTCTTCCTGCATCTGTTCAGCCCTGCCAAAATTCAAACCCACACCTACATAAATTTCTCCGAAATTAAATAAAGATTTAGAAAGAATTACCTGCTCGTAAAGGGGCAAGATGCCACTTCCCTTCTCCATATCTCTCAATGCATTTCCTCAGGAGAATATCTTCCTCTGGGGTCCACATGCCTTTCCTCACTCCTTGAGCTGGATTTGTTTCCATTGTTTCTTTTCTTATGCTTAATTACCCACCGCCTGCAGGAATGCATTATATATGCATGTGTATATGTATGATTGATAACTAACTCTTTCTCTGCAAAATCGAAGCACGTGGTGAATTAATTATGGAGCATCTACCTTATCTGCTCTTGAGTTTCGTCGTGAATTTCTGGTAACCACCATCGCCATTCGGACAATAAAGTGACACGCTTCATTCTTGCTTTCAAAATGTTTTAATTTTTTTTTAGCTGACAGATGTAATTTGACTGAAGTTTCCCGACAATATTATTACTCTCATTCTTGCTGCTCTTGTGACTTGCAGATATGTTTATTCACTTAACTGTCAAGGGAAGATTCGGTGATGTAGCGTACGAACCTGTCTGATGTTCGACATATGTCCAATTCAACCTTCAGGCTTTCATCAATGCTTCTATATTTTGATCTACTTTGACCAACTAATTGTGGTTCATTACTATAAAGCAAAGCTAGTTACATTCATTGAATTAAATACTTGCAATACCTTACTCCTTGCTCCAAAATATATATATATATGGAGTTGATTAAATGAAAATTATATTTTTTTTAAGACCTGATAATTATGAATAAGATGTAAAAATGATGCAAAAAACACAATAAAAACTTTCTAATATTGTTTTATTGTGCAACATTTTTAGAATATTTTCGATATATACAACTTTATAGATTTTGTTCTTTATATGTATTTGTATAGTTCTAGAAAAAATGAATTCTCACTGATCTAACTCCTATATATATATTGTGATGACCACAAGGACGATGACCATAATGGATCTTTCCAACGACCACAACAGTCGACAGATCTTTCATGATGCCTTCAAGTGTCATTTGAATGCGTTATTGTGGGGCTGCCATGATCTAGATGAGTAAGTGGACTGTATGTTAGAGAGGGACCCTATCTTTCTTAGCTTCTTCCAGCGGGAATTATTCAAAATGGCAGGACGGCTTAGCTGATGAGCTCGGACTATCATCCGAAGACCGATGATCAGACTGAGGTGTTGAATCCATGCATCGAGATTTATCTTCGTTGTTTTTCTTTTGAACGACCGAAGTATTAGAGCAAGTAAACAAATGCTCGTACGGGATGTATTTGTTTAAAAGAAATTGTAACCTAATTAAATGAAACTAAAAGCCTCGTAATTGGTTTTGGTATCCTACAGAAATCACTTTAGTATTATAAGTATATTATTAAACCATACAACAGAATAAGAAATTTACATTTTGTATCGAAGTAACGAGTATTATGCAGAGAAGTTCCGTATAATATAGCAGCATAAACACATACCTCTGGAGTTGCATCTTATTTACTTTTCCTGCGTTTACTTATCAGTAACGATTCCGGTGTAGTTTTGCTAAGATCAGGTTGTTGCTTTCAGAGAAAACTGCTGAAACAAACTCCAACTCAATGAAAGTAGGCGTCGCCATTGTGCCCCTCACGGTAGCTACCCGAATCTTCCCTCTGAACTTCGTTGGACGATTGCTGGTCTTCTGCACTACTCCTGGATAGCATTTCCAAGTTCTTTCTTTTCAATCTGCTCTTGAACTCTTCTTCCTTCTCATCAACAAAAGACAAGAATCTTCTTATTCGTACCGATGGTGAACTGGTCTGCGCAGAGGGTTCTGATAATTGAGGAAAGTGCCGCTGGAACTTGCTGTAAATCAAGCAGAAGTAGATGAAAAGAGCAGCTAAGCACGTGATTCCACATATTAGGAAAAGGCCCCAAAAGCTCTTCAACTGAAGTTGATCAGAATTGTCCAAGCTTTTCTGGCTGCAGCTTCTTGTATTCAGCCACTTGTCGTGTATCTTTTGAAGTTTGCCACTCTCGGACAACGTTAAAATCGCAGTGGACATGTCCATAGCTAGTGGTGAGTCTCTCGGAAATGCCTGTAAAGGAAGTGTGCATAAATCTTATATCCAACAAACAGGAAAATGACAAGACAAGAGTCACGCAAACTTAAAAAGAAAATAACAAGTCATACATCTATATTTGCAGAGGGATCACAAGTCAATTAGAAGTTCCAGTATTGATAGCTAAATAATTATTCAAGTTCCAGAGATGTCAATTCGTAGAAAGATCACTCTCGTATATATATTATTTATATGTGCAGAAGGAGATCGCTTCTCTTGGAACTTTGGGCAATAATTTTCGTTAGCAACAAGGAATTAAGTAACAGTTCTTAATCAATGAAAACAGCCCTGAACCATTTCGGTTCTCTTGTTTTTTCAAGTTATGCAAAAAGTCCAAGAGCGGTGAGTATTGCCAATTGATCATAATCAAGTATGCACATTTCCTGCAATATTACTAATATTGAATTCCTAAGATGAAGCACAAAGATTATCAACCGCTTGATCTGAATGCATTCTTATATTGATATCTTTTTGTGACATAAAGGTTAGAAAATACTTACAAATCCCCAACCGCTTTTAGTGAACTCTTGGCCAACAACTTGGAACATGCAGTACTTTGAGAGGAACAAGTCTATGTATGGACGCTCATCCACGATAGCAGCAACTCTTCCTCTGGTAAGTGCATCTGCATATACTTCTGGCGAACCAAGAGGGACAAGTCTAGATTTGGCAATGTTGAGCTCGTCGCTTAGATAACTTTCGGCAAAGGACCCTACTTGAAATCCAATATGGTCATTGCTTGTGGTCAAGGAATCAATCCCCCTAATGGATGGGGCTAACTGTTGAACGGTGAGAATTGAAGTCAAGCTAGCAGTGTAGCTTGATGTAATTATTAAGACCACAAAAAGCCAGAGAATTAAAACCATACGACCAAGAGTGCTCATTGTATTTTCTCCTGAAAATGTAAACGATTTCAAATGTCGGTAAAATAAATTATGCTACTGCCTGAGTTATTAGCCTAAACACTGTTGATACTTACTGTGTGCAAAAAACATAGTTGAAAAGCCAAACCTGCAAGGTGAAGATACAAGAATACTGAGTTTTCAAAATACAGTCATACAAGTAGAAATAGAACTGAAAAATAAATACATAAAACAATATACAAACATTGCTTGGAGGGCATTCATCTGAGATGACGTTATATTGGCTTATATCCTTACCATAAAATTGTGATGAACTGTCTCTTTGGCGGACCACGGAATTCGTCATTTATTCTATGTTCGAGGATCCAAATCACCACTGCAACAATGAGGAAAAATGCGGCTGTAACACCCCACATCAAGGGAGTGAAAGGGCGCATGAAAGCCCAAGGGCTGGAGTTCAACTTCCTGACTGGCGCCACAACAACTAACCCCGACTCTATATAAGGCTGAGTGAAGTCCACAATCTTCGTACGGTTGGTAACAATTGCTATATCACCAACAACTGCATCAAACACCTGCACAGAAAATCAAGTCCCTTTAGAGGATTCACAACCAATAACATCAGCTACTTTACGTACTACACTTACATTGGATGTGATCAGCCTTACGAGCTCTGCATAATTAGGATTGTTGCGTCCGTCTCCATACAAGACAAAGTTATGAGGTACTGCATATGGAAGCAAGTTTATGGCAGCAAGGAATACATCTATGCAGTATCCACGGATTTCATCGGTTTTTTCATCCTTTGAAACAAAAGCTTTGTAACTGACCCTGTTTGGGACTCCGATTCGCAATTGCCTCCCATTATGTGGAAAAACCCACCCCCGTGGCTTGTCTGCTGTTTGTCCTGGCCACACCACAAGGTCTAATTGTTGGCTAGAACTTGAACGATTACGTTCTTTGTGTAAAGAACCTCCGGAGGCACAACCGAAAGGCCAGAATAATTAGACCAGTACCCTATTTGCTTGTAACTCCTCCCAACAACATTAAGGATATCAAATGCAGGACGAATTACAGATTTTTTATCTAAATCAAAGGCAATTGGACCAGTTAAGCCTGTCGTATTGGTTTGTAATATGTTACGAAGCAGTTGACCTCCCCCATCAAACGTGCTTAAGGCGCCAAGATTTAGGGTACCGCCTCCCAAATTACTCAAGTTTGAGTCATTTGAGAAAGAGATGGTACCACCGTGGTTTAGAAATGTTTTTAATGCATTAGCAACCATCCAAACAGTATCGTAAGCATATAAGCCATAAGGATTCAATCCAATAGAATCATTGCTTAATTTTTCCCACCGAGACATGAATTCACTTTTCCTCTTAGAATCTGCAGTGTGGGGTCTGAGTGTGAGCGCTCCTTGAATGGATTTGGCGGCCTCTCCAGAAACAGGCTTTGAATCTAACACAGTGGACATCCAAGCAGTAGCAATCCAAACATATCCCTTCTCCATCATGCCAAGTTTGTAGGCCAACTCAAAGACTTGAAGTCCTATTACAGAAAAGGCGTGTACAACAATAACTCGGGACTCCATCACCGAGACCTCAACCAATGCATTCCTGATCTCAGTGCGAGTTGCTAAGGCCTCAGGGGAAGCACTGCTTTGTAAGAAATCTTGCAACGCCTCATGGCAAGCTTATCCCCTAGAGCTATAATACTTCCACGGCTCTGCTCATCGTCTGTGTAAATAGTCACCACCTCTCTGTAACCAAAGTAACTAATCATATCTGCTATGGCTGTCATTTGAAAAAGATCATTGGGTGCTGTTTGAATGAAGTAGGGGTATTGAAGCGATGAAAGGCTGGGATCCAACGCTGTAAACGACAACATTGGCACATGGAGTTCATTTGCAAGATGTGAAAGAATATGTGCCATTCCAGAGGTTTGTGGTCCAATAATCGCAACCTTATTAGTCTCCATGTACTCCAATCCTGTATGTAGATTAATTGATATAATCTTATTGCCCTTATATACTTGAAAATATTTCTCATCACAAGACAATCAGAGAAACATTAATGAACTCATAAGCAGCAAGACTCAGAACAACAATAAGGCAAACATACACATACTCACAAAAACACAAGTGAATCCATATATATATATATATATATATATATGTACCTCCGATAATGCCAAGGAAACCACTGAAATTTGAATCATGAGTGGAAAGGAGGAGTTTTCTTCCTCCAAGAATGGTAGGGTCTGAATTGACATCTTCAACAGCAGCCTCCATTCCAATCTTTGATACTCTCCCGTTGATAGTATTGAACGAGAAAATGGCACCTATATTTACATCATCTGAATTTGAATCCTCCTCAGAAAACCCCCCAATACAAAGCAGAGATAAAAGCAGCACCCACAAATTCATCTTGCTCGTATAAAACCAAACCCCTCAAGCCTCGCTAAAATGGAGTCATCACAAAACAAAACAAATAAAACACAAAATTAGTGCCAAAATGAAGATAAAATAAAATTAGAAAAAGCATGTTAGGACTATTGAACCCAACACAGAACGAATTTTTGATGGAAATAAAGGAATATTGATGCCGCTTATACCTCTTTACAATCCTCCGACATGGGCCATGGAGTAGCTAAAAGAAGATTCTTTAGAAGTCAGAAACAGTCCACAAAAACACTTTTGTAAACAAAAAGAAGGGAAGGAAGAAAGAGAATGTTCTAAAAAATTTGGTTTATTCAAATGAGAGAAGAGAATAGAGGGGGAAGAAGGCTCAACACAAAGAAAAGCATAAACAGAATCAGTAGTGGCGCTGCCGCGCCAAGCTAAGAAAGCGGAAAAGAAAGCGAAAAAAGAGCATGTGTTTCCACGGGAAAAGAAAGAATTCCCACTTGCTGTGAAGAGAGGGAATTTGTCTGAATTTTATAATACTTGTCCGATATTTGGAGAGACTATTCATTGATTTACAGGTATAATACTGTAGCAGGTGCTCCTCAACTCAGACTAGCAACTTTTGCCTATGGGTGCGGGCACTCATCGCTTTTTGCATGCCCAACACCCAAAATCTTGTTTGTCATGATTCCCAGATGGAGACCTCTTTGAAAAGGGATTGCTGCATCATCAACCATACATTTTTCACTCCCAACACCACATTTGATTTTGATTTGAGGTTTCTCCACTCTTTTTTTTTTGGAAGCACGTTTCACTATTTCATTATTTTTTGAAGTGTTACTGCAGCATTCTTCCATAAGTTGCTAAATATAATATTTTATTTGGTTTGCCACTTCAACACACCATCGTACATAAAACAATTACTCAGCTGTCAGAATAAAATTGAACCCTTTTTTTATTGAACATCTTATTTTCAATCATTCTTTTTCATATAATTATTATTTTGTTAAACATTTCATTATTACAGGCTATATAGTCCTTACTAGGGGTGGAAGTTAAGTACAAAAGTATCCACCCATTAAATATTTTTTTCATTTAAAAATTCATTTATAATTTATCTATCTATATTTAATCCCAGCTCAAAAAATCGTTGCTTTCGTCGAAGGGAAAATTAATGGGATGTTATTACTTCGTGTTACCATTACAATCAAACCCGCCTTCTGTCGTCCTGTCTGTAAATTTAATTTAGTGGTTACTCATCAAAAACTTTTCTGGAATGTTTTGAGGAATATGTGTGTTGACTTATATGCCCTTTTGAAGGTGTGGTGGAGGCTTGGAGCTATAAGACAAATATAAAATTAGGTTATATTTGTAAGCTAAAAAGTCGTATAATAATTTTGTGATTAGGCTATACGTATACCTGAGTTAGTTTCGGCATTCCCTAAAAAATTATCTTTAAAACAAGGATACTAAGAGAAGCAATTATAAATCAGTTAGATACTTCTAGGTTGGATTAAGGGCGGTGATCAATTTGGTCCAGATTAATCGAAATCAAATTTTTGAGTTATCGAAATCGAAATGGAGAAAAATAGTAGTTAAAACTGATACCGATTGACTAATAGATTAACAGATTAACCGATTCGATTAATCAGTTCAATTAATGAATATCCGAAATTATTCGTTTTTGTAAATAAATTTTTTAAAACAACTTCTCCTTATTTTCTTCGATTATCTCCTTGTTTCGACTCAAGTCACAACAAGCCAAACTGAATTCGCATAAGTTCGACTCAACGAGAGAGATAAAGTAGAGATGGGTTGTGCCGTTGTGCACTATGGTTGAACCGAAAAAGGGGCTGAGGTGGGTGTTTGTGGGGCTGGGCTGCTAGAGCAACACCGGAGAGTCGGAGACTGCGACGACACGACGTGAATGCGAGAACTGGTGCTCCGCGAGACAGTGCGAGTACTGATGCATCACGAGACAGCACCGCAACAGTGATTAGACAGCGGCTGGACCAGAGGAACGTGAATGAGAGATTGCGAGAGAGAGAGTGATTTGGCTGATTGAGAACTGGAATGACGAAAGAGAGACGGAGGAATGGAATAACAGTATAAACTTTATAAATTAATATAGTTGGGATCGAAAAAATATTAATTTTAGAAAAGTATTAATTAATCGATAAATTAATAATTTATTAATTTAAAGAGATATTCTATATTTATTTAATTTAAATTAATTACATCAGAATTCATGAATTTAAATTCAATTATATAGAGATAATAATGAGTATTAAATGTTAGGAACTTGAATCATATGTTCAATAAGAACT
Organism: Salvia rosmarinus; assembly: GCA_036937905.1. Taxonomy (NCBI): domain Eukaryota; kingdom Viridiplantae; phylum Streptophyta; class Magnoliopsida; order Lamiales; family Lamiaceae; genus Salvia; species Salvia rosmarinus. The sequence goes on along the minus strand of CM072816.1, from coordinate 107,865,387 downwards.
TGAATCATCTAATTATTTAATGTTTAAGATTCATATTATTGAATTAATGTTTAAGATTCATATGCATGTTTAATAAGAACTTGAATCATCTAATTATTTAATGTTTAAGATTCATATGTATATTAAATAATAAATACTTATAAAAGAATTACTATATATATAGCAAAAAATTGTAAAAACATAACAAAAAATACAATGACTTCTCATTTAAAAGGTGTTAAAAAAACCATGATCGATCAAATACGTAAGTCACTATATGAGTACAAGAGAGATCATCTCACCCTCACCCAAAAAGACTTGCAACACTGGCTCGATCAGAATTTTCATTTGAAAGATAAGATTCATTTTGATTTGAATTTCCATAGAAAACAATCAACATCATAGTCATATTTTACTAAGTTGTCTATTTAGTTATCTTTGTAATTTTATGAGATTATTAATTTATGATGTTGATGATACCCTTGTATTATATAGGGATCTTAAAAAAATTATTATCTTATTAATTTATCAAAATTATTAATTTACGCTTGGGTCCAAGTCGGGACCGGATAAAATATTATTTTAGAGAAGTTATTAATTTATCGAATATTAATTTATAGATGTTATACTGTAGTTATGATGGCTAATTCCTAATTGAATTGTATTCAAAAGAAATTAAAAAATATATTAATATATTTTGATTAATTCGATTAATCGGAAATACCCATCGATTAATCGTGTCGACCCGATAATCAAAATATTAAGAATATGCAAACTGAACCCAAAACCGAACCCTCAATTTTCGGGGATCGATTACTCAACAATCGATATTATGACTCTGTATAACTGATATCTGACCAATCGATATTCACCCCTAGTGTTAGAGTTGTGAGCTAACTAGTTTTTTTTTTTTTTTTTTTTTACTTTTTTTTCTACTAATACATAGATGGGTATGGTTTTTGTAAAAGTTTTCCTTATAATATAAACTACGAACTAATAAATTTATATGAACTCATTAAAAAAGTTGATGAATTCTAAACATTGAAATTTTTGCTCCTTATTGGAGATTCAAACATAGCTATGAATTCATCAAATAAAGTGATAAATTCATCATAAATCTTCACTTTCGAATGTTTGAAAATGATTCATATTTTATATGTTAAGACTGATTTTTATTTGATCAAAACCCCCATACTAGAATAAGGGTGTTTGGTTAAACTTATAAGTTCTTCAAAACAACTTATAAGTTGTTTAGGAGTTTACAATCTCATGCAAAGTGTTTGACAAAATAAGTTCATAAACAACTTATAAGCTGTGAAAATAAGCTTCAACGACTTATAAGCTCTCCTAAAAATAAGCAGATGAACATCAACTTATACTTTCATAAGATTATAAGTAACAGTGAATTTATCAAAATAATCGTACTATGGTTCGCTATTTTTACATATACACTATCAACTTCACTTCTCGTCAATTTTCTCTCTCTAACTATGATTTTCTCTCTCTAATTCATGATTCTTTCTTTAGCTTACAAGCTCAATTATTCAAACACTTTGACAATTTATAATTAAACTCTTAAAACATCTTATAAGTTCTTGGAACTTATAAGGTCTTTAAAATAAATTTAGCCAAACAACTTGTAAGTAAACGCAAGCATATGATGGCATGGCGCAAAAACGATCAATCCAATTCACGGTGTTGTGAATTGAAAATAATCGCACATATACAATATTTTTTTTCTCTTTTTTTTGGGTAAGTTAAATTGCATAAATTAAAATTGTAAAATTACAATATACTCGGGCATTCCCGAGGGGATACAACTGCTTTGCAGCAGGGTGGTACAAGCAAAAGAAAGCCTGACTATAACATACATGACTCGATTATATTCCTGGGATTTGGTCCCTAGCAATGTCACATGCCATGTGGAAAACAGAAATCAACGGCCAAGATGCTTAGGCATGGGCAGCCTAGGCCTCGGCACCTCGGCATTGGCCTCGGTATCGACAGCCTCGGCCTCGGCCTCGGCATTGGCATTGGCCTCGGCAGCGCACCATCCTCGGCATTGGCTGGCCTCGGCCGCCTCTGCATCGGCATCTCGGCCTTGTGCGAACTTGACATCGGGTCTTACGGCAGCCCTGAGCACTTCGGCTTGCTCGCCTTGCTTGCCTAGTTCTCCTCGGCCTTTTGACTGCCGCGGGAGCCCGAATAATCCCCGGGGAAAAAGCTGCTTTGCAGCGGGGTGGGAGATGGATCACACTCTTTAAGAGATGTCCGCTAACATACGGCCCAACTTGTGGGCGAAGACATGGCCGCCTCGGCACCTTGGCATTGGCCGCCTCGGGCTCGTCACCTTGGCATCGGCAGCCTCGGCCTCAGCACTTCGGTAATGGCCAGCATCGGCCTTGGCACTTCGGCAATGGTCGCCTCGGCAGCTCGGCATTGGTGGCCTCGCCACCTCGGCATTGGTCGCCTCGGCAGCTCGGCATTGGTGGCCTCGCCACCTCGGCTTTGGTCGCTTCGGCACCTCGGCATCGGTCGCCTCGGCAGCTCGGCATTGGTGGCCTCGCCACCTCGGCATTGGTCGCCTCGGCACCTTGGCATTGGTTGCCTCGCCACCTCGGCATTGGTGGCCTACCAGGGCGGACTTCGGGCCAATGGCCCAAGTCAGACGCATGAAATGGCAACGTCTGATGCATGCCGACTCCCCTTGCGTGCCTCGGCTTCGGAACCTCGGCAGCCCAGGCCTCGGCTTCTGCAGCTAGTGACGGGGGATTCCCCATGCGTGCATTGATGCGCGCGCACGCTCAAACCGGTAACGGGTCAGCAATAGAAAGGCATGCCTGCCTTGTGCAGCGCGCCATAATGCTGAAAACGGCAATCGGATGAAAGCGGTAATGGGACAGCAATAGAGAGGCACGCCTCCCTTGGGCAGTGTGCCATAATGCCGAAAATGGCAGCGTGATCGTCGGCCCGCCGCTGGCGCGCGGTGACGATCCGACGCATGCTCGGCCCCCCATGAGTGCATCGGGCAGAGGAGTTGCGTGCTCGACGGGCAGAAGTTGGCACCTCCGCCTGCTTCCAACGCGCCGCCTACCGGAAAGAGTACTCGCGGCGGACGATGGCCCAAAATGGGCCAAAGAACTGGAAAGACGCCAAAAATTCACGGCGGGATGCTCGGTGAAGCTAATAGCCGACGACGGCGGGGACGAGGCGCTGAGCCCTCCGAAGAGGGGCACTCGAAAAATCCAATGATTAACGAGAAAGAAACACAATCACTGGCCTGAACTGGTGATGCAGACGGCCAGAGAGAGGAGATACGAGAGAGCCGGTATAGGCCTTCTCGAACGAGACATCCCGGCTGAAGAGAGGGACGGCCGGAAAGAGCAGCGTGAAGTGGCTGCAAATGTCGCCACCGGCTTGAATCTTCGGCAGAGCTGCTGGCGACTGGGTTGAGAACCATGAGAAAACCTTCTGTAATTCTGAACAGAGGTGACGAAAGTTGCTCAAGAGAGCAACGTTATTCGCGGCGGACACTTCGAAGAAGGTCGCCGGTGGTACACTGTGACTGCCTTAGTATGGCAGAAACCACGTTCTGCCTAGATCCTTGACGGAGTAACCGGCGAGAAACCACCATGCTCTGGTCCAGACCGCCGGCCAGAGATGTTGAGTTCGGTCGGCCGGCAAAGGAGAGAGCTGGTGACGGGAAGAGAGAGACCGAAAGCTCATAGTGTGGAACTCTAGAGAGAAGCGAGAGCTTTTCCTAGAGAGAGAAATACTCTAACCACACTACTGAGAGCTCTCTCTCGCTCGGTATATTCGTATGTGCATTTTGTTCAAACCACACTTCATATACTACATTGAAGGGCAATTAAACGAAGTACGAATTCCCCATTAAAAAAATTTAGATGACATTTGAACTCATAATGTTATAGCCACGAACTCACCAACTCCATTAAGAGGGTGTTTGACTAAGCTTATTTTAAAGAGCTTATAAGCTCCACGAACTTATAAGATGTTTCAAGAGCTTATAAGACATAATGTTTGAAGAGCTTATAAGTTGTCAAATTGTTTGGATGATTGAGCTTATAAACTAGAGAAAGAATTGTGAGTTAGAGAGAGAAAATTGACGAGAAGTGAAGTCGATAGTGTATATGTAGAAAATAACGAACCATATAAATGTTATTTTGGTAAATTCACTATTACTTATAAGTTTCGAAAAAAATAAGTTGAGATTAATTTACTTATTTTGGGGAGCTTATAATTTGTTGGAGCTTATTTTCACAACTTATAAGTTGCTTGTGTTTTATTTTGCCAAACACTTTGCGTGTCTTATAAGCTCTAAACAACTTATAAATTGTTTTGAAGAGCTTATAAGCTTAGCCAAACACCTCTAAGTACCAAATAGATAATCTCTTGTCAAAAATATAATTACTTGCAATTGTGAGCTAATTTGTATCATTTTATGCATAGATACAATAGACAAAGATATTGACATATTAAAATTAAAATATCTCCTATATAATAAAAAGTTATGTAACTTAAGTCGTTGCTAATAAAAATATTCTTATAAATAGATAAGAAAGAATTTGTCATTTTTTCTAATCCACACGCACCATGCTTTTATCTTTTATGTAGTTTGTCAACCGTACTGTATGGAGTTATCATGACGGACGCCCACATGGGATATTTGTTATATTAAGGAATAATTAAATATTCTTATGTTTGAATAATTCTTATTTGATTAAACTCTATTGGATAAACCTAATCTATAAAACCCTAATTTGATAATAACCATAATTGTGATTATAAACCTATTTGGAATTAAAACCAATTGAATATAAACCTATTTGATATAACCCTATTGGAAATAATAACCTATTTAATATAACCCTAATTTGATATAATATATGATTATAAAACTACTTAATATAACCTATTTATAAAAATCAATTATGAATATAACCTATTGAATATAATTCTATTTGATAATAATTAAATTATAATTTATTTAATTACAAATATATATCTTACACATATTAATTTATATTTACAAAAACATTCGCTGTCATCAGTTTGTCATTAAGGTTTTTATATTTACCAATTTATATCTTTTATTAATCTATCTTCAGCGTACATGGTTATTCACTATGTAGAAGGTCAATACTTTGGTCACCGTCATCATTCAGTTTATAAGCTTCTAATTTTATCACTAGAATATTGGTTATCTTTAACAAGGTGTCAAAGTAGTGGCAAAGTTTGGTATCACGCCTTAAATTCGTAAAATTATATTAATCAAATTTTAAGAAGTATTATCGAAAATAAATTGTTGTCTTTGTGCTGTTACATATTGAATGACTATCTGCGTTGATGCCCAAGTGTATCACAATTTTGTATCTATCCAACAAGGACACAACCTAAAAATTAGGAACACGCATAGTCTTGTTTGCTAATTTTCTGGAACACCTTACTCTTCACTCCTAAATACTTTTTACAGAACAAATTAAGGAAATTTTTCCAATTTAACCTAATTAATATAACCAAATTAATGTTTTGATTTAATATATTAAAAATAAAATCATTTGATAATACAGTATTAAAACAAGTTAACATAAGTGTATACCTGGATATTTATTACTTTTCTGTTACTGGAATTCTATTTTGCTAAACAGTTTTTTGAAAAACTCTAAAAATTCAACAATGAATTGTCCCATTGTGCCCTACTCAATACGATTTCTCTAATTGTTAATTTGTTTTGATATCTGAAAATTCATTTTTTTTATTTCTACTTTCTTTATAAAAAGATTTTTCTGGATGCAATGTCTAGAGGGTCATATAGAAAACCGAATTTTAAATAGCAATATAGACACAACATGTTCTATTAAACCAAACTTCAAGAAGTTATAATGTGAGTTTCTACGCAGCTTCTTTCAGCACTTTCATTATCTTTAATTTGCACCCAACGTAAATGCAGCGTGTCTACTAGTGGAGAGTTCGAAGCCTCAAAGGATGCATAATTTTACCACAAAACATACAAAAATTTAGCTAAAGCTGAACTATAAAAAAAGTCTAATCTATATTCGCAAGGATCATCATTAGAAGTTCAATATTGTAGTAATGACATCAAGTCCAAAATCCATTAAAGACACCCTAAATTTTATTTCAAATTATTAGTATCTTAACTTAAATCATAAAATAGCCGATTCGTCTTTGTTTCAAGTATGAACAATATGCAAAGCAAAATCTATTTTTGTATACGTAATAAGCATCACAGTTCGAATATACTATATGAATCAAGATAACAAAAGTTCAACATTGATCTGATGCATTTTATATTACTTGGTTCTTTGTGACATTAGTAATTTCAAATCCCATGTTTTCGGACTTGCAACATTGAAATCATAGTTGGGACAGCTTGGCCTCATCACACCCGATCTTCCTCTGAAGTCGCATTTCTTCGAACAGGGACAGCAATTTGGCAATGTGACTTCTTCTTTCAGCAAGACCACTGAATCATACGGTCATGTTGATCAGATTACCCTAGGATGGGCAACTGTGACGGTAGATGAGAAGCTGCAGACTGATTAATATTAGACCAAAAGCATTAAACAAGACAGAAGTCAGTTTTCTCTGAAATTAATGATTAGATGTCATGAATAATTTGCATTCCGAGTTATTGCCACTGTATACTTACTTGTGCAAAAAAGTGAAAACAACCCAGAGATAGAAAATACTATGTTTTAAACCAAAATTTATGCAGAATACAAGTAATAGAATGAAATAATGCTAAAACAATAATGAAATGCTTGGGCACTCTCGCTATTATAAAATAATTCCCTAAATAGTGTATTGCTTAACTTACATAATGGATCGTCTCTTGCCACGGAATTCTCATTATTCTTTTCAAGGATCAAATCACCACTGCACAATAGAAAGGTGAACACCCACTCAAGGTGAAGGCATAAAGCCAAGGCTGAGTCATTGACTGGACAAACACAACCCACTTTGTAAGCTTGAGCCACAACTTGCGGTGGAACAAGCTAATACACCTCATCAACACCGCACAAAATCATTCCTTCAAGATTGAATTCCAACCAAAACATCAGCTACCATAGCTACATGGATTGATCATTCGGCTCTGTATATTAGGATCTTGGTCACTCTATAAACAAACTTGAGGTAGCTTGAAATTTAGCAGCAGGAATAACATCGACCAGGACTCATGTTTCTCCTGAAAAAAAAGTTGAACTGACCTATTTGATTCGATTAACTGCTCCATTATGTGGAAACCACCCGTGGTGTCTGGTTTTTCGCCAACACTGGTCTAATGTGTAGAACTGAATTCTTGTAAAGAACTCGAGCACTACGAGGCCAGAATATAGACCTCCCTATTGTTGTAATCCTCCAACATTAGGATACAACGGCAGTTCGTTTTTTTGATCAAGGATGGCCATACCTGCAACTGGGAAATGTGAGCGTACCCCCATCAAGTGCGAGCCAAGTCGGGTCCTCCCAAATACTAAGTTTGAGCTTGAGAAGAAGTCCACCGTGACGAAGTTTACTGCATTACAACATCCAAACAACAATTAAGCCTAAGGATTGAACCAATAAACCATGCTTAATTTTTCCCGAGCTGAATATTTTCTCTTAAACTTGGGTCGCGTGAGCCTTGAGGATTGCGTTCCAGGACAGTATCTAAAACAGTGAATCCACATGAATCCAAACTCTCCCATATGCAGTTGTGGGCCAACTCAAACTTGAAGCCTTAAGAATAGGCATACAACATAATGACTCATCACACACTTAACAGCATTCGATTTGATTGTAGGCTTGGGGAAGCACTGCTTGTAGAAATCTTCACGCCACGGCAAGTTGTCCCGCTAAATACTCAGTTTGTCATTTGGAAAGTCACCTGACCAAGTACTGATCATATCGGCTATGCATATTGAAAGATCATAGGCGCTTTGAATGAGTGGGTATGAGCGTGAAGGTGGTCCAGCTTAACAAACATGGACATGAGTCATTGCAATAAAATATCATCAGAGTTTGGCCAATACGAACCTATTACTCATGTACTCCATCCTGAATTGATATCTTATGCCCTTAAACTTAGAAATTTCCATCCAACCACCAGAGAAAATTATTACTCATACGATAGCAAGACCAGAACAATATGGCAATATCAATAAAAGAAAAGAAAAGGAACGTAATTATATTACCGATATGCCAGGACACAAATTGGACATGAGGAGAGATGGAGTTTCTTCCCAGAGGTGGGTCCAATGACATCTTCACAGACTCCATCCAATTTTAACTTCCTTTATAGTATACAAAAAGGACATATTAACTCTGATTGAACTCCTTGAAAACCCCATAAAGAAAAAAAGACAACCAATTATTTACTATAAAACCAATCCCAAAGCTGCTAAAATGGAGTCATACAAACGAGCAAATGTCAAAATTAAGAAAAGGAAATAAACCTATGAACCACCAAACAATTTGAGGAAACCAAGCAATTATCTTTGTACCTCTAAACCTTAAATGGGCATGCACAAGAAGATTTCAAATCAAAAAGCAAGAACCTTTTAACAAAGAAGGAAGGAAAAGAATGTTCTATTTTGAATAAATGAGAAGAGAATAAGAGAAAAGCCACACAAAAAAAAGAAGGAAGAGAAAGAGATGTCTAAAGAAAATTTTCAGAAGGAAAGAATTCCATCAAGAGGAATTTGTCTGAATTTTCTACTCGTGATATCGAACTAATTTGCAGGGATTATTCATTGATTTACATATATATACTGTAGCAGGTGCTCCTCATCTCATACTTATCAGATATCGAACTAATTTGCAGGTGTGGCACTCGTCGTTTGTTGCATGCCCCCAACACCCAAAATCTGTTTGTCATTATTCCCAGATGGATACTTCTTTGAAAAGGGAATGCTGCTGCATCTTCAACCATCCATTTTCTCCAACCCTACATTTGATTTTTATTTAAAGGTTTCTTTCTTTTTTCTTTTTAAACACGTTTATATTGTCTATGCTGCCTCTTTCCATAAATTGCTAAATATAATATTTTATTTTGTTCTTTTAGATGAAAAAAAATTACTATTTTCATCCACAAAACTATCTCCATCCGCCTTTTTTTGAATGTCACAAAAACTTTTTTGAAATAATTATCTCTTAAAGACACCTACTTTTTATCTTTATTCACTTTATATTATCTCAAATAATCGAAACGGTGATGCGGGCGGCAGAGAGAGGAGATACGAGAGAGCCGGTATAGGCCTTCTCGAACGAGACATCCGGTGAAGAGAGGGACGGTCGAAAGAAAGCGTGAAGTGGCTGCAAATGTCGCCACCGGCTTGAATCTTCGGCAGAGCTGCTGGCGACTGGGTTGAGAACCATGAGAAAACCTTCTGTAATTCTGAACAGAGGTGACGAAAGTTGCTCAAGACAGCAACGTTATTCGCGGCGGACACTTGAAGAAGGTCATGGGTGGTACATCGCGATCGCTTTAGTATGGCGAAACCACGTTCTACCTAGATCCTCGGCGAGTAACCGTGAAACCACCATGCTCGGTCCGGACCGCCGGCCGGAGATGTTGAGTTCGATCGGCCGGCTAAGGAGAGAGGCGGTGACGGAAGAGAGACCAAAGCTCATAGTGTGGAACTATAGAGAAGCGAGAGCTTTTCCAGAGAGAAATACTCTAACCACACCATCGAGAGCTCTCTCGCTCGGTATATTCGTATGTGCATTTTGTTCAAACCACACTTCATATACTACATTGAAGGGCAATTAAAGCGAATACAATTCCCCATTAAAAATTTAGATGACATTTGAACTCATAATGTTATAGCCACGAACTCACCAACTCCATTAAGAGGTGTTTGGCTAAGCTTATTTTAAAGAGCTTATAAGCTCCACGAACTTATAAGATGTTTGAGAACTTATAAGACATAATGTTTGAAGAGCTTATAAGTTGTCAAATTGTTTGGATGATTGAGCTTATAAACTAGAGAAAGAATTGTGAGTTAGAGAGAAAATTGACGAGAAGTGAAGTCGATAGTGTATATGTAGAAAATAACGAACCATATAAATGTTATTTTGGTAAATTCACTATTACTTATAAGTTTCGAAAAAATAAGTTGAGATTGAGCTACTTATTTTTAGGGGCTTATAATTTGTTGGAATTTATTTTCACAACTTATAAATTGTTTAGAAGTTTTATTTTGCCAAACACTTTGCGTGTGCTTATAAGCTCCTAAACAACTTATAAGCTGTTTTGAAGAGCTTATAAGCTTAGCCAAACACCCTCTAAGTACCAAATAGATAATCTCTTGTCAAAAAATATAATTACTTGCAATTGTGAGCTAATTTGTATCATTTTATGCATAGATACAATAGACAAAGATATTGACATATTAAAATTAAAAATATCTCCTATATAATAAAAAAGTTATGTAACTTAAGTCGTTGCTAATAAAAAATATTCTTATAAATAGATAAGAAAGAATTTGTCATTTTTTTCTAATCCACACGCACCATGCTTTTATCTTTTATGTAGTTTGTCAACCGTACTGTATGGAGTTATCATGACGCGACGCCCACATGGGATATTTGTTATATTAAGGAATAATTAAATATTCTTATAAACAAATGAAAACGAGTTTGTCATTTTTTATTCTCGTGCACCATGCTTTTACTTTTTATTTTTTTTGTCAACCGTTTATTTGTGAATTTTTCATGTAAGGTAAAATTATATCTAAAATAACATGATAAATATTTTTTTGTTTACAGCCGGATTTTCAAATTCTTGCACAATCTTTGTAGTTTTTACAATTACAATACCTACTTAATATTGGATAAAATTAAAACTAGCGTGGTTAGTGAAGAGATATACGTAGACTGACAGTCTGTCTACTTAAAATGACATTATATTGTAGATGTATATAATATTATTAATTTTCCATATATTACTTTTTAAATCGATTCACAAAAATTGCCATCTTAACAAATTTTTGGCAATTATAACATAAATTCAAATAGGCGAAATTTAAACGCTTACATTCGTACATGCTGAATTTTTGGTTCTATGATGTTTATTTATAGTTTATCTACTAGTCTTTCTCTTTCCATTTTTTTTTCTAAACTCCAATAACAAAATTGTGTAACAACAACATGATATGGAATCAATTTATCATTTTATAGAAACACCACATGACATAGTAAATTAGCAAACTCCTAAAACACATCATAGAATCAAAATTTTAACTTGCACCACAAAAGTTGTTTTAGTATCACTTTGTATTAGACTTTGTAACCTTCATATTTAAGATATCAAACATCAATTAATTAATGATTTTTTAAAATAAGTAGTCAAGATAAACTACTTAACTGTTTATGTTGCAACCTATACCAACAACTTTTCTTCAAGTTGTTTCGACTTTAAAATAGTGTAACAAGTTACTATCTCATAAGTTTAACCGATCGCATGATCTTTTGTGATCTAAACACCTCATATGATCTACTGAATAATAAGATAATAGGACATACATATATGATAAGTGCACAATTCAGATAAGAGAATAAAACATTGAAAACTAATATAATTGTATACATGTATAAAATGTCTTGCTTTCATATTCAAACCCAACAACTCTTCCACTTATGTTAAAACAAACTTTTAATATTACAAAACTATTATTTGGGCCTTAAATAAGTTGGGCCCTTTCAAAGGAAAGAAAATAACTGTTGGCTTTTAATTAAAGTGTGGGAATGTTAGTATTTGGGTCGGATCATCCAATTAGTTCTGCAAAAGCCAAAGCAAATCAGATATCTTGTTAAAAGGTGATTCTATACATAACCCATTGATGAATTGCATTGTTGGTACAATTAGTATGCAATCAATTTATCTCTTTTGATTCTGCTTTTGAGCTTAGTGGGAAAAAAGAGGGCTTTGCTGGCTTGCATTTGATTCAAGAATATAGTGTGTGTGTTGGCCTAGTGGTAGAGTGATTAATGCTCGAGACCAAAGATCTCGGATTCGAAGTCCACCGTGACGCGACCTTTAAATTTCTGTAAAATAAATAATGAATATTGGGCACGTAAATCTGTTTTTAGATAAAGTAACTGTTGAGTGCTATTTCTTTGATTGGCTAGCTTCTGTTTATGATTTTTTTTAATCTCATCATGTAAATCGATCTAATAGACGTTTGATTCTGGAGTAATAGATTGTCATGTGAAATTAAGCTTGATATTTTCTTGGTGATGCTTGTGCCTTGTGTTTTCGTGGCATTGTCAACAATCATTTTTGCATTTCTTTTTTCCTTTTTAAATTTGGGGGCTATATATTTTCACAAAAACTTATATATATTCATCAATACATGGATAAAAGTATAATTTGTTCATAAGAAAAGTGTCATTTACGTTGAAGAGATTTATCTTTTTCCCCGTAATTAAAAATATCATTTATTTTGAAGAAAAATATCATTTACATTAATGAAAAGTATGAATATCTACACATACGGACGTCCACACATGAGATCACCTTATACATTTTTATTCAACTTAGCGTCAGATTTTGGGTTATACTGTTCATTTATTAAAATTTGAATTAGGGATGTAGCGGTAAAAGAGTATATTTATTAACTTTTTTTTTCATTTTGTTAAAATAGGGTTGTAGCGGGTAAAGAGGGGATTATAACACTCTTGTTAAACACGAAAATTCGTATGCATTCGTTCGCATGGTGTAGACGACAAAAGTATCATTTGCTCAAATGAAAATTATCATTTACATTGAAGAAAAATATTATTTGTCTTTTACATTGTAATTTGAAAGTATAATTTGTATTTAAGAAAAATATCATTTGTATTAAATAAAAGTATCAAAACTGTACCGTACGGACGGATGACATGAGACCACCTCCTTGTTTAATTGTAGATTAGTTAGACCAAAATTCAGATATGTATTTTGTTATTTACATATCAATTAGTCTATCCTATATTTAAAGAGGGAGTTTCCAATAACAAACAGATTTGAGTGGTAATTTTGTAATTAAATTCTAGGTCATAATTTGTGCAAAAGAAAACAAGGCTTCTCCAGCCGTGGGAGGAGAGTGCTTTAAGATTTATTTTATTTGTTTCATTTTATTCTATATATTTTTAAATCGTACAATTTGACTAATGATAAAAATTTTTGTTATGTCGATCAAACTATAGATCATGACAAGTGCTTTAATTTTATATATGATATATATATATATATAAATTTAAAATGAGATTGATTTTGAAATATATTTTAAATTTCCCATTAAATATTTGTTGTGCTGAAGATTCTTTGAAATGCCTTTTTTTTCCTTTGCTTTTCTCCTTTCGAATTTGTGTTTTTATTTTATTATTTTGAAATTCAGTTATGCAATTTTAATTTAATTATTAATTATAGTTATACAGTATTATTTTGGAACTATTTTAATTATATTATCAAATTACAAATTTTATAATTAAACTAAATATTTTTAAAATTTTAAATTGGTTAAATAAGAAAATAGGAAAACCACAAATTTAACCTAAGACTTTTTGATAATTTTAGCATAATAAATCAATAATACTTCAATCAAACCAATTAATTGATTTCGTGATAATTTTAGTCAATATGTGATTTTTCGGCATCAAAAGATAATTAATTGTAAATAATATGTAGCATATAAGTTATTTCCAAATACATTTATAACTTGTGCTTTCTACATGTTATTTCTAAGTACTGACTATGATTTTTAGTACCAAAAATCACTTATGGGTTAAATTTATCACAAAATCAATTCATTAGATTTGATAGAGGTATTATTGATTTATTAAACTAAAAAAATATCACAAAGTCAATTTATTAAGTTAAAATTGTATATTTTCTCTAAGAAAATATTATAAATAGTCTCCTCCAATCACCATATTCCTTCCTAAGATTATTTTATCGCCCCAAAATTCTTCCTATTCTATTTATGAAACTATCTTCCAACTTTACCTCGAATATTCTTTAATTACACCTTTACCACCTATACCCATTATTTCTCTTATCAACAACCTATTTATTTATTTATTTACCATATTCTACCACTAACTAATTTAATATTATATAAATGCGAATATTACTCACAATAATCAACAATTTTATTAATAAATATATATAATAAATATAGATATTATATATGGATATAGGGTCAGGATCATATGGTAAAGTCCACGTAGCTGTTTCTTGTATTTGTGGAAATTGGGGCGTGACAGCCTTTTATAGTACTGAGCATTGTGATATATAGTTTTGGTTGGATGAGAAATGAAACCATGACCTCTTGTTTTGTTCTGTTCGCAATCAAGGCCTCTTTCTTCTTCTACTAAGCTATCTCTGCGTTTGCAGCTATGGAGAGCGCTCTTTTGTGTGCTTCTTCTCGCTTTGTTTCTTCCCATTGTGAGCTTTCAGCTATTGTATCATAAATAATTCTACATATTCTATCGATTAACTCTTCACAGTTGTTATCAGATTTCAACAAAGATTATGCTAGTAGAAGAAATTTCCGAAGTCCGTCTTCTGGAAAATTGCTGTACAATTGTTCCATTTTGACAAGAAATAGAGGAACAACACCAACAAGGCGTGCCCTTATATCTTCTGTGGTTCGAGATTTCTCTCATCTTTTGGTTATATAAATCCGTTGATTCCTATATTCCATTTATTTTGTTTGATGTAATAAAATTGCGAAGTTGTTATTAATTCTGAACAAGTGTTTGCCATTTCTACTTGCAGCGTTAAGTTGGACATTAATTGATGAACTACGTAGAATGCATAAATAATTTAGTGTCAGATTTTATGGTGCAGCTTGGTCGGAAAGCTAAGAGGGAGACTGTCATTCCGGACCCTGATTACCGAATTCCAGTTGTGCTTTTCGGTGAGTTCTGATGCTTGAGATCACAAAATTTAGAAATGCTTTTGCCTTTCTGCTACACAGTTTGAATCATGTACCTTGTGTTGCTTGTTTCTAATTGATAGACAAAAAATGCTATACGAATACGAAATTCCTGCATTAGGATATTTGGAATTGGAGATAGTGGTTCATTGAATCCTCTTAAAGATATACAAATTCTTGTATGATGGTTGCAATATGTAACTGCGTCTCTTAACCTGGGCAGGAATGGCTGGTGTTTTAGTTTATGCCGATAATATAGTAGCAGCAGTCCCTGTTGGCCTTCTCGGGTTGCTCCTTCTAGTCCAGGTAATGTCAGGTTCCTTATGGTTGGGATGCTAATTCATATCCATTTGCTATTAGATGATAAAACAGTTGATGTTTATAATGTTATTGCAGCTATATTAGAAACATATCTTCATAGAAGTATGTCGTGTGATATGTTTTATCTCTAGACAACTCTTCTTGCTCTAACATCACGATGACCTTTTTCGTTTCTTTCTTTCAGGCAACAAGAGTGAGATTCGTCTTTGATAAGGATGCCCTGGTTTGTTCACTCATTCTCACTGACACACTTCATTTCCAAATATTTATTTTATCTTGCTTTCTGTTAGTATTGTTATCGATGCTTCAAATATACTTCTTGATGGTTGGAATAGAGTTCTTCATGTAATTAATCTATTTAATGGCTATTCAAGACAGGTTTCGGTGAGTATTAGAACCTGAACTTTGCCAAAATATACTTCTAAATAGACCAATTTATCATCCTCATTTACATGCTTATGCATTGTATATTTGAAAAGATGCCAATGGCTTATACCAAAGAAACCTCATTACAGGAGGTAAAAGTTGGAGATCAGCTTAAGGAGTCGGGTGAAAATGTTTTTGTGGGCGGAGAAAACCGGTGGAAGTAAGGGGAGCTTTTCTTTAGCTGATTATTTTGTCATGAGATGAATTTAATCTGTTATTCAATAACTGATCAGATATTCAACATTTGTCAACTGGGAGCTCTGGTGGCCTTCATTCCCAATCCTAGTTTATTTTAAGGAGACACAAACAAAACCTGAAGGACAAATCCATTTTTTCCCAGTAATTTTTGTAAGTATTCTTGTGTGGTAAAAAGAAGAAAAAGTACTTTTTTTTAAGCATCAAACTTTGGACGACTTGGCCTAATCCTCTTTTTTGTGTCATGCAGAATGGAAAACAACTCTATGATGCTTTACTAGAAAGATGTGGTCCTTCAAAAACTAGCGCACCCAAATAAGTGTTACACCTAAGTTCACTCACAGCTGATGAAATGAGATGGGCATCTGTGGTCGAACAATAGCAAGGTATGAAATGTTGCACTTTCTATACCATTCAGCCACTCTTTTTTGCCAATAAATATATACTTTCATCCACCATGCATATGCAATTTTGGTAAGCCCAAAGAGATTGCTCCTCGACATTGGCTTGGTTATATTTAATATTTGGCACATAAATGGCCAGACTTAATGTTAATCAAGCTGTGAAGTTTAGCACTATGATTTAATCATTAATTTTTGACATTCTTTATACACTTAAATGTTTAAAGATTTGTAAAGTTGCTCTATGGATTTGTAAAGTTTCAAGGTATTCCTGGTAGACATATGTATCAACCATATATGTATATATCCATGTTTTGAACTTTTATCTTTGTAGATGGCTCCGAGTAAGTACGTCAAAAGAGCAGAGATCTCTCTTGTCTCTCTCACATCCCACATTTGATTTGATGGCCATATTTTGGGTTATCGCAGGAGTTGTTCCATCTATTTTCGGAAGCAATTGAGAGAAATGCCACATAACCTTCGCTCATTGTAACAAGCCGTTTGTTACTTGTGTTTCAGTGTGTTGCATATATGTAACTATGCAAACTTATAGGTGATATTTGGTTTGATTAATAAAATAATTCTATTTTATCACATGTTTGGGTGAATGATTGAGCTTGTGATGAATAATTTGACCCGTGCTCCAATAACACATTTGGGTAATAATTTATCACCCAAAATATGGTTTTGGGTCGATTATTAATCATCATTTACAAAATTTCAAAAATACCGTCAACATTATTTTTGGCTATCTTACAAACTAAGAGGGTGTTTGGCTAAGCTTATTTTAGAGAGCTTATAAGTTCCAAGAGCTTATAAGATGTTTCAAGAGCTTATAAGAGGTAATGTCCCAAGTACTTATAAGTTATTAAAGTGCTTGGATAATTGATCTTATAAGCTTGAAAAAGAATCGTGAGTTAGAGAGAGAAAATCATAGCTAGAGAGATAAAATTGACGAGATGTGAAGTTGATAATATATGTGTAGGAAATAACGAACTATAATAAAGTTATTTTGGTAAATTCATGATTGCTTATATGTTTATGAAAAAATAAGTTAGGATTGACCAACTTATTTTTAGGGGAGCTTATAAGTTGTTGGAGCTTATTTTCACAGCTTATAAGCTGTTTAGGAATTTATTTTGCCAAACACTTTGCAATAACTTATAAGCTCATAAACAGCTTATAAACTGTTTTAAAGAGCTTATAAGGTCAGCCAAACACCCTCTAAGTTGCGCTTTGATAGTAAACCATAACAAGTAATATATGAAAATGAGAATACGCCAAGAATCCAAATCATCACAAAAGAAGTTGCATTAGCAACAATTAATCCATTGCAAATGAATTCTGTTGACTCTAACAAAAGGAATGGCATGAAAATATATCCCACGACAATTGACAGATTTGAGAGGTCAGGTAAAAGATAAATCAATACTCCATAAATGCTGAGTAAGATGATAACGATACTAAGCCGCAAAAGATCAAAAAAACTAAGATCAAATTGAAATCAAAAGAAAATCAAATTCTAAGTACTTAGGAACTGATCCTATAAAACCAGATTGAGATTGCAAGAAACAAAATCCCAAATGGCCTTTGCAAAGCAAAGCTTCACTTGGAACCCAAGGCACTTGCATATGTCTATATAGATAACTCGAACCTGCAAATTGAGTCTCATCCTCTTTGTCAGCATTGCAGAAGTCGTGCAAAGGCATCACATCGCGACGTGATCAATTTACTTATCATCACCCTGCACATATCATATGTAAGTGCATCATGCTTGCTAAATTACTGTTGATTCTTGTGGTAAATTGTTATTTCAATCTGTTTTCGTGCAGTGTGCATCTGTGCCATGCTGCGTGCATTGCCGGTAACCCATAGTGCGAAGAAACTCCCTAATCTCATGTGCGCTGCTGTTGCTCGCTTGCAATAAGCGCTCGTCTTCTTCATATATCAGGTATGGCGCTTCACTCTTCTTTCTCGAGAGTAATTTTGAAGCGCCCTTTAGGACATGATACTCCCAACCTTGAACATCTATTTTGAGCAAAAGGACAGGTTCGGACTCTCGGATTACTTCATTGAGAGGAATGGACCTCACTTGAAGTGCAATCTCTTCATTGGACTTAAAAGCCATCTTGGCACCACTGGCCGAGACTGCACTGTTGTCGAGCCGACCAACCAACTAATAATTTACATGTAGACAAGAAGGGACTGATTATCAGCAATTCAAAACCACTGAAACACGTGAATGAAGAAAACTTCATTTATATGATTTTCAGACTTAAACAGGAATAGGGTGACAGTAAGAAAAATGTCATTTCTATATTTAAAAGCAATAACTAAGACATCAGATCAGGAAAAACAACAGCATTGAAATAGATAGGCAGAGGCCTCTCAATACCAAGTATTAGATGAAATTATGTAGGAATAATGGAGCCCAATCAATGTTGTAAGGAACCTGCCTAGCTCGCAGTCCCCTCTAAGCCGCAAAACAGCTCCACACCCTGCTTTTCTCCCAACGCAAGCACCTAACTTTAGTTCGGCCCCTGATTAAAGGCTGGGCCGTAGTGTGCTACTCAATATCTAGTGTCTAGCGCCTTTTACAATATTGGTCTCAATATGGAACGATTTACAGGAGAGTGCTAGATTGTCATCTCTGGTACCATCAGCCCAAACAATCAGCTATACTGGTTACTAAATATAAGGACATCTTCCCCTTAAAATCATAATGCAATTTATGCATTTTCCGAGCATACTGTTCAGATATGTTCGAGATTTATGAGAATTGAGGCGGCATGGAGCCATCAGAAGCAATCTCATCATTAGTCTACTATATGGTATGTCTCGTTGTCCCTGGGTGGTCTTCCATGTTCCACCAGCAGCAGATTTTTCCATTGCCACATCAAGGAAGAATCCATTCCCAAGTCAAGTATCCGGGTTAAGGCATGGCGATAGTTCGAGGTCCAAAATGATGATGAATCGGTATTTCGACAAGCCAAATAGAAGAACCTATAGTAAGCATGAATTCTTGGATTTCGAAAAAAAGCAAAAAAGAACATAACCTCCGATACGATAAAAAGTCTGATATTTTTTGCAGTGATAAGAGAAAGAGATGCCAAGAAAATGATTCATTTTTCTACCATGCTATCTATCCATCTCTCTTAGCAACTAGTCATAGGAGCCAACCTAATTTGCAGCAAAAGCTGCTATCAGACAAGTCTAACTTATCAAGTAAACAACGCCAAGAACATTTACATGCCACTGTTTTCCAACAGCAGGCGCCACTTCAAACCTCGCAATTTTATAGCAACTTCCTATAAGATTCAGGAACCTACTAAATTTCACAACTTTTAACATATGAAATACATACAAGAATAATGCTAATTCTTGCTATCACATCACAGTAATCCAGTCCATTCTAAACCCAGCACTAGTTCGCCCTGAATTCAAATTACAAGAGCAAACAAACACAGATAATTTTTATCAACAAGAAAAGCTAGTGATATGAACCGCTTTGATAAAAAAAACAAAAAAAAAACATATGACAATAATACCTTATGGAATGTGATGTTTCCGGAGCGATCAGAGGCGGCGGCTTCGAAGAGCTGGACCAAATTCCCAACTCTATTGAAATAAATCCCATCACAAATTCTCTGCAAATTCTCAAAAACGGGCTCGAAGGCCAGCACTCTGAACCCCATCACCGCCGCGGCGAAGCTGGCCATCCCCACATTAGCGCCGACGTCGACAAAAATCCCCTTTCTATCGCGCGCCTTCATCTCCTCGAGCAAGCCCTGCACCGTGGCCGATATATCGGGGCGGCGGAAGGGCTTCCCCTTGAGCGTGCGGACGATGTTCTTGTGCGGCTTGTCGGGCAAGCTTCCGAAGTCGGAGAGTGAATAGAGGAAGGGGAACTTCAGGCCCTCCACGGTGTTGGCCACCACGGGGTGGGCCTGTGGGGCCGCCAAGCAGTCGAAGGGTTTGATGTCTCCTCGCTCCCAAACCGAATCTGTGAGGGATTTGTTTTTGGTGGGGGTCTGGGTCTGAGTCTGTGAGGAGAGGTAGAGGAAGGTGAGGAGGAGGAGGGAGGTGGAAATGAAGAGAAGGAGGTTTTTGGGGGTCAGGATTTGGGTGGACTGGCTTCGTCTCCACGCATTCGCCATCAATCTCTACAAATTTACAAGCTGGATCTTGAGGGGAAGACAGAGACTCAGCACAATCAAACTGGATGCTACTCACTACACAAATATCCTAATAATAATTAACTGGGGAAAGATCAAAATAAATTAAAATGTAGTCGATCTCGAGTAGTGTCCGGACTCGATCTTGTCCAAACTCAACAATTTTATGCTCTTTGATCCTAATTAGATGTAGAGGTGTTCACGTGCCCAAGTCCAGTTCAAACCAGTATGGAACCATCGGTTCATGATTTCGGAAAGTTCAAACGAAACCAACCAGTAAAGGAAGATAGTTCCTATATAGAACCTACCCGTCACGGTTCCCAACTGTGAACCGTCCTTTTTAAAATTCTAATTTATGAGTAATTGTTTTCCCAAATATTATAAGACTTCACAAGATTATCAATTATGATAAAGAGTAACGTTTGATATGTCAAAATGATTGAGGTATGAGGTGTTTATAGGCTCATCCATCGATTTAAAAGATTAAATCGAAACAGTTGAATTCAAAGCAGTTTCGACGATTTAAGATGGTTCTGATAGTTCAAATTTGAAAATTATCTTTTAATTTTAAGTTTTTGCCTCATTTCATACATTTTGTGTATAATATATTGATCTAATTAATGTCTATCCAACATTAAAAAAAACATAGTTTAGGAGACAAATAAAAAAAATTACTTGAACCACCAATTTCGCGGTTTGTTTCATGGTGAACCCAAACTGGCCCATCTAGATCATGGTGCAATTCAGAATCTAACCCTAACCACGGTTTCGGGTCAAAAATTGTTGACCACAAGCCCAATTTTAGTTATGACCTAGCTGTTTCGATTTCATCGAGCACCTCTACACATTATATTCAACTCCTCCATAATTTGTACTTTAATACCTTTATGACTCATTTGTTATGTTGTATGAGATAAGGTGTGATATGATTAATTGATATGTCTTTTATTATATAACATATTAATATTATGCTGGATAATATGTATTAATATAATATGTAATCTGTTGTTTGGAAGGATGTATTAATATTATATATAATTTGTATTACATATACCACTCGGCAAGTCGTATATAGAATCACACAAATATGTGTAATATTTTCAAACTTCCCCCTTTATTTTCTACCTTATAAAAATAAATATTGTAATTTAAGTTTTGACTATTATAACCGAATTGAGCTTGAACTCATTTTATTGATTCAAGGTCTAGTCTTTAGATTTTTATTCGACCTTGAGATCAAACAAGTCTCTCTCTATTCGACTTTTGTACATGTGTACGAGTATCAAAGTTAGATAAAGTCATATGTGAGGACGTCCTTATATGATGATGCATTGAAATCATACTCTAATTGAGATTTCAAGTGCATGTCAATCTTAATTAGGATTTAGAGTATGGTCCACGTAATGATGTCCTCACAAGAGATTATCTCTTATATCAAATGATCTATTTTATTAACCAAATGTATTATTATTTTCTTGCTATACCATATTGTAGTATCGAATAGGAAAGTCGGGTAATTATGTACAGGTACAAAATATCCGAGTTACTAATACCTTCCTCAATGGAACGACGAATGGAGCTCGGATCAAAACATGGACCAGTTTCTGAATAACTACTTTATATATATATTCGTGTCTTCCTTCTAGTTGCATGCAGAAAACAGTTGGAATACGTAATATAGTTTATAAAGAATTAATTGCACGAAACATCAAAAACGAATGTGGCCACAAGTCTCATCTAATGTAAAGTCCATGCAAAGTGTACAAGCGCCGATGGTCTAGAAATCGCCGTTATTCCTGCTTCATGTCTTCCGCTATTCTAATTTACTGCTTGTGGAATGTTTTTTATTACAAAATATTCCCTAATAGAAACGAATAATAAGGTAAATTCATACAAGCATTTGTCTGTATATTCATATTAGTTTAGTTTTCATCTAACAACCAACTCCCAATGATCAATTCATCTTAAACTTATTTTCCCAGAAACTGATTCGAGATTAAATAGATGAATGATTCTTCATTCGAACTATCGAGAGAAACGTACTCCCAATCTCAAGCCAGAGGCGTCTGCCCCCTCAGCTCTAATTAAAATATGCCAATCTTGCCAAAATTGATATTCAGCATGAAAATGCTACTAAAAAACTCACTCAAACCAATGGCTTGTTCACGCAAATACCGAAAAACTGATTTGCAGATACTCGACAATCTTAATTGTTTGTATGCACCACAGCTTTACAGTTAATTTGAATCAACAGATTGAATTCTACCTTCTGTCAATATTAATTCTCACTTGGAAAATTCTTGCAAACGGAAACTGGGAGAGGTTTCATAATTGAACTTTGAAACGTCTATTTTGAAGGACATCGTCTTCATTCTACACGCTCTATAAACAAATACGTCATGTTATATATAAATAGAAGCTCTAAACTCCAATTGATTCATCTACGCCCATAAAATATTATTCGATTAAAAAAAGGAGGCCACTAGATCACTTTAGGAGATACAATACAAACAGAATAATTATACAAGCTTGGATATGACGTACAAAGAAAAGACTCCTGTAACACACCCGCAAATATCAAGTAGATAACTTCTGAATTGACATTTCCTTCAGCGACCGGGCTAACCGACGGAAAACTTCGAGGCTATGCCCTGTTTTATCCTGCGAGTCAAAATTCAACGTCATATTTAGCTAGCAATAGGGAATTACAAAAGTGATTAGCTAAATTACACAGGGTGAAACATGAGTTTAGATTGCAAGAGAGCAATCTACATTTAGATTGCTCTAGTTTCCATATTTAGTACTCCCTCCGTCCCACCTAAAGTGTCTCATTTCTTTAGGGCACGAGTATTTAGGAGAAATGTATAAAATAGTTAAAGTGTTAAAAAGTTGATAGGGTCCACAATTTTTGATGGGATAATTATTTCCTAATGGAATGAGATATTTGTAATGGAACAACCCAAAAAAGAAAATGAGACATCTTAAATGGGACAGAGGGAGTATTAGATAGAAAGGAGTAATAAGAGAGTTATACAATTCCACAAGCATCGCCTTAACTTGTGAAAAACTCCAATGCTATAAGCAAATGTAACAACAGTCATATATAGCGTCTAGATATCAAAGTAATGAATAGCCAAAAGGAGAAGAAAAGGAAAGAGGAAATATTATATTCATACTTTCATGCTTTGACAACCATAGGTGGAAGTGTCCATATTATCCCAATGTATCATATTAACAGATTGGTTTCACCGCTGGTTAGCGTCTCAAGCAAAACTTATACGGTGCAGATGCAATTTTTCAAACAGATCAATACTAAAAAGGCCAGACTTTGGGCATAGTCGCATAGATAGATCTAGTTTCGCCATTATATACCTGGATCTAACTGATAGTAATACATGAACCGTAATATCACCATTCCCCAAAAGTATTTTAGGACTGAAACATATGCAAATGAAGTTTATCCCCCCCCCCACCCCCCCAAAAAAACACACCCCACACAGACACACAAACTTAGCCTCTCCCAGCTCCAGCAGAGGAAGCAGAAATATACAGGAAAAACCAAGATCATGACAATTGAATTAAAAATACCCCAGGGCACAATATCAACTTAGTCAGCATACCTCGCTCAGCAATTGAAGTCTCTCAAGAATTGGAACTAGTTCTCCACAAAGCGAAAGCATGTCCTCTTTATCATCCAGAGAGGTGTCATATGCAATTACTTTCTGAGAGCGTCTGTAATCATGTGCATATGAACTGTAAACAGGAAAATGCATCAGCAGAACATAAATTAAATCAGCAGCATCAAGAATCAAAAAGTTCTGTACCTATCTTGGAAATGAGCAAGGATAATGTTCATCAAGTTTTGTGATAGTAGAAGCAATAGCATGATAAGCTGACTCCTATGTCCAACGATCCGGCACATGCCCACCATTGCAATATATCTCCTGTTCAGAGTGGGAAAAAGAAATAAGGTAGATATATACCAGTTTGCATTTACCATCTGACTAAGTCAACAAGCAATTTATAAAGAACAGCTTGTAGGTCATAAAAGATCAAATAGATAATCTCAAACTGGGCGGAGTTTGCTTTCTACAGTTTCAGCTCAAAAGCTTAGCAAACAGAAAATTAGCACAGCTTAATGATACACACACATCTATGCACAGAGTTATGTGCTTACTAGAAGTCAGCTGCTCTATTCAAAGGTTTTTCCCACCCTACCAACTGAGCTATAGCCCTTAGTGGTTGTGATGCATATTTTACCATGTATATAATTTGTAGTCAAGATGAGAGAGAGAGAGAGAGTACCTTTTCTGTATACTTTCAGAGGATGGAGCATAATCTTGGGATAAATATAAGTTGATGATTTCATCAACTTCTTGTCTTGATAACTCATTGATGTCTTTAATCTAGAAAACCACAAATTACAGACCTTTTAATGTATCAGAGAGAAACTATTAAATAAATATCATCAAATCATTCTGCAAACCTTGTTGAGCAACAAATATTTTTCCTCCGCAGCTTTTTCAAGTGCAGTTGTTAGGGTACCAAGGAAAGTAGCAAGCAAAGCCAGTGTAGGCTGTTGGGATGCAGAAGCAGTAACACCATGTGAAACCTAATGGAATGCAGAGTAACACATATTTCATCATTTTGACATTCCACTTTTGAGAACAAAAACCAAAGTAATAGAAGGTTATAAATTTACTCACCTGCAGCCTTAGAGACTTCTTTGTAACAAAAAATAAAGGTAAGAGCTCAAACTAAAGCAGAGACGGGATATGCTCACATCAGCTTTCTGCCAGTTCTGAGAATGCATGTCATAGAAAAAGTAAAGAAAAATCATAAAAACTCAAGACACCGTATCTTTCATTCTTTATATTACTAAAAATAAGGGAAACCTAATTACCTCTGATCGCACAGATTGTATTGATGTGAAAATGTCTGGTCCACGACGGAAAAGAGAACTCATCATTCCAAAGAGCCCTTGAACAAATCCATATTTGTCACTCTCTTCATATGGCCAAACCTTATTAAAGTCAACAGTATAGTCAGAGAAAACCTCTTAACAGAAAATTACAACTGCTGAATCCTGAGAGCTGCTGGAGAAGAATTGAGCATAGATATAATAGCGCATTTTATGCAGAAATATGACATGACATGTGTTAGCCCATTAGCATCTATTATACATGAAGCGCGACCTACTATCTGGACAAGATACATACACAGACATCTTGTTAATATTCAAGGATAAGCTTAAGTAAATACGTTAGGATCTTCACCTTGCTAAGTACACCCACAACGAGGTTGATTATTTCCATTGTCAGTTCATCAGCATCTGAAAGATCTTCCTGGAGGATTTGATCAAACAGTAATTGATGACCTTTAATGAATTCTATGATTTCACGAACCACTTTATTCTTCACCTGTCAGACACCGAGGATTTTAAAAGATGAATTAGGACTAGTTCACAAGACAAAGGGGAAGAATACAATAGCAGATCATAAGGCCAACTAAGACAAACTGAAGAAAACAATAAATCAAATGCAAGGAAAAGTAAAAAGGAATTAAAATACAATGCATAGGTGATAGCTGTTTTCTAGATAAAAAGTTTTCATGAAGACAACATTGACCTTAAAGGTATAAAACTTTACTAGTCATGGAGCTGCAACATGCACCAAATGGCCCTGTAGACACCTTTTGTGTTAAATGCCTCTATTTCATCATATTAACAAACTTTGTGCCTCAGTGTAAATGCTTAAATGACATAAACATGACACTCAGCCACTTCTACAACAACCTTTCCTTCAAATTTCAATAACTTTATGTATAGAAAGTCCAGTGTAAATGCAGGATGTTGTAATAAAATGAAATAGTTTGACCTTATTCATAAGAGGATAGAGGACAATACTGTAGTGCTTATCTCAAATGGTTATTTTATATAATTAATAATTCATAATTTTCTACTCCACAAACAAGACTTAGTGCTTGAATCCTTCTACTAATAATCCATTCATCAAATTAGCTCTAGCATTGATTCAGTCTATTTTCTAAGAATACGAGCTACATTTATTCAAAGCCTAATATTAAACCGATATTATTAGAGATAGACTACAGTGGGATAAAATAGTTAAATATTCAATGTCCACAAAGAATTTGCTGTAATTAAAATCACATTTCTTCACCAATGATGCATCTGTAATTATGAAAATAGTTGATCACATAATAGTGTTGCAAATAGAAACGCATTAAACCATTACTTTCACTGGAACTTCATTAAAGCTAAAGAAATTCTGTTAAATTCCTTCAAATATGCATAAATTCATGGCACAAGCCCATTTACAATATGCTGAATTGCCTAACCTCAAGGAATTCGGACGAATCAACCAGTGAAGTTAGCGAAAACAAAAATCTCAGTATAGGAGCAATCACCAGTTGCTGTTTATCAACATCCAAAGAATTCTTCCCCAACTTGGTCTCAAGATGCCAAATCTTTCCCTGATCAGTTTAGTAATATATTCAAAGACAATTAGGTAAGACCTGAGGTTCTCACAGGAAGGACAAGACAAGAAGTGACATACCTTAACAGGAAGATGTAGAGCTCTGCAAGAAGCAATATGCTGCAGAGATCCCATTGAAAATAAACGCTGGGAACCAAATCGACCATATTTGTGACTTATCCTCAGCAGCAAAGAAAGTTCTGCTTCGAGAGTACAGAGGCGCTGCATAGAATCTAATGACAACCCACCATCCTGAATAGTAGTAAGAATATAGAAGGAACAAAAATTAGCTTAGAAAATTTATAGGCTACAAGATAGAACAGCAATAAAAACATGGCATGCATATCTCAGATAGAACTGCCTATGCATATACATTGTATAAAGTCAAAACACATGAATTTCACCTTTAAAAGCTGATAAGATAGAAGTGCATTATTTTTTCATGTTGTTTTCTTAATTTTGAATATAGCACAAGCATAAACATGCTGCACAACTAATCTAGAATGAAATCATAGAAACAGAGAAAAGCTATCAGCATAAATAGCAATTTAAGTAAGTATATATAATTGGTTCATGAAGTATAAGATTCATTATCATTACAATGGATTTAGAAATTAAGAGCAGAATCTAGAAAAAACCTGAGGTTTTAAATTGGTAATATAGAAAAAAAAAAAAAATATATATATATATAGGAATTGGATTAAATACAAACCAATCTTAAAGTGTAAAATATGAACAATTTTCAGTCAGTGATTCGTGAAGATCTTCATTACCTTACCTGATGAATTCAAACACCCAAGTTCGAATCCCATGAGGGGCAATTTTTTTTAATTCATACACTTTCATGGAAAACTCACACTTTCAAGATGAATTCGAATGATTTAATAAATTCGTAATTTTATATGTTAAGGAGGGTTTGTACAATAACCACTCTATATATATATATATATAGAGTGAGATGGATTCATGTAAATAGTTCTTAATATGTGAACATGCAAACAATGCATAGATGTATTATATATATGCACAACACATATAAAGTCACTATTATGTTAGAAAGTGAACATATGTACCGATATGCATTACTTTATGTGTTGTGGATGTATATAATACGCTTATGCATTGTTCGCATGTTCACAAGTTAAGAGGTGTATGTACTTGAACCGATCCATATATATATGTTAATATATATATATATGTATGTATCTTTTTGAACCGATCCATAATATATATGTTGTAAAACAAATATATATTATTAACGTCATATATGGTTTAGTTCTCAAAAGAGAACCACCTCTTAGATAAGAACCAATAACCACCGTTAGATTAAATAAGATCGGAAAACTCATAATTATTTAATGATAAAAATAGTTAAATCCCTAAATTTCCGCTATTTGGATATTTCACATTCTATTCTTCGTTGTTCATATAATTCATGTTGTTGTTCATGTAATCGTAGTTCTTGTGCATGCTATCCATTCAAATTCATTATTATGTTCATGTAGTTTATGGTGTTATGCATGTAATCATAGTAATTATGCATATAAGAATAATTACAAAATCAATAAACAAAATCTCTTGATTTTAGGGTTAAACATTTATCATTAAAATATGAGGATAATAAACTATTTATAATTAATCTTGACTGTTAGATTAAAAAATGAACGGTCCAAATTAGTTCTTAGTTCTAAAAAAAGTTGGAGTTCTCATTTGATCCTCCCTATATATATATAGTTTTCATTGGATCAAATGAGAACTATATCTTTTATGCGAACTATGCATAAGACGTGTAAAGATGATGCACAGAACGGTATAAAGTTGTGCACAACGAAAACTTTCTAAAATTGTTTTGTTGTACAACAATTTTAGAATGTTTTCGTTATGCACAACTTTATAGATTTTGTTCATCAATTTTTTACGTGTGTTATATATAGTTTTCAAGTTTTCACAAAAGATAAGTTCTCATTTGATCCAACCCCTATATATACATATATATAATTGAAAGACAATAGAGGTTGAGTCAATGATAGAGAAAACATAAAGGGTGTGATGTCCATTCATATCCCCAATCTTCTTGAAGAGAAGGAACCGACAGTTTATTCTTTATCAAAGAAGAATATTCCAAGCACAACATGTGTACTAAGGTTATGCAAGTCATCAAAACTAGATTGCAGGCCAAAAAGATAGCATGAGTCGAGAAATATCAATGGTAATATCAAAACAAGGTTATGCACATATTTTGGAAATTTAAAAGCTTAGGCTCCTTTACCTGATAAGAAAAATTACTTATGCTCGTGAAGCAACTCCTTAAGAAACCTCTAGTCTCAAGTTGGCTCAAGAAAAACTTCTCATGATCTACTCGGACAAGTGCATCTAGCACATACAGCGATATAGTCTTTATGGATTCACTGCCCTGTGTAGCATCTTTTATTACCTATATATAAAACATAAAAAAAAATTATACAAATCAAAATAAAGCACAAGTAGGTAAAGGTACTCACATTATAAAGAATATTAGAAAAATCAGCATGCTCTGATTCGATGTATCTTATGTTTACTCTTCTAAGTGGAGAGGAGACAATAAAGTGAAATGCAAACACCTTAAGAAAGCCATCCACGATGGCATTGCATATTTGCAATGTTTGGATATAACAGTCATGGTCAGTTCCTCTCTGCCACCCACCCAGACCTAACACACGTGCGCTCACACACTCATCTATTAATTTAATTAATAGGTTCATTAAGTGGCCCTAAATCTTCTTACTTTATGTGTTCTTACTCTATATAATTTATCGGAAGTGTTTTGAGGCTCCAAAAGACACCAGCTTTAACTATATCTAGAAAACTGTGCCAAATGATACAGGCCTATTGTCCAATAGAGTATACCAGACTCAATACTATCTTGCAGAGAGTATAAGAAACTAAGATTGCAGGACATCAACGCATTTCAATATAAAAACATGATTTTCATTATCATCAAACCTTTTTAACTCAATAATGTATCATCTCCAACTCCATAATTTAATAGCATCAATGAGAGGTAAAAATGGTTGCTACTGTTAAAAGTGTTGAACCATGCCCTAAAAGGTTCTATCAGAACCATTAGAATAGTGCGGTAAATGGCATATATTATTGAGCCATTTAAAGTTTATGTTATGATAGAAAATTACAAGATCCCACATGCATGTTATATGCCAGGGCGAAAGCAGGAGAAAGAAGTCTGCAATTAGAATTTAGCTAAGTTTCTCTGGAATGTAGCATTACTGTTGAGAAATGCTTGAGTCAACATAAACTACAAATTTTGAGGAATGACTAGACTGACAGATTTACCCAACCTTAATCTGCTGGTTTCCAACATACAACAGAAGCCTCACTTCATATTGATTCCGATTTTATAGTGTCAACCATACCTTCATTAGTTTTTTATGCTTCTTTTCACGTTGCAATATATCTATCATAGTTATTTTTCAATCATCTAGGTATAAGAGTGCATTCTTTAATTTCAGCATCTCAAGAGTGTCAAGAATGTGAAGGTAGGAGAAAAATTAAACGCATTACTCTAGTTATGTTCATCATTAGCAACAAATGGCAACACAATAATCAAATAACAAGGAAAAGGCAAAGGGGCAAAATTTGAGAAGAAGATTTTTGAAGTATCTGACCAAGTTAAGAATGGGCTGGTCTTCCTTTCTCAGTATTGCAAAGTTTGCATGAGATAATTCAGCCTGATCTTTATCAATCTGTAAAAGATGTGCTCTCGTCAACATAATTTGAAGTGTTTGAAATAAAAATTTAAATATGAATCCAAACCTTTTCAAGATCTAATTCTTCGTCTTCTTGCCCATCTTCGGACAAGAACTGCAAAATTGTTGTTGGAACATCGGAATCAAGTATGTGCTGACAGTACTGGAAATAGCTCAGAAGCAACGCATATTGGCTGGATTAAGAAATAATAAAACATGTTCAAAAGTTATTAGTTTACATTTCTACACATTTCACATGTGGAAGCAGTATTTTCTCATTCAGATGTCATTACCGCCTTCTCAGTGCTTCTGAAGATTCGTGTCTAAGAATTGCCATGATAAGCTTGAATAAAATAGAGCGGCAAGCTCCATTAGATAATTGTTTACTCATAATAATGTCAAGAAATGTGACGGTATCAGATGCTGAGTCACTAGAGAGGACAAATCTCTCATCACGCAGTTTTGCCATGCAAGTGAGGGCAACCTTGGAAAATGCAACAAATCATCAATATAACATACAAAAATAAAGAAGCAAACTAGATGAAGCTGGAACTTATTTGGTTTATAACCTGGGTCAATATCTGAGCCATCTTCAAGGAACAGTCTGGAGCACCAGAGAAATTTAAGGTAGCATCTAGCAACCTGTTCATATGGCTCTAGAGTGAGTACAAACCCAAGTATGTCTTGGTAGATAAAAAATGGCAGAGATGGACCTACTTGAATAGTATATCAGATCGGTTCTCAAGAAACGATATCCTTTGAGATGCAGCTATCTGGAGGAAAAAAGAATAGGATCACAACCAAAACCAGGAGGACAATATAAAATTAAATAAAAAACAAGGCATATTGACAAATAATTAACTACTTAAATCAAAACTAACACTTTCATTTACCAACTTGCTGGCATCTTGTCACCTATACCTCTATTATTTTTGAAGATACAATTCAGCAACAAGAAAATAGAACAATGGCAAGATTAACTTTATGATAGATATCATTTCTAAAAAAAATTTATGATAGATAAAAGTAACAAAAAAAACACCCTAAACTCCCAGAGCCAACTCAATCCTGTGATAGAGGGCTTTTGATTAAAGAATATTATAAGGAAGATGTACATAAGATGGAGTGAACCTCAACAATCTGAGACCAGCTTGTTAACATATGTAGCTGGGCAGCTTGTTCCTCAAGGTTCTTGTTGTATTTCCATCCCCATCTTAAAAGTTGTTGGATTGCTTCCCTTATTTCATTCAATTCAGCTTCACTCCCAAAAGTACTTGACTGAGCATCATACAAATTGAACTTCTGTCAAGAGAAGTAATAATCAATTTATTGACTTCTACTCGGTGAAATCACAAGTCAAGACAAGTCGAACATGGAGAGTGAGGAGGTGGGGAGAGAAAGCACCTGCCAAAGTCTATCTCTGAGAGATGCTAGGTCAATAAGACGATCTCCACGTTCTGAACTGTAATAGACACCCCTTCCTGATGCTGTTGGGCTGGTGAGGATATCCTCAGCCTGCAAGGCATATAGCATTAGATAAAGTAAATTCTAAATAATATACTTCAAAAATAATTTCACCTTACCAGGGATGAGTATTTCACACTAGAAACATACTGCGACGACTTCAAAGTGATATCAGGCAACTCAAACTGGACAACACCAAGCAACTCGAGCACCTATTATTCAAAAAAAGAGTAAACCAACAAGTGAATATACTTTGGATAAGCAAACCCTAAGAGACACAGAAAATTAATTGTTATGCAGTATTGGCAGAAGTAAAAGATATGCAGTACAGTATATTGTCACCACACAAAAACATTGTGGTCTCCACATTTCAAATTGTTCTCAGTAAATTGCAAAGTAGAGGCTTGTTAAAGCTTAGTAATAGCAATTCAACAGCCAAAAAGTCTGCACTGGATCCTAAATGAGCATTAATCCCAGAGCCTAGGGCAAAGGTTACAGCTTCCATTAAAGCACAAATCTTCAAGGTGGAATGATGCGAAAAGAATTATTTACAAGTCTTAAAATTTCTCTTACTGAAAAGATCATTTGTCTTACAAATAAGATATGGATGGTGGAAAACACTCAACCAGCTGCAGAGACATCCAAACCAACCTTCTAGTAAGTGAGTTCTTTATTAGCCACACAGTAATAAAGGGTAAACAGACCAAATAAAAACTGCTTATGTATCACTATCTAATTAATGAGGAAACGAACAGGATCAAAACAGTGAAAAACATTAGAGTTCTATCTGGTAATCCATTCTTTAACATAGATTACGTATCAACATTAGGCATAAGACTCGTACATTACCACCTCACACCAAATCTTTCAAAAGGTATAATTTTCACCAAATAGAGATCAGAATTTATCCTGAAGGTCGGAAATAAAACTCAATTTTCCAAAGGCATATGCACTATTCAAGTACAGCATGTGTATAAACTTTGCACATTACCACCTCACTGTGCAATTTTTATTTGTGAGGCTAAACCAGAACAAAATAGGTCTGGAAGAAATTGCTTGACAAATATGATAAAACCACATTACCTTACTCTTGCTAATTGGACCATTTGCTCCAACTTGTGTGTCATTATGAAGGATATAATTAGATCCATCATGATCAATGCCACACTCCGCATATCTTTGACCAAACAACTCAGTGAGAATACTTTGGCAGGCTTCACGGTGATTGCGATCTATTATGTCTGCTGAGTGTAATTCTACAGCTAGAAGCTTCAACAACCAGGCTCTCTAAAGAATGCGAGAAGCATAGAATTAGAAATGAAGCAATAACTTGTTATGAGGTCAAGGCTGGTACCATTTAGCAGCTTTTATTCTACTTTACATCAGATCAAAATAAAATGTTAAATTAGAAACCATGCATGGGCAGTCTGGCAAAATCACCATTTCTTTAGCAAAGTAATAAAATAAAATAAAAATACTAAATAAGAACCTCAGTAGACATACACACATTATAGAAGAACATAAAGATGGACTAGACAACAGTAAAACCTGATGAAGTGAGCTAATCCGAAGTGCCTGGCTGCTGCTTCTCTTTGGAAGGGGAGCAACACCAATTGAACTCAGATGCTAGATTTTAGGACATATAATCAATGTAAAATTAGCCAAAGCCTGCTAATTAACTAAATAGAAATATTTTTTTACATATCATGGTAAAGGAATTACCTTAACAAAAAACTGGTACTTTTTGGTACTCAGCAAATCCATAGTAGGTGCAGAAGTCAGTGGATCCACGCATAGTTCATAAAGGAGCTGCAGAAACGAACAAATCAGATGGGTCTACAACATCCACATCACTGGATCATTAACAAGAAGCATAAACATTTACTGGTGCTCCCAACCTGAAAGCCGAACTCATGAAGCAAAGCATTGACATCTGGCATCAAAGGATTGTCCAGAATTCCAAGAATGACCTTCAAACAACTATAAGACACAATAATGCAACTGTTACATATTTAAGAAGTAAAGCAAAAGAAATCAATTCATTCAACAAATGACTGCAGTAGATGTATTCTTAGTGAAAATAGTAAAAGATAACCTGTACTGAAACTTTGGTTGAAGCGATGTCCTCTCAACAGGGCCATCAAGGTCAAATTTAAGCAATAGATGTGTTATATTCGGAGCTGGTCTACTGATATTGTCAATAAGCAGCTGCATTCAGAACTTATAAGTTGTTGGACTCTCTAGATGGATCATAGATGCAGTAAAATATAAAGAGAATTAAAGCAACTCTACTCAACTTTTGAAGATTAAAAATAGTGTTAAATTCTGATGTGATTCTCTGTTTTATAAAGATTTAGAGAAACAATGGTCATGTGCTTCGAGGCCATGAATAAGTCCCCTAAGTTTCTGATAGAAAGAAATCATTAAAAAAAGTTCCCTTAAGAGGTTGAGGGTGAGCATCTCAGTTCCGGCTTTCATTCCTGCTTCTGTGGCTTGACAAGTGTCTTTCTGGATACTCTTCTCCTTGTTGGGTTTCTCCCACAAGGTTTTTAACAAGACCTGGGCCACCACCATTAGCGATTTGCTTTGGTGGTCAAGGGCATTTTCTCTATGGGTATGCCTATGTTTGGTTGTACCTGGATACCTCATGTTCCTTCGGAATCCTCTTGTTGTTCTTGGATATTTTTTCTCTTCTTTGTTTGCTAGGTTTTGTTTTAGAAAAGTTCCTTCTTTTGTGATTGAGGTTATCCCCTCCACACTCATCGGATTTTCCTATTTGAGTTGTTTCTGTTGGGGGTATGCAGTATTTTGCAAAAAGTTCACGTTTGATTCATTAAATTTATTTACCCACAAATATATATATATATATATATATATATATAGATGCGGGCAGAACTAGTGTCCTATTATGCTAAATGACCTCAAGTTTAATGATTGAAAGCTACTTGCATCCTAATGCGCTGCATGGCCTGAAGTTTCTAGGCATTATGAACACATATAACTCTCTATAACCCTTTGATGAAATTCTTGCCTCTTTTTTCCCTCAAATTTTTTTCCAGAAAAAGGAATTAAATTTTTTTCCAGTTAACAACTTGGAATTATACGAACTAGAGATTGGTACTTTCAAAATTGTTTCCAAAGATAAAGGCAGAAAAGCTTACTTGCATAATTAGGACACCAGGATCTGTACTGCTGTCCTCAATTATTTGACACTCTTCAGATCGCATCTCTAGGCAGGCAGCATAATCCTCAATCAAAGTGCTAGCAGTACCAGATTTCAATAGCAACTGTGAGAGCCCAACCATACGAGAACTGCATCCATTAAAACAGTTCGTCATAGTCATCAAGTATTTTCAATTTATGATTAAAATCACATGAATACAAGGGAGATTGAGCAATTGCCTTAGAATACTCAAGATTTTAATGGAGCATAGCTGAATCTGTGGCTGAAAATCATATCGAACATATTCAAGTAAAGCTACAATTTGATTATGATCTTGAGACAGTATGACATCCAAAGGCTGCATCAAAGAAACAATCAGGGAATTTTTCACTCAGTATACTGGCTTAGAGATGAATCATGTATCAGAGCCAATACAGATGTTCATGAATATATGGTTGAGAATTAACTAAAGATCGCCTGGGGTTCGCAACAGAGAGATATAATAATGAAAAAAGGAAATATGAATTAACAGAAGCGTTGAAAAGCTAAATAAATGTTAGGCATTAACACTTAAAGAAAAAAAAATCATGGATTTCTATTTCCTTCCATTATTTGTTAGTGGAAGCAGAAATGACACTCCTACTACCACTACTAGGTGGGTTAGATCTAGTCTTAAAAGACCTGCCATAGCTGAACTATTAGTTATTTTCCCACTGAAGAGCATGACTATATTTCAGTGGTAGGCTAAAACTAAGAGCTTCAGATACCATTGAAGTAAAAACTCCATGTCAGGATCTGAATATATCTCTTAATTGATTGCTCATAACATATCCATAAAATCCTAATCTCCAAAAGTAGGGGAAGGTATTGAGGGGCCCCTCATTGAATCAAGGAATATCTACAAAGATGCTGAGATAGAAATGATTCATTTGGATCGCCGAGCTTTTTCAGCTTCAGTATATAACTGTAATAGTGCAAATGCAGGGTATTTATGAAATAATGATGAAATGACTTCTAAATTTATTGCTAGTATTAGACAACAGACATGCAAAAAGAAGAGTCTTTTGGAAAAGGAAAAGAAGCAGTGGTTTGTCTCACAAATCAACATTCCAAGATCTTGAATAACATAGGCGACCAAAAACAAGAATTAGCAATAAATACCTGATAGAGGGGGCGCCAGAAGTCAGAAACAGTTGAATCTTTTTCCATAACAAGAATAACAATTTCCAAGGAAAGCTGGACAGCCTTTTCAATGAGCTGCCCATAAATCTGATTTGTACGTTCTGTGATTAGAAAATTAACTCCTGGTAAAACAATACCCAGTATATTCCGAAACAAAGTTTTCCCACTCATAAAATCCTGCATAATAACCAGCAAAAACTCATAAGAAACTGTTTCAACCCCAAAGGAAATACTAGTTAACATAAATTTCTGGTATTAATGATAAACCCACTGTTTATCAGAAGTAATTTTAAGAAAGCACACAACAGAGAATGGTATGCAGACTGCTTCCAGTCCAATCGGAGAAACAAGAACGAAATAAACTAGTAGGAATGAAAAATTGACCAAACATTTCGGAGAAGATACAAGAAACATAAGATCCAAAGAGCAACAAAGTTCTTAGAAGCTGTCAATCATAGGAGGGCAGTTCAGACAATGGCAGGGTGTCATTGAGAAGCATGTACGCTAGCT
This sequence comes from Salvia rosmarinus, assembly GCA_036937905.1. Lineage (NCBI taxonomy): Eukaryota > Viridiplantae > Streptophyta > Magnoliopsida > Lamiales > Lamiaceae > Salvia > Salvia rosmarinus. The sequence continues at coordinate 107,828,389 of CM072816.1, read as the reverse complement.
AGAAATGGATAGATGGTATAACTACTGCTGAGTTCATTAGAGAATGTATATTATAGTTCTGTACTGTAGCCTGAGTCTTCATAGAAAATCATGGAAGAAGGATGTATTTATTGCATGAATCAGAATCTCAAACAATTAATGATGCTAAAAGAATTTCTCAGGCGGGCATTAGGTGATAGCCTTGTATTGAAAGAGGCAGGTGGGCAAACAGGTGGAAATCAAGACTTCAGAGCATGTTGGTAGGAAAAATGGACAAGGGAATGGCAAGTGAGCAACATGATAAATGCTTTAGATAATGATCATTTATAAATACTTCATTACTACACATCAAGCCCTAAAAGTACATGCAAAATGTACAGTGTCACGGGAACAATTTATTCAACTTTGCATATAATTGGGAAATCAAATGCAGATCCCAAATATAGCTTTGTCAAATAATAACCTCAGAAAGAAAAGAAGAAGAAAAAAAACTAAATTGAACATTTTACATTCCAAGATTTGGCATCCTGCGAGAATTTTTCCTAAGATCCTATGGTTACTACCAAAGAAGCAGCCTTAAGGGAAACCTGACAAGGTACTGTCAATTCCATTCTTTCATTAAGCAATAGGCATTCCCTTTCTCGATCAGCAATAAATCAATCGAGAATATATTTGCACTTGGTTCAAGTTAACAGTTTCTTTTAGTAAGAAACAAGCTATAAAATTGAAACGGTATAATTAAACTAGCAAAACAGTCATACTCCAGTATCTACCAAATGTTAGGTACAAGGAAGGTTTTGAATTCTTTATGAGTTGAAGCCCACCAAGCAACCTTAAACATAAATCTTATATACTTAATGCAAACCCAGATCCACAATATAGATTAATTTAGTGAGCTGGTTAATAATCCCTATGCCTAGTAGAGCTAACTCCGCCCTGCACATGATGTGTGCAATGCAAATTCAAGCTTTAATATTTACACTTGGTTTAATTTCTATCGAGCAAAGAATACAAAGCTTGCAAGCTTTGGGCTGCTTCAAAACAGGGATCCCAAGAAAATACAAGTTAACATGAGGAAAATGAAAATCAGAAAATATAGACACATCACCCAAATAAAATGACTGAAGCTGTCAGTTTCAAACTTCCAATAATTTAACAGCATCCTAGTTTGTGAGAGTACAATAATCTAAAACCATGCAATCACCTATACGTCACAGATTGGCGAATATACATCAAGAGGAAGAAAGAGCTTCAAAGCTTTATGGCATTGAAAATGATAGTGTAACCGATAGGCGATAGCCAAGTAACAGGAGAAATAGATTTGTTCATTGTCCTTCATATCGATACTTATAACAAATGCAACTCTTTAAATAAGCAAACACAATTTCAGATATATCATCTGAAAAATAAATGTAGAATGGCAAAATTGAAGTGTGGCAATAATGGAAACATCAGCAAAGCAACAAAAGTACATAAGAATGCTCAGAGAACGCGAGTAACAGGCTAATACCTTCATAATTTCTATAACTGGAAGTTGCATATGGGTTGGATAAGACTGCCGCACCAATGAATTTTGAGATTCATCAATAAAAGCATCACTATCCTCTTCTCCTACATCATACATGCTCAACATCCTACACATTATAACATTTGCAGAATGGCATTACAAGGATAATATTGTTCAACTGAAGTCCACAAATTATATAGCAGCAAAGATAAAAGTGGCAAAATATATAAAGAATCGGATCTCATAAAAATAGAATCAAGAAAGACTGTGCAGTCCAGGGATTAGTAAAACTCACATCTGAAAATGCTTAAGACAAGCTATAACTAGTTGCCATTTTTCAGAAGGATCTGCATAGGCTCTCTGTGGGAATGGACCAAATACATGATCATATACAAATCTGAAGATGCCAATGAATCTGGTAAAGCAAAGATGAGAATGTTAATAGGAATTTTTACAAGTTTTAGCATAATAAATTTGGACTATGAATACCTATGCCCTCTATCACTGACATCCCTTTCGTCAGAAATAAGTGTATTTAATAGATTGATAAATGATATAGTGGAAGGATATTGCTCTCTTCGAGCTTCAATTTCATTTAACTCAAATCTCATATCATACACCTGCAATAAAACCAGAAAAAAATAAAAATAAAAAGGTAATAAGAGGGCAAATCAAAAAGCAATAAAACTGAGAAAGTAAGAAATGAAGTCAATCGAAATTAACAATTTGAGTTTGTATGTAGTTTCACATACAAATTCATCAGAAAAAATATACTATAGAATAGCTTAAGGCTGTTAAACCAATCGTCTTTCTTTCAAGTAAACTTGAATTTCAGTGGAAACGCTTCAAACCGATTAAATAAAATTTTGGCGACGAGTTTGTGACACTTAAGAAATAAATGGGGAAGTTACTGATTCTGAAAGAAGAAGAAATTAATGGTGATGTAATCCACCTGTGTCTCCATAGATTGTCCAGTGTTTCCAGCATTGGGTGCAACAACAACGGGTAAGTCATACTGCTCTAAGTACCTCCAAATTGTTTCTTTCATAATAGGAGACACATGAATAAACGTAGCAATGGCATTACGCAGTGCACCCTATGAATCATGCAGAAGACAGTCAAGAAATCTTAACTCACTGAAGGAATAAAATTAAAAGCTGATAAAATATCTAAAACCAGTGTGAAGAACCTTGAGATAAGGAGGAACATTCTCATAACTGAGGAGTTTGAACAGTGGTTCAATATCAGTAAACCAATTCTTCCTTTCAATGGGATTCCCATTTTCCACAACCTATATCACAGATAAAGGATAATAAGCAAAAAACGAATTCAAACCTTCAGTTTTATTTACCAACAGTATTTTCGGAAATTTTTTGTTTCTTGTTGAGTAGCATTCATGATGTATAAATGACAATTTTGAGAAATAACAGACAACTGATACTTCGATGGAGAAATGAACCTTTCAAAGATTACAAATTCTGAAAACACTAAGATGTATAAGAAAAGAAACGGATGAAAAAACACTTCAGAAAAACCAATCACAAAAGGACCCTTACTGTCTCAGTCGTCTGAGATTACTAACAAAAGTTCTGATGTTTTATTTCTAAGCTGAAACAATTTATGAAATTTAAGACAAAAAATAGCCGTAAGAAAATTTGCTATTTTTAAAAAAGAAACAAAACCGTTTATAAGACCGAATGAATGCAGACACAAGTGGACGAAACATCCAGAGCACAAACCAACATAAACAAGGCTACAATCAAAACAGAGGGTAATCTCCATTCTTTAAACATGTCTGGAAAAAAACTGTGCCTAAGTAGTTTATGGTTTTGAATCCATGAGGGGCCATCCTAAATTATCTCCTAACATTGATACAGGTTGCATTATTACATCCTTTCTCTACAACCAAATGGATCAACAAAATTATGACCCAAATGATGTACAAGCTAAGAAAATTATTATAGTCCATAATGGTAAATGCAATTGGAAAAGACGTTAAATTAAATGTGCACTCAACAAAATTGTTTATGTTCTTCTGGTAACCACGATTGAGTTTAAACCAAGTGGAGCTTCACCTTTTTTAGAACACTCAAATATGCAACTAGTGCTTTGGCATCACCTTCCTGAAACTCTGGTAATACTGCCCCAGGAGTCTGAAAAGACTGTTTAAACTTCTCCTCGTAAATAGATAAACAGTCGAACAAAGTACTCCACCCAATAGAGCGAAATGTTTTCCCCTGAAGCAGCTCAAAAACTTTGGAAGCACCCTCTGGAGTACAAGCCTAATTCAAGGAAGCAACAGCGACCAAGCAAAAGAATGAATATGAAATGACTGTATTTTTCCTATTATTTTCAGCCACAAGTGCACAGGGAGTCTATTTCACATACCAAGGAACTTAGCATTTTCAAGAATGCCACGAGCGTCTGAAAATTGGTGTGATCCTCACCAGAAAACTTGACAAACGTCCAAATAACATCATTACCAGACAGTAGTTCAGGTTCCTTCTGAAGAAAGTGGTAGCAAAGTTAAAACTAAGTGTATCAGAATTTATAAATATTACACATTAAAGCAAAATATCCTCAAAATTTATTGTCAATATTGCTAAGAAACATGCAACCAATAATCTATAAGAACTCAAAAATAACTAATACTATATTTTATGGGGCTCGCATTTCACAAGCCTCACCAGTGTCTCTATATTGATCAAGTTTCATCCGTCCCCTATGAGAGGGGGACTATAGAACCTATTAAAGTGTGGACACCAAATACAACAGCTGGACTGTTACAAACCCTTCTAATTCAGACGCACATTGTACAAGGACATAAGCATGGATTTCATTACTAGTGTTCGCACTTGAGCCAATTAATTTCATTTTTGGAGGCTCACTTCATAGGGCTAAAAACATCCTTATTTGGCTCATGAAGTGGCCTCAGTTTTTGCTAGAGGTAGTACACGATATAGATGATTCTGTATAACTTCATTCAAGTTTCTTGAGGATATTGATGCAGTGGAGTTATCTATTTCTATATATATTCCAGATATGAGTTTGAAGGGTAATTTAGTTACTAAATTAAAATCAGCCCACTGATGCATGAGTAAACGATAGATTCATATTATAGAAGCAAATGTACCATGGAATTTCATTAAAAGTAGGGGCATGACAGACCAATGAATGTAATCATGATTGCACCAATCCAACTTATACATGTAATGATTGGACTGATATCCTAATCCTCGCTTATTAAGGATTGACATATCAGTATTTAGAGTCCAATACAGGATTCAGGCAGCCCTATCTTTTGTTACTTTTGTGTTTGTCGGGTCAGATCACAATTTTGATCATTCAATCATTTTGTTATCTTCCCCAATCCTACTAATAAACACAAAACCTTACTAGTAAATGGAATTCCCAGTTTCAGAACTCAAAATCCTCTTCAATCCCAGACCAGACTAATGCAGGCAACCAATTTCAACTGTATGCACGACGAAGGAACATCAACGGAGTTAAGGCTGCATTAGCTTTTGAGTTGATGCCTGCTATTCTTCGTTGTTAGTTACTCAGTTGTATCATCATGAGCCAGGGTATTAGGACTATTTATGCTTGAGATTAGTAGTAGGGTTAGTATTATGCAGAAATAAGTAAAATCAACATTCGAGACTTGAGCTGAACAGGAGGATTTCCGGTGAACTATAGCTTTGATATTTCATATTTTATTTCGTTATATTGCTCAAAGATAATAATATTGGTTTTGCTTGTTCATCTCTTGGTTTAATACCATTGACCCTATCACAAACATAACTTTGCATGTAGAAGAGGAACTAGAATGTACACCTGATATATTTCACTGACAAACTCCAGAAGGGAGACAAAAGGTTGTGATGCAATTTCATAAGTTTCTTGGGGATGGGCACTGCTTTCTATCATCTGGTTATGAGTGCCAGCAGTGCGGTATGGACTAAGCATAGCCATAGCCTTCTCTTTTATTTCTTTCACCTGTTACAATATTTTAGAATCAAAGTAGGAAGTCCAATATTATCATAAGAAGAGTAAGATATACATTCATACTAAACATTCTTAAAAGGCAATCTATAGTTTCAACAATGTAACATGTAGGATGGAAAAGTTGTGTGGAAAAAACCTTGTAAGTTACACACCTGAGGCAAGTAATAAACATAAAGAAGCCCTAAGACGACCTACTAATCAATAAGAAACGCATTTTTTAATTAAAGCATCAGTAAAAATGAGTTGAAAAGTCCCAAAGCATAAAAATTGTCTCAAGCTAATTTGAGGTCATCAGATCAACATGGAAAATGTAGCTTTAGGTACTTATTCTTGGCCAAGTGGCCAACTACAAAGTTAAAAGGACTGGGTTCTTCTGTTTGCTTCATGATTATTGATTAATTTAAAGCTAGTTCTCCATCAAAGGTTTATCATATACTGATGAAATAACTTGTCCTAATCAAGACATACTTCAAGACATGTAATGTACCAAACCTTCTGTAATTCAGCAATTGACCTCCAATAGTGATTGATACTGCTGACCTCCAATAGTGGTCGGTAGTTTTTTAGTTCATCTTTTCTTAGGTATGAAGTGACTTATCTTCATAATTGCATTGATTAAGTAGAAATTGTCTGTATTAAGCATTTAATTAAACATGCCTCTCAATCCTACAAGGCTACAACATTATATAAATTCTATTAAAAGCTATAAGAATGTCACTTGGACAAAAAACCCCGAGGCTACTTTATGCTTGAGAATTAAGCCTCAAATCAGACAACTCTCACCCGACAACAAATAAATCCCATGTGTCAGAACATAGATAAAACTGGTTGGGAAAGAAACCTTCCTAGTCCACGATAATTTCAAACTCTGCTCTAAAACTTAATGAGGTCTGATGTAACATTTCAAACAAAACATAATACAACTAACCTTGTCATGGGCAAGTGGATGAGAAAGAAAGCATGTCATTAGCTTGTGAAGATAGGCATTGTAGACATAGACCATATCCTCATCATCATTCTGTGCAAAGACAAAAAACTTAAGTTTTGGGCTCAAGAAAGTGATGGACAGTATTAAAATAAATCAGGAAATTGTACTCTTTCAAGAAAGAGATGGACAGTTTACAAAAAATCAGAAAGGTACTCTTAGTCAAACAAATATCTTAATACCAGTATTTATCAAATATTGGCAGTCGTCATTTTTAGAAGGCTATAACAAAAGAATCAGAGAGAAATATGCAGATGAATACAAAGAGGAAAGAAACATCAAATGAGAAGGAAAATATAAGCGAAGCGAATACTATTTCATGCAGGATAGGGGGGATGAGACTTCTACTTACTACCGTAAACCATCTATCAGATATTCCAGACAAAAGTCAGTGTAGAAAAGACTCGAGTAAACATCCATCAGTTTATATTGGTTGGGGAGTAGATGTAGGAGAGAAGAAAATTTAGCTTATAGAAAAATATGAAGATAAAGTACTTCTCTAACAGAATATGGCCTATCAACACGCTTTAAAATAGTAAAACATGGTTCGAGTAATTCATAACAAATATTTAAGAAAGCAATGTGCTACATGAACAACATAGATCATACGTGTGCGGTGTGCCCACATACCAAATGGACTATTGTCCATGTAACGATGACACACCCGTTTCATATCATGTACACATATTCAACCACTGAATTATGCTAAAACCATTACTCAAACAAACATCAAAGCACAGGCAGCCAAAAGCCACAACCCCACCAATGAAAAACACAAAGCCTACTGAAGATGAGGTGCTGCCACGTGTGGCTCACTGCAAACTTTCTTAGGACAGGATAGCTCATAACTACTTACAGTTATGTCTTGAAGGAAGTGTTCCTCAAATTTGTAAAATTTGGAATCAAAGACAAATAAGAAAGAATGAGAAACTAGAATGATTTTCCTATTGATATTGTTTATAGAAGATGGAGGCTTGAGATGATATAAAACCCTACTAGCAACTGTTAACATCTAATTTAAATGATTAAAAAGGGATTCTGACTTGCATAAAGTAAATTAACTAAAAAAAAAAAACCAGTAATGGGTCCATCCACATCTGAATACTATTTAGGAGAATTTAGGAAGCTTGTCTTTCTGTCAAGAGTCTAATCCATATGCAATTCTAATATTCATCAAATTTTAGTTTAAGGACTTTATCAATGATCTGTTTATTGCTACAACAGCAACAAAAGAATAAGTCACCAACCTGATAAGCTGCAGATCGAAGAATCTTATCGAGCCAAAACTGGAAGACATTATTGGCAAAAATGACTTCCAAGCATGAGAAAATACTTTTCATATCATTGGAAAAAGTATTAGCTGTTATCTCTTTCACATCATTTCCATCTTGCACCAACATCAAATGTACAACCCATGCAAACCTTACACAATCTACAAAGCCTTCAACTACAGGATCATTTCCAGTAGCCATCACCTGAAGGAACCATTAGATCAAGTAAGGATCATATGGCATACCAATAAATATCAGACAAGTAAGCTAATAATCTTACAATCTCATTAAAACCACGCCTAAATGAAGCATCGTGAGATAGGACTGACACTTTGTCAGCTGCTGCACTCAAAGCATCTGATATGAAAGCAATGACAAGAGAGAATACAAGGCTGTATATAATCTGCACATAAAAAGAACAAAAGTTCATATCTTCAATAACAAATAAAAATGAACAACATAATCACAAGAGACTCTTTGCAGAGCCTTATTTATTACAGAAATTGGAGATCTTATTATGTGGATTAGTCATTCTCTTGTGTGGACAACTTGCCCTTTATATGTATTCAACAATGTCTCTGTTTATTATCGAATTGGATAAATAAATAATTAAATAATCACAAGAAACTAATCCCATGTTTCCCCATCTAAAGAATAATTGAAAAATGCAAAAGGAAAGGAGGACAAGCAAGAATTTTATAACTAAATTTTTTCCATATTAAGACATACTAGATAGTGCAAAAAAAAACAATTTGGAAGAACACATTTTGAAAAGATAAAGAAGAATCATAAACTATATTTCAATAACTGTGCAAGAACTTCAATGCTAGACCATTCCAAGTTACAGGGTTATCTTTATCCTATCCTTACAGTCCACTTAATATACTCTATGGAGGCTTAGAAGAACAAGAGCTTGGACAATACCAGAAAAGGCGTACCAGCCCATTTAGTTCGCTGTTCTAAATGATGTACATTGCATTATGAATTCTGACTGGATCTATGCAGTAAATTAGCAGTATCAGTATTTTCATGACTTATGTTACAAACTGGTAACATAAGGAATATTAACTTTTGCTGTGTGTAATGTAAAAGGCCAAGTAGAATTTTATAAGCATCATGTGTGCATGGTTTCAGCAAATAGTCTTTTTATAAGAAACAAATTTGTTAAAATATCGAAAAGAAGGAATTAAATGGTGAAATCAACCTAACTACAGACACAACATGCAAAATGATTTGAAGGACACTTGAAATTAAGATAAATGGTATGCAACTCTAATGCAAAAACTAAGATTTCTATCAAATACCCAGACCTGATGCTTCATAGTATCTGTGGCCCCACTGTGTTCTACAGCACACTCTCTTAAAGCAAAAAGTATATCTTTAACATCTTCAGTGCCTGCATGGAGAAAATGCACTCTTCATTCACTCTTTGAAAAGCCCTCCTCTTGTTCAAGTTCAAATGAAATGACTTAAATAGCTTTATAGCCAAAGGCATGAATGTGAAACCATCTAAGATTTCTCTCTGCAAAATTACAGAGAGTAAACATACAGGACACATTCAATCAGCTTAAATCTATATATCAGCAACAATTTAGAAGCAACAAGAATGTGAAAAGGAAGATTCTACTTCATTATCATTTTGCATCTTTGCATCCATCATTCCTACATCACTGTTTAGTGAAAATGGGCATTGTTCTATAGTGCTCAATTATCACCCTTTGGGTTCAAATGATGTTAGTGTACAGCTAGTGGGTCCCATTATTATATTCACTGTTAGGATGTGGGCTTAAGCATTGATTATCTGATTTATTGAGTTTCTAAATACACAGAGATAAACCCTATTTAAGTATTTATGATCTTTTGATTCTAAAGTTACTTGGAAATAATGAGATATTCATACTATGAATTTACTTTGGTCACATAATGTTTTAGGTGTAAGTGGATGGTTCAGGAAACCTTCTTACATTCATTAGGTGAAAGTCTAGTCAGAACTCAGAAATTACAGTAAGGCAGCTACAACCCTGTTAATATAGTAATTGTTTTCATCATCTTTTGAGTATCTTCATTTTATATTTTTGAGGTTTATGGTATTAAAAATTCAAATGTTACAGCAGCAAGTTCGACAAGCAACACAAAAATCACTGTTAAAAAACAAAAATCAAAACAAAAGCCACTAAGGCCCACTTGGGCCGCTTGCACCACCCAGTGCCTAAAATGACCAGGATAGGCCAAAATTGTTGCAGCCAGATGCCTAGGCATTTTCTGATACTGGTTATATGTTTGAAAACAAACATAAGAAATGGATTGTTTCGAGTAATAAGAAACAAACAAGACCAATGCTCTCTAAAGTAAAGATCACTGAGAGCAAGGGATGTGCCTTAAGAGGCATGCAAGGTTTTGCATAGCATAAATAAAGAAAAAGTTGTCCTATAGTGGTTCAGCATAAAATGTTGCAATTTAGCTGCAGACAAAGGAAATTGCAAATATTGTAATTACACATGACATCCCAACAGCAGCTTAAATGTAGTTCCATCAGAAGATATCATTCTTGAGGCTTACTTGCACGCTCAACCAAAATTGAAAGAACAAGGCAGTGACCAAGAATGAGCCTTTCCCTAGAAATTACAGCTTTTCTCTCCACCAAAGCACCCCTCGAGTCAAGAATGTAACTCTCGGAATTGGGGCCGCCTACACCTGTTGGATCTTCTCTTTTCAGTTCCTACTTAGAAGAAAATGATGTGAACCTAAAATGTACAACACTGAAGAAGGGAACAAGAAAGAAAGGAGATAGTGACAAGCAAGAACATATTAAGAACAGGAAAAATGTAGGAGTAACAGTAAGGGACACAAAATAGAAGAAAAAATTGTACAGACATCATCTTCTCATGGATCTACTGGTAATATAAAACCTTTCAGAATCATCCCAATCTATGTTAACAAGTAACTGCATCATTCTGTGCATATCTTGATATCAAAGAAGTGCTACCTTCAAAGAACTTAGTGGAAGAGATAAGGTTGCAAAAGTGCTGTAAATCACATCTAATACGTCTAACTTGCATTTCATCAGAAATATTACATTTTGCTATGTAATTTCCAGATTTATACAACTTTTTCACGCCTATGCAAGGTTCTCATATTATGCCGCTTAGCTTTCCGGTTGAAGTTCTATATCCTACATAAATTACTAAGCACCAAAAAAAAGCATACCATCTTCTACATTATATTATTCAATTTAGAGGAAAGCTCACAGGAGCAGGGGGCAAAGAATGCACTGCCAGGTTGGGATAAGCTGAAGCTGAATGTTGCTAATTTAAATGTTTCCATTCAGGTCCTTAATGTGCAACATCATAACAATTTCTTCTAATAGAGTAAATTGAAAATTTTCCAAATTTACGAATCTCAACAAAATACAGGAGCAAAGGGGCATGAAACACAATTGAATATCAAAATTACCCAAAACTGCAAGAATACATAGATAGAAATTACTTCATTTGATAAAAAGAATCTTTGGAAAAGAAGTTTAAAACCTTTATAAGTGAAATCATTCGTTGTCTAAGTCCAGAAGCAATGAGATCTTCTAAATAACTTTGAACTTCTGCAACAAGATCAGCTTCAAGACCCTGATCAAGAACAGCTGCCTAAACAGAGCAAAAAAGTAATAGCAATTAAGAACGCAATAAAAATCATTACTAGGCATGCAAGGTAGAAGAAAGAATACCCTCAATAGCGTGTAAAGTGACGTTAGCAGATCTCTTCTCTCTGTATACCAAAGTCCCACACCAAGGCGAAAAATATCTAATGGGTCACGACCTAGCAACCCCCACTGGGAGAAAACAAAAGATAATGATTTCAAGCAACAAGGATAAGAAGAGATTTTATATGCAAGTGAAAAATAGTACTCCCTCTGTCCCATTTAAAATGTCCTACTTTCCTTTTTGGGTTGTCCCATTACAAATGTCCCATTCCATTTTAGGAAATAATTAACCCTTCAAAAAGTGTGGACCCTACCCACTTTTTAACACTTTAACTACTTTATACCTTTCTCCTAAATAACCGTGTCCAAAAGAAAGGGGACGTTTTAAGTGGGACGGAGGGAGTACATGATAACAAATATATTTACTGGGACTTCTTTGTCCAAATAAACTTTTCATGATTTCCTGATTTGATCTTTCTTCGTTTTTTCTTTTTTTGTCTTTTTTTTCAGCCATTCACCATAATTAAAAATTGATTTTTTAAAAGTCGAGGCAACACGACATTATTTGTCTGCGAACATCTAAAAGACAAGGAAAACAGGTGTTACCTCTTGATTGGAAGACACTAACAAACGCACACATTCTATTTCATTGAGATGGAGATCTTCACTCATCTTCAAAGCCTAAGGATCATAAACAAACAAGTAATGATATTGAAAAGCAAAAGGAAGGTGAAAATTTTGAATAGAATCAAATATCAATATAATTTTGCAATTAATAAGACTAAATAAGACATGTAGGGTAAAACATTGCACTATTGTCACAGTGATAAAAGTAGCTAAACATCCAATTAGTGTTTTAGCATCAATGCAAAAGTACAAGATCAGCAGATGATAGTATTAGCAGCATATGACAATCCTTCATCTCTCAGCTTAATGGAGTAAGCAATCAACTTCAATTGTCTCTTTATGATCCCTAATACATTACTCCTTAATTTATAATTCTAGAGCAGACAGATGATGTAACCTTCAATCCTCTCCTCAGACTCAGCCCAGAAAGTCCTGCATATTACAAGTGAAGAATAGCTAGCAAGGACTGAAGCGTGCAATTTTTGGTCTCATCTAAAACGAGAGGAAAGCTATTCTTCCAGATCTTGTTTTCATAGCCAAATTAGTTATCCAAGAAATGTTCGAGGATCAGATGCTGAATGACATTTACTGAAACTATAACCAAACATAAGCATTTGCAATGTATTCAAACAGTTAGAGTTGCAATTTATGTTATGCTAAACACTAACACCTGTAGTCACAATTTTCAAATAACAATTTAAGACCAAAATCTGCTGGAAGTAAAATATGGGAGTACTTGACAAGCACTGTATCGATTAAGAAAGGATGGTTTTTGTTAGACTATGAGGAAATGTGAGGCAGGTCATAAATAAAAGTAAACTTCATAGTTACTAAAGGCACAGAGCACACCAACACTCAGAAGGGCGTGTTTACTTTGAGGACTGATTAGTAATTCAGCGGATAGATAGTTTAGTGGATAGAATGATGTAAATGATAACATTAATAAATATATTATATAATATATTTATTTTGATGCATTAAGAAAAATGGACGGATAAATCATATCCCACCTCTGTACGTGGCATATTATATATAGCATCCACTTAATCAGTCGAAAATAAATTGGTCTAGGGTTCCCACACATTTAATACCAACAAAAGTAAATAGTGGATAAAGCCATACAGGTTGACGATTTGTAGAGTAATCCAATTATCCAACTTTATCCATCCTTTTCCACCAAAATAAACAGGTTTAAGGGTTTTTGGAGCCTCGAGACAAAGCACAAGTGTCTCATAACATAGAGGTGCAAGAAGAGAAAAAATGTACTAAAAAAAACAGAAACAGAAACAAATAATCAATATTAGGGCTAATAGCCTCACACTTTCGTCAGTTTTGCAATTACAACACAACTTTAAATTTACAACATTACTTTTCAATTTTTTGAACTGAGAACATTGACCAAATTCCAATAAAACAGATCCAACATGTCAAGAAAACTTAGCTGAAACAACATTTTGTTGTTGTGATGAAGATAGCCAAAAATGTCATTCTCCCAACATATTGGATCCATTTATTGGAATTTGAGGAACTGGTCTAATTGCAAAAATTGAAAATTAGTGCTAGAATTGCTACAATTTAAAAATTATGTTGCATTGCAAAACCAACAAAGGTTCGTGGTATTTAAGGCAATTAACCATAATTTTAATATATATCTCACAACTTGAAACATTCATAAAATCATATTCAAGACATCTACATTCTCCAAATCTAAGATAGAATGCATGTACAAGTGATAAATCTAAACTTACTTAGCATATTTCTACATCATAATAGGAGAGTTAAAAGAGAAATGTTTATGAGAAATGAAACTATAGCTTATTCGTCCTACTAAATAAATTACAGTTCCTAAGCCATGTTAGTCTAATAACTACTTATCGTCATTAATCAAATAATCACTTATTTATCCTCGTCTTTTTTTCCATCAAAGTCCTCAATTTCCTCAATGTGATCTTTAGGTTTATTCCAGTCCAAAAGTATGGAGTCATAACTTTTCATTTAGATAAACTGGAGACGAAAACTAACTATCTGAACATCTTGGTCGTCAAGCGAGATTGGCGCAGCATCCGCAGTCTCACTTCTTTGGACTGGACTTGAGCTCTGTCTGACGCTTTTGGAGCCTATAAATTGTGGCAAAGAGACCATCATTAGAACAATACAGGAGCTGCTGCTAGATAGGCAGATGTATGGAAATCTTGCCGCAAGTTGTATGCTCTTAAACCAACTTTAAAGGGTCCGACATTTTATTTAGAAAACTCATACAAATGTTTCAAAGTAGCACATCCAGAACATTCCAGAATTTCTTCCAATCAGACTAACCGACCGGTGGCAACCCTGACAATCTTTGTCTCTAAATTCAGGTATCATAACTGGACATTTGATTCATAAAAACTTAGCAAGCAAAGTGAAGATATCTGAATCTAAAATTCCTGGGATGACATCACAATTCAATAAGCATATGCTAGCCTAGCAGAATATGAGAAAGATGAAACATATAAAGCGAGAAGGTACCGGGTAGGAGAGTAGAGCTTTTAGGAGGGGCCGAGAGGCGGATGGCGTGCATCAGCTCGACCCTCTGCGCGGCGGTGGGCGGAGTCCGCGCCAACAGCGCCGCCTCGATCGCCGACAAGAGCTGCTTGGCGGACACCATTGCTGAAGGATGAAAGCGCAGATTTCTGCTCTCGTGGTGTGAAGAAGAGAAGCAGCGAGGGATAATCAAGGGCGGAAAAGCCCTAATCCAGGGTTTTAGACAGACAAGAGTCACAAGACGGCATGTCGTGGCTGGGGTTCAATTCGTATTCGTTTCGGCTCACTAATAATTTAGACATTTAAAAAAAAATTGGATGAGGTTCGAGAGTCCATTATAAAAATCGATAATTAAAATATATTAATGATAAAATAGTGATAATAAATGAATATATTAAATTTTAAAAAGTGGATCAATGTATAATGGATAAGTTGATAAAATATAAAGTTGATGTTTAAAAAGAAAAGTACATTTTTTGATGAACCAAATAATTAAAACGATGGACGGATTATTAAATTTTATTAATGTATAATTATGATTTATTAATTTATAATTACGATTATTATTTAAAAATTAGGGTTTATTAATTTAAAGTATGATTTATTAATTTAAAATTAAGATTTATTAATTCATGATTAAGATTTATTAATTTATAATTAAAATTTATTAAATTAATTAATTTTAATTAGAATTAGTTAAAAATTTAATTAGAAAGTATCGATGTCACACGAAGACCACCCCTTTAAAAAATACTTTGGCGGGGGAGGGGTATTTTTGAGCTCCATTCAAACAGTTCAAAATTTTGTGAGATTTTGTTACTTTGATATATGGCTTCAAAATTAATAAATCGTGAATGACTTGACATGCTGAACTTTCCATTTCTGGATGTTGATGTATAATTGTGATTCCAATATTTATTTGAATTCATATAATTAATGTATTAAAATTGAAAATCATTGTTCTGTTCTTTTTTTAAAATCATTATTCCGATACATAAAAGAATAGTCATTTCATCGTGAATGATAACATTTTAAATATGTAATTATAATTTATAATGTTATTTTGTCGTATTTAAAAAATAATTTGACAATCAAGTTAAATTTAGAATAATTATTTTCATAGTTATTAAATTCAATTTACTGGAGATGGTCATTGATCTCCTCTAGTTTGAGGATATGCGTGACTTCAATTCGATTTTTTATTAAAAATTGTGTGACGGTCTTTTAGGACTTCTTTCATCTGACGGCAGCCTCACCTGAAGGAAACCCAATATACTTCATGTCATCTATCAATAATCGAGCCGCTATCAACTGGCATAACTTATTACATGAAGAGCTTCTGACCATCAATCAAGAGCTCCGTCTGGACATAAACAAGTATACCATGGCACGAAAGTCTTTGCCATGATCCTGACAGAGTTCCCCTATGATCAATACTCCCTTACAGAGCCAGACCTCAAGTTACACAACAATTTCGCGATAAACTCATATCTGCTCTTCCAAAGGTGGGTGCCACTTGATCTCAGCAACCGGGTGAAGGTCCTTGGTGAATGACCCAGCAAGAAGATGAAGGCCACTGAAGCCTCTTTTTCGGTGTTCAGCCGGAAGAAAGGACTCCGACATACAATCTCCACTGATCACTATCAGCGCATAGTGATGAGATTCAAAGCACTGGGGCTTCAAGTTATTCGACATTCGACTCACCAACAAGGCCCATTTCATCCCCCTCTCTCAAATCTTTAGAAGGCTCGATGATGAAAAAACCGGGAAAGAAAAAGGATCAAGTGAAAAGTGTCTTTGTCTATAAGTTCATTTTTCTTTATAATGGGTTGTTGTTTTAGGAATCGATTTCAATGTAAATCTTTGCTTCTTCCTATAACCTGGCTATAATCTCTTTCTCCAAGCTCTCTTAACTGTTATATCTAAGTCGTTAAACTATATGTGCTTATAAGATGAATTTTGATTCGATCCAAAATCTTTTGGATAAAAAGCCTGGACATGTAATTAGTTTCTCAAGTTAGTGAAGCTCGTCTATTAAGGACCTTTCTCATTTGTTTCTAGTAGCCGGTGCTATCCTCATTTGTTTTTAGGGAGCTTTCTTAGTTGATTGAAGTAGTCGATGCTATTTTGAAGGGCCTGAAGAAACACGAAGAGAGACGAAGTACCTATGCTGTTATGTAGCTAATCAACAAAGACAATAATATGATCTTTCAAATTACACCAGCATAACTAGAAGTGCATCTGAAACAAAATGGATACTTAATATGCACAGAGAAAGGTACAAGTCAAACGCATACGATGAGAGATCCCCAACAGATACTCACAACTATTAGTTGTCACTCGACCAATGAGGAAGAGTAAACAACATACAGATCTAATGCATAATTCTCATCGACGGTCTGCAACTGCAACAAAAGAACAAAAAGCGAAACTAACATGAAAAATAGGTATGGTTTCGAACATACACCTATCAAGAGTTTTGTTAGACTTCAAATATGGTTTGATGATGAATTATCTGTCTAATGGATAGTATCATCTATCTCAAAGCCCTCAACAATCTAAAGAATTGATACTTATACAATTTCGCTATCTTAAAGAAACATAAATCAAGAAGTGCTCAAAACCCTCAACAATCTAAAGTTTCATCTTCCATCAATAAATAAAGTGTTCAAGTGCTTGAACCTTAAGGTCGTATTCAGATATCCCGTCTGAAATCAGAGTCTAAGCTCACTTTCATATTCTAGCTTAAAATGAAGTGAGTCTAGCCCTTTATTTTAGTTATTGTAAATGCTCACTCATGTTGAAAAAACCTTCATCTATCTGCCTTTTCGTAGTAGTGAGTTAGTGTTTGTGAAGGCAAGTAAATTTATCATACGTGATAGAGTGAAAGCTGGTAGAAGTCAGATAAGTACGTGCGGACAGGCCGAAGGCTAGGTTAATAGGTCTAAGACGACATTCATAGGTTTAGCTCACGTGTGTGAAACGTTGAATAATAGTTTTGCCACTATATGCAAGGCTAATAGCCTCACACTTTCGTCAGTTTTGCAATTACAACACAACTTTAAATTTACAACATTACTTTTCAATTTTTGAACTGAGAACATTGACCAAATTCCAATAAAACAGATCCAACATGTCAAGAAAACTTAGCTGAAACAACATTTTGTTGTTGTGATGAACATAGCCAAAAATGTCATTCTCCCAACATATTGGATCCATTTTATTGGAATTTGAGGAACTGGTCTAATTGCAAAAATTGAAAATTAGTACTAGAATTGCTACAATTTAAAAATAATGTTGCATTGCAAAACCAACAAAGGTTCGTGGTATTTAAGGCAATTAACCATAATTTTAATATATATCTCACAACTTGAAACATTCATAAAATCATATTCAAGACATCTACATTCTCCAAATCTAAGATAGAATGCATGTACAAGTGATAAATCTAAACTTACTTAGCATATTTCTACATCATAATAGGAGAGTTAAAAGAGAAATGTTTATGAGAAATGAAACTATAGCTTATTTGTCCTACTAAATAAATTACAGTTCCTAAGCCATGTTAGTCTAATAACTACTTATCATCATTAATCAAACAATCACTTATTTATCCTCGTCTTTTTTTCCATCGAAGTCCTCAATTTCCTCAATGTGATCTTTAGGTTTATTCCAGTCCAAAAGTATGGAGTCATAACTTTTCATTTAGATAAACTGGAGACGAAAACTAACTATCTGAACATCTTGGTCGTCAAGCGAGATTGGCGCAGCATCCGGCAGTCTCACTTCTTTGGACTGGACTTGAGCTCTGTCTGACGCTTTTGGAGCCTATAAATTGTGGCAAAAGAGACCATCATTAGAACAATACAGGAGCTGCTGCTAGATAGGCAGATGTATGGAAATCTTGCCGCAAGTTGTATGCTCTTAAACCAACTTTAAAGGGTCCGACATTTTATTTAGAAAACTCATACAAATGTTTCAAAGTAGCACATCCAGAACATTCCAGAATTTCTTCCAATCAGACTAACCGACCGGTGGCAACCCTGACAATCTTTGTCTCTAAATTCAGGTATCATAACTGGACATTTGATTCATAAAAACTTAGCAAGCAAAGTGAAGATATCTGAATCTAAAATTCCTGGGATGACATCACAATTCAATAAGCATATGCTAGCCTAGCAGAATATGAGAAAGATGAAACATATAAAGCGAGAAGGTACCGGGTAGGAGAGTAGAGCTTTTAGGGAGGGGGCCGAGAGGCGGATGGCGTGCATCAGCTCGACCCTCTGCGCGGCGGTGGGCGGAGTCCGCGCCAACAGCGCCGCCTCGATCGCCGACAAGAGCTGCTTGGCGGACACCATTGCTGAAGGATGAAAGCGCAGATTTCTGCTCTCGTGGGTGTGAAGAAGAGAAGCAGCGAGGGGATAATCAAGGGCGGGAAAAGCCCTAATCCAGGGTTTTAGACAGACAAGAGTCACAAGACGGCATGTCGTGGCTGGGGTTCAATTCGTATTCGTTTCGGCTCACTAATAATTTAGACATTTAAAAAAAAAATTTGGATGAGGTTCGAGTTAAAATAATTATATATTAATTATAGTGAATAAGAATTATACTCCTCCGTCATTATAAACGCAAGATCGATTTGGTGTGTTTAAAAATTCAGAATGAGTGTAAAGTAAATGGATAAAAGGTATTCGGATAATAAATGAATATATTAATGATTGGTAAAAAAGTGGATCATGAGTGTTTTTGTAAATAAGTGGATAAGTTGAGGATAAAATATAAAGTTGATGTTTCTAAAAAAAGAAAAGTGCACATTTTTGATGACGAACCAAACTAATTAAATGACGCGTTTATAAGACGGATGGAGTATTAAATTTTATTAATGTATAATTATGATTTATTAATTTATAATTACGATTATTATTTAAAAATTAGGGTTTATTAATTTAAAGTATGATTTATTAATTTAAAATTAAGATTTATTAATTCACGATTAAGATTTATTAATTTATAATTAAAATTTATTAAATTAATTAATTTTAATTAGAATTAGTTAAAAAATTAATTAGAAAGTATCGATGTCGTACGCACATGAGACCATCCCTTTAAAAAATACTTTGGCGGGGGAGGGGTATTTTTTGAGCTCCATTCAAACAGTTCAAAATTTTGTGAGATTTTGTTACTTTGATATATAGCTTCAAAATTAATAAGTCGTGAATGACTTGACATGCTGAACTTTCTATTTTTGGATGTTGATGTATAATTGTGATTCCAATATTTGTTTGAATTCATAAAATTAATGTTTTAAAATTGAAAATCATTGTTCTGTTCTTTTTTAAAATCATTATTCGATACATAAATGAATAGTCATTTCATCGTGAATGATAACATTTTAAATATGTAATTATAATTTATAATGTTATTTTGTCGTATTTGAA
The DNA here is from genome assembly GCA_036937905.1 of Salvia rosmarinus. NCBI lineage: Eukaryota > Viridiplantae > Streptophyta > Magnoliopsida > Lamiales > Lamiaceae > Salvia > Salvia rosmarinus. The sequence continues at coordinate 107,808,357 of CM072816.1, read as the reverse complement.
AAATAATTTGACAATCAAGTTAAATTTAGAATAATTATTTTCATAGTTATTAAATTCAATTTACTGGAGATGGTCATTGATCTCCTCTAGTTTGAGGATATGCGTGACTTCAATTCGATTTTTATTAAAATTGTGGACGGTCTTTAGGACTTCTTTCATCTGACGGCAGCCTCACCTGAAGGAAACCCTACTTCATGTCATCTATCAAAATCGAGCCGCTATCAACTGGCATAACTTATTACATGAAGAGCTTCGACCATCAATCAAGAGCTCCGTCTGGACATAAACAAGTATACCATGGCACGAAAGTCTTTGCCATGATCCTGACAGAGTTCCCCTATGATCAATACTCCTTACAGAGCCAGACCTCAAGTTACACAACAATTTCGCGATAAACTCATATCTGCTCTTCCAAGGTGGGTGCCACTTGATCTCAGCAACCGGGTGAAGGTCCTTGGTGAATGACCCAGCAAGAAGATGAAGGCCACTGAAGCCTCTTTTCGGTGTTCAGCCGAAGAAAGGACTCGACATACAATCTCCACTGATCACTATCAGCGCATAGTGATGAGATTCAAAGCACTGGGGCTTCAAGTTATTCGACATTCGACTCACCAACAAGGCCCGTTTCATCCCCCTCTCTCAAATCTTTAGAAGGCTCGATGATGAAAAAACCGGGAAAGAAAAAGGATAAAGTGAAAAGTGTCTTTGTCTATAATTAAGTTCATTTTTCTTTATAATGGGTTGTTGTTTTAGGAATCGATTTCAATGTAAATCTTTTCTTCTTCCTATAACCTGGCTATAATCTCTCTTTCTCCAAGCTCTCTTAACTGTTATATCTAAGTCGTTAAACTATATGTGCTTATAAGACAGAATTTTGATTCGATCCAAAATCTTTTTGGATAAAAAGCCTTGGACATGTAATTAGTTTCTCAAGTTAGTGAAGCTCGTCTATTAAGGAACTTTCTCATTTGTTTCTAGTAGCCGGTGCTATCCTCATTTGTTTTTAGGGAGCTTTCTTAGTTGATTGAAGTAGTCGATGCTATTTTGAAGGGCCAAGAAACACGAAGAGAGACAAGTACCTATGTGTTATGTAGCTAATCAACAAAGACAATAATATGATCTTTCAAATTACACCAAGATAACAGAAGTGCATCCGAAACAAAATGGATACTTAATATGACAGAGAAAGGTACAAGTCAAACGTACGATGAGAGATCCCCAACAGATACTCCAACTATCGTTGTCACTCGACCAATGAGGAAGAGTAAACAACATACGATCTAATGCATAATTCTCATCGACGGTCCGAATCGCAACAAAAGAACAAAAAGCGAAACTAACATGAAAAATAGGTATGGTTTCGAACATACACCTATCAAGAGTTTTGTTAGACTTCAAATATGGTTTGATGATGAATTATCTGTCTAATGGATAGTATCATCTATCTCAAAGCCCTCAACAATCTAAAGAATTGATACTTATACAATTTCGCTATCTTAAAGAAACATAAATCAAGAAGTGCTCAAAACCCTCAACAATCTAAAGTTTCATCTTCCATCAATAAATAAAGTGTTCAAGTGCTTGAACCTTAAGGTCGATTCAGATATCCGTCGAAATCATAGTCTAAGCTCACTTTCATATTCTAGCTTAAAATGAAGTGAGTCTAGCCTTTATTTTAGTTATTGTAAATGCTCACTCATGTTGAAAAAACCTTCATCTATCTGCCTTTTCGTAGTAGTGAGTTAGTGTTTGTGAAGGCAAGTAAATTTATCATACGTGATAGAATGAAAGTGCGTGTCGATAAATACGTGCGGATAGGCCGAAGGCTAGGTTAATAGGTCTAAGACGACATTCATAGGTTTAGCTCACAGGTGTGTGAAACGTTGAATAATAGTTTTGCCACTATATGCAAGAGAGTCACTACGAAGCGTGATCCTTATTTTGATAAGGTATAATGGACTTAGGAGTTGGTGAATACTCCAAACCACTTTAAAAATGCTTTATTGTTTTATTTATAATTTTCTTTAACTGTCTTACTCTATATATCAAAATTTGTCAAAGTATTTGACAAGCCATGTCAAGCTTCTAGCTACTTGTGAAAGCTTTGTGTTAAAAAATATTTTTCACATGCGAGCATAATTATGGGTTGACATACTTATGCACCTGACCATTGAAATAATGATCTAACTGATAAGTTGTTATGTCTGTCAATTGTACAAAAGTTATATTCCAATAATGAAAATGTATATATCACAACTTAACATACATAAAGGCACACATACATCGAAGAGCACAGCGAGACAAAAAAATTAGTCTATATTTTTGAAAATCTTCTTTAACATTTCTATCTCTCTTCGGTCGATATTATCTGGGCTTTCTTTTTTTGGTTTTGTTGAGATCTATTCGGGCGTGCGTTTAAGATTTTAGGAGCCGGCAAACCATCCTTTCCACTAATTTAGACATCTTCATTAAGTACAAATTATTTTGTTTTGTTGATATACATTTATTTTTGTTCTAGTTTTGTTATTTCTTTTTGTACTTTTAACGCTCAACCTTCTAAAGCATCAGAATAGCCGTCCCCTACATTATTCTGTTTTGTCTGGCTATTTTCTCGTCTTTCGTGTCATTCGAGATGCTTTTGAACAAATAGATACCTTTTGATCCCATTATCTTTTCACAATGCCTAAGCGTCTTTGACAAATACCATCTTTTATTCCTTTCAATTTTACGTGGTTGAGCTGGTCATGGGCGTGGTCGATCCGGGCCCATGCCTTTTATTTATTTCTTTACTAAGGACTAATCAAATTAATTAATATTAATTTAAATGTAATAATTGTTTTTAATGGGAATTAATTAATTTAATTTCAGATTAATATATTTTAGTTGAAATTAATAAACCTTTATTAATTAATAAATTATAATTAAGTACAAATGAATGCTTAGTAATACTTAGTTAATGGTTGCGGACAACGTGGATATAATAAAGGGGATCTCGTGCATGCTGACAGTGAGTCCACCCTAATTAATTTTAATTAAAATTAATTAGTTTAATAAATAATAATTTTGAATTAATATATCTTAATTTTTGGATTAATAAATCATAATCGTAAATTAATAAACCCTAATTTTGAATTAATAAACCCTAATTTTAAATTAAGAAACCCTATTTGAAATTAATAAACCCTAATTTTGAATAATAAATCCTAATTTTGAATTAATAAACCCTAATTGGAAATAATAAACCCCTAATTAGAAATAATAAACAAAAATTTTGAATAATAAACCTTAATTGTGAATTAATAAACCATAACTTGAATTAATAAACCCTAATTGTGAATTAATAAACTCTAATTATGAATTAATAAACCTTAATTATGAATTAATAAACTATAATTATGAATTAATAAATTCTAATTTTGAATTAAAATTATAATTAAAATTAATAAATTTAATTTTAGATTAACAAAATCTAATTAGTCTTTTCATAATTAATATATAATTATTTTAAGAAAAAGCAATTGAGTAGATCTATACCAAAGTTTTTGTCTATAATAAATGAGGGGCATGTTGCATGTATGTTCACAATTAGTATAATATTAAGGATTTATTTGTATTTAAAAGTACATTAATAAGAGGCTAATTGAACCTTGGGGCGTATTTGCCCTTTTCTCTTTAAAAATTAATAAATAGAAAATGGAATAAATGGAAAATCATCTCCTGCTGTAGAAAATTAGAAATCCAGCTAGAAAAAAGTGAAATTCATAAATTAAAGCCTCGAAATTAGTCTGATTCCACTCTTAAACCGCAGACGTGGTTGATAGCCTGCAAGGCAAATAGTGGGACAAAGTTTATTTGTGTGTTGATGCTGGACAGCAACTATTTAACCATTTTAAAGATTCCATCAAGAGATCATGTTCACAGCAAATAAATCAACTATAAAACGTTGATTTCGATAAAAATTATGGAGCTAAAATCGTACATAAAATAAAAATATTGTGGTTGCTGACAAAACGCAGTAAAATATTATCATGTTGTTTTCCCACCAACCGAATATCCAAAACTACTCATGCTTTTCTCAGCGCAATGCTAAAGACAATATGCAGTCCCATCTTTAAGAGGCATGGAATTTTTAACTATATATTTGTGTTTTGTCTTATAACATTTTATTAATGTTAAATGTAGAAAGCTATTTATTTTGATAGGTTGTATGAAATACGCTTGCTTTGTTAGTGTAATGTAGGGATGTCAAGGGTGGGTTTACGACTGTAACCAATAAATAAGTAATGCAACTGGTTCTGGAACCGACCCATTAGATATTGGACCCGGACCATCAACTATGGGTCTTAAGCGGTTCGGATCTTATTAGGTCTGGAACTAGAACCGGACTAGAACCAGACAAGAACCAGAACTAGAATCGAAATCGTTGCTTTATAATTTATGTATTATGAGTGATTTTGAATCGATATGGATAAAACTAGCTCATTGACAGCTTATTTAAACTTAGACTTATCAATAGATGAGTTTTACTGACGAACCATAAATAAGTATTGGTTCCGTTGGAACCGAACTGAACCGATCCATACCGGATCGGACCATCAAACTATAGATCTAAACGGTCCGGGTCTAAAGCGGGGTCTGGAACCGGAACCAGAATCAGAACCGCTGCTTTAAAATTTAATGGGTTTTGAATGGTTCCGAATCGGTCCGGGTAAAACCCACCCATTGACATCCCTAGTGTAATGTACCAAATTATAGTAAACTTCATTTTTTGTTTCATTTTATATAGTATAGTTTGTCTCATACACGCGCTGAAAAATAGCTGAAAGATTGAATTTGTGTAATGAATCAATACAAAATAATTACTGCAAATTCAATTTAGTTACAATGTTTTTTGAATCCAGCCCCGAGCTTGATAACATTTTGAATTTATGGGAAACCAGAATCGATACTTTAAGTCAAGACCTGATAAAATCCATGTTTATGTATAATACTACAAGAATATCATGAGTAAACATTTTACAAAATCGGTTTGACAACCTGAACTTTTGACTACAAGAACCACTTTATTATTGGGCGAGCCAAAGGAATAATTACATTTTTGTTACGAATGATACAGAAAACCGTGCAATTAGATCAACATCCAACGGTATTAAAATCAGTTTGCTACAACTTGGGTATATTTCACATACAGCTTAACAAAATGGTACTTTAAATTTTCACGTTTTTTGTCATATTAAATGTATATTATTATATTAAATAATCTTATAATTGAACGGCTTATATTAATACAATAAAATACTTGATGAATTCAAATCCTCCGTGCTTGTACAACACCTCTATATATAAATATTTTAGTGAACTTCTTAGTTAGTACATTATAATAGTTCTTATCTCATCGATGTGTTTATTTGCATGATTAGATTAGATAAATAAAATTAATCTAACCTAATCAATTATTTACTTTTAAGGATTACTATTTGGGGATATTCCAAAGTCGGATTATTTTAATCCATTGAATTGTCCTCCATTAATTTTAATCCAACCAATATGGTAGAATTGAAACAATTCTTCAAATAAAGGAGAATTATTTATCCCAATTTTAATCATTCACTAATCCTTTGAAGTAAACAAAGATTGATAGATAAAATTATCTTATCATACATTAATTAATCCATCAAATAGTCAATCCTTCAAAATAATAATCATAAAAAGTAAACACTCCTAAATATATAATTTTGAGGATAGTACAACAACTAAAACACCAATATATGCGTATTATATATATGTAAAGGGATGTTTGATCGAGTTGATTAGTTATCATCAAATTAGGAAGAGTGAAGTATCAATGGAGGAGGTAAACAACAAGTTCGTAGCAGTAAAGGGTCACATAAATGGGGCTCCAGCTGAATCTGATTTCGAAATAAAGAGTGAAACAATTTGTCTGTCAATAATAAAGGGAAGTGAAGTAGAGGTGATCGTCAAAAATCTGTATGTGTCGGTGGATCCGTACCAGCTCAACCGCATGAAGACACAGAGCTCCTCTCAGGCTGCAATCAGTTTCGCCACCGCAATCACTCCTGGCCATGTTTGTCCACTCCTCAATATCTCTTTAATTCTTCTTCCACATATACACGTTCGCCGATTAATACTTATTTCTCTTGTGCCTGTGTCGATTAGCCTAATATTAATATCTGAACTCAAAGATCTCATATTCAAATTCATCATCACGCAGTCTTTAAAATTTTATTCATCTCTCTCTCTCCGCAGGCCATCGATACTTATGGTGTGGGTCGAGTAGTAGTGTCGGAGCGGCCGGATTTGGAGAAGGAGAGATTGTGGTAGGGCTGCTTACATGGGAGAGTACACACGCAGAAAAGGGCAGACTCTTGAATAAATTGGATCCCATGTCTGTGGGGCTGGACTTGCCTCACCATGTTGGCGCTCTCGGTAACTTTTCTAACCACTAGAACACATTAATATGTTTACTAACAAATAGTTTTATTTATATTTAATCGTCACAAATTGAATTTATATAAATATATGTATTTAATCGTCACAAATTGAATTTATAGATATAGTGTTAAGTTGTGCATATATTGTTTGCAGGATTTAGTGGACTGACCGCGTATGGAGGGTTTTATGATGTTTGCAAGCCGAAAAAGGGTGAAAGCATTTTTGTATCAGCCGCGTCGGGTTCTGTGGGAAGTCTAGTTGGGCAGTATGCTAAGCTATTTGGTTGCCGTGTCGTTGGCTGTGCCGGTACCCAAAATAAGGTCGATTTACTTTCCAACATATCTCCTAAAAATTATTTGATCTCTCCAAATAATTCACAGCTTATAAATTATGATACGAGAAAAAAAACTTTATTCAGGGTATGTCCGATCAAAGATTTTACATACCCAATAGTGAAATCCTGCAAATAAAACAAAAACGGCTCCCATAGAAAGTACATAATGAAAATGTGCAACCACATAATAAGTATCATGTAGAGCAATGTCTAGCCCAAAATTTGCCAGAACTATAAAAGTTAAAAGTCTTTGTGTATGATTGTTTTTGAGGGGGTCCAGATATATAATGGATGATTGTTTTTGGCGAGGTTATTGGATTGATGTGGATTATGTAGTAAAACTAGGAATATGCATAGAACTTTTCAAATAAACCAAATATATAAATTTTAACTAATTATGCTATAGTGTAATGTACCAAATTATAGTAAACTTCATTTTTGTTTCATTTATATAGTATAGTTTGTCTCATACACGCTGAAAAATAGCTGAAAGATTGAATTTGTGTAATGAATCAATACAAAATAATTACTGCAAATTCAATTTAGTTACAATGTTTTTGAATCCAGCCCCGAGCTTGATAACATTTTGAATTTATGGGAAACCTGTAATCGATACTTTAAGTGCGCACTGGATAAAATCCCATGTTTATGTATAATAGCCTACAAGATACATATGACGGGTAAACCACATTTACAAAATCAGGTTTGACAACCTGTGAACTTTTGACTACAAGAACCCACTTTATTATTGGGCCGAGCCAAAGGAATAATTACATTTTTTGTTACGAATGATACAGAAAACCGTGCAATTAGATCAACATCCAACGGTATTAAAATCAGTTTGCTACAACTTGGGTATATTTCACATACAGCTTAACAAAATGGTACTTTAAATTTTCACCTATTTTGTCATATTAAATGTATATTATTATATTAAATAATCTTATAATTAAACGGCTTAGATTAATACAATAAAATACTTGATGAATTCAAATCCTCCATGCTTGTACAACACCTCTATATATAAATATTTTAGTGAACTTCTTAGTTAGTACATTATAATAGTTCTTATCTCATCAGATGGTGTTTACTTTGCATGATTAGATTAGATAAATAAAATTAATCTAACCTAATCAATTATTTACTTTTAAGGATTACTATTTGGGGATATTCCAAAGCCCGAGATTATTTTAATCCATTGAATTGTCCTCCATTAATTTTAATCCAACCAATATGGGTAGAATTGAAACAATTCTTCAAATAAAGGGAGAATTATTTATCCCAATTTTAATCATTCACTAATCCTTTGAAGTAAACAAAAGATTGATAGATAAAAATTATCTTATCATACATTAATTAATCCATCAAATAGTCAATCCTTCAAAATAATAATCATAAAAAGTAAACACTCCCTAAATATATAATTTTGAGGATAGTACAACAACTAAAACACCAATATATGCGTATTATATATCTGTAAAGAGATGTTTGATCGAGTTGATTAGTTATCATCAAATTAAGAAGAGTGAAGTATCAATGGAGGAGGTAAACAACAAGTTCGTAGCAGTAAAGGGTCACATAAATGGGGCTCCAGCTGAATCTGATTTCGAAATAAAGAGTGAAACAATTTGTCTGTCAATAATAAAGGGAAGTGAAGTAGAGGTAATCGTCAAAAATCTGTATGTATCGGTGGATCCGTACCAGCTCAACCGCATGAAGACACAGAGCTCCTCTCAGGCTGCAATCAGTTTCGCCACCGCAATCACTCCTGGCCATGTTTGTCCACTCCTCAATATCCCTTTAATTCTTCTTCCACATATACACGTTCGCCGATTAATACTTATTTCTCTTGTGCCTGTGTCGATTAGCCTAATATTAATATCTGAACTCAAAGATCTCATATTCAAATTCATCATCACGCAGTCTTTAAAATTTTATTCATCTCTCTCTCTCTCCGGCAGGCCATCGATACTTATGGTGTGGGTCGAGTAGTAGTGTCGGAGCGGCCGGATTTGGAGAAGGGAGAGATTGTGGTAGGGCTGCTTACATGGGGAGAGTACACACTCGCAGAAAAGGGCAGACTCTTGAATAAATTGGATCCCATGTCTGTGGGGCTGGACTTGCCTCACCATGTTGGCGCTCTCGGTAACTTTTCTAACCACTAGAACACATTAATATGTTTACTAACAAATAGTTTTATTTATATTTAATCGTCACAAATTGAATTTATATAAATATATGTATTTAATCGTCACAAATTGAATTTATAGATATAGTGTTAAGTTGTGCATATATTGTTTGCAGGATTTAGTGGACTGACCGCGTATGGAGGGTTTTATGATGTTTGCAAGCCGAAAAGGGTGAAAGCATTTTGTATCAGCCGCGTCGGGTTCTGTGGGAAGTCTAGTTGGGCAGTATGCTAAGCTATTTGGTTGCCGTGTCGTTGGCTGTGCCGGTACCCAAAATAAGGTCGATTTACTTTCCAACATATCTCCTAAAATTATTTGATCTCTCCAAATAATTCACAGCTTATAAATTATGATACGAAAAAAACTTTATTCAGGGTATGTCCGATCAAAGATTTTACATACCCAATAGTGAAATCCTGCAAATAAAACAAAAACGGCTCCCATAGAAAGTACATAATGAAAATGTGCAACCACATAATAAGTATCATGTAGAGCAATGTCTAGCCCAAAATTTGCCAGAACTATAAAAGTTAAAAGTCTTTGTGTATGATTGTTTTTGAGGGGGTCCAGATATATAATGGATGATTGTTTTTGGCGAGGTTATTGGATTGATGTGGATTATGTAGTAAAACTAGGAATATGCATAGAACTTTTCAAATAAACCAAATATATAAATTTTAACTAATTATGCTAGTACCATTTCCAATAATTTCGTCTATGATTTTTATTGTTTCAGTAAAAAGAATAGTTCTGTATATTCATGATGGACAAAAAAAAGAATCTAGATCCATAGCATAGGTCGTACATTTTTTCTTTCTTTTTATTTATTTATTTATTGAGTTGCGTTAGGGAACTTTTTTGGTCTCTTTCGTTTAATTTTAGTGGAAACTGATTGCGGATGCAGGTTGAGTTGCTCAAGGAAAAGCTAGGTTTTGATGACGCTTTCAATTACAAGGAAGAGATCAATCTCAACTCCGCTCTCAAAAGGTCAATAATCTTGATAATTTATTCAATTCATACAATTATTCACACATTATACAAATAGATTTAATATCTTTTAAATAATCTATTTGTAACTTTTTAAGAAAATATATATATATATATATATCAAGTTGTCAAATGTTTGTTTATGTTACGACTATCAATAAAATTTTAATTCTTTGGAAATCTTCTATTCATAATTGGTGTTAATTAATTTAATTATTCAAAACACTGATTAAAACACATGATCGGAAATTCAAGTCACCTAAAAATATGTATGAACAAAGACAAAGGGGAGGAGACATTGGATCCCACTGAGGTTTTTAAAAATAAGTAGTAGGTATCACAAAAAAATATGCATTTAATATTTTAATATTAAAAAATCTATAGTTTCCTCATTGGTGTCAATAATTTGATTTAACAAGCTATATTTATATTAAATGGTAACTTATAACATTGAAATTTTGGTTAGATCTATTCTTTAATTTATAGTAATTGTATTAAATTATTAAAGTACATTTAATTTTTTGAATAATTTATTATTAGGCATATTTATAGTTTATTATAAAATATTTATAGCTTTCGAAAAATTTCTAACTCATACGTACCTTATTTATTCTCACTCCGTCCACCAAAATCGTTCATTGATTTTGGTGGCACGAGTTTTAATAAATTGTAATGAGTGTAAAGTAAGTGAGTGTAGAAAGATGTGCCATTGAGATAATAAATGAATATATTAATAGATTGTGAATGTAAAAAGGTGGGCCATATGTGTTTTTTTTGTAAATAAGTAAATAGGTTTAGAGTAAAAATGTAAAGTTGATGTTTCCAAAAAAGTAAAGTGAACATTTTTTGTGGACGAACCAAAATGGAATTAAATGCACGAATTTAGTGAACGGAGGGAGTATTATTTTATTTCCTTTCGCTTTTCTATGAAAAGAATATCTTAATTATATTGTGAAGGCTTCAGTTTCATCGGTCCATCTTTTTTTAGTTGTTGTGAAATAATCAAAAAAATAATTTTGATTGTATTAAAAATATTATTAGCTTCTACTAGTTGCCTTCAATAAATAGTTAGGTCCCCTCATATTTTCTGGCTCCGTCATTATGTGTGTGTATATGCTGTTCTCAAAACACACACACACACAGAATTAAATTCTCAATATCATGTGGCTCAAAACTGTGAAAACTTTGATAAAATTAAAGGCCTCCACCCAATATTGCATTATGTAGAATGCAATGTTGTAGAAAATTTAGTTCATTCATGATATCTTAATGTTATGCAGGTACTTTCCGGAGGGAATCGACATGTATTTCGACAATGTGGGTGGAGAGATGCTGGAGGCGGCGGTGGCGAACATGAACCAGTTTGGGAGGGTGGCGGTGTGCGGTGCCATCTCCGAGTATACGGGCAGCGGCAAGAAGGCGGCTCTGGAGATGCTGGATGTGGTATACAAGAGGATCACGATTCAAGGATTTCTAGCTGCCGATCACTTGAAATGCTACGCCGATTTTATGAAGACGACGGCGGAGCACCTCCGCACCGGAAAAATGCACTCTCTTTGCGACGTCTCACATGGCATCGAGAGTGTTCCGCGTGCTTTCGTAGGGCTGTTTTCAGGTGATAATATTGGCAAAAAGATTGTCAAGATCGCAGACCACTAATTAAAGGGCATTTAGTACTTTTCGAATTCACAATATAGAGGGATGATGATTTGATCATCATATGGTGATGGGATAATATATATCCATCAATCTTACGTTTACTATGAGGGAGTATTAATGGAAGTCTAGAATCTTACGTTTTCGTAGTTATCAGTTGTCTAAAGGACAATCCACTTCGAAGCACTTCACATTTGAACTTTATCGCAAAAACTTGAGAAATTTAGGTTAGGGTTTCAAACACTGCCCAATAAAAATATCGGGTAAGTTTGATGACATACCCCCCAGTCCCCGCAAAGCTCAGCCCTTAAGGATGATAACATGTGGTAAATTGTCGTTCCTAATCTGTTCAGATCAAGTAAATTATCGATCATAATCGATTGGGATTCGAAAATTTACCACATCATGAATGGATGAGGCATTTTATAAATATGTAGCATCAAACTTATCCAAATGACACTAGGACACAACCTTGCTAAAATCCAAATTGCACCAACATATATGATTAGAATTTGATGTTACTGCTATATTTATTGATTTGAGGTACTGCGTCATTCAAATTATAGATTGTTTGAAGCAGGCTTTATGTATGAAAAAAAACTTAAGAGTCCAATAGCTAGACTCCTTGAAATTGAAAACTATGTTAAAGACGTTAAAAATTATAATGGGCCTCAGCTCGTTGAAAGGAACCCGTTAGTACGACAACATAACATTCTAATGCATCGTGCCTGGTGGAATTAAGCCTTCAATCTTAATATAGAATTCTGACAAGCTCGTTGGAATCAAGCCCATAACCAAATTAAATTTTATCAGTCAACCAAAATAAAATAAAAATTATATTTACACCCGATAAACTAAAAATGAAATGAAAATAAAGGTAAAATAAACCATTCCGTCCAAAAACTATAGAAAATAAAATCATATTTTCAGTCAGTGGGGCCTGTTCGAATATATGAACATCAGCGACATAATCAATTAGAGTTTATAATTTTTTATATTTTTAATTAATAATTGATTTTAGGGTGATCAATCCATAATCAGGGTTTAATTTTTATTTTATTTTTACTGATAAATATTAGTTAGGACTCAATATAATAATAATAATAATAATTATTATTATTATTATTGTTATTATTATTATTATTAAATTTCATTAAATAATAAAATTAATGGTGAGACATGATGACACCAAAATTATGGCACGGAGGATCCCATCCGAATTCTGACACGACAAACATTTGTACATTCCGTAGGCCGGTAGGGGTGAGCATTCAGATTTCGGTTCGTATTTTTGCCTAATCCGAACCGATCCGAAAATCCGAATTTTGAGAGGAAAATAATCCGATCCGAATCGAATATCCGAAATCCGGAAATCCGAAAATTTTATAAAAATATTCGAATCGAACCGAAAAATCCGAAAATTCAAAACCATTTTTTGTTAATTCTTATATATATTTATATTAGATTTAAAAATATTTAAATAAAATATTATTATTTTATATAAATTATATATAATTCGGATTTTCGGATTTTTTCGGATTAAAAAAATTTAATCCGATCCGATCCGAAAATCCGAAATTTTGAAAAATATCAATCCGATCCGATCCGAAAATCAGAAAAATCGGAACCGAATTTTAAATTTCGATTTGGTTCGGATCGGATATTTGGATTTCGGGTATTTTGCTCACCCCTACATTCACGAAGAAGATATTAATTAATATAATTCGGAAATTAATAATAAAATTCGACTGTTATCGAGCTCAGTATTTAATCAAGCAACCAAAGTTCGCATTTCAACACACAAATGATTTTACAGAGTACAAGTGACAGGGATGGATGCAGGAATTTTGTCAAAAACCAGACTAAAGTTACGGCTGTTGGAAAGCAAGAGATACACGTAGAGATGGTTAACTTAACTAGCACTTGTCTTCACCATTGGCATCAAACCTCATAGCCTCTATCTGTACCGAAGGTTTAGATTTCTCCGGCTTGTACCACATAGCACAAATGAGATAGATGACGAGGTTAATGATCCCAAGAAGGGCGAGAAGGCCGTAGAAGCAGTCGAGGCGGCCGTAGTTGATGTTGTCGGCGAGCCAGCCTTGGCCGCCGTCGCTTGTGGTGACCTTCTTGACGACGGATACCAAGAAGCTGCTAACGAAGAAACCGAGCGAGAGAGTGGTCAAGAAGAGGCCAGTGCTCATCGTCTTCATGCCTTTGGGTGACTGTGTGATGAAGAAATCTAGCTGGCCTGTGTATATGAATGCCTCGCCCGACCCCACCAGGAAAAACTGCGGAATCAGAAGGAACACGCTGATGGGCAGAGCGGTGGATGTTTGGCCGAACGACTTCGCCACTGAGAGTCTCCTCATCTCGGCCACTGCTGCCACCGCCATTCCGATCGTCGACAGCACTAGTCCGATGGCAATTCTTTGCAGGCTCGAGAAACCTAACCACCAGTAATATTCAAATGGGTCAATAGTAGTCAATGATCTTAATTTGTATTATCGAGCTCAGTTTTAAATTATTCTTTAAAATTATGGCATCAGATATCTGATTAGGCTCACCCACCCATAAAACATGTTTCTTGAATTGGAATGTAAAAAAAAATGAAGGTATGATCCAACATTTGGGTCTATTAACTCTTTTTGAACTCTTTAAATTTGCTTAATCTCATATAAATAATTATGACATCAGATATTTGGGATATCGAAGAAACGAAGTTATAATGAGTGAGCCTGCTAACCATTTCAAATTCACAAAATTAGAAGATTTAATTAAAAGTTTTTCAATTGTAACAGAGGATTGCAATCAATTTAAAGTACCTTGCTTTCCTCTCCATTTCTTCCAAAGTGGCATGATAAGGCGGTCGTAAACGGCCAATGTGATGAGAATAGCAGCCACGAAGAAGACCGTGAGAGAGCCGGCCGGAATCTGAAAACTGCCGATTGAGCGGTCCATGGTCGACGCTTGCTCCACCGAAAACGTGATCATCTGCGCATAAGTTGTCCAGAACATTATGGTGGTCGCCCATATCGGCAGCAATCTCCCCATCATCTTCACTTCCTCCACCTTCGTCACCGAGCACAGCGTCCACGGATTAGGCCCTGCTGTTGAGCAGTTCAGATCTCCTTCTGCTACTATAGCTGCCTTGTCCAAGAATCTACACCACACACATCAATTTTAGGAGACCAACTTAATTTATAAATAAAAATAACATATGCTAATTAATTGTTTACTAAGATAGATTGAAATTTTAGAATATCTCAAGGTTCTGATAATTTTTATAATTTCAACTAACTTGCTGGATGAGTTGATTCATATCTATAAAAGAGAGAGGATTGAAAAAAATCTTAGTAATTGAGATAAAAATACTCAATATATATTATCAATGATGAAATGTAAACATATATTGAATTACCGGAATTGATCAGTGTGGTGGATTCTCGAAGGTTCGGGAGCACCCTCGTAGAGCATCCCAACATCATAAGGACGGTTCATCTTGCGTTTCCTTATCGCGGCGGCGATGACTTGGAAGATTTGGACCATGGGGCTTCCCGAGCTCTTCTTGTACCTGTAACGCCTAGTCCCGGACAGGAATATGAAGATGGCGATGAGCATTGCGACGGAGCAGATCCCGTAAGCCAGGCTCCGGCCGACTTCGTCTTGAATGTAGACAAGAACAGTGACTGCCGTGAGAGTTCCGATGCTGATGAAGAAGAAGAATCTGTTGAAGAAGAAGGCCATCTGGGCTTTCTCCTTCTCATCTTTGTCGTCGAACTGGTCTGTCCCAAATCCCGAGATGCTCGACTTGAGGCCGCCGGTGCCTAATGCTATCAGATACAATGCAAGGTACAACACCGCCATTTGGAACCCGTTCGCTTGCTTGCAGTCGATGCTGTGGCGGTTGCAAGGCGGTGGCCGGAGCTGTGGAAGCTCGGTCACAATGGCCAACATGCCAGTTCCCTGCAGTCGCCATTTACACATGGTCGTTACAAAACACTTATCATATACAATACAACAAAATGTTCGAGTAGCAACCTAATTTTTACAATTTTCATACATATTACATAGATTTTGTGACACATTTCTTGATGTCACTAAATCAAGTCACTACTAGACAATTCTATTACAGTGATGCTAGCTTTTGTGAGAACTATAATGCTTACCAGAGTCTGCACGACCGCGAAAACGGCGATGGTTTTGTACCTTCCGAGGAAAGAATCGGCAAGAAATCCACCGAGTAAGCAGAGGAGGAAACATGTACCCATGAAGTCGGTGACGATGTTAGCCGAGGTGGAGCTCGGCAGATGCATCGCTCCTCCTAAGTAGGTCACCAGGTTCACTGCTATTCCCATTGTCGAAAGCCTCTCAATTATTTCGATCCCTGCAGTATTGCACAATCAATTTAGTCATCGTTTTAATTTGCTTTAATTTGTTGCAGTTTCGCATGGTGGCTTTTATTCTATGTATATAACTTCTTGAAATAAGATACTTCATGAAATTAAAATATTCATCTGATCATGAGTTCTTTGTTAAAAAATAATGAGACAAGTGCAATCCGTAAACAAGTATTCAATAAATAGATTAAAGTATAAAAAAATTCAACAAATGGAATTATTCATGAACATAGCATGGTTATCCTGTGATGGTCCCAGAGTTTTTTGAGAGAAAAGAAAAAATACTTTCAACTCCCATCTAAAGGGAATAAAAGAAATAAAATACTGTTAATTTATTCCTGAAACATTTTAAGTATGTGCATGGTATCATCTCCATTTCAAGCTAATTATATGCCTAACATACATAATATCCAAACAATTACTTAATTATGCATGTGTTTAAATCATAGAAACTATATAACAAACCTAGGATAAGTGCAGCTGGGATCCAACCACCAGTTTTGGACCTTTCAGCTGGGTAGCCCTTGTAGTCCACTGCATCTGCAACCGTCAAACTTAATTTCTCATCCTGCAAATAACAAACAAAATCAATCGTCAATGGTTATATATTATTACAACCTAGTACATATATATGATGATTGGAGCAGCTAGCTGACCGACATCGTAACAACTAATTACCATTTCTCGTTTCTAATTTTGGTGTGTTCTGCAACAGTTCCACCACGAGCTATATAACAAGAAAAAGAGGTAATAAATTTGGAGAAAGTGAAAGTGCTCTCTAGGACTTATATATTTTCCAACTCAGACTCGAATGTGTTAGGAATGTTAGCAAATTAAGGTATTTATAGAGCAAGAGCATGGGAACAAAATGGCCTTCCAAGACCAGGTTGAGGCATGTCATTGGTTGATTGGGATTAGGCCTATCCCATTTCTGGATGGAAGGTTCTAGGGATACTGTTGTAGGGTTTCCTTTTTATTTTTTTCCTGTTGCTGCAGATATTTCTAAATTGAATTCAGGATTATAATCGAAAAAGTGATGTTGACTTATTGAAGTGGAAGGTAGAGATGGCGATGTGGAACATGGGATGCTATTTTAATTCAGTGTCACATATTCCATAATAATTGGTTTGTATGCATGAAGTCTATGTTTATTTTTATTATGTGAACCACATGAGCAGAGAACGCCTCTGGGGAATTGAAAGTGGTTTTGGTACCCCACTACGGTTATTGTGTGTGTATGGGCATAAAGATAGCACATAGTGATCGAGGCATGTCCCATATATATCATGAAGATCATGCTTTGGCAGTCGCAATCAGTAAAGGTGGATTTGCTGCCGACCACCCTGAATGTTCTTCATATGCACATATCCATCAAATTTTTGATTCTTCTGTGTCACATAATTTAAGTTAATAATTTTGGTATTATATAGACTTAAGGGAATTTTTCAGACAAGGTATGTGTTAAGAGATCTAGAATGACATTCTTAGGGTCAACTCATAAGTTGTGTGAAATGCTGAACAATGATCTAGCCACAATATGTAAGAGAGTCACAAGGTTACATGATTCCATACCTATTTTGATAGGACAATGGATCGTAGAAGTTTGTGAATATTCCGAACTACTTAATAGTACCATGTTCTTACTGCTTTTTTAATTACGGCTAGCTCTTCAATTTGTCACACACTCTACATATCACGAATATCATTTTAAGTGTTTGACAAAATTCAAGTCAGGTTCGCTCCTGCCTGAAGTTGTTTTAAAACTATCTGCACAAGCCTAAACAAGTTCTCTTAAGGAAAATAAAGTTTTCAAAAGCGAGTATAATATACGGCTTACATGCTTTCGCACCTGATTTATTGGGATAGTGATTCAATTGATAAGCTAACAAGTTGTCAGTACAGCTGTCAATATGCGTGTTATCTCAAGCGAGACACTCACTCTGTCAGGAGAAGTCAATCTAAACTTGAAGGATTCAGCTTACTTATAAAGATAACATGACTTCTCATTGAACAAGCCAATTTGTTTACACTCGAATGCATTTCTCCCTACATCTAATTATACTTGCTCCGGGACCAACAATTTTCATGCAGGTGTATCCCCCTTTCCCATAAACCTATTTAATTTGACTCGTTCTGGCCATCACAGTCATTTGTTTCATAGGGAAGTTAGGCATAACCCCCCTGCGGAAACTATTAAGACTTGATTGTCAGTGCCAAATAGACGAGTGTAATCCCCAAGTCTTGATGGCGCTGGCAAGAGACATGGGTAACGGTCCGACAAGACTTGATGGAGCTGCCTACAACGACGTGACAATATAAGCCCATGATGGCTGGACTGATTGTTAGCAGTTTTAGCTGACTCTATAAATATGACAATCTGCTGCACCTGCATGTTCACCTGGAAAAATTAAAAACAATTTTTGTTCATAATAGAGTTCATAGTCAAAGCTCTATCCTTACCTCGTTTTAACTTGTCGAAACCTACCAGTTTGTATACTAGAGCTCATGGTCGAAGTCGTTTCATCTTCAAAACAATACATTAAGCTGTGAATATTAGTCAGAACATAATTTGTCTTGCAGATAGAGGTAGTTCTCGACTCGACTTTCAAGATTTGCACGAGTTTTTCTTTTAAGTTATTTCAATTTAGTTTGTTTTGTGATCTCATCTCTTAATTGTTATTTGCATACGAGGGAGGGAATGTAAAGAAATACAAAAGGATTAAGGAGAAACCCAATCACAAAATAGAGAGAAAAGAGAAAGGTAGAAGAGAGCGTGGTGGTGGGAGACTGATGGTGAGGCAGCGTTGGCTCACAACGAACGTGATTCATCATTTCATCGGTGACATTTGTAACGTAGGATATAGATTGAATTTTTTCAAAATTCGCGTTTTCTATATAAATGAAAACGTAAGTTGAGAATATTTTCTAAGAAACGCTGAAAGTTGGGGACGTAAACTATGATTAATCCCTCATGTTATGCATTCATTTTTAATAAAAACCAAAATTATCTTATATATGTATTTTTTAAGTTTATGTTATTGATTAAATTATCTTATTGTATAAGTGAGGCGATATAGCACGTAGCCATACAATCTATCGAACAATTTTACGTGACAAGATCCCAATATAACTATTGCATCGCCGACTATTAAACAATAAAACTATTTAGAGGTGTTTGGCTAAGCTCGATTACCGTCCCCGAGGCGGGCGAGCATGACCGTCAGCGCCCATCATTTAAATAAAATTTTATATATCCTCTTATATTAATATAAATATTTCTTCAAAAATAAAATATCCAATGTCCCAAAATTTTGTTATAAACTTTTGGGCCCACATTTATATAAAAAATAATTCTTGTATAAATAATATATAGTGCATCTTTTTAGATATATTCAATTGATCTTCATGTGAAAAAATGATTTATTTTGTTGTTTTGTCAGGGCCCATTATTTGTCGGATCACCAGCTAAGCTTATAAGCTCTTCAAAACAATATAAGCTCTTCAAAACAATTTATATAATTTAGGAACTTATTAGCTCATCTGGTGTTTGACAAAATAAGCTCCTAAAGTTTTATAAACTATTAAAATAAGCTCCCACAACTTATAAGCTCCCTTAAAAATAAGTAACTCAACCCCAACTTATTTTCATAAGTTTGCAAAGAATGATGAATTTACCAAAATAACCTTCCTATGATTCGTTATAATCTACATATATCTTATCGACTTCACCTCTCATCAATTTTCTCGCTTTAACTATGATTTCTCTCTAACTCACGATTCTTTCTCTAAATTAAAATCTAAATTATCCAAACACTTTGACAACTTAAAGCTCTTAAAACATTATGTCTTATAAATTTCTTGAAACATCTTATAAGTTCTTGGAACTTATAAGCTATTTAAAATAAGCTTAGCCAAACACCCTCTAGTCTATTTTTATACATACCTTATAATGAGTCGCTTTTCAATTATGAGTGGCTTTCATATATTTACTCTTTATTTGAGGATGATAATAAATTAGATGAAATAGAGAGTGCACCTCCGCCATTAATTTTGTGTGAATCAACTCTCTCTCTCACTCACCATTCATTTTGTTGATTTGACATTTTCTGTAATTATCATCACTAACATCTTCTAAGAAAAAATGATAACGATCTTCTTAATTTTGACTGCTTCCTGCAAAAGTATTCCCAAGAAGTTGTAGTTTTTGGTCCCACACCCACTAATAGGTTCCTTCACATGTTATATTTACATATATTTTGTGTGTGTGTTTGTCTAATAAAATTTAAAATAGCTATGTGTACAACTACTAGAATAACAAATCAAACGATTAATCGATATGAAACACACCAATAATTAATTAATACAAACCCATTAAAAAAGATGTACACCATGAATATGAAAAGTTAAAATCTATTAAAGCAAAAAAAAAACATTTTGAGTAGCCGAAATCATTGAACTTACTTTTTCTTAGATTGCAATATTAACTAGCTAATTTTATGAATTGATTATTTATATAACCTCATTAACATTAAAGAACTTACTGATGATAGTGTTATGATAAAAATTTAAAAACGAGAAAAAAAATTAGAGACAATATCAAACTTTAATCCGAGCAACCTTTTAAATAACGTTACTTCTCTCATCAAATTACATTTTCAACAATTGATTTTTTCTTCTTCTCAAATACAACACGATTGATAACTTGGCTAACGTAATTTTTTTTTCCGATTAGGGGATAAAAGAATTAAAATTTATATCTAAATTTCTTAATTTACAGAGAGGAAGAATATCAATGGAGTACAAAGTCTCTGCTAGTTAATGTGCTTGGCTTGCTAGACGAATAACCCACGTTTGCAATTACTTTTCAGCAAGATTTAACCTTTATTGATGTGGGGCCTGAAAATCAATTCTCTTCCGAAAGCTGGCGGTTTGTAGTGATTTTTTTATCTTTATTCAAATTTATTATTCTCAATCCGTCCACCAAATTCATTCATTGATTTTAGTGACATAAATTTTAATAAACTATATTCTTTTTGTCCAATTAAAATATCTCACTTTCCTTTTGGATTATCCCATTTAAAATATCTTATTCCATTTTAGGAAATAATTATCTCTTCAAAAAGTGTGGACCCTATCCACTTTTAACACTTTAACTACTTTATACATTTCTCCTAAATATCCGTGCCCAAAAGAAATATGACACTTTAATCGGGACGGATGGAATAATAATTGTCTAGTAAGTGGATATAAAAATATGGGTCATGAGTATAATAAATGAATATATTAATGGATAATAGCCAGTAGGTGTAAAAAGGTGGGCTGATTTTTTTTGTAAATAAGTGGATAAATTTAGGATAAAAATATGAAGTTGATATTTTCAAAAAAAGAAAGTGAACATTTTTTGTGGGTGGACCTAAATGAAATTAAATGAACGTATTTGATGGATGGATAAAGTAATTATTAACTAATTAAGTTAAACCTATGAAACACTCTTATAAAAGCTTAGACAATAAATTTAAAAGGTTCATGATAGTTGACCCTGCATCATCACATTAGCGGATGCAGGTTTCATATGATACAAAAAAAAATATATATGCTCTTTGAGCTACAATCAACGAGTCTTTAAAATTTGTTGTAAAATTAAAACGTAACAAGAAATTAAAAGATCGGTGGTCGTAATTACACAAATAATTGTTTTAATGAGCAATTGGCAAATAGTTTTTCAAAAACTTTGAAAATTAAAATATCAGACCATATCTGCAACATTTATTAACAAGTTTAAATGTCGAAATAACACAATATTTAATCAGTATGTGAAAATAAAAAAAAAAATTATATTATTTTTGGCAGTTAACAAATCATGTAAAACAAAACTATTGTTTGAGCTAGACGATCATTTTAATTTTAGATGAAACTTTTTTGAAAGAATTAAAACACTACACAATAATTATTTATAGACAATGTTTTAGTTGGTTCAAAAAATGTTGTCCATTACAGTATAGTAGCTTCTAGAAGGCAATGCACTTGCATAAATTAGTTTACCCTTAATGAACCTAATGTTTTTATATTATACACACAGATTTTACAAGACAAACGATCCTCAAACGGAATTTCAATTTACTTGTATATTTGATAATTATTTATTTTAAACATATAGTCTCATTAATCGAGGTATTTTGTCATACCCACCATAAACTTTGAGGTTCATTTACAAGTTAGATAAGTTGAGAGAGGTGATTGACGTCCACCCAAATGAAAATCTTGATAACTTGAGGATCTAGAAAATCAGATGAATAGACACACAAAATAATACTTCATCCATCCCATCCAAGACGGTCCATTTCTTTTTGATACGGTTATTTGGAAGAAGGGTATAAAGTGATTAAAATAATAAAAAATAGATAGATCCCATAACTTTTGAAGAGATAATTATTTCCTAAAAAGAAAATATATCATCTTGGATGATATACATTCAAAAGTAGGTCATCTTGAAGGGGATGGGTGAAGTAATACTCAAGCTAGGAATGTATTAGATATAGATATGGATAAATTTCACTTTTTATCATTAATGTTTCTAACACGATGCCAATTACACATAATTACTTTTCTCAAAACTAACCTCCTGCGAGATTTCCGAGAAGCAAATACTGACTAGGCATGCATTAATCATACCTGGAATTACACAAAAAATAAAAATAAAAATAAAAATAATAGCTAGTCCAAATAAAAAAAGAAGTCAACATTTTCTGTGTTAGCAAATTATGTCCCTAATTTATACGTTTTTACAGATGACCCTCCACCACGAGGACTCCATCCAACAGTTAACCATCGCAATCCAAACCAATCACCGTATACACTAATTTCAACCACCACTCGAGAGTAAGTGAAGAGTTCTTGCCAAATTCGTAATAGATAGTCGATTTCGACTCCAAACAGAATTCGATTATGGTGAAACAATAAAGAATGTTGGTATACGAAAATGGAATGAAAATGTAATCATGATTCTCACGTCTATTCCTAATACTAGCCCTTATAATTTTTAAGGAAAATATCATTTTATCATCCTGTATCGACACTTAAATGTTTGTATCCTAAGGTAAGAAAAATTGCAAATTCGTCCTAACATATGTACCTTTTTCTCATGTTGCTAAAATGTAAACTAAAGGTAGAGATTCTAAGATGTAGACAGAAGAAGAAAGAAGAAGAATACACGCAGCTCGATGACTAAGATGAAGGAAAACTGAAATTGTATTTACTTGCTTTCATTCTCTTTTATAGAGATGCTTTACAAAGGATAATTTCTTACTAACTACTTAACAAAGATTGTAACAATATCTGAACCATATCTAACAAACTAACCGTATCTGAAACAATATCTAACTAACTAACTAACTACTGCTAACTAATATAGCTAACAACTTTACATTTCAAACGTTTACATGTGCATGGGCTGCATGCATAGCATTTAATACAACCCCTACTGAAATCGAACTAGCATTTTTCAATCGGAAGCTTTCGTAAAAGATGATCCAGGCGGACAATGTTGACTGGCTTGGTAAGAATATCTGCGACTTGATCAATGGTTGAAACATACCGGACACCCAATTCATTTTTGAGCACCTTATCGCGAACAAAATGGGTGCCAATCTCAATGTGTTTAGTTCTTGCATGGTGAACAGGGTTCAAAGCAATAGCCGCAACGCTCTTGTTATAGCACCATATGACAGAGAGAAATCGTTAACCCAATCTCATGAAGAAGAGACTGTATCCATACTACTTCTACCGCAACATCGGTAAGGGCACGATATTCAGATTCAGTTGAGCTGCGCGATACCACACTTTGTTTCTTTGAACTCCAAGATATTAGGTTTGAACCGAGGTATACACAGAATCCACCTGTTTATTTTCGATCATCGAGAGAGTCCGCCCAATCAGCATCGGAGAAGGCTTCAATGTGTAAATAAGGAGAGGGATGGAAGGCAAGACTGTGATGGATAGTTCCTTTGAGATATCGAAGAAGCCGTCGACATGCCTTCCACTGAAGCTCAGTGGGATTATGTAAAAACTGACTCAATTTATTCACCATGAAAGATATATCGGGACGAGAGAGAATGAGATATTGTAGGGCTCCAATGGTGCTTCTAAACAATGTGGGATTATGAAAAAGAGGACTGTCATTCGAGTGTAGTTTAGTACCAAGATCATAAGGAGAATTTTGAGATTTGCAATCGAAAATATCGTGTTTAGCAAGCAATTCACGCACGTATTTTGACTGATTTAGGAAATAAGAATTTGTTTTGGTTTTGACAACTTGAATTCCTAGAAAGAAGCTTACGGATCCTAAGGTTTTGAGTGCAAACACAGTAGCAAGGCTTTGAATGAGTTTAGACATGAGATCAGTGTCTTCTCCCGTGATGAGGATATATCTACATAGACTAGGACAAGAAGAAGCTTACCATTTTTCCTCATGTAGAAAAAAGAATGATCAGAGGAGGAAAAATTGAAACCATATGTTAGAAGATATGTTTTGAGTTTGTCATACCATGCTCGAGGGGCTTGTTTCAGGCCATACAGAGATTTCCGAAGTTTGCAAACATGGTCTGGAAATTCTGGGTTCACGAATCCTTCGAGTTGTTCCATGAACACGGGCTTTTCGAGTTCTCCATTTAGGAACGCATTGTTAATGTCAATGTGTTGAATGTCCCACTGATAGGTCGCAACAAGTGAAAACATCAGGCGAACGGAAACAGGTTTTACAACCGGACTGAGTGTTTCCATGAGGTCATCACCTACGCATTGTTGAAAACCTTTTGCGACGAGCCGGGCTTTTAGACGATCAAGAGTTCCATCTGCATTGGTTTTCACCCTAAACACCCACTTGCACTGTATGATATTCATGTTATCTGAATAAGGAACAAGCTCCCACGTAGATTTTGAGATAATGGCCTGAAATTCAGCTTCCATGGCTTTCTGCCATTCAGGTTGAGTTAGTGCTTCAGAAGCTGATGCGGGTTCAACAACCGTAAACATAGTAAAACCAGATTTTTCAAGTTGTGTTAAGAAAACCTTTGGTTTAAAAATGCCATTTTTGGCTCTGGTACTCATTGTATGATTTTGTGGAATACTCAGAGCATGAGAGATGGAAGGCTGAGATTGAGAAGTAGAAGATGATGGCAGACTTGAGGAGGAAGGAATGCGAGGTTCAATGGGAGGATGAGAAGCTATTATGGAGTGAGTGTTAGAGTGTGTGGTCAAATTTGAAGAGGATTGAGATCTTGAGTGAGGTGTAGCGGGTGATGTGAACTGGACATGGAGAGGTGTTAGTTGAGATGGAGGTGTACATTGATTTGTATTTAACATAGAAATAGGAATGAGTGAAGTAGGAGATTCACATGATCGTGGATATGAGAGTGAGGCATTCGAGCTAGATTGTTGAAACAGACTTTGATATGGAAATTTTGTTTCATTGAATCATATAGTTCTAGCTATATATATTCGTCCAGTTGGTGTAGGCAACGATATCCTTTGTGAGAGGTGCTATACCCTAGAAATAAACACTTATCCGACCTAAATTGAAGTTTTGAATTATTGTAAGGTCGAAGAAAAGGGAAGCAACTGCAGCCAAAATTTCTAAGCATTGAGTAATCTGGTAGACACTTGAAGAGATATTGGAAGGGAGATGAGTTTTGCAAAGTAGGAGTTGGTAACCGGTTTATGAGATAAGTGGTTGTGGAGAAGTCATCCCACCAAAACTTTTACGGTAAGCTGGTTGAAGCAAGGAGTGTGAGACCTATTTCATTAATATGTTGATGTTTTGTTCCGCTCGACCATTTTGTTGATGGGTGTGTCGACATAGGTGCCTAAATATAATCCCTAGTTTATCAAGAAATGGTTTCAGGCTACGATACTCTCCCCTCAATCATCGATGAAGACTTTGAACTTTGAACTGAACTGTCTCTCGACATAGGATATGAAATTTACAACTATATTATGAGCTTAAGCTTTTGTTCGCAAAGGAAAAATCCAAGCAAAGCGAGTAAAGTCATCAACAAAATGAATGTAGTACTTGAATCCATCAATAGAATGAGTGGAACTCGGTCCCCAAAGGTCAGTATGAACTAATTGAAAAGGTGAAGTGGTTCTGCTCGGTACATTTGAAAAACTAAAACAATGCATTTTACCTTTTGCACAGGCTTCACGGAACTGAGTTTGTGGACATTTGAAGCTGAGATGATTGGATTGTAAGGCTGCTTTTAGAACTTGTTGACACGGGTGACCTAGTCTGCTATGCCATAGATTGAAACTTGACTGATGACTTGACTGGGCAGCTGCAGTAGAGACTTTGTAGCAGCTTGGATTTGGAGGATTATTTTGGTTTGGCAGATTTAGATGGTAAAGTCCATCCTTAAGCTTGCCCTCCAGAAGAACCTTGTGGGTGACCTTGTCCTTGACACAACAAAATGTAGAGTGAAATTCTAGGAAAACATTATTATCATTCGTGAATTTTGAGATGCTTACGAGACTCTTTGTGATACGGGGTACGAACAAGATGTTGCTTAAAACTAGAGGAGTGGAAGATGAGTTAGGTAACTTGGATGAGCCAATTCTAGTAATAGAAAGTTTAGAGCCATTACCTACTGTAAGAGTCTCTTGGCCATTATAGGGAGAATGATTTTGAAGGTGATCCATGTTTGCGGTAACATGTGCCGAAGCACCAAAATCTAAGAACCAGTCAGATTCACCTTGAGCATGTTGAGTCGAGGAGATGTTGTAAATTGACACAGGTGGTTTGCTGTATGGTGCTGTGGTGGATGAGTTTGAGAGTTGAACACAGAAAACTGATTTTGTGGTGAGGATGAGTGTGCAGTGTTTATGTGTGTGCTTGTGGAGGTGAACTTGAATCCATACCAGTAAAACTTACGTCAAACCTTTTAAAACACTTTTTCGCAACATGATTAGACTTACCACAAATTTGACAAATCATTTTACTATGATTACCGTGTTGATACCTGCCACCACTTTTTCCCGAACGCTTGACCCTCGGTAGTTAGACCTTCATCTGTGATGGAAATGTTGATTATATGCAGCGTGTGCTTAAGGTTTGGGCTACTGAGTGAAGGTAGTAGAGAGCAAGGATGTCTGATTTTGCAGTCGAATCTCATGAGTTTGTAGAGCATACTGCATTTCATCCAATGAAAGTTCTTCATTCTTCGATTGTCGGTAGGCACATATGCTCTCAAACTCCTGACCGAGTCCTCAAAGAACATAGTGAGCAAGATCATAATTAGAGATTTGTTGTCCAATACTGAAGAGTTGATCAGATATTCCTCGAAATTTCATTATGTAATCATCAATTGAGAGATCTCCCTTTTCTAATAGACTGAAGTTGAAACCTCAGTTGCGTCGAGCGAGCGTTGGATTATGACTGGAACAACATTTCAAACGTGTTCCACAGCTGCGCAGATGTAGTACATCTTTCAACGTATCCTATCATTGATGGAGCAACTGCTGCAAGGATCCAACTGAAAATAAATTGATCCCTACGTAGCCAAATCAAATAATATGGATTTGGAGTGATTTCATTTATGTATTGCTGAGGAGCTGCATTTTGTATAAGAACATCATCGAAAACATACACACGAGTAGTAGCAAACAGTTGAGTTTTCAAAATATGTAATTTGATCGATCCAACTTTGTCGAGATTGGATGAATAGAGGGAAGATTTGGTTGATGAGTGGATGTGGTGGCCATTTTGTGAAGAATGAATGAATGACAGAGAGGTGTTGTTGAGATGATTTGCAGAGAATGAAAGAAAAAAAATCAGATGCGGAAGAAGAAGAGCACTAGCTCTGATACCATGCTAAAATATAAACTAAAGGCAGAGATTCTAAGATGTAGACATAAGAAGAAAGAAGAAGAATACATGCAGCTCGATGACGAAGATGAAGGAAAACTGAAACTGTATTTACTTGATTTCATTCTCTTTTATAGAGATGCTTTACAGAGGATAATTACTTACTAACTACTTAACAAAGATTGTAACAATATCTGAACCATATCTAACAAACTAACCGTATCTGAAATAATATCTAACTAACTAACTAACTAACTAACTACTGCTAACTAATATAGATAACAACTTTACATTTCAAACGTTTACATGTGCATGGGCTGCATGCATAGCATTTAATACATGTTAATATCCCGATGACCGTAATCCGGCCAAATATACCTAGTTGACACGCTATAATCCTATGCGGATTATATAAATGTTTTTTTAATCCACAAATGTAAATATAGTTATATTTATTTTTATTCTACACAAAATCATAGGCAAAAATCATATGTACGTGGAGATTCTTCTTCATCTTCACACATGCCACCTTAGGCGAAGGTTGTCGCTAACGGCCACCGCCCACCACGCGTCCCTTTTCTCCCCCCTCTCAACCATCTCTTTGTCGATCTTTCTCCACCCTTTTGAAAAAAACGCCAGAATTTCTCGTTTCCAATATCGAATCTATTGCAACATTTCTCCAAATTTGGTAAAAGCCATATACCATACCGACGAAGACTTCGTCGCTTGGTCTGCAGAGTCGTCACTCCGCGACTAGTGATGTAACCCTCTTCATCGCCTCTCCTTCATCTATTTCTGACGAACAACGACAACCTTCAAATTGCAATCGTTGTTGCTCCATATTCCGATCGATAGCGGAGTTTCAACCCTCTCTTTCGTCTCTCTGACGGGCATGAACACTCAACATGCTAAATCAATCAAAGTTGCTCTGGTGTTGCTGCTCACTTCATGACATCATTTGCTAGAAGTGGTAGGCGGCGGAAAGAGGGAGGAAGAGGAAGGGGACTTATGGTTCATTTTTTTTGAAAGAATGTTGTTGTTTTGCTTCAGTGGCACTTTGATTGTTGATTTAATCTGAATGGCGTCACTTTGTTGGATTTTGATGTGCCAATTAGACATATTTAGCTTAATTTTGATCATCGAGACATTAACATGAAAAAAGATGCATACATTGGGACGAATTTATAATTATTCATACGTTAGTACACAAACATATACGTGTTGATACTTAGGCCGATAGATGATATATTCTCTAACTTTTGTATTAGAAATCATCTTTCCCAATGGAACGCTCATTCTTATAAGCATGAGATTAGTCATTCCTCCCTAGTATGAACCATAGAGCTTATTCGAATCATTTAGAAATGAATTTATTAGTTGCAGTGCGTGTAGTGGTTGTACCACTAGCCTATCAACCTAGAGATTTGAGTTTAAAACATTTTAACCTAGTTTGGCCTAACGGCTTGTTCGAGCCTGGGTTAGGCTCGACATAAACCAGCCTAACCCAATTTAAACATTGGCCCGATGTGCTTGGCTCGATTCGTTACTTTTTCATCTCTAGTGCATACTTTAAAATTATGGCCTTAGGCTTGTTTGTAGGCATGTATATTTTTTGTTGAATCGTTTTCCTTTTCCCGATTCTCATAATGGGAGCTACTTGCAATTTAATTTGATAAGTCTTAGAGGGTGTTTGACTTAGCTTATTTTAGATAGTTTATAAGCTTCAACAATTTATTAGATGTTTGGAGAGCTTATAAACACAATGTGTCATGAGTTTATAAGTAGTCAAAATGTTTGGATAAATGAACTTCTAAGTTATAGAGAGTACCGTGAGTTAGAGAGAGAGACAATTGTGAGTTAGAAAGAGAAAATTGAGGAGAAATCAAATTGGATGGATATATATTGAAAATGACAAATTATAGTAGAGTTATTTTTGTAAATTAATTGTTATTTATAAGATCATGATGAAATAAGATGGGGTTGATGAACTTGTTTGTTGGGAGCTTATAAGTTGTTGGAATTTATATGATCATGAAGCGTTTGATAAAATAATCTCCTAAACATTTATAAGCTCAACCAAACACCTCTCAGTGAATTTATCTTTAACATATGGTTGCTCATTTTGGTGGATCAAGATTTTTATCTTTAAGCTTCCTAATTATTGATACATATTTTTTTAAGATTTGAGCTACTTGCAATTTAATTTGGTAGGTCGCGATTCTCAGTGAGTTTATCTTAACAAATGGTTGCTCATTTTGGTGGATCAAGATTTTATCTTTAGGCTTCCAAATTATTTTTGATAGACAATTTTTTAAGACTTCAGCTACTTGCAATTTAATTTGGTAGGATGCGATCTCAGTGAGTTTATTTATCTTAACAAATGGTTGCTCATTTTGGTGGATCACAGTTATATCTTTAGGCTTCCAAATTATTTTTGATAGACAATATTTTTTAAGACTTCAGCTACTTGCAATTTAATTTGGTAGGTCGCGATCTCAGTGAGCTTATCTTAACAAATGGTTGCTCATTTTGGTGGATCAAGATTTTATCTTTAGGCTTCCAAATTACTTTTGATAGACAAGTTTTTTAAGACTTCAGCTACTTGCAATTTAATTTGGAAGGTCGCGATCCCATTGAGTTTATCTTAGCAAATGGTTGCTCATTTTGGTGGATCATGACGATTTTATCTTTAGGCTTCCTAGTTATTGATAGACAATTTTTTTTAAGACTTGAGCTACTTGCAGATTAATTTGATCGGTCTAGCGAGTTTATCTTAACGGATGGTGCTGATGGGTATATAAACCTAGACTTATCTGATAACAAAAAAGGTTTTTCATCGCTTAAATATTTGCAAAGAGATAAATTTCAAGATTCTGACGTTAATTTATATATATATATATATAGAGAGAGAGAGAGAGAGAGTTAGGTTATAGAACCATTTTTATCCAAAAAACTAAGAACCAAATGAATTTGCTATGAATCGTTGAGAAAGTTACTGAATTCCAAAATTAAAAATTTCACCCGGGTTCGAATACCATGAGACGCGAAAATTCTATTTTTGGATTCATAACTTTTCATGGATTCATCAATTTTCACGATAATTCATCATTTTTTTTCACATTCTTACGATATATTATATATATATATATATATATATATATATATATATATATATATATATATATATATGGACCCAGGGGGCAGCCTTGGGGGCCCCCGGACTTTAAAAATTTCGGGGTATAATAGTAATTTTACATTTAATAATTAAAATAAAGAAAATAATATTTAAATATATACTTACTTCTAATAGAAACAGAAACAAAAACATAGAAGCGCCATCTCTCCGTAAGCTTGCTGCATTTTAGAAACGAAATAGAAAAACATAGTTCGCCATCTCTCCCGTAGCTTGCTGCGTTTCTCTCACGCTTCACCAATCGACACCGTATCTCTCTCGCGTCAATTCTTCGTAAATGCTTTCTCCGTCATCTCAAAGAGTGGAGTCAAGTCCTTAATTCAACTCCCAAATTCAATTTTGAAGTAAGCCCTAATTTTCAATTGTAAAATGCTTTTCTCATACTCTCATTTTAGTTTCTCAACTTTCTAATAAGAAGGAATAATAGAACCAACTATTTGTATAATTCGGATAAGACCAACCTGAATTCATTTTTGGAAACTTAACCTCTTTAATGGAACCCATTGATTTGAATTTTGATGGTAGAGAATGAGTTCTACCCATACAATACAACAGACGCATGCCATTTTTTCATATCATGAATATGTTGTCTCTGCATTATCCATGCTTTGCTAATATCCATAATCAAAAGTTTAATTGCCATTATATTTATAAAACAGATAAATATGGAACCTGTTTCATAATTTTGTTAGTTAATAAAAGTGAAGCATCATTGAAATTCTTTTTATATACTTACTATTTATAATTTGGATTTAACATTTTTTTAAAACTTTTTACTGATCTTTCTTTCGTCTTTTTAATTATTGCTTTGATTTAAATGATTCATAGCCTTTTAATAGCACTAATTTCAGCTTTATGTTATTTGATTATTGTAAAAGTTTTAGATAAATTTAGAAGAATGAAAACTAGACCTTACTTTGAATTTGATTGTTATTTTTAGATAAATGGAACGATTTTATAAAAGAGCATCGCCTATTGTGGATGTCCCGTCCTCACCGGTTAATGGACCTAATCTTGTCCAAGTACAACCTCAAAGAATGGAAGCATCATTGAAAGAAATGGATATTGAAGTCGACTTAGAAAATCTTCCAAGTGATCCAGGACTACGACCAGACATAATGAGCTATCCAGCCAATATAATTGAGCAGGTTCGGAGAACTTACTTATTAAAAGGTCCATGTCAACCACGTAATCATGATTTTCCTCAAAGAGTTGAAGGAAATCGAAAACGAAAATTTGTTCCATTTTGGTTTGATGAATTTAAGACTTGGTTAGAATATAGCATTGCAAAAGATGCAGCGTTTTGTTTGTATTGTTATCTTTTTTCATCGGGACGTAGTGAAAAAGGACATGATGCTTTTGTATCTGGAGGGTTTCATTCTTGGCGCAAAAAAGAAAGATTGAGATATCATGTTGGAGACCACAATAGTCATCATAATGCATGTCGCTTGGCATGCGAAGATTTGATGAATCAAGCCCAACACATTGAAGTGTCTCTTGCTAGAGTATCAAAACAATCTAAGCTTGATTATCGTTGTAGATTGAATACATCAATTATTTGTCTTCGCTATCTTATCATGCAAGGATTAGCTTTTCGAGGACATGATGAGTCGGAAGAATCCTTGAATCAAGGAAATTTTATCGAGCTTCTAAAAGTAGTTGCTTCTTGTAATGAAGAGATATCTAATGCTGTTCTGAAAAATGCTCCAAACAACCTCAAGCTTACATCACCGAAGATCCAAAAGGATATCATAAACGCAGTTGCAGTTGAGACAACAAAAGCTATCATTATGGATATTGGAGATGATTTTTTCTCCATACTAGTCGATGAGTGTCGAGATGTATCTGTCAAAGAGCAAATGGGTATTGTTATACGTTATGTGAATAAGAAAGGATGTGTCATTGAACGTTTTTTGGGTCTTGTGCATGTTAGCGACACATTTGCAACTTCACTTGAGAAGGCTATTGATTCATTGTTATCTACTCATGGCTTGAGCATTTCCAGTTTGAGGGGTCAAGGATATGATGGTGCAAGCAATATGAAAGGTGAATTTAAGGGGTTAAAGAGTTTGATACTCAAGAGGAATCCTAATGCTTATTATATTCATTGTTTTGCCCATCAACTTCAACTCACAATTATTGCAGTTGCTAAAAAGCATACAAGTATTGGATCATTTTTCAATATTGTCATGCGTTTATGCAATGTTGTTGGAGCTTCTTGTAAGCGTAGAGATATGCTTCGAGAGAACCAAAGAGAGAAGATTATTGAAGGAATTGCAAATGATGAAATTAAAACCGGGAGGGGATTGAATCAAGAGATGGCATTGAAGCGACCTGGGGATACTCGTTGGAGTTCTCATTATGGTACTCTCATCAACTTGATGCTTTTATTTTCTTCTATCAACGATATTCTTGTGTATATTGAAGAAAATGGTAATGATGATGCACAGAGGGCTGAAGCCATTGATTTGTTTGAAGTTATGAATAGATTTGAATTTGTCTTTGTGTTACATCTTATGAGACAACTCTTAGGGATCACACATGAACTATCTCAAGTGCTACAAAAGAAGGATCAAGATATTGTTAATGCAATTAATCTTGTTAAGGTAGCAAAAAGCGTTTGCAAGCAATGAGAGATAATGGTTGGGAGAGTTTGGTAAGCAAGTTTCTAACTTTTGTAGCACAAATGAGATAATTGTGCTAGATATGGAAAATGAATATGCAGCTCGAGGAAGAGGAAGACGTAGAAGTGAGAAATTGACAAATCTCCATTATTACCGAGTTGAGCTATTTTATTCATTATTGACATGCAAGCTCTAGAGTTAAATCAACGTTTGATGAAGTCAACACGGAATTACTTTATGCATGTCATGCTTTGACCTTTGAGATTCATTTTTCGCATTTGATGCTAAGAAGCTACCGTCTTGCAAAGTATTATCCATATGAGTATCCCAAGTGGTTTTGTATGAACTTGAAAATCAGCTTGAGAACTTTATTTTGATGTGCGCTTAGATGAAAGGTTCTCAAAGGTATCGTGGATTGGTGGTCTTGCTCAGAGATGGTTTCTACAAGAAAACATGAAGTTTTCCGTTGGTTTATTTATTAGTTAGACTATCATTGGTTTTACCGGTTACTCATCGCTGATGAGAAAGAGCTTTTCATGATGAAGTTCATCAAGAGTGTTTTACGAATCGTATATATATGATGGTATTGTTACAAATCATGTGTTTACTTTGCATGATTAGGTTGGATAGATAAAATTAATCCAATATAATCAAATATTTACTTTTAAGGATTAATATTTGAGGATATCCCAAAGCCGAGATTATTTTAATCATTTAAATTATTCTTAATTAATTTTAATCCAACCAATATTGGTAGGATTGAAATAATCCTCCAAATAAAGAGAAAATTATTTATACCAATTTTAATCATTCACTAATCCTTTGTAGTAAACAAATGATTGAGAGATAAAATTATCTTATCACAAATTTAATCCATTAAATAATCAATCATTCAAAATACTAATCATAAAAAGTAATCACTCCCTTAAGGAATTAGTAAAGTTATCCGCCTGGTTACACTTTTGTAATGTATATAAACTTCCTTTGTCAATGAAACAAGTATATCTAAAATGCTCATCGTTATCTAGTGATAAATTTATGAGAATTATAACTTTATTTTCGACCTACTAGTGCAGCGAATTTGAACCGTTGACGAACAATCAATAGACCTTTTTCCACGATACATAATTTCTCAAATCTAATTTCGATTTTATGTATTCGTAGTCTGTGATTAAATTAAATGACTCGTTTATTGATTAGGGTGTATACAATATTTTAATGAATACCAAATTTGACTAGATACGATCATCACTCAAAATGACGATCAATATTGACCGTTCAGTATCTAGGGAAAGTGGTATACCTAAGAATTCTTTAACTATATTTAGGTATGAGATATGTCAAAAGTACATGTTATGATAAATTATTTTCAAGTCACTCAATTAGTTAGTTACAGAATTAAACAATGCAGTGCATTTTAAGAGTTTCGAGACAAATCAGAAGATTCGTCTAATGGAAATTAATCGGTTTCAACAACTGCATCAGAAATGGATGAATTGATCTTTGCTATAACACGTTTTTCATGAAAAGCCGCAATATCATAAAAAGAAATATTAATATGATATATAAAAATAGTATTAACGTAAAAGAAGTACTCCCTCCATTTTTTAAAAAACGCCTCGCTTTCTTTTCTGGGTCGTTCACTAACAGTGGCTCATTTATAAAAGGAATCATTTTTACATATAAAAATACATCGAATTCCGTAAGATATACTATTTTACAGATAAAACACAATCTCATTAATTTACGTGTTCAAAAACAAAGAGCTATTTAGAATGGGACGGAATTAGTATTATTTTATGTACAAAGAAGTGTTGACATAAAAGAAAGACTATTGTATATATGAGAAAACATTGATGTATATAAAAAAGCATATTCCATAATTTTCAGGGAGAAAAGTTTTTATCACAACAACCCCTATATATGAAGAGATATGATCAAATAATCATTTGTGTCTATTTTGGAAGTAAAAGATGCTTTATTCGGCATCGGTGATGGTCAAGGCTCCCGGTTCGGATGGATATTATTTATCTTTCTTTGAGAAGAATTGGGATATTTTGGGATTCTAAAGGGGTGTTTGGCTAAGCTTATTTTAAAGAGCTTATAAGATGTAATGTTTCAAAAACTTATAAATTGTTAAAGTGTTTGTATAATTGATCTTATAAGCTAAAGAAAGAATCGAGAGTTAGAGAGATAAAATTGACGATAAATGAAGTTGGTAGTGTATATGTAGGAAATAACGAACTATAATAAAGTTATTTTGGTAAATTCATGATTACTTATAAGCTTATGAAAAAATAAGTTGGATTTGAACAACTTATTTTTAGGGGAACTTATGAGCTGTTGGGAGCTTATTTTCACAGCTTATAAGCTGTTTAGAATCTTATTTTGCCAAACACATTGCAACAACTTATAAGCTCCTAAGCTTATAGCTTATAAGCTCAGCCAAACACCCTCTAAGTCAATGAAGTTGTTTTAGAATTTTTTCATACAGACTTCTAAAGCAATTTAATTATACTAGTGGTGTCTTTTATGCAGATGTTCGTATGTGTATATTTGATATTTTTCTTAAGAATATATGATATTTTTATTTTTCCGTACCGTACGGATGAATGTATAAGAGTTATAGTGTTTATACTATCATTTCCCTTATTCCAAATGGCGTGCTACAATGTATTGTATAAGGTGATTTGGCGCACCGGTTGGCTCCCATCACGAATACTTTTTTTTTTTGGATCAATTTAATACATAAATTTAAAGGCCGCGTCACGGTGGACTTGAACCCGAGACCTTTGGTCTTAGGCATTAACCACTCTGCCACTAGGCCAACACACGAACACAGTTAACGTGAATAATATTCATAGTATTTCAATGTTAAGCCTTTCTGTTTTTCATATTTGGTTTTCAATCTCATGATTCAGGTAGATTAAAATATTACTCCTCGTATCAAATGAGGAAATTGTTTCTCAAAGATATCACTTAAAAATAAAAAGAAATAATAAATCGGGTAATATCTTGTACATCTGTCCATAGACGTGGATTTTGATATTTTTCTTTAATGTGAATGATATTTGATACTTTTTTTTAAAGTTAATGATACTTCTTTTTATAAATGATATTTTTGTTCGTCGGTACGGTGTGAATAGATACACAAGAGTTTTTATGAAAATAAAAAGCATTGAATTTGAGGATATACATTATATATTCTCTACCCCAGAGCCGAAAGTTAGTGTTGTAGGGTCTCTCAATAAACAAAAATGAACAAGTAGTATTCACATAAAATGTATCACCATAAAATCACATAACACACACATAGGTAGCATAAGTTGACTCTCATTATTGAAACCTGTTAATTATTCTCTAACACTGTAGCCGGCACCATCACTTTCATTCCAAAATTTTTCATCGCACGTAATAATTGCTGCATCTCGCGAGAGATTCACGAGTACGATATATGCTCTTACTCTTATCAATTGGCGGTTTTTTTTTTTTTGCTTTTTGTTTTTAAGATGTATAAGATGCAAATCATATTATGGATTAGCTAAATATTAATGAAAATTTTAAATAAATCACACAACAACTAAGCTAGTATAATAGACTAGACCAAATCAAAATAAATTGACAAGATAACCAACACGTAGCTGACAATCAAACCCCAAATCTCTTGCTAATGAGAGACTTTGGGTACCTCAACCTTACCACCTAAGCTAGATATATTCGACATTAATGGTTAAATATTAATTATATAATAGTTGATTATTAATTAAATATCAATTAAGTATTAGTTAAGCTAAGTTAAGCTAAATTAAAGGTTTAATTGTATCAGTTATAGTTTACTAGTCCCAATTAGAATTCAATAATTTTCCATTAGAATTTTTATAATCATTCTAGTTAAAATTTAATTAATTAAAATGAATAAACAAACAAACAACACATAAATAAATAAATATTTGGATCCCATAGTATGCATGGTGTAAACGGACATACAAGAGATCGACTCAATTAAATTTTATCTACACCGTTGATCTATATATACATGTGTGTGGTTGAGTTATAGTGAAAAACCTCCTTTAATAAGAATTAAGAAGCAGATCCAACCATAAGTATATTAGATTGGACGAACATGATAAATCTTGAAAAAAAATTAAAATAATTTACGATATATTATTCTTGCATAAGATAGTCATTTACATATATATGAATACATTTTATCTTTTTAAGTTAAATAAATATATGAATAAGGTATTTGTCTATTATACGAGATTCTCGATTATGTCATTGATATCAAATTCATTCTCAAATTCTCATATACAGGTGTAAGAAAATTGTGTTACATCAGGTCCACCACGTCGATAATTGTATCAGCTCGAGATAAATGATAAATCTCAAAATTTAGAATTTAAATATAAAAACTAAATGACACGCTGTGTCATTTGAACACGAATGGTTGCGGTAGGTGCACATGCGTGAACAATGTGGTGGAGGGTAGTAGTTCAAGTTATGCAATAATAATTTGTGAAAATTCATATATATATAGTTATATTAGTGCTTATTTGGTGATAATACCTCAAATAAATTCGATAAGTTAATTTATAATTTGATATTTTTAGTATAATTTGATATTCTTAACTTGGATTATACAAAACTTTTCTCATAATATAACTCCATCCGTCCACCCAAGATGACATCCAAGTTTGTCCCATTCAAAATGACCTATTTCTTTTTTAGAAAATAATTATCTCTTCAAAAGTTGTGGATCCTATCTACTTTTTATCACTTTAACCACTTTATCTCTTCTCCTAAATAACCGTGTCGAAAAGAAATGAACCGTCTTGGACGGAACGGAGGGAGTAATAGATTAATACATTTGTAGAGCGATGAAAAAAAGGAAAAGCAAGAATCAGACCAACACAAAACATGAAAGCCATGATGTACATATCACATCCCATGTTGTTTGTCCATTTCCCTTTACCAAATGTCTATCTCCCACTCCACTTTATTGGATAAAAAAAATGTTTCTTTTCATTATCTTTTGACATCTGCCTAACAACTCAGAACGATAAAATTTGATGCAGGTTCACATATTTTTTTTGGAAGCTCCAAATGTAGGGGGATTCATCTTTATGATTGTTGCATAAAGTGTCGAAAATAAAATATTATTTCTTTGCCCACTTGATTTGTCTTCCATTATCCCCAAAACCTTATCACTTTAAATCTCCCTTCGTCTTTCTTCCATGACAGCCAACGAATATTTTTTATTCGATCCTCTATTTTCTGCTTCAAATTAATGCAATCATTAATCTCGAGAATATCATAAAAGTTACGAGTGATTTTCAAAGTTGTCCTTTTAAGTTACACCCACATAATCGACCCATCCTCAAAATAATCAAAATGGTTGGAGCAAGGGATCTGTTATATGTTAGTGAATTTCAAAGTGTTGGAGTTGATGTTGGACCCCAGTTCAAAATATTTTTCTTCCCAAAATGAAATTTTGTTTCATATTTTACTTTTCTAGATTTTAAGAGTCTTTTATTTTCAATCACAATTTTTTTTATATGTATGTATATGATGTAGAATAAATAGCTGATGCATATATGATGATTAGAGATTGAGAAGCGGAGTTCTCTCATCAATAAGATCCAAAATGTGCAAAAAAAACTCGGAATTGCCATTATGCTCCCTCCGTCCCATTTAAAACGCTCATTTATTTTCGGCATTATTATTTAGGAGAAATATATTAATGAAAAAGTGATAAAAAGTAGATAGGTCCTATAACTTTTGAAGAGATAATTATTTCTAAAATGAAGCAGATCATTTTGGGTGAGATAATCTAAAAGAAATCTGAATCATCATAGGTAGGACGGAGGAGAAATGTCTACGGATGATGAATCATAATTTAAATCCATTCACAATTATATCGGTGGTACTTAGTTAGTAATCATGGCTAGAGGTCAATCGGTGGATTTTATCCGGATTGATCCGGAACCGTTCATAGCCCATTAAATTTTAAAGCAGCGGTTTTGATTCTGGTTTCGGCTTCAAACCCGCTTTGAACCCGGACCGTTTAGATCCATAGTTTGATGGTCCGGTCTGGATCTGGTTCCAGAACCAAAACCGATACTCATTTATTGATTATGATCCGAATAAAACCCGTTTATTGACAAGCCTAAGTTTAAGTAGGTTTGTCAATAAGTTTGTTTTACTCATACCGATCTGGAATCACTCATAGGCCATTAAATTCTAAATCAACAGTTTCGATTCTAGTTTCGATTCTGATCCGGTTTTGGTTCCAGACCAATTCAGATCCGGACCGTTTCAGATCCATAATTGATGGTCCGGATCCGATATCTAATGGGCCGGTTCCAGAACCAATACTTATTTATTGGTTCTGATCCGGGTAAAATCCACTCATTGACATCCCTAATCACGGCGATGTCTGTCATTTCTCGTCCCAAAAGCTTTAATATTATTCATTATCGGTTGATTTTAATTTAAATGGGTGATTTTGGTCCAATTTGAGGAGATTAGAGGTTGTGTGAAGTCGTGAAGGTTATTTTGGTGTTCATAATTTGCTGCCTCTCTGAGTTGATTTTCAGTTTCTTCACCTTATTAATATGTGAGGACGTTCGTATGATGTGGATTAAAATGATATTATTTCATTTCTTCAATAAAATTTTCATTTTTCTTTGGAATAATTTTTACTTTATAGTTAGAGAATAACAGAATAAATATCAAATTTCTTCATGATAATTGTCACTTTTTTAATACTAATTTAATGATAATTGTCACTTGATTTGTCCACACGGTACCGACGTACTCACATAATTATTTACCTTAATTTGTTAGTTTTTATTGTTCTCACTATTAGGATTACATTTGGGAAATTGGTTTCTAATGAGACCATTATTATGGCCAGTCGCTTCTTGTTTTTCAATTTTCTTTAGAAGCTGATTCCAATTTCTAAACTAACACATATTTTACTCATTATAGCCTCCTATATAAAACAATATTAAAATTTATCAAATTTACAATTATTCCCTTCAATCAAGAAATTTAATGAATAAATTAATAATAGCTACCTCTATAAAGCCCTAAATTAAATTCTTAAAAATTAAGTTTTAACAAATTGGTTTAAAAATCTGTTAGGAGCCGAGCCCAGGAGGTTACTAGAGGAGAAGAAGCAATCGGAAAACATTGTGGATGTACCTGGGGATGATGATGATGGCTTGGTTTCACAAGGAGAGGGTAAGGACAACTATAGGTGATGATAATGATGTCGTATAATTAATTCCTTGATGGTAATTGCTTCATAATACAAATTGTTTATCAATATGTGATAGAGTGATTAATAGAGTGGTTAAAGTCCAAAAATCTATCGAGGGAGAAGAAGAACAACAACAACAAAAGAAAGAAGAGAGGTGAGGAGAGCTATGATGAAATGGTAATTCTATTCATACCCCTCTCTTTTTCTATTTGTAGCTCCCACATTTAAATTAAAGTATAAATATTTATTTATAAACATTCTAGTCCTTGTGGATCCTAGTAATTGAAAAACGTTTTATTGGAGAGAAAAAAAAAAGTCCCACCATTCTTCAATCTCCATTATTAAAGAAAATGTTTTTGATCTTTTTGCTCCCATAATGAATTAAAAAAAGCGTTCAATATTTTGCTCCCACATTTTTTTTTTCTATGTTGCTCGTCTCTTCTCTCCTGGCTTCGAACAATTGTTCATTATATGGCGTTTTGGCTATTTGTGGGCAAAGTTTAGTTGAATAATTTTCCACACCTCTCTGTAAATGGCATGACAGTATATAATGATGAAAGAATAAATAAAAAACAAGAATATAATTTTGTCACACCTATACTTCCAGAATAGTCGAAATTACTCACAATTAATAGATGAATAAGGTACACTTTTTTGCTCCTCTGCAACTTCACACTTTCCCCGCCTATTAAGCCCTGCGCCTTCAACAATGGAGATCTCAATTCATAGAGCAAAATTTATTATGAAGCTAAAAAAGTGATCACTTTGAAAGAGTTTATTAGAAGTATGTCAAAAAATAAAAAGAATTGTTGATCCAACAATAATTTACATAAAGTTATTTTAAATCACCATGTCTAAGCTCCATAAATGAAACCCACAATTGAAAAATCAAACAATAAATTCGTTAGGGCAAAAACTTGTGTACATCGAATGTACGGTGCATCCACCCCAACCCTACCAATCCCCAATTAGAATTATTAATCTCAGTCAAAGTTTATTAATCACAATTAAGATTTAATTAGGATGGGTGTATTGTGCATCCGGATGCACCGTATTCTCCTTCGT
Organism: Salvia rosmarinus; assembly: GCA_036937905.1. Taxonomy (NCBI): domain Eukaryota; kingdom Viridiplantae; phylum Streptophyta; class Magnoliopsida; order Lamiales; family Lamiaceae; genus Salvia; species Salvia rosmarinus. The sequence continues at coordinate 107,766,338 of CM072816.1, read as the reverse complement.
TAGATGAAGAAGACTCGTATAAATTAGGAGTCCTTACGAAAGTCGAACAAAAAAACGCTGCCTAGTGAAACCTCACGGCATATTGCACGGTTTGTATGATTCTTGGTGTTAAGTTCTGAATGAAAGTTCTATCTTTTCTTAAAAATAAAATAAAATGTCTGAACAATTGACATATAGAGATCTTTTAGAAGGTGGTTCTCTCTGGGGCTATTATCGATTATTGGTTTTAGGGTTTGTGTAAAGTATTAATTTGGGAGCTATGAGGATAATAATAAATTAATTATTACTAATGATTATTATTTTAGATTGGAGGTTATAGTGAATAAATTTGAGGCACCTCGATGAAAATGGAGAAAAGATGGGGAGCTCTAAATGGGTTGAAGGAGTTGCATAGGGCTTTGCAGATGGGTTGGCTTAGTATTAGCATGTGGGCTGGGCTTGCTTTAGTGGGTTTGAAAGGTGTTACAAATGAACTCGGTTTTGTTTGGGTTGAATTTTCCTTTAATAAATGCAAGCATTATACTCACATATTTTTTAATCATTTTAACAATTTAGAAGTAACTAGTATTTGCGCTGGGAACGTTTTAAAGTTTATTTTTATATAATATAAACATTAGTTCAATTATTATACAGAAAATTAAAATTATAATTTTATTACAAATATTCAATTATTAAAATCCCAGAATGTCTTAATTTAAAGAAAGAATCAAATATAAATCATCATGCACCCTTTATTCTTACGATAATGCTTCCTATAATTATATCTTGGGTATAGTTGTATATTCTGATAATGAGATTTTAAAGGAATATATTTTGATCTTGTAATTTAAGGAAAAAATCTGTTACAAATAAAAAATATTAATGATATTATTAATCACTAGTCTTGTCTACATGACTAAAATAATAGAAACAAATGACCAATTGATCATCACCATATATATTTAAGATCAATGGTTGGAAATAGTGTTTACATATTATGGGGTTATTGATCATCTAGCTATATATCTTTTGGGATGATTTTTTTTGATTTTTTTTTTCAGATGATGAGATGATTATTTGGTCATGTTCCTAGATAATTGAATGTTGTAATTTAAATAACTTTATGCTTTTTCGTAGAGGATATGAATCAGTAGAACTTTATTACAACAACTATTTTTTCATTTATTTTCTTATGTTTAATCGACAAAATTTTCTTTAAGTTTTGAGAGATGAGTTGTATTTGAGCATTCAACATTTTTATTATTTAGTTTTTGGCTCTCTCAATTAGATTTGGAACAATAATGAATTGATTTGGTAATGAGATTGTGCATTGTTATTTTTATGTCTAGAGTTTCCAAAATAATTTGGAGAATATTTTAATTATTTAAAAATAATGTTTATTCTGATAGGCGAGGTGAACTAGAACATAGCTGTGATAAAGTCAAATTTATTTAGTTGTGACTTCAAAAAGAGTCGAGGTGGGGAAATATAAAAATTGTAGCCTTGGATTATTCTATATGTATTGGAAAGAGTTGAATAGATATATTGCTTCAAGTTAATTTTATGTTTGAACTTACCTACAAGTAGTATGTAAGAAAAGAATTAGAGTTAGTTAATTATTTAACAAGCCCACTCAAAAATAATTCTTCCTTCGTCCCATTTAAAATGTTCAACTTTCCTTTTGGGTACGGATATTACAAATATTTCATAAAATAATTTAAAAAATAATTATTTCAAAAGTGATAATTATTTTTAACACTTGAAATACTTTATATTTGCAATTGAACCTAAAAAAAAATGAGACATTTTAAATGTGATAAAAGGAATAACAATAAACAAAACATTTAAGGAAGCATTTAAAATGGGCCACAAAAAAGGGAGGAAAAGCGACATCAACGATTGCTCTGCCCCTGCCTCGAAAACCATATAGCAACATACGTAGTTTGATACAAAAATCACGTCAAAATATTCAAGATTTGATTAGTGATCACAAAAATAGAAGCAGCTGAGCGTAGCGGTATGAATTCGTTATCCCTTTTAGTTGAGTTGAGCATTATATGCATAATAATACCTAAACGCCGTGAGAAAACCTAACAATCCCAGCCGTCGGCAGCCACCTGGCCATACGAATCAGCAACGTAAGCACCACCTGATGAAGAAGCAGAAATATCAAAATTATCAGCAGCCGTAGAAGCACCATATTGGCTCTCAACAAAGCGGTCGTTTTCGTAATAGTGATGGCGGGATGATCGGCTGCCACCGCAAGGTCTCTGGGCATATTCAGTGAGCCATGTGGGAACTTGCTGGTTTGCTTCCTGCATCAGCTCAACGAGCGCTTTTGCAATGGGCAAGTTCTTCTCGCTGAAGAAGGCCGTGGCCAGGCCAGATTTGCCTGCACGGCCAGTCCTTCCTATCCTGTGAACATAGTCATCAATGGCTCTAGGCAAGTCGAAGTTTATAACATGAGCGACGTGAGGAATGTCCAGCCCACGTGCAGCAACATCTGTTGCTACCAGAATGGGAGTTCTGCCACTTCTAAATGATTTCAACGCGCGCTCTCTCCTGCATCCATTGAATGACAGGGAAACTAGATGATAGAAAGGACAGAAAGATTTCAAGAATACATAGATATAATTCAACACTCAACATGATATGTTTTGAAAGATTTTGAGAAATGAAATTCATAAACTAAGGGTGAGTAGAAGGAATATAGCTTACCAGTTGCACTTTGTCCCCATGAATGGCAGTAGAGGGGTAACCTTGCCTGCACAACCAGCGTTCTAGTCCATCTGCCCCTCTCTTCGTCTCCACAAAGACTAGCGTCAAAGCACCCTAGAAGAAGACAATATCGAATTTACATCAATGAAGATGGCATATGGAAGCAAGAACAAAGTGAAGAAAAAATAAGGAAACAAGTGTACCTTAGCAGGGGTATTGAGAAGATTCACCAGGAAGTCTCGTTTCTGCATGTCAGGGACAAATTCAACTCTTTGAACAATGAGATCAGTGCTAGAACCAACCTTTCCAGCAGCTAGAAATATATAGTTGTTTAAAAAATCTGATGCAAGCCTCTGCAAGAAGAACAAGTTGAAATAGCATCATAATTAAATTTTGAAGAAGAAGGTATCAAATCAAAATCATCGATCCTATGTTACAAAGCAGCCAACAGTCTGCCATTTTCCATGTTCTTATGCAAATGCAGTCAATGATTTCACACATCATTAATTTTTCATGTAGAATTCAGCTATGCTATAATGAAAATAGCCCAGTATAAATTTACAATACATTCATATAGACCGACCTTTATTTCAGCTGGAAACGTTGCACTGAAAAGCATAGTCTGCCTTGCACCCGGTCGAGGCATATCCGACTGCTGTATAATCCTGCGCATTTGAAGTTCAAAGCCCATGTCGAGCATCCTGTCAGCTTCGTCCAATGCCAAATACTTGACATTCTTAAGGGAAACTCTCCTTCTTTCAATCAGGTCTACCAGTCGACCTGGAGTGGCAACCAAGATGTCCACACCCTTTCCCAGATTTTGCAACTATAACAAACAACAATCATAGTTCTACAAGAGTCCATATGGTAGATATGATGTTATAATTGATGTTCTTCATTCTATGATATTTGAGATCATTGCATGAATGAGAAGTTGCTACATAGATATGCATGTAATTTGTTCCATGTCATTTCAGCCAACAATAATGTAATAAGATAAAATTATGCCTTGTTCAAGTATTACCAACATATAGTAGCCACATATATGAATAAGTCAACAATAATAGAAATGGCTTTTGAGAATATAAATAAACTTTTCAGTTTCAAAAATTACAACTGCAAAGAAACTGAAAAATAAATTTGAAATTAATATTAGATTCAGATTAAAAGAAAAATAAATAAAGGATAAAGCATCGAGGAACGACAGACGACTGACTTGAAATGAAAGATGTAAATAAATAGAATAAAGGGACAAATGATTCATCTTCGAATTTCAAAACCAAAATTGAGTGTTAAATTTTTAGAAACGACAAGATTATTTCACAAATAAATCAAATCTAAGAAAAAACTTTTGCAGTGAACTGAACATGGCTGTAAACCTGTTGAGCAATAGGAGCTCCACCATAAACAACCACCACTTTAACTCCAGTTTGATATGAAAACTTTTTGGCCTCCTCATGAATCTACACATCAAAACCAACACAAGGACAATCAAACATGTAAATTAGTCGCTGTTCATAAAAGTTGAAATCATAACAAATAAGCAATCCTATGGAAATACAAAACACCAATGACATCGATACCCAATTTAATCACTCTTCAATTATTTTTTCAATATTCAGTGAATATAATATCATTTCATAAATTTAAAACCTGATTTCTAATGTGCCTTCTCTGTTAAAAAAAGTAATTTAAACATTTTATTATCATTATAACATGTTAAAAACTGCATTATATTTTAAAATGCAGAACAGAGACACTGATGAGAAAGAGAAAGGGACTTTATAATACAAAGAGGGAAAAACAAGAAATGAGACAAAAACAAGAAATGAGACAAAACAAAATAACTGAAATATAAGAATTTGGAGAGAGTTAAAAAGCATAAAAGCTATCAGAATCGCGCAATCAAGGTTGAAGAGAGTGGAGAGAGGCGCTTTTTAAATGAAACAGAGACATATGTAGATATTTATCAATAGAATATGGTGTGTGTGTGTGAAGGACCTGACAAGAAAGCTCCCTGGTGGGAGCCAGAATGAGAGCGACAGGATAAGCCGTAGAGCCGCCGGCGGGGAAAGGTTTCTTGCTCCGCGGCTTGTCCATCAAAATGGCGTTGATGATGGGGAAGCAGAAGGCGGCGGTTTTGCCCGATCCCGTCTGCGCGCACGCCATCAAATCCCTGCCGATCATGGCCGCCGGAATGGCGTGGCTCTGGATGGGGGTGGGCTTCACGTACTTGCAACGCCGTATATTGTCGGTCAGGGACTTGGCCGAGAATCTCATCTCCTCAAACGACGTCGCCGGCGGCGGAATGTCCACCCCTTCCGCCTCCACCTCCTTGCTTTTCTCTTCTTTTGATGTTACGCCGACATCCAGTTCGTCGGACTTCTCTGAGATTTCCGGGGGTGGGGGTGGGGCCACTCCGACTCCGCCGCGGACTGTGATGTTAGGTTGCGTGTGGAAGGGCGGCGGGACGTAGGGAGACCGACCACCGCGGCGAGGCTGGCGCCTGTCGCGACCTCCGGAATCGGCGAACCAGGGCGTAGACATACCTGTGGCAGAATGAGAGAGAGAGGTAAGTATGCGTGTATGGCTGGGGTTTATTTAAGACAATGGGTGATTTTCTTTGTGATATTGTTAGCTTCTTTTCCTGGTAGTAAATGAAAAGCAGAAGTGAGGAGAGTATTAATCATCCCAAAAGGGCATGTGTGTATCAGTGTGTGTGGAATATGGCGTTGTTGTTTGTGTTTCAGTTGCCTTTTCATTTGCTGCTATTATTGTGATGAGTGTGTGTGTGTGTGTGTGAGAGAGAGAGAGAGAGAGGGGTACGTACGTAGAGATGGCTACTGCTAAAAATCATATCAGTTGTCATTTTACGGGGAGAAGGGACTGAGCAAATGAAGAGTTTCATTGACGCTGTGATGATCTTCTTCTTCCCCAATAAACTCCAATTTATTTCAAAATTAAAGTCATTAATCACAGGAAACCCTATTTTGAGCTTTGCAGCTTCAACGACTCAATTCATTTCGATTTTTGTAACCAACCGTACATATTCTTTTTCTTTTTTCCGTCTCAGTTATTAACTTTGAAATGGAAAGCACGCTTTATCCAGCAATTGGCAAGAATAACTAATACGTCTGATTGGCTTAATGTTTTTTAGGCAAATCGTATATATGGATCACAATGGAGTATCCATTTTTAAGTATTTTTGAATTCAAATTGAATTTTTTTTAAAAACATTTTAATATTCAAACACTTACGATAATACCGATTGATCATCTATTCAACTTCCTTTAAATTTCTAAATATTTCAATACATAAATATAAATTGTTATAATAATCGAATAAACGTCTCAATATCAAAACACTACAAAATACACTTTATAATATTTGATAAGAATTGATTAAATATTAAATATCAAGTATAGAAAAAAAATTAGAGACTTGAGAGTTGAGATTGAGAAGACAGATATGTTTTTTCTTTTAGATGGTGAGAAGACTACGAATTTTTTTTGTGCAAGGAAACAAACGAAAGTTAAGAATCAAACCTATATACAATTTAATTTCATAATTTATTTAAAATTGATTATTACTACAACATTGTAAGAAGTATTATTTTCAAATATCAAAATTCATATTCTCAAAATCTTTAAAGTGAACATGTCAATTTTTTTAGTAAACCATGTATCTTTACAATAACTTGTAAATCACATAGGATGAGTAAACTATAATTGAAAAAACTAAATATGAAAATCAAGTGTAACAAGCTTAAACCAATAGTTTGCAAACAACACAAGACTAATAAATCATACTTAAAAAGTTTATGTGATATGCTTAAAGACATTAATAGAATTCGAACATGTGACTTTTTGACAATAGAAAATATGCTTCATTATTCGGCCGTCCCAAAGGGTCATGGAACAATTTTTTTGGCAATTAATATTGCTACATATCAAATAAATGCTACATGGTGTGTATTGACCGACCTAGTGGTTAATGCATGAGACAAATGTTTCATATTCTAATCACTGTGACTTAATCTTTAAATTTATGTATTATAATTGACCAATAAATAAATAATTGCTACAAAAATACGAAATTAGAAGGATAATTAGTAGTTTATTAAAAAGCAAAAGATAATTAATAGTTAACCTAAGGATAAAGAAATAGTTTGGGGGAGAACAAATTAAACGTGATTTTAAAAAATAAGAACAAAAACCTCAAAATAATAATAATAATAACCTCAAGTAACTGCCCCACATACGGTTTTCTCATTCAATCAACACAAACAATCCATTTACACAATTATTCATATACTCTCTCCGTCCACAAAATATATCATACATTTGACCGAAAACGTAGTAAGAAAATAGTTGGTAAATATTTTTGAGTGGATAAAGTGAAGATTTTAAGAGTAAAATAGAATGAGATAAAGTAGAATGATATACAAAAATGAAAATGAGATATTTTTTGTGGACACCAAAAATAAAAATTGTATGATACTTTTCGTGGACATAATGAGTATTTATTTATTATTTGTTTTTGGAAGTACTTTTCTGTAACTTGAAATAATATGATTTGTTGTTTACTCCATTCAATTTATTTGAGGTCAGTTTAAAATTTTATTATTTATAGCCTATCAAATTTATATTTATAATTATAAGTTATTGAATCAATTTTATATATTTGAGATTGATTAGCTTTTATTATTTATATATTTAAAAAGAGAGTTATCAATTTATATTCTATCTGTCCACCAAATATGTTCATTTAATTCCGTATTAGTCCGTCCACAAAAAATATTTGTTTTCCTTTTGTTTGGAAACATAACTCCATAATTTTTATCCTAAATCTATCAACTTATTTACAAAAAAAAATAATCACAAATTACCCACATTTTTAATCTCACTATCTATTAATATGTTCATTTATATCTTCATGTCCGACCTTTTAATCTCACTATAGATTTATTTATTATCTCTACTCACTTTACACTTATTATATTTTATTAAAATATGTCCAACAATTTTAAAAAAGATTTGGCTTTCCCCAATTTAATTTTAATCATTTTGCCTGGACGTAGAGAGAGAGAGTGCAAGCTTGATATTTATATATATAAAAAAATCTTTCTTATTTCAAATTATCGTGCAATTTCAACAATGATATGATCTTCAATATTTATATTAAATTGAAGTATCATGACAAAATATTTAATTATCATAAAATGTGTAAAAAATAGATTTGAAAGGAGAAAGTTATTATCATCTAAAATTTGAGGTTGGTTTTGAATAAAATTTGAGTTATCATATTAACAATTTATCTGATATTCTTTTATGTTTCTTTAATTTTCTTCATTTGTCTTTCCCTTTGAACTAGAGCTTCTTCAATTTTCTTTTTCTGTCATCTTATTTTAAACTTTAATTATTAACTATATTCATCTAATATTAATTATAGAAATATTATTTATTATTTTATTAAATTGCATATTTATAAAATTCTGTATTTTTGATTTTTACAAAGAGGTTTCTAACAAAAACGGCAACTGTCGATTTTGTAACCATTTTGTTGACTAGAGCTAGGACGATGGAGATCGCCGCGATCAACGGAGTTGGGTTTGGGCCAATTTTTGTTATGTACCCTTTTGGTTTGTAATTTTCCATGTACAAAGGACCATGGTTAAGTTTTTAGAGCTCTTACATATTATTTTTATACTTTTGCTTGGTTGTTTTGCTCTGAGTTAGTTTTGCTTTTACTTGAGGATTCGAGTTTTTTGCATCTTGGTTCGAACCACCTTTTATATATGTAGCATTCTTGAATCATGTTTTTGTTCTTCTTTATTTTGCTTAGACTTTATTATGAGTAGCTAATTTCTTTATTGATTCTAGGGTTCGAATGGCTTGATAGAGATTTTGTGATTGATATGTTCATTCCAAAATTTGTCGTTTAGTTCACGACGTGTCATTTTTTATGTTTGATTTCATGTTTAGAAAGCCACTATTGCATGATTGTTCGATTATATATCTAGCTGATTTAGGTGTACAATGACATTCAAGAACGCATAATATAAGTAGAGATATTCGTAGAAGGTTAAATATTCTTTGTGAGGTTTCAAGAACTAGTATACTTTTCTTGAGACCTAGGAAAGATATAATTGAGACTAATCAAGGAAAGACTTATTGTGAAAGAGATTGTGGTTATTTTTTTGGTCATTCATCCAAATTGAATTAAAATTGATAATTTTATTAGTAAGTTAATTGTATGATTATGTTGAGTTAACACGATCCCTATGTCAATTTTTTATACTTGATATATTTTATCTGAACCGCTCAGCTCTATTTTATATTTTGTCTACCTAGTTAATACTTATAAAATATCAATTCTATAATTTAGTTTGGATAATAGTGGAGCATATATATATATATATATATATCTATTACTTGCAGTGTTTTTATATGCTCCATTACTTGCAGTGTTTTGATATGCAGTCTTTGTTGATACGATAATAACATCATTTAACTATAATATTTTATTGCTAGAAAATTAGTAGGGGTATAATCGAATCAAGCCGAGCTGAACACTATCGTACTTAAGTTTGGTTTGTTTAGTATCGAGTCGAGTCTCGAATTTTATGTGGATCGAATTTATTTTAATATAAATTAATTAATAGCTTATTCGAAATTTAGTCGAACCCAATAAACTTTCCAAATTTAGATATATGTTTAGAATATTAATTAATTTATATTAAAAATAAATTATTTTATTCACAATAACACAATATATTTATTGTTTTTTTTATAAAAAATAAAAGTAGTTAAAAGATTTAACACAATAATTACTAATTATAGAAAGAAAATAATTGTATCTAATTAATAATTTTATATTTTTAAGTCAAATCAGTTAACGAACTTGTTCACGAGCTAACGAGCCGAGTACTACCATGCTCAAGCTTGATTTGTTTAGCTAACGAGCTTCACTAAACAAACTCGAACTAACTTTTATCGAGTCGAGCTCCGAATAACTCACGAATAGCTTGACTCATTTACGGTCCTAAAAATTAGTGATGACAAGTACATACAAACATTCAATGGGTTGCGCATTACTTTATTTCATATGTTCATTTGTCCGAATATGTACCCTAACTATTCGAGAAATCCGCTGTGGATGTTTATGATTCCCTAAATTAACTTTTCGGTATGCATAAGGTATCTTCTTGATAGGAAATTCTTTTATTCGGCTTTGAGCACAAGTTTCTCCAATTTTCATACTTAGGCAATAACAATCTCATAAGGAAAAGTTTACAAAAGTAAGTGCAAGAAGATATTTTTACATTGTTTTTTTTAATTTAATATTATTGTAAATTTTTAAAGGTCTGCGATCACGGTGACTTGAACAAGGGACCTTTGGCGAAGGACGTTAACCACTCTACCACTAGGCCAACACACACATATATTTTTACATTGTTATTACAACTATTTGTTAACAATAGTTTTATACTATGTCATACATAGACGTTGGGTTGTAGAGATCACAACATTATGTAAGACCATCCAATAAGGCCTCGAATTTGTAGCATATAGTCACTGGCAGTGACGTTGGAGCTTGGGGGCCCATATGTTTTGAGTATAAGTAATATATATTTAATAATTAGATAAATAATTCATTGTGGTCTTTTGTTAGGTTGATTTATCTTCATTTGGAAGACTCAGGTCCGACCCAGCTCTTTCTTTCATTTTTCTTTTCCTGTAGTATAGTTATATTCTCTTCTCTTTTTCTGGTTTCCTTTTTCTTTTCCTGTAGTTTAATTATATTCTCTTCTCTTTTCTTGTTTTTTTTCGTCTTTCGTCTTTCCTCTTTCATTTTTCCTTTCTCCATTTTCTTTTCTTGTAATTTAGTTATATTCTCTAATTTAGTTATATTCTCTTCTCTCTCTTTCTTTCCTTTTTTTTTTTTTTTGGTCAATTTAATGCAGAAATTTAAAGGCTGCATTACGGTTGACTCAAACTTAAGACATTTGACCTCGGACATTAACCACTCTATCCTAGGCCAACACACACACACACAAATTTAAAGACCATGAAAAAAAAATTCATGGTCTTTTTTTTTCTTTATTTGTGTTATGTTGATAAAATAAAAATATATGCAAATAATAAAACTTTTTATATGTGAATTAATATGATCAATCTAATTTCTAATTTTTATGATAAATTTATTCTAACAACAACCAATTGAAGACATCTAAGTTATTTAAATTCTTATTTTAAGAACCTAAAAAACTTGTTGATGATAAAACAATCAAAATATAGATCAATTGAATATATGATAATTATTTTAGAAATATAATTGTTGAACCAAACTATTGAATGAACTTAATTTCATACATTGAAAATGATGTGTTTGTTAATGCTACTAATGAAATTATTATGCACGATTTCAGAAAATGAAGAATGTAAGAGAAACTTATGATGGTGATTGTGTTTAACTTTTTATTTTTCTATTGTAATTTAAACAATATTATTTACTTCTAATTTTATTTAAAAAAAGATAAATTGAACCCTCCAGAGTAAAATGTCTAGCTTGTCACTGGTTACTGCCAATATAATCAAGTAATTGAGATGGCTATGCATCGATGTTTTTTTGCCTACTACATATAAATCTCTGGACATTTCATTTAGGTGGTGTTTTTCATTGGATAGATAAAATTAATCCAACCTAATCAAGTGAAGGAATATTTGAGGATATCCCAAAGCTCGGGATTATTTTAATACTTTGAAACTAATTTTAATCCAACCAATATAGGTAGGATTGAAATAATCCTCAAAATAAATGGAGAATTATTTATCCTAATTTTAATCATTCACTAATCCTTTGTAGTAAACGATTGATAGATAAAATTATCTTATCACATGTAATCCATCAAATAGTCAATTGCTAAGCAAGACAAGGCATCACAACTTCACTTGTTATCCTTTCTTTACCGCTTTGAAACGGTGAATTCGCATCACCTTAATCTATAAGGTGTCGTTTACTTTGCATGATTAGGTTGGATAGATAAAATTAATTCAACTTGATCAAGTGTTTATTTTTAAGGATTAATATTTGAGGATATCTTAAAGCCCGTGACTATTTTAATCATTTGAATTATTCTCCATTAATTTTAATCGAACAAATATAGATAGGATTGAAATAAACCTTCCAAATCAATTGATGACCGCCAATGTACTAATTATTAATATCCCAATTTTAATCATTCACTAATCCTTTGTAGTAAACAAATGATCGATAGATAAAAATTATCTTATCACACATTTAATCCATCAAATAGTCAATCCTTCAAAATACTGATCATGTTTACCCATGATTTGTTAACATTCAAAGCAGATGAGATTCCATCACAAATGCGATTGCAAAAAATACTAGCGAATGTTAACAAATCATGTTGAAGTAATAACACTAGTTGCACTGCTGCTTTTTAACTTCCAATTTTTTTTTTTTTTTCAAATCTAAACAATATTTAAAGAACATAGGTGGATCACCATGAGGATGTATTGCCCCTTATCGCATAAAATCAATTTAGATTTAACTTGTTTATACTCATCAAATGCAACAGGTGTCGATTTTTGCACCAAGTAATGGTCCATTAATGTGAATGGGTATTTACCCCCTTTAATATGAAATTAAATACATAAAAGAATTCATAAAATCTATGAAAAGGTCATTTTAAAATAATCATTTTGTTATAACAGAAGTAAAAATGTACCACAACTATGTTAATATGAAAAAACAAAGCATTACTACCAAAATGCCTATCAATACAAAATCTCACAGGTGTATAATGTATTATGCAACGTTATAAATTTATTTCGAAAAGAATAGTTATTCAAATATATGGACACGTGTAATCATCGTGATGAACAATCACATATTTATTTATGATATATTTTTGAAACATTTTCATCGAGAATAGATTCGTATGTTTATACAAAAAGTAGATATGCTTAATATATTTTACAGCTGTGGCTAGAATTTATCATAGGATTTTGCTTATTGGATCCACAACAGGACTTGTGGCAACTGAATATAGGCAACCAGATTTTTACAGCTAGGGCCGTTAAACGGTTCGGTTTCGATTAATCGAACCGAATTTTTCGGTTAACCGAACAGATTTTCTCCGAAAAAGTGGAAACGAATTCGAACCGTTTTAAATTTTTGGTTAACCAGTTCCGACAGTTCGGTTTTCGGTTAACCGAAAAACGAATTAGAATTAATTAATAATTAAAATAAATAAAATAATAATTAAAAAACTGAAAATTATTATAAATAAATAATTAAAATGATTAATAAATTAATAATAAAAATAGATTTTTAGAATTTTTAATTGAACCATTCGGTTATCGGTTAACCAATAACCGAATTTTTTTTCAACTCTGGAACCGAAACCGAACCGATAACCGAATTTGTCGATTTCGGTTCGATTCCGGTTCTAACCGAAAATCGAAAACCGTTTACACACTCCCACTTTCTACAATTAATCTTGAAGGTAAACTACACAATGAGAGGCTTAAAAGTAAACAACGAGAGCAACAAAAACCAGTATTGAGAAAACCGCAAAACAAAATACAAGGCTGATCTAGCAAGCAAATTTTCAATTTAGTTATGCACAGTGAGGGATACTATCCTATATATAGATGCACCAAATTATATCATTGTGCATCTCACTAACCAAACAAAACCTCACTAAGAAAGACCAACTCAATCTCAGCACGAATAGATACTTATATTACAACGTGATAGTTGGTCTAGTCGAATCTCACACGCCAAAGTTAGTTTCACTTACTGTTTTGAATCTATACAGATGTCGGTCTATTCTGCATAATCTTCTTTGTCTGAAACAGAAGAACATGATTGATCAAGTTAAAATAATTATCAAACATTTCTCAGCCACACTTTGGAGCCGGATTATCAGAGTAAGATAGCCATACTTACCGCTGGTTTCCTTTTTCTTACGACTTTTCTTGTTGAAGTATTCGCTGAAATTTCTCTCTGGAACAGGAACTAATTTTCCAACGATAGCAAGAGGCCAACTTGTAGAAAGAAAAGCAAAAATTAGTACACGAATATCAGATCTTGACTACCAAAGATGAATGCCAGTAACTATAAAGGAACAAATTATATCCTAACAGGAAGTAAAGCAATAGAAACTCAACCACCACATGAAATACTGCTTATACCAACCTGATAAAACCAATGGCAAGAGAAACAAGCCACAGTTTCCAACTGAGACGAACAGTTGAAGTAAACTTTCCGAGGAAAAAGATGATGATAACCTGGAGATGCATGGAAAGAGTAAAGATGACAGTCCTTATGACTACACCAGTTGCTGCCATCAATAAGAAAACATAATTACCTGAAGCACCACTTCGAGGCCGACTATCCCCATGAAGAGAAGGTTCTTAGTTACTCCTTTCCATACATTGATTTCATCCGGCTTTCGAGCATTAAATTCATTAAAGATCTATTATATACACAGTGAAGTAGAAATCAGTCAGAGAGAGGGGGTTCTTACTTAAGTATTGAAGTTGAACAAAAACAATATATCTAATTTGTAGTTGTCGGTAATATAGAAGTAACTCACCTGACAAAAGACAAATGCATTGAATATCAATGTATTCTTCACTTTGAAAGCGTGATCAACCGTATCATGCTTCAGATTCAGAATGCTCCTTCCACGAAAATTGAGGACCAAGAGAACAGTTACTTGATATAGAGCCTGAAATCAATCAATTGGAAATGATTCTGTCCTACCTTTTGGGACATGAAAGTGCAATCAAGGTACAGAAATGAATTTAAACATACCTGTATTAACAAATTCCTCCACATGATATTTGTTATAAGAGGTTCCCTATAAAAAGCCTTGATCAGCAAATTTACAAAATCAACAGACACAAATGTAAAACAAGTAAATCCAATACAAGATAATTAACTAGTCACTCAGGCACCATGTTATTAGTTGACAGCAAAAAAGGAGTAAATCTACTACCACTGATATGGAACAACCACCTCTTTATAATCTGAATGGCATAGAAAACAGGGTAAATATCAGTTTCTAGCCCAAAGTATGAACGGTTTTTTTAAAAATATGCACACTCGTGATAATGACATATTGGTACCCAATAAACAGACTTTGTTTTCAAATCTAGAACAATCGATACCGAATAATTGTGATGGCAACCAAAATCTCCGTGGAAGTTGTAATTGAATAAAAGCCAATTGTCTTTCCGCATATTTCCTGTTGCCAACAGACTTTTTGGTAACGGAAAAGTAGGTCCTTCCTAGATTTGAAAACAAAGCCAATTTATTGAGTGCTAATCTCTCATTATCGAAAGTACAGACATATTTCTGATAAAATGTTCAAACTTTGGGCTAGAAAATATGATGAAGAAGTACAGTGTTGGTAAGACGCTTCCCTTCCAACCAACAGGTCGAGGGTTCCGAGTCACTTAAATGGTTAGTGTGTGACTGTATTTTTCTTCCTTCAGTAATAACTACAAATAAAATAAAAATAGAAAGTGATATTTACCCTAGAAATTATATGTATACTAAAACTGAAACACATAAATGCATCATAATCCCAACACTGAATGTGTGGAACAGATCCTGAAACTTTCGAAATAACATGTAACAAAAGCTATAGGAATCACGGTCCTCTAAAAGTAAATGGCAACTGATTCACAAACTATAGATATTACTTCCTCCGTCCCATCCAAGATGAATAATTTCTTTTCGACACAGTTATTTAGGAAAAGTGTATATAAAGTGGTTAAAGTGATAAAAATAGGTATGATCCACACCTTTGAAGAGAATTATTTCCTATAAATGAAACATGCCAACTTTAGTGGGACAGCCCGAAAATGAATACATGCCAAATGTCATTTTGGATGGGACAAATGGAGTATAAGTTAGATTGGCCAAATATATTATGATTTATTAATAACTGATCTTTCCAGAAAGCCCTTTGCTAAATAATGTGCAATAGACAAGATATATACTGATGTTACTGATCAATTATTGAGGAGAGAGGAACAAAAGAAAGACAAACTTACACATCGCAAACTATTCATTGACTAACGACTTAAGATTGCCTACAGTGCTGCATGCCAGAGTAAAAGACCAAAAATACATCCAAGCCAATATTAATCATATGATGGATGTCTTAAAGTAAAACCAGGGAAAGCAAGCTGTCAGACATAGCCATGAGTCCTGCTAGCAAGGCATCCATGGTTAAATCCTTACGTCAACATTACAACTTGTATCACACATATGATGAGTGTAACTATTAAATCAAGAGGAGAACATTAATGACATCATTTCAAATAAACATGAAGTCTAACCTTCTACCAACAGGAGGTCTGCACATGAGGTGATCTGTAGGAGGCTCCGTGGCAAGTGCAAGGGCTCCTAGTGTATCCATAATAAGATTTACCCATAGAAGCTGGAAGAATAAAATAGTAAGCAGATGAACTAAAGTAGGGCTCAGACAGGGAAAAACCATGCATATAAAATATAGTGGCGGAGAGAATCTCACCTGCACTGCATTGAGTGGAACATTACCAGAGGAAACTGCAGCCGCAACATTGATTACCAGAGCTGCAACATTAACTGTAAGTTGAAATTGTATGAATTTCTGGATATTGGCGTAAACAGATCTACCCCATCGGACAACCTGCAATTACTTTACCAGCTGAAGTACAAACATTGTGAAATAATATTTTGAAACTTATGATTTCTCAACTATACAGATCACAGGAGTTACGCTAGTTTTTCTTGCGACTTTGGTGCTGAAATTTTTTTGTTTTGGGGAGCTAAATTGAGAGATGAAAACTGATCAATTTTTTGGAGAGGAAGTGAAGAGTTCTTCTCTTAATTTGAAATTTTTGCTTGTTTAACTGGTACAAATGATTCTTGCATACAACTAATATAGAAACTAATTTCGGACAACCTTTCTAGGAAATGCAAAAGCATGTTAAACAAGTCGCAATAAAAGCATCCTAGCCCAACCTACTCTAGGTGACTCTTCACATCAATGAAAGACAAAAGTAAGCTGCACATTAACTACAGCATTGCATTGAGCATGTTATCATTTTGTTAATAGCTGAAAATTGCAATAGAGCAGCAGTTTGAAAAATCATAACAGTTAGATTTGTCTGAGGTAGATTTTTCAATATTCTGCTCCAAAGCAGTTTTATGGAAGTTCGTCTGGTATGACAAAATTTCTGCAAAATTCGCCATGCCTCATCCGAATAGCTAAACAAAGACTTCGATCAACCAGCAGTTAATTTGAAGACCAACACAAGTTAATTGCAAAGCTAATTTTAAAATTAACAAACCAAAAGAAATAGATTCCAGTGTCAAATCCAGACAATGAGACAAGGGTTTCATCAAAATAGTTATGACACTAAAACCAACCTTTACGACAGATGCAAAATTATCATCCAGTATGATGACATCAGAACTTTCTTTTGCAACTTCTGTGCCTTGAATACCCATTGCAAGACCAATATCAGCCTACACCATGACAGAATTAAAACATCAAATGGAGTCCAGAAAAAGTGAAAAGAAAACATAAGTCCTCCAAGTAACCATCCCTTAATTCCACACACCACGCTTAAAAACTAAAGTTCTAAAATCCCAATTTCAGTTTGATTTGCCAATGAAGAGAGTGAGCAGTGGTCTTTTTCAGATTCTTTTCTTAATATCAATAGTAAAAAAAGGGAATTATATGGATCTGATGATTGCTAATAAATCACCTTAATGCACTAAAACAAATACAAAAGCTACAAAAAAAATCCAAATCCAGATAAGGTTGAATAACAACAGTTCAAATGAAAGAAGAATGTCCCATGTACGAGATCCTCATCTAAGGAGAGTAAAAAATACTAGCAGTCTAGCACAAATCAAAATGCTAACCTCATGTAATGCAGGAGCATCATTAGTGCCATCTCCAGTTACAGCAACAACATGTTCCTTCCTTCTCAATGCTTGCACAAGCAAGAGCTTGTCATTGGGCGATGACCTTCCCATTACCTGTCAGAGAGAATTGTGAATGGTATTTACCTTCTCCTCTTCTATAGAGAGAACAAACAGGCATATCTCCGCAGCACTACAAAGTTCAGCTCTTACCGAAATCCTGTCAGCCACTTCTAATCTTTGTGACTCTGTCATGTTACGAAATGTCTTTCCTTCAATTAGATTGGGCTCTGTAGCATCTTCATTTGACCCTAATATCCCACACTCTAAGGCTATTGCTCTAGCTGTTTGAAGATTGTCACCAGTGACCATCCGTACCTAGAAAATGCTTAAAACTAGTCATCATCAAATGAACACAACGAACGTGATTGCAAGGGTTTGACAATCTTCAAGGTCAAAAAAGAAGCTAGGGGATACAACATTTAAGAAACCATCATATACAAGGCAAGTTTATGGATACATGGTCCCAGTGCATGAAGTAAAGACACAGAAACCATCAAACTCAGATAGCAATGACCGCAGTTCACATAGTGATGTCCCTAGTTCAACATGTCATCTGGTCAGCAACTATTCCACATACATTGATTCTGTAACCAAATGTAGTGGTCATCATCATATTGAATGAAATATTTGTTCCTAAGACGATAAAGGAAACTGAAAAAAAAAATTGTGTCAATATATGTTTAATTTTTAGAATGATATATTGTTCCTAAGATGGTATGGTTGAGAAATATAAAACAAATTGCGTAACTTTATCAATCTAGAAAAAGAACTTTATCAATCTAGAAAAAAGAAAGAAATGACAGAATACTGCTTCGATCCCAATTGTTAAGACTAATAACAGAAAATTAAAGAAAGCTACCACAAATTACACAGAATACCAACTCCTAACCCATTTAAGAAAGATATGACGAGCACAAAGTTCTAGTGTGCCATTTAGATTACTGTCAAATCAAAGATAAAAACATGATGTTGGGGCAAAATACTCTATATTCATAAACTCATCAAAACATTTATTTATACAAAAGAGTCATAATTAAACTAGGAAAACTAACATAAGAGTCCTAACTAAACTAGGAAACTACCAAATTGCTCTAAGAGCAATTACCATAAACAAATATATTTCTAACACTCCCTCTCAAGCTAAAGCATAGATTTTAATCATATCTAGCTTGTTACAAAGTTAATCAACTCTAACCCTAAAAACAGAACGAAAAAGAAAAACGAAAAGGAAAATATGAAGCTTGAACTTCAACTAAAATCTCGAACATGATTCGAATATGACCCAAACTGAATCTAACACCAATTAGATGTAGACCCAATCATGTATCCAAATAACTCACAAATGTCTGACCCAAACTGAATCCCACACCAATCAGATGTTGACCCAAACATGTATCCACACAACTCACAAACATCGAGCCCACAACAAATATAACTCAATTCCAACAACAAATGTGCTCACGAGCACCGAAAATCAAATCTGACAACGAACAGATCCCACACTGCACCGGTGCTGATCCAAACAAGAACTCAATCTGAAAGAGGACGACAACGCAAGCCAAATGGGACTGGCCGGAGTGAAACGAACTGCCGCTAGAAACATCGCCGACTCTTGGAATCAACACTCGCCGATTACAGGGGCCGGAAGGTGCATCGGTCGACATCGCATCTTCCTATGCCGGAGGTGTCGACCGGTGAGGCTCCAAACTCAAATGGGTAGCTTTTCCCTTTTTCACCCAAAACCCCTAATTCTCAAATCTGAAACCCTAATTTTAAACTTAAAATTTTGAACCCTAAGTACCTATTTATACAAAAGAGTCATAATCAAACTAGGAAAACTAACATAAGAGTTGTAACACAAAACTACTAAATTGCTCTACAAGCAATTACCATAAACAAATATATTTCTAACAATTATAAACATAGGTTCTTTGAAACTAATACAATCAACTAAATTTTTTTATTAAGAGACACGAGCTATAAAAATATGATATCCAAATACTGAAAGAGAAATTCCCAACACCAACTCTATTCAAATAAATTAATAAAATGATTCACAAACAAAAATATAGAAAAAACTCTTGCAGCAATTAGGTAAGGTGATCATTTGATGAGCCAAACAAATGGCACAATGTAAGAAACTCATTGCCACCTGTTTATAAAAAAAATAAAAACTCCACAACCATGGCTTCAATTCATGCAACATGCCTGCATATGATTGAGCATCTTGGATATGATAAAATTCTAAAATAATCCTCGATAACAGCTCCTTCACCAAGACGTGGTGGTCATTTGTAAGTAGAACATATCACCTAGTAAGAAACAATTCTGTTAAGTGTGAACCTAAATCGACTAAGATGTCCAAAAGCTGCCATTCCCTCACCAAGATCCCAAAACAAGATACTCAGTCCACTAAATAGATCACAACCTGAAGGCCAAGGAACTAATAAGTTCACTTTTTCTTGCTGTTAGCACATAGTTGAGAAGGGTAGTCTGCTAATCAAAAGCATGTTTGTGCTGTCTGTTGAACTGAGAAATAATACTCCAAGCAGATAAAAGAAAGCAAGGGTAGCCTAGGCCCTAGGAGGTTGAGGGGATGGGAAAAACTCTAGTGAATTTATATGAAAAACTGAAGAGATCTTTCATCATTTAATCCTTTAATTTATCTTTTGTTTGAAATGCACGAGGATGGGTAAAAAGCAAGGTTTTTGAAATTGAACCTGTCGCTGAATAGAACATTTAACAGAACAACGGAGGCAGTCTATGTGCAATCAAGGCGACTTGATAACAGGTTATGACTGCTCCAGCTGAATGCTGGACTAACAATTTGAATAAATTAGCACGACCAGTTTCAGAGCTATAAATATCTTTCAAGTTTGAATCAAAAAATTCAAAAATAAAAACCCAGATGCTTCTTCTAAATGCATCTTCCAGCAAAAAGAAAGGGAAAAAGTAGGAGAGGCTCAGAGACCCAAAAATCATAAATACATAAGGGAAATGATCTAGGCAAAGAAACATTCTGAGGAACACACAAATCCTTCACATGTATGTAAGTGATGAACGTACACACCTTGACGCCAGCATTAACACATAGTTGAACCGCATCCCGCACCCCTGGCCGGCAAGGATCCTACAATATATGCACCACCATCAAGAACTAATAATTTGAATTAAAACAGATGTAGAGAAGACGGTATTTACCGTGGAAACAAAGAGAAATTTTTTATCACAATTGCATGAAAGTAAGATGCCAGAAACAAGATACTGTTTTTCTGGGTTAACCACATGGGAGTGGGGGTGGGGCTGGGAAGAAAACAAAGAGAACCAGAAAGAAGAATTAAGGAACATAAACAAAATGATCACTTCACTTCAGAGACAGAGCCAAGTAATAAAGGAGACGATGGCGAGAAACAGACTATCCTGATAATGTCATCTCTTCTCTTATCAACATTTTAAACTGACATTAGTTAAAAGGCATCACTCAATCAATTTAGTAAGCTGAACTCAAATGATTAAGACCTCTTAGTCATGATACAAGTGTGCATAAGTAATTCTGCAGATGGCGAGAAACAGACTATCCTGATAATGTCATCTCTTCTCTTTCCAACATTTTAAACTGACATTAGTCAAAAGGCATCACTCAATAAATTAGTAAGCTGCAAAATGATTAAGAACTCTTAATCATGATACAAGTGTGCATATGTACTCTGCAGATGACAGTCGAGTTGAGCAGAAAATCGCAACAGATATTCAGAGCCAACCAATGAAATTTTCAACTTATTAAATTAAACTGATACTAGAGTTGATTAGCTTTCTATCGTGACACTGTTGCACAAAATTAAGCTGCCCAAAAATAAATATAAACCAGAAAAAAACCAGAAGGAACTCTACAAGCAACCAACAAGAGAGATGGGAAGAAGCAGACTATATCGACAAATGTCTCAGTTTCCAGCTTGTTGGATTGATAAGTACTGAAAGAACACCATTAATAAATGTAGAATAAGCAATTAGTTATGGTACATATAACATTTGCACATAAATACCAGATGAAATCAATATCTAGACTATTTATGCATTGGATAGGGATACTGGTTCATCTATTTTTCATTTATTGAAGAAATTTTTCAGATGATGTTGCAGATCTCAATTGACGGACCTACAACAATATTGATCATTAGAGTAAGAAAAAGTAAGAAAAATCATAAGCACCTTGATCCCAACAATAGCAAGCAGGATTAGGTCTCCTTCAGGTAGCTGCCATTTTTCCAATTCCTCCTCACTAGTTGGAACCTCATCCATTTCACACATTCTGTAGGCAATAGCAACACAACGCAAACTTCTTGTAGCCATATCTTCTATTGCATCTCTGAAAAGTGATAGCTGTAGGAATATACATCAAACATTCAATCTAATGTCAGAAAATACTGATGCTTACAAAATGTAAACAGATTAACAACTCACTAAGGTCAAGATTAAGCACCATAACTTGATGACTTTTATGTTTTGCTTGCTAAAACTCTACTACTCAGAACATATTATCCTTCCCAAGTTCTATAGCTCTAGAAATGGACACAGGGACCAAGAAATAACAAAAAAACTATCATTGGAGCAGACCTTCTCTTCATTCATCTCGACTACATTATCATCTGCATCAATGTAGCGGGTACAAGATGCAAGGACTATTTCTGCAGCACCTTTCCAGTGCACACGGATCCCAGAATTTGACTGCCAAAAATTCAAAATAGCTATAAATTGGTTTGCAAGGATACATATACATATACATATACATATACATATACATATACATATACATATACATATACATATAGAGAGAGAGAGAGAGAGTTTGGTTCAAATAAGAACTATTTTATCCTAAAACTAAGAACCAAATGAATTTGCAATGAAAGTTAATGAGAAAATTAATGAATTCGCTGATAGGTTTTTAGTAAGAACACTCGCACACACTCAAACAAAAACATATGCAAAAATGAAAGAAAGGAAAAAGAACAGTCGCACTACATTTACTGCCCATTGCAGAATAGCCTTTTCTGTTGGTGATCCAGAAATTTCCATAGCTCCACCACCCTATTAAAACCGGTAACAGAGAAGTCACGCTTCATACACAAGTATGGACATTGGTAGAACATATAATACTATCAGGATAATCCATCCTTAGGCAGGTGAACAGAGCAACTTTAAATACCAGTGACAGAGAAGTCGCGCTTGATTGATAAATATGGACAATGATAGAACATGTAATACAATTTGATAATTCATCCTTAGGAAGATAATCACAGCAGCTTTGCCCTGGTTTTCTGTCTGATACCTAGACCCCCAATACAATTGCAATGCCATGAATTCATCCTATGTGTAGTCAGTAAGGCAATTTCACATACCTCATGTTACTACTACATAAAACACTGTGTGTAATGAAAAACAATAAAACGAGAAACATATGATATAACAACTCAAGCATATTACTACAGATAGGGTTTATGTAAGGAGGCAGCACACTGTTTCGTTCTTGTAGTTTCATTTTAGTTGTTTTATCATTTATTAGGTTAATAATTGGAGTTAATTGTCAGATACTTAGATAGGCAACTAGCTCCTTTCGTGGGCTCTACTTGACCTAGGAAACAAATTCTCTCTCTCTTTATGATTTTTATTTATTTTTACTTTGGATATTGCTTTTTCAATCACAATCCCTATTTCATTATATTTGGTGTGTGACAATTCTCCTAAACTCTTAACATATTGATCCGGCTTGTTAATGCCTCACTTTCATGTCCGAAGGGAAAAGGCGCGAGCATACCAGCACCTAACTCGTAGTTTCTTAAATTAATTTAGTTGTTTTCCTTTTTAATCAAGTTAGTTATTTTAGTTGGGGCTGTGCGCTCCTTTCGTGGGCTTCATAGGTCTCATCATATTAGGAGTCCTTCTCTTCATAGGACTTGAAGAAGAATAAAAGGAGTCATTCTGAAGGACTTAGTCTAGGATTTCTTCGAAAGGCGCTTGAACGGTTTGTGCACACTCTTTTGATTGCTTGTTATCATTTTTATTCAGGTATCATTCCTTTTGGATCAACTTCTTTTATCAGTTCAGGCCAAAAACTCAGCACAAGATACGCATGGAGATGGATGACCAGATGGAGTAAGCTGGAGAAGGGTGGATCTTATCAATGACCTAAAAAGCAAGAAGGATAATAAGATAGATAATGGGTCAGATGATCTCCCTAATTCTGTGGGATAGAGATTGCAGCAAACAATCATGAGGAGGGAAGTGATGACCGTGTCCAACCGTTGAGGCATCCGCGCACAAGGCGAAGCACGCTGTGCCAGGTCTGGGCGAGGGGCAAAGGACTGCAGGCACTGACGGAGGAGGGCTTGACAGCTGTGCGAGGCACAGGGCTGCCAAGCGGATTCATGCTTATGAGTGCGAAAACAGCCTGGTACGAGCATGTGCCACTTTGTCGCGAACACAGGATGGCATGCTGGCACAGGAGTGTGGGCGCCTGGGCATAGGACCCTTGAGCCGGCATGGCAGCATTTTTGCGGCACCAAAATGGTTGGGATTGGGATGCGCAGGCAACAAATTGGGAAGGGTCTTCAAGAGGCCCCAACTGAATATGCCAATGCCTTGATGGGCACAACCCTAATGCATGAATATGACATGAGGAGCAGTATTTTTAACTCCATGAAATTCTGGAAGGCAGTAGTGAGTGTGGCGTTAATCGACATGAATGGGGATCCACAAAATTGGTTTCAATGGACGAAGACCAAATTTTCAGGCCTCCCTTGGACACTATTGAAGCTGGAGTTACTGTGAATGTTCAGCCACAAGGCCGACAACCCCATGGTCAATCCTGTGGAGGCATTGAACACACAGTAGGAATGGATGGTAAATAACTATATTACATTTTTAATGTAAAGGTTTCATGTTCCAGGACCTATAGATCAGTACAGTCTATTCATATAGCTTGAGAAATTGAGCGGAGTTGATCACGTTTCAGGCTATTAGCATCATAGTTATCGATGGCGGATGGCGGATCATGGTGGATGGCCAAAACCCGCCATAAGATCAGTGTTATCAAATTTCCGCCATGGCGGCGCCATGGCGAGATGTGATGGCAGTTTTAAGGATTTTGCCATGACCAAAAATGATTTTACGTTAATCCTCTCCTATATCTATATATCTATATCTATCTATATATATATAGGAGTTGATCAAATGAGAACTACATTTTTTGCGAACTATGCATAAGACGGTAAAGATGATGCAGACGAATAAAGTTAGCACAACTAAAACTTTCTAAAATTGTTTTATTGTGAAACATTTTAGAATGTTTTCACAGCACAACTTTATAGATTTTGTTCATCGACTTTATACGCCTTTACATAGTTCTCAAGTTCTAAAAAGATGAGTTCTCACCGATCCAACCCTATATATATGTGTAATAGGAGTGGATCAATGAGAACCATATCTTTTTGCGAATCTGCGAACCATGATAAGACGTTGAAGATGATGCACAAACGGTATAAAATAGTGCATAACGAAAACTTTCTAAAATTATTTTGTTGTTCAACAATTTTAGAAAGTTTTCGTTATGCACAACTTTATACCGCTTTGTGCATCATCTTCAACGCTTTATGCATGGCCTCAAGTTCTCAAAAAGATGAGTTCTCACCGATCCAACCCCGTAAATATATATATATATAGGAGTGGATCAATGAGAACCACATCTTTTTGAGAACTTACGAACCATGATAAAACGTTGAAGATGATGCACAAAGCGGTATAAAGTTAGCATAACAAAACTTTCTAAAATTATTTTGTTGTGCAACAATTTTAGAAAGTTTTCGTTACACAACTTTATACCGCTTTTGCATTATCTTCAACTTATGCATGGTTCTCAAGTTCTCAAAAAGATGAGTTCACATCGATCCAACCCCTATATATATATATATATAGAGAGTGGATCAACGAACACATTTTTGCGAATCTCGAGAACCATGCATAAGACGTTGATGATGATGCACAAAGCGGCATAAAGTTGTGCATAACGAAGACTTTCTAAAATTATTTTGTTGTTCAACAATTTTAGAAAGTTTTCGTTATGCACAACTTTATAACGCTTTTATGCATCATCTTCAACGCCTTATGCATGGTTCTCAAGTTCTCAAAAAGATGAGTTCTCATTGAATTCAGAACTCATCTTTTGAGAACTTGAGAATGATAAGATAAGACGTTGATGATGATGCAAAGATATAAAGTTGTGATAACTAAAACTTTCTAAAATTGTTGAACAACAAAATAATTTTAGAAAGTTTTTGTTATGCACAACTTTATACCGCTTTGTGCATCATATTCAACGCCTTATGCATGGTTTCAGAGTTCAAAAAGATATGGTTCTCATTTGATCCACCTATATATATATATATATATAGAGAGAGAGAGAGAGAGAGATCAAATAAAACCTATTTTTTCGTAAAACCTATAAAACAATGTACTTTAGGTACAAAAGTTAATGATTTTATATATAAAGTTATTGACTACGAAATATTGATAAATAGTGGTCTTTTACCAGAATCCAAAAGTGCATTAACTTTATACTTAAAATGCATTGATTTTTAGGTTTTTACGAAAAAATAGGTTTTTATTATAATCAACCCTATATGTGTGTGTGTGTGTGTGTGTGTAAGAATCGCATGATGTCGAGTAAGTGCTTTCTCATTCAGCAAGTTGAAACAGATGAATAAATATCGATAAAGTAAATCATCCAAACAGACATAGGTTACCAGTTTTAGAGCAACACCACCTCGCTTTTTCTCTGAGTTAAACGGGAAAGCGTGAATAATGGCAGAATCTGATTGAGTGGTACCAAAATCCATTCCAAGCTATGAAAAAATCAATGAAACAAATCAAGTCACTCAAGAAAAGAGACTTTACAACCAAAAACAAGAACACTCGCACACACTCAAACAAAAACATATGCAAAAAATGAAAGAAAGGAAAAAGAACAGTCGCACTACATTTACTGCCCATTGCAGAATAGCCTTTTCTGTTGGTGATCCAGAAATTTCCATAGCTCCACCACCCTATTAAAAACCGGTAACAGAGAGAAGTCACGCTTCATACACTAGTATGGACATTGGTAGAACATATAATACTATCAGGATAATCCATCCTTAGGCAGGTGAACAGAGCAACTTTAAATACCAGTTACAGAGAAGTCGCGCTTGATTGATAAATATGGACAATGATAGAACATATAATACAATTTGATAATTCATCCTTAGGAAGATAATCACAGCAACTTTGCCCTGGTTTTCTGTCTGATACCTAGACCCCAATACAATTGCAATGCCATGAATTCATCCTATGTGTAGTAAGGCAATTTCACATACCTCATGTTATTACTACATAAAACACTGTTTGTTTTGAAAAACAATAAAGCGAGCAACATATAATATAAAAACTCAAGCATTTTACTACAGATAGGGTTTATGTAAGGAGGCAGCACACTGTTTCGTTCTTGTAGTTTCATTTCAGCTGTTTTATTATTTATTAGGTTAATAATTGGAGTTAATTGTCAGATACTTAGATAGGCAAATAGCTGCTTTCGTGGGCTCTACTTGACCTAGGAAACAAATTCTCTCTCTTTATGAGAATAACTTTTTACGATTTATTTATTTATTTATCAGAAACACCGCATCGGGCTTGGGCAGAAGACTTCTCTCTTACTGTCATCTTTGGGCAAAAGAATTCACTCTTCTGATTTTATTTTTATTTTTTTTACTTTGGAGATTGTTTTTCAATCACAATCCCTATTTCATTATATTTGGTGTGTGACATTCTCCTAAACTCTTAACATATTGATCCGGCTTGTTATTGCCTCACTTTCATGTCCGAAGGGAAAAGGCGTGAGCATACCAGCACCTAACTCGTAGTTTCTTAAATTAATTTAGTTGTTTTCCCTTTTAATCAAGTTAGTTATTTTAGTTGGGGCTGTGGGCTCCTTTCGCGGGCTTCATAGGTCTCATCATATTAGGAGTCCTTCTCTTCATAGAAGACTTGAAGAAGAATAAAAGGAGTCATTCTGAAGGACTTAGTCTAGGATTTCTTCGAACGGCGCTTGAACGGTTGTGCACACTCTTTTGATTGCTTGTTATCATTTTTATTCAGGTATCATTCCCTTTGGATCAACAACTTTTATCAGTTCAGGCCAAAAACTCGGCACAAGATACGCATGGAGATGGATGACCAGATGGAGTAAGCTGGAGAAGGGTGGATCTTATCAATGACCTAAAAAGCAAGAAGGATAATAAGATAGATAATGGGTCAGATGATCTTTCTAATTCTGTGGGATAGGGATTGCAGCAAACAATCATGAGGGAAGTGACGACCCTGTCCAGCCGTTGAGGCATCCGCTCACAAGGCGAAGCACGCTGTGCCAGGTCTAGGCGAGGGGCAAAGGACTGCAGGCACTAGTGGAGGAGGGCTGGACAGCTGGGCGAGGCAGAGGGCTGCCAAGTGGATTCATGCTTATGAGTGCGAAAACAGCCTGGTACCAGCATGTGCCACTTTGCCGCGAACACAGGATGGCATGCTGGCACGGGAGCGGGGGCGCCTGGGAAAGGACCCATGGCAGCATTTGTGCGGCACCAAAATGGTTGGGACTGGGATGTGCAGGCAACAAATTGGGAAGGGTCGTCAAGAAGGCCCCAACTCAATATGCCAATGCCTCGATGGGCACAACCCTAATGCATGGATATGACATGAGGAGTAGTATTTTGAACTCCATGAAATTATCGAAGGCAGTAGTGAGTGTGGCGTTAATTGACATGAATGGGGTGCACAAAATTGGTTTCAATGGACGAAGACCAAATTTTCAGGCCTACCTTGGACACTATTGAAGCTGGAGTTACTGTGAATGTTCAGCCACAAGGCCCACAACCCCATGGTCAATCCTGTAGAGGCGTTGAACACACAGTAGGAATGGATGGTAAATAACTATATTACTTTTTTAATGTCAAGGTTTCATGTTCCAGGACCTATAGATCAGTACTTTCTGGGAATGTTTCTCCATGGTCAACAGGCGGGGACGGGACTTGATAAGGCTGCACATACCTTCACAGATACGATGGACTTGTTTTCAACTATTCATATAGCTTGAGAAATTGAGCGGAGTTGATCACGTTTCAGGGCTCCGGACTCAAGCACAACCCACACTAAAATTAGGGTTTTATTTTGTAAAAATTGATTCGCAACTTGCCCTTTTCACCTTAGCTTCAAACAGAAACCTATTCTTCTCTCTACATTAAGACCACTGGCCACTGGCAACCACCATCGACGATCAGAGATCATCGGCAATGACTTAGGCAGACAATTGTTCAGCAAGTTAGTTTGGATTTTTCACTTTTTTTTTATTTAGTTGTTTCTTCCAATTTTTTTCTCTTCTTTATAATAAATTGTCAGTTTCTCAATATGAAAATCGAACCTTTTATGAATTATGAGAAATGATGAAGTTATATGAATAATCTTTTCTATATAAATGAAAGTCGCTTAAAGTTTCACGAGCTTCTTCTTGTTTAGGACACGAGATAATTAATTTTGCGATTACATGCCTTTAGTTAGAAAAAATTTAGATCTTTCAACCCTTCCTTCAACTTAGACACAGAAGCAATCTCTTGAACAAATCAAACAGAGCCACAACTAAATGAAGACATTAATACAATCTGCTTCTACACAGTACTAGTTGTTGCAGTAAATTAATAATTTCAAACTACAAAAATCCAAAATATATTGCAAATTAAATACCTTATATATTAGACATATTTATATTTATGAGTTTATGATTTAATGTTTGTGTTGAACTTGAAACTTATGTTTTATGGACCTATGATAGTATGGTTTATGAGTGTGTGCTTTAATGATTATGTTAGAACTTATGTTTTCTATTGTTTTATCAACTTCTACAGTTTTAAGTTATTAATTATAGTATATATATTGTATTTTATTTAATCCGCCGTGCTTCCGCCATAACACGCCATGCCATCCGCCATAATCTTATGGCGGGTTTTTGGCCATCCGCCATGACCCGCCATCCGCCATCGATAACTATGCATAAGATTATGGCGGATGGCGTGGGCGCTATATGGCGTAACACGATGGATTAAATAAAATATAATATATATATTTATAACAAAACTCTAGAAATTGATAAAACATAAGTTTCAAGTTCAACACAAACATTAAAGCATAAACTCATAAATATAAATATGTCTAATATTAAAGTCTAATCCTCCTCATCAACCCCAACATAATCATCTTCTTCCTTATCATCTAATGGAGCAAATCTTTCTTCAGATGAGTCATTAATAAAATAATATTGATCTTCAACTTCTACATCATCTTCAACCACATTATCTTTTGTATCACTAGCTACAAAATAATATACGAAATGATTGCAATTGGCTGTTATAAACAAATTTGCACTTAAAATTATTTGGAAAATAATATAAAATTCACCTAATTTTATAATTTTTACATGAATTTAAAGATGATGCGATTACAAAATTTAAGGCTTGATTTATAGATTCATTTAGAACTCAAGAAAAGGAAAGCATAAACTGTCGGAGAAAAGAAAACAAGGAAAATAAACAACAATAAGCGATTTTCTCTCTCATAGTAGTATATAAGAATTTGTTTTAACTCTAACAATTGGCATGCGATGATGCCCATACAGAATCAAATGGGATTTTGTTATTCTCCTAGCACTTCTGGATTTCCCAATTCAGAAAAAGTGCCGAGAGCAAACTTCAGAATGCTTTCCATGCAGGAAACTCATCAGGAGTTAATGTGAATCAAGCACAAAGCAGGCTGACGAGCCAAATTTCTCATAAGGATCATTTCGCAAAACGAGTTGCCAGAGAATGATTCAAGTGTGATGAGAAGCATATGCCATTCAGTGAGCCATAATCCATACAGGTTCATCATATATGAGCCGGATGATGAAGAGATGCCTGTTACTAACACTCCTATTCAACATGAGGAATACCTCTATGGTGAGAGTGATGAGCTACACATTCAATATTGGAATTATTGGGTGGCAGCCAAATCTGGTGAGCCACAAACGACAAAATTAAAGGGAAAGGTAATGGGCTCGACTTTGCTAGTGATGGTGGACAGCCAGGCAAGTTACTTTTTTATCTCGAAGAAAGTCGGTATCAATCTCAACCTAGGATTGACTGGACTAGAAGCTCGGTGGTCAGGTTGGGAGATTGTTGAAGGCAGCAATCAAAGGAGTGTGTTTAAGCTGCTGTTGCACCTGAGAGATGCCCAATTTGAAATATCCCAAAGTTCCAATGCATCTTAGTTAACAATAGATTAGCCTATACTATTTTTATCTATCTAGGCTAGTCATCAATATTAAACGCTCCCTAAAAGTGTAAGCAACCATAAGCCAGTCCATTACTCTGTTGTAAATTACCTCAGGTACGAAGACACTTCCAGTTGTATTTTGGGCAATGCCCTCAATAAGCAATGAGATCATCCTAGGAGGAAACAGAGACTTGTTATCAGGTGGATCTGTTTTTTTCCCACAAGCATAGGCCTCAACCACCGTCATCTGGAAAAGGGATAATGAAGATATGTATGTAATCGTACAAATCAAATAAAGTTATGCAACACATCTGTTATTATAAAGCTAGAGCAGAACTCGACACTAGAGACCTAGACAAAAGTGGAAGCTTAAAAAAACAGGCTGAAAAGCACCTGGTTCAGTGTTAAAGTCCCAGTTTTGTCACTGCAAATGGTAGTGGCTGAGCCCATTGTTTCACAGGCTGATAGCCTCCTGACCTGGAGTTCAATTGTTAGTGTGGCTCAGCATAATAATAAGAAAATATAGAAAACGTGTAGCTCAGCCTTTGAACTGTAGCAAATCATACATACCAATGCCTTATCAGCCATCATTTTTCTCATGGAATAAGCAAGCCTGCAAGCAAATGTAGATTAAAGAAGTCCAAAGCTAGAAAACAATTGAGTGCGTAGTAAGCAACTGCTTATATGAATAGTTCCTAGTGTCAAACAATCTTAAAAATAGTTACAGTCAAGAATATAAACATTTTCTTATGGAAAATGTAGAGAACTAGTTATTCTGTATGATTTCTGCCAAGACTAATCTACATAATGAAAGCATTGGAACCACAAGATAATGCATAATAAGATATAGACTCACGTAAGGGTAACAGCCAATGGAAGACCTTCTGGTACAGCAACAACAACAATGGTCACCTAGAGTTCAGTCCAGATTAGTGAAGTATCCAGAGATAAGCATAAGTTGTGACTACTTCGGATAACAATTAATGTTTACGTACTGCAACAGTGAAAATTTTGATAAAGCCATCGATTGCAGCACCGACTTTCGTCTTCCCAGCTATAAATTGTACTGTGCCATCGGGGTTTCTCGTGTTCCCAGTAAAAAATCTAGCAGATCATAAAAGTTTAATTTACCCTAGACCTCTTCAAGATGAAATGAGAGCAAACAGTTCGTCATTCAAAATCCCAACTACGACATCTCTTCAGCAACATAACTACCTGATCACAAGGATTATCAGAACTGCTACAGCCACGGCAAGACCAACTATTCCAATAAATGTGGCAACCCCATTTAGTCGTACCTAGAGTCAGTAACATGTAACTCAATATCAGAATTTGACCATTAGGCATTCATGTGAAGGTTTAAAAGCTCCCAACAAAAATTAACCTGCAATGGTGTTTCTTCACCATTATCCTCTGATATGCTCGCCATAAGTAAACCCCACTCTGTGTTTATACCGACACTTGTTACCTGGAAGACAAGTAGACAATCAGCTGATATATAGAAGAGTGTATGCCCCATCGACCTAGCGTGAAGGGAAGTTCATTATCACAACAAATAATCAAGAGAATACGGCTCAATTGCCTCTCAGGATGAATTTCAAGGAAACGAGTCATTAGAGAAAACGGGTCTTTTTCTTTTTCCTCTACTGTTTCCATTGCATCATTGGGGAACAATGACGGCACAGGGTTAGCTTTAAGCCATTTTGCCTATTTAATAGTAATTACTGCTATATACAGATTCCCAAATAAAAGAATCCAAATACATAATTAACATTCAATACTGAATAAAGATGTCACAAGAAAATACACACAATACCCCAAAGGAAAAGACAAATATAACAAACAAATTAAATCATCCCTATTCAGGATTTATAATATAGTCATACCCAAGCATATGTAACCAGTCTCTGCCCCTACTAAGCAACAATACATATTGGAGATAAAAAGAAAAATAAGACACCAAATGTTTTAATGTTGATGTCTAGTTGATAAATCTTCATTAAACATATAAACTTTTTATACTATCAATCTTATGGATTCAACAACAGAAATTCCTAATTACATTGAAGGTGGTGAAGTAATATTACCAGCATGCTACCATACCCATCAGCAACCTTGCATCCTGACATAAGAAAAGGTGCTCTAGTTGGGTCCTTGTGAACCTAATTCCACATTTAACTTCCATTAGAATATGAACACAACAATGACCAACAATTACAGCTGCTGATGTCATGAACTCACAATTTTACTTTCCCCAGTCATACTTGATTCATCAATTGAGAGCGAGTGGCCAGAGATGACCAGTCCATCTGCCGGAACCTGTACGCATTCAAGCAAGGGCTATAGTGAAAAGTTCCTGAAAGTTCTTGCAGAATCAAGAATTAAGTCATCGACTCATCAAAATGCATTAAGCCATCAAAATGCATCTCAGTAGCTTCTGCTTTCAAAAAATGGTAGAGGAAAAGAGCTGAGAACACTATGCAATATCTATATAGTTTTATTATAAAAGTGGCTACAGAATGAAAAGGAATCCAGATCAAATCCAATCAGACCAAGGATAATCTGCCCAAATAGTAGCCAATTACAAGAATATTATGAGCTAAGTGAGAATCACTAATTAACCAGCCTTATATGAATATCTATTTCTAGTTTCAGTCAATGGTTCATTTTTATCTAGTCTTGGAAATTTGACTAGTGAAAGAGGCAAAACAATGAGCTTGCAGCTCAATGGTATTCCTTACCTTCCCCAAGTTCCCCTTCCTCAATTATAAAGAAAAATCAAACAAAAAGGCGAAGTGTTAAGGGGATCATTGTCCAAGCTTGATGTTGGTAAATGTAGTAATGTAGTTAGTAAAGGGACTGAAAAATATTTGAGAATTAAAAAGAATTCTCAGAAGAGGTGTAGGATAGTCAAAACTCATCAGACCCGCCAACC
Organism: Salvia rosmarinus; assembly: GCA_036937905.1. Lineage (NCBI taxonomy): Eukaryota > Viridiplantae > Streptophyta > Magnoliopsida > Lamiales > Lamiaceae > Salvia > Salvia rosmarinus. The sequence goes on along the minus strand of CM072816.1, from coordinate 107,732,302 downwards.
ACCACATACCATATCCTAGCAGGATGCAGGTCCCTCATTATATCTTCTTTTTTCTCATTCTATGTTTTTGTTCTCACACTATCACAACCCATCACACAGTCCATACATCTCATTCTTTTTTTCTTTTTTATTTGAGTTGGTATTCCTCCCCCTCTGCACCCACATCTCTTTCTTTTCTCTTTTGGCCCCCTTCCTTTCTCTCATTTTCTTTTTTCTTTTTAAAAGTGGGATGATTCAGAAATGAATTCAAAATTGAAAACACTCAGGGTTAAATGAATGATCTTCTTGTGGAACTCCAGGATGAAGGAACATATGCCCATGAGTCAACATTTTGCAAATTTTTGGGTCGAGATTTCATAAGCCTACCAAATGGAGGTTTGTGGTCCACCTAACAGGAATCACCTGCTTCATTGCCATCTACTGTTTTTCCTGTTCAAGGTGAGATAAAGACTTTGTCAAAGCAATCTAACTTCTTCAATTCATCAGAGATACAAAGTCAATGGATTCACGATCTTTGTGGACTGTTCCATGCAGAGTTTCAAAGACCTTTCTCTATAGGTTCCACACAATTCTCCAGACATCTTTGAGGCATTCAACCGCTAGAAGACTGGCTGGTCAACCAAATCACAGAGAAGAAGAAGCTAGAATACAATATGAAAGGTTTACAATTTCACTGATTAAATAGCTGAATGAAAAGCTTCCAGGAAAAAATTCTCATCAGACCAATATCTACCCACCCACAGCCAAGTACAAGAATATTTTCTTGCTTGCTATTAGATAATTGAGAATCATTATTTAATTCTCCCTATCCTAAATATTTAGCCATTTCCATAGTTTTAATTTTTAAAAGGCGTTTTGTGCACGAGGAGCCCCAAAACGCATCTGAGGTGGTGCCTCACCTGTTGTGAAGGTGACGGAAGCCTCATCTGAGTCGAGGTGCACACCTCGATGGGCTATTTTTATAAAACCCTAATTAAGGAATTTGTTAAAGTCCATATTTGTTGTCCCACATCGACTTGGTAATGATCTATCTCGTATGTATAAGTTGGATAACCCCCTTATAAGACCTTTTAAGAGGATGAGAGACTCATTTTTATATGATATCAAAATTTGGTTCACGTGTAGATGTCATTCCGACTCACATGTGAGAGGACATGTTAAAGTTCATGTTTGTGGTCCCACATTGACTTGGTAATGGTCCCATCTCATATATACAAGTTTAGACAACCTCCCTTCTTATAAGGCCTTTTAAGAGGATGAGTGACCCATTTCTACATGATATCAAAGCAGACCCAAGTTGATGATGGATTTGTTGTAATGGTCATGTCTCATATATACAAGTTGAGACAACCTCCCCTCTTATAAGGCCTTTTAAGGGGGATGACTAGCCCATTTCGACAAAATCAAAAGAAAAATCAAGTCTGAATAAGGGAGAAAAACCTACATAGTCACATTAATACCGACTTGGTAATGGTCCCGTCTCATATATACAAGTTTAGACAACCTCCCCTCTTATAAGGCCTTTTAAGTGGGATACTGGCCCATTTCGACAAAATCAAAAGAGAAATCAAGTCTGAAATAAGGGAGAAAAACCTACGCAATCACATTAACACTGTTCTCACCCACTTTACTCTCTCTCCTCCCTTCATCTCTCTCGCTCTATCTTTATCTCTAGAGCTCAGGCTCCACCTCTTCGGAGGCTCGACTTTTAATAATTTTAACTAGTTATAATTTTTATGTGTATTTTTATATTTGCTATGATTATATGTGTTTTATATACTTGCTACGATTTTTATGTATATTTTTTATTTACACTTCGAACCGCCTTGAGGCTTATGCCTCGCAGGGCGCCATTGGAAAACACCTCGAGGCTAACGCCTTTTAAAACCTTGGCCTTGATAATATGCAACTGATCATCCTCCTAAATATGCAATTAATTGGCTTGCATGATAATCTCTATCAAACGTTCCTATTGAAAAAGGAAACATATTATCTTTTGTCCTTTCAAGGTGAAGAGTAAGAAAGAAGAAAGAGTTAGAAATGTTCCATCACCTGATCACCAATTTTGAGGGGCACAACGTCGCCAACCACTATATCAAATATTGAAACTTTAATTCTACGACCACTCCTCACTACCTGCAAACAATTACCGAAACATGTTAGAAGAAAACAGAGGAAAACAAGTTCAAATACTTTGTTGTACATACCTCCATTTGAATGTTTTGTTTCTCTTCATTCAAATTTTGGAACTGTAGAGACTGTTTGTAGTCACTTACGGCTGCAAAAACAATCAACATCTAATAAGTGACTAACAACAAAAGCCATCAAACAGAATTGGTCAATCATCTAATGAAACCTATTTTCATCACTCAAACACCAGACTCATAAGTAACTTTAATTGATCTTAGTGAATTTGTTGAGGTTGAATCAAGAATTGAAAATTGTTTAATGTTCAAGTAGTTTTGAAATTAGAAAAAAAATCAACATTTTTGTAGCAATGTTTCTTTAGAACCACTAAGGAAAAATGTTCACAAGAGCATCAAACTAGCTTAAATTTCTATTGTATAAAATTAAGCTTATAAAGCACATTTTGGTTGTTGCATGTGTGTGTCTAGGTGCATGTGGACATGTACATTGTTAACCTCACTTATAGTAAAGATCAATCATTAGATTAAAGACTAAAGTATTTGATTTATTCCAAAAATATCTCGAACTTTCAATAATATCAATTAAAGACTCAAACTATTAATATTGCACCAAAATATCTGCGCTAGTATTTTGGTTGACGGAATACTGACCGAGACCGCCATGTGGAAAAAACGACGTAGTGTCCACCAAAATAATTTTAAATTTTTTATGATGGTTCTGTTTAATCATTCTTTTTTGTAAATATAAAAAATATTTGGATTTTTTTTACTTTTTTATTATTTGATGACCATCAGATGACGAATTTAATGGGAAAACAGTAAATATGAACACATTTCTTCTTTTTTTTGCAATTGTTGGTCAACATCTCGATTGCATATGATATCACTTATCTGCGAATATTAAGGTTGGTGTCTGACTGAATATTAGATTTATATTTTCTAACTGCATCCATTTTGTTGATGTAGAATTTGGATGATTTTTCATTACTTATTCAAAGCTTTGTAAAGAGTCATTAAAGAGTTTCATAAGTCTACAATTGATAATACCTCTTGAAATTTTTATTAAAGATGAGATTAGTATTTTGAGTTCGTGAGGTTATTTGAAATCATCATTTCTATTGGTAAAGAAAGTATTTCATGACTCATTTATCAGAGAGAAAATATTGACTTTGATAGGATTATAATTAAAATGAGAGTATTGTTTTTACAACAAAAAATCCAAATGATTTATTGTACAACATAAGCCCCATTAGTTGTATAGTGTTGTATTATGTCTATAAATTTATTGCAATCCTTTTCATGAAAGTCATTTCTTAGAATTCTGTATTTTTTTGTTAATAATCCTTTATCAAGTCTCGTAAAACAACATTATAGTATGCTACACATAAAAACTCATTTTTAATATTATTCATTAACCCACTGAAAGCATGAGCTCATTTTTACCACGTAAAAATCCCAGTTATCATTTCGTTAATCAAAAAACATTGGTGAAGACATTTTTGGTACAATGTTAATAATTTGGATCTTTTATTGATATTATTGAAATTTCATTACATTTTGGGACGAACCAAATAATTTAGGATTTAATGTGGTAATTACCCTGTAATAGAAACTACAAACTATGAAAGTTGATGAAATTCATTGTAAAAACTATTGCATTCACTGTGAAAATTAATGCATTCTAGCAGTTGATTTTTTTCCCCTGATGAAATTCAAACTCAGGTGATGAATTCATTTAGCAAATTGAAGCATTCACAATAGATTTACACAATTTGAAGGTTAAAAAATGACTCACATATTCTCACTTTAAATAAAATATGTATTTCAACCTTCTTCTATATAGGGGTTGGTTATGGTGAGAAAGCTCTTTAATGTAGGAAATATGAATAGTTATATAAGTCTAGCATATTTTTCATATTTGTTTGTGCAGCATAATCAGAATTATTATGTTGCATATGTTAGTTTAGCACATATTTCATCACTTTGTAGCACATATGCTAAATATATTAGTCTAGCACATCTTTCATTGCAGCGTAGCATAGGAAATGTTCTAGTCTGCATAAGAATCCGCAGTAGCACACAAAACACAAAACACAAAACACAAAACTCAGAAACATAATCAAATTAAATCTCAACCATTAATCCAAAGAAATCAAAAGCCAGATTCATTCTCATTTCCTACCAAATTATCATTTCCTACCGAACCATCTTCTATATATATATATATATATATATATATATATATATATATATATATACACACACACACACACACAAAGTGTTACTGTAAAAACATCTCTCATAGTGAAATCTATGAATTAATGAATTCGTCAAAGTTCGCTAATGTCTAAATTTATCGTGAAAGTGTCTGAATTAAAAGAATAAAATTTCGATCATGGAATTCGAACTCAAGTGTAGGAATTCATCTAGTAAAGTGATAAATTCATTGTAGATCTTTACAATCGAAAACCAACAATGCTTATAAATATTATCATAGTGAGGTAGCTTTATACTCGATACATAGATTCATAAGTTTTTACGAAAACATAAGTTTTTATTTGAACTCTACATATATATATAGGATAAAGGTCATGCGAAAATACAAATATAGTACGAAATGACAATTGCACTTGAGATATAACGTTGTTGCACTGAACATATGAAGTTATGGCACGACATTGAACGTTGCACTAAGTTTAAAGTTATTGCATTAAATCTAATACAACAAATTTTATATGCTAAAGTACATTTTTTCTCTTTTTGCACTATATAGAGTTATGTTTAAATAAGAATTATTTTTATTCTAAAAACGGAGAACCACAGATTTGATGCATTCACTGTGAAATTTAATGTATCCGTCAGAAAAGTTACTCACCAAAAAAATGAATTTTTCACCCCTTATGGGAGCAAACCAGCGTGAAAATTCTAGTTTTTGGAGCTTAGTATCATTATCGACAGATGCATCAAATTTCACAGCAAATGCATCAAATTTCAAAGCAAATAACAGTTTTAGGATAAAAATATTTTTACATTAATCCCCCCTTTATATATATAGATATGGTGGGGATAAGCTACAAGCCACTTTTAACCTCGAACCTACAAACAATTGGATTTGTATGAATACTCTACGAAACCAATATGAATTTGTGAAACATGTATGAATTTATCATAGATCTTCATGATCTAATTGTTGAAAATAGTTCATAGCCTATATTTAAAAAAAATTATTAACCCAATTCTATATATGTGTGAATTAAAAGTAAGATCTAAGAAAAACGCAAATATGCTTTTATACTAAAAGGGTTGCTTATTGTGGGGAACAACTTTCCTCGATAACAACTCACAAAAGTGTGGAGTTAACCACACCCTCACAGATAGAGAGATATGAAACCCGTATGCATTGCCTTTCCACTTCACTTCATACCCACCATACCCATCCCCATATTCTTATAATTGCCAAGCATCCCCCAAAATAATAGTTTAAGAAACATCCTCAACGTGTGTGTGTTAACATGGTGTAAAATGGTTAATGTCCGAGGTCAAGGGTCTCGAGGTCAAGTCAACCGTGACGTAGCCTTTAAATATATGTATTTAATTGATCCCAAAAAAAATCCTCACCCATTAGAAAAGCAGAGCCATGATCAAGCTCAAACTGATGAGACCCTATCCTCCTAGCACTCTCGCAATCATAAAGTGACTATTTCTTATTCACGGATGACCCGAGTAAAATGAATCCAAGACTTGTTGGGTTGTCGAGGTTAAATGAAAATTTAGAATGTTCACTTGGCATGGAGGTCGCTCAACCAAATGTGGCACTTGCTATTAGTTTCATAACCCAATTAAAGCAAACTCCTTGTGAAGAAGGACATCCTACAGCTATCCACTAAATCCTGAAATTTTGAAACCGAACTAAATTGAGGCATAAAATGATATTGATTTGGAAGGCTCTCTTAGTGATCTATCTCTGACATTGCATGTATACAGAGTAAGGAAAAATCTGGCTAAACAAAGTAATGAGGAACAAGTGTTGTGGCATGAAGCAGCATAGAGGCATAGGTTTAGAATTAAGGCAAATGCATGTGAAATGCAGTTGCAGCATGCCATTGAGGATGATTGTGCTAGTAAGCATGAAACCGACCAAGGCCATGATAAGGTGTTCTATTCTCTAAAGTCCTAGACTGTGGTTAGGGTCATTACATACCATTTGTACATACAACTCAAGAACATAGCAGACATTTTGAGAAAGAAACAAACTCAAACCAAATTTCAACTTCCTATTGGCTAACATTGTGAACTAGCAATAGCATCCATTCATCAACTTAAAATTAAAACAATGTATGCACTCAATTAAGATTTGTGCGACTGTGGTTAGGGTCATTACATACCATTTCTACGTACAACTAAAGAACATGCATAGCAGACAATTTGGGAAAGAAACAAACTCAAATCAATTTTCAACTTCCTTTTAGCTAACATTGTGAACTAGCAATATGCATCCATTCATCAACTTAAAATTTGAACAATGTATGCACTCAGTTAAGATTTTTGTTCTTTTTTGTTCTAAAGTAATCTCAGTTCTCGTGGAATCAGGATTTTCATCCTCGTTTGATCTTGGAAATCTATTAATGTTTATGCAATCGGGCAACTTCTTGTACTCGGTTTTACCAGAAAATTCAAATGAACAAAATAAAGTTCTCTGTCTCCATTTAAAATACTCATAAGCATAGCACACACAGGCATGCAACTGCAAAACAATGAAAGATTTAATGAATAAGTTGGTGTCATACCAGTAAATATAATGACTATGAGAACAGCCAAGGCAATGCTTCCTCCATCATACCAACCTTCTTTTATACCCTAAAATTGAAAGAGGTTTTCTTGAAATTAATAAAATCAAAATATACTAGAAAGAAATGGGTTATTAAATATCTCTAATTCTCTATATAAATTCCAGGAACACATAAACTATCAAAACCAACGTTTTGTGTTCAGATTACTAAATTAAGCGCACTTACGAAGATAACAATTAACCATAATTAGCAGGAGCTCAGTACATTCCATGTAACAGTATATAGAAGAAAACGTGGTGTACAGTGTTACTTTTTTGGGTTCATTAGGGGTAGGTTTAGGTGGTAATCTAATCTGAGACATGGTATATGAACCATACTTCTTTGGTCAGACGATCTAAATTATACAATATACATGTATGTCTGTACATCATATACATGAAGACTGTTATAAGAATTGAGTATATATAAGAGTCGAGCTAACCTTTCAATAAAAATAATTGGAGGCCTTCTATTTAAAATTAAAACAATGACACATTAAACATAAAAGCCCAGCCTAAGTCCAAAGAAAGATAGAGCTAATCTTCCTTCCGTCTCTCTTTATTTTTCAATAGCACTTCCATCTTCCTCTTCTCCTCCTTCCCCAAAACCCCAACTTTTACTCTTCTTCTTCCATGAAGCAACAAAGTCTACTTTCGATTTCACATCTCAGAACACATTCCTTGGCATTCCTGGTTCTCTAAAGGACAGCAACTTGGGACACACACACCAGAACGTGGTATGAGCAGATTAGTTAACTATGTAACTAACAACATTAATTCCAACATACTGGAGGAAACAACTAAGAAAACCATTATTGAATTACCCACAAGTTCCCATCTCACTACAAAATTACTTATATCATTTGTCCAATCATGGAGAACCCAACCTTTCAGAAGACATTCTTGTCATCAACTTGAACTTCTGCAGAAATAAAATATACTCACTTATGTGTGAATTGCATCGTTGCAAGTGGGCACAGCTATAGTTTGTGGTACAAAAATATTCTCTCTTATGTGAAGATTGCATGTTCATTGCAAGTGGGCAGAGCTCTAATTCGTAACTATATTTGTACTAATGCAGAATTTTTCACCAACCACCTTATCAGTTCCAATTTGTTCATTGTTCATCTTCTAAGACAAGCCAAACACTTTTGCTCAATTTATAATTGGTTCACATAATATGCAATTTTCCACAAACCCCAACAATCCTGTCGGTTACCGACAGACCATAGAATGGTACAACTGAGACCACTAAACCATCATTTGGACCAGCATTGGTTCCAGTATCAGTATGAGTAACTGGTAAAAGTAAAATCAAAGATTAAATCAGGAGCAAACATATCTTTGAACTATTTCATGCTTTCATTAATCATTTTAGTTTAGGTAAACTTCAATTTCGTTGGTGTACGAATTCTGATACATATTTATGATATTTTACTAACTTAGCATCCTTTAATGTTTGGAATTATTTGCAATATATGAAATGATGGGTTTAAACACTGAAAAGATTTTACCAAAAACCTTGAGAATAGATAGGGAGTCCATATCTTGATAATTGATGATATATGACACAGATTATTCAGTGTGATCCAAAGTTGAAAACTCAAGTCATACTAAACTTGAAAAACACTCCTATGATAGTTTCTATGTACAATTTGTGCTCCCCATGAACATACCTCAGTCTTTATGCCTAGTGCTAGGGAAGCAGCTGCAGCAATCATCAAGATGATGAGCGTCGTGTCTCGACAAGCTTCCCAGACAAACATCTGTATGGTAAAGAATATTATAAAAACTGCCTACAAGACCAATGAATATTTACAATATACATGATATAGGAATGCTCATTTGTAATGGTTTTAATCAATATTCACCCAGAAACTTCGCCCTTTTTTTCGAGGGTATGTGTTTGATCCAAAAGCTTTCTTTCGGTCTATAAGGTCAGTCTCATCTCCAGATACACCTTTCTCCACATTGCACTTTAACTTCTCAGCCACTCCCTTAACCTAATGCAGAACATAAGTGAAGTGAATTAAGATTATAGAGGATACAAATATAAAATAATGAAAGTCAGGCAGATAAGAAGCTATATATTAGATGCTATGACAGTGAACTTGCCCCTCCGCTTTGCTGCAGAAAAGAGAGATCGTGCTCCCTGGACATAGCAACCAGTTCCTCTGAGCTGATACCAAAATCACCTACTCGAGTTGGACTTGGTGGTAGCTTTACAGATTGTGATACTAAAGTACAGAAATGACATGATCAAGAACAGAAATAATGGAAAACAGTCTAAACATTCTTAAGCAACATGAAACATAAGAACTTAGGCATGAGAAACTTAAAACGCCAAATGAGGTGAGCTAGCATTGCCAAGCTGGCTATTAGAGCTTCATAAGAAATGATAAGAGAACACTTAATAGAAGCACTCAGTAAATAAACTGTGTCATTTGGCATGTACAACGTTGAGATTATGGTATCAGACCTCCAATGAAGATTAAAAGGCACAGAACCAACAATGCAAAAGAGCATCAAAAGAAATTACCATTCAGTCCTGTACCGGCTGCTTGGAAAAGAACAGCAGCCTATTAAAGAAATTATTGATTAGTGAATGACAATAGACAGAAAATTCAACTACGAATAAGAAATATAACTACCCGAATGACTTGAGCATGCATCCTAATCTTAGCAATCAATTCCCTCCTCTCTTCTTCTTTCTTCAAATCCAATGTATATCGAAATCTCCGTGATGCATTCAGTACAAGAGCGGCTTGCTGAAAAGCATATCGAGGTAAATGGTTGGAGAGATTTGAATATAGGTTAACTGAGAATAGTAAGAGAATCATCTTTGGCCAGAAAAATATCAGATTTTCATGTAATAGATGCCCAGCCCAGTAAAACGTTGATCGAAGTCACAAAGTTATTTCTCTAAGCTTCTAAAACACATCATTGTATTTCTGAAATTGGTCTGATCAGTTATTTTCCAGCTATCATGGTTCCATAAATAACCAAAATTTAATTTATGGAGAACAACCAACATCAAATCAATCAACCCCCCGTAGCACTTCATTATTTAAGATGAGAAACCTTGGTCACCAATCATTCCTTAAACTATAAAAACAAAAGGGCTCGTTGAAGGCCATTCACTGTAAATAATGAATGGATCAATATTTTCTAAGAACAATATCTAGAACACACAACGTGCTAAAATTTAACGATGGAAAATTCAGTTCCATTCCAAGTATAACGCATAATATGTATTGAAGCTCAATTGCATGTGGGTCATCTAACAAATATCTTCTATCATATAAATTAATCAACCAAACAGCCAAAATATAACCATTTCATTTAGGAACCTGTCTCAATTTCTCAAACCTTGCTAATTCCTATATCAAACGTCTTAACAAAGAAAATGACAAATATGTGGCCTATGACAAGGACAAAATCTAAACCTCAACTAACGTCTCGCACCATACTTAGTGAAGCAAAACTTCTGAGACTTTGATCACGATTGCTCAAACGGTTCTCCGACACCTAATAGCTCATTGCAAGCGGATATTTTAACCAGTAAGGAATCATCATATGAGGCACTGAGTTCTCTTCAATTCTTCAATGGAATGAACTAAGCAAGCAGATAGAAGGAGCGACAAAACTATGTCATGAGTTTTCAGCCATCTCCCTCATTCTTAGCAAGTTGCAGATCTTTAAACGCGCGAATGTTATCAACTTACCCGCCACCGACGCAGCTGGTTGATCGGAGCACTTTTTGTGCGCACAATATAAAAAGGCGATCCCTCATCGTCGTCGTCTTCGTAGCGGCGGCTGCTGCTGCCCGCTTCGGGGTCGTTACGGTGGCGCCGATAGGGCGAACCTTGTAATTCGTCCTTCATTATTCTGTAGCAAGAGAGATGATACCACTATTTATCTCAAATCACATTAACTACTCACAGAAACAAACACTTGAATGCAACAGGAAACTTACATTCCCCTTAGTTCATTCAACTATACAGATACTGCTACAGCCGCAATATTACTACTACCACTCAGTAAAAGAGCCGCTCATTAGATTTGGAACAATTTTGCATTAGATCGTAGCGAGATAATCTGAAGAATGGGTGTGCAGTTTGTACTGTTTGCGGAGTTGGCGGCAGGAGAGAAAGGAACAGTGACACGAAACTTCCTTGTAATTTCTGGGCGAACTATCTTTTTCCTTTTTATTCCGAAATAGCTTGACGGATATATATTAGGATCTAAAACTTAAAAAGAAATTAGAAAACCCATACATTCATCTGTGGATAAAAGTATCATTTATATTGAAAAAATATCATTTATATTAAAAATAGATATCAGTCGTATGTACAATCGTATGTACTGAGGAATATATAGAAGATCACCTCAATTTTTTTTTTTTACAATTTACAGAAAAAGTTAAAAATTTTGTCGACAAAACTGAAAGCATGTCTAAAAGGTTAAATGTACGAAATTCTCTAACAAATAATTCGAAATTAAGTTCAGAAATGTATTTCAAAGTCCCTAATATAAATTACATGATGTTTCAAAAATTACATAATTAATTTCTAAGTTGTGGAACTAAACTCAATGTTGTTTGATGAAATAAATTTGACCAATTTAAGTTCTGATTGTTTAATTGTTTTGATTATTCTTTAGGTTAACTATTATATAGTTTTAAGTTGAAAGAAACTTCTAAAAAAACAACTTTTGTACTTTATTCATAAATGAGATATAAATACACATATATATATATATATATATATATATATATATATATATTATATATAAGAGACTAAATCTATCAACTAATTTAAAATATTACTGAAATAATTGAAGATAAAGATATTACTATAAGTGTATAATACATGGTGTTTGATTGTATAAAAACATATCAAATAATGCAAAATATTAATAAAGTTAATTCAAGTTTAGAAGAATATTAGTTGTTTAAAATAAATAATAAACAGTGTTTGGTTTTTATAATATTCTTTATCTTCCGCTAAAATAAATAAAGAACAGTTACATATATTTTTATAATGAATTAATCATGATGATATTGCAAACTTCAACCTTACGTGGTGGGTCGGTTGGTTTAATGTCTTGGTGAAGTGAAGACGTAAAATTTCTCCTTAAGGACAGATGCGTCACATGCATTGCTCCACCACATATATCTATATCTTATAATAAAGTGGCCTTTGCGTGTTTCACTTGCGTCCTATTATTAAATTCATTATTTTAATATTATTTATTATAATTAACATTGAGTTGTTAAAAGTTGAAGCTTAAAACTTAAGACAAGAATTTTGGAATAATCATTATTTACAAATATCAAATCAAATAGTGAAAACAATTATTTATTCTAGTTGGGTGAAATCAAACCTAATCGATTACAAAATTTGACTAAAGCACGATGAATTTAGATTTGAAGAAAATACTAAAAGACTAAAATGAATTGAAATATAACGTGAAAAAGTAGGATGAGAGATTGCAAGTAAAACAAAACAAAAAACAAGTCATGACAATTAAAATTACAAATGTTTGACATCCGTCCTCATTTTAAAATTCAAAATATTTATACAGGAATAAACTCTACGTATTAATATTAACAAATTAAAATTCGGACTTGGGATCCATTATATTCAAGAGTAATCTTCTTATTGTAATAACTCATATTTTCTTCAGTTTCGTCTTAAGATTTATGCCTCCATATAAAATAAATGATATTATTTAAAATAATTATATATATGAAAAGGTCTAATGATTTTATGAAAAATTTATATGTATTGGACTAGCATATATAAATATACGAACAATAACTTATTTTTTTAGTTCCTAGAAAGTTTGATACAGGATCACTCATATATGTATATTATGTACTATCAACATCTATATATTTATTTTAATTAAATTTATGGTAATCAGTACATGACTTTGTTAAATTTAATTATACACTATCATCCATTATTTTGAATTTCTTTTTCTGAAATTATTTTCTTTGTAAAACTATATATGTAGGAATAATCTCTATATAGAAATATTTTTCTCATGTCCCAAGGATACTACTGTATAGAATTTCTACTACAACATTACAATATGAAGATATTAGAAAATAATTTCTTAATTTAGACTTAATATAGTAAAAAATATAAAATACTATATAAATTAATAAACTCTCTAAACTGATAAATTTTTCTAACTTGCACCAATACAAAAAATCATCAATTTCTATAAGGTAATAAAATAATAACTTTATTAAAAACCCTTTATCAATATATAGGTTCCGTCAATATTATGGATTAATAATTCTTAAAAGAAATATAATTATGAATACTATGATAACCTATTAATTTTGGAAAACCACTCTTGTTTGAGTGCATGTCGGATGGTCTCTCTTATACTCACACAAAACTTTACACATTTGACCAGTTCTGGATGATTTTTGAATATCTTTTAGACAAGAAGCCATAGTTGAGATTTATGATCTTAAACTTTTTTCTATGGTGAGATTTATATAGTAATTTCATTATTTATCATATACGAATATATTTAATTAGGTTTAATGTATTAATTGATACATGGATATATATTTAATTAGTTATATTTTATTGGTGGATATATATATATTTGTTTAATTACACATACATGAATCTATTTAATTTAATTATTTTAAAATATTATCTACCATTTATTTGTACAAGATATAACTTGATTTAAGATTATAATTTCTTAAAGCAGAAAAATATTCTATCAATGATATATTAATATCTCTTTAAATTAATAAAAAAACCTAAATCTCAAAGCTATACATAATTCATAGAGGTTTTATTGTATATTTAGATCTCAATTCATGTACTTGAAGATTTTACTTCCAAAATATATGGGTGAACAACTTTGAATCCTATCGGTAACTGCTATGAATAAGAAATAGAAATGATAATATTTTATCCTTCGAATATAGGTGTAAAAAAAGATGAATTTGAATAAAATTTCAAAAATTGCATGTGAGGTATATTTCGACAACGAAAACCCGATTCAACTCGATGAAGACACACATGGAAATTGATTAATTCAAGTTATAAACTACTTATTTCACTCTAGCTCCGTTGCGTAATATTAATCTAGATGCTTCTTTTTTTTTCTTTTTTTTTGATATCATGGGAACCCGCACCGCTACTTTAGGTGCAAGATGGGTAAACCCCACGCTCTCGCAATAGCGCAAACCACACGAGATGGTAAGCCACACTTGGAAAACCAGTGTGCGCTCAAACCCATAAAGACGTTTGTTGGGGTTCGAACCTCGCGATCTCTACCGTTAACTCACCTTAACTATTGGGCTGTCCCTTGCTTCTCTCTGTATAGGACACGTGGAAGTGATAAAGCTATTTAATTAACAGTTCAATCAAAATCGAGTTATTTACCGTCAAAGATATAATAATATGTAACTTAAAACAAATTCCAATAAACACAAATTCTACTATAATAAATGATAGAATCATATTTAAATTAGAATTTTATGTGGAGATCACACCTTAAATAAAATTGGAATATTGTTTTCATTGTTGAAGACCTCCTCAAATGAGATTATCTCTCAAAGAAATAATAATTTTATCGGCTGCGACGTAACCATTTATGGTCAATTTGTTATAATCATATATCGATAAAATTTTGTTAATGATCTATGTTGTGTTTATGTATTATTTTCATAGACATCTTCCTACTGTCTTATTCAGAAAGGAAATAAGCGTGTCTAGTTAAAATACCATATATTTGAGAACTAATTGCGTGAAACCAACTTAACATAAAGTTATCTTGATTTTTAATATTTTATCGGTTCATTTTCTGTCATTTTCCACATATATATCCCTCCACCCAAAAAATTGATTAACCAACAAATATCCATCAACATGTTGTAAAACTTCCAGAATGAACATATATATTTAATAGTATCTCATTTCTTATAATATTAGCTATTCTTTGTTTCTTCATGAAGTGCCTCCAACATAACACACAACAATTTTTCTTAGAAATTGATATAAGTAAAAGAAAATGATAAATATATAGTAGATCGAAGATTAGACAATACCAGTGTATATAGCTAGTAGTTGTTGAAGAAATTTAGTCGGTGGATGCCTGCACCGAAATTTAGTCGGTGGATGCCTGCACCGTCTTATACATAGTTCATAGTTTTCAAAAAAGATGTAGTTCTCATTTGATCCACTTCCTATATATATATATATATATATATATATATATATATATGGAAGAATTAATGTGGGAACAAAAAAATGATGAATTCGCTGTAAAAATTGATGAATCCATTGAGAAAGTTACTGAATCCAAAAAAAATAAAATTTTCACTTCTCATGAGATTCAAACATAGGTGAAAAATACCGATCTTTTGGATTCAATAACTTTCTCATAACTTTCATAATAAATTCATTTTATTCATAACGAATAAGAACCATTACGCTATATATATATAACAGCCCATAAGGAAGAATTTCTCACCAATTGACTGCCAAATGATGATAGTCGCCGGTAGCAGCAGCGCACACACAAAATACTCTCAATTCATGTATGTATAATTTAAAAAGACCGAAAGTTTCTATTGTAATTTGGTGGATAAATGAATTTTATCTCTGAACATCACAGCAAGTACATATAGGAATATCTCCTTTTAATTAGGTTCCGATAGCTTTTACTCAAAGTATATATTTTGCTTAGGTTACAAGAAAGGAATATAGTTCTTGATTCAATATATCGATGCATATTTCTACATAAAGATCATATATATCTGTTTTTATTACTAAAACTTGCAAGATGTTCCCAAAAAAAATATAATGCATAAAAATAACTCAATTCATAACTTCTATACTAAATTTATCAAAGTTTTAAAATTACTATCATCAGATAGGTTTTGGGGGTGGGGTGGTTAACTGCTAGTTTAAGGATGAGGGATGGGGGTTGGCAATTGGATTGTGGAGGGTGGAGGGGTGGTTGGTAATTGGGTTTGGGTGGGGGACGTTGGTCGTTGGGTTTTAGGCCACTGGGGTGGTGGGAATTAGCCGTTGGGTTTTGGAGGTGGGGAGGGGGGTTGGCCGCTATATTTTGGTGGGTGGGGGGGCTGGTTTTAGGAGGAAAACACAGATTTTTCTATCATTTCATTTAATTTTAGATAATTTTGATAGTAAATTATGGATTATGAATATTTTTAGTGTATATGTTATGCATGTGGTTAGAAAAGATTTTCTAAAAATAAAATAAAAATCTTCAATAGTTTTTTTTGGTCATTACATACAGAAATTTTAAAGGTTGCGTCACGGTGGATTCGAACCCGAGACCTTTGGCCTCAGGTATTAATCACTAAGCCACACACGCACTCAGGTATTAACCACTCTACCACTGGGGTGGTGGGAATTAGCCGTTGGGTTTTGGAGGTGGGGAGGGGGGTTGGCCGCTATATTTTGGTGGGTGGGGGGGCTGGGTTTAGGAGGAAAACACATATTTTTCTGTTATTTCATTCAATTTTAGATAATTTTGATAACAAATTATAGATTGTGGATATTTTTAGTGTATATGTTATGTATGTGGTTAGAAAAGATTTTCTAAAAATAAAAAATAAAAAAATCTTCAATAGTTATTTCACCTTTCGGCTGTTTCTAGTCAACATGCATGAATCTTAATTAAATCTGGTTTAATTGTCTAATTATGTTATCAGATGTACACGTACATATGATTTGGTTTACAACAAAATAAAGAAATTGTAAAAGTGAGAGAATCAAATACAATGAAACAAATTAAAAAACAACCTCGTAGGGAGTTGATGAGTGTAATACCCCAAACTTTTAATTAGTAATTAATCGACGATTAAGACTAAACAGGGCATTGCATCCTTAATAAGAAAGAAATTACATATCCTTAAGATCCAATTTATGTGATCGACAATTGAATTCTAAAAGTTTGAATAAAAGAATTTTTGCTTAGAAATTTAAAATACTATGTAGATTTATTAATTGATCTTAATGATCAAATAAATGCTATAACTATTGATTATTTGATCTTAATGATCGTAAATACAATTTATGAATATGAGATTATAATGTGATTAACTTTACTTCCTAAAGTAATGAAAATAAGAAAATAAGTTATATGTATAAAGTTAGTATCATTAAATAAAATACCTCTACATACCATATTATTAATATTAAGTTGGAAAAATAAGAATTTAAGAGCATTTAATAAAGAATGCTCTAGAAACTAATAGTAGGCATGCATTAATTGAAAACTTGGAGAATAAGCCTATGTATTAATTTTCTTGGTGACCAAGCATATGCATTAAATTAAGTTGATGAATAATCAAGCAATTAAATAAATTAAAAATAAAATAAAATTTGTTATATAAATATACTATCTCTACACTATTTAACACTTTCTAAAAATCCTCATTTTGCTTCTCTAAACTCACGGCACACACATACTAACACACACTTGGAAGAAAATTTTCTTAAGCCATTTAATTTCCATCTTTCCATTTCTAAGCTTGAATTAAGGTTGGATAAGGTAATATTTCTATCTTTCTCTAACTTTTAAGTTTAATTATGGTTGATAAATATGTTATGATATTATTGATATTAGGTTGAAGGATTTAAATGTTATGTGATGATCATTGGTAAATAATTATGATATGTGATGATATTGATGAATTAGTATAGAAATAATGAAGTATTGATGATTTAATTGTAAGATTTGTGTAGAAATTGAAAACCCTAGTTCATGAGCTTTATGTTAATGTGATGAAATATTGAAGTTATGTTAGAAATAAGTTATAATTATGTGCCTAAAGTATGTTAGGATGATAGTTTGAAAGAAAATCTAATAAAATTTAAATTAGAAAATATGTATATATTTTTGAAATTTTCGAAAATATAGAGAAGTGATATGTTGATTTTATTTTGTTCAATTAACTTGATATATGAGTTTAATATGATGATTTAAGCATATTGTAAATTAATTAGAATTTTCTAAGTTCATATGTTGAAAATGGAAAATTTTAGTTTAGGTGTTTAGTTGACATAATTATGTTAAAGTTGATATATGCTATTGTTATTGTTGTGAAAGATTAATATATGATAGTTAAATAAGAAATTGAAGGAAAGTTGAAAGAAAAATATAGTTATGCATATGGTAAGATTTTCGAAAATCTTAGAGGAAAAAGGGAAATGAAAACTTGATGTTATTATGTATAAATCATATGGATTATAAACCTATTAGGTAAATAAGCATTTATGAAGCTTAATAAGGATTTTTGAACTAAGAATGTGAAAAGCTAAAGCTTATGCACATATTTATGTTGAATGAATTCATGTTTGTATAAGATGTGTTATATGATTATATAGAATTGATTTATAAACCTAAGAATATAATAGTAGTGAAATGAATGTCATTTAAGTGTGTTGATGACATATTGGTTCTTTGATAATGAAAAGGTTTAAGTTAAGTGACTAATTGAAGGATTATGTATAAATATTAAAGAAGAGAATATGAATTGAGTTCACTAATGTATAATTAGAAAATAATTATTAGTTGTTCCTTGAATATTCAAGTGAACTTGTAAGAATCGAACAAGATAAATATGTGAAGAAAGTTAATGAATAAAAGGATGCAATGACCCGAAAACTTTAAAAATTCTTATAGATGAAAGTTTAGACAAAAGCGTCTAAACAAAACATAAGAGAAGAAAAGAGTGAATAAGAGGAAATTGATATGTGTTTAATAGGAAAAAAAAACGCCTTTATATGAATACTAATATTATCGAATAATCTAAGGTACGTCGAAAAAGGGCAAGGCGAGTAAAGAGGAAGAGGAAGAAGAGAAAGGAAAGTTTATTAAGCTAACCGAGTAGCTCAACATGTGGGCTTTCTGAAAATTTATAGCACGTGCTAATTTATATTATTTCATTATCTATTGCATGACATTCAAAATTATTGACTTGCCGAATGTTTGAGCATGAGCATAATGCATTACCTATCCACGGAAATGAAAGAAATAAAGAAATGATGAAAGAAAGAATGAAAGAATGTTACCGACGTCGGGTATGACCGTGGCATGGTACCTTCGGGACCATCAACACGGTATGTAATGTTAAGGTGTTTGAGAAGGAGGCCTACTTCTCAACACAAAGAAAGCGTGGATATGGGAAGAAAGATGTCTGCAGACAAAGATCATGCATGTGCATTTGTTTTAATGCTATGAAAGTGAAAGCAAGTAAGTGTTTTATTACGAAAAGCATGCACAGGTTTTTCACTAAAACCCCTGTGTATTGCAAAGTTATGGCAAGTCAATCTTATAGCTCTAAGAGCAAAGTTTTAAATGTTTTTGGCATGTGTCCACTGAGTGCTTATGTACTCACGCCCTGCATGTATTTCTAAACATGCAGGTTGAGCTGGGATCGTGGAGATGGAATTGGAAAGAGGAACACTGTGGTTGTCATGGTTTTGGGTTTTCGTCATATATGTTTACAACATCTCTTATTATTCCGTTTGTTTCGTACATTTGGTTATGATCGTTGAGATTAAACTCCTTGATATCTCTTATTGTTGGAGTTGAACTCCTTGATATTTTTGTTTACTCGAAGGAGACTTTGTTGGTTGTCTATTATAAGGCATGTTGAGAATGTTGGAATTAAACTTGTTATGATGATATGTTGGTGAAAGTTTATCTTGAACCTATGTTGATGCCTACTTCGTCTTGTTGATAATTGAAACATTGGCGATTGTTGCTATAAGTTGATGCCCAGAGTTATATGTCCTCATACATATAACTCAACTACCCTTTCTGTTACCACACTCTGAATTGAATGATCGTTATGTTGTTGTTGTTGCAATTGTAGAAGGAAAACCCCTTTTTGATCAAAAGTCGAATGTTTTGATTATCCTTCCACCATTATTCCTTTTATTCATTCGACTTCATGAAAACAAATCATTTCATTCTATTTGAAATTTATACATTCTTTGACGTCATCCAATATTTATTCTCCATACATTATTGTCATATTCCTTATTGAATTCTTTAATCGTCATTAGTGCTAATAGTTCATGTAAAGTCATTAGTCACGGCCTAATCTCTTGTTTAAGAAGTTGGGCTGTGACAGATTGGTATCAGAGCCTCGGTTCTATTGGGTCAGTTAATATTTGAAGTCTATTTCAATTCCTAATGTAATTAGAGTCAGTAAAGCACCGTGATCCAAATCCATCTCTGCCAGCTCAACCAGGTAAGTAAGATGAAAATTGTTATAAGTATTGAAAATGTTTTCATTTCAGAAAGTTATTTGATAAAGGCATGCATTGGATAAAGGCATGCATCTGACAAAGTCATGCATTTTGTAAAATCATGCATTTGATAAAGTTCTTCATATGATTGATAAGTTATGTATATGATACATGATGTGAAGTATATATTAAAATGTGCTAAGTGTAAAATTGTTAAGCTTTGAACATTTAAGCACATAAAGATGAAGACATTTTAGTTAGTATTTATGCTTTATTCTAGAATGGCAAGGACTCGATCTACAGCACCGAGACCTCTCACGATTGGACGCACTGACCAATTCTACGAATATCGAATGGAGGAAGCTCAGAGCCTAGTAGACTTTCTGGATATATTCGTTGAGCTATGGATGCAAGTTAGGGAATTCGCGGTAACGAACTGGGATGGTATTCTGCAGTTAATACATGTATTTCCTTCAGGATGGCAGGAATGGGCAGCTGTCATTGCCCTAGATTATATTGTTGAATATCGTAGTTTTGTAGAGCTTCCGGGATTCGTTATTCGGAAATAGTATTATGCTACTCGGAGTCTACCTCCTGGTAACTACCCTCCGGTGGAAGGTTTTGTCTTTGCCGTCTATAATATCTCAACATCAGACATTTCTATTGAAAGTAATGAACCTCAGTTTGAAGTAGGCGAATCTAGTACTTCTGCGGTAGTAGATTCGGTCGTTTCTGAATCTTTGATGGAAACCTCTAATACTTATCTTTATGAAGATCAGGTTGTACCAACTGATAATACCACTTCCTCTGGTCAGCTTACATCTGTTGATGTTACTACTTCTTTTGAGCTAAGCCCTATTGTTCCTGACAACTATCTAACTCTTCTTGAAGAAGAGTTTCCGCTTGAAGAACTCGATTATGTTGACCTTGACTTTGACTTGGATGCCATCGATTTAAGATGGTATGATCAGCTTGTTGCTGTAAATGTTTCTCCACTTCAGTTAGTACCATATGAATCTCAACCTGAAACCCCACCTACTTCTCTTTTCGAAGAAAACGAGTTTGAAACTGAGGCTGGATCATCTAGACAACTGGAACTACCCGATCTTTCAAATATGAACCTGAATTTTTACAACCTATTGGTACTAGTCAATTGAAGCCTCTTCAGCTGAGTGATATGCCATTTATCACAGATCCTTCTCTTTTAGACACTGAGATTGGATTTTCTCATCCTACCTCTTTGGCTAACCGTTCTTCTGAACTTCCACCAGGGGATGAATGTATTGAGGAGGTGTCAGACAAAGAAAATATGGAAGACATACCAGATATGGATGTAAGAGTAGAAGGTATGGATGAAGAAAACGAGATGTTTGGTCAAGGCAATGGAGATGATACGGCATCAAGGATGGACTAGAAGTATGATGAAATAGATCAGCAACGTGGCGTAGTGTTGTACATTTGTAAATAGATAGTTAAGTAGGACTGATGTAGATAGTGGTGGATGTATAAAGTTTAACCTAGACTAACCGGAATAGTTTCTGATGCCTACTCTGCCAAGGCAAAATTTTCCTCTATGTAAAAAGTCCTCTAAGAGGCAATTTTCCCATGATATAAAAATAAAACTTGAGGATATTTATGTTACGTTGATTGTTATTTCCCTTGTTTACCTTTAAACCTATTGTTCATACAATTGTGCGAATTTATTTCCATGTAAACTTATTTGTTAAACATGACATTTTACTCGCTTTCTTATAAATTCCTTATGTACATACTGCATACATATATTGTTCTCATTAATCCGAAATGCAGTATGCCGCCAAGACGTCGAAACCGAATTCCGTGGTGGAAGAACAAGAAAGTGAAAATATACCCCAACCTACTCCCGAACCCACCCCTCCTCCAAATACCAGAAAAATTTCTGAATTATTCCTTCGACAAAATCCACCCTCTTTCAGTGGAACTGGTAATCCTGCCGAGGCAGAGGAATGGATTCGGGCAATGGAAAGAATTTTCAAATTTTTGGAATGCTCAAATAAGGAATGCCTTTTGTGCATTTCCTTGATTAAAAGGACCGGTGACTTACGGTGGGAATCACGTCGAAGACTCTCACCCCGAGAGATTGGAAAATTTCACTGGGAGCAATTTAAAGAGGAGTTGTTTGCCAAATATATCCTCTGAGCTACAAGAAACAAAAGGATATCGAGTTTATGAATTTAAAACAAGGAAAGAAAACGGTGGCAGAATATGGTAGAGAATTTTGTAATCTCTCTCGTTATGCTCCATATAAGATAGAAACAGACGAGAAGATGGCTGAATTGTTCCGCTCAGGGTTACGTCAAGAAATAAGAATCATTTTGGCAAGTCAACCTGTCCTATCATATGCTGAAACATTGAACAGGGCTTTAGACATGGAATTAGAAATGCAGGCAGAAAAGATGGGCCCTGAACCAAATCCAACTCCATCTCAAAGCCAAACCCCACAAAAGCTGATGCCCCACAATCAACGTTTTAAAGGAAAGAGAAGATGGGAGACAAGAGACTTCCCAAATAAGAAACCCTGGCAAAGATCAAATCAACCTGTTTCAAGTTCCTTCCGACCACCCTTCCAAAATCAACCATCACCAATCCCAAATCCTCCCAGAATACCTTTGTGCCCAAAATGTAATAAAGCTCATACCGGAATCTGTAAATGGGGTACCAATAGTTGTTACAACTGTGGCCAAATGGGTCATTATGCAAACAACTGCCCAAATCGACAAAGACTACCGGAGAGTGGAAGAAAGTCAACTTCTGCTAAACAAATGCCACAAATGAAGGCCATAGGTGGTAGCTTTCAACAGCAAGCTCGAGCGACATTCGTGCCCCAATATCAGATGATTTTACCACCGCAGCCTCAACAAACTCAACCTCAATATCAGAGGGCATTCGTCTTAAACCCAAGGCGACAAGAGCAGAATGCTAAAAATCTGGCAGGTATGGGAACATTAAACGGCATACCTATTGTAATTCTCTTTGATACGGGAGCTTCGCATTCTTTTATCTCTACAACATGCGTAGATGTTTTTAAGCTAAACATAGAGCGAAGTAACCAGGATTTGAAAGTAATGACTCCTTTAGGTAAATCTACAGTAATTTCCCACATATGTTCCGACTTAGAATTTGAGTTGGGAACTCTCAAATTGAAAGCAAGATCTTTACAAGTAATATCAATGTGAGATGTAGATATTATTTTAGGAATGGATTGGTTAGCAGAAAATCATGCCGTAATTCGATGCGAACGATGAGAAATTTCATTCCATCCTCCAGGAAAAGAACCCACCTGTTTTTATGGTGTAGAAATGAAAGAAAGAAGAATTCCCATAATCTCAGCATTGAGTGCTGAGAAACTGATGAGGAATAAGGAAACTTGTGCCTATTTGGTATATTTGAATCTTGATGATAAGAAGAAGGAACGAAGAATTGAGGACGTGCCTGTAGTTCAAGAATATCCAGATGTCTTTCCTGAAACGTTACCGGGATTACCTCAAGATAGGCAATTGGAAGTTGCGATCGATTTAGAGCCCGACTCAGCACTCATTTCAAAAGCACCTTACCGTATGGCAACCAAAGAGTTACAAGAGTTGAAAATCCAACTTCAAGAACTCTTGGACTTAGGATTTATTCGACCCAGTGTATCTCCATGGGGAGCACCCGTCTTGTTCGTGAAGAAGAAAGATGGTACCCTAAGGATGTGTATAGATTATAGAGAATTGAACAAGCTCACCTTGAAAAATAAATATCCATTGCCTCGGATAGACGATCTATTTGATCAGTTGAAAGGAGCTAGTATTTTCTCTAAGATTGATTTAAGATCGGGGTATCATCAGCTCAAAATTCGTTCAGAAGATATTCCTAAGACGGCTTTTCGAACACGATATGGTCATTATGAATTTGTGGTGATGCCTTTTGGATTAACAAACGCTCCTGCCGTGTTCATGGATTTGATGAATCGTGTTTTTCACGATTACCTTGATAAATTCTTCTTAGTGTTTATCGATGATATTCTTGTATATTCGAAAGATGATCAAGAACACGCAAGGCATCTAAGAGTTGTATTAGAAACTCTAAAAACTGAAAAGCTATATGCCAAATTTAGTAAATGTGAATTTTGGCTGAAGGAAGTAAACTTCCTTGGACATATCGTGTCAGCTGAAGGAATAAAAGTAGATCCTACTAAGGTGCAAGCTGTATAAGAATGGAGATCGCCTACGACACCGAATGAAATTCGAAGTTTCTTAGGACTGGCAGGCTACTATCGGCGATTCATTGAAGGATTCTCCAAAATCGAAAGACCAATGACTCAATTGCTCCGGAAGGGAGTAAAATTTCAATGGACCAAGGAATATGAAGAAAGTTTTCAAGAACTTAAGAAGCGATTGACTACAGCACCTGTATTGACGGTACCGGAACCTGATCAAGGATTTACCCTCTATACTGATGCGTCAAAGAACGGACTAGGATGCGTACTCATGCAGGAAGGAAAAGTCATCGCTTATGATTCACGACAGCTGAGGCCGCACGAACTTAACTATCCAACACATGACTTAGAATTAGCTGCGGTGGTCCATGCATTGAAGATTTGGAGGCACTATCTGTATGGCTCGAAATGCGAAATTTTCACAGATCATAAGAGTTTAAAGTACTTCTTTGAGCAAAAAGATTTGAACATGCGTCAAAGAAGGTGGCTTGAACTCGTCAAAGATTATGATTGTGAAATCAAATATCACCCTGGAAAAGCAAACGTAGTAGCAGATGCTTTGAGTCGGAAAGGTCAAGGGCAGTTAGGAATGATTCTCACCCAAGAACAAGAGTTGATCAAAGACTTCGAGAAATTGAAGATAGAAATAGTACTCCCACCCGATACCACGGCGAGTATCATATCAACGTTAGTGATTGTACCAGACTTAAGGGCGAGAATTGTAAATGCTCAACGACAAGATGAACAATTGGAAAAGTTACGAGCCAAGATCAGAACGGAAGGATTACAAGATTACTACGAAACTCGGGACAACGCAATTATGTTTCGAAACAGGATAGTGATACCTAACAACCAGGAGCTGAAAAATGAAATCATGAGTGAAGCAAATAACTCGCTTTATACATCGCACCCTGGAAGCACGAAGATGTATCAAGATCTCAAACAACAATTCGTGTGGACAGGAATGAAGTAGGAGATAGCATTATTCGTGGAGCGATGTCTAGCGTGTCAACAAGTCAAATCATTACATCAACGACCATATGGAAAGCTGCAACCTCTAGAAATTCCTGAATGGAAATGAGACCACATAGCCATGGATTTTGTAACAGGTCTGCCGAGATCAAAGCGTGGAAACACTGTTATATGGGTAATTGTGGATCGTCTCACCAAATGCGCCCATTTTATTCCAATTCCTGTTACTTATGGAGCTAGCAAGTTAGCTCAAATATATGTTCGCGAAATAGTACGGTTACATGGAGTACTTGTATCTATAACTTCGGATAGAGACTCCAAATTTACCTCGCGATTTTGGTCAAGCTTCCAAGAAGAATTGGGAACGCACTTGAATTTTAGTACGGCTTTTCATCCTCAAACGGACGGACAAACAGAAAGAACTATTCAAATGCTTGAGGATATGCTCCGAACCGTAGTACTGGATCGAGGCGAACAATGAGAACAAGCCTTACCGTTAGTTGAATTTGCTTATAACAATAGTTATCAAGCTACAATCAACATGGTGCCATACGAAGCTCTCTATGGTAAGAAATGTCGATCGCCTCTCTATTGGGACGAAGTCGGAGAAAGAAAAGTACTGGGACTGGAAGCAATCGAAGAAATGATCGAAATTGTTCGACAAATAAATAGAAGGATTCAAGAAGCTCAAGATCGTCAAAAGTCGTACATAGATGTTCGCCGTAACAGAACTCAATTTCGAGATTGGAGACAAAGTTTTCCTCAAAGTTTCTCCAACCAAAGGCGTACATCGATTTGGAATAAATGGGAAATTGAAACCAAGATTCATAGAACCATACGAAATTTTGGAAAGAATCAGACCTGTAGCATACAGGATTGCATTGCCACCAAATTTTGGCAATGTACACAACTATTTCATGTATCGCAATTACGAAAATATGTGTTTGATCCAAAACACATCATTCATCAAGAAGAGATAGTTCCTGAGCCAAACTTAAGCTACAAAGAAAGACCAGAGTGTATTTTGGATCGGAAAGAACAGCAACTAAGGAATAAATCTATTCCTTTAGTTAAAGTAGAAGCATCATGGCTCAGAGGAAGCGACATGGGAATTAGAAGAGCAAATGAAACAAAAGTATCCCGAATTATTTATCTAAGGTACTAAATTTCGGGACGAAATTTCTTTAAGGGGGAGGGAATGTAATACCCCAAACTTTTAATTAGTAATTAATCGACGATTAAGACTAAACAGGGCATTGCATCCATAATAAGAAAGAAATTACATATCCTTAAGATCCAATTTATGTGATCGACAATTGAATTCTAAAAGTTTGAATAAAAGAATTTTTGCTTAGAAATTTAAAATACTATGTAGATTTATTAATTGATCTTAATGATCAAATAAATGCTATAACTATTGATTATTTGATCTTAATGATCGTAAATACAATTTATGAATATGAGATTATAATGTGATTAACTTTACTTCCTAAAGTAATGAAAATAAGAAAATAAGTTATATGTATAAAGTTAGTATCATTAAATAAAATACCTCTACATACCATATTATTAATATTAAGTTGGAAAAATAAGAATTTAAGAGCATTTAATAAAGAATGCTCTAGAAACTAATGAGTAGGCATGCATTAATTGAAAACTTGGAGAATAAGCCTATGTATTAATTTTTCTTGGTGACCAAGCATATGCATTAAATTAAGTTGATGAATAATCAAGCAATTAAATAAATTAAAAATAAAATAAAATTTGTTATATAAATATACTATCTCTACACTATTTAACACTTTCTAAAAATCCTCATTTTGCTTCTCTAAACTCACGGCACACACACATACTAACACACACTTGGAAGAAAATTTTCTTAAGCCATTTAATTTCCATCTTTCCATTTCTAAGCTTGAATTAAGGTTGGATAAGGTAATATTTCTATCTTTTCTCTAACTTTTAAGTTTAATTATGGTTGATAAATATGTTATGATATTATTGATATTAGGTTGAAGGATTTAAATGTTATGTGATGATTATTGGTAAATAATCATGATATGTGATGATATTGATGAATTAGTATAGAAATAATGAAGTATTGATGATTTAATTGTAAGATTTGTGTAGAAATTGAAAACCCTAGTTCATGAGCTTTATGTTAATGTGATGAAATATTGAAGTTATGTTAGAAATAAGTTATAATTATGTGCCTAAAGTATGTTAGGATGATAGTTTGAAAGAAAATCTAATAAAATTTAAATTAGAAAATATGTATATATTTTCGAAATTTTCGAAAATATAGAGAAGTGATATGTTGATTTTATTTTGTTCAATTAACTTGATATATGAGTTTAATATGATGATTTAAGCATATTGTAAATTAATTAGAATTTTCTAAGTTCATATGTTGAAAATGGAAAATTTTAGTTTAGGTGTTTAGTTGACATAATTATGTTAAAGTTGATATATGCTATTGTTATTGTTGTGAAAGATTAATATATGATAGTTAAATAAGAAATTGAAGGAAAGTTGAAAGAAAAATATAGTTATGCATATGGTAAGATTTTCGAAAATCTTAGAGGAAAAAGGGGGAAATGAAAACTTGATGTTATTATGTATAAATCATATGGATTATAAACCTATTAGGTAAATAAGCATTTATGAAGCTTAATAAGGATTTTTGAACTAAGAATGTGAAAAGCTAAAGCTTATGCACATATTTATGTTGAATGAATTCATGTTTGTATAAGATGTGTTATATGATTATATAGAATTGATTTATAAACCTAAGAATATAATAGTAGTGAAATGAATGTCATTTAAGTGTGTTGATGACATATTGGTTCTTTGATAATGAAAAGGTTTAAGTTAAGTGACTAATTGAAGGATTATGTATAAATATTAAAGAAGAGAATATGAATTGAGTTCACGATGTATAATTAGAAAATAATTATTAGTTGTTCCTTGAATATTCAAGTGAACTTGTAAGAATCGAACAAGATAAATATGTGAAGAAAGTTAACGAATAAAAGGATGCAATGACCGAAAACTTTAAAAATTTTATAGATGAAAGTTTAGACAAAAGCGCCTAAACAAAACATAAGAGAAGAAAAGAGTGAATAAGAGGAAATTGATATGTGTTTAATAGGAAAAAAAAACGCCTTTATATGAATACTAATATTATCGAATAATCTAAGGTACGTCGAAAAAGGGCAAGGCGAGTAAAGAGGAAGATGAAGAAGAGAAAGGAAAGTTTATTAAGCTAACCGAGTAGCTCAACAGGTGGGCTTTCTGAAAATTTATAGCACGTGCTAATTTATATTATTTCATTATCTATTGCATGACATTCAAAATTATTGACTTGCCGAATGTTTGAGCATGAGCATAATGCATTACCTATCCACGGAAATGAAAGAAATAAAGAAATGATGAAAGAAAGAATGAAAGAATGTTACCGACGTCGGGTATGACCGTGGCATGGTACCCTTCGGGACCATCAACACGGGTATGTAATGTTAAGGTGTTTGAGAAGGAGGCCTACTTCTCAACACAAAGAAAGTACGTGGATATGGGAAGAGAAAGATGTCTGCAGACAAAGATCATGCATGTGCATTTGTTTTAATGTTATGAAAGTGAAAGCAAGTAAGTGTTTTATTACGAAAAGCATGCACAGGTTTTTCACTAAAACCCCTGTGTATTGCAAAGTTATGGCAAGTCAATCTTATAGCTCTAAGAGCAAAGTTTTAAATGTTTTCGGCATGTGTCCACTGAGTGCTTATGTACTCACGCCCTGCATGTATTTCTAAACATGCAGGTTGAGCTGGGATCGTGGAGATGGAATTGGAAAGAGGAACACTGTGGTTGTCATGGTTTTGGTTTCCGTCATATATGTTTACAACATCTCTTATTATTCCGTTTGTTTCGTACATTTGGTTATGATCGTTGAGATTAAACTCCTTGATATCTCTTATTGTTGGAGTTGAACTCCTTGATATTTTTGTTTACTCGAAGGAGACTTTGTTGGTTGTCTATTATAAGGCATGTTGAGAATGTTGGAATTAAACTTGTTATGATGATATGTTGGTGAAAGTTTATCTTGAACCTATGTTGATGCCTACTTCGTCTTGTTGATAATTGAAACATTGGCGATTGTTGCTATAAGTTGATGCCCGAGTTATATGTCCTCACATATAACTCAACTACCCTTCTTCTCTACCACACTCTGAATTGAATGATCGTTATGTTGTTGTTGTTGCAATTGTAGAAGGAAAACCCCTTTTTGATCAAAAGTCGAATGTTTTGATTATCCTTCCACCATTATTCCTTTTATTCATTCGACTTCATGAAAACAAATCATTTCATTCTATTTGAAATTTATACATTCTTTGACGTCATCCAATATTTATTCTCCATACATTATTGTCATATTCCTTATTGAATTCTTTAATCGTCATTAGTGCTAATAGTTCATGTAAAGTCATTAGTCACGGCCTAATCTCTTGTTTAAGAAGTTGGGCTGTGACAATGAGTAATCTCACCATAAAAAAGAATATGTTCAGATTAGTGATCACGATCTGACATATTATCTGTAAAAATGAAATAGCCTCATCTTATTAATCAATAACGCTTAAACAGCTAAAGATTATATATATATATATATATATATATATATATATATATAATATCATTATTTTTCATGATATAATAAATTGATAAAATATATGATTGATTGTTTAAAAAATAAGATGGTCACTAATAGTTTATATATAGTGTATATGTGGAGTATATAATATGTATTCTCTCCGTCCTTGATATATGTCTTAGTTTTTGTAGGCATGAATTTTAATAAATACAATGAATGTAAAATGAATGAGAACGTGATCCCGTATAATACAATATGTTAGGTGAGTGAAAAATATGGATCATGGATGATTTTTTTTGTAAATAAGTGGGTTGAGTGTGGGTAAAAGTATTGACTTTTTGGTGGGATCAATGTCTATAAAAGAAAAGTGAAAGAATTTTATAGACATACGTAAATAGAATTAAATGAATAAATATGATAGAGGAAGGGAATACTATTCAAAAAAAAATATAAACACAACATATGCAAGTGTGCCTTGTATATATATATATATAAATTTATATTATATATAAATAACAGGGCCTAAGGAATATTTTCTCACCAATTGACTGGCAATTAATGATGATCGTCGTCAGTAGCAGTAGCACGTAGAAAGTTTGTATTATAATTTGGTGAAGAAATTATTATCTCTGAACATCACAACAATTACATATAGGAATATCCCCTTTTAATTACCAATGGCTTTTTCTCAAAGTTTATATTTTGCTTAGGTTGCAAGAAAGGAATATAGTTCTTGACAATATATCGATGCATATTTCTACATAAAGATAATATATATCTGTATTTATTACTAAAATCTTGCAAGGCCTTCCAAAAGAAATATTATTCTATAGTTATTTCACCTTTAGGCTGTTTCTAGTCAACATGCATGAATCTGAATTAATCCGGTTTAATTGTCTAATTACGTTATCAGATATACACTTACGATTTGGTTTGCAACGAAAAAAATAAATTATAAAAGTGAGATAACAAAAGAATCGAATACAATGAAACAAACTAAAAAACAATCTCGGAGTAAGTTAATAACAATCGAGTCGAGAAGTCATCTCTTTGCAAAACAAAATATGTTTCGATTAATACTCATTGTCCGACATATAAAAATAGAACAACTGTATCTCATAGCAATAATACCACACACCATGACACGAACTAGTCTCAACAACAAGCTGAACGAGGACAAAGAAGAGAACTTTTGACTAATGGTTCTAAAGTGCAAAAATTCTGAGTGCAATTTTTTAGGTGATGAAAGCTATGTAAGGATGTCCTATTTATAACTATAGCCAAACTATTGGTGGAAATGACAGTGGATTTTGGACTCAATTAATAAGT
This sequence comes from Salvia rosmarinus, assembly GCA_036937905.1. Taxonomy (NCBI): domain Eukaryota; kingdom Viridiplantae; phylum Streptophyta; class Magnoliopsida; order Lamiales; family Lamiaceae; genus Salvia; species Salvia rosmarinus. The sequence continues at coordinate 107,700,870 of CM072816.1, read as the reverse complement.
TATTCATTCGAGCAAGTAAAGTACTCATTCCGTCAATTAAAAGTGTAACATAATAGTCTTATTCGGCATCACTAGAAGTGTAACCCATTTTTTATGGGACAATAACCCCACACTCACAATTTATTATTTAATCTCATAACTACTAATTATTTATAAAAAAATAATTTCTACCACTCACAACCTCACCATATGATAGAACTCTTTATCACTCAAATAACATATACCTAACGTATCTTTTATTAAAATCCGTGTCGACCACCAAGTGCTACACTTTTGGTGGATGGATTGAATAATAAACAAACTTTCATCTTTTACATAAAAAATAATAATTAAATTTATACAATTAATATAATATGCATAATATACAAGAAAATGTATTTCTTATACACTATCTATTGCAAAACTTCCATAAATTAACAGCCTCTAGACCTCAAAATTTTATTAATTTAGAGAGATATTAATATATTGATAAATTAATAATATATAAAGTATTTCCTTAATTTCAAAAATTATGATTTAGATCAAGTTATAATGTGTAAAAACAAATGATAGATAATGTTTTAATATTAAGTAGATTCATGCATGTTTAATTAAATATTTCATGTATCTACCGATTCATTATATCTAATTAAATATTTTCATGCATCTACAAGTTTAATGTAACTAATTAAATATATATACATTCACATATCAACTAGTATATTGTTTCTAAGTAAACATATTTATGTATGATACAAAATAGAATTACAATATAAATCTTGACATAAGATTTTGGTTAATATTAAGGGTTAATATCGGTTAAATCCAAAACTTTCATACAATTCTGGTTTATAATATGAATTTTGAAATTTGAATGACAATACACAAACTTTTGATTTTTGAATTTTTCCCACGCGTTCAAATTGAAGCTGAGTTGGACTCGGTTACCGCTGACGTGTTAAAATTCAAAATCGAGCTGGAGAGAGTTGGATATTATGTGGCTTATACATATTACGTGGCTTATAACATCAGCACTACCCTTCTTCTTTCCATTCTTTTCACCATTACCCTCATCATCATAGTCATCCTCACTACTACTAGACGACGAAGATGATGAATCAGACGAGCTCTCATCCTCACTCTCACGCGCATCAACCTTTTTCTCATTTTCACCAACTCCCATCACTTCACCATCACTCTTCACACTATCAAAACTAGCAATCGCCATTTTCACACTATTCGAGTCATCATCAATGTCAACTTCGTCCCCACTAATCTCACAATTCACTGAAGCAACATTTGTTGCACCATCTAAATTCATTTTCTCAAGCTGCTCCTCAATCAAACACCCTAACCCACCCCCAACCCAACTTTCTCTCACACCCATCTCCTTCAACGTTCATTCTCTCACTACCCTTTTCAACACATTTCTCAACAGCCCCAATTTCTTCTTCTTCAAGCCCTAAACCCCACAGAGATTCCGTCTTCACACTCGAACCCTCCCAATTTTGATATTCTCGACAAATCGCATCCCAAAAAACCTCAAATTCCTTCCTAATATCAACTAATTCACCTCTAAGAGATTCAAAATCGACCACATCTCATCCCAAATCAGCCATATTAGCACCACCCCTTTCCACAAGCCGATTGTTGAGGGCCTTAAAATCGAGAAACGAATCAGAAAATGAAGATAGAAAATCGTCAAGCTCCGGAAGGAAGAGGTCGTTTACTTTCTTGGGATCCGATGAAGATTCGTTAATGACGAAGTGTCCGTCCTCCTCTGCTTTTACTTTAGAGAGACGACCGAGAGATGGAAGAGTGAGATAGAGAAGAGAGAATGGAAGAAAAGAAGGTGAGATGGGGCGGCTGATGTCGTTGGTGTCGCCAGCGATGGCGGCTGCGGCGGTAGCAAGGTGGGGGGTTAGTTTTTTAAGGTCGCTGGAGAGAGAGGGTTGATTCCAGGTGAGTGGGGTGCAATGCACACCCCTCACTATTCATTAAAATAATAATTTTATTGTAGTAATGAATAGTGAGAGGGATATGCATGTCACCCCACACCATGAAATCAACCGAGAGAGAGGGGGGATCGAGAGAGTGAAAGTGAAAGTGAAAGAGAGAAGAGAAAATGAAGAAAATTGGGGGAGAAGGATTTCTATTTTTATTTTGTTAAAGTTACGAATTTACACATCAACAATATAAGCCAATCAGCAGCAACCACCGAGTCCAACTCGGCTTCAATTGGAACACGTGGGAAAAATTCGAAAAATTAAAATTTTTTGTGTTATCATTCAAATTTCAAAATTTATGTTAAAAACCAAAATTGTCTCCTCCGTCCACCAAAACGCGATTTAATTTATCAGTCCACCAAAAATGCAGACTTTCCTTTTTAAACACAAACTTTCATTTTTATCCTCAACTTATCCACTTATTTACAAAAACATTCATACCACCTTTTACACTCACAATCCATTAATATATTCATTTATTATCCCAACGACACACCTTTTATCAAATTTATTTTACACTCATTCGCTTTTTCTTGCCACCAAAATCGATGACGCGTTTTGGTGGACGGAGGAGTATGAAAGTTTGTGGATTTAGTCGCTATTAACCCTAATATTAATGATGATTAAGCTAAGACAATTTAACATTACTGAAAGCAATATGCAAAAAGAAGCATTGAAAGTAACAAAAACTCTTTAATTTTTTTTATTTTAATTGGAGAACTCGACACCATCAAAAGTTTTAGATGCAATTAGAAAAGTTATTAAAATCCACCTAGATTTTAATTTTAAAAATCAAAATCAAACAATAGACTATATTTTACCATCGTATTCATAATTATATTATTTTTAAGAATGATTAATTTATAAAATTAAAGGGATATATATATATATATATATATATATATATATATATATATAAATAAATAAAGGATTCTCCAAAAAATATTATTTTGTTAAAATTGATGACCTTTTGAATTAGTCTAAATCGAGACTGAAAAAATGAATTTATTAATTAATGAGTATTATTTTAAATAAGTTTTACTGATCATATTAGAACCAAACACAGCGGCTGACTCGCAGACGGATCAGATCCCATATACTCACTATAACAGAGGCCGCCGCCGCTCCGAGGCCGCCACCGACGATTAATTCTCCAATCTCGACGACAAGATTTCATGCTATTATTTGACCTTTTTACTCCTTATCCCGCCCAAAATCGGAGAAGCCAATTGCTAATTCAAATTTCAAAATTCTGAGAACCCTAAGCCCTAAATTTCTCTCTCTGGCCACGAGCTATCGAATTGGACCCCTCGAATCCCTAATGTCGTCCCAACCACGAAGCGATGATCCCCAAGTAGCTGCAGACGAAGAAGAAATGCTAAAATTGGAAGAAGAAATAGAGCAAATGGCTCAAAAAATATTCGACTACCGAACCACTCTTCCGGGACAACTTAGCTCCACCATTTCTTCTCTTCTTGAATCTCAAAGACCAGCACTTCCAGCTCTGGACGCCGAAGCTGGCGCCAGCCAAGGTTTGTGAATTATTTCTGTCTATTATAATTATCTTATAAGTTCTTTAAATGTCTTCATTTGTTTTTAGAATATCATGCGAGATGTGGAAGTTTTGCCTCTGAAATCAAAAACAATAAGCATAATGAGTTATGTTATGCTGCAACATAGAGACTTGAATTTGACTGTAACATATTTTCTAGAGCATGAATTTTGTTTTTGTTTTAGAGGTTTTGGTGTTATTCAAGTTTTCTTTAAAGTTTTATTTTGTCTGATTTTTCTTGGATTCTTTTCTCCAATTGTTTTCATATGCGGATCTCAGTGACCAAAAAAGTGTTTGATTCATTAGTCATTGCATTTGCTTTGCATGGTGTAATGTAAAGAAGACTCGTCATAACAAATAATGCATATGCGATAGATACATTTGTGAAGAATTCTCATTCTGTTTGTCTTCCAATAGCTTGTTAATAGCAACCTCTAGAACATAATGCTGTAGATACAAGTTTAGTATGAAATTTGTAGTTCATGTTCCAACTGACCTTTGTTCCCTTTTTTGCATCTCAATGCAACATAGTTTGCATTTGACATGAGATTGAGAATAGAAGTGTACACAATCCTGTCCACCTTTGATCAGCATGAGTTTTGTGTGTCAATGTTGTCCTTGAACACGGGAGCTCTGTTGCAACATCTTCATTGAAAACCAAGATCATACCATCTGTGGATAGTTACGACCATAAGAGCATCCATAGATATTGCTCATATATGTCTTGGGTAAATTTTGGATCAATTAAAGCTGTTACATGTGTGTGCGAGCTTCTATGGCTTATGTTTTCATCTGAATATTGAAGTTTTCTGCATCATTGTTCTTTCGTGCTAAACTTTTCATGCTTGTGTAGGTCTGATGAGAGAAACCACCGGTTTTCCAGTTACTGAAGATTCAGGCGAGGCTGAGAAACTACGACTCCTCAAACAGAAAATCTCAAGTAATGTCTCCGCAATGCCTGTCATCTTGAATAGGTTGAAAGAATATATGGCCAGGATTGATGCCTTGGACTCTTCCAATGGGATTATCCATCCTGCTTTTAAAATGAAACCAACTAGTTGACTTAGTTATGTCCCTTTGGTTTTGATTTTCATTTGACAGTGTGTTACTAAAATGTATGTTGATGATGGACCTGTTTGTAATTGGTTGAAACTTGAAAGCATCGAAATTCGCTGTGGACAGAAAATTAGAAATTGGATGGCAAACACAAAGGAACTAAGGCAAGATTGCCATATCAACGGAATTTCATTGATTTGAAGATGACTTGTTTGCTTGTTGGATTGTTGACTCGCACTCAATCTCTTCTTTCCCATTACTTATGCACCAAAATCGAAATCTCTAGTTTCTCAAACTACAAAGTAAAACTGGACTTCGGTTTTGGCAGATAAACTTTCATTTGGTCGTCCCATCAAGAAGAAATTAAGAGGGTGTTTGGTTGAGCTTTCAAATTTTTAAGATAGTTTATAAGTTATTTAGAAACTTATAAGTTTATGTAAATTATTTGATAAAATAAGTATCTAAATAATTTACAGGTTTTGAAGACAATTTAAACTCTCTCATCTTATCTTTTCGTGATTTTATAAGAAATAATTAATTTGCAAAAATAATCTTACTATGATTTGTTTTTCAATTTATGTCATTCTAATTTTATCTCTCTTCTATATTTTCTTTCTAATTCACAATTCTCTCACTAGCTTATAAGTTTCACTATCCAAATACTTTGACAACTTATTAGCTTTTGATACATAATACAATGATATAAGATCTTGAAACATCTTGCTTAAGTTTAACCATCGACTTCTCTCGAGCTGACTCAAATTTTAATCCCACAAAAAATCATGTATCCGTGTGCGCCTATAGGAGACCAACTCTTTTACTCTTGAGACAAAAAAAAAGATATATAAGGCTGTTACATTAGCGGGACGTAACGTTACTAGTTACGGGAGATGATTTCTTCACCTTTTTAAAAATAAATAAATGGGAAATGAATATTACCCTATTTAAGGAGCTTGCTTGAACTACAAAATTGAGAGAAATCATGGTTTCTAGTTATAAATATTTAAAATAAATATCTGTTTCGATATATAACTTCAATTAGAATTTATTAATTAATCAACTCGTAAATTATGATATGCCTATGAAATGACCAAAATTCTAGTAATAATCCAGACGGACTCGGTGAAGTTGTACTGCAATATCTACACATGTTTAATTAACGTTTAAAGAGATTTATATAATTTTGTGTACTCGAAAATGCTATTGATATTAAGTTACAACATTTTAGGTGAGAACAAAATAAAAAATGCTTATTATGGTACTCAAATTTCAGTTAAGAACAAGTTTAATGGAATTAATTTTTCATGGAGAAGTCAGTTACCTAAATTTCTACATGTCATTCAATTTTAACTTTTCGCGTCTTAAAGATAATTTGATTTGACAAGCACAAATGTCCTATCTGAATTTATTTTCACTGTGACATAATATGCTCATACTGTTGATGATGAGACAACACTAATCTCTTTTTAACAATTATACGCTGCATCTCTCCTCCCCACCCCTCTGAATCTGGCACTGGTGGTAAATTGATAAGGCTGACAATTCGTGCGTGTTAGATCGTTATCGTTTCGACACGATAACGATACGATCTGATAAGACCAAACACGAACACGATCCGTTAAGAATCTGTCCGATACGAACATGAACACGAACACGATACGAAATGTACTGACACGGATACGATACGAACACGAATATGAAACGATTTTTTCGTGTTGACACGACACGACACGAAACAATAAATTTAAATCAAAATTAGAAAATAAATAAATAAAAAAAATATAAAAATATAAAATATAATTAAATTAATATTAAATATATATCAATATTATCGAATTATACGAAAACGACACGATCCGATACGAACATGAATGCAACACGAAAATCTTCGCGTTACACGAACACGACACGAGATTATCGTGTCGATACGATAATAACACGAATATGATAAGGTTGAACACTAACCTGTTAATTACGTACGTGTTCGTATCGTGTTCTCGTGTCGTGTCGAAAATTACCAATCCTATAAATTGAGGTGTTTACTCAGGACTCCATCTTACCTCAATTAAAACGATGTTACACTAATTAATTAAATTTATATCAATTCTCTTAACACTTAATCATATCATAAATTGAAAAACCATAATTGTTTTGCACTAGCGGATCTAGGGGTTTGGGCCGTTGGGGTAGGCTAAATATTTGTTTTATGTCTACTTCATCAATTTTCTTCTCCTTATAGATATATGAAATTCAAACAATAGCCCATATACCCAAATGATTTTTTTAATCACTATCCATTTCCATATAAATTTAAAATTTTAAAACTATATAAACCTGCTTCCCGCTGATGACGTATGAATTTATTTAGTTAATTTTAGTCTCCGATACATCGCAAACAACATGAAGTGTCATTTCTGCATTTGGTGACTGAATTACATTATAATTTATAAGTATGAATTTGAAGAAATAAGTCAGTATTTTATTTTTAAGTGATAGTATTCCGATAATTCATTGGTCGATTGGAACTAAGCTTAATGATTTAGAATTTACAAACATATATTTGTAAGTTTGCCGTTGTCGTCAGGTGAGAACTTTACAATATTGAATTTTAGTTTACCAATCCACTTAAGAGTTGATATTTGAAATACAATTAACCTTTTAATTTAGAAAAGATAAATGTAGCCAAAGGATAATAGGAGGCTCATGTGCACGACATGTGCAATAATATTATAGGGCAGCCAGCTAACGACTCTCTTTGTGAATGCACCAAACGCAAAAGAAAAATACATCATCGTGTCACATGGACTAACCTGGATCGCTCAACACACTCTATTTATTCCTATAGAGAAATTATATATTGTTTCAAAAAAGAATATATTATCTGATTTAATGTATTTATCATTATCGTTTCATTCCTGCCATGGCCCTCACTCCCACCAATTATTGATCAGTTATTGACAAATTCTCTTAGCTAGTCGCAGAACCGAAAAGTCCCCAGATATAAAATTTATATTTAAAGGTCATTCCAATTAAATGACTTTTAAATAATCTTTTATTACTATGGACTGTGGTTTATTATTATGAAAAATATTTACATTTTTGCGTGCTTAATAAACCCATCTTACTCGAAGAACTTCACTGCCTGTCACAAGCTATATCAATTATTTCTCTGGAAGCTTTATATTACAAACTACAAAGTGCTTTTGAACTGAAAGGTAAGTTCAAAATAGTTTTTTAAGGCCATCTTCAATTTGATCATTAATAAGGTATGCTTGTAACACAAAAATGCTGCAATTTTAGTAAACAAAAACTATTTTCAACTGCAACGGTTCGAACAAATATTGGACGAAAAATAATATTATAAAAATGAAATGCTTTCTACTATATATTGTACTCTTCTCGTCCTATTATTGTTAGCTTGTTTTTCTTTTTGGGTTATCCCATTAAATTGGCTCATTTCCAAAAAAATAATAATTTTACACTAAAAAATATCTCGAGTTTCGTGTCACACACTACTTTATATATAAAACATAATTCTCCTTAATCTACGTGTAAAAAAGAAACGTGACATGGATATTTGGATTTTGGACGGATGGAGTATTATTTAGTAATTTTCATTATCAGTGTGCACGCTAAAAAGCAATGATAAAATTAATAAATAATAATCATATAACAAGAAGTAATTTAATAATAATATTATATTAGTGTATTTAACACATATCATTTCATGATTTACTTTTTTGCTTTTATTTTCTCTTTTCTTTTTTCTTTTTTTTAAAATGATTATTAAAATAATTTATTTAATGAGTTGATTTGCCAAAAATTTATGGAAAAGGAAGTAGAAAATAGTTCTTTTGTTCTCAACAACTACGCCAAATATACATAGAATATAATTAAGGTAAATAATTGCTTTGAATAACATAAAATTAATAACATTTAACCGACTTTAGTGTAGGATTTGATGCACTATGTGAGTGATTGGTTCAATTTGAATTTCCGCAATATTGCTTATTCAAAAATATTATTGTGATATTATGTTCTAAGCATATACTCCCTTCATATCTAAAATTTATTCTTAATTCTTTTTTATACGTCTCCCAAATTTATTTATTTTTTATTTATAAAAATTATCTCACAAAATACTTTTATTACCTTTTATCATCTAAGTGAAGTCTCTAATTTTTATGTGGACCCCAACTTTGTATTTAATAGGAGTAATATTTAGCTTGCCTAAATTCTTCAAGAATCCTTCTCTCTGCACATGTCATGTTGACAAAATCTGCCAAAAACGTAGGTAGGACTGACTGCTAATGCTGTTTACTGATGCGTGAGATGTGACATGCATTTTTCCTTTAATTTTTTGAAATATGTCTCAATCATATTAGTCGGGCGGATTTAGGTGGCCAAGGCCGCTGCAACTCCCAAACTCTTTTTTTTTCATGTACTATATTAAATTAAATATAAAATTAATTTATTTTAAAATAATTAAAATTTAAAATAAAATTATTATTTAATTTTAATATTTTTCTCAGTGTGATCTTAGATTTTTTTTCAAATTATTTAATAATAATGGTATTTATACGAGCTTGCACAAAAATTTAATCTTGAAAATTCATTGATCAAAATATTGTTTTATTAGAATATGAATTGAGACATTATAATTATAATGTGATAATGAGTTAATGATGCTAGAATTTTAACTTTCTGTACTAGTTGAATTAAGAGTGAAAGGTTGAATGTTTATGTCAGATTGAATAGACTAATAAATTCATCTAATTTTGATGTAGCATGTTGCTACTCTATAGTTGGACAAATATTTTTAACAATGAAACATGTGAAGACGATATATCGTAAAAAGATAGAAGATGATTTATTTGAAGATTTGCTAGTACTTTATATTAAAAGATATTAGTGATAGAACATATTAATTTTAAGTCTTGCAAAGCACAACTTATGAAAGCATAAAAATATTTTAGTATTTATAAAATTTAATGCATCGAAATATTTATTTTCAGCTCATTCTATCATTAAATGTTGGATTCGCCCTTGATTTAGTATATTCATCAACATATTTTAGATTAATAGTGCTACTCGCGGGCAGTCATAACTTGATTCAACTACAACCTGCCCAGTCCAATTAAAAATGGGTACCTTAATGCTAACTTTATTGAACTAGTAGATGGTAGTTATGACTAATGTAAAAATATTAAATTCAAATATTAAATATTTATGTAAAAAGTTGAAAATTTGTTAATTATGATAAAATTTTGACACAAAATGATTTGTATCTTACATCAAGTACTTGTTTGGTACGGGTGATTATAGACTGTACGATATATACATATGGCATTCTAATATCTTATTTGGTACAAAATACGAGATTCTTTATATACCAAGAGCTGGAAAATATTATATAGATTTGTCTAGTAAAGTTTACCACATGAGGCTACCTTAGGCGTTGTCTAGTAAAGTTTACCACATGATTGCTAGACGAGCATAGGCAGGAATTGAAGCTCTCACTCGTATAGCAGGTTATTTTGTTCGATTAACCTCAATTGGTGTCGACTGTTTTTCTATGTTGTAACATTCAATTTGTAGTTCATTAATTATGTGAATCTATCATAGATGGTAATGCAATGTATATAGATCACTGTGCAATTTAAGTAGACAAAATTTATTAATTATTAATTAGGATGTATTAATTATCAATTATAATTATTATTTTAGTTAAAATTTATTATTTTCAATTAGGTTTTATTAATTCAAAATTGATATTTATTAATTCACAGTTAAAGTTTATTAATTCTAATTAGGATTTATTAATTTCAATTAGGGTTTATTAATTCAAATTAGGGTTTACTATTTTTAGTTAAGGTTTATTAATTCATAATTAGAGTTTATTAATTTATAATTAGGGTTTATTAATTCAAAGTTAGGGTTTATTAATTCACAATTAGGGTTTATTATTCAAAATTAGAGTTTATTATTTTCAATTAGGATTTATTAATTCAAAATTAGGGTTTATTATTCAAAATTAGGGTTTATTAATTCTAAAATTAGGGTTTATTAATTCAAAATAGGGTTTATTAATTCAAAATTAGGGTTTATTATTCATAATTAGAGTTTATTAATTATTAATTCAAAATTATTATTTATTAATTTACAATTAAAGTTTATTAAATTAATTAATTTTAATTAGAATTAATTTAAACTAATTAATTAATTAATTAGGATTACTTAATTAACTAATTAATTAAAATTAATTAATTAACTAATTAGAGGTGATCTCACTGTGCGCGCCCGCGCGCACAGGAGACCACCTCACTTAAGTATTGTAAATTGTACAAGTGTTCAACATAGTTGTTTGCACTCGCATGTATTTATAGCTTGCAAAAAAAATATCTTATATGTTCTTAACTTTCTGCATGTTACTAGTGATTCATGTTAACATTGGTAGGAACATTAATCTTCTAACATCATAGTCTACGATAGTAATTCAGGATATTGGATTCTTTCAAGTATAGGTTTGACAATAGAGTCTTATCTAAGAATTTACATTTCTATTGCTGAAGATGTTTAGCGCCTTGTTTTTTTTTTCAACTAGAAAAATGTCTGTTTATTTCAAAAAAAAATGTTCTATCTTCTAAATTAGAATTAGAGGTGTCAAAAGAACGGGGTCAGACGCCCATCGAGTTTTTCAAAAAAATCAAGAGTCGAGCCAACCGAAAGTTCATTGGATGAAAATAATGAAACCCAACCAACCTCGAAAAGTAAAATTTTGTGGACGGGCCACGCCGGCCCGAGACCACCGAATTTTGATTCCTTTGGACGGACCTAGTCCTGTCCAAAATTCAACATGCCCTAAAATGTTTAGGCCAAAACTAGAAACGTAAATGGCCATTATTCGTGAGTTATTCGGAGCTCGGCTCGATAAAAGTTCGTTCGAGTTTGTTTAGTGAAACTCATTAGCTAAACAAACCAAGCTTGGGCATGATAGTATTCGCTCATTAGCTTGTGAACAAGTTCGTTAATTGATTTACTTTGAAAATATAAAATTATTAACTAGATATAATTTTTTCTATCTATAATTAGTAATTATTGTATTAAATCTCTAACTATTTTTATTTGTTATAAGAATAATATATTGTGTTATTATGAATAAAATAATTTATTTTTAAAATAAAGTAATCAATATTCTAAACATATATCTAAATTTAGAAAGTCTAGCCAAAACCCACCCAAAATTGGGTCGTCGAGTTGAGTCAGACGGGACCAAACTTGTTTTGCCGGCTCTAGCTAGAATTGAATATGTGGATACTAAATTATAAAGAATTTTTAATATGTTAGCTATTGACGAAATTTGAGTCAACTAGTATTATAGCATGTGGATGACTCAAAGATCTTAAAAATCTTATATTCAATCGGGGCAGAAGCAATAAGATCATATAGTAATAGAATCACTGGAATTTATGCCAAAGTTCCCTATGCCGCCCACCAACTGAAAACGAACTATTCCCATTGACGAATAATTTCGGTCTCGAACTCGAAATGATGAAGAAAAGAGAGAATTGAAGAAGACAATGCATAGCGATTCCCCCAACAAAAACTCAGTCTCCCTGCCTGAAACGAGGTAACCATATTACAGAACCAGAATTTAGTTTGGTTGGGACCAGTTAACGTAATATTTTGTTTCAACTGCGTTATCTATTTTACAACTTTGACTTATTCAGTTGAATCGAAATTCCAATTAAAACTGACTGAACGAACCCAATGCTCAGCAGCAATCCTGTCTTTGAATTTGATCATGTCATCTTGTCCGTGGTAATATATAGTATCTAACTGATTTAAACTTCATTAACTTTGTACTTTAGAATATTTCTTATTAAAGATATTGGTATATTAATACATACCTCTGACGTTAGATGCCGACAAAAATAATTGGCCGATGGGAAAACATTTACTCCATAATGGTTCAAAAAGCAGTGCCAGATACACTCAATAGTCGTATTAATGTCACGATTCACTAGTGTCCGTGGTAGACATGAAAAGAAACAAAACAAATAAATAAAATATGTATTATTGAGAGGAGTGAGAATAATCAATAATATATATATCTTACAATATAGTTTCAAAAGTTAAGCTTTAAAAACGTGAAAAAAGAAAGTATCAAAAAACATTAGGAGGCAGTGGAAGGCGAAGAGCCATGAGGAAGCTGAGATGCGGCAGAGCAGTGCAGGATCTTCTCTGCATGTTTCCTGTCGCTGCGTACACTTCCACCGCTTCTTGTCTCTCTTGTGTAGGGAAGAAGAACAATTTTGTTATCCACGACGACGATCATAAGCCTCTAATGCCCACCACTCGCCACAAATCGCCACCTCTCAAGCTTAAGGATGTTATTGCTCCAACCCCAACTCTTGCCTTCCAGTTAAAGCCTAAGGTACCTTGTATCATCATTATTTGTGATCATATGTATCAGAGAAGGATCAAAAAAAATCATCATCATTCGATTAATCTTGATTGATGGACGACCAAGATTGATTTTTTAAACGGAATTATGTTTTTTCACATAAAATAATATTTTCTCTAATAATTTTTTTTTATATATTGAAAACAATGTTTTGTTCACAGTGAACAGAAATAAAGTTCACTACAGAAATATCTCATTTGAATTTAGTGACGAATTTTACCAGATCACAACCGTATATCAGTGTGTACACCTTCTTGATTTGATTGGGAAAGAGGTATCAGATAATCGTCATTTTTGTTTTGGATTTGGTAGATTGTTCAAGTGCTTTCATCTGTGGAATTACTGCTATTTCTGTTCTTGAATTTTTGGTTTCTTGATATTCTTTTATTTAAACTCTATTTATATGCAGATGGTGGTGATGAAAGTTTCAATGCATTGTAATGGCTGCGCAAGGAAAGTGGAGAAGCACATATCAAAGTTAGAAGGTAAGTGGTTAAGCTGAGTCACAATCACCTATCACTTAATACAATAAACTACTCCCTCCGTGTCGCTTAAAATGTCCCATTTCTATTTAGGAGAAATGTATAAAGTAGTTAAAGTGTTAAAAACAGGGTTCACATAATTACAAAATATATAATTTTATATTCTCCCAATTAATTTCCATCCTTAGAAAATAATCGTATTCATGTTTTATGGGTCTCAAAATTTCAAGTAATTTTTTAGTTGTTAAAGGCAGTTTTTTATATAAATTATAATCTTTCATTATAATACTCAATTGAATGTAAATATCTAGGAAATTCTTGTTAATTAATTAATAAAAATGGTACTACTATATATAAAAATAAAGTACACATTCATATCAGGTATGTATTATGCTGATGATGAAGAAACTGAAACAGGTGTGACTTCATACCAAATAGACTTGGAAACGAAGATGGTGGTTGTAAGAGGTGATATTGTTCCTTTCGAAGTGTTGGAGAGTGTCTCTAAGATCAAATATGCTGAGCTTTGGGAGGCATGAATCTTGATATGCACGGTGCACCCTCTCATTTTGAATAATCTTTAAGCCATCTTTGTTTTTATTTTTGTCGAAAAATGTGTTAATGTAAATATGGATTATATTACAGGTTATGTTTGACTGAGTTCCTTCTCAATTTGGTAATTATTTTGCTTTCTAGTCATCATCTCATCAATTTTAAGTCAAAGATGATGACCAAATGTATGATGTGTGTTGAAGAAATAAAGATTCTCGATTTTGTTTTTATTTAATTTGTAAATACTTTAAGATGACAGTGTATTTCTTTGTTTCATACCTTTGGATCATTAGAGTATTCTGAGTATATGTATTTATAAAAAGGGACATTATATTTTATATATTTGAACTTTGAGACTTTCAATAAAGGTCTTCAATTATTTAGAATTAATTTGTTCTGATTTGTTTTGTTTTAATTATTTTATTTCAGTGTTTGATTTCGATTATCAAGAAACTGACACGAACCGCTGGAATTTCACGAATAATCAAACTCAAATAAATAAATGATACGAATTTTGTTTAACCTACATCTCAAAATTTAGTGGTTTGAGTCATGTGATAAGTTAATAAAAATAGAAAATAAATTCGAAAATACTTCTCATCTTTTCTTCTCAATCTCCATTCATTCAAACATTGTCACAACCAAATCAAAGGTTGAATCGACCTCAAAACATAAAACTAAAAATACATTGTAAAGTTCCACGAGATTACAATCCATCGGTGTAAAGAAATGTTCGAAAAAATGGCCCAAAACGTACGTTTATTTTCTGAAAGTTCCTTAACTTTGAAAAAAGTTCTAATTATAGTTTGAAATTCTAAATTTGGCAACGAAATAATGATGAATCATCTCACGAATGCTCACATGGATTTTACAGGTATTATTTCCATCCAAGCATCAAACTGGTATAGTTCAGATCATGAATTTTGATGTTTTCTGAAAAATATCATCAATTTACTTTTAATTTGTAGAAATCTTGAACTTTGAAAAAGTTATAATTATGGTTCAAGATCGAGAATCTGGCGATGAAAAGATTAATTGCCTTGCCGAATTGTTGTGTGGATTTTAGGTAGAATTATTTTCACCAAATATCTCAAATCATAGTTTACGACTTTTTTCAAAGATCAAAATTTTAAAAATTAAACATATGTTGAAGACATTAATCAAAAACACCGAAGTTTGGTACAAAACTATACTTACTTGATGATTAGGTGGAAATAAATCCACATAATTCATACAGGAATCTGACGAAATCATCGCTCTCTCCCCAGATTCGGTATTTCGGGTCATTTTTTAAAGTTGGGAACATTTTATCAAAATCGCAAAAATTAGAAACACAAATTATACTTACCCCATTTCTTTATTCCATAAGATTCTTTACTTCACAAATTTTCCATAAGTATTTCTAATTTATATATTGAGATGAATTCGATCTTTATCTTTAATTTTGAAAATATGAAATTCCTTGTGCCCCAAAGATGAAAACCAACACATTTTTCTGTGTTTTTGGAGACTTTGTCAATCGTTTATTTATATCGTTGAATATATGTGTATTCAAGTTTATGTATTCGACCTTCAATTTGGTTGTGGAAGTGTGAGAATGGGAGGGTTTAATGGAGATGGTAAGAAGATCTAACATGGAATTTCAAATTCAGTTTTGATTATAATATTTTTACTTAAAACGACGGTATTTTAAGTTAAAGTGGATTAAAAATTTACATATTATTTTATTATTTGGATTGAAGTCAAACTATGGGAAAGAATGTTAGAGACCGCATAACAAATTGTAAAATGTAGAAAGCCGGAAAAAAAAAATTTTTTTTTTTTTTTAAAGTTTGAATGTAGTGGTATCAAAATATAATTTTCCGTTATATAAATATACTGTTGTTACAAAACTATCCACGAACATCCATTCACAATTATACATAATTATCCACATTAGTTGACATAATAATGGACCATGGGCGAAACAACAAATATAGACCCTTTTTCCAATATATGGAGATAAAATTGAATATATCTAAAAAGATGCACAATATATCATTTATAAAAGATTATTTTTTTTTACAAAATTTGGGCCCCCAAAAGTTTATAACAAAATTTTGGGACATTGAATATTCCGAGTAGAAAAAATTCACTAAGAAGTAAGGCATACAACAATGGATCAATATTTTTTGAAGGAATATTTATATTAATATAAGAGGATATATAAAATTTTGGGTCCCCTAAAATGATGGTCCCTGGGCGGTTGCCCATGCTCGCCCGCCGCCCTCAGGGATGCCCTGATTATTTATCTGTCATTTGATGGGATTGTTTCCTACCTTTCAGAAATCAATAATGTTTCCATGTGTTTCTTTCACAAAATTTATGATTTAAGAGAAACCTACAAAAATATAGTCTTGGGCATCAATGATGATCTGAATTACCCTAGAAAACTTATGACGTGAATTGAAAATTTCCCAACACACATATTAAAAATGCATATTAAATTTTTGATTAATTATAATTCGTGATCTGATCTTTGGCAATATTCACAAATAACGTGAATTTTGAAAATATTATACATAAAACAAAACTAACATTGGGGCAGTATACAGACAGGACGAACACATCTTCTTGGCTTTGGGAGCCTAGGATCCTTATAAAAAAATTAACACTTCAAGATTTCATGATTTTTCAAAAATTTGCGTCACGGTCCCCATCGCGGCTAGAATATGACCAAGAATTTTAAAAGAAAACGATGCTATTTCTTAAGAAAAAAAAAAAAGATTCAAGGATATTCATAAAATGACCTAAAACATAAATTTGTGTAGAAAAATATATTTTCGAGAGAACTAAATGCAAACAAAGTTTTTCTTTTGAGATGGATTATTTCGTAACAAGAAAGTACATGCACTAATAAGAACCTAATGGAAATATTTGTTCGATGGTTTGAAGCAATAAAATTAAAAGTTCAAAGACTCTTTATATATAACTTGATAAAACCTCGAGAATTCAAAAAATGACACATAGATTCGACGTCTCCAATTTTCATTTTCAATAAGTTGAAATCAATATTATGTTTTCAAAAGATTCAAGATTGGTTTATTTGTTACATTTAAAAGCCATGTGCAAAACTAAAGAATTACACGAAATTCGTGTACTAATTTGACTAGAATCGTCCTCATATATTATATATTGACACAATTCCTCTCCGTGGCCATGGGTCGTGAAAGGTAAAATCTCACGTGATTAGACTCCAAATTTCTACACTAAGTGTGAAATTGTAATTGTATTATTGGAAAAAAAAAAAGAGCAAAACAAACAAGACAAAAGTTAGGCACATGAATAGATTCATCCACCGAAATTGAAAGTTGCATTCAGTGGTACAGAGACAAGTCACGTGCTCTTGGACAGCCTAGTAAAGCTGGGACTCAACTTTGCCAATACATTCAGTAAATCAATGTCTGAGAGCACTAGATCGTATTCCTTAAAACGATCTGATCTCAATCACCCTTGCTACATTTATGACATAGCACACACACACATAATCTGAGCCGTTCGAGATCGATAGAATTGGTCCAAAAAGTGTAGATTGGCTCGAATAATCGAAAATTTTCTTATTATGTCTATCTAACTTTATTACTTTGCTTTTGAATTTGAAAAATAAAATCTTGATACTTGTGAAATGTGTTTTGATTATCTCCGGTGCTTAATAAGATGACTTTCTAACATAAATATTTAATTAAGAAAGATAATCATTACATTACATGTTTGACCACTTCTTACCTCCCACGAAGTTACTTCATTAGTATATGTAATTTGGTGTTAACATTACGTTATTTTTATATTAATATGAATGTCAAGTGCTTGATTGATAAAATACGATTATTTTTTTTTCAAAAGTATAATAGTTAAGAAAAATTTGTACATGTTAATTTTTTTCCTAAATTTTATGGCTTGGTGGACTGGCCTAAATATCAAAGGTTTAGAGGTGGGACGGTTTTACATATATATCCCAACGTTTAATTAAGAACAAATTCATCCCTATGTTTCACAAAATACACAATTATGTTCCTTCCATCTCATTATAGATGCCTAATAGATGGTATGGCTCGTCGAAGCATCAATATAACCTTAGTTATTTCCATATATGCTATACCACGTTGATGATGAACCAAATCTATGAAGCACTAGAACTGAGACAGATGACCTAATTGAAATTTTACAAAAGTGATGTATAAATTTTTATTTAATTAAACATTAAAACATATCTAGAAAAAGTCATCAAATATTAGTACATATAAAGGAGGTACTGCTCAATTTCCAACAAAAGAAATATCCACGCTTAATATTGACGTTCGATTATAATCACACACAAATTAAGATAGTCTTGATGTATGATCATTCAGTTGTCAGCTCTTGGTTGGTCCCCTAAAAACTCCAATCATTCAATCTATATTATGAAACCGAGAAAAGTCTTCTACGATATGACCTAATAAACTAATCATGTCAGGGAGGTCCATTAGTAATTAGTTCATGCGACTTGTTAACAATATATAATCGGAGAATCCTCCTTATTAGGATTCGATTCAATTTCGATTAATCGAAATGGATAAAAATAGTTAATCGAAACGGATAACAATCTGTTAATCGGTTAATTGATAACTTATTCGGTTAATCGATTCGGTTAACGATTAACCGAAATTTACTATTAAAAATAAAAAATATAAAAATTAAAGGAAAATAACTGAAATTAACCGAAAATAACCGAGATTATTTTAAATATTACCAAAATTATAATATTAAATTAAATATTTTCTACCTAATAATTAAATAAATAAATATATAATATATTTATTAATTTCGGTTAATCGGCTATAACCATAGGTTAATCGGTTATACCCGATAACCGAAATTCACTTGAAGGGGATAACCGTTATCCGAATCAAAATCGAAAAAGTCGGTTATCCAATAACCGATTTTTTTGGTTTCGATTCTCGATTAACAAAAACCGATACCCGTATAAGCACCCCTACTCTTTACCTATCATTGATCTTCCCTAAACTCATTGTTTTCGTTGTTGATTGTGATACTTAACAGTCGATATATAAAATGGCACAGTAAATAATCTATCAATTTACTAAAATGCAATATAACTAAACCAAGACGTAGTCCAAACATCCTAATCACACTTACCACTAAATAAAGTATTCGCCTAGAAATCCACCGACTTACACTTATTAGTCTGATAAGTCTTACAAGTTTGGTTATACTTCGTCACCTTTAATCCGAAACATAACTCTACTCTCTATATATGAAATGAAAAGAACAAACAACAATTAAGGAAACATAAAATTAGAACTTACGGAATATAAAATAAGGTTGTATGTTGTCTTCGTCAACATTCCAGTTTGCCAAATCTATTTCAATTTGAAAAAAACATAAATCATAATAAATTGCTACAAGATATAAATCCATTGTCACATCTATTTCAATTTAAGAGAAACATAAATATAATAAATTAATACAATATACAAATTCGTATACTCTTTTCAAAGTTCGTATATAAAATTAAAATATATATATTTATGTGCTAATAATCCTAAAACAAAAGGACCAGATAACAATTAATGGAACATCATATTAAGACTTGCAAGAATTAGGATTATACTGGAACCCACCCCAACATTCATTGGACAAATTTGATTAAGAGAAAAGTTTTTATATAGCCATTCAAGTTAAGGAATGTCAAATTATAGCCACCAACATAAAAATGTTAAACTATAGCCAACTGACTGGCCCTATTGGGACTATTATCACCAAATAGTATCAATAGGTCCAACATGTTTAATCAAAGTGGAAATTCATATATATAGCCATCCAAGTTAAGGAATGTCAAATTATAGCCACCAATTGGTACTATTTGGTGATAATAGTCCCAATAGGGCCAGTAAGTTGACTATAATTTAACATTTTTATGTTGATGGAGTTTATAATTTGACATTCCTTAACTTGGATGACTATATATATGAATTTCCACTTTGATTAAACCTATTTGGCACGTGGCATACGACATAGAACTTTTTCATACCAAGTTATAACAGACCAGAAAACTAAAACATAAGATAACAGTTTCAAGAATGTAGAATCTCAACTCATAACAGACGTTCTGTTTGATGAGTAAGGCTTAATTGATTAAATAATCGAACTTAGTTACATATTTAGTTTGAATAATTTAATTCATGACGGGTACTTCGACCAACGTGAGACAAAGTGCATTATAACTTATCACCTAAAATTTAGAATGATTGTTTATCATCCTCCAGTCCTTTGAACAATTTTTTTTAAAATTATCCTTACCAAAATTATTTTTAATCCTTTTACTCTCGAGCTCACATTTTTACTATACCACAAATATTTTAGTATCATGTTACTTTATAGTCAAAACCTTCCAAGCAATCAATCCGAATACAAAATTGAATAATTCAATCATACCCTATCCAATCAATCTTATTAATCACAACCACCCACCACCAGATTAAAGAACTCCTTAGAATAACAAGATCTTAAATTCGAACTTGTCTAAAAATATCTAATGCATCACAAGCTTGCAGATTCATACCCAGCATAATTAACACATTTTTCCCAGACCAACAATATGGAAACTAGTACGATAAGCCAAACCATCCAATAGTTCACTAGTGTCAGCCACATACATACACGTCATTTGAATTCACATACAGCTCCCAATATACACATTTTTTGAATTATAAAATACACAATACTGATTCTTCGAGAGTGCCAAACTAGTCCCCACGGGCCACGGCATCGAAATGCCTCCTGCTAACAGTAGAAAAGAAAAGAAAAGAAAAGTGTAATTTAGAACATCTGGATCTGGAAAGCAAAAAAATAAAAAGATTTGATGAATATGCAGTCACGGCAAAAAGTTGATCCCTATTTGTATTAAATATAAAAAACCATGATTGGAAATTGAAGAAAATGTGGCTGGAATATCATCCTAGACCAACTAGCTTTTCCCACATTAAGCAGCATCTATATACTCATCACACACTGGATGAAGGATTTCATGGCTGCTAGTGCTATCTTCCCCACAACAATCTCCAATTACAGTGAACAGATAAAGCAAGTAATAGTTAGCTGGGTAGTGTTTCTCGACCTCATCTCAACTACTAACCATCGTAGACAATAGTCTAAAGACAAACAGGAGGAAGACTTCATGCTTCTGTGGATCACCTTGCGAAAATCGAAGAATTTTGTTCATGATTCTATAACTTCTACTCTGAATCATCTAAAAATATTCGTCAAAGTTGATGTCCTTCAGGAACTAATGTTCCAAGGCAAGACTGCGACAAAACTTCTTACCTCTGTTCTCTTCTCAAATCTTCACTTCTGCCAGTGTGCGTGAAAGCAACTTAAGGGAGCAAAGGGTTCTACAGCATAAGATTTTATATAGATTTGGATCCCACAGTACAATATTAATCATCTGCAAATGATTACACACGATGCATAAAATTTTCCCATGTAATGGCAGCATGTCATTTATCAAGAGAACAATTTTATTCACACAAAGTAAGTTGTTTGCAACCTATGGTCTCAGTTAAATTAATGAAAACAAGCAAATTGCTGCAGCACCAGGTTATGCTTGAATGTATATTATGTAAATGGTTTTCTAGACAAGTGTAGGCCTCGTATCGCAACTTATATCTAGATTTCATTTCATGACTCAGATATTTCCATCTGATATTCCCTAAAATGATGTTTTTATTTTCATTTTTTTCAGATAAACAGCTTAAAGGGTGTTTTTATTTTCATTTCATTTCTCTCTTTTCCTTCCAAAGTGAAACCATTTAATGGGCAGAAAGAACGAAGATGAAATTGCTCAGCCATCTCTATTATCTTACAATAGCGGCATTAGCCCTTATCCTTTTGGTCATGTAAAACATCAAAGATCAAATCACACCCAGAACAAGTATCTAATTTGGTCAAAATCATATAACCTAGCTATTGAACGGTTTTCTAAAGGACATGAAGTTAGTGGTACAAATATGGGAGGTAGAGAAAGTGGATGGTAGTGAAAAGGCTTCCATCCAAGACATGAAAAAAGGCTAGATAATGCCACCTTGTCACCTTTTTAGAACATAGCTTTGATAGAAGATTATCATTGAATATGTAAATTTTAAACCAAACCATGACATATTGCATCCTATAGTCGAGAACTCAAGAAATCTGGAATATTTAATCATTAAAGTTAAAGAAACTTGAAAACACTTGTACGAAACTATTGAAACTCCAACTAAAAGTAGACATAAATTTTGGAGCATGAAGCAGGGGTGAATCAGGAGAAACTTGAACAGGATACTTGGAACTCTAAGAACACTGATCAACAATAGATGGTACATGCAAATTTTACTTGTGTGAGATATAACCAAAAGCATGGGGCTCAAAACATGATATAGGGACAGGAAGATAAGAAAACTTATGTAGGCAATAAAACTAACATCAGGAAATACGAATCCAGACATACATTTTAAAAATCTAAAGCATCACACCAAAGCTTCACAGTTGTGTTGCAAAGCAATAAACAGATCTACATTCAACTTTACTTACAACTAAGGTAGGAACTTAATATTTTGAATCGAGGAATAAACAGATCTACATTCAACTTTACTTACAACTAAGGTAGGAACTTAATATTTTGAATCGAGGGTCTTCTACTTCACATATGTTCAGTTAAATTCTGGAAAGCAAATTCGAGACCCAAGATATGACTTCCAATGTCATTGCAATAAAGAGAATCTTATTACATGCATAGACCCTCCAAGGGAGGAACACAATCACAATGCATTTTCAGTTCAGTTTCAACTTCGAAATGTCAAAAAACATCTGAACATAACAATGACCAGTGGACAACCCTTAACAATCAATAAAGACGAAGAGATTCAAGAACTAAGGATCCAATTTAGCCATGGTTATCTTATAAGTCGATTGTAATCCCCTATGCCACTCCCTAGACCCTAATAATACTTCTCATTTCATGTTGTACATAAATCTTTGCTGGTCAAAAGGGCGCACAGATATGAACATGTGCAAAGGTATATGGAGATCAACTGGCTATATAGCACTCTGCATTATGTAATTCCCACATCCATTAGAGAACAAAAGTTGGAATACAGAATAAAGGGGCGCAATCAACTCAACTTAAATTAACAATATTGGCTATATGAGTACAGATGCCAACTAGTTGCGAATATAACCTATTGTGTCATTGCGTAAGGACTGGAAGACTGGAACCCCACTACATGGACTCAGGGCGACAGTGTTACAACTAAGTTGTGTCTGTAAACTCTAGATACATGTAGAGTCATTGGTGAAATAAATAGTAAACCCGACTTGAAATATACATATGTTAAGCACATTTAAGTAAAGCAATCGCCACATTATGTCATTGACAGCAGCTAGAGGGTGTTTGGCTGAGCTTATAAGCTCTTTAAAACAGCTTATAAGTTGTTTAGGAGCTTATAAGCTGTCGCAAAGTGTTTGGCAAAATAAGCTCCTAAACAGCTTATAAGCTGTGAAAATAAGCTCCAACAGCTTATAAGCTCCCCTAAAAATAAGTTGGTCAACCCTAACTTATTTTTTCATAAACTTATAAGTAACCATGAATTTATCAAAATAACTTTATTATAGTTTGTTATTTACTACACATACACTATCAACTTCACGTTTCGTCAATGTTATCTCTCTAACTATGATTTTCTCTCTCTAACTCACGATTATTTCTCTAGCTTATAAGATCAATTATCCAAACAACAACTTATAAGCACTTGAGACATTACCTCTTATAAGCTCTTGAAACATCTTATAAGCTCTTGGAGCTTATAAGAGCTCTAAAATAAGCTTAGCCAAACACCCCCCTTAATATCAATCTTTCAGTATATGGTCATAATCGCTGCTCGAAGTAATGACTTAAACAATCACAAATGTGACAAGAAAACTACAATATTGTTAACAGGTTAGGCAAAATAATCCTAAATTCAACACACGATCATAGCATAGCAGCAGATAATCGATATGGCTCGAGCGAAACTCAATTAACAAAACAATTAAAAATAAATAAAATCAAAAGAGTTGAAGTTGACCTATTTTCTCTCTCTAGGAGGAAGAGCGGCGGCCCTCGCAGGGCGGCGACTCGTCGAAATTCTTGGAAGGATACTTGGCGGTGAGCATACCAACCTCGAACACCAAATCCTGGCCGCTGGTTCTGATGCCGGTGATGCCCCACCACTTGAAGAACGCCCTCACGCTGATCCCGTCGATCTCCGCGATCCGATTCTCGACGATCTTGCCAGTGATTCGTTTGGAGTAGGACGCCAAGTAGTTGTCCGGCGGCAGCGTCACGCGGCACTCTTTATAGCCCAGCCGCACCGAGAAGGCGCCGGAGGTGTGGTTAAGGGTGTAGGACTCGATGTCGGCCGGGAGAAGGCCAACCGGGAATCCGTACTTCACCAATTCGTCGTGGGCAGAGGTCGCATCCGACCCCGTTGACGTGGCGGCGAGGAGAGAGAGGCAGAAGATGAAGAGAATTCGAGATGTCGCCATTAATGGAGGCTGAGGAGTTGACTGTGGCTCTTGTTAAAATCGAAGGCTATTATTTAGTAGGGAGTGGTGCGGAAATATCGAAGCCAAGAGGAGGATGACGCATTCTCATCTTCTCTATCTAACAGCCACGTCTCTACTCGAAACTCCAAACCTTCTGCTTTTTATTTCAATATTTTGCGAGTTTTCATTTAATGTGTTACTATTGTATAACCCGTCGAAATTCGACGAAAAATCACTTTATATCATAATTTATAATCATATTTGTTAATCATCATAATCTGTTTGAACTTATAAATATAATTTGTTATAATAATTGGTTAGTCATCGTAGTTACAATTCGAATATTATTAAATATATTAATAATAAATTAGAATAAATAGCAAAAGATTAAAAAGTTAGAAAACTACCTGTATAGAATTTATATATTCATATATGTCACAAACTCGATTTTAAAAATTGATTTTACTATTGATTCTCGTCCGAAACTTATGTAATAATACCACTTAATTATCTAAACCCATTTAAAATTTATAAAATATCTAAGTAGTTTAATATAAGTTGTTTCAATAATGGGTTATTTGTCTCAATAAAATCCGATCATGGAGTATATATATTCATAATATATAATATAACCAATTAATTACTCATTTTCATCTCAAACTCATATAGTAACACCTGCTGACTTTCCGAACCTGTTTGGATTTAGAAAATAAGTTGTTACCATAATTGGTTATATGTCTCAATAAAATTGAAATATTTATTTTATTTTCTTTGATCAAACAAATAGTTTTTTAATTTATATTTAACTATTTAGATATATTATAGTAATTTATAGTTTATTAATTTATATTTAATTTTTAATATAATCACTCCACCAATTAAATGTGAAAATTTGGTTGAGACTTAGAGAATATAAATATTCTTTTATAGATGTTCTCATTTGACTATGTTTCATAAAAAATCATGTGAGATTGTAGAGTGATAGAAGACATAAAATGAAGAATTTATAATATATCTAAATAGTTAAATATAAATTATTACAATAATTGATTATCTATCTTAATAAATCTTAATAGTACAAAGTGACATCTTAATAATAATAAATAAATAAATAAATAATACTTAAATTCTATATTAATTTTTATGAGATTTCATAATTTCAAAACCTAAATCCATTCAAAACCAAATTAATTAAATAAATAAAATATTTGAATCCCACATCTATTAATTCTATAAGACTTCACATATTCAAAATATAAATCTATTTTTATATTTTAGTTTTTTAGATTATAGTTTTTCTTAGTAAATATGTATTTATTCATGTTTTTATTGATATACCACATTTGATTATATTTAAGACTAAAAATTCGTTTTTATCTTTTTATTTTTATTTCCATCGCAATAAATTATTTTCTATTTTATTTCAAGATTGTAGATTTTCTTACAAAAACTAAAATCCATTCAAAACCAAAATAAGTAAATAAATAAAATATTTGAATCCCACATTAATTTATAAGACTTCACATATTCAAAACATAAATCTATTTTTATATTTTAGTTTTTTACAAGTTTTTCTTATTAAATATGTATTGATCATGTTTTTATTGATATACCACATTTAATTATATTTAAGACTAAAAATTCATTTTTATCTTTTTATTTTTATTTCCACCGTAATAGATTATTTTCTATTTTATTTCAAGATTGTAGATTTTCTTAGTAAATATGTATTACAAATAGTACAATTAATAAGTACATATTTGGAATAATCTCTATTTCTTGTAAATACTTATTATTTTGAAATATTAACTTATAATATATAATACTAACATTATTTTATATTTTTTAATCAACATAATAAATGTATTTTTATATTAATTGGTGGATTGATTGATATTAATTTCATTCAAACTACAACATCAATAATTTATTTAAATTTTATGTTGATTTATTATAATATTTTATTCTTAATTTTCTAAATTCTTCATTTTATGTTTTCTATTGATGTTGTAGTGTGAATGACATTAATATCAATCACTCCCAGTGACGGAGCCAGACTTATTTGTCTGGGGGGCCCAAATAATTATAAATTTAAGAAGGTATAAGTGTAATTTAAAAAAAATAAAACTAATTATAACAATTTTAATAATAGTTTAATATTATTTGAATTATTAGATAATGTTTAAAAAAATTAAAAAGCGTGATCATCTCATGACGTGAACAAAAAGAACAAATCCAATGTTTAGCATCATTTTGATATGGATTTTGCATCGAAATGATGTATTTTCGTACTTGTATGGAATTTGGTTTAAGTGAATAGTTTTACATAAAATGTGTATGATTAGAATAAAATATGATGATAACTACATAATATTTAAAATTTCAAAGTAATTTAGAGTTGGACTAAAATGATACTCATTTGACATAATGTTGGATAAAGAACGGTAAATTGTATTCTTAGACTTTCGAAAAAGAACTTGTGATAATAAAGATGTATCAACACTTATGTTTCTAAAATAATTCTCAAACATTAAACAAAGTTATATTTTGATCTCTCTATCATTAGCAACATCTTTAGGGCTTAAAATGAGATTTCAAATAACTTGGATATCTTCAATTGTTACTGTTGTTAGAATAAGTTTATCATAATCTTTATAAAAAATTGATTGATCATATTAATTCATATATAAAGATTTATTATTTGCATATATATTTTATTTTTATCAACATAATATAAATTATCTAAAAAAATAAGAGCACAAAAAAAAGGAGAAAGATTTTAAAAATTGGATAAATTAAATAAAAAAGAAGATAATAAATTAATGGGGGAGAGAAAAAAAATAATCCCTTCTATTTTTATTATATATCGTTTGCACACAGATTACTAAAAAAAATTGTACCAAAATTACCTTAATCAATGATAATTAATCGTTAATGAGATAATTATTATTTAGTTGAATACATGAAAAATAGGATTTGGAACAGATGATGAGAATCAATACTCCAATTAATGAGGACAATTTTGGTGCTTCATTGTAAAATGTCAAATAAATTTAAAATAAGGAAATTTAGAAAATGACATATAGTAAAAATAGGTGGAAGTATAACTAAAAATATAGTATATTGGGAGAAAAAAGAAACAGAATAAAAAAATGGCATTAGACGCCCCAACCAAGAGTCGAACTCGCGCCTAAGTACCGAAAGAGTGCAACTTATCCAATTAGGCTAGATAAGATCTTGATATTATTTACAGCTTATTAATACTAGTACCTTTTTTTCCAAAAAGTTGGGGGCCATGGACCCCAGGCCCCAACGTGGCTCCGTCCCTGATCACTCCATCAATTAAATGGAAAGAAATACTACAATACATTATGGTTATTTCCATATCACAAGAAATATATTTAATCTGAATATTTTTATATAATGTATTCAAATTATTTATCTTATTAAATAGTGCAGTAAATAAACTATTAATTTGATCAAATTAAATTAAAAAACTATTTATTTGGTAAAATTAAATTAAATAAACTATTGATTTTGTAGTGTGAATGACATTAATATCAATCACTCCATCAATTAAATGTGAAAATTTGGTTGAGACCTAGAGAATAGAAACATCATTTTATAGAGGTTCTCATTTGACATTGTTTCATAAAAAAACAATGTGGGATTGTAGAGTGATTAGAAAGCATAAAATTAAGAATTTAGAAAATTAAGAATAAAAAATCATAATAATTCCACATAGGATTAAGGATCAATGTGGTGCCTCCAATGTGTTTTGCTATATAGAATAGATTATACTCCCTCCGTACCACTTAAAGTGTCCAATTTCTTTTGAGCACGGATATTTAGAAAGAGGTATAAAGTAATTAAAGTATTAAAAAATGAGTAGGATCCACACTTTTTGAAGGGATAATTATCTCCTACAATAAAATGAGATATTTATAATGGGACAACCCAAAAAGAAAAGTGAGACATTTTAAATGGGACATAAGAAACATAAAATAGATTGTTATTAAGATTCTTAATATTTCAAAAGTTTTCTATTAATATTCTTCCAAAATTTTCCGGCCCTTATACCTGAATAGTGTCGCACATTTTTTTAAACAATAATTAAGTTAAAGGCCCAAAAACGATAATCAAATATGTTATTACATCTAATAGTCTCCTAATAGATATTTCAAAACGATAATAAAATACAATATTAATCACGTTGTCATGTTGGTTTATTTTTGCCAAGACCAATTTCCGCATATGGCCAACCGTATGTTGATATATCAAAAGTATGAAGTTAGGGATAATTTAAAATTTGAATTTCTGAACATGGTACAAATGATGGTGCTAGTACCACAAAGATCTATATTGGAATTGGTTAAAATAAACCAATTTTAAATATAAATTTAGAATTATTTTCAGTCATTGGACCGTGAAGATCAACGGTTAAATCCATCACTTAGCATTCATAACAAATTTGTCACATTTCACAATGAATTCATCATGATTCAATAATTGATAATTTAGAGGTTAAAATTATTTATATATGAACTGCACCCTATATATATTACTTAAAAAATATCTTTTAGATATAATGTTGGCCGATTAAAAAAAGAAAGCTACGCATAAAATCACCAAATAATCTATTCAAACTCCCATTCCTACATTCAAATTGTTACTGCCACATTAAGGTCAGTGAGCCATAACCGACGGGATAAGACCAAAGAGCCAATTGATGAATAGATGAAGCCAAGCTTTGGAGATACACAAGCCTTTATTAGTCTTATAAAAATGACGAGCGATAACTTGCATATGAAAATATCATTAAAATGGATGAATGAAAGTGGGTTCATGATCCTAATGGATATAGGAATCCTAGAAAGCACCCCAAAATGATGTACTTCCTCCGTCCCATCTAAAATATCTCATTTCTTTTGGACACGTATTTAGAAGAAATGTATAAAGTAATTAAAGTGTTAAAAAGTGGGTAGGGCCCACATTTTTTGAAGGGATAATTATTTCCTGAAATTGAATGAGACAACCCAAAAAGGAAAGTGAGATATTTTAAATGGGACAATAGAAGTAATATTTTAGCAAATCCTTAAAATTCTTGATAAAATTGAGAAATATTTTCTTGTGTAGAACTTCATATGAGGCCCGCTAAAGAATACTTTTTT
Organism: Salvia rosmarinus; assembly: GCA_036937905.1. Classification (NCBI taxonomy): domain Eukaryota; kingdom Viridiplantae; phylum Streptophyta; class Magnoliopsida; order Lamiales; family Lamiaceae; genus Salvia; species Salvia rosmarinus. The sequence continues at coordinate 107,671,006 of CM072816.1, read as the reverse complement.
GAAATATTTTCTTGTGTGATACCTCATAATAAACAACAAAATATCAAAAGACCCTAACATGGAAATAGATATACGAAGAACGATTTATACATATATAATTTCAGCAAATATAAATCCTCCACAAGTATTAAAAAAGAAAAGAAAAGAAGAGTTGGCGACCGATGCTGTGATATTATGGAATTTGAATAGGTGATGTGATAGAATATGTCATTGATAAATTAATTGAGTCGAAAACAAGATAACATAAGGGCATCTCCAAGAGTTGGAGCTATTTGACTGTAATTTTACTTTATTTTACATAAAAATAACACACTTTATTTCCAATGGTTGCTCTATTTTACAGCAGAAAGGAAAATTCTTCAAAATACAACAGAAAAATACACTAGAAATAGAATAACGCAGTTACAGTGTTGCGCAAAAAGATAGTGCAGGGTTGGGGGGGTTTTCATCTGCAATAAAGCACTCAGCGCTATTTTACATCTCCTGTTGGAGATGGTCTAAGCATTGGTCGCCAATAACAATATTAATTTTGAAATACCAAAGGCTGCAACAGGGGAAAATTTAGAGCCAGGGAGAAGCATAAATTGGAGTTGCAACAGATTTATGGTGAAGATACTTGTCAAGAGATTTCAACCCGGAATCCTTACCAAAACCACTCATCTTGTAACCTCCAATAGGGAAATCATTGTTGAACGCAAAATAACAGTTGATCCATATTATGCCTGATCGGATCGACCTCGAAACTGTGTTGGCTATGTTCAAGTCATTCGTCATGATTCCTGCTGCTAACCCATACTTGCTCGCATTTGCCCTCCTAATCACCTCCTCTACACTCCTACAAATGCACAACTATTAGTCCTTCATCAAGTTTGTGAAGTTTTACGGGTCAATTGTAGAGCTGACAAAACAAATATGGCTTGACCCGATCCGTCCGCCCAATTATGGCTGGGTTTGGACCTAGATCTTTTAGGCCCAATTAGATTTCGGGACAGGATCGGGCCCACATAAAGGAGTCAATTGTCTTAAAAACATAATTTTTTTTGTCTATTTTTGGTTTCACATACCAATTTTCATTTTTTATTCTCCATACACGTAAAATTAATTTATAGTTGTCGCAATTTTCTTCTAAATCAACGCTCTTGCCAAATCAAAGTGAATGTGGTATTGACGTGGCTACTAAGAGTACACGTGCATAGTCCAAAACGACATAGTATAGGATTTAAGAGCTTAAAAGCAATGCCAAACTTATCTTTAAAACTCAAAAAGACATAAATTCAGCATGTACTATGAGTAGCCACGATAATGCCACGTCAACTTTGATTTGTCAGAATGATTAAACCAAAAGAAAATTGTTATAAATATAATTAAGTTTGTGTATTTGGAGAATAAACCTGTGTATTTTAAGACACAATTCAACCCAACTTTTATTAATTGATTGACATTAATTAGTATGTCAAGACTTTGTTGATGAGAATGGATATCGGTGCTTACTTGAACTTCATCACTGACATTACAGGCCCGAAAATCTCTTCCTTGGCGATAGTCATGTCATCCTGCATATATATCACAAAAAAGGAAAGAATGAATGTTGAGGATCCATCGTTAATTATGTTTTTGTTCAAGATTTAAAAATGCTTACTTGAACATCAGCGAATATAGTTGGTTCAATGTAGTATCCCTTTCTGTCGCAAGGCTTACCGCCAGTTAACAAAGTGGCACCTTCCTTCTTGCCTGCGTCAATATACCAGAGGATTTTCTCGTACTGCTGCTTGTCTACCTATTTATTTATAAGAAAATACAAAGAGTCACTTCTCCTACACGTTTGGTTAGCACAACAAATTTTTGGCATTGAAAATTTATGTTGAATTAAAGTCATACTTGAGGTCCTTGTTGAGCATTTGGGTCGAAAGGGTCCCCGACGACCCATTTCTTGGCCTTCTCGACCAGCTTTTTGAGAAAATTGTCATATATCCCTTCTTGAATGAAAACACGAGAGCCAGCCACACAAATTTCCCCCTGGAAATTAAAGTGACAAATGAAATGGGAAAATAAATAAATTTAAGAATGGAAGGCAATGATATGAGAGTCTTTGGCAGAAGACAGTCAAATATATATATTTGCCTTGTTATGTAGAGTTCCGAGGAGAGCAAGATCAGAAACTTTGTCGACATCCACGTCATCAAAAACAATAAATGGCGATTTGCCTCCCAGCTCCAAGGAAACAACTTTCAAATTGCTCATTGCTGCAGCTTGCATTATAAGACGGCCTACTTCAGTGGACCCCGTGAAACTAACCTGCGCATGCAAGAAATAGAAAGAGTAAGATAAGGTCGTCTCCTGTGAGGATGTGAGTGAGGACCACTCTTAATTAGAAAATTTTAATCGAGTGTGATCCTCACACGTTCTCATGTGAGGACGTACTCACAGGACCACCTCAAAGGATAATCTCCGGGCCCGGAATGTATGAGTTCTTAAACAATGCAGATCTCAGTAGATACAAACCTTGTCGATGTCCATGTGAGAACTAATGGCAGCACCAGCTGTAGGCCCATAACCCGTCACAACATTCAATACTCCATCCGGGATACCAGCCTGCAGTTTCAGCAATAAAGAGTCTTAAGGAAAGATATTGAGTATTTTTATCTTCCTCAATTCTAACCCTTTCAACATGATATATATGCACGAGTCTAGTAAGTTATCTCAAATTATAGAAATATGATATCACAAGATTATAATTCATCTTAATTAACAATAAATTTATCTTATACTTCTATTTTTATCTAACCAGCACATCAGGCTAATTCTTAATTGTAAATGCTCCATAAAAGAAAGAAGGCAGTCACCAGGTTGGCCAAATGAGCATAGAAAAGCGCGGAAAGAGGCGTCTGCTCGGCTGGCTTGACGACCATGGTACAGCCGGCAGCCAATGCCGGGGCGACTTTGCAGACAAACATTTGAGATGGGAAGTTCCACGGGGTTATATGGCCGACCACGCCTATAGGCTCGCAGAGGGTGTATGCTTGCAGCTCCCTCGACATCTTCAGAGTCGCTCCATGGATTTTGTCGGCCGCGCCGGCAAAGTAACGCATGGTTTCTGCCGCAGCGGGTATTTCTACTGTTTTCCCGCTCTTGTACAGCTTTCCGGCATCTATTGTGTCCAACGCTGCCAATTCTTCTGCATTTGCATCTATCAAGTCCGCCAACTTCAGCATTATCCTTCTTCTTTCCTGATCATATTTGTTACACGTGTGAGATTCATATATGATAAATGTTAAAAATGGAAATTTACTAATTCATGTGTATAAAATAACAGCATGAATGATCACATGTGATTGAGAAAACGTACAGAAGCAGGGAGGCGAGGCCATGGGCCGTGATCAAAAGCTTGGCGGGCAGCGTTGACAGCCAAATCAACATCTTCCTTGTCGCCTTCAGCAATATTGGCTATGACTTGCTCTGTTCGTGGGTCTCTCGTCTCAAATGTCTTCCCTGTAACAAAATTCATACGCGTTTCATCCATCTTGTTTATACACGTCATGTTTGAAAGGAACTATATCTATTTATAGAATGGGGCGCACGCACCTGATATGGAGTCGACGAAGCATCCATTGATGAAGAGCTGTGTGAATTTGATTTCCGGGATCTGTATATCATAAGCCTCAGACTCACAACATCCATTGCTTTGCACTGAGCTACTCATTCTCTCTCTCTCTCTCTCTCTCTCAGCTTTGTTTTATTTTCTTGATGCGAAACACAGCTTTCTTTTCTTTTGTCCAAACTCGTCGCGACGTTAAATAAGAGTTGGGGAAGTGAAAGTCGGCACAATTTTAGCAAGAAGTAATCAATTCCCAGGTCAGCATTAGCATGGGCACTTAAAAATGGAAAATTTTAAAAAATTAAAATTAACATAAAAATTTGGAAGAAATATATTGGAGGCTATATATTCAAATTGTTGTTGTCACGTATTATTGATTTTGATCGACTTTAATATCCAAACTACGAAAGATTAAGTATAACTATCACCTAGACCAAATTCAAGTTGAATAAAATCGTCACAAATTTGACATGGCTTAAGCTTATGTGGAAATTAAAAAAAATCATTTTTTTGTCAGTTTAATACAGAAATTTAAAGCCCGCGTCACGGTGGACTCGAACTCGAGACTTTTGGCATCGGACATTAACCATTCTACCACTAGGCCAACAAAAAAAATATCATTTTTAGAGCTTCTTATGGTTTCAAGTACCAAAATATTTGTCAAATGATAGGTTTGCTTTAAATTTTTCTTCTTTATATTACAATTGCGAAAATTAAAAAATACAAAATTTCAAATTTATTGTTTTTTGCTATCTTTTTTTTAGCTTATATACTTGTTTCTCATCCTATGGTATAATTTAGATTTGAGATTCACTGCGGATGCGGACTTGTAATAGGTAAAAGAAAATCAAGATTTAAGTTTTATAAAGTAATATCATTTGGACACTTAAAATTTACTTATTATGATGAATTATTTTAATTTTTGAAACTATTATTTTTTGTTTGTTTAATTATTTACAAGTAAATTATATTATTTTATTTTGCAAGATGTATTAAAATTTGAATTTCTGAACATGGTGGAAATGATGGTGCTAGTACCACAAATATTTATATTGGAATTGGCTAAAATAAACTAATTTTAAATATAAATTTAGAATTATTTTTAGTCATTAGACCGTGAAGATCAACGGTTAAATCCATCACTTAACATTCATAACAAATTTGTCACATTTCACAATGAATTCATCATGATTCAATAATTGATAATTTAGAGGTTAAAATGATTTATATATGAACTGCACCCTATATATATTACTTAAAAAATATCATTTAGATATAATGTTGGCCGAGTAAAAAGAAAGCTATGCATAAAATCACCAAATAATCTATTCAAACTCTCATTCCTACATTCATATTGTTACTGCCACATTAAGGTCAGTGAGCCGTAACCGACGGGATAAGACCAAAGAGCCAATTGATGAATTGATGAAGCCAAGCTTTGGAATTAAAATTAAAATTAAAATTAAAATTAAAATTAAAATTAATATAAATATTATAATATATAATATAATATATAAATATAATTATATATATATATAAATATATATAATATTAACCAATTTAAATATTAATAATATAAATAACACACATATATATATATATATATATATATATAAAATATATAATAATAATTAAGATACACAAGCCTTCATTAGTCGATTCGATTTTGCTCACCCTACGCACAAGCCTTCATTAGTCTTCTAAAAATGACAAGCGATAACTTGCATATGAAAATATCATTAAAATGGATGAATTCAATGAAAGTGGGTTCATGATCCTAATGGATATAGGAATCCCAGAAAGCACCCAAAATGATATTCCCTCCGTCCACTCCGTTCACCAAATATGTTTATTTAATTTCATTTTTGTCATTCTACAAAAAATATTCACTTTTTTTTAAAACATCAAATTCACATTTTTACCCTAAATCTATCCAATTATTAAAAAAAAAACCTCACTCATGGCCCACATTTTTACACATATTATCCATTATTATATTCATTTATTATCATCATGACCTACTTTTATACACACCCACTTATTTTACACTCATTACAATTTATTGAAAACTGTAACACCAAAATCAAAGAATGATGATTTTGGTTAGGGCTGTTAAACGGTTCGGTTTCGGTTAACCGAACCGAATTTCTCGAAAAAGTGGAACCGAAATCGAATCGTTTTAAATTTTCGGTTAACCGAAAACCGATCAGTTCCGGCGGTTCGGTCGGTTAATCGAAAAACAGAATTAAATTAATTAATAATAAAAATAAATAAAATAATTGAAAAATTGAAACTTATTATAAATATTTAACAAATAATTAAAATATTTAATAAAGTAATAATTAAAAATTGATTTTCAAATTTTTAATTACTTAATTAATGATGAAAAATAAAAAACGGTTTTTCGGTTCCGAACCGTTCGGTTATCGGTTAACCAATAATCGAATTTTTTTCAACTCTGAAACCGAACCGATAACCGAATTTGTCGGTTTTCGATTAACCGAATTTCGATTCCGGTTTTAACCGAAAACCGTTTAGACACCCCTAATTTTGGTGGACAGAGGAGTATAATATATTAGCAAATCCTTAAAATTGTTGACAAAATTTAGAAATATTTTCTTGTGTAGAACTTCATATGAGGCCCGCTAAAGAATACTAGTTTGAAATATTTTCTTGTGTAATACCTCATAATAAACAACAAAATATCAAAAGACCCTAACATGGAAATAGATATACGAGGAACGATTTTACATATATAATTTCAGCAAATATAAATCATCCACAAGTATTAAAAAAGAAAGAAAAGAAAAGAAGAGTTGGCGACGCATGCTGTGATATTATGGAATTTGAATAGGTGATGTGATAGAATATGTCATTGATAAATTAATTGAGTCGAAAACAAGATAACATAAGAGTTGGAGCTATTTTACAGTAATTTTACTTTATTTTACAGAAAAATAACACACTTTATCTCCAATGATGGCTCAACAGAAAGGAAAATTCTTCAAAATACAGCAGAAAAATACACTATAAATAGAATAGCGCAGCTACAGTGTTGCGTTATTAATTGCAGAACATTGTAGCAATATTCAAAATATAGCAGAAAGATAGCGCAAGGTTGGGAGTTTTCATCTGCAATAAAACGCTCAACGCTATTTTACATCTCCTGTTGGAGATGGTCTAAGCCTTGGTCGCCAATAACAATATTAATTTTAAAATACCAAAGGCTGCAACAGGGGAAAATTTAGAGCCAGGGAGAAGCATAAATTGGAGTTGCAACTGATTTAAAGTTGAGATACTTGTCAAGAGATTTCAACCCGAAATCCTTCCCAAAACCACTCATCTTGTAACCTCCAATAGGGAAATCATTGTTGAACGCAAAATAACAGTTGATCCATATTATGCCTGATCGGATCGACCTCGAAACTGTGTTGGCTATGTTCAAGTCATTCGTCATGATTCCTGCTGCTAACCCATACTTGCTAGCATTTGCCCTCCTAATCACCTCCTCTACACTCCTACAAATGCACAACTATTAGTCCATCATCAAGTTTGTGAAGTTTTACGGGTCAATTGTAGAGTTGGCAAAACAAGTCTGGTCCGACCTAATTCGTCTGCCCAATTTTGGCTAGGTTTGGACCTAGATCTTTTAGGCCCAATTAGATTTCGGCACAGGATCGGGCCCACATAAAGGAGTCAATTGTCTTAAAAACATAATTTTTTTGTCTATTTTTGGTTTCACACACCAATTTTCATTTTTTATTCTCCATACACACAAAATTAATTTACATTTGTTGCAATTTTCTTCTAAATCAACCCTCTTACCCAATCAAAGTGAATGTGGCATTGAAGTGGCTACTAAGAGTACATGTGCATAGTCCAAAACAACATAGTATAGGATTTAAGAGCTTAAAAGCAATGCCAAACTTATCTTTAAAACTCAAAGCGACATAAATTCAGCATGTACTATGAGTAGCCACATTAATGCAACATCAACTTTGATTTGTCAGAATGATTAAACCAAAAGAAAATTGTTATAAATGTAATTAAGTTTGTGTATTTGGAGAAAAAACTTGTGTATTTTAACACACAATTCAACCCAACTTTTAATAATTGATTGACATTAGTATGTCAAGACTTTGTTGATGAGAATGGATATTGGTGCTTACTTGAACTTCATCACTGACATTACAGGCCCGAAAATCTCTTCTTTGGCGATAGTCATGTCATCCTGCATATATCACAAAAAAAGGGAAGAATGAATGTCGTGGATCCATCGTTAATTATGTTTTTATTGAAGATCTAAAAATGCTTACTTGAACATCAGCGAAGACAGTTGGTTCAATGTAGTATCCCTTTCTGCCGCAAGGCTTACCGCCAGTTAACAAAGTGGCACCTTCCTTCTTGCCTGCATCAATATACCAGAGGATTTTCTCGTACTGCTGCTTGTCTACCTATTTATTTGTAAGAAAATACAGAGTCACTTCTCCTACACGTTTGGTTAGCACAACAAATTTTTGGCATTGAAAATTTATGTTGAATTAAAGTCATACTTGAGGTCCTTGTTGAACATTTGGGTCGAAAGGGTCCCCGACGACCCATTTCTTGGCCTTCTCGACCAGCTTTTTGAGAAAATTGTCATATATCCCTTCTTGAATGAAAACACGAGAGCCAGCCACACAAATTTCCCCCTGGAAATTAAAGTGACAAATGAAATGGGAAAATAAATAAATTTAAGAATGGAAGGCAATGATATGAGAGAGTCTTTGGCAGAAGACAGTCGAATATATTTGCCTTGTTATGTAGAGTTCCGAGGAGAGCCAGATCAGAAACTTTGTCGACATCCACGTCATCAAAAACAATAAATGGCGATTTGCCTCCCAGCTCCAAGGAAACAACTTTCAAATTGCTCATTGCTGCAGCTTGCATTATAAGACGGCCTACTTCAGTGGACCCCGTGAAACTAACCTGCGCATGCAAGAAATAGAAAGAGTAAGATAACGTCGTCTCCTGTGAGGATGTGAGTGAGGACCACTCTTAATTAGAAAATTTTAATCGAGTGTGATCCTCAAACGTTCTCACGTGAGGACGTACTCACAGGACCACCTCAAAGCATAATCTCCGGGCCCGGAATGTATGAGTTCTCAGTAGATACAAACCTTGTCGATGTCCATGTGAGAACTAATGGCAGCACCAGCTGTAGGCCCATAACCCGTCACAACATTCAATACTCCATCCGGGATTCCAGCCTGCAGTTTCATCAATAAAGAGTCTAAAGAAGCACTTACTATTCAGGACTGATAATATACATTATACTTCTATTTTTATATAACCAGCACATCAGGCTAATTCTTAATTGTAAATGCTCCATAAAAGAAAGAAGGCAGTCACCAGGTTGGCCAAATGAGCATAGAAAAGCGCGGAAAGAGGCGTCTGCTCGGCTGGCTTGACGACCATGGTGCAGCCGGCAGCCAATGCCGGGGCGACTTTGCAGACAAACATTTGAGATGGGAAGTTCCACGGGGTTATGTGGCCGACCACGCCTATAGGCTCGCAGAGGGTGTATGCTTGCAGCTCCCTCGACATCTTCAGAGTCGCTCCATGGATTTTGTCGGCCGCGCCGGCAAAGTAACGCATGGTTTCTGCCGCAGCGGGTATTTCTACTGTTTTCCCGCTCTTGTAAAGCTTTCCGGCATCTATTGTGTCCAACGCTGCCAATTCCTCTGCATTTGCATCTATCAAGTCCGCCAACTTCAGCATTATCCTTCTTCTTTCCTGATCATATTTGTTACGCTTGTGAGATTCATATATGATAAATGTTAAAAATGGAAATTTACTAATTCATGTGTATAAAATAACAGCATGAATGATCAGATGTGATTGAGAAAACGTACAGAAGCAGGGAGGCGAGGCCATGGGCCGTGATCAAAAGCTTGGCGGGCAGCGTTGACAGCCAAATCAACATCTTCCTTGTCGCCTTCAGCAATATTGGCTATGACTTGCTCTGTTCGTGGGTCTCTCGTCTCAAATGTCTTCCCTGTAACAAAATTCATACGCGTTTCATCCATCTTGTTTATACATGTCACGTTTGAAAGGAACTATATCTATTTATTTCTATATATAATAGCAATTGATACTTCAAAAGTAAAATGAAAAAGGGAGAAAACTAAAAAGAAGGATAATTACTGCAAACTAATTGGACAAGGTTTGCTTAGAAAAGTTTAGAAGACTCTGCATGCATAAATTCTTTCACTTTTCTCAACAATGATCATCGCTACTTTGTTTGCGTTAGCATAAAATGTTTAAATAGGAAATAAAATAATTTAAATGAGACTTGAATTAAATTCTTAAATATCTCTTATTACATTCTTAAATCATTTTTTTACGAGCAATATTATAATAGCCATATCATATATATGACTACTTTCCATCACAGTTTTGAAAATTTTGAGATACAAAATTATTCTTATCTTATACTATTTCAAAATAAATAAAACATAAGCATACATATATATATATATGTATACATTATTTGCTAAACTATACTTAGAAATTATACACACTTTTATAATAGTAATATTAAAATAATTATATATAAAAAGACTTGTAAAAAGATAGCCATGATTAAGGTTTTTCCCACCCAGAAGGTGCTAAATCTGAAAAGTATTTATTCAACTTGGTTTAGGTAAAGCTAACCCAATTAATTTAGACGCTATTTTTCTTTTACTTGTAATAATATACTTCATTTGTCCCTCAATTTTTTTCATAATTTTTTTAATACGTCCCTCAAACTTTTTCTTATTTCATTTATAAAAAATATCCCATAAAATATTATTAATTTATTATTACTATCAACAATACTATTTATTTATATATTTTACTACCAATGACTCACCACTATCTCTTCTTCTTACCCACTTTTAATAACACCAATTATTTACAATTTTTACCATACATGGTCCATCACTAATTAATTTAACACTACACTTATGTGGGATTATTGCTGAAGATTCTAAGGAAGAAAATTAGGGGACTAAGGGAGTACTATATCAAAAGAAAAAAATCCTATATAATATATATACTTCTTTCTTCAAGTTCTTTATTTAAAAGTCTAAAAGTATTTAATTTCCCCTTCAACATAATTAAATTAATATATGCGTGTATTAATCTTAATAATGCATGGACAGAATCCAAGGGACATCGAATAACGCCACATTGAGGATTTGTAGTTTTGTGGATGAGGGCAGGACATGATAAAAATTAGTACTCCACATTTTATATTTTAGAAGAAATTTTGGATCGCATCTCACCTCTTTTTGTTTTTATCGAAAAGAGTATCTCACGTATTAGGTGTGATACATATTCTTCATCTAACCATTCAAAATCAAAACAATTAAGATCTTGTCTTATCCACCCACTTGAATTTAAGAAATAACTACACTTATAAAAAATTTGGTGATTTTAAATGTTGTTTGGATAGAAAACACTATCATAACTATATAATACAATATAATAACAAAATTGGTTTAAGAGATTAAGATGTGGAAATATTGTTGTGTAATTTACGGGTTAGACGTGTCGAGACTTGAATATAAATACTACTAGACACTATTAAAATTACAAATATATTATTAAAATAAATTAAATCTAGATATGTAACTCGTTTTAATGTATTCTCACCCGTCATCCGAAAAATTATTGTTACACAATTCCTTTTATGAGGAAAAAAATCAAAATAAAGGAATCGGACAATTATGGAATTTTTCATGCATACGTTTTATCGTACACTCGTAACTATGTATTTATCCCTTCCATTAACTTATTTGCATTATGAGAACATACAGATACAATATATATATATATATATAGAGAGATAGTTAGGTTCAAATAAAAATCATTTTTATCATAAAAATTAAGAATAAAATGAATTTGCTATGAAACTTGATGAATCCGTTGATAAAGTTATTGAATTCAAAAATTCAAAAAATTCCCCCCGGGTTCGAATCCCATGAGGGGCGATTTTTTTTTAATTCAGTAATTTCCCAATAAATTCATCATTTTTCATAATGAATTCATCATTTTTTGGTTCTCACGTTCTCACAATAAAAACAATTCTCACGTTAACCGTCCTATATATATATATATATTATCAAATATAATTATCCAGGAGGAAGGAGTTATCATCATTTAATATATACTTACAATATAAGCATCATTAAAATGCTTGATGATATTCAATTCATTGATAACGACAAACTTACATTAGTGAATAATAAACAAAAAGTTTACAGCGAGAAAAGGCTTATATTATTGAAATGAAAGTAATAGTTAAATCGACCATCCAATAAGGATTTACTAAGCTTTTCATTGGACGATGATCATATGTTTTTTTTAGGAAATCACCACTCAAGTAACAAAAGCTTTGCCATATGAATAATGGTGAATGAAACATTAAGCTTTAACTCTGATTTGGATTCTGTGGAAAAAAGGAAAAGAGAGCAACGAAAGCAAAAAAAGTAGATTTTACTGATGCAGTTATATATATAGAGTGAAATAGAATGGGGCGCACGCACCTGATATGGAGTCGACGAAGCGTCCATTGATGAAGAGCTGTGTGAATTTGATTTCTGGGATCTGTATATCATAAGCCTCAGACTCACAACATCCATTGCTTTGCACTGATCTACTCATTCTCTCTCTCTCTCTCTCTCTCTCAGCTTTGTTTTAATATGAGTTGGGGAAGTGAAGTCAGCAAAATTTTAGCAAGAAGCAATCACTTCCCAGGTCAGCATTAGCATGGCACTTAAAAATTGAAAATTTTGAAAAAAAATTAAATTAACATAAAAATTTGGAAGAAATATATTGAAGGCCACATATATTCAAATTATTACTGGTTTTTCATTTTATTACGAATTATTGATTTTGATCAACTTTAATATCCAAACTATGAAAAATTAAATATAACTATCCCCTAGACCAAATTCACGGTATCTGAAAATTTAGTAGAATCGTCACAAATGTAACGTGGCTTAAGCTTATGTGGAAATTAAAAAAAAATCATTTTTACAAAGCTACTTATGGCTTCAAGTACCAAAATATTTGTCAAATGATAGATTTGCTTTAAATTTTTTGCAAAGCTAACTCATGGTCACAATTTGTCGAATAATTGTTATGTTGAGTGCACACATGGATCACATAATAAAATAGTGAGCTCTAATTGACAATTCTCAACTCAAAGTAGTCATTTTCTTCTTTATATTACAATTGTTAAAATTTAGAAATACACAATTTCAAATGTATTGTTTTTCGCTACCCATTTTTAGCTTATATACTTGTTTGTTTCTCATCTAAGGTGTAATTTAGATTTGGGATTCAGTTTGGACTTATAATAGGTACAAGAAAATCAAGGTTGAAGTTTTATAAATAATATCATTTGGACACTTATAATTTACTTATTATGATGAATTATTTTATTTTGAAACTATTACTGTTTGTTTGTTTAATTATTTACAAGTAAATTATATTATTTTATTTTGCAAGATGTATATGAGGGAAAGAAATATAGTTGTGAACAATTAAATCTATTTATACGAAAGTTATTAGGATATTAGAGTTGATCGTGAAATACTCATAAATTATCTCATATTGCAGTGTTTCATCAGTTTTGAGGTTATTACTTTTTTTTTTATTATCGTTTTTAACGCTATCATGCAATTCAAAACATATTATGTTATTATTGAAATCATCATTAATTTCTAATTTTATTTTTAATACTATACTTTTACTTTTTGAAATTATGGTTAGTTAGGCCCTTCCAAGTGATATTCTTTGATTTCATCACTATTTCTGGCGTCGTAGGGGAGGAGGGTTTTGAGTTTTGGGTGAAAAAATGTTTTTACCTTATTTAATTATAAGTTTTGAAATATTATTTGATTTATAAATGATGCGGTAAAAATGTTATGGTAAATATGGATAATATCTCCCTATTTTTATAAAGATGGCTATTAATATTCCTTTTTCTATTTGAAATAGGCTAGTTCCCCAATTATTATATATATATATATATATATATATATATATATATATATATATATATAGGAGTGGATCAATGAGAAATACATCTTTTTTATGATCATAACCATGATAAGACGTTGAAGATGATGATAGAACGGTATAAAGTTGTGCATAACGAAAACTTTCTAAAATTATTTTGTTGTGCAACAATTTTAGAATGTTTTCGTTGTGCACAACTTTATATGTTTTGTGCACCATCTTCAACGATATGCATGGTTCTCAAGTTCTCAAAAAGATGAGTTCACCGGATCCAACCCCTATATATATATATGAGATGGTTCGGTGAGGAAACGATAATTTGGTAGGAAATGAGAATGAATCGAACTTCTTTGATTTCTTTGGATCAATAGTTGAGATTTAATTTCTGTCTTACAGTTTTGTGTTTTGTGTGCTACAATTAATCATCGCAAAGACTAAAACCCTTCTTGTTCTATGCTGAATGAAAGATGTGCTAAACTAATATATTTAGATATGTACTACTGAAATGATGAAATATATGTTAAACTAATATGCAAGAACATAGTAATTCTGATTGTGCTATACAAATATGAAAGATATGCTACTATTCATATTTCCTACATTATGGAGCTTTCTCACCATAATCCATTCATATATATATATATATAGAGAGAGAGAGAGTTATATATGTTTATCTTTTGGAGTAGGACTTTCGTGGAATTGGGATTATTGTAGAAAAAGGGATGAGAACGAAAACTTTGGCTTGTTTTGAAAAAGCCAAAAGCAGCATCCCATTATCAATTCATCACCACTTGTCCGTCCAACAGCCTTCAACATATTAATTTCTTTTTTTTTTTGTCAATTAATACAGAAATTTTAAAGGCTGCGTCACGGTGGACTCAAACCCGAGACCTTTGGCCTCGGACATTAACCACTCTACCACTAAGCCAACACACACACATATTAATTTCTTCGCTTCCCCATGTAGATGTAAGAAAAGCCTTCATCTACACACACAGAGCCTCCTTCAGATGCAGGTTTCATCGCACCACCTCCAAAACCAAAAATCAATGCTTCAGCCATCAAAATCCCATGCCACTTTCACCACAACTTAAATAGTCTATTTCTTTTCAATACTTCAACTCGTAAACAACATTCATACTACTCTGCTGCAATAAAAAGTTTATGCATCTTTAACTTCTTATCTATTGTTTCTTTGAGTTGAGGTTCTATTTTATTTGATGATATGAGTTTACAATTGTTTCAACTTTTACATGAACACCTAATAAAGTTCCTTAATTACGATTGTTGTTGTTGTGGATCTTTTAAAACCTGGTCAGTAAATAGTAATCAACTCTATATGAATTGTTTTTAAACCTGGTCAGTAATTAACTCTATATGAATTATTTTTATATTTAATTAGTTTTTAAGTTTCAATATTACTATCACGCAATATTTGCTTTCATTTTCGTGGAGGGTTAATTGTAATCAGTTCCAGCATTTCAATGGATATGTAATATGAGGTTTCATTGGTTTTTGTCCAACGTGTTTAGCTCAGTTAGTTAAGAGCTATCACATTTGGAAGAAAGATTAAGGATCGAGTCCTAAGAATGCAGTACTGTGGGGCCGCAAGGTGGCTCTTTATGGGCATTATGCAAAGTCTTCCTAACTTCTTAATCGTTGAGTCACCGTGATTTTACCCTCTCACATTGTGTGGCACGAAATTCGAGATACTTTATAGTGTAAAATTATTTTCTTTTTTGGAATGGGCCAACAAACAACATTACTGTGACTGCTAGGACTCGATCCTTAGTCTTTGTTCCAAATATGCTAGCTCGAATATATTTTATAATTGAGTAATTATTGACACGAGCTCGAGCTCGAATTCAAGCTTGAGCTAAACTCGAGCCATTTAAATTTTCAGGAGCCGAGCTTGAGTTTGGTGGGGTTTGATTCGGTTCGTGTACAAGCCTACATTGTAGACAAACTTCTCGAGGGTGGATTAGGGATATGCTTTGAAGATTAGATCCTTTTGGCTTGCAGATAGAGGTGGTAAAACGATTCCAATCTGATTTTAGATTGAGTTGGGCTTAATAAAAGTAGGTCCGATTGAATTTCTGATCGGGTCGGGCTTGTCCATAACTAGCCAAAGCTGACGGACCTAGCCCAACCCGAAAAATTTGTATTAAAAACTGTGTTTCTGGCTCAATTGGGCCACGTCTTTTTCGACCCGACTCGACCCGATCTTTTGGGAAAGCTAGGGGGGTTCGGGCTGGGCTGGCCCGAGCATCCATTTGTCAGCTCTACTTGAAGACTTCACTAAATTTTATCTCGTACCATCATACGAACGAGCCATAAATCTATATGCATAGAGAGAGAGAATATTGATGTACAAAATACTATATTCTAAACTTTACTCTAGTTTAGCCAAAGGGAAACTACAATTATCACAAAGCTAGCAAACTTACGCGTGACCTAGGTCAAGGAGCCATGGCGACGCCCAACAAAGCTGAGGCAATGACGCATCCATGTGTTTAACTAAAATCCGAGAATAAAATATGTTACTCTATAATAAATGCAATCCTCTTTCCCATTTGTTCATATCTGATTTCGTCAGTACTCGCATGATTGTTAAGTATATTTATCTTATTTACTAAGATTGAGGTTCATGTACTTTTATTTGTTATACAATTCAATTAGCAGAATTTAATTCTCAAAAATTTAGTTATTGTAGACTTGTAGTTTCACTTGGATAATTATTCTATACTTACTCTTTTACATATTAATTAAATACTGTAATCTAATAACATTAAGGTCCCTAGGAGTTGTTCCCTAGAGAAAGCCCTAACTTTTGTATATTTTTTTACTTCATGAATTTATTTACCCACCAAAAGAATACTGAATTTTGCTACTTTCAAATGCGTTAAAATTTGTTACATTAATATTTAAATTTGATGTGCGATAAGAATACAAATATTCGCTGCAAACTACTTATGAATATAGATGAAAATAGAGACATGAATCAAATAATTGACAATTGTTACAAATAGAAAGTCAAATATATACCTGAATCTAGTTTTCAAAATATGTAACTACAACATGTCCCCGTTATTTTTTTGCAATTTGTGTCTAACATGTGCTACTAAACAACATAATGTTACCATTAAAAAAATAATTGAAAGAAAAAAAATACTACTATAATTTAAAAATTACTACGTTTTAAAAATTATAAATTCAGATAAAAATTGTATTACTTTCGAGACAACGTAATCGAATCCACTGGTGAGACAAGCGGGTGAAAATAAAACAAAATATATATATACAGAAGATATAATTAACTGAAAATGGGAGTTGTTCAACAAGACGAAGAAGTGGAAGGAGAAGCTGAGGCCATCTCGATATCTAAATGGGAGGGCGATGAGGCAGGGGTTTCAAATGGAGTATCTCTCTTGCCGTCGTACATTGGATTGCAGATGTATATGAGCTGCTCGGAGGCGGCGCTAGTGGTTGACGAGTCCGGAGACGAGTACCGGAGATTGTTGTGGAAAAGTTGCTTCTCTGAGTTTGGATTTTCCGGAATGTAGTGCGCTGGGAAGAGGAAGCTCCTTGGAGCGCGGATGACGCCTTGGGCGTAGAAGCTGCACAGGGATGAGCCGGGGCCCGGGCCGGGCCTCCACCGCTGCTGGCGGCGGCGGCTGTAGAAGTAGAGAAAGTGGTGGTGTCGGGGTGGCGGCGTTTGCGGCGCAGTAAGAGGGTGCAGTAGAGCTCGGCCAAGAGCACCAAGACCACCATTGCCACTGCTGCCACCATTGCGACTGTTGCTCCCATCACTGCTGCCTTGCCTTTCATCTCTCTCTCTCTCTCTCTCTATATATATATATATATATGTGTGTGTGTGTGTGTGTGTGTGTTTCTCGCGAAAATGTGTGCGAGTGAGAGAGGATATACTTTTATTTTTGGCGAGAAAACGGAAAAGGTGTAGAGCAGTCCTTGGAGTGAGTGAGTAAGCCCACCTCCTGTCCGTGGTGGAGGAAGCTTTAAGAAGAGAAATTGAGAGTAGATAGCATCATAGCATGCATATATAAATTATAAGAAAAAGATAAGATAAATCAGTTATGTCCAAAGAAAAGTGGAAAAAGCAGGACACAATCTCTTTTGCATTGTCCCATTTGCAGGCAAGAGCACCAAAGGGCATAATAATAATATGATGTGCTAAAACAAGGCAAAAAGCACCTCGATTGCGTAGCCTCCCCCGACCTCTTTTGACGAGGTCATATGGAGTCCAGCTTTGATTGAATAAAACTAAGTCTCTTCTTACCACTTAAAATTGCATCCCATCGTCTTACACCCAGCAGCACGGACGGAGCCAAGTCCCTTGCAGCTCCGGCGATCATCTGGTCAATTTTTACCTCGTCCGTTCCAATTATATAAGCTTGTTTTCCTTTTTCGGATGTTTCAAATATATAGGCTTGCTTTTATAAAAGAGAGTACATTTTTAACTCATTTACTAATATATTCCTATTTAATTCTTTGATCAACTCATGCATTAATTAATCATTAAAGAATAAATATAGGCTTATTTTAAAGTTCATTTTATAATTTTCTTTTCCAATCATTTTCTTAATCCTTGTGAAAATTTCTCATGCATTAATTAATCATTGAAGAATAAATATAGGCTTATTAGGAAGTTCATTTTATAATTTTATTTTCCAATCATTTTCTTAATCCTTGGGAAAATTTTAATCAACCTATATAATTAAGATGGAGGGAATATTTGATAAGCATTTAATTTCTTTTTCTCACCATTTAATTACATATATATAATTTTGTATATCCAAACTTGTGTCATATAAATATAACCTCTTTCATCTATTCTTAAAGTTCTACCTCCACCCCAAACCTCGGAGAGATACCTTGTAGAATCTGAAACTATTAAGAAATCATAGTATTGCTAACTGAACTCAAATCATGCAATAATAGAACTGACAACGTTACAGCCACTGGTTAGTATCTGATCATAGTTGCTAAAGAATTACAGTAAGCACAACTTCTATATATTTCTATTAACTTTGCATTATCCAATTCATGCAATCCAATACTCTAATAATTTGTAGAACCTAAGTTCACTCTACAGGAACCTGCACATTTTGAATACTGTTAGCAGTTACAGCTTTCCTCTGCTTGCACAATGAGATCATGGGATTAGAGGCATTTAGGATTTAGAAATACTTCCTCAAGTTCCATTAATTCTCGTTCATCTACCCTTTAGAGCAGCAAACCTGGCAGCCAAATCATCATAATCGGGTAACTTGGGATGCACATGCTTCGCCTGATTATCTGGCTGGAATGTGTTGGAACGAGCAAAAACCTTCTTCACTTCAGGTGAAGCAGCTTGTTCATGAGGAAAAGAAACAGATCTAGCAGGTGTTGGAAATGCTTCAAACTTACTATCACGCATATTCATGCTTTGATCAGAAGATGATTCACCCCCATGAATTATTTGATGCGAAGGCTGACCCGATAATATTTTCTTCAACTTTCCTGCATCATAACTTGTTGGTTTCTTGCTGTAATGCATCAACAGTTTATCTATCATCTTTTCCTCGTCGTCTTTCTTTTGGTGCTCATCATCAAACAATATCTGCAAGCCCTTCCTAGAATGATCCTTTCTCCTACTACTTGAGCTCCTATTCACTGCCTTCACATCTTCAAGAGTATCAGCGACATTGTTGCTGGATGATGATTTATGGTGTTTCCTCCGAATTGATCGTGGTTTTGGTAAGGGAATTCTCTCGTCCTGATAATCATGCTGTTTTCATGCCCATAACTCTTTACACAGGCAGGAGCGACAATTTTTTCTTCACAGTCATGACGATCTGATTCAGTATGGGGCCTGCCTGAGCAGTTGTTGACATAACTTCTATTGCAAGAGCCAGCATCAATTAACTGATCATCAAGATTAGATACAGAATCCTTGGAACCTCCACTGAGCTTCTGTTTATCTTCTTTCAGCTTTACATAAGGAGGGCGAGTGGCACTATGATTTGATTTGACATATGGTGGAGGAAGGGCATAACTTGAGCAAGATTTCAACCTATCAGATCCTTCATCCACTCCTTTCCTCATTGAGCCCAGTGCACTATCATTGTTGGAATACTTAGAAGAAGAAAAGCATTTTCAGTTTTGCCAAGCTGTTTGACACAGCTAGGAGCAAAATTGTCTTCTCACGAAATAATGTTTCTATACTTTCTCCTTTCCTTGGACTAGGGATACTGTTACTGGTTGTTGAGTACGTGTTCCAAGCATTATTATCCAGTATCTTCCCCTGAGATGAATTGTTTGGTCTTTCTGCCTTAATGTCTGCATCACATCTTTCTGAAGGATATGAAGGTTTCTTGTGCCTTCCACCATTCAAATTATCATCATCACCTTGTGAACTACTCCCTCCATTCTTCAATACTGACTTCTCTCTATACTTGATTATGCCCTTCGTTCTAGAAGTTTGATGATCACCTTCATCTCTTCTCCAGACTTGGCCTTCTCCACAGCTTTTTAATCTGCTTTTCTCCTCCAGAAGCCCAGGCCTTTGTTTCACTACATCCACTTTTTGCTCATCCACCTGTAAATTCGGAAGTAGTCATCACGTGATCCATAATTAATATTTAATGTTTTCTTTCTTGTGAACTATAAATTATGACAAACTAAAGTTACATCTTTGAGGAAAATAACTTGTCCATCAAACAGTTTTTCATGTTTGCATACAATTTCATCATGTTTAAGCAAGCTCTCAACAAAAAGTAAGGGTTAAATTGAAATTAGAAATATAAGGAAACCCATCTTTCAAAAATCAAAATGAGAAGTAGTCCCTCTTAACATTAACAAAGCGAAAAAGAAAAGAAAAGTGTAGAAAAGTGATTAGGTAATTGGGAGAAGAAATAAATTTCATGAAAAGGTAGAGGTCATATCATTCAAAAACTTACCAGAGAGATAATGATGAAATTTTGGTATTTCATATCTCACCCATGCTATCTATACACTTACCAAGAAGTGGAAAGAGAGAGGAGGGGGATACAATGACAACAATATAGAAAATGTGCATTAGCATTATCATAGAGGATTTTCACCAGTAGAGATACCACCCAGGGTGGCTTCATTATAGTAGTGAGCTTATAATATTTTCCAGAAATAAAACTAGAGCTTATGGATAAGTAAAACACATAATGCAGGACTGACCCTTGGGCCAATAGATGTTATATTACCAATTTTTTCCTTCTTAGTCCATCATAGATGGTCTCTATTCTTGGTAAGTTACTGTTTTTGTTTTGCCTTATTCCTTTATATCTCACTGATAAAGCTAGGTCTTGCAGCATCACGAAATTATTTTTGATCAGGATAACTTCCTCTCATCTAAAAATTGGTTTTTGTTCCGAGCCAGAACCCCGAGAGATCAACCCTAAAGTACTTGAAACTTGAAAACAAATTCTTCAAATAATGCTTACATTCTCTAACTAGTGAGCATAGTCATGAAGCAGGAAATTAACGAATAATCAGTAGGAACTCAACTATCAGAACTCGCGTTCGACGTAAATGCCAAGCATAGGTTTCTAGACAAGCATAAGTGAAAAGAACAAACTTTTTAATCTAATATGGGAGGATACATCTCCGACCCAATGTGATACTGAGCTGGTACTAGTTGCTAAAATTCCCTCTTCTAATAGTAGTTGGGCTTGTCAAATATTTATAGATTCTCGACAGATAATCTAATAGTCTAACTTGGATGTCTAGTACAGCAGACATCAAATAGCAGTATGGGCTCCTATTACTGTAACTGCCTTTGAGGTTACATCATTATGAGATAACAAAACCAATAGCTTTATTTTGTCAAAAATAACAAACAGATAGAAAAACCAGTAACATCCAACATATTTTACTGATGCAGACAGAATCCAAAAAAACAAGAAGTTTAAAAATGACAGAAAAAATTCCAAAAACCAATATTAATGACAAACTTTTATTAGTGGAGCTGTGGAGGTATTCTTCATATTTTACTGTAAAGATTTCTAGACATGCCACCTATAAAACTTCAGAGTGAGACCTATAAAACTTCAGAGTGAGATTGGATTAAGATATAATATATATATAAAAGAATTATGGTTCATGAAACAATTGATCAACCTTTTCTATCAAATTTTGGTAAATTTTAATTTCTCTTGCTTACTTCTAGCTTGGCATGTGAAGATCAGAAGATGTTAAAGAGGTTATGATTTGAATTACTAATTAAAAGTTTTACCTGTGGAACTACTGAAGGAGCAGCCATTCTCCGTTCAAACCCCTTGGAATCCCACTTTATTGAGAACTCTGAAGCTATATCTTGCAACACATGTAGTCTCTTTTCTTTTGGAGGAGGTCTCGAAGACATTTTCTCCACAAACTAGCAACAAGAATCAAAGGTCAGAGGTTTAATAGCTGATTAGCTGGTATGATTATTACAACCTTTTCCACAGAACAAGGGCATTACCTTCTGGTTAACAAAGGCTTCTAAACAACTTCCATATTTCTGTTGAAATATATCTCTGAGATCTCGCAGTTCAGGCAAATCAGAGAACCTTGCAGCAGCATACATCAGGGATGCAACAGCCTCTCTACATTCTTCAGGACATTCGCTGTAAGAAAGTGCAATTTGATGCAACAAAGGTCAATATCATGCCCAGTTATGCAGCCTGAAGCTACAGAAGAAGTAAGCCGAATTGCTATGGCGATCATCAGTTCTTGATATTACTAGTGATAACCAAGAAAACATATTTTCATTGTTAGATAGCATAATCTAATATAAACATTAAGAAAAAATAGTTTAGTTGAGTAACACACTGCATATACAACTATAAGTGCAAGTGAACATAAACATCATGGATTGAACAGGCGCCATCAGGTTAAACCTTTTACCATCAAATAGTGGTAATTGTTTCAGTTTCAGGGTCAACTGTTTTATGTGCACTTGATTTTCTAATCAATACACTTTAGTTAAAATATAAAGAGATTGCATCATGTTGTGGATGCGCTAAACATGTTCATAGTTATCCCACCTTAGGTTTGCCATGTCGATAAATTTCCCACTTTTGGCTTCTGTTTTTTGTTAGTGACAACTGGAAATGATTAAGCTAGGGTAGCATGGAAAGAGAAATCCTACATATGCAGTAGGCTTCTAATCTGATTTAATTAGGTTGCAAGTCTAGTCGATAAATATTATTCAGAAAAATACAAAAGTTTCTCACTTTTTTAACATTATATTAGTTATGTCATTACCATAAAACAAATGATCGCTTTGCATGCTTTTGACTTATTATAACATGGATAATGAGAAATGATTAGCCCAGAAAGTATAATAGCCATCGTAGTAAGCAATATTTAAACAGAAAACAAAAGATTTTACTGTATGTGGGATATACATGTAAATAATGCAACGCTTGTTATAGATGAATAAGTTTCTATATACATACCCTTGTTTCTGCATCCTTGAAAGTTGTTTTAGTATATACTCACAAGATTGCTCGACAAAGTCATAGCATGACAAGAGATTCATTCCAGCAAGAAACTCTTCAGTCTGTTTCACATGTTAAAATAAAGAGCACCAGGATAAGATTAATTTAAAGCATGAACCCTTAGCAACATGTACATTGAATCCATAGTCACTATGCAGCAAAAAAAATAATCCAATATGAAATCATAATCTACTTATGTCCATGGTTCACATGGTCAATCAGTTGCCATGTAATTAAATTACACTACTTCGGAAAGCACAAATGAATCAAAGACAAAATTAAATCTACTTATTCTGAAAGTCGGTTGTTAACTGTCTAACTGGTTGTTTCTTGCTAATTGTCACTTCCATTTGAAGCCACAAAATACACCAAACAGAACTCTGTTTTGCTAATGTAATGCTTTCACGGTTTTACAGGAACATACATTTATACATTTTTAATGCCCATCTTCTTGGTAGTCATTGGTATAATTTAATTTCATTATGCTTGGCGTCGCTTCCATTTGACGGCATATGTGCAACCACTATTTCCAGCAAACTAGATCAATTCGCCTATTACCATCAAACTAGATGCTGCTCGGAGAATGACCCTTTTGACTTGAGACGTTTTTCAGCACCACCATTGCTGGGATGGTCGAAGCAGAAAACAAACAGTATCATATCTCTTTCTTTCTTAATTTGGTATTAACTTGGCAATTGCACCTCCAGACGATGTAGTCAGTAAAAGACAAAAGAGAAAAAAATAAATAAATTATTAAACACACACACACACACACACACACTTTCTAGCTCAAAGTGACATCTACCGAACTAATTAGAATTAAGGTATACATATCCAGACGAAAAATGTGAATAAAATAAATAATTAAATGTATCTTTCAATAACAACACACACAGAAAAGCAAAATTTAGCTCACAGTGACATCAAATTTTAGATTACTCGAACTAAGCAAATTATATGTATCCAGAGCGAAAATGTGTATCCATTAACAGGAGACAAAAAAGAGTGAAATGCTGTACCCTCCCATAGGCGTTGATATCAAGGCCATTCGAGAGTAGCTTGGCCAGATCTTCATTGAGGAACCTCTGCTTCGCCTCCGCTCTCCGCCGGACCACCGCGATCCTCGCTCCAGTTGCTTTTATCAGAGATTTGCTGCACACACACACACATCAATAAAGCTGCAACAACACTCAATAAAGAAGAAGAAGAAGAAGAAGAAGAATAAGAAGAAGGAGGAAACAACGGAGAGATCGTACCATTTGACGCTGAATCCACGGCCCAAAATTCCGTCGAGCATTTTGAATCTGTGGTATGTTTCCGTTGAAAGCAAGACTCTCTGATTTCAAAAACTAAAGTGGAGAGAGCCTCGAGTGAAGTCTAGCTAGCTCTCTTTTTTTATTATTTTGTTTATTTATTATTTTGACCAAAAAGAGAGCGAGAGGATGAGCTCGGGAATATATATGGGTCCGCCATTACTAATTTTTCACTTATTTAAATCAAACCGAGGCTGCGATGGATTTGTACGTTAGTGATGTGTGGGCGCATTATTGCTTCGGCCCATTGAACTTTTTTGAAAATTAAATCTAGTTTTCCAAACAAAGGCTTATGTGAAAATGTGTGTGGATCACCTCATTTGTAATTATGAATAATGATCATTGATTTATACATTAGTATTGTAATGTGTATATGATTGTGTCATGCCCCAATTCCTAATATAATTGAAGCTCAGAATCGAGACGCCGACTAATAAAATGCGGAAAAATATAAGGTAAAAGTTGACTGAATGATCGCTTAATAAACCCTTAGAATTTGGGAATAACTTCCTAAATGAAAATGGAAGACATCGAATGATGTAATCCAATCAAAACAATAATTATCCTCGTGATCACAAGTTTAGTTTCGTCTTCTAATAGCCAATATATCGTCAAAATACTAAACATCAAGGATTCGTAGTCTAAGCTCATCAAAAGTACAATTCAAGTCATAGACAAGAAGGAAAATGAAATTAGAGCTAGTTCATCGTGAAGTCTAAATACGAAATAATCCGTCAAAATACGGAATGAACTCTAATCTCACCGCGTCGGTACCATTGATCAACCCGAAACATTTGAAAACATTTAATGAGTACTAATGTACTCGGTGGACATGCATTTTCTATAAATTTCATAAATTGTAGTAAGCTTTATCCAATCATGATAACATAACTTAGAAGGTTTAAAAGAGAAACCACTTCTAAGCATGCAAAAATATTTCATTTATTGGGCCCATTGTCACGACTCTTCATTACTCGCTTTGATCTCGGACCTCTAGCCACCGCTTCGGATCACATGCCCCCATTATTGTCATCGGGACGAACTTGGGACAAATTCATAATTTCATGACGTGATTCTAACGCATCCGCATAAGCACCCTTATAACGCCTCATGATTATGTTAGTGTCCGATGGAGATCAACTCACCAAACAACTAACTAGTGTACACAATTCTCAATTAACATATTAAGTTTAAAAGAGAATCTCGATCGATACATTTACGAGCCTTAAAATGCAGTAGAAGCACAAAAATATTTTATCGATAAACAACAGATTTCATGAAATATCGAAGATATAACTCAAATATACTTTTGTAAGTAAAGCCCATCTGATAGGACAAAGTCCGCGAAATCACTATTGTATACGTTCGGGAAGCAACGCTAATCCCCTTGATCGACAAAACTTACAAGAAGCACTAATCGTAATAGGTCTCGAAAAGCTAGCCTTAAGTTCAAGTAAAGGAGGATACTAACTTATGATTCGTTAAGTTCGGGTTTTAAAATATAATTAAATTTGAAAACTAATATATATCGACTAAGGGCACCAACAATACCATTCTTTCGACTTTTCGCTTAAAACGATTTAATTTCATAATCTTCTTATGATAATTACTTTTACAAAAGTATAATGCAATTGACATACATTCTAAATTCGTATATATTAAAGATTCTCGCTTAATATAAGACATAATAAAATTCTCAAATTATGCACTTGTCTAACATAATTTAATTTATTTAATTATTCTAACTTAATTAATTTCATTAAAAGAAATTAATTACATTAATTAAATAGGTCATAATCATAAATAAAGTAACTTAAACTTGGACTTAACCTTAACTTAGTCAATTAATTAATTAAACTTAATAGTAATTAATTAATTAATTAATTAATTAACTTACCATAATTAAATAATTTAAACTTATATTTAAGTTTAAGTTAATTATTCATTTAATTAGACTTAATATAATTTAATTAATTAAGTCTCAAAGTTAAACCTTATTTATTTAATTAATTTAAGTCTAAGGATTTAATTAATTAAAGTAAATCCAATCATGAATTAAACTAAAGCTCAATCATTAATTAAATCTAAGCCCAACTATTATTTAATTAACTAAGGTCCAACTATTAAAACAAAAGCATAGCCCATGTTCCTTATTAAGATTTGGGCCCAAAATTAATATAGTTCAAACCCATTAGCATTTTATTTCGGCCCAAACACAATAAAACAGTCCAACTCATGAATTAAAATACTTTCAGCCCAACAACTAAAATAAAATCAGCCCAACCATTTACAAAAATTCTCGGCCCAACAGAAATAGGCCCAACTCATTTATTAAAATCAGCCCACTCATTTAAATAAATTAGAACCAACACTTTAAATAAATTAAGCCCAACACTTGAAATGAAAACAGCCCAACAAAATATTCCATTACATCTCCTTTTCTCGGCCCAACAGATGAGGCCCAACACCCTTTTTTTTTTTTTAAAAACACAACAACAGCCCATCACCTTTAAAAATTAACCCAGCCCAACTCTTTGAAACCCTAAACCTATATTTCTTCCCCCCACTTTTCCGGCGCCGCTTCCGGCAGCCGCCGTCGGCGACAAGATTCCGGCGACCTCACATTTTTATTTTTATTTTTCCATCTCTCTCTTCTCTCTCGGACCAAACAACACAACACATATGCGCAGACACACACACATACGCCGACAGCACACACCGGCACACGACGCCGCTGCCATCTCCGGCCGGTCACGTCGTCGGTTGGCGGGCTGCACCGTCGCCGTGACCGCCACGACCTCCTTCTTTCTCGGTTTCCTCTCTGCCCGACGCACGCAAAACGCACGACGCACACACACAACATACGATAGCAACACACACGCACGCGACACACACACGCACACGCAGTCGCAAAAACACACGCTGAGATCTGCCGCCTGCCGATGCCGGATTTCGGCATCCATCGCCGCCGACCAGCCACCCTTCTCGTCTCCTCTCTCACTCATACACCCACAACTCACACACATGACAACAACATACACACACATACACGACGATGCACACACATATATACACAAACGCATAACATACTAAAATGAAATGGAGAGCAAAAGTTTAACCTTTGAGTTGAGGTTGCAGCAAGTGAGTGAATGGTTTTGGGAGGCTAGTGTTTTAACAATAAGAAGAGAAGCTCATATAGTGTAGAATGAATTTTCCAATGGGCTTTTTTTTTTGGGCTTTTTCAACTAAAACCCATTAAACAGTTTATTCGTACGGGCTCAAGTCCGATCCTTAATACCATGAATTAATAATTAAACATTAGCATAAAATTATTAATATAATGATTTATAAGTATATATATAAATCATAGTCGATTATATAATAATTCTCGTAATCACTTTATAACATTTAATGAAATAAATTCTTTTTGTTGGAATTTAAAAGTTTTCTTTCATTGGGCACGAATCATTTTAAAATTCTAAGTTCGAACGTTATTCTAATCCTATTGAGAAAGACGGGGTATGACAGATTGTATTATACAACCCATCCTAAAAAATACTAAATTTACAAAATATGAACATAGCTAATATCTCACAAATTTTTACTGAATTGGTTCGGGTTTTTTAGGCTTGTTCTAGTATTAGTTACTCCATTGATTCACAATAAATATATCAATTATGGACGACATGTGTTTTAATAAAATTATTAATGGGTGTTGTTTGAGTGAAAAAAGAGTCTCACCATGTGTTAGACTATGAGTGGTAGAAATGATTTTTCAGTAAATAATGAGTGGATGTGAAGTTAAATATTAAGTAGTAGTGTCATAAAAAGAAAAATGATACATTTTTCGTAAATACATAATAAGGAAATTGTGATACAAACAGAGGAACTACTATTCTTCATAGATTCTGAAATTGATATGGGGTAGATTTTGTTATTTTTTCCTTTTTTTACACGAATAGTTTAGAAAATAAATCACTGATTTGATACCTCGAAATCGTGCTTACCAATTTTCTTGGATGAACTAATCGTGGCTAGGGGTGTGCAATGGTCGGTTTCGGTTAAAAACCGAACCGAATCGATGAAACCGAAAACCGAATTGATTTAAAAAATTTGACCGAACCAAACCGATCTTGTGCTTTCAACCGAACCGAAACCGACCGAAATGCAAATAGTCCAAACCGTCGACCGACCGAAATATATATAATATTAATCATGTACCTATTTCGGTCGGTTTTGACCAAATCGAACCGAATCCAACTTTCGTCAAACCGTCGACCGACCGAAATAGGTTTCGGTTCATGACTTTGTAACTGAACCGAAATCGAATCACATCTTAAACCGACCGAAACTCATCGGTTCGGTTCGATTTTTCAGTTTCGGTTCGGTTATGCACACCCCTAATCGTGGCTAATCTTTAGAATGAAATCGTGTTAGTTGTTGGTTGTCGTTTGCAGTTATCGAATTAAGCTAAAAAGTTTTTCCACGCAATAATCACAAGATATGCATAAACATTCTTTATTTTCGAGTTCTTATGCGAATTAACTTTCAACTTTTTTGAGATCAGTTTTGAGATTCGAATATATCATCATTGATCTATTAGGAGTGTTACGTTTAAGTATGATTTGGGAATAATAATCTTGTATTTAGCGTACAATATAATCGCTACAGAAGTAGGTTTAAGCTATGTATATGATTGTCTTAGGAAGAATTGAGTCTCCACATAACTTATTGATTTTAACATGTTTAATTATATGGATCCATTGAAACCAAAGCTCTATAATCGCTTATTTGAATTTCTTCAGTCTCTTTTGTTTTGTATAATTTGCATGGATTAAAGTTACATTAAATTTAAAGTCTGAATAGAAGATTACAACTTAATATAATAATCATTGTTAGTATTCTTAATCCATGTGAGTGAAAGATTTTTAGATAAAGAGAGAGGATCTTCTCAAAAAACATAAAGAGAGAGAAGAAAGACAAAAATAAATTTTATATTTTTAAACGATCATAACTTATTCGTTCAAATCTATTTTTTATATAATTTTTACATTAAATTAAAGATTTTGTCGTGATCTTTAATTTAATATGCATATTGAATATCAATTCATGAATCAAATTTGATAATGTTTTAGAAAAATAGAATATAAATAATTGACTAATTGTTACGATAATATACTGAATATATAATATTATCATAATTCACATACCATTGTCATGTATATTTTAACTCAATTGACTAGAAACTTTAGCATGGTTTCATATGTCCATCACCTAATGGGAAAAAGTGATTGTACTTCTCATCTAAGGTTTCATAAGATAAATGGATCTACATCGATTTTTTTAAAAGAAAGAAAACTATATCAACTGCATGCAACAAAATATGTGGATGCACATTCCGTGCAAAAAAATTATATACCAAAAAAATTAATTAACAAACTTGCCGACTCCAATCTCCTATTCTGGACTATTGATTAGGGGAGTTGTTTGAGCTTATAAGTTTCACAAAACAAATTATGTCGCTTTTCAAGCTTAAAAATAGCTTATGTTTGTTTTGGAGAGCTTATAAGCTCACCAAACACCTCTTAGACGATAAATATCTCCGAAATGCATAGACCCATCAACCACAAAAAATTAAAGCTAGAATAAAATAAAGTGAATGAAGAAATTTAGAAAACAAAACTATCTAAATGAAAATAATGGTATCCCTTTAGTTGCGGGAGTAGCCAATCCCACGTACAAAGCCAATTACGAATCTATCCTTAATAAATACGAAAAAGGAATTTTATGAATAAAAATTACGATTAAAAGGGTGTTTGGCTGAGCTTATAAGCTCCCCAAAAACAGCTTATAAGCTGTTTTTAGGGAGCTTATAAGCTCAGCTAAACACCCTCTAAATCACCATCGTCCATCATAAAAAATAAGGGTTGATTTCTTACTTTTTATGAAAAAAGTAGATTTTATTTGTTATAATAAAAATGTGTGAAGGGACAAAAATATTCCTAGAGTTGAACCAAAATTCAAAAACGATATTAACATTATGTTTTGCACAGTTTATGTCATGACCCGACTATCTAAACAGGTAATTAGGTCGTGACTCTGGATTTAGAAGAAAATTTAACGACAACAGGCTCAAATATGTGTCATGAGAAAAGATGACTACAACTTTTATCATAAATAAATCGAACATTTATGGTTTCAAGAGGTGAAATGTAATTTGACAAAGGTTGAGCGAAGGATGATTTATGGTTTTCAAATCACAATATAGAATCGAACGAAAAGAACAACAGCTTGAAGACATTATTCACAATGTAATAATCAATATCAAGAATGTACATAATCGAGCATGCTTTGTGAACTTTAAGGATTTATCCACAATTCAAATTATAACCGAGCATTTAACATGATCATTTTATTCTAGCGTAACACATAACAAGTGAAGGCCAAAGTTCGACAACGAAAAGTGTGGCTGAGAATTATGTATGGAGACATAACTCTCTGGGCAATAAAACATATGAATATCAAATGAATAACATCAACAGATAAACCACTCATCATGAATCAATTCATTTAGAGAAGCTCCTTTGCAAAGATTCGACACAAAGATCCTCTCAAGCTCAACCCGCATATTTAGAAATATATGCAGGCGTGAGTACAAAATGCACTCGGTGGGTATACGCCAAAACATTTAAAACCTCGCCTTAGGGCTATATTCTCGACTTGCCATAAAATAAACTTATGTGGTTTTTATTGAAATTACCCGCATAGGGTTTCTCAAAACTGTTCATGCATGCTCATATCATTATATCATCATATCATCATATCATATACATATGCATGTTTCATGTCCGCATGCATCTTTCTTTTCCTTCCCATATCCACGTCTATATTCTTTGTGTTGATCCGAGGAGTAAACCTCCTCAAACACACTTTAACTTCACATACCCGAGTTGGTCCCAAGGATCTCAACTACGGTCATACCCGACGCCGGTAAATTCTTTCTTTTCTTTCTTTCCGTGGATAGGTAGTGCATTATGCTTATGCTCATGCTTAAAACATCGCAAGTCACTCATCTTTTCAAAACAATGCAATTAAATGCATATCATAAAATCTCATGTCATCTTTCATGCATAATCATATCATATCATTTAAAATATTTAAAAGCATAAGCATACTTTTATAGAAAATACTTATACCCACTGGATGTTCCTTAGAGCTAAGGAACTAATTCTCAATTCCATTTCTTTCTTTATCCATATGAAACGGCATATAATGTTTATTAAGAGCCAAACAAGAACATTACTTATCTTTAGGCGCCGACACGACTATTTCTTCTTGATATCAAAACTAAGACTCTAAGGTCTATCAAAACTCGGTCATCAGATCCTCTAACATCTTATTAATGATAAATTTATCGAAATTTCTAGAAGATAACGCTTATAAACGCATCGCCAAAACAATACCAAACCATCCAAACATAGCCCAAACTCCATCAATTCATCACCATGTGTCTCAATGATCATATAAAACTCAATAACAAGCTTCACCATCTCATCTTAGCCATCAACCGAAAATCCCTTAAGACGCCACTTTATGTCTAACGTCAAAATTCACGTGACACGACATCTAACACCAATGAACCTATATACATGCTCAACTATCATAAAAGATCATCATTTTATCAATAAATATAAAGATCAAAGCTTTGGCTTTGAAAACTTAATTCACGACAAACTAAAATTTTACAATTTTTGAATACGTCGGTAAAAATCGAATAAATCATTTTAGGCTTTATTCATATCATAGAATCCAAATATGAAGTTAAAATAATTAAATAAAAATCAGAAATCCAACATTATGGAGACTAGGGTTTCGGCCATTTTGAGATTTTTCGCATAATTTCGATTTCAAACGTTTTTCTTGTTCCAAACACGTTTATATCAATCCAATAACACATATATGAAGAAAATTCAATCATAACAACATCAATTATTCAAGATCAAACAGCCCCTTGTTTTCGAAAATTACAAGAATTTACAAACAAATAACATATGCTTTATAAATTCAACGTTAAACAATACGTAGATGTCGAATCTATCATAATATCAATAAATAATCGACACAACATAAACCTTCAAATTTTCAGCATATGACCAAAATTACATAATAAACATATGCTCATGATTTTAAAAATTTCAAACCGTAGATATGTTCTAGACACGAGATTATACCTCTTTTCGAAGACCGATCGAAAATTCAACGGTCGGATCTTCCTATTTTTGAAGCCCTATTTAAAAAAAAATAGTGTGTGTTCATGTGTGTGTGGGACGTGAAAATGGGGAGGAAAATGAGGATTGAATAGTGAAATTTCATTTTTCTATGTATTTAAGCTTATGTAATAATTTAATTTCTTTTTGATTTTCTTTATTAAGGTGATTAATCACCCCTTTTCTAGAACATTTTTATTTTCTTTTCTTTTCTCATTTCTTTAATATGTAAATAATAGCTTTTGTTGTAGAAATTAAATATAAATATTGTAGAATAATATATAACGTTTTTATCGCAAGAAATCGACACTAATTATCCGATAAATCAACCTCTTTTGAATCTCTACTTTAAAACTCAATAATTACTCATAAACATCAAAATATACTTATTAAACATATTTTTGACCTTAAAAACCATTTTAAATATTTTGCTCTTCATCCGAGCTTAATCGGCAAACGCCGACGTCATAAAAACGTAAATTTTGAAATTCTCAATTTTCTGAAATCAAGACTTCGTTGAGCATGTATCTATCATATCAAGACTATTTAAATCTAAGTCTTCTTATGTTCAACTAGATTTAAGAATCTTATCTCAGATTCTATCTCAAATCTGTCGAAATTCTATCGTCTCAACTCGAAGCTTAACGCAAAAGCTTCTAACTTAACCAACTCTTTCTTAAGGATGCAATGCCCTTCTTAATAAGCTCTTAATCATGAGCTAATCACATGTAAATACGGGTATTACATTCTCACCCCTTAAAAAATTTTGTCCTCGAAATTTAGCACGTCAAGAAAAGCTCGAGCACTTCTTTATCATTTGATCTTTAACTTCCATGTCGTCTCTTCTAAATCATCATGCTTCTATATCGATCTAAGATGCATTCTGATTTTTCTTCGTAGCTTAAATCTTGTTCACGAACATTCGCTCTCTTGCGATATGATGTGTTTGGGATTAAACACATATCTTCGATTTGTTATTCTCATCCGATAATTCGGATTACATTCAAATGTCGATATCATAATCGAGTCCTTTTCTACACGCATCGCAAGAAGTTGGAATTGGTTTGTTCCCAAGTTTGATGCTATACATACTGCACGAACTAGTGAATATCTAGTTCTAGGTTAATGCCCGTGAATTCGATACATATCACGAAAAATACGCTAAGACGGTGAAGTTAAGCGAGGTCCATTATGCATCGATTCTCGAGGTACGGTGACACGTTACATACAGTAGCAATGCGAGCC
Organism: Salvia rosmarinus; assembly: GCA_036937905.1. Taxonomy (NCBI): domain Eukaryota; kingdom Viridiplantae; phylum Streptophyta; class Magnoliopsida; order Lamiales; family Lamiaceae; genus Salvia; species Salvia rosmarinus. The sequence goes on along the minus strand of CM072816.1, from coordinate 107,637,015 downwards.
CATAATAGCGATCGAGATGATATACGGGCATGAAGAATCATTTCCTACGAAGTTATCTCGATATGTTACGAGAGCAATCCGTTCGATGTGATCATGGATATCGTATCGATGGTCGCTTCAATCGTCTTGTCTCGGTTCATGCTAACTGTTCGAACATTGTGCCTCCAGCCCGTGATTGTGTGGATTACCATCTGTAAGGCCGCAATAAGGCATATTATTGTCATTCGACAAAGGACGGAACGAGCAAGTTTTTCCATTAGCTTATGGAATTGGTCCGATCGAGAATGATGTCTCATGGACTGTTCGTCTTCGTACAAGCGCTATGGATCAAATCCGAGATGTTTATTGTTTCGATGCCCATGTCTATATATGAACGCTCAAGTGTATCTACCCGATGCAACACCGGATTATGCTACTACCATCTGCTTTGAAAATCACCCGTTGGGCAACCATCCGTAGTTATTCCGAAAGCGCTTATGCGATAAGATGCACATTTGAAAAACGATGGCTATGTTAAAGTACTCGTAAGACCGTGGTAGGGCGCATATACCAAGTTGGTGGAGGTTGAGTGCACTGAGCTAGATCACATGTCCCGTTAGCGCTAAGCTTTATGACATCGAACATTACCGAATCATTCAATTCTCGAATATTGGGCTGACGATTGCAATTTGCTCAATGATTGAGGCAATCCTACATTACGTAAAAATGGTTCATGAGAGACATGAAGTAACAAAAGTACGCGCTGATCGACTCTTAAGCAACGCTGTAGATGATGGTATCAATGGAACTATCACGCGAGATCCCGATGTAGTGCCTCATCGACTCCACTTTCAAAGTCAAGCACCAAGCAAAACATTCGAAGTCAATCTCAATACGTAATCGTTGCGTGTTTGAGTGGGACATGGATATGATACCATGTTCTCATGTCAATATATGGTACTAATTTAAGTTTAATTATGTTAATTTTTTGATCAAATTGATTTCACTTACATATAATTGATTATATAAATTTTTAGTCATAAAGGTCACCATATATCTAACTATAGTGGGAGTACTACCATTCCGCAAAGCTAGCAAGCATACTCAGATCGGATCAATCTGCTCACCACAGCCTAGTTGGACTGTCCTCCGATGTTGCCGGAATTACGCTTATGTCTCCTAATAGAGTCCGTCAGCGGGCCCGAAAGTGGGTCGATATCGCCATCCAAGTAGTGGGATCGAGTAGTAGAAGTCGTGCACTACGGACATATAGCTTGTGTGGTAATGAATCATACGCTCGGAAGTGTCCTTACTTATCTAGAGACGAGTGACATTGTAATGAAAGAAAACATTCATGTAAAGATATTATTAACATTATTATTATTTTAACTTAATCAAATTGAATTGAATTGAATTGAATTGAATTGAATTGAATTGGAATTGGAATTGGAATTGGAATTGGAATTGAAATTGAAATTGAAATTGAAGTTGAAGATCATATTAAAATTAATCCATTGTCGATAAGATAATGTAACTAAGAATCTATTACATGAGATAAAATAAATAAAATCATTACATAGTACATGCTAATTTCTACCTCTTCCTCTTCCTCTCGGGCTTATATGGATCACATATCTCTATATTTTCCACCTACTTTATGTCTATATGCTACAACATTAGACGACCCATTCGATGCTCGGTGAATCGAAATAAGACGCTCCACGTCATGCACGCAAATGGACCATCATCAAATCGTCTTCCGTCAAATACCTCAAGAGGCAGCCGTGTAATAATCGCATCATTATTCCATGGTGGTATTCGTGGGAGTTAGCCTCGAACCATCTAGTGAAGATCGAAATGCCGCAATAATCTAGTCAGACACGAAGTCCATCATCCTCGGCATCCACTGATCCCGGTCCATCCGCCAAATCGCGAGTCAAACAAGACGCAATGACCGAGTGCATATCCACGCATTATCGCAAACGCCTCGATGACGCATGGGATGATGATCTATAAAAATTAATATTTAGATAAAATAAACAAGGAAAATTTAATTTTAAATTTATAACAATAAGGTTATGCTAGAACGTAACCATGATGTATAACCCGTCATGCCGGACATCGCTATCCAATGCTAGGTTAATTCCATGATAAAAAATGCTTTACGGTCATATATGTTACTCACGGGTCTTAATTAGATAAAGCTTGTGTACTCGACCAATGAATTTTAGCCAAATATCTATTCAACATTGAAAATTAAGTAATAGAGAATACAATCTATACTATATATTGATTGTATTAAAGACTTACGAAAACCAAACACGGATCGATTATTTTGATAATCCACCCCATCCAATACGCGATCCCGATCGAGTCTCATCCTCAAATACACCATGAATAGATCGACGACGCCAAAATTATTTTAGGATACATATCAATATAAGTAGATGTACTTAAAACCCAAGCATATTGTATAAATCGGTGCAACATCAAAGTCACTGCATTTCGATATGAACGAAAATGCAACTCGACTTGTCGATCAATGCCGAACAACCATCATTGCTTTATTTATGTTCAAGAAACACGAATTTATCAATATATCACGATAATGGCGTGGCATCGGCTATTCACGGATGGTGACCTCAATTCCCAGAGGTCTCTCGTTTTACCTTCTCGGATCCCGAACTACAAACATTTAATTTAGAGAAATGAAAACATAACAAATATAATGAAATATTATAAAGCCGCCAAATATGAGACTTAATAGTTACTTGTTGCTCCAACGCCGCTACGGGCTCGAAAGTCCGCTCACGACGTCCGAGCGCCGATCACTAAATAGGTCCATCCATCATGGAATGATGAGATGTAGTTCCGGGACCGTACCATGGATCCGTGAGAGTAGCGGGAGGGGTATCACTGGCGATGCAGGTCGCCTCGGTGGCCAATATGTCCACCGCCTCGAGGGACATCCGATGGGCGATGATGTGGTCTCCGATCTTCACCTCTCGTCGCCGTCGTCGGATGACGTGGGATATGAGTGCATGTGTAGCCGTATCATCCCTATGTGTCAACCACATCGAGTCTTCTAAGAGGTTTTCAAACCACTTTTATCTTTGGAATAAATTTGTCTTCGATAGACCTCTCGATCGTTGCCTATCGCTCTGTCCTCACTCTCCGGACAGATTCCGGATAGATTCCGGATCCAACGACGATCGACGAACGAAGACGCCCGGTGCTCACCACCACGCTCGATGAAGCCGCCTCCTGGTATGTCTTCCCGTATCCGCTCTCAGCGGATGGACGGCTATCCACATATGGCGCGCATCATCAACAACCGGAACCTCAACGAACCCAACCGACGATGTCCTCCGGCTAGGTCTCGGGTGAAGGCTCGAGGCTCGCTCGATGGAGACCCCGAAGATCGGGATCCTCAACAAACCGTGGAGCCCTCCTGAACTCGACGTCTACGCCGGTGCTCATCCACCGGATGAGACACACCACGACGGAAGGGAACTGCGTCCCTCCTCAAAGGATTTGACGGTATAACAAAATTCACACCGAGTGAGGGGTGTGAGGGACACCCAAGAACGGTGCTAACCTCGAATGAGTCGGGCTCGATCGATGTGAGATGATAATCGACCTCAATAAATTGAAAGATGTTATTTAATATTCTAATAAATACAATACCTCATACATGATTTAAAATTATAATAAAATTCAGACCTCTTGCTCAAAAGAGATAAAAGCGCTAGATGAGCCTACTTGAACTTCCACCTCAACACTCTTGAATCGACTGGGGATTGATGTCGCTCCACTATACTTCCCAAGCCGGTATGATCTCGAGTGACCAAGCATATAGTACCGATCGTCCGTAAAAGTGGTATTGAGCATTAGGTGACAATCGTCGTATAATATCTCAATATCCGTAACGTAGGCCCCACGAAATCGGCAAAACGCCTCGGATCGTCAACCAATGCCCAAACCCAATCAGCTATTATCTTCCGTATCGACTCCAAATACGAATCCATAGAGGATAATAACGTGGACCACACGTAAATAGTGACGAAGATCTACATCATCACTAAAATCACTACTACAAAATCTATCTACTAGATTACGTAATGTAATCGTGTTAAACATTTTACAACAACCCGAACATTAATTTTTAATTTGAACACAACATTTAAAACCAAACCACCATTTCGGTTCGTCCGATCGTTGTCCGTTGTTTTCCCATCGAAATATATTTGATGGAGAGTCACTGTAAAAAACGACTATATAATCAATGGAAAAACCCAACTTATTAGGTATTAAAGAACAAGATTTTCCATTAAATCGACCTCCAAACGTTCCAATGGAATCAAACGAGATCGCGTAGCTACCGTCGATATATATAAAGCTCTGATCTTTGTCACAAGTGATTTCGAACTTGCGATCTTTCTCTAATAAGAATAATTGAAACATACTTGTTTCTCTTCAATTTCTTTTAACTCAGCTATAGAGAATAATTCCTTTCAATCATACATTCTCATAGCAATTCATTCAAGCGATACTCAATCATAATCTATCATAACTAAGCATAAACATAATCATAAACTTACGTGAGCTGAGATGATCGAATAGCTAACAAACTATAAACTTAAATCCAGTCATCTTAAAAATTTAATCGGAAGCACAATCACAGTATTCTAATTTAAATTAACAATACATACCAAAGGATTAGTTTACATGCTTTTCAGATCTCAACGTGAAAGTTCACAAGGATTCATAAACCATGTAACGCACATTCAATTTACAAATTTCGTAATTCAACGCCGATACATTCACGACCGACTATCTAAACAGTATTGTGACGGATTTAGAAGAAAATTTAACCAGTCAAATGTAAGAAAATAATTTATAAATAAATCGAATTTATGGTTTCAAGAGGTGAAATGTAATTTAAAAGGTTGAGAAGGATGATTGGTTCAAATCACATATAGAATCGAAAGAAATGAAGACATTATTCAAATAATAATCAAGAATGTACATAATCGAAGCTTTTGAACTTTAAGGATTTATCCACAATTCAAATTATAACCGAGCATTTAACATGATCATTTTATTCTAGACATAACAAGTAAGCATCAACAGTGAGATTTGAATAATGCATAAAACATATGAATATCAAAAATAACATCAAAACCACTCATGAATCAATTCATTGAGCCGCATTCGATTCAATCTGCAACCATATTTAGATATATGGGAAAAATCGTATCCAAAACATTTAAAACCTCTAGGTATTTCACTTCATAATAAACTTATGGTTATAAATTACCAGTTTCTCAAATCATGCATGCTCATATCATTATATCATCATATCATCATATCATATCATGCATGTTTATCTCATCTTTCTTCCCTATCCACGCTATATTCTGTGATCGGTAAACCTCCCAAAACACTTAACTTCACATACCCAGTTCGATCTCAACCGGTCATACCGACGTCGGTAAATTCGTTTTTTTCTTCCCGATAGTAGTGCTTACTAAAGCTATCTTAATGGAAATGAATATCTTCTTTAAAACAATGCAATTAAAGATCATAAATTTGTCTTCGATAGACCTCTCGATCGTTGCTTATCGCTCGTCCTCACTCCGGCAGATTCCGGATAGATTCCGGATCCAACGACGATCGCGAACGAAGACGCCCGGTGCTCACCACCACGCTCGATGAAGCCGCCTCCCGGTATGTCTTCCCGTATCCGTCTCACGGATGGACGGCTATCCACATACGGCCGGCATCATCAACAACCGGAACCTCAACGAACCCAACCGACGATGTCCTCCGGCTAGGTCTCGGCGTGAAGGCTCGAGGCTGCTCGATGGAGACCCGAAGATCGGGATCCTCAACAAACCGTGAGCCCTCCTCAACTCGACGTCTACGCCGGTGCTCATCCACCGATGAGACACACCACGACGAAGGGAACTGCGTCCCTCCTCAAAGGATTTGACGGTATAACAAAATTCACACCGAGTGGAGGGTGTGAGACACACCAAGAAGGTGCTAACCTCGAATGAGTCGGGCTCGATCGATGTGAGATGATAATCGACCTACAATAAATTGAAAGATGTTATTTAATATTCTAATAAATACAATACCTCATACATGATTTAAAATTATAATAAAATTCAGACCTCTTGCTCAAAAGAGACGAAAGCTGCTTGGAGAGCCTACTCTGAACTTCCACCTCAACACTCTGACTCGCTGGGATTGATGTCGTCCCTATACTTCCCAAGCCCGGTATGATCTCGAGTGACCAAGCATATAGTACCGATCGTCCGTAAAAGTGGTATTGAGCATTAGGTTGACATCTGCGTCGTATAATATCTCAATATCCGTAACCGTAGGCCCCACGGAAATCGGCAAAACGCCTCCGATCGTCAACCAATGCCCAAACCCAATCAGCTATTATCTTCCCGTATCGCACTCCAAATACGAATCCATGAGGATAATAACGTGGACCACACGTAAATAGTGACGAAGATCTACATCATCACTAAAATCACTACTACAAAATCTATCTACTAGATTACGTAATGTAATCTGTGCCCAAAAAGGCTATAGACCTCAACGTCGCCAAGTCGTAGCTTGTGTGGGATCAAATGATGATGACCCAAATTGCGCGGTGACTAAAGCATAATCTCTAATGGAAAACATATATATCTTCCATTGATGAAAAATACATCTCCTGGATGCGTAGGTTCTATCGACGGAGACTAAATGGTGCAAAGATAAACTAGACTTAGGCCCGGAGTCCAATCAATCGAGACCAAAGCAACCCCCTAAACATATCTACCAACTCTTCGCCTTTATCTAGCAAGACATTCTTAATATACTTAAAATAATCAGTCTATAATAAGTCTTTACATCACCATCACATTTATCGTGGTAGGCCTCAAGAAACAGGATCGATCTACAATTATATCAATGTCACATATTACACAACGTATAAGAAACCAACAAACTACTACAATAATTATTTCATTTGTTTATAATTCGCATCAATAAACATCCTATCATACAAATATAAAAATAATTAGAACTCAATTCTACAAATCACCAATCAAAATTGGCATAATTAGTAATACAATTTAACCATTCTAAACCATAAACACTATTTATTCAATCACATTATTTCGCCAAAACAAATATCTCATTCAATCGAAAACATACTGCCATAAACACTATTTATTCAATAACATAATTCAACGTACTCATATTCAATCATATTATTCAATAGCAACATTTATCCAAAATATACATACATGAAGCTCCAAAAATATCTCAATTACAAAATATACATAAGGTAAACATATTAAAAATCGATAACTATATTGTTTCAAAATAGTGTATGTCAAAATAATATACACGAAATATACCGTAAGTGCGACATATTGTCGAAAATAATAGTAAAATATGGTTCCTGCATCATTACAAAATTCAATTAATAAAATTCAATTAATAACTAATTATTAGAAAATTAAATGAAAATCAATGTTTCCTTCGACAATTGAAGTTTCCGGTCGGGAAGGCTTGTCGACAAGAAGCCTTCGATCGGAATTCATTGTCGATCGAACAACAAATTAATTCAAGAAATTGAATTAATTTGTTGTTCCGTCGACCAATTGAAGTTTTTGGTCGAAATTGTGTCTCCTCGACAGAAACAACGAATTCTCGACCGAAACTTCAATTTTATGGATAAACTTTTACCGTGAGCTAGAGATGACGGAATCGAATCCGAGCTTCATTACGAACAACCGACTCTATAAACTTAAATTCTCACACAGAGTCATCTTAAAAAAAAATTTACATACTCGAGGTGCACAAACTGCACAAATCTCACAAGTATTCTTGAATTTAGAATTCAAGACAATACATAAACTGCATAAGGATTCGCAAGGATTTACATGCTCAGATTTCAAGACTGTACTCAACTGTGAAAAAGTTCACAAGGATTCATAAACTCATAATTGTAAAACTGTGCACAAATTGCACCAATTTACAAAGATTTCACAGGTTCAGAATTCAAAACCGCTCTGATACCATTCTGTCACGACCCGACTATCTAAACAGGTAATTAGGTCGTGACTCTGGATTTAGAAGAAAATTTAACGACAACAGGCTCAAATATGTGTCATGAGAAAAGATGACTACAACTTTTATCATAAATAAATCGAACATTTATGGTTTCAAGAGGTGAAATGTAATTTGACAAAGGTTGAGCGAAGGATGATTTATGGTTTTCAAATCACAATATAGAATCGAACGAAAAGAACAACAGTTGAAGACATTATTCACAACAGAATAATCAATATCAAGAATGTACATAATCGAGCATGCTTTGTGAACTTTAAGGATTTATCCACAATTCAAATTATAACCGAGCATTTAACATGATCATTTTATTCTAGCAGAACACATAACAAGTGAAGGCCAAAGTTCGACAACGAAAAGTGTGGCTGAGAATTATGTATGGAGACATAACTCTCTGGGCAATAAAACATATGAATATCAAATGAATAACATCAACAGATAAACCACTCATCATGAATCAATTCATTTAGAGAAGCTCCTTTGCGCAGCATTCGATTCCAGCATCCTCTCAAGCTCAACCTGCATATTTAGAAATATATGCAGGGCGTGAGTACAAAAATGCACTCAGTGGGTATACGCCAAAAACATTTAAAACCTTGCCCTTAGGGCTATATTCTTGACTTGCCATAAAATAAACTTATGCAGGGTTTTTATTGAAATTACCTGCATAGGGTTTCTCAAAAATCTGTTCATGCATGCTCATATCATTATATCATCATATCATCATATCATATGCATATGCATGTTTCATGTCTGCATGCATCTTTCTTTTCCTTCCCATATCCACGTCTATATTCTTTGTGTTGATCCGAGGAGTAAACCTCCTCCTCAAACACACTTTAACTTCACATACCCGAGTTGGTCCCGAAGGATCTCAACTACGGTCATACCCGACGTCGGTAAATTCTTTCTTTTCTTTCTTTCCCGTGGATAGGTAGTGCATTATGCTTATGCTCATGCTTAAAACATTGGCAAGTCACTCATCTTTTCAAAACAATGCAATTAAATGCATATCATAAAATCTCATGTCATCTTTCATGCATAATCATATCATATCATTTAAAAATATTTAAAAGCATAAGCATACTTTTATAGAAAATACTTATACCCACCTGGATGTTCCTTAGAGCTAAGGAACTAATTCTCAATTCCATTTCTTTCTTTATCCATATGAAACGGCATATAAGCCTATTAAGAGCCAAACAAGAACATTACTTATCTTTAGGCGTCGACACGACTATTTCTTCTTGATATCAAAACTAAGACTCTAAGGTCTATCAAAACTCGGGTCATTGCATCCTCTAACATCTTATTAACAGATAAATTCTATCGAAATTTCGGCAGCATAACGTTTATAAACGCATCGCCAAAACAATACCAAACCATCCAAACATAGCCCAAACTCCATCAATTCATCACCATGTGTCTCAATGATCATATAAAACTCAATAACAAGCTTCAGTCATCTCATCTTAGCCATCAACCGAAAATCCCCTTAAGACGTCACTTTATGTCTAACGTCAAAATTCACGTGACACGACATCTAACACCAATGAACCTATATACATGCTCAACTATCATAAAAGATCATCATTTTATCAATAAAATATAAAGATCAAAGCTTTGGCTTTGAAAACTTAATTTCGCCGACAAACTAAAATTTTACAATTTTTGAATACGTCGGCGTAAAAATCCGAATAAATCATTTTAGGCTTTATTCATATCATAGAATCCAAATATGAAGTTAAAATAATTAAATAAAAATCAGAAATCCAACATTATGGAGACTAGGGTTTCGGTCATTTTGAGATTTTTCGCATAATTTCGATTTCAAACGTTTTTCTTGTTCCAAACACGTTTATATCAATCCAATAACACATATATGAAGACAATTCAATCATAACAACATCAATTATTCAAGATCAAACAGCCCCTTGTTTTCGAAAATTACAAGAATTTACAAACAAATAACATATGCTTTATAAATTCAACGTTAAACAATACGTAGATGTCGAATCTATCATAATATCAATAAATAATCGACACAACATAAACCTTCAAATTTTCAGCATATGACCAAAATTACATAATAAACATATGCTCATGATTTTAAAAATTTCAAACCGTAGATATGTTCTAGGTACGAGATTATACCTCTTTTCGAAGACCGATCGAAAATTCAACGGTCGGATCTTCCTATTTTTGAAGCCCTATTTTCAAAAAATAGTGTGTGTTCATGTGTGTGTGGGACGTGAAAATGGGGAGGAAAATGAGGATTGAATAGTGAAATTTCATTTTTCTATGTATTTAAGCTTATGTAATAATTTAATTTCTTTTTGATTTTCTTTATTAAGGTGATTAATCACCCCTTTTCTAGAACATTTTTATTTTCTTTTATTTTCTCATTTCTTTAATATGTAAATAATAGCTTTTGTTGTAGAAATTAAATATAAATATTGTAGAATAATATATAACGTTTTTATCGCAAGAAATCGACACTAATTATCCGATAAATCAACCTCTTTTGAATCTCTACTTTAAAACTCAATAATTACTCATAAACATCAAAATATACTTATTAAACATATTTTGACCTTAAAACCATTTTAAATTTTTGCTCTTCATCCGAGCTTAATCGGCAAACGCCGACGTCATAAAAACGTAAATTTTGAAATTCTCAATTTTCTGAAATCAAGACTTCGTTGAGCATGTATCTATCATATCAAGACTATTTAAATCTAAGTCTTCTTATGTTCAACTAGATTTAAGAATCTTATCTCAGATTCTATCTCAAATCTGTCGAAATTCTATCGTCTCAACTCGAAGCTTAACGCAAAAGCTTCTAACTTAACCAACTCTTTCTTAAGGATGCAATGCCCTTCTTAATAAGCTCTTAATCATGAGCTAATCTCTGCTACAGAAATACGGGGTATTACAGTTTAACTCCTATCATTCGAAAATGGGTGAAAGGGCCAAAAATATTCCTAGAGTTGAACCAAAATTCAAAAATGACTTGACATTATGTTTTGCACAATTTAACTCCTATCATTCGAATAATAGGGCTAATTTTTTATTATTCAACAAACAGCCTTTGCTACGCTCTTTGTAAAATTGAGAATTTGCATTACTATCTCTCTCTCTCTCCCCTGGTGCGGGCGAGAGGCGGGATCAACTTGTCTCGGGTTTGATTACACAGTAGCGGATCTATAGTTTTTATTTATGGGGTCCAGCTAATTATGATTTTATAAATCTATAAAAATATTTTTAAAATTAAAAAATAGAAATAAATAATAATTTTAATACAATTATAACACTATTTAAATTATATCACAATGTTAAAAATATTATAGTTAAACATGACTACCTCATAACATTTCTCTTTTATTCTTTGAGGTTTGATGGGTAGCTCCATTAACCGATAAATGAACCCTAATTTTCAATATTCTAAATTGGGAAGAAGGAACTACAAATAAAGTTTTGCTAACTTTGGACTTAAGTTCCTCGTTGTGTAGATAATATATAATTTAAATATCTTTCTAATTTATGACACATCATTATAAACAAGAATCAAATGATAGAATAACATTATAAACAGGAACGTGGGGTTTACCCAGTGCGCACCTAAGGTAGCGGCTGCGGGTTCCCCATGTTATCAAAAAAATAAAAATAAAATAACATAATAATATAGAAAGTTCAAATGGTAGGATAATAAGTTTCTCATTAAAGAATAAACATTGCAACACTTGTATATAAATGAAAATCGTATTATTCATACTCGGAACATCTCGAAAATTAAATATAAATATACCTTTATGGACATACTACTTATTTTATCAAAGAAACTTAACACCGATATTTACAAAAGAAAATCAATTTAATCTCTCCATGACATGAAAAACAAAACTACACCACAACAAAGTTTTTTTTTAATAATTAAAATTTTAAAATACATATAATTCTATAAAACTCAGGGGATCCAGTCCCCCCTCCCCCTCCTCTCCTGGGTCGCCAGTGCGTAGATTGAAGTCGCTGGTGTACACCTCCAAACCACAAATGCCGATCGAGCAAAATGAATTGATGATGATAAGGCACGAGATCGCCCAAGGTACTGACAGATTTTTTGCTGAATCAGTGGTATATATATGCAGGGCTACCACGATCTCGCTCGTTGATATGGTACACGTACAGTTCTTCAACTTTTGCTATATTAGAGAACAACTGTTTGCGCAGTGGTAGTGTGGTTAATGTATATTAGTCACCGTGACGTGAACCTTTAAAATTTATGTATTAAGTGACCAAAAAAAGAGAACAACTTTTCATAGACCATATATTTCTCATTCCAATTCAATCAAGAAAAAGGAAATTCAGGAATGAGAAATGAAGGCAAATAATTAATAATTAGGGTTTAGGTGGCGTAATTTCAATAGTTCTTCTTTTCCAATGTGTCATTATCACATGTGATTTTCCTATTGATTAATAAATAATAACTCTATCTATCGTATATTTCCATATAATCTTAGAATTAATTCCAATAATAAAAATATAAAATATAATCAAATATAATTTATCATTAGCATGTGACGCACATCTTCATTTGTTGTATTAAGAAGCACATTTGGGTATATCAGAGGCACGGTACATTCACCATAATTAAATTCTAATTGTGATTAATAACCTTTAGTTGAAAATTGATTAACTCTAATTGAACTAATTTAAAAATTTTACACCATTCATCCAAATGCAAACAAATTTTTATCTCGTTTCAACTAGAAAACTACACAGACGCCAATGGCAGGCAGCAATTGCCTCTTTCTTTCACCGTACGTCCTAGTCAGCTTTCTTGTAATGGTCGGAAGCCTAATTTCTCAACCTTTTTGTTTCTTGTACCCAACCACCTATAGATTGAAGTCATCATAACGGAAAACATATGATTTTTCTTTTAGTTTTTTAAAAAGCCATTTCCAACCTGTCGATTTGAGGGATTTAATTGCACTATTAATTTTGAAGCTTCACCTTTTTCCTACCAAAATGTACTCTAGGATGGTAATTGTTAAACGCCGTAAACAATAGTGGCAGCATATATGCTCTTAATCACCATAAAAATTAATGAGTAAATGGAATTTACATCATTGTTATATGACATTATAAGTGCTAATTTGCTCTTCAAATCTGAATTCAATATACAATACTTTGTAATACGAATACAATATGCAATACTTTGCAAAACTCGATATAAGCAGACAATATGTTGATTACTTGCCAGAACCAGATATATTTAGAAAGAAAAAGAATCCAGGAACCTGATTCAGCTTCATTCAATCAAGGTCGAAAGATTCTCATGGTTTTTGATACTTGAAGGCGACAGAACGGGCACCTTGAAACTGCAGAGGAGCATGTCCTACACAGTACATGACCACAAGGAATCAAGGAAACATCAACTTCGTGGTTTAAACACACCCGGCACGACCATGCTGCTTTTGCGGTATCAGCTTCTTTGACAGCCATGTCAGACTTTTCCTGCAGAGATGATGCCAAATAACTGAAAATTAATCCAGTTCTCTATTGCTTTATTTTAGACGCAGCTAATGTACCAAAATCGAGTGCCATGAAACTAATTTTTTGAAACAACACCTCTCTCAGTGAGCAGCTCTGTGAGAAAGGAACAAATACCTTTGTTTCCCCATCAAACAATTCATCTTTGCGGCTTATCAAACAACAATACAGATCGATACTGACTGATGTTAACATGCCTATAAAACCCACTTAAAGAAAGTTACTAATCTAATTAAATGCCATTACAATAGTACTGGTGGTAAATGACAGCACATGCACATATATGCAGTGGCATAGGCAGAAAATATTAATGGAGGGGGTTAAACTATTTACGATTTCAGCAATAGGGGCTGAATATCAATCCTGATAATTTTTACTATTTATGTAGTAGGAAGAAAGGGAAAAAAAAGATCTTTAGGGGGGGGGGTTAAGCCCCACCCTCTGTCTTACTAGCTAGGCCCCTGCGTATTGTATATAGTAAAATGATGGCGTATTGTATATAGTAAAATGAATACTCAAAGGAGAACCGGAGACCATACAGGAAAAAGGCTTCCAGCGGATTGCTAAATGAATTGCTAATTTTGCGGCTCTCTAAGTAGGTCAGGATAATAAAATTTCCACTGTAGTCCAAGAAATATGATCTTAAGGAATTTAACATGAAGTTTTCGGTTTTCTTTCAACCATGCACACCATACTGCAGAAATTATGGAAAAGATAAAGACCTGTTCAAGCAATAATGCAGCCTGAGATTCTTTAAGTTGTTCTTGCAGTGTTAACGATGTCTGTAATAGTGTCTGCTTTTCCACATCTAGACTGATGCCAGCTGATGAAAGCATCTCATGTACAGCTTGGACGAATTCGGCAGCTGATACTCGACCACGCTGAAGGTCTTGCACGCGCTGTGGCTGCCAGTGATAAACATGATAAATAAAGAATATATAAGCAGCACCAAATCTGAAGTTAAATTGTAGAAGCTGATCCAGAACAGACATGGACTATGCAAACAAAATATAATGATTTCATAGTAATGCAAGAAACAAAAAGATGGATTTGAACTATATGCATCACTGGAGTGGCATAAATGCTTCTCATAGCACTTTCATCAAGTCGAGGGAACAGCATCCAATTGTTACATAAGCAATTGCATCTGTCCAGACAGGATTATTCATAGAAACACCTACTTTTATTTCAGTATATGCATCTGACCTTAACTTAGTTCTTTATGTTTGAGTACTAACGCTGAAGTTTCCCATTATCCAAAATCCATAGATTCATATGTTTTCACCCAACCCACATCTAAAGAAGGATCAAGTTGCCCAAGAACACTCGAAGTTGGCCAGACGGTAAGAAAAATATGTGCTGATAGAATTCTAAAATATTCATCACATTTTTGAAGGGATGCATTAAAAATGTAAAATTTATGGCCAAATCTCGTCTTTGGTTGTCGTTGGGGTGGGGGGAGGTCACATTTCACTGCTATCCATGAAACAAAACAATACAACTTACGATATGTAGCCAACATATCAACATATCACCTCTTCAGCACATAGTGAACAACGGTGCTTGGTAGCCGCACCACATCTCAAATTAGTCAACTCACAACTTTCAATGTATGAAACTTACCATTCAACTATTAAGAAATGTAGTCTTATCTATCAAGTACTTTTATGAAGCATAAAGCAAATTGATGAAAGATACCTCAGAGGGGCTTGACTTGACCCCAGAACTTTCAGGCTTTGTGTTCTCAAAAACCATTTTATCTCCCTCCTGTAAGATAGCTGATGAATCTTCACCACTATAAGAAATATTCTTAAAAGAGAATATGTTCGAAGAGAGAACAGGCTCAGCCATCCCTGGTGAAATTTCCAGCATAAATCTGTAAAGTGCTTGTCCTGCTGATGGCTTGACATTCTCTGGTACCCTGCCATATTTCAATCTTTCTCCATTTGAGCACCTCCAAGCCACTATCTCTCCCTTATAGAAAGGCCTTAGCGGATGGAATTGCACCCGAGTAGCGTCTTGAGGCAGTATCTCTTTACCAAGAGAGGTCTCAATTCCACCTCCAAACTCTGCGCCTCTTGTGTGAAAACAAAGTTTCAGGACATCAAGTACAGTGGTCTCGGAGTACTCAGGACAAAGAAATAAAGATCCAATTGGTAATGAAACTGGTGAGTCCAGAATGTGACTTATTACTGCAGATATTACATCTGTAACAGCTATATAATTTGGTGGCTCCGCGATCAAGACATGTGTTTTCAACTGACCTATGAAGTAAAGGGCCCTATGTTGCAATGTTCCTTCCCACTCCGGAAGAAGAGAATTCTTAGAAACAAGGGTAATGTTCACAGATTTTGGAAGCAATAAGAAACGAGTGTATAAGCATTTGACAAACTTCAATCTTTCTGCAATAGATACCAATGCTTTTTGGATGGTCTCAAGGTTTGGCCTACCGTATCCGGGATGGGTACTAACTAAGGTAGTCAGTACTCTCCACACTGCCACCTGGAATGATTCACTCAGTAATTTATGCCTGATGGCAGCAAGTGAAACAGAACCGATACACTCCAAATGGCATAAGTCTTCACCATTGTCCAATTCCTGCAGGGGATGAACACCGAATATTGTAAGGTGGGAGAAATACCTTTTGAATGAAGTAAACAAAGGTTTAACTCAAAAAGGTTCACGCAATTGAGTACCTCTTTCACGACATCTGACAGCCTTTTGATACCTAGGGCCTCAGACACCCTCTCTGGAAGATCTTGGTGGACGAATCTGATTCTGGAAGTGTCTATATGTTTAACATAATGGGAACCACGAGAATCAATATATACACATGATTTTGCATGGACAAGCCGGCACCCATCATCAGGAACAATTGCTTCAGAATCCCAGTTGGAGATGCCTGGGCTGTTCTTCTCATCGCAAATGAAATGTAAAATTTCAAGCGCAGCACGGAATTCATTTGGATTCAGACGCTGATAACCACAAACTCTTTGAAGATCTGAAAGAAGATTCCTTGCAGAAGCAACAGATAATGAGTCTTGAAGGCCCAAATCCCGGAGAATCTTCACATAAGGGAGATATGCCGAAGGGAGCTCAAATGCAAATGGAGAAAGATTTATAGTCAAACGAGCGAAAAGAGAACTTGCTTTCACCAGGCGGGTGCCATTTGCAGCTGGCAAGAAAGCTACTTGCTGCAGCTTTGAGATATCTACCAATGCAATGCCAATCAGAATTGATTAAAATACTATCAAGGAAGTATAAAGGTTAACAAAAATCAGATATTCTCCACATATATACAAGTCAAGGCATTTGCTTGGCAGATCATGAAATACTTTTGACATATTAGAACCAGTCAGCATCACAGAAAAGGAAACCAAAAACAAAAAAGAAAAAAAGTAGTTAGCATGAAGGTTCCTTCTAACAAGAGCAATTACACTACATTTGTTATATGTTGGCATCAGTTATCTGGCCATCATGGTCATAAGACTATATGTTGTTCTAGATATCAGATAGTTATCTTGAGCAAAATATGCAATTAAATATAAGCAGTTAGGAAACAAAGATAATGATCAGGGTCTTGAAATACTTATTCCAGGGAATATGCCTAACTAGATCATTATAGGCAACACTAGTTCATTTTTCCAACTCAGAATTTGAACTGTACCTAACTCTGTAAGACATTTTAGACCTAGCATGAAAGTGCCATGTCAGCCCCTGGCCATATATGCTAGGAAGGTGATCATACATTAAGAAACCTCTGTGCATTATAATATTTGCTTCCTTCGCAAACATTTACAATACAGCCTTAGAATTGTCACAAGACACACATTAGGTTTTATACACATATCCTGGAAAAACACATTCTAGCAAATGCACTTCCCCAAGAACATAGTTCCCCGTTCGATACATGTCTAGAAGAATCAAGGTTCACACATAAATTATCTTATAATCAAATTCATTTTAAAGCATAAAACAGTTGAAGAATAAAAGTATTGTAGTTTTTTCATATAACCATAAAGTGTTAATATCTCATTTTGAATTTTTGAAGGTAGATAAGGTCTTCTCCAATGCAAGAAACACCAGAAATTGTTGAAATATCTGTACACTGACTCAATGTTATGAACATTTTGAAATAAAAGAAGGCACCAAAATGAAACCTGCAGAAGATCCTTCAAAGCTAAATTGATTCAGATAGTAAAAGCTGAGATCACTCTAGCTTAAAACATGCACACACCCAAATTGTCTAGTCCTGGCATGAACATCGTCATGGATGGCTTATGAAATTACCTGAAGAAGATAGGGAGCTCCAAAATTTGTCCAGATACTTCAAAACTTCAAGTGAAGCTTCATCAACTGTCTTAATACCTGATATAGCAGGCCAATGAGCAAGGGTGTCCTCACCACCATTTCTTCCAATAACCTGCAGAATTTGATTAGAGATGTCGATCAAAGATACAAGCTCAAACCACTATGATGGTATAACCATACCTCAAGATGCCTAAGCACATATGAAAAGGCTGGAGGACTCGACAACTGTAGGGGTGCCCAAGCATATTCAGGGGGTACAACACTCTGTATTGAAAGAATTGGAGCACAACTCCAAGCAAGAGGCCAATCCTTCATCAGTATAGCTTCAGAGTAGGAAGACAGCACTCTATTCCCACTTCTTTTGCCACCTATGTTGGGGAATCCTTTTTCAGCTGGAATACAAGCAATCTTTCCAAGGAGATTGCAGAAGTTGTTTCCATAAAGAACAGCAAAGTTAGAGAAAATTGTTTTGACCAAAGTTTCAGCTAACACCCAAATCTCAAAAGATACTTCATTCTTGGGATTCCAAATACTTTTTCCATCAGGAACCTCTACATCTTTCATACATTCAACTCCAAGATACTCCACTCTCTTTGCACACTCAAGTATAACATCGGCCTCAACAGAAGTTCGGAGACCCGCTTTCCGCAAAATCTGAAGCCATCCATCAGAAATGAACCGCTCTCCTGGGAACTTCTTCCTCACCCCAGAAAATACAGATGTCAATAAAGCATCACCAGGGTCAAATAGATCTGGGGGTATACAGAGGTTTTCAGACTGTTCATCAGCTGTTTTGACAAAATTAGAGTCTTTAAGCACCTCAATTACAGATGAATCAGATTGAAGATCTTTCCAGTTTGTGTACAAGTATATCAAGATATCCTCCTGCTCAAGCCGAGGTTTATGTTCAAATCCAGGCAATCCAAATTTCACAAGAATCTGCTTATCATCGAATTCAGGGATTCCAAGTGCTCGAAGTAAAGAACTTTCAGTAGAATCAGCAGAGTTGGAAAGACACCTATCTTCAGATGGTTTGAGAAAGGTTTTTGAAGAGATCATGCAAAGATCCTCATTTTCCAATTGTGCATATGTCCCAAGAACTGTTCTGTAAATGGGAAGATTACGTAGCACTTCAAGCTCTTCCCTTCCATAATTAGAACTACCAGAAGAGAAATCAGAAGAAAATAAACTGAAGAGCTGATCTCGTTCAGATGCTGAAAAAGATGTAAGTTGAGGAAAATATCCAGCTTGTTTAGCTGCTACAAGTTTGGACGCTATACTTCGCCCTAATGACTGCCCCTCGAGTGGCAAGCACTTCGATGAAGTAGCACAATCCAGGTAATTAACATCAAAAATGGGAATATTGTATTGATTAAGCAGCGAAAACAACCAAGGGTACTTCTCATCTATAATTTTATATGACAATATATATTCTTGTATTTTATGAGAATCAGAAGAATATTCAGATTGACCAGCTTCAGGTAGATCTACTTCAGGAGTAGTATTAGAAATTGCCAAATCCCTAATGGGGGGTGGAACAAAGACAAGATGACGTTCTCTCACACGACACAAGATTGGGCGGCCAAGAAAAGCAGGAATAATGGGCCAATCAGAAAAAAGAGAGATGTCTTCAGATGAGCTACGGAAGATTTTCCAGAAAAGTCTAATCCACTCTGGAGAAGGACCTGCTTCACAAGCAGAACTTGCTGATTTTTCCCATGAAAACCAGGGCGCATTTTTTGAGTCAATTACATGATTTGCCCAGTTTTCATGAAAAACAGATCCCATCTGGCTTGAAAGCAAGCGGAGGGAGAAAGCTTGAAGTTTCAAGAATGACTGAATAGAGCAGTTAGAGAAAATGTTTTGCAGCACCGGTCTCTCCACCACCTCTGCATGAATAAATTTCCCAGCTAAAGAAGTAACCAGAGACTGTTCCTCCTTATTTCCAATATAAACTTCAGTAAACCCCAATTTGATAAGACTGTTTTTTGCAGTTGGACAAGGTAGGCCTTTGATTTCAGAAGATATCTGGAAAAGCCTCTGATCCTCACTTGTACTGAAGCCGTAAGGCCCATACATGGTATGTCCTGTCAAAGGGTGCCTGTAAGATGAAGAATCTCCTCCCCTACCTATATCTTCAACAACACCACGGCCAAAATCAAATAGAGCCTTCCCTAAGCTTGTCACCATTTCAATTGGATCTCCTCCAGAACCGACTGAAGTGGCAGGGGAAACCCCATGATGCCTACCTCGACTGGGGCCTGGCAAAGCAAATGAATGACTGTCTTGTTTCTGGCTTACAGAGCCAGGATCATGATTATTCAAGTCCCTTGGTGTGGGGAGTTCATTGGACTCAGATGACACCACAAGCTGGATATCAGATAAGCAGTACTCAAGTACATCTATATAGGTGTCAATCGACCAACTGCCAATAGATGGTGATGAAGCCCGAAGAAGCTCCCGGACCATCTTAGGTTTGATTTCTCTTACAGCAAATCCCACTGCCTGGATTTCAGTCACCAGCTCCCACGGGACTGAAAAAACAGGATAATGTTCCTTGACAAAAGCACAAACAGTGGCAGGTGGCAAATTCTCACCAACTCCGTTTCCAGGTTGTGAGAGAAACATACCATCTGCTGCCTTCACCAAATTTCCAGAATATAGCTGCCAAACAGGAAGCTCAGCAAGGCGAGAATACAATGGCCTAATTACTTGTTCAATTAGATGCTCCCAATCTGCCATAAGAGGCTTCGGAGTTGCATCTTGACCATCTAAATGTTGCTTGAGCTGGGTGTTCTGGCAAGACCTGGGCCAGAATGAATATATTTCATCCCTATAAGAACTCAAACTTAAACTCACAGAGTGATCTAAATTTGTTTCAAGAATAGACGATAATGGGTCTCTCCGTAACCTTTGCATCTCAACTATCAACTTGATATAAGAGTCACGAACACAAGACATCAGCTCTATGTTCCAAGCTTCAATCAACCGATTTCCAGCATCAGATTGCACCCCAAATTCACCTCTGCTCTCTTGGGATCTGAGAAGATACCGACCCCGATTATGGCGCACAAGAAAAGATCCCACCACCGTTACTGGCATATTTATACTGCTTGATAGAGGAAGAGGGGACATGATGGCATTTGATATATGATCATCAATAGGATGGCCATTTCGTGATATGTGTGCTGCAACCCCAGCCACAGGTGTAAGGTTGTATGCAAGATACCTCCTGCATATACAAAATATTATCAGTTTGGTAGCATAAATATAGTCTAAGAAAGCTGTGATCTCAACGAAAAATCTATGCATTTAAAATACCAATCAGATTTGAGTAATTTTGAAGTCTATCATAAATAAGGCTTGCAAAATACATATTCATGGTCCAGATTCTAACATCCTGCTCATTTCAACAAGTTCACATTATCCAAATGCTGAAGCTAAGTATACAAGCATTTCAGATTCTATAATAATATATCTAAAGATGTGAACATCCCAATACAAAAGTAACTTTGAGACACCATAGGCTCATGATGCCGAGAAGAATTGTTGTATAGAGAAGGAAACATCACAGCAAGTTAAGGTAAATGTTATATATGTAAATATATTATAGATGCATATTAGAATCCTATTAGGATTAGGGTTAGAATCCTATTAGGATTAGGGTTAGAATCCTACTAGGATTAGGGTTAGAATCCTACTAGGATTAGGGTTATTCACATGTATATATAGGAGCTCTTTTCATTGAATAAGTAGGACTTTTATTCCCCATCTCATATGCTATACACACTTATAACATGGTATCAGAGCTATGTTCCAGATCTAGGGTTTGGAATTTCGAGATTTGAAAATTAGGGTTTTTTGGGTGAAAAAAAAAAGAAGAAGGAAAAGCAACCCATTTGGGTTTGGAGCCTCACCGGTCAACACCGCCGGCACAGGGATATGCGGTGTCGACCGGTGCACCTTCGCCAGAAGTACGGCCACCGGAATCGGCGCATGTCGTTCCCATGCGCCGACGACGTTTATGGCGGCAGTTTCATGTTTCCGGCGCGTGAGGACGCGTCCGTGGCCGGAATTCACTCCGGCCAGTCCCGTTTGGTTCGCGTCGTCGTCCCCTTTCAGATTGAGTACTTGTTTGGATTAGTCTTGGTGCGTGTGGGATCGTTCATTTCGATTTGGTTTCGGTGCCGTGAGCACATTCTTTGTCGGAATTGAGTTCCGTTTGTTGTGGTTTGCTCATCTCAACGTTTGTGAGTTGTCGGATAACCGTTTGGGTCAACATCTAATTGGTGTGAGATTCGGTTTGGGTCGACGTTCGTGAGTTGTCGGATACCGTTTGGATCTGCATCTAATTGGTGTTCCGTTTGTTGTGGTTTGCTCATCTCAACGTTTGTGAGTTGTCCGGATACTGTTTGGGTCAACATCCGATTGGTGTGAGATTCGGTTTGGGTCGACGTTCGTGAGTTGTCGGATACTGTTTGGATCTGCATCTAATTGGTGTTGGATTCGATTGGATCGATTTGAATTATGTTTGAGATTTCGTTGAAATTTAAGGTTTTCGATTACGGTTTATTTTGGGTTAGGATTGATTATCTTTGTAACAAGTGGGCATGATTAACATCTATGCTCCATCTTGAGGAGTGTTATATATGTAAATATATTATAGATGCATATTAGAATCCTTTTAGGATTAGGGTTAGAATCTATTAGATTGGGTTAGAATCTACTAGATTAGGGTTAGAATCTACTAGGATTGGGTTATTCACATGTATATATAGAGCTCTTTCATTGAATAAGTAGGACTTTTATTCCCATCTCATATGCTATACACACTTATAACAGTAAACAAGCAACTTTGCACCAGAGAAAGGTTAAGAATAGTAAATAATTTTAAAAGGTGCCCTCTCGCTCCTTAGGTGAAACATATTTTTGTAGACATCAGATTCCCACTCACCAATCACCTTCCTCTGCTTCTCCTGACATCCATCCACATTTCATGCAGCCAAAGTAGTAATACAAATGGAACACAGATGCTTCAGCATGCATGTTTTGCAGAATTGGGATAATTTTAGTTGTTCATCTCTTGACAGGACTATTACAAATGGAACACAAAGATGCTTCAGCATGCATGTTTTGCAGAATTAGGATAATTTTAGCTGTTCACATCTTGACATACCTATCAAGTGCCATGTTTCTTGTTTGACCAGAACCCATGCTGAGCACGACGAGCCATCTATCAACAAACCTTGTTCCCCCTTGATTTAAGTTTAAATCCAGAACCTGCAATTTAATTGCAGCAGTAGAGCTTCCAAATATACTTGAGAGTTGGAATTTCTTCCACTTTTTTTCTGAAAATGGATTTCTAGCAACAGCAGACAAAGGATCAATATCAATAGAATAATCAAGGCATGGTTGTGGGTTTCCATCCTCCCATGTTGACAAGGATACCTGCACATTAATAACTTATTTTCAGAAGTCTGAAGAAATTTAAAAATCACTCTTTGGTCACTAGATAACTTACAATCGGTCCTTTAGCAAATTTTAGTAAAATTCAACTTAACAATGACTTTTTCACTGCAACAAAGTTCATTGCACTTTTTTTTTTTATAAAAAACAGGGAAAAAATATGTTTTATTTTGACATTTTTTTAATGCTGTCACGGTTTTAACTTTTGGCAAATTGGTACACGAAGTTTCAACATTTTCTCAATAATGTCATGAATTCCAAATTCTTCCATTGGAAATCCACTTGACACTTGGAAATATAACTGAAGGCAGCTTATGAACTCGTGGGAAATGAAATTATAAAGCAACTCAAGTTTCATCTTGAGCGAGTTCAGCAGGAGTATGGTTTCAGTAGCAAACAAATGCCATGAACTTCAATTTTGCATTGGTTAGAAGTTATTATTGAGCTTAAAACGTTTCAGACAGCTTTCTCAGATATGAGATATCATTTTAGTCTCTAATATAATCATATTTACTTAATGGCAGATGTGCTTTAAGTAATGAGCTAAAGAAAAGTTTAATGAACATAACATGTAACCCTCCAGTCATGATTGAATGGATGAAGGATTTGCCTGCTTTCTAGGTAACCATCTTAACCTCAAATCAGGAGATACTAACAAGGTCCTAGATGACCATATACCAATGCTTCTTGAAACAAATCATAGACAAGATTGCATTATTTTACACAGCTAACAATTTTTTTATCAAAATCTTTGACTCCATGGTAAAAATCATAACAAATTATTAACTGAATGAAAATCAGATGGTTCAATTGCTAAATTCATTCGCTTAAGGTAGTCTTTCAAATCTTAAGACAACCCTTCATCTTTAAGTGTTTCTTTATATCGAAATCATAATCTGATGAATATCGGATGGTTCAATAGCTAGACTTGTTTTCTTAAGCCAGTCTTCCATAATCTAGCACCCCCCTCCCCCGGTCTTTCTTTACCCAGTTTATCTCCAACGACAAGTAAAGTAAAGCAGGAATTACCTGCAAAATTGACTTCAAAAATAGAATTGGTTTAGAAGCATGCGCCATAAACTTGTCAAATATACATGTCAAGCGAGACTCAACTCCATCTTCCATGCATTTAGACGAAAGAGGCAGGCGTATAACAGTGGAATCAGATGCTGACCATGGCATATTTTCATAAATCATCATTGGAGTGAACTGATCACGAAATCGCTCTGTCAATTTTGTACCTATAAAAGAAGGGAATATCAGTCCACTCTCTGTTTAACAGCACAGAAGGCAGATATACATCAATAAGACCCTGAAAACATGTCTTTAATAAAAATATACAACAGAGAGTGCAATCAGAATGCAATAAAAAATTATTAACTCTTTAATATTGGACATTAGGCAAGTTCAAAATTAAAGAGCAATTATACTTCAAGCATCCAAAATAGTATGGACCCCTATCCATAATCTAGGTAATCAGATACCCACCCAGCACGATTGTTGGGGCATGTTGCATCAAATGGCTAACTGATGCAAAGGAAATGTCTCAGAGAACAATGCACATATTTACTAAGGAAGTGACACAGAAGACATGAGTAATTTATAAGGGGCCATATTTAAAACAAAAGGATTGAATCAATAAGGTTTACCAAGCGGTGCGACCTCCCATGTGCAAACAGTGAGGTCAAGGGTTCAAACACCACCACATCCCTCCCCAATTTATTTATTTTTGGGATTCGATTCGGAAAGAAGCAGATCTGATATCCCATTAACATTAATAGATCGATGGACCTAGAAAAACCTTAGCTACAGGAACTTTAGCTGCTAACTTTAGAAAAACAAAAAAAAAAAGGAACAGGAAAAGGAAACAACTTGTTCCTGCCATTCTAAAACGAAAATGCAATTATATTTTTGCTCACATTGCATCGTAGCTTTAAGAAGGTACTAATTATATGATGGCTTCAAGGGCCAATTGAATGAGAAATTTATAAACCAAACGGGAATATTCAGGTGGAAACCTGCCCAAGTGCCAAGTGATGATCATGAAGATTTCTTCCTGCCCAGGCCCGATTACTCAACTAATACATACTTAATGACTCGATCCTACCACTCAAATAATTGAAGCATGACTCAGAAACTAGCGCTCGGCCCATCCCTTCACAATCCTACTACAACTATGACTCTGCTTAGATAAGGTAAGAGAAATTAGATAAGTATTGAAACAAGATCTAGAGATCCCCGCACTCATCTCTAACAATTCCATCGCTGTTCAAAACAGCCTTATCATCAGGTTGTAAGATAAACAATTCTTGCAGTTGGTGACATCAAAGATATCCTTGAGGTACCTTCCACCCATTCTTTCTCCACAAGGGCTAACACCTTTCGGAAAAAGTTCATCAAGCTGTCTCAAAAACAGCCAACCATGCAGCTCATACTTGACTTTGCTTCTCTTATGAAAGTTGACCATTACTTCTAGTTTATGATCATTCTACCAGTGCAAGGATTTTTCCATTGCTATGCCAACTCATTCCATTTCCAATTCCATTCATAGAATTAGTGGAATCTAGCCAAGCAATCCTATCCTGAAGAATCAAAATATGGAGTGAACAGGTCCCATCAGTTCTGTTTGTGTGCCCCCCTTCATGATCATCTTTGTCACTTTAGGAGGGGGATCATACTTGTCTTGAGGTCATGAGGCATTTTGCATGGCTGTCTGATACTCAAAGGATCAAGGGTCTGAAACTCCTTCCAGCTATATCAAGCGATCCTGGAAGAAGCTACAAATTTTCTGCCTATGTTTCTGGTGTTGAAGAACTCCTCAGTCAGTTCCCTTGTTATCAAATTTCCTTTAACTAGATCCAGGCTAGACGAATTTCTACTGCGAACAATAGCAATCTTCATAGTGTGCAAACATCTCACTGTGCACCTGCAATCTCGATGAGGGTGTCATTTCGGCTTTGATGCTGTTGTGTGTAGCAGAAAATGGAGAGATTGTCACACCTATGCAGTCATCAGGCAATGATCAGCGTGACCTCCCCCACCCCGAGGCGCGCAAATAGAGGTCCATCCTTGATCCCTTAACCAGGTGCGTATATAAATGAGAAATATATTAAACCAAATGAAAATATTGAGGTCAAAACCTACCCAGGCGCAAGGCGCCAATCACTTCCTGTTCCCAGCTAATAAGGCTTCTTGCAAAGCCATTCATTAAACTCCATTTGGGTATCAAAAGGCTCATAGTTCAACCATTGTTCATTTCTCAATGATATGTTCCTTTCATAAACTCATCTCATTGGCTCTCTATCTCGTACATAGACATCAACAGATTCAGAACTTCTTAGCAAAATAAAGATAATGAATTCCAGGTGGTTAAAATTTGAAGCTTCGGCAGATTGGATGATGAAACTGGACGCAAGAGGTTCTGGATCTGGTGGTGGCTAGACAGCACAGGATGGATTTGGCTGGGGGAAGGCAAGAGAAAATTGAAAGAGAGACATATACTGTGGTTTCCAATCTGATTGCCTTGCATGTAACAGATCCGGCTTTGGTATTAGTGGATTATTGAGAAAATAGGTAAAATAAGGATGACAGGATTAAGGTGAGGAATCATTAAGAAACCACTTCAAAAACACGAGGTTCTTAAGCGATCAGCCAAAGTGCTGATCTAAACTCGACAATATTTGTATGGTAAGAACTTCTTCGCCGCTGAAAACAGCCTTGCCCTCGAGGCTGTGAGCTGACATGAAAAAGACATCCCAAATCTATCACATCTCAGCTTCAAAAGAAATTCCAAGTCTTGACTTCAAGTAGACATAGTGTTGTACCCCCATTTCAAAACCAGCAAAGTTGAATTTACAATTGGACAGTGAAACAAACATCAACTCTTAGAGGTGCAGGAGCCTTTGCGGGGAGAGGAGCAAGCTAGAGGAGAAGGAGCCACAACAACAAGAGGAACTGGCGCTGCATCACCAAGAGATAAAAGAGGCTGGAGCTGGCGTGTTGTGGTTGTTTTGGCACTATTCTGGCTAGCACGAATAAAAGAGGCTGTCGTGGGAAGGGGCTCAGGTCCAAAAGCTTGGCCATGATGGTAGTGAGTTGCAAATGCAGGTTATTGATCGCAACCCACAATTGAGTCACGGTGCCCTGAATCTCAAGAACCACCTTCCCAATCTGATCTATATGATGCTCCGGAGTTATCATGAATGAGAAGTCAGGTTAGACCAATTGATAGCCATTAAGGTAAAAATAATAGGAATGCACCCGAATTAATAAGAAACCACCTTGAAAACACGAGGTTCACAGGCTACGCCTGCCTCAGCCAAATGCTGATCTAAACTCAACAACAATTTTCTGATGCCCTAAACTAAACTCTACTACTTCAATAGAAATAAATAAAAAGGAACTAGGGCTCTGGAAACAAAAGCCTGGTCCATCACTCTGTTCTATGGACAAGGGTTTGGAAACAAAAGCCTAGTCCATTCTTTATTCTAACCCTAAGTAACTTAATGAATAAGGAAATAAAAGATAACTATGAAAATAAAATAAAAAGAAATATAGGGAACGGTGACAAATGAAAATGAATATATATAAGAAAGATGAGTTATGGCTGGTACAAATGGTTTGTTGAGACTAGGGGGCAGCATAGCGGCACAGAGGTGGGTAACAGTCAAATTGTGTCATGGTGTGACTGGCGGGTGGTGTCGAAATGTGTATGTGTGTGTGTAAAATGAGAAGGTGACTTAGTCTGACAGAAAAACAAAGGAAATACAAATCAAGAATATAAACACATTAAAAAAGGAAAATTCTTATTAAGATATTTCAGTCGCACCCCAATATAAATTTCTGAAGTCACCCAAACAATAAAACCTAATAAGAGTTCGGTTAAACCCAGTTCCCCAAACTGTATACCATTTACTCGAATTACTGCCCCAACTTAATATGGTTTGACCTAAATAACAAACAACCTACCTAGTTAACAATCCAGCAGAAAATGGAAATTAATAGAAGAGAAAATAAACAATAAGCAGCAGTGTATTGCTTTTCACTATTCTGAAATCACAATATCTACTGGACATATCGCATGGGGCACCTCAGCAACTAAACAAACCAAAATACATGCATGAGATCACAACTAACATCTATACCTCTCAGGGGAAAAACTTTGGCAGTGGGTGAGTTTGTTGTAGATGTTGCAATTACTAGACCCTGAGGATCAAAAATATACAAGAAGCCATCAGATATCACTGATGGCAGATCACTGATGGAGAAACAGCTAAGCAATCCCAAGCCATAGTTTATAGTATCACCCCTCAGACTCCATGGTGGAAGAAACTGGAGACTAGCAACTTCATCTCCACTCAAGCTGGCTCCCTCCAAGATTGCCACCAATGCAGGACCTTGAAATTCAGCTGCATAGGTTCAAAATCAGTCGCGTGCATGGACACAATTGAGAGAAATATATAGTAAAAAAAAATCTGTAAAGCTCAAAACAAAACAAGCTACAAAGGAACCACGAAAAGCTGAGTTGAATCATAGGATCCAGTTCGCGGCTACATAATTGCTTGCTGCAGACTCAAGTAATATTACATTCAATTTTACTTATTTATTATGAATATTGATATATAGCTAGATTAAAGTACAAATCCACAACTGATTACCAAGGTTGTGCTGCAACAGAGACTGACGTGGATGTTCCCTCTTGTCAAAGATGAGATGAAGCTTTTTGGCTTTGCAGCAATCAGCCAACTCAAGCAAATCAAATAGAAGAAATTCATAATTGCCATGTGATTCTAGTAGCTCAAGTATTTTGCTATAGTCCATGCATGGAACATCTTTAGTCAATTCTTTACTGACTAAAGAAAGAGACCGAAGTGATTGAATGCCCAATCTGTTCGCCAGATCAAAGCTGATGGAGGAATGAGCAAAACGTTTGCCAACAAGTGAATTGGTTTCCATCCATGGTGCATCATTATACACAAGATCTCCTGCACCCATGAGCACTCCAGTAGAATCTGGCACCAGAATCTCACTGTGATTTTCTAGTCCAGACCCTTCCACATACTTGTCTGCTATAGTTTCGAGGACACATTGGACAAAATTCAACTGATCACTTGAGAGCGTGCCACCTTTTACATCATTTTGTAACTGTTTCAGAACATTAATATAATCTGTAACATCAAAATTATGTCTAACTCCCAATGCTAAGAGCAAATCCTGGAATATTGATAGCTCAGATGGTACCACATAAATGTAGGGACTAAATTTCACAGGTGAATCAAATGCGAGCACATCTGGCGCCACAAAATCATCTCCAATCCAAACCCATTTAACACCAATCAAGGACGATTGAAGAAGTGCCAGCTCACCGGACTTAACATAATTTTGCAGCTGTGAATAAATCAATGGTATTTGCTTTCTCAGTTCTGCGTCATGATGCAACCTGAGCTCATGATAGCTGTTAGATAACCCCACTAACTGGGCAGACAAGACATCAACAGGCAGGGGATCCAACCAACCAAGCTTTTGCTGTAGGTATTTGGAACATTCACCATCCAATATATGCAACTTCGAGGATACCATCCACATATGTGATTTGGTCCTGGTAGTAGCTGGTGCTGCTATCGTCTGGACTGAGGCTAACCAGGGAAGAACCTCAACTGGCGGATCAGTATATACTGGACACCAGCTAATAGACCTCAGACCTAACCAAAAATCTTCCCCACACATATCACCTACCAAGTTGTTGACTACTGAATGAGCATTCAAAGAGTTTGATAAGGATTCCACTGAACCAGAAATAGACAAATCCTCTTCATCTCCAGGGGGTGCACTCTCCTGGTATCCTGTAGTACCAGCAGAATGCTCACTTTCTTCTGCATACGACAGCTTCAATGACAGTGAATTCAAACAAGAAAGCAGCCTTCTTGCAAGTATTAATGCTTCAGAGTCCCTTGATTCGTACAACATGGAGACCGACCTGGCACAATCAAGCAGTCCAGCTGTACCCAAGGTTTTCTTAAGCCCAAGAGTGACCAAAATATCCAGGATTTCAGGGTCAGAAAAATTCTCTGAGGGGAAGAAAGCTCCTCTATGGAGAAACAAGTTTAGTTCAGTAACACGCAGATCATAAAGCCTGTGATAAGAGCGTGTTAGAATCATTATGTACAGTGATGGATCAAAAATTTGCGAGCACAATACAATGAACTGCAAACAACAGTAAAGCATCCTGTTCTTCCCTCTGCCACGACCTAGATCATTATTCGGCCAAATGCAAAAAAGTGTCCTTCAGTTCTAGAACATCATTCGTAAAATCAAAAGTCAGTATTTAATTGAAGTATCTTCCATCGAAAAATGGGAAGTTCCATCACTTGCCATTACATAAAGCAGTCATTTTCAGAAACAAGAGAATCTGTCTTTTCTGTACTGCCACTAATTTGGTTTCTTTCACAACTTTCTAATGACACTACGTATGTACTTCTTAGACACTTATTATTGCTTGGGCCACAGCGTCGAAATAAAATGTATATTTGTATGTAATGTATAGGCCTCATGAAGTTGTCCTACAGCAGTAGTAGTACTTTCACATTCTTAATAGATGACAATGGTTTGATAACACACAACACAGATATCTACAACAATTAAAATGAGGCAAGCAGAAATGCAGTCCTTTTGAGTCACTACCTGAGCATTTAAATAAACCTACAACTAGCAGTACATCAGGAAACACACCTGCATGGCTCTCTCCAAGATCCTTCAGATGACTGAACAAAAGGAATAGCAGAGAATGCTTCTTTGCAAGTGTTATCCTCTTCAATCAGGGATCTAATATCACGTAAAATACTTAAGAGAAGATCCTTCTGGGAAATGAGCTCTGGCATCTGAGGGATTACATAGTCTGCATAGAAATGCAACCTTGATGGTTCTTCGATACCTAAGTATTTCTTCAGGATTATTCTTTCTTTCTCTGAATCCAATTTCACAAAGTCATCGTCTAAAAAGCACTCCCGTGCAAATTCTGGTTTAAGCCATTTAAGAGATTTTAAAGGTACAAGTTTCCTACTCTCGAATGACTCAAACATAGGTATCTCCTTAATAATATTGACATGAGTGCTGTCCATTAGATCATCAGAGAACCATCTTGACTGAAGAATAAAACTTCTAATCTCATGCAGTCCCCCATCTGTAGCAAGACTAAAGAGATGCCCAATATCATTCAGTTTACCAGCGACTGCCATCAGTGCATTTAGAACACCTGTTGCTGTTGAAGACTGTACATAAAGTTTCAACTTTGGATGTTCAATTGGGATATCGCGCCTCAGTATTAGGCATCCTGCTCTCTGCAACAACCCGGACATGTTTTCACTCCACCCACCGTCTCTGATCACATTAGAATTTTCAACAAGCTGCATGAGACGACTATCCTCAACTGGCAAAATTGGCCAGTTAGAAAACAATGAAAGATCTTCACAAGATGATCTCAAATAGCTCCACAGTAATCTTACCCATTCCAAACTGGGATGGGATTGATGGCCAGGAACCCAAGTCACCTCCTTAACATTATGCCATTCCGCAGGAATTAGCCTAGGAAGAATATTTTCAAGGAGTTGACAGGTCAGAAAAGAGAGATTAAAATCTTCTGTTTCAGCAAGAGAACATAACTTATCATAAAGGTAATCCGAAATCGTGCAGTCTACCAGTTGGTGTGGGATGGAGTCCTTCAGAAGACTGTATCCATCTCCCCTGTTTAGATAAATTTGTTCTGCCAACCCTCTTCTGTCTAGTTTTGTAAATGCACCACTTGAAAGTGGTATCAAGGGTAACCCACAGAAACTTTTTGAGGCAACTGGACTTCTAAGATCGAGAAGGCAGTATTCAAGGGTTAAGATCATTGAACTTCTATCTTTGAATTCACGTGTCCTCTGAATTAGAAGTGTTCTCAGTAACTGAGGATTCAGGAAATGCAGCGACGGGCAAATTTCCATGAATTTGTTAACTATCTCCTTTGGAGCATCAGCCACAGGCAAACCTGCATCAGACAATGCTTCTGCAAGTTCCTGTGATTTTTCAAAATTATGATCAGGAAAAATTACTTGCTTGGGTGAAATCCACTGCCCTCCTCGGGCCTTTGTGTACAACACGCGAAGACCATTCTCAGAGACAAACTGGTACAGCTTCTGTACTAGTGAGGTCCAGGGTTCAAACCCCCCCGTTTTAGGCCAAAAAGAAAAGAACAAATCACTTGGGCCAAACTCCAGCGCTACTGTCTCAAGAAGATGACCATAAGCAGGAGCAGCAACTTCTTCAAGGAGGTACATGTTCCAGTCTGAACGGATCTTCCCATCCCCTACCATGTCATCACCAAACCATATATCCCTCCGGTTTGAAGACAACTCAAAATAGGCATTTATGTGAACTGGAAGACCGGTGCTAACTGGAAGAGGTAAGAAGCAAAAAGCACGGCCATCAAAATTAGAAGAGGCTTGTATAGAAGTTTGAAGGATCTCCAGAATGTCAGCAGTGTCAGGAAAAGATGCATCTGAAACTTCCTCGCTACCGCCCATTCTTTTTGCAACCTCAACAGAACTGACAGGTGTTGCTATACAGACCCAGGGAACAAACTTGCACAATTTCTTGTTGAAGGTTGCATGACCCTTCCTATCGAAACGACCTAAGGATTCACTGGTTAACCATAAGCATGACTTACAACCTGAAAGGTTCTTCTCGGACACCAAAAGCTTCTGAGATCTCCATGGAACGTCCATTTTGATGGATTTGCTTAACTTGTTAAAAAACTGATCCATAGACAATCTATCTCGTTGGTTCTCATACATAGAATTAAATATCTGGTGAAATGGACCTTTTTCAATTTCAGGCTCATTAACACAGTCTTTGCGAACACAGTGCAGTAATTGCATTTCACTATCAGGCCCTTCTTTAACAAAAACAGATATAGTCTTCACATTGCGCAGAAAGAGCAGAGTAGTAGTAACAACCTCCGTAAAGGAAGAAAATAGTGATATGACATCAGAAGGTGTATAGACCTCTTTTTTTATTTGGCTTCTAGAGGCAGCATTAGCTGTCCTAAGTGCAAAACGGAAGAGCGTGCCAGGAAATGGATGCTGCAGATCACATCCAAAGTGTAGAAATGGAGAAAACTGATCAGGGAACTGCTCCAAAATTTTTCTGCCTGCAAATTTAATCCGGAGCCCTGGGTGACTCGGAGATATTCCAGGCAAATTGCAGGCATGAGGGTCAAACATGACAATATTTTCTCCTGAAACAAAAGTTGGGATATCAGTGAAGTGATAAACACAATTAAAACCAAGACCAAATCTTCCAATTGCAAATGGCTTCTCTAGTTTACTCTCTTGGCCTATCCGGGAAACAGCATAAAGGTCTTGTGAGGTAAAAACAGAGTCATTGAAACAATACAGAGCTGGGCCTTGCCAATCTCCCATCTCAGGAGAAAGAAGAGACGACGTCCCATAATGAGATTTATCCAATAAAAAGGTCACATTCGAGGCTCCTGCATCTTCAGCATTTTGTACCAACTCAAAAAGAACTGCAGGGCCGTCAGCATACATTTCCAGTATATGTCTAAGTCTGGTTGTCAATGCTTCATGCTGCCCAAATGCTTCAGCAGCTCCAGATAAACTCAAATTCATCGAGTCGGCACTCTCTGCAAGCAAAATCCTCCGAAATGATCTTACCCCTAGCTTTTCAGCAATATCATGAGATATGTTACCATGAACATATTTATGAACAGCTTGTTTTGCACCGAAAGACATAGCTGCACTGCCAAGTAATTTTTCAGAGCTCTCAGACTCAAGCAACCAGGGAGCATCATTGTAGACTAAATTTGTGGCATTGACAAGTCTGCATGATACATCTGGAAGGTATATATTAGTTTGATCTTCACAGAAATGAGCTTCAGCAAGGTGCTGAGCAATAAAAGTAGCAGCAGTAATTTCCTGAGAATCCAAAGGAGCAGCTCCCTTCTTAGAGGCCATTCTATTTAATATATTTGCATAATCAGAAGGCCGCAAATATTCCTGAATGCCCAACTCCAAAAATAAGTCACTGAAGGCGGCCAAATCAATAGGTATGACACGAATGTATGGAGCCAAATGAAGAGGACCATTGAGGACAACCTCATTCGAGGTGGCAAATCCATCTCCGACCCATATCCACCGGCAACCTTCTAGAACGGCCTTTACAATCTCAATTTCATCCGAACCTAGCAGGCGCATCAAGAGAGAGTATATTTTTGGCATTGCGAGAGCCAGTTCCTGCCGAAGAATGGGATCAGAGACCATCTCATTATTTTTCCCAAGCTCAAGCAGCTGAGCAGCAATTATACTTCCTCCAGGAGGGTTAGACCAACCAAGTTGATAGGATAATGCTGATGAGGAGCATTCTCCATCTAATATCCGCATACTTGCAGAAACAAGCCACAAGTCCGTGTATAGTCTTACAAGCTTTGGAGGTGCCACCAAAGATGAAACAGTTGGCCAAGGTAACGACTTGTATGGAGGAGAGCTAACAACTGGGCACCATGAAATCAACCTTAGCTCATTCCAGAACTTTTCCATGTCTGATTTGAGGTGACGGGATTTAAATGCATTTGAAGCTCTTGTTAAAATTCTACTCACTGTTCTTTGCTCATCCTCTCGTATATCAGGTAGCCACTTTAATGCATTAACCTCTAGGTATGAAAGAAGTATCTTTCCTCTTGAATGAGCTTTTTCTTGATTTTCATGCATTAAGTATTCCACATGACGAGCACTTTGTATGACTGCATCACAGGAAGCAGTCGTCTTAAGACCCAATCCTTGTAACATGTCTAAGACACCTGATTCTTCGAAAACCCCAAAAGGAAAACTATCAGAATCTTCTAATAAAGCATACAATTCCTCATTTCTTGGATCATACAGCGTTGCGGGACTTTTCAGGGTGCCACTTACAGTTGGCACAAATTCCAGATTTCTCAAATATTCTCTGAACATTGTATCCTCCATACACAATTGTGGTAGTTCCTGAAGAACTGAAAGCATGACATTGTTGCGAAGATTGCTTTCCAACTGGTCTATCCTATTAAAAACATTCATCATATAAAACAGTGTCTTCTTCATTCTTTCAATACCATAATATCTCCTTAGCAACTCTTCCTCAGTGCTTGAGAAACTAAACAGAAGCTCTCCAGAAAACAAGCACTCTGGACAGTCAAATGGGGGCAAGAATTTATTAGGGTTTACTAAATCAGCGTACTTGAACTTTTCAGCAGCTTCTCCATCATAGACTCTATAAATAGGAAGCCACTTGCTATTCTGTATCTGAGAATCATCCATTTGCTTTCCAACAAACCATGCAGGATTCAGAAGAAATTGACGGAGCTCATCTTTTTCATCTCCTTCCAGACACTGAAGAAGCTGAGTAATACTATCATTAGAAGACACATCATAGATTGCATCTAGAACACCTGTGGCATCAGCATTGTGCACATATTTCATCACATCAGGATGTCCAATGCAATAATCACTGTTCAGTATTTTGCATCCTACCTTAACAAGGATATTTTTTAATTTCTCAGACAATTTTTCCACATTCAGCAATTTATTTTGCTTTGAAGGCCTATACAAATGCCCAGTAACTGATGGTATTATAGGCCAATCTCCAAAAACAGATAACTCTGCACATTCTTCACAAAGATAACGCCAAAAAAGCAAAAACCAAGACGAACTAGGATGAGAAGAACTGGAATTTGGACTCCAGAGAACCTGAGTCTTATATTTCCATTCTGGTGGTACTAGTTCAGCATATAACTGAATGAACTCATTTACAGTAAAAACAACTAGGTTTGCCCCTGAGACATTTGCTATAGATGTAAGTCTGCTGTGCAGCTTTGTGGGAATGCTCCTATCAATAATTCTGTTAGGAACTTGTTGAAGAAGCATACATTCCAGGTCATTGCAAATAAAATATGTAACGCCTTCCAATGATCTGGACAATGATCCAAAATCACCATCAGCCAACGGAAGCAAAGGCAGGCCAGATGCATGAATACCAACATCTGTATCAACCAAGTCCTCAAGACAATACTCCAACAATACAAGCTTCTCATGTCTGCCAATTACATTTAAATGTTTGCACTCTCTCAGATATTGACGTACAGAATCAGGAGTAACAACTTTCTTATGCGAGACTGATTTGCAACTTAAAATCATCTCAAACAGATCACTAGGCAAAGGAACAATAGGCATCCCAAGCTGGACGAGAACATCACAGATTTCCTTAGTTCCAGAAATCTCCATGTCATGAAAAAATGCTTCCTTAGGTAAAATCCACTTTCCACCTTCAACATCTGAATATAAGACAGGTGAGTCCCAAATACTTCTGTAGATTTGCTCAACTAACAAAGTCCATGGCTCTTCGAATGACCCAATAGGCCACAAAGAATAATAGTCTTTTGTTGAACCAAGGAGTTCTCGTGCACTAAGCAGCAATTTACCGAAACTAGGTGCTACAACGTCTTCCAACAGAAGCCTGTTCCAAATAGAACGAATTTTACCAGATCTGTCCATGTCATCACCATACCAAATTCCACGTCGATTGGAAGAAACCTCAAAATAGCCATTAATTTGAACTCGGAAACCAGTTTTTACAGGCAGTGGAAGAAAACAGAATGCCCGCCCAAGTTTCAGAACATCATCCTGTCAAAATTCACATGAAAATGTATTCCCTTAGGACACAGAAGAGTTTAACAAGTAGGGATATGAACTATTGATTTGTTCATTTTCCCTTCCCATCCAAGGGAAGAGAAAAAGGTCATTGCAACCAAGGAGCACATCTCACAAAGTAACTTAAGTTAAGCTTTCTCAAATTGGAAGCATAGAATTACATGCAATGTATACATAAGCATCAGCTGAAGAGGTCAGCACGTTAGACCACTGAGATACTTTCATCTTTTATTTCTTAATTTAGCTTATAATATATATATATATATATATATATATAGGAAGTGGATCAAATGAGAACTACATCTTTTTTGTGAACTCTACAAACTACGCATAAGACGTGTAAAGATGGTGCACAAAATAGTATAAAGTTTTGCACACGAAAACTTTCAAAAATTGTTTTGTTGTGAAACATTTTTAGAATGTTTTCGTTATGCACAAATTTATAGATTTTGTTCATCGACTTTATATTTCTGTGCATAGTTCTCAAGTTCTCTAAGAAGATGAGGAGTAGATCAAATGAGAATTACATCTTTTTTGCGAATCATGCATAACACATGTAAAGATGATGCACAAAACGGTATAAAGTTGTGCACAACAAAAACTTTCTAAAATTGTTTTGTCATGCACAATTTTAGAATGTTTTTGCTATGCATAACTTTATAGATTTTGTTCATCAACCTTATATGTCTGTGCATAGTTCTCAAAAAAGATGAGTTCTCATTGGATACTATATATATATATAAGCATATACTGTGAGAAGAAGCAAATATCATTCGGGAATTTTAACTTTCACAAGCCAAATTAATAGTGGATGAATCAAAATGCACAACATACATCAGCACCCAACCCCTTCTGGTACCAACCCACAAAGCGCCATTTACAAACTGAACCAGAACCACAAAAGAAAAGATATCTTTGTACATCCCTGAAAATTTTGAACTCTTTAGTCATCAATCACAGTTCAAAAAATGACAGAGAAAAAAAGAGGTAACAGCTCAATGGTTAAATTTAGCGACCAAAAAAATTCAGGTCATTTGGTAAATCACTTCCAAAAGTAACAACTGAGTGCTTTCAGTATATGCACAAGTAGAAACATATGAGCAGTTATAAAGTGTACATTATAAGGTTAATATAATTGGCGTGAGAAACAGAAAGGCATGGGGTAGTAGCATAATGTCATCTAAGGCCTGCTGAGTGAAGGGAAATTACATTGAGTGAATCATCTGATATACATGCTGCCACTGACGCCCAAGGCAACAGATGCATGTCATAATCCTTTGCTGCCTTTGCTGCAAAAGTACCAATTCTACTTGATGATGAGGCCATCATCTGCACTACATAGAACTTATGGGCTCTCATTCTTGGAACATTCTCAATCACAGCCTCACTCAAGAAATCCAATGAGAAGGCACCCATCTCACCATCAAAAGTATGGGTCAATTTGGAAAGTCTTTGAAGTGATTGGCGATGCCACAACACATTGTCATTTGCCGAATTGATAGAGCAAGAGTACATTTTCCTTGGCTCCTGCATCCCTACATCCCACACATACATTTCTATAGACAGTAAACATTTAAGAAAAAGTAATAAAAGGGTCCCTTCCTCATACAGCTGAACAAACATGGAAGATATATCTTCTTCGGGGTAGGCTTGCTTTGAGAGCTTACTATTTGCAGCCTGGTCTGCATCCCTCAAAGGAAAACGAAATAAAGTTCCATGGAAAGGGCTTTTCATGTCACAACCAAAAGCACAATATGGTGAAAACTGATCTGTATACAGTGAGACGGCTGAGGAACTAACGTAATCTATTCTCTTCCCAGGATTAGCAGCGGAGACGTTGGGAAGATAAACACCTTGAGGATCAAATAGAACAACATGTTTGCCGCTCACAAAAGATGGCAAGTCAGTTAAATGGTATACCGAGTTGAAGCCCACCCTGGAAAAAAAATGAAAATTAAAGAGAAAGAAAGTAACTCCCAAAGAAAACCTCCACAAACACCAAATAAATTTCGAGTAATGCTTCAAACATCGTCTCACTCACCAAATAATGTACATCATAATGTGAATGGACACGCTATAGAATCATAATCTAAAGTGATTAAAATGGAGGTAAAAAACCATAAATGTCAATTCAAAATATGCCTATCTTATCAACAAGTGTCACCATATATCACCAGTTAACATTTTTCCATAAAATCTCAAGACATGTGATGCAGAAACACATAAAGAATCAGAAGAGACCTATATCATGGTGCAAAGCGAAAAACAGTTACTAAGTTGTATTGATTATGAATCAGTGATTCTGACAACTTTCGACAATATAAAGGTTCAAATGTTAGCTTTCAGAAAATCTTTCATATTTTAGATACAGGACATTGTCCTAACTTTGGACACCGGTACAGGGCTTCATTAAACATCAAAACAACAACACAGTAACTTCAAAGTTCAAAAAACTTTATGAAGTACAGATTGATGCACCGATGGTTATGGAGTAGGAGCAGCAGGTTGTAGAAGGAAGACAAATTCTACTGCCGGAATGCTTGATGTAACAGGAGTTGTTTGATACACATTAGAGGTAAAAATGAAGGGTCTGATAGTTAATGTCATAATGGAGAGGCTTTACTTAATTCGTTGTTTGAGATTCTCAAAAGATTAGAAAACTAATTAATAGGTATCCTATTACATCTAAAGTCTGGACGTATCTAAACCCTAATCTTAAGTCTGTTGAACACTTCTCTCTCTCTCTTTTCATGGAGTATCCGAGTGCAACTTGAAGGATCTGAGGCATATCCTAGTCAACATGGTTCCTTCTGCCAACAGGGCGTGTCCAAGTAACACAGCTCTAGATTCATCCCAGAAAGGATGAAATCGGTGACATGCTGAGGATAATATAGGCGGATGTAGTCTCCACAAAGTACATTTCAAAAGTCAGGCCAAGCTAACCATTATATAGGATTGAACTTAAGTTCTAAAAATTACTTGCCATTTCATATAAAAACATGTGAATATCCTAGGATCTATGTATTATGCAAGATTTATACAATTAAATAATGTGAAACAAATTGCTGAATCAATTTTCTATTAGAGTGGAATTTGTAGTTATTAGGGTGTGATAACAAGGCTCTGTTGGGAAAATGGTTGTGGCATTTTCTATAAGAATAATTCTTTATGGTGTAGAAATATGAAAAACAAGTAGCACTTGCAAGTAGGGATGTCAATTGGTGGGTTTTACCCGGACCAGAACCAATAAATAAGTAATGGTTCTGATTCTGGAACCGACCCATTAGACACTGGATCCGGACAGGA
The DNA here is from genome assembly GCA_036937905.1 of Salvia rosmarinus. Taxonomy (NCBI): domain Eukaryota; kingdom Viridiplantae; phylum Streptophyta; class Magnoliopsida; order Lamiales; family Lamiaceae; genus Salvia; species Salvia rosmarinus. The sequence goes on along the minus strand of CM072816.1, from coordinate 107,596,525 downwards.
CCCGGACCATCAACTATGGGTCTTAAACGGTCCGGATCTGAGTGGGTCTGGAATCAGAACCGGACTAGAACCAGGACTAGAACCGAAACCGTTGCTTTATAATTTAATGTGTTATGAGTGATTTTGAATCGATATGGATAAAACTAGCTCATTGACAAGCCTATTTAAACTTAGGCTTGTCAATAGATGAATTTACTCGTACTAGAACCAATAAATAAATATTGGTTCTGGTTCTAGAACCAGAACCGATCCGAACCGGACCATCAAACTATGGATCTAAACGGTCCGAGGCTAAAGCGGGTCTTGATCCAGAACCGAAACCAGAAAGCTGCTTTAAAATTTAATGGGTTTTGAGCGGTTCCAGATCGGTCCGGGTAAAACTCAATCATTGACATCCCTACTTGCAAGATAGCACATGGGATGGAGGTATTGCAACTAGAGCTACTAATTGAAGTCCACAGGAATGCACATCTAGATTCTATCACAAGTTTAATCAATTCTTGTCACAAGTGGTAGTAATAAAGGGATTGGTGAATAGTTTAGGAAGATGTTTGAGTGGGGTACAAGTCGTTCTCCTCATTATTCTTCTCTTTATACCGTATTTCTGCATTCCATCATACACATATTGTTCCTTTTGTGTCCATGATTCATAATTCCTTCTCTCACTCTTTTGTTTCTTGGGATTTAAATTTGTTTCGCAACCTTAAAAAGTTAGAAGTACAAGGGTTTTGCTCTTTGCTTAACCTTAAAGAAGGAGTTCATCTTAAAGGGAAACATGATAACACTCGGAGGTGGTTTTTGGATCCTCCAGTAAACTTTGCAAATACTTTTGTATTCTTTCTATGCTTCGAGTTCTATCACCGTTTTCCCTTTCTTTTAGTATATCGAGAAGGCACCCATGCCTCAAAATGTTGAGGTCTTCTAGTTGGAAAGCTACTTACTCGTGGTCATTACAAATACTTTCCACACAATCTCCTAATGTCACAAGATGAAAAATAGGTGAAAAGAACAGAGGCAGCAGAATTGTAAAACTGTACATAGGGAAAAGGTAACAATTGATGAACTAGACAATCCATGAAACTTTGATCAAGTTCGACCACAGAGATTGCACGGACAAGAGAGAAAAACTTTCATTGTACTTCCTATAAGTCAATGCTGTCACATTTTGAATTCCTTCAGCAGCACAGCCCTTACTCCCAACTTCACATACATGTGATAAACAATCAACAAAGACCATATAATACACCCCACACGCACGGTCACGTTGATAGCTTATAAAATGCAAAAAGATGAGGCAACAATTACCCAAATCGACCGGTCTTCCAGGCCTTGTCGTGCTTTGTGCTGCCACCAATACGCGAAATACTAACGAAGTCTTCGTTGGTGAAAACGGCGTCGTTGTATGCCAACAGCGCAGGCCCTTGCCATTGCTCGAGGGTGGGGGAGAGCAGGGAGTCTACGCCGTGGGTACGGCGGTCGAGGCAGAGGCGGACGGTGGTGGCGCCGGCGTCATCAGCGTTCTGAATGAGTTCCTTGAGGACGGTGGTACCCTCCGGGTAGTTGAGCAGAACCTCTCTGATCCTGCGCGTCAAATCGACCTTCTGCCCGAAGTCTTCCAGAAGTAACGGCTGCGGCTCCATACCCGCCGGCGATGGGATGCCCGAGTTGTCTCTGTCTGTTCGGGTCGATCGATCATTCAACCGCCGATTGGAATTTCCATGGAGTAGTCGGTGACAAAAAAAGAGTTTGTTACGAACGATGGGCAATTTTACGAGATGAAGATATTTTTAGACAGAATGACATCAGGGTTTTCAGTAGGCAAAGACTATTGAGGTGGTCTCGGACGTATCCGGTCGCAACACGCGGTCGGATTTATTTATTTATTTATTTATTAACTTAAATTTAATTAATTAATTAAACTATTTTTAATCAAATCTAATTAAGTTTATTAGTAAAATTTAATGGATGATAAAAAAATTTGGTACGGAATTAAAAATGTCTCATTGAAAGTAATTATAATTTTGGTATGGAATTAAAAATGTCTCATTGAAATTAATAAATTATAATTACAAATTAATAAACATTCATATATTATAATAAAATTAAAATATTCTAATTAACACCTAATTAATAATTAAATATTGATTAGTTAATTAGCGAAGCCCCGACACATCAGGCTAGCAATGCAGCCCGCACGGGTGCTCGATGCAAGCGGGCCGAGGCTATTTAATAGTAAATTTTAATGGATGATTAAATAGTTTGGTGCGGAATTATAAAAGTTTCATTGAATTTAATAACTCATAGTTATGGATTAATAAATTCTTAACATGACTAATATATTATAATTAAAATTAAAATATTAACACCAAATTAATAATTAAATATTGATTAATTAATTAACGAGGTCCGACGCACCCAGACTAACAACTCATCGAGATGCAGCACGGGCCTCGACCCAGTGAGGTGCCTGATGAGCCTCGACCTACGCGCATGCATATATGCACCACACCAACCCTCGACAGAGCTGTGCGGAGGCATCGGGTAGCCACCTTAGCAATGCCCAACATGCCTCGGTGCACGACCCTTCACGGGGCCATCACGAGCGACCGTTACATAGCGGCAATGACCAATTTTCCGATGACAACGTCGTTTTGGTGGGAGCGGCGACGACATAAAAATGCTTGGGTTATAAATCCTTGGTATAAATCTCGAGTTACGATTCGACCTATTTTTCGAGATAGAGATTAAATTTTGGATAGAGTTTAATGTTGCCATGATGATCAAATTTTATTATCTTTACTTGTTTGTCTCTAGTTTATCTTGATGGATTCTCATGATTTACGTATTGGGAGTAGAGCCGACAAAATGAGCCCGACCGAAAAGTCCGCCCGGGGTACTCGGGGTTTGGGTGTTTTGGCTTCAAAATTAAAGGCCCGAAAAAAATCGGGCCTAAAAAGCTCGCTTGAAAAACCCCGGCCTCTGAACTGGGCAAAAAAGCTCGGGTTTTGGGCTAAAAAAGCCAGCCCGATTTCTATAAAATATATATATTTAAATATTATTTAATATACATATCTATAATTTTTTAATAATATTAATTATATTTTATATAATTATTTATTTTTATAGTAATAATTTTCTTACTAATTCACATACTGGTCAGGAAAATAAATTCTGAAAAAAATAATGACCGATCTCCAAAAATATATACATTGATGATTAATGACCTTATAGTATGTAATATCTATTTTGAATCATTGATCTTAAATATATACTGTATAATTAATTTATTTTCTTCTATTATTTTATGCGTATAAGTGGGATTGGTGTTTAATAATATCATTTATCTTTGATTTGTAATTACTAGTTTTTTCTCCTTAAATTAAAGAATTAAAATTATACTGCATTACAACATCATCGCATGAATACATAAATAGGTCAAGATATACAAGAAGCACATTATCATAAGAAATTAAGAATAAGTAAGCTCAAAATATTCTCATCACTGATTCTTTATTTAAGTTAATGAGTTATGAGATCTTAATTAAGTAATTATTTTTTTAAAATTTAAAATATTAATTTTATATATTAAAAATTAAAATTATCTAAAAGAAGCCCGCTCGTCCGACGCTGGTTTGGGCTTCATATTTTTAGGCCTGAAAAATTTCGGGTCCGACCCGACTCGGCCCAAAAAATTTAAAAGTCCGACGAGCCCGGGGTCGGGCCGGCTACTTTGCCAGCTCTAATTGGGAGTATGTTTATTTGCTAATGTGATTAGTAACAAACTTTTATATAAATAACTAAGCGATAATTATGAATATTTGTTTTAAAAATATAGCATTCATATATGGCCTTCATAATTTGTTTTGTTTGTGAAGTAATTGTCTATGTGAATACGTCAATTATAAATTCACATAATCAAACTTTTGAACGATTGCTACAGAACATTATTCATAACGATGTGATATAGTTTATTAATGCAAAGTAATGTGCTTGGTGCTAAAATTATGATAATTAGTACGCCACCAGAGCGACACACGAGATAAATTGAGTTATATATATATTTGGTGGATCCTATAAGAATTGAAATAAGTGTAAGAAATAAGAATAAATCTAAATCATTGATTTTAGTAAATCAATGGACATGATTTATTTTTGTTGTGCTACAAATAATAACTATATATGCTGTAAATTTTACTAGTGTTTTCGCCCAAGGTTATATAAGTAATTTAATCTTATAAGAATCAGTTTTTTTCCCTTAATTTAAGGTAACACATGGTTTTATCCTTATTTTTAGAGATTTTTTGTAATCTATCATTTAACTTATTTCTACAACATTATTTTAGTTTCAATACTTAATATATGCAGATTTATTTATGATTCAAGCTAGCAAATCCATGAAAAATTCAAGTAAAATAATTTATATATTGATTCACACGAATTGTGATTCAGACTATAGCACTGGTGTAATATTTTCGTAGCATTTTTTTACTTATTCGTTGCACATACTACTAAAATTTCAAAAATAATTATCATCTCATTTTATTTGTTGTTCTGTATATATGCAATATTATTGATGTCTATGTGCTACAGAATATATGTATATGTACAAAAAAAAAACACTCAAACGTAACAAAAACATATAAACACAATATATGTACAGAACAAAGAATCAAATTAACTTGCAATGGTTTACGAAATTTTAGTATATGTGCACAATGAATAAACTAAATATGTTACGAAAATATTCCACCATTCCAATAAGTATTGAAAAGCACGTATAAATGAATACATAATTTTTTTTACCTACATATGTGCAAAATGAATACGCTAAAAATGCTACAAAAATGTTCCACCAGTGCAATAACTTAAAAACACGTATGAATCAATAATTTTTTCCAACATTCGTTTTCAATGATTTTTGTAGCTTTGATCACAAATAAATTTTCAGATATTAAGTATAGAAACTGAAATAATCTATATAAAATACTAAGTTGAAAGATAGATAACAAAACATTCCTTAAAAATAGGTCAAAACCATGGTTTACCTATATTTAAGGGAAAAAATGTTTTTAATAATAGTAAATTATTGATCTAACTTTGAAAAATATCATGTGAAAAAAATTATAGCACATATAGTTACAACTTGTAACACAACGAAAATAAATATTGTCCACTGAACTTTTAACAATTAAAGGCAATTAGTTTGATATATATTTTATATGTATAACATAGCGTTGGTTGAGGTAATATATTTAAATTCATTATAACTTTTAGAATTTTAATTTTCACCTCATTTTATAACTATTTTCAATATATTACTAAGTTCATACCGAAAATAACGATTATTGGTTCCCCATTAATTAAAAAAATATTTTTAATATTTATATAAATGCAAAAAAAGGTTATAGATTCATTTTTCTTATACTTTTAATATATCGGTTGGATGTATATATAGAATTCCCCCCATTGAAATTCATCATATTCTTAGGACCACTTTCAGATATCTTGTTTCCGACGAGCTTACTTAAAATTCATGTTAACATCTTAGCTTTTGGATAATTTTTATTTGTCTTAAACCAAGCAAGTAACACATGTTGTTGCCAAAAGTGGGACTGCTAATGTGAGTGTGTTGGCCTAGTAGTAGAGTGGTTAATGTCCGAGATCAAAAGTCTCGGGTTCGAGTTCGAGTTCATCGTGACACGATCTTTAAAATTTTGTATTTAACCCCCAAAAAAAATGGGACTGCTAACAATATTCTTTATTGTATCATTGTTTAAAAATATAAACAAGTGAAAACTCATTCGCTCAACATACAGATCTCTATATTGAATATCAAAACCGATTATATCCTGCATGTTATTTCAATATGTGAAATATATGTAGTCCTAATACATATCTATCTTATACTACTTTTTCTTGTATTTCAGCTTTACACTTTATGATGCATGTGCCATGGTGTTACCTTTATTCACATATTTCTTTTTTTTAGAGGGTAGCCTTTATCCACATCCAGTACTTCAATAAATATTTTATGAATCTTGATTAGTTGCAACATACAATATTTATTACCCGTGGAGCTCCTGAAATAGGCTACGACCTAATGCATAGTTAGTTATATTCACGTAAATACTAAATTTTTGAACATTGATTAAATCTAATACAGATCAAAGTCTTTATATAAAATTAATTACTTAAATATTTGTTTCCAGAAGAGAAATGTGCAAGTAAATTAATTTCTTAGATGAATTAGTATACGTTTCAATTTTTAATTGGGATCTTAATTATAATTAAACATTGTTCTATTAAACATCAATATTGCAAAACCTAAATAGATTATAGATCGATCATGAATAAGTTAATGATTAAAATCTTTCCATCAATTATATTAAGACAAAAACTCATGTGTGCGCGCTCTTTATACGCTCTGTAAGAGTTTACCGTAATATGGATTTTCACCATGCGCGTGGGCACGGGAGACCAACCCTTATATTAACTGTAGATTTGATGGCATGACTCGCCTTCCGATTGGGTCGATTTCTTGGGACCAATTAGAGGTGATCCAGCTCATTAGACTCGTTCGTGCACGTGGGGACCATTGATCTCCGTAACAGCTCCAAGGGTAACAACTCGTGTGTTGAAAAACCGGCAAGAGATGCGGGCACCTTGTCGGATAACACTAAGGCGCCGCTTAGGAGCCCCCGGTAATGGTGGGTAACGGCGCACTATTGTTGATACCCGCGGGAGACGTGGGCCATGGTCGGGTGACACCGTGTGAGCTCTCAAGAGCTCCCTAGTCAAGGTCAGGTAATGTCTCCTCATTGTGTGGGAGATTAACTCCATCAAGCCCTCATGCAGTGAATTGTGCTTATAAATAGGCCAGTCACTATTTGCGTCCACACACTTTCGCAACTTGCATATACGAAAACACTCTCCTTTTAATATCATAGTCAAAGCTCAGTTCGCGCATAGTTGCCGTTCACAGGGCTCATGGGTCTACGATGATGCTACTTACGAGATGAAATTGTTTCATTTTTAGATACGATACGCCTGTACTTAAAGTACTATCAAAGTGTATCTCATCTTGTGAAGCGAAAAATTATCCTCAACTTGGCTACAAGTTTACGAGTTTGTTTTATTATTTTGTTCGTTCAGTTAATGCTTTTGCAATTCTCAATCTTCTACTCAGCAAGTGTAATTGTATTTTAACATTTTCGGCGAAAATAATACAATTAAAGGGTGGAAAAGATTAGCAGCGAATCATCAACATCATACTATCATGGTATTCTTTTGTTCCTTTCTTTTCATATATCTAATTTTGAATTTGGAAGGGGTTGAATGATTCCATGATTCAAACTTTGTTTTATTGTAATATGTTGTAATCTCTCTAATACTCAATTCCACAATCCATATCCCTGCAGGTTGATATTGTAACTGAAATCGGGTAATATTCGCTATCCATGTATATTGTATTAATCAATTCAAAGAATAAAATCGTGATTGCTTTCTAATCATATCTACAAATGACTACGATAAAGTCTACATACTTATTTTCACAGATTTAATTCAGTTGACTAAGAACTAATAGATTTGAGAAAAGTCTACTACGTGTGGAATGAAAAGAGGGCGATGATGGTTAAAGTGATGCGATTGATGACGGTGTTAACGGGTGGAATGAAAAGCAGCGTGGCGATGGGGCCACGACGACGGAGGTTGTTGAGTGGTGGCGTCGACGGGTAGCTTGGGTTTGTGAATGCGTGAGGCAGGGCAGCATATAAGAATAGAGAAAGAAAGGTCAAATGATGAGTCGTGCGACTTGATGAGCTATAGAGTTTCTTTAGATGAAAACAATATTAATGATTAATCGTAGCTTGGGTTTGTGAATGCGTGAGGCAGGGCAGCATATAAGAATAGAGAAAGAAAGGTAAGATGATGAGTCCCTGACTTGCTGAGCTATAGAGTTTATTTAGATGAAAAACAATATTAATGATTAATCAATTTTATGACAAATTTACATTTATATACTCCAAAAGTTTGTATTTTTTTTCTTTTGGATATCTTTTTACACTTACAATACAGATTCCTTCTACACTCATTACAATTTATTAAATTGTGCATAAAAACAATACAAGCTTTGAGTGGACGGAAGAAATATATGATTTATATCGTTACAACCATAGGCGTAGATAAAAATTTAAAGCAGAACAAAACTAACTCATTTTCTAAAATTTTTAACAAACCAAATTGAATTCTTTCGATGACGGAATGTTCGTGTCCCAAAGCAAGTATGCACGGATATGGTGAAAAATTCGAGTTGGAAGGAGCAAAGCATATGAAAAGCCAATGGGGTCAAGTGACAACCGACGAGATGATCTTGGAGAAGATGTTGACCCAACACTCTACGGATCAATGATAGGAAGTCTCCTATATCTCATGACCACACGACCGGTTGAGCGAATGACGATGCTACCTTACAAACAGTGCAGCCATGATTGCTTTCGAAAGCTCAAAAAATAGTGCAATCGAATTTTACATGGGATGTATTTATATGTTTTATTCGATTAAAACGAGCTTATGTTTATGGAGATTTCTATAAATCGCCGCTCGACACAAGATCAAATCACGAGGCTTTATTCATTGCAAATACTGTGGAAACGTTTCATTTTATCTCCTTCATCTTGCTTGAGTACGTCTCACATTTTCTCTCGAAAAAGAAATGGATCCATCGACCGCTTCTCCTCACCGGCCCGCCAAATTTCGGAAAATTCCCGAATTCAACAGGCGTTAGATCGACACCAAAGCCGCCCACGAGCTGAGCCCAAATGTGACGCCGTAAATAGCAGGAGAGGACTCTAGCGTTTCCATTGGAACCATTGAAGCCAACACCTCTTCAAGTCGTGTATCCAGGAAGGCGAGCCTTCTAACCCAAAGAGACCGGAATAAGAGAAAAGGTCAAGTGTTCCAACGAGGAGATCGGAACGGATACCTCGCCAACCACGGGTAGGAGGTCCAGTCCACCAATTCATATTGATATTACGATGACACACCGGTGATTTCAAAATTAAAAGAAAAGGACGCTCACGCCTGCAGAACCTTCTCCAAGCCGGTGACGCGTGACGGCCAAACACCACGAGACATCCTCTCGAATCAAAATCGAAACATTGATATCCCGCAGTGACTCTTTAGACACTGGAAGAAGATGATGGTTCAAATCAAAGAGCATGGCCAATCGATTCACACTCTAGTGATGATGACATTTCACTTGGTGATTTTTAAAGAGGTCAAGACGGATGATAAAGAAAGGAAAGCAAAGGAAAGTGTGCGAACCTAAGACCAAGCCAGATGCCCCACCGATCGTCCCTCGAGACAGTTGACTTAATAAAGGCCGCCAACACCTCATATCCCGTATTCAGGTGAGGAAGATTGGGATGCGCACTCGAGAATCCTCAATCTTTGCAGATTCGATGTCAAGTTGAGAGAGCAATCTCCTTCAAATTCTACTCGGGAGGTGAAAAGAGATGGGAACAATTAAAGCATCTAAAGTGTTTGAATGAACGAAGGATTGACGAGGTAACCTTTGCCAAAGATAATCTTATTGAATTCTTGAAAGAACGTTGTCTATTTCGAATCGTCTCGACTATTTATCCCTATCCTAAGAATGTGATAAGGCATGTATATGCAAACATAGATAAATCCTTCATTGAGTGTACTTCAAACAAATATTGTAAGGTGTACTTTAGGCGTCGGGTTTTCACAAATCAATTTTATGACAAATTTACATTTATATACTCCAAAGTTTGTATTTTTTTCTTTGGATATCTTTTTACACTTACAATACAGATTCCTTCTACACTCATTACAATTTATTAAATTCGTGCCATAAAAAACAATACAAGCTTTGAGTGGACGGAAGAAATATATGATTTATATCGTTACAACCATAGGCGTAGATAAAAATTTAAAACAGAACAAAACTAACTCATTTTCTAAAATTTTTAACAAACCAAATTGAATTCTTTCTTAGCAGACTCAGAACCAGACCGAACGGAATCTCGTCTAATCCATAAACATGTGGGATACCATCTCCAACTGGTCTCACAAGACCGATTGGGCACGATATTTCTAATGGCAAAGCCGACCCGGAATGGTGGGTGGAGGAGGGCAAGATATATGAAATTATATAACAAAATATCCTTATAACAATTCCCTCTAATTAGTATATGTCAACTCATTATCAATTTATAGAAAATTTTCCTACTTAATACAAGTAACTAAATAATCATTCATCCAACAATCTTCTATTTGACTTGGAATATTATTATTCACGATCTTCACATTATAATTTTTTTTTCCACAATTGATATGGAATAAGAAAAGTCATTTCTTGTGATATACTAATCTTGTATGGTTCATGATTATTATACATGAACATAAGATTTACTCAATATGCATCGAAAATAACGGTCGTAACTTCCTCATGAATTTGAAACAAAGAAGTTATTTCGTATAAAGATATGAAAAACGAGTTCAATTCTAGCTCATTCTCTCTTCTTTCTACACTTATGGAAAAAGCAAAATCAAGAGAAATTTATCTTATATATTATTTTACAATATAAAATACCTAAGTAAAAGTAACTGGAAACCTCTCCATTAATCAATGCTGAAAACCTATCCATTAATCAATCTTGATTCAGTTTTATCTTTGCTTCTACTATTTTTAATTTTTGATGAGGTAAAAGTTAAATATATTTATAATGTTAAACATAACTAAAAATATATGAGATATACATAAAAAAAAATTGAGATGTTTCAAGAAAAAAAAATCATATATTCGAGTTAAATAATGGTAATGGTCTCAAAAATAAATGTGTAGTTTTTAAATTTTAACGCAAAAGCTCGAGTTCCAAGAGAAGCTAATGATGCCACGTTATAGACGAAGTGTGGAGATTAGGTATTGCAGGAACGTGTGGTCATCACACTTCTCTCTCTCAGGTCTCAATCGTTCCTTAGATATTTCTTACCATTCGACTTTACCCCGACGTTATAGACGCAACAGTAGCAAAATCCATAAAGATTGGAACACATGCATCCTTAACGAACCAACTCTCACAATTCTCAATCCTTTCGCCCAAACTCAGATTCAGCTCCATCAAGTCACCTCTTACTGTCCATAATGACCACGGTGGCAAAGCTGCACCTTCCGCCGCTGGATTGCCACAACCACTCCGGCCAACCACCGCCGTCTCGGAAATTTCCCCGCCACCGCTTTGTGTGGGACCCGGTTGGTGTAAAGGCCCGCCGGAGAATTTGGGTTCGGCCATGCAGGTCCTTCAAGTCCGATCAAGAGGATTTAGGGTTTGGAGGGAGAGAGAGGAAATGTGAAGAAACTAGTGGTGGAGTAATAGAAAATAGAGAAAAAAGTGTCAATAAATTTGTGGAGGGGATTAGAGATGCTGTTTGGAGAGTCTCGAAGCCCAGTTTGCGATCAGAAGGGAAGTTTAGTGAAGCTATGGAGAAGTTGGAAGAAACTTTGTTTTCTGTAAGTGCACTCGAGTTTGAAATTTTTAGGTGGAATTTGACGAGAAAATCCAGAAAAGCAAACTGATTAGCAAGCTTTAGTTAGGTACAAATTGGGACACTTTTATGCTTGTCTAATTTTTGAAGGAGTTTATATTGTTAATGTTTGGTAACTTTTTATTGATCCCGATTCTTACTTGATAATTGTAAGTCAATAAATTTATGTATGCTAGCATGTCTAAGGGTAAATCCGGCATATTTTTTCTGCGGATAAACCTCTTGCTTTTGATGATGTCATGTAATTTTCTGAATTTTCATGGAAACTAGCTTTATCCCGGAAAATTCTATCAAGCACATACATGTACAACACTATTCAATTGATTTTGTGACACATGGCAATGGGAAAAGTTGTGCAAAATGATGGGTCCAACTGCCGCATTTTCGCAAAATCAACCGATTGGTGTAGTAAATGTGCATGCTTGCTTATACTTCAGTCAGAACAAAGACTTGCTTGTAGTGGGACAATATTGTTCGTGACTGTAATTAACTTGGACAAAATTGCATACATTTTATGTGTTACTGTTTAAATATGAAGATATTGTTCAAATCAAATAAAAATAACATAAATAAACACAAATGATATTGTTTAATGCATGGGTGGCATTGAATCTTCCTGTGAGAAGAGGATGAGGATACGAGAGGTATATGCCGTTCCCATTATTGGACTTTGAGGTCTTTAGACATGCTTCTTTATAACTGCTTAGCTGATGGAGTCCTTGAACATTCTGATTTATGCGTACTCAATAAAACAATATAGCTCGAGTGACTTTTGATCTACCAGTCAGTTTTAACTCTACTACAAGATGTTATTGTTTGTCGTATTTTCTTTTTCTCCAATTTGAAGTGTCTCCACTAAATGTATTTTGGTGAAGAGAATAACTAGGTGTTCAGTGAATGTTCTTGACTATTCCATGCACCGTTTATAACCCACACGTCTCTTTGGGCAGTGGTCTATGCACATTGGAAGATATATTGTGACAATGTTAAGTACTGGAGTTATACTGCTAATCGGGTTTCAGTTGTCAGGTTAGCGTTTGTCTCTGATTCTTTCTCAAGTGCCAGTAGTAAATCAATCTGGCATTCAGCATTTAATTTTGAGCTTTGAATATTTCAAATACTTTGTAGGTGGGGATGATCAAATGAATGCATTAGTTTGGTATAGCTGGCTTGGGGGAATCATTATTGGAACAATGATTGGTTCCAACATGGTGTTGGAGGAAGTCAGTCGATCTGGTCCTCGCAATGTTGTTATAACTGGAAGGTACTAGTTTAGTTGTAAATTGACAGTAAAGCTTCTCTTTGAGATTCATCAGACTGCAGATCGAAACTTGTTGCAGAAATTACTATGAAGAAACCATAAGTATTCTGCTAGTTTTTATCTGAAACTATAATCTTATATACTTATATAATTTCGTCCACGAGGAAAAAGAGATAGTTGTGCTTCAATCTGATTAGACTGGTTGCAATAGGCTTTAGTTTCTTTCCAATGAAGAGTAAAGATCCTCCAAGTTCCAAAATATATTTAGCCAAATATTTATTTTCTTGATATTTAAAATTAGAAAATTATCTTTGCATATTGAAAAAATAATTTATTTTGCTTCAATTAACTTTGTTCTTGGATACAGTACTCTAATGTTAAAAACATTACTGCTTAGATAATTTAGTCCGCAAAGTAAAAGAGATGTGCTTCAATCTCACTAGACTGGTTGCAGTAGGCTTTAGTTTCTGTTCGGACGAACAGTAAAGATCTTCCAAGTTACAAAATATGTTTTGCCGAATATTAATTTTCTTGACCTTTAAGATTATAAAAATCATCTTTGCATGTTGAAGATTTATTTTATTTTGCATCTTTTAACTTTTTAATCTTGATACAGTACTCGAGGACTAGGAAAAGCTCTAGCTCGTGAATTCATACTTTCAGGTGACAGGGTTGTTGTAACTTCTCGGAGGTAGTTTCACAATTTATATCAGTCGAATTTATAATATGCTTCTTTCCTCCTAGCTTTTGGTTCCTATATTGATGTATGGCTCTTTTGGAGACAGCGCTGAATCTGTGGACAAGACCATCAAAGAGCTATCTGAGAATCTGAAGCAAGTTGTAGTTGTTACGGGTGGATTATCTAGAAAACATTTAAGACATGCAAAAGTAGTGGGAATTCCATGTGATGTCTCTAATCCCGAAGATGTTAGGAAGTTAGCAAATTTCGCTGTGAATGAACTTGGCTCTATTGATATCTGGGTAGGCAAACTGCCTTCTTTTCTCTCTCAAATTTTCTCCTATATCCTCTGCTGACTAGACTCTTCTTTACTCTTTTGAAGATGTAGGTATAGTATGATTGCAATATCATTTTGAGCTTTAACATTGATAGATCTCGTAAAAGAAGATTTATATTTTACATGATAAAAACTGATGCCATTTCTTTTGCTCCAACATGCGAGGCATCCTTCAGGAGACCCCATTTATGAGAATTCATTTAATTTAAAAGTTCTGAAGAAATCACAATATTGTGGAATGTGACTATCACATGTTTTCTGTGTCTTTTTTGACATTGAATCTTAGCAGAAAATTATAACTTCTTTTGCTCATCCCTTGTACAGGTAAACAACGCGGGGACAAATAAGGGGTTTAGGCCCTTGCTGCAGTTTAACGATGATGACATACGACAGGTTTGCACGTCTCTTAAGGGTTCAGACTGATTAGATTGTCAGCAAGTGATTTGCACATAAAAAGTCGCGAAATCTATTACCGTACACATATGACAAGAAACTTATTAGTTTATAATAAAGTAATAAAGCCCTAAATTCGATCATATGTTGTACAGTAAATTGTAAAACCATTATTCAGAAGAAAATCAATAGGGAGTGATGTTAATAAAGCAAAGGGTAAAGGCTGTACAGTTGGATATAAGTATGAATGTGAAGAACATATAGATGGAAAGACCTCGTGGAGATACTCTTGATGCTTAAATTTGATACGGACCATGCCCAATGGGAACACAGAAAATCACAGATGTTTATTTCTTGATGGACAAACCTTTACAATTAATGTAAACTCTGTTGAATTTTGAGAAACATTGGTGGGTATAATAACAATTTAATTCTTTGAGTAATTGTAAGAGTAGAAACGGAGAGAATTATGCCTACGTTGCTATAGTTGCATGCGATGTTTATTAGATATTTTATGCTGGTTGTGTGGTATTTGGGGACCTCTGGATGAGACACAAGGCAGATGCTGATTTCTAACAGGACAGGTGCTTCATTATTGGAATGAAATGGTTGTAATGCAAATAATAAAGTACCTTATACTCTCTGATCATCACTTCTTTCATTTCAATTACTCGAAATACAACTTATGCAAGAATATCAGGGTCTGGTTGACTGCTCAGTAAAAGTTTTGACATTGCACACAAGAGTCAGATGGAAGGACTCTCAAACCGACCGTGGCCTAGAAATTGTTTGTACTTGAAGGAGTTAACTTAAGAAAATCCTACCAATGAGATAAAGTTCGGAATGTAAAAATTAAAAAGGACATTAATCTTCAAAATTGTATGTTCCTGTTCAAGACATGCTCATTGACACAAACATGCACAAGATTGAGATACTGATATATTTCGTACAAGGATTCTCACTCACTGCAGTAACTGCTGAGAAGTGAGAACATGGTCGAATTAATTGATAGATAGGCAGACAAGAATCTGTTGATTCCTTGCTTTAAGGTGTATTTACTGTTAAATTTACAGCCTTCTTCAAACAATATATCTGGTTAATTATATCTTGCTCCACGAATATTGTGACAAGTCTAGTTGGCATTAGAAAAAGCACATGATACACAAAGTGTATTAGCTTTTATCTTTTCAAAGAGCCTCTTATCTGTACAATGGTATGCTCAAGATTCTATAAAATCATGGACAGATTGTGTCTACAAATTTGGTTGGGTCAATACTTTGCACTCGTGAAGCATTACGGATCATGAGCAGCCAGACAAATGGAGGTCATATTTTCAACATGGATGGTGCTGGATCTGGAGGATCGAGCACCCCGTTAACAGCCGTGTAAGCTTAATCCTAGTAACCATTTTGCCTTCTAAATTCTATAATTTCAATCCTGTTACTTTAGATGCTCCATCCAAGATAAGTTAATCTTTCATGTTCTTTGAAAGTACAGATATGGATCGACAAAATGTGGTCTTAGACAGCTTCAATCGTCACTCTTGAAGGAGAGCAAAAAGTCAAAAGTCGGTGTCCACACAGCTTCACCAGGCATGGTGCTGACTGACCTGCTATTAAGGTATTCAGAGGATGTTCTTAAAGGGATGATAAGTTGGTGGATTCCTGATCACCTGTTAGTTTCTTTGTTTGCTGAGTAACTGATGTCGATTCATGGCAGTGGTGCAAGTGTAAAAAACAAGCAGATGTTCAACATTATCTGTGAGCTTCCAGAGACAGTTGCTAGAACCTTAGTTCCACGAATGAGGGTTGTCAAGGGAAATGGGAAAGCCATCAATTATTTGACTCCGCCAAGAATTTTGCTGGCTCTAGTCACTGCATGGCTTAGACGTGCTCGCTGGTTTGATGATCAGGTAACTTACACTTTTTACAATATCTAGTTCGGAGTATGAAATTTCCTTCAGGTGAAAAAGAAGAAATATTATTTGTTTGACAGGTCTGATTATTCTTATATTTGACATTTTAGCACGCCATATTGTGCCACTTGAGAAATAATCATTGTTTCTAAGTCTTAGGATGTACCGTACTGTGTCTTTGGTTGTCATACATGCAATCGGTCATTTGTCATTTGGTGTCTGTTTTCTGCGAGGATTACATAATTTGGTAACCGAATCCATTAACTCTTGGCAACCATGGACATCTCAGGGACGGGCACTCTATGCTGCTGAGGCAGATAGGCTCCGCAACTGGGCTGAGAGTCGAACCCGTTTTTCATTCACCGATGCCATAGAGATGTACACCGAGAACACTTGGGTTTCTGTCTTTTCACTTTCAGTTGTTTGTGCCTTCATCATCTTGTCAAGTACGAGTAGTACGCTGCCAGGGACCTGATGACGAGTGTCAAGTGCTCTACACCTAACGCTGCTCGATGAATGGAAGCCGGTGCTCTGCATCCAGATGGTTTTACTATGCTTTCTGTCCAAAAAGGTAGTCTAGATTGCAGGTTTTTTCTTTGTGTGTTTTGTTATGCCTTGTGCACGGGAAGGAATCACCCTTCCTCTTTATTTACTTCCATTTGGATAGCAGCATGCATAAAAAGATCGTAATCACATCTCTCATCCCAAAAACCAAAGAAAGGTGAAGGGATTAAAAGAAAGTTGAAAGCAGAGAGAACGAAAGATAGGGCCTTGTACGATGTAATATATTCCATTATATTTACATTAAGTCGCATTACGACTGCATCTACCAAGAAAGTTGGTAGTAAGACACGTATAAACGTAGTTGGATTTGAAAGACTTGATAATACGAATATCTTAGTTCTATTAAGTATTAATATCGGGGTTAAATTGCATTTTGGCATCGGTTTTTTCGAAGAGTTGGTCTCTTGTGCGCGCTTTATGAGAACCATCTCTAATTCATTCATTAGTTAGTTAATTAAATATTAGTCAGTAATTAATTAGTTAATATTTATTTAATTATTAATTAATTAAATATGGTTTAATTATTTCTCATTAAGACATAATAAATCTTAATTGAAAAGTAATATATCCTAGAGATTATATTTTAATTGGAGATTAATAAATTTTAATTATTTTATTTTAAGGGAAAACTCTTGGTGAGAGAAAGTTCACACAAGTTTTGTCTTTTGGTTTCTGTACATAATTTTCCATGATGACATGAACTTTAATGTTTTCTTTGAAGGGTTATTACTTATTAGAGCCTAAATATATGAATTATGGGTATATTTTGATTTTTTTTATGAATTTTAAAAATTATTAATAAATACACTAATTTAATATGATTGTGATTTTTTTCATAAATTAAATGAAGCTCAAATTTAAAACTGATACGGCAATCGAAGTGGCATCATTTTATCAAAATGATGTTTTACTTGTACAATATATTTTAATTTACGTTTAAATACATGAACTTTGGGTTCATTTTATTTTTTCCCACGAACTTTAATTTTTTTTCAATAAATCACAAACTTTAACATTATTGTAATATTTTTTTGCAAATTACATGATGATCAAAATTAAAGCTAACATAACAATCGGTGTGACATCATTTTATCAAAATATTATTTTACTTATACAATATGTATTTAAAAATATATACATCTCACAACTCTTTGCAATCCAAACCTTATCGTAACTTGATGTTAGAGAAAGAAAGATGGGGTGGGGTGGGGTGGGGTGTGAGTGGAGTTAAGGTGGATCTAAGAATTTTTTAGTACATATTGTATAAGAAAACGACGTTATTTTGATATACTGATATCACATCGATTATTATGTCAACTTTAATTTTGACCGTAATTCAATTTGTGAAAAAAAAATTACAATAATATTAAGTGTATCTATTGACAAATTTTTAAAGTTCGTGGGAAAAATAAAAAATGGATTGAGAGTTCATGTATTTCACCGTCAATTAATATATATTATATAAGTAAAATAACGTCGTTTTGATGAAATAGCGCCACGTCGACTACCATGCCAGCTTCAATTTTGAGCATCATTCAATTTGTGGGAAAAATCATAATAATATTAAATTAATCTATTTATTGACAATTTTTAAAATTCTTATGAAAAACAAAATAGTTTTCAAATTTCATATATTTAAGCATCAGTAACCTTTTTTTTTTTGAATTTCTTCATAATTTTCAAATCGAAATTGACATGATAGTTACGTAGTAAATCAAAACCGAAGTCGCAAGTTTGGTAGGGAAAATGTATCTTAATTATGTGCTTACACGTAAATGATCTAGGTTATCGATATTGCACAAAAATAACATAAACTAAGATTCATTAGATTCTCATCGATTGGAACAGTCTTAAATAAAAAATTTAAGACAACATCATTTCGATAATGGAAGAAGCTGGAGGGCGCAACGTTTGTATCCATAAGTTTTTTCCTTCAATAGGAATTACACTACTCGATTAGGATGTCAACGGACGGCTTTACTGGGATCGTAATCAATAAATTAAGATTGGTTACGGTTCGAACCGCCCAAGAACATCGGATCGGATCCGGACCATCGTTATGGTTCCGGATCGGGATACCCATCGCTAACGGTTATCCGTTGGGCCGCTACACCCAAATCTCCAAAATTTTCAATTTCTTATTTCAAATTTCAATAAAGAAAAAATCTTTATTGGACTAAAATATAAAATATATTATAAATAAATATAAACGTATTTTGAACATAGTCGTATTTTGATTTTTGAAAAATTAACGTATTTTCGTCCTTGTATCGTATCATATTTCGTCGGCCCATAAGAAAAATCTTTTCAACGTATTTTTCTAACACTGTTGTAGTATTTTCAGAGTAATTATAATTGCAATCAAATTTGGTAGCTTAAAAAATTGATTCATCTATTCTGCCACATTAGCTTTTGACACGTTAATTCGTGTTCGTAATGAATAGTAAAACTATTATTATATCTTCATATGATACACAAGATATTATTGCTCAAAATATGCCACGATAGGGGTGGTAAAATGGTTTTCGGTTTTCGGTTAGAACCGAAACCGAACCGAACCGACAAATTCGGTTAACCAAAACCGACAAATTTGGTTATCGGTTCGGTTTTGCCCGAGTTGAAAAAATTCGGTTATTGGTTAACCGATAACCGAACAGTCGGAACCAAAAACCGAAAACCGCTTTTTATTTTTAATTATTATTTTAATTACTAATTAATTAATTAAAAATTATAAATATCATTTTTTAATTATTACTTTATTAATTATTGTTAAATATTTTATCTATTTTTAATAAGTTTCAGTTTTTAATTATTATTTTATTTGTTTTTATTATTATTTTATTTGTTTTTATTATTAATTAATTTAAATTCGGTTTTTCGGTTAACCAAAAACCGAACCGCCGGAACCGATCGGTTTTCGGTTAACCAAAAATTTAAAACGGTTCGGTTTCGGTTCCTAGTTTTCGGAGAAATTCGGTTCGGTTAACCGAAAAATTCGGTTCGGTTAACCGAAACCGAACCGTTAGACACCCCTAGCCACAGAGGTTGAGATGTATCAATTTACAGAAACCTATTTTTTTATTCTATTGCGAGGTTCAATACTATAACGTCCATCTAGATCTAGTAAATAATTTTTGTTATCACAAACAAAAACTATTTATTCCAAAAAAAATTGAAAAAAGAAAAGAAAACATATGAGAAATGAGTAAATTGGTTTGTTGTCGCAGCCCAATTATGTATTTGGCCCAAGACACCATGTACTAGTTAACGCAATATCAGCGAGAGCTTGAGATAATAATTTCCACTACTCTTTTTTTTATATATATATAATTTGAGTTTCAAAAATCAACCATTAAATGTGTTAATTTCAAATTTAAGGTACTATGCCATGAAAAAATCTCGTGAACTAACATTTTTCTTTTTCTAGAATCACCATTTGTCTTCACTTACAATTTTTGTTTTTCTAAATTATTTAAAAAGCGTCCTTAAGTTTATTCCATCATCTCACTGCCACTTCATTTTCTTTATTTTTTTTAATATCGCATGAATCTACAACAGCTATTAGAAAAAAAGCACCCAAACGGATTCGAATCGGGCCACTTGGGAGAAATTCAACACTGTTAACCAACTCACTAAAATACATTTGTATACTTTAAATAGATATATGGTAGTAATCTTTTTGGAAAAAAATAACGTTGTCATGTAAGTAAACATTTTTTGGTTAAATACCTTCATGATGTAATATGCAGTCACAAGATGTGTTTGTAAATTAATTAATATTTCGTAATTACACTCAAATGTAAAATGCTCTACAAAAAGTGGATATGTAATACTCAATTTAAAAAAAAAAATCGACCGGTCGGACCGGAACCGACAAATGGGTCGGTCCGAATCGGTCCGGTCCAGCAGTTCTAGAACCGTAACCTAACCGGAACCGTTGCTTTAAAATTTAATGGGTTTTGAACGGTTCGGATCGGTCCGGATAAAGACCGCCCGTTGACATCCCTACTACCGATGACGACGCATTTACCTACTATTTATTTCTTGATGGTTTTTCCTTGAAATGAAGTAATTGTTGGAAGTTAATGGGTTGTGAGTGGGAATTGCTAGTAATGAGGTTCATGGCCTTTGGCCTTTCATTTCCAACTCTTGATGTTAAGAGTTAATGGAATATTGATGTTTGTCATCAATTGTGACCTTAGAACATCCCTCTTGGAGTGCTATATATAGTGCATCATTCTAGAGTTAGAAGCATAAGCAAAAACATTTTATTCTCTAGCAAAAGCAAAGCATTCTACTTGCATTCTTAGCTCATAGTTCTTAGTTTTCGAGTTCGCCTCGTTTTCGTCCGATTCACGGGCTCGACTTGTTTGTGGTGCTACTACAATGAGACGAAAGTCGTTACCTTTGGGGACGAGCCAATCGTGAGCACTACCGGCGTTTCGTCTTGCGGCGTAAGTTCAACTTCGGCGACTTATTGATAAGTTCTTGTTTTCTTGACATCTCATTTGTAATAGTTATTTTAATCATTTCATTGTAATTTTGCACGATATTGTAACCAATATTCAACTACAATCGCAAGACGAGAAAATTACGCCCAACTCTCGCTCAAGTTACCCGATCGTGCAAATTGAAGATGTCGACCAATCCGACGAGCGCCCGCCACCACTCAATCCGTTGGAGCCGAGAGCGGCCCACCATGGCTCAAAGGTCTGAACCCCGCATTCCCGTGGCTCAACAACCGCCAATTTTCACCGGCGTCGACTTCAAACGCCGCGCATAAGATGATTTTTACATCACCACAATGGGGCTTGCTAGCTTCCTGCGTGAAGACGGCCGCCTATTCCTTCCGAGGAAGAAGCGGACGAGAAGTGCGTATGAAATACGACACTTGGTATCATTCCGACTATCCGTGCCGAATATGGTGTTAAATGGGCTTGATAATATCCTATTTAATGTATTTGCGGTCGAGGATCTCGCCAAAGAGTTGTGGGAGGCACTTAACCAAAAGTATCTGGTTGAGGAGGCTAGACGAAGAAGTTCGTGGTTACCGTGCTCACCGAGTTCAAGATTGTGGATTCAAACCGATCACGCCTCAAGTACACGAGTTTCAAGCTCATTGCATGATGTTCATGCCGAAGGTATGCCTCTGCTCGAACAATATTCCATTGCAATTTTAATTGACAAATTGCGGAAGGATGGAAAGGGTTCGGATCTTACCTTAAGCACAAGCGAAAGGAGATGACCTTTGAAGCATAGTTGCTCGACTCAAGTTGAAGCTCAAGTTAAGGAGGCGAGTTGAAGGCTAAAAGTCCGATGGAGGCTAAGGCAAATCGACCGAGGAGGACCTTCAGGAAGCGCCCCGTCCAGATGAACAAAGGCGAGGGAAAGAAGTAGTGCAAAACCCGATTTTCCGAACGCTACAACCGTGATAAGCCGGGCACATGGCTAAAGACCGCCGAAAGCCAAGAGAAAAGACAAAGGCAAAGGCAGCGTCAACAATGTTGAGAAGGACTTGACACTTGGGACAAAGATGACTTTGTTGCCATGATAAGCGAGGTAAACCAAGTCACAAATTCTACCCCTACTTGGTTTCTTGACACAAAGCTCTGTTCATATTTGTGTCAATCGAGACTTGTTCTACACCTACAAAGAGGTTGAAGACAGGGTTGTGACCGAGGCAAGTGATCATACTTCCAAGGTGCTTGGAGTTGGTACCGTTGTACTTCAACTTACCTCTGGTGTGGAAATAACTCTGAAGGATGTGCTGCATGCTCCTTCGATCCGCAAGAATCTCATCTCTGGCGTCAAGTTGACTAGAGCCAAATTTGATATAGATTTTCGTGGAGAATATGTAATAGTTAGAAAGTTTGGAAAGACTCTCGGCAAGGGTTATGTCTCCGAAGATCTTTTCAAACTCAGTGTTAGAGCTTGTAAGCCTTCTAAGGCAGTTGCAAAAATTAATGAGAATGCTTCTACTTCTGCTTACTTGCTTGAGTGTTCTGATTTATGGCATTGTAGACTTGGTCATGTTAATGTTAATGCTATAAAGAAACTCGCTAACATGAACTTGTTAAAAATAGAAGTATCTAAAACACAAGATAAATGTGAAATCGTGTTGAAGCAAAATGATCAAGTTGCCTTTCAAACCGTTGAAAGAAGCTCAAAACCTCTAGAATTAATTCACACTGATGTTTGTGATTTAAAGTTTGTACAAACTAGAGGTGGTAAAAAGTATTTTATTACTTTTATTGACGATTGCACAAGATATTGTTATCTTTATTTATTAAGAAGTAAAGATGAAGCAATTGATGCATTTCAAACTTCAAGAATGAAGTGAAAATCAACTTAATTGCAAAATTAAGGTTGTAAGAAGTGATCGAGGTGGAGAATATGTTGTTCGCTTTTTGAATTATGCAACGAAAGTGGTATAATCCATCAAACGACCGCTCTTATTCGCATCAATCAAATGGTGTAGTGAACGCAAAATCGAACTCTTAAGGAGATGATGAATGCGTTATTAATAAGTTTTGGATTACCCGAATATGTGGAAGTCATTCTTCATGACCAACTATATCTTGAACAAGATTCCTATCAAAGGGAAGGATGTAACTCCTTATGAACTTTGGAAAGGAAGGAAACCTTCATATAAATACTTCAAAATGTGGGGGTGTTTAGCTAAGGTTGAAGTACCGTTACAAAACAAGTTGCAATTGGACCTAAAACGGTAGATTGTATCTTTATTGGTTATGCACTTAATAGTAGTGCTTATAGATATGTTGTGCACAAATCTGATATACCTGATGTTCATGTGGGAACAACAATTGAATCAAGGAACGCTATATTCTTTGAGAATATCTATCCTAATAAGGATAAGAATAGTTCTGATTTAAGTAAAAGAATTGAGGAAGATTCTATCAATTCTCATACTGTTGAAGAAGGTGAACCCTCAAGTTCTAAGCAAGTTTTTTATGGCCTGCTAATAGAAAACGACATAGGTCTACACCAAGACGTGCAACCTAGACGTGGTAATCGTGTAAGAAAAGCTAAAATTTATGGACCGGATTATGTCGTTTTATTGTTAAATGATGAACCGTTACCGTAAAAGAAGCTTTATCGTGCCCGATGCAGATCTGTGAGAGAAGCAATAGACATTGAGATAGAGTCTATTATGTTGAATCATACTGGGTGTTAGTAGATCTTCCACTGGTTGTAAAGCTTTAGGATGCAAGTGGATCCTAAGAAGAAATACAAGTCCGATGGCACTATTGATAAATATAAGGCCGACTTGTAGTTCAAGGGTTTAAACAAAGGTGGGTATGACTTCTTCGATACCTACCGCCGTGACTAAACATACTTCTATTAGAACGCTGCTCTATTGTCGCTTTGCAAAATCTTGAGATTCATCAAATGGATGTAAAATAGCGCTTCAGATGGAGAGTTAGAAGATGAGATCTATATGAAATAGCGGAAGGTTTTGTAGTACCGGCAAGAGCACAAGGTATGCAAACTTCAAAAGTCTTTGTATGGACTTAAGCAAGCGCCATCTGCAATGGCATATGAAATTTGACAAAGTTATGTTGTCAAATGGTTTCAAAATCAACGAGTGACAAGTGTGTCTATGTAAAGAATTGAATAATGATTTTGTTATTGTTTGTCTTTATGTAGATGACATGTTGATAATGGGAAGTAACTCGTGTGATTGGAGAAACAAAAGAATGCTAAGTAAGAACTTCAAGATGAAAGATATGGGTTTGGCGGATGTAATTCTTGGAATTAAAATTTTAGAACGCCAAATGGAATTGCTTTGACACAATCCCACTATCTTCGAGAAAGTGTTGAAGAAATTCAATGCAATGGATAAGCCTATTTCAAGACTCCTGGGACTCGAGTGTTCATTTGACTCCAAATAGGGTGAACCTATAAGTCAAGATGAATATGCTAAGATTATTGGGAGTTTGATGTATCTCACAAACTGCACCCGACCCGATTTAGCTTGCTCGTGAACAAATTGAGTAGTTTCACGCTAATCCAAGTAGAGAACATTGGAAAGCACTTGAACGCGTATTGGGTTACTTAAAGTTTACCCGCATTATGCGATTCATTATTCTAGTGAGCCACTGTACTTGAAGGGTATAGTGATGCTAATTGGATATCTGCCTCAATCGACTCGCTTTCCACAAGTGGATACGTGTTCACTATTGGAGGTGGAGTCGTATCTTGGAAGTCCAAGAAACAGTCTTGTATAGCAAGGTCTACTATGGAATCAATTCATAGCTTTAGATAAGGTCGGTGAAGAAGCCGAATGGCTTAGAAATTTCCTCGAGGATATTCCATGTTGGCGAGTCCCGCGCCTTCCGTGTTGATTCACCGTGATAGTCAATCGCAATGGAAGGGCACAAAATATATATTACAACGGTAAGTCTCGACATATTCGTCGACGACACAATACCGTGAGACATTTGATCACGAGTGGGGTTATCACTATTGATTATGTAAAATCAATAGATAATCTAGTGGATCCACGACAAAAGCATTAATCGAGATCAAATGTTTAAACTGTTAGAGGAATGGGTGTTAAATCCACATCTTAAGGATGATTATAGCGAAACCCAACCATGATGATTGGATTGTCCGAGAACATGGTTCAAAAGGACAACGGTTATAAAATCGGTGTGATAAACACTCAAACATGCCTATTCTCCGAGAACAGTGAGTGTTTGTAAGTCTGCAAGTGGTGAGGTTAAGTTTTTAACTTTTAATGACTCTTGGATCCTCAAGGAGGTCAAGTATAGCAGAATACTTGGTTGTAATAGTCACCTATGCAAGTGTGAAGTGGGGCCGCTTCAAGTGGTACACTTGTGAATCCAAAGGGTGTTCCAAGGCCATAATGGACACAAACATAAGAACGGATGGAAATTGAGATGATATTGTGTCAATATTATTGTCTCAATATACACCATGGAGGACTAGTTCAAGGTGAAATAACCACTATGCCGCCGGTATGCTCGATAATTTCGACTATGGAAGGTTCAAGGCCACAAGCTACCTTTCCAAATGCAATATCGCTCTCGAGGACTGAACTGCGTTTTGCATTTATATGACATTTCCACTCATGTGGGGATTGTTGGAAGTTAATGGGTTGTGAGTGGGAATTGCTAGTAATGAGGTTCATGGCCTTTGGCCTTTCATTTCCAACTCTTAATGTTAAGAGTTAATGGAATATTGATGTTTGTCATCAATTGTGACCTTAGAACATCCCTCTTGAGTGCTATATATAGTGCATCATTCTAGAGTTAGAAGCATAAGCAAAACATTCTATTCTCTCTAGCAAAAGCAAAGCATTCTACTTGCATTCTTAGCTCATAGTTCTTAGTTTTCGAATTCGGTTCTCGTTTCCGTCCGGTTCACGGGCTCGACTTGTTTGTGGTGCTACTACAATGAGACGAAAGTCGTTACCTTTGGGGACGAGCCGCCAATCGTGAGCACTACCGAGGCGTTTCGTCTTGCGGGCGTAAGTTCAACTTTGGGCGACTTATTGATAAGTTCTTGTTTTCTTCGACATCTCATTTGTAATAGTTATTTTTAATCATTTCATTGTAATTTTGCACGATATTGTAACCAATATTCAACTACAGTAATAAAGAGAAATCAGCAGTGCATCTTTGGGGAGGAGGCTCGACTTACTTTTGCTTGAGATCTTAAGATCCAATGATGAAAGCAGATTAGTAAAACTCTAAAATCTAAATAAATCTCAGATGGGATCTTAATTTTGAATAAATCAAAATGAAGACTTCTTTTTTTAAATTTGTATTCTCACAAGGCCATGTCACCGCGCCTTGGCCGAGTCAACCGTAACTAATGGTTCCATGCCATCTATAAGAATTTAATGGATGTCCGATTAGAGTACAAGTTTGATAGTTTGGTCATTTATATATAATATCATTCGTACAAGTCATTTTTGTGTAAACAAGTATAGTTTAGGTTATTAGTGGAGGACGATGAGGTTGACACCATACTAGACATTGTATGGTAGGAACGCATATATATCCTCTCTATTGGGATGAAGTTGGGGAAAGAAAATTGTTAGATCCTATAATGGTATAGGAAATGGTTAAGGCTATTGCCTGTATCAGGCAGAGAATGTAGGAAGTCCAGTATATGCAAAAGTTGTGTACTAATAAACATGATACGTAATTGTACTTAATGTTTGGGATAAGGTTTCCTCTTGTCTCCTTCCAAATGAGTGGTTGGTTTTGGCAAGAAGGGTAAGTTGCGACTTAAATTTGTAGGATCTTTGGAGTACCTATATAGGATTAGTTCGATTGCCTATCGTTAGGAAATTGGTAAGCTGAGTTGTTAGGAAAGAGTAAGTTGAGTTGTTAATATCCACGTCAGCTGGTTTGTATCAAATCATTTAGTATATATAGGAGAAGTCCACTCTATAAAAACTATCTCAATTTTTCATTCTCTGCATTCTACACCAACACACGAGCACCTTGTTGCAGGTTGATCTTCTCTGAATTTCAGCATAGATTTTGCTAGTTTGTGTGGGTATGAAGGTGGAAATTGTCTCAGATTTGTGGATCGGCTAACACTAATAGGGTTGGCTTTGCCATCTTTTTTCTGGAAACATGGTCAACCATAAATTATTATGTTCACTCTCATCTTTTTGACGAAATCTCTATGAGCGTCACTCGAGTGTTGAGCTTTCAAAGGGATGTGGAAGTATGTATTTGACCCAAGGCGTATCATTAGGAACGATGATGTGGTCCTCATGATTTGAGCTATGAGAAAAAATTTGAACCTAGACTCGATTGTAAAGTCCATGTATTGACAAACAAGCATATCCATTTAATCAAAATTCTTATAGAGACACCACAGATGTGGAGAAGCAACTTGGGAACGAGAGGAAAAGATGAAGGAGCAATATCCCAACATAAAAATTTTGAGTACAGCATACTCGTACGAAGGGAAGAATGTGAGCCCCATTTTTCTCTTTAGGTTAATGTGAAAATGAAGGGTACTTGAATTTCAATGTGAAGAATATAAAGTTATCTTGCTTTGATTGTGTTGATCCAGGATGAGTTGTTTAAGCTAAGAGTACTATTGATTTTCACGATACATTGTCGAGTACTAGTAGCCTTCAACATGACGAGACAAGGTTCTTAATAATATCAATGGATGAAGAATAACATTTTTGTTAACTACTTGGGTAAATTTTGTGGAGAAAAAATATTGCTATTTTGTTTTGGTACTACTTGATTTGATGATTAAAAGTTCATCATCAGTGAAGGATTCGAAAAAGTTGATACAATAGAGAAATGAAGTTGTAAATTGCATTAGACTTGCTAATTGTCATCCATCAAAAATATAATAAAGAACTCAAGTTCTTGATAGGATCACCAAATTATAGTCGTACCCACAACCTATCTTAGTGATCAAACCCAGAAGACTGAGGATCTATTTAGCCCAAGCAACCCGCCACCTCGTCAAGCCAAATATTTGTCACATGTAGCCCATGTGGTTGAGAATGAAGAAGCCAAATCCTTAAGTCTTTTTACCTTAACAATCCATCATTAGAAGAATAGACGATTATTCACATCCATTTATCCTGCCTCAGCATAAAATTCCAAAATGAAAATTTTAGAATTCAAATGATGTTTAACATGCTAGATAAATCATAAGCTCATCAAAATCACTCATATAGTAATCCAAAATGAAAACTATATTAGGTTCCAATTCATTAAGAATACACTCGTTTAACCACGTCAACTTAGATGTTTAACTTGCATTTCAAACCAATAAAGTTCCAAATCATTCCTTTGGAATACAATCTCGCAGTGATCTGAAACTCAGAATACAATATTCACCATGGTGGACAAGGTAGTGTGAATGATTTCAAATGAAAACTTGACATTTAAGATGATTCTACACCAAAATTTGAGCTGTGCCATTAGACTTGTGGGAAAATCTTAACTAGCAGTACATTAACTTTGTACGAACTTAAGAATTCTGTCAAACAAAAAGAAATTTAAGGGTTAGCAGAACGGCTAAAACCAGGTCCTTTTCTTCTCCTCCGGCGCTTCTGCCTAATTTTCCAGAAACTCCAGAGCACAAGAAAACCTGCAAACACCGCCTTTTTATAGTTAAAATATGCAAGATGTCTATGGTTGCCCACAGATGAAACTCAGACAACATGGTCTCTTACCAGAAACTGCAACGAAAGCAGGTAAAAGCCAGTGACTGGCAACTAATTCAGGAAAGTCGAGCTGCAATGGAATTGGATAGTAACATTAATCCTTAAGAAACAAATAAATGCTTATATGAAAGGCAGCTATGATCAAACAATCGTGCTCTTACATCATCTCCATATAAGTAGCTGAGATATGTGTTCCCCAAGGAGTTGCCATCTTTGTTTACTAATTTGATTTTCTTAACTGGAACCTCTGGAGTAGAGTTCGAACCTCGACCCAAATCAACTGCTACATAGCCAGGCAACCTGTGGTTTCTACGTCTCAAATGTAAATCATAACCCTTCGTTGCCCAAACTTCAAACCTCGAGTCACTCCCACAGATCAACTCCTTATTGACCACTTGAGAGTAGGCAGAGAAATTTACATCTGTTCTTCGGGAAGGTAGGTGGTTATCATCCAGGTGCAATGTTTTATCTTGTCTACTAGAATCTGAGAAAAGGACTGGATCTCTAATATTCCTTGCAGTAAAATCTAATATTTTCTTCAGAAGCCAATAACAATTTGTAACCATGTGGCTGCTATCCAAACAGTTGGAATCTCCATAGACAGCTATTCGTCCTTCTTCACCAACCTCTAGAAGACCAAGAATAGGGGAATCTGCCTGCATTGATTGGATTTATAGTTAAATTATCAAGGCAAGATGGTATTTCACTTAAATTGTGCAAAGCAAAATTGCCACAATAATCATGGGACCTTGTATGGAAGAGTTAAATATCTAAGCAGCGAATGTGTAATACCCCACAGACACAAGCCAAAAATCCTTCCAATCTCATAACCATGTAACTGGATGAAGTCATAGAAAACCCAGAAAACCAAGCCAACGAGAAATTAAGTGTGTTTGAGAAGCTCAGATAATATAAACTCATGTTTGCTAGAGATGTAATCATCACAAATAATTGTGCCCATAAGAGGAAAAAGAATAAAGGTCTATGAAAAAAAGCCAGTCCCAAATCACATTTAGAACATAAAACATAAGAATTCCCTGTTACCACTTGACAGTTGACACTCCCCTTCACCTCTTTTTCGTTATTTATTTTTGTTTGGGTCATCAAGTAAGATTGTCGTAGAACAGAACTCACCTTGCTCATACCAGATAATAGCACATTCTGAGTAGCACCACTTTCTGAGCTATCTAAGAAAGGGAAACGATGCAAGTAACCACCTTTTGGGAATTTCACAACATCGGTTCCAGATGCATACCGACTCTGCTCTCCATTAATGAAAAAATCACCATTTAGGATCTTGTCTCCAAAAGCTATTTCAAATGGCGACAAAAGATCATTCAGAGCAGGAACATTGGCACCTCCAGTGACAGGAGTCCACCAGCTTCGCGTATTATCATCAAAAAACTTCATTTTCATCATAGAGTCCACATTGTACCAATCGGCAAAAACTACAAGGCCTAGACCATTAATCATGATGTCGTCTTTCAATTTATTAATTTCTTCAACAAAGTACTCATCTTCAAGATCTACCAGCAGAAGTGTCCCGTACTGTTTAGCATCAAAACAAGTAAACGGTGAACCGAGAGTCTCCACATAATATCCAGCATCCCTTAACATATTATACATGATGTGGAAGTTCGTATGCAAGTGGTCTCCATGCCAGTCAAGGATGTCATGGGTTTGATTTCGACCGAGTAAATACTCTCTCAACCATCTGCCTTTGAGGTAAGAAATTTCCCCAATTGCATATTCCAAGTATCGTACACGAGGCACACGGGTATTTGCTGACGAATCTTGAGCGGTGTTCTTCTATTGGTTGGGAGAGGTGAATTTGTATAAATTACTAGTGTTCTTCTGTAGATATATTGGATAATTGGATAAATGAAAGTAGAGATTTGGATAGAGAAAGAGAAAGACCAGAAAACATATATAGGTGCAGCAGATGGTTTGCAGGGCGAAGCAAATTGAGCGACTAAGCTGCAGATTAAGATATTCAGCAAAAATAGGATGTGAAGGAACAAATATATGGCAACTCTAATAGCATTTCAACTCACAGACTAGTTAGAACTCGATCATGCCTGAACACCCTCCATGCTCTCTAGGTCAATCAACCTGCATTTTTACTTATTAGCCAACTTCTTGTTTTTTCTCCATATGTCAGTGCCCTAATCATAACTCAGTGTGCCCCAATCCCTAATTTTACTACCGGAAATTCATCACTACTTGTCTAATTAATTATAAGTTGGAATCTTTCTTCACTAAAATTGGCGCTCGTTATCTCTATCTCTTTTCCCCATAACATTAATATATATGTATATCATTTCCTGGACTCTTGCTTAGAAAACAAATTGTGGTAATCAATGACTACGAATTAATTACCTAGCTCTAGCATTATTCTTATGTCGTGTCCACTGTTTTCCCTATATGTTATTGTGAAAGGATGGAGTGATATGTTATTGGGTTCAGCATCAAGAAACTAGAGATGCACGAGTCAGTGAAACAAATTCATCTTGTTTAAGCTTAAACTATGTTGAATGCGCCATGGATTACTACATGCCACCCGTGTTGAACATGTTAGCTTTTACCGAATCATAATATCTTCAAGCTGGCTGATGATATTTGTTTATATGCATTTTTCTGACAGAGTTGTTGTTCTTGGCAATTTGAATGTTTAGGAATATCTAATTGTTGCTAGAATTATTGTTCTGCTACATGAAGGCATACTTATTACAGTCTTTACGAACCTGTTACTTTCATCAATGTCTATGGAAGCATACTTATTACAGTCTTTAAGAACCTGTTACTTTCATCGATTTGCTGTAATTGTTATGTGTAGTGCTCATGCATTTACCCATTTGAACTTTTGAGGGATCGGTTTATGTGTAGCCGTGGAGTGTTATCTCGAAATGTTACAGGTGCTCTTTTTAAAAAAGTATAAACTGAAATGAAGTATATGTTTGCTATTGATGTTTGTTGCCTTGTTGGTGGCTATTTTGTTCGAGCATAGTGTAGATAAGTGTTATATGTTACTATTCTACATTAGTAATAAAAGATTGACATGAAGCAGCTTAGTTTCGAGCCCTTGTTTGCGTGTAAACAGGGGTGACATTCTGAAGATACGAAAATATGGTCACGATTTTCCAGGAGAGTTTATGGTGTGTTCTGATATGTGGGTCTCATACACTATTGTGGCCAGTAGAAAGTAAAAAATGCAGCGTGATTCCATGCTAAAAAACAGGTGTTGTCTGTAACATTATTTGGATGGAACAACAGTAAAAGAAATATTCCACATATCGTTGGACTCTTCAATAAACAAATGCTTTTCCAGGAAGATATAACGACATCAGTAATGTTGAGCCTTCGAAAGTGAGCGGCTCGAGTTCTTGTGCATCATCGAGTCCTTCAAAATGGTGGAAGAACCCCTTCAAATGAGTGTTATCAAATCGAACTCGTGCAGTTTGGTGGAAGATCTCGGCTTGTGTCCCAAAGCACCGTCATTTATATCTAATGGTTCTAGGATTTTTATGATATCATTTAAGTATTAAGTCTTGTTTAGTAATCCTTGTTTAGTAATCCTTCAAGAGTGTCGAACCCAAGTTTTTCATTGGGATTTCGTGTGTTACTATTGTATTGAATGTTATAATATTTTCCTATTATATTCTGTGTATTCCAATGTAGACGTTTATTATATGTGTTACTACAGTATTTTGTTATTTGCAATCTAGTTAATGGTTTGATCTGCTAAATATTATGGTTGTGCATTCCAATATAATAAGATGGTTGCTGGTAAAGTATATTTTAAAATGGTGTTAATTATTTTGATTGGTGCTGATGAATGAATTTACGCCAATTGCGGCGACACTAAGCAGTGGTTGGAAGAGATGGATATCCCAAGTACTGCGGCAACATTTCAATATTCCTTCAAATAACTTGATGTGAGTATAATTAAATAAATTATACAAAGAAACTCGCTTTCCATCACATTTGGTCTAAACATATTAAAATACGTAATGGGTTGCCGAACAATGAAAATTTCACATCTTAATTAATGTCTATTGTTCCAAAATCATACATGTAGCTTTTATAAGGCTCTAGACCTTGGAATTAACTGGAGCTTCGAAGAAAAAAATGAATAATTTATTACCTAGCCATATATTACATATCTCTAACATTCACTATCGATAATCTGAACTTGGGCTCCTTGCTGGTGTATTTTCAAATCTTAACATCCAAGGAATCTCTTGGGATATAACCAGGTGGGTATTTGATACTATGAAATTGGTCCCATAAGACTCTCTGTGACCGTTGAGGTGTAGGAACAACCTTTAGTTTCAAATGAAGGGTGCAGGTACTTTTTCGACGATCCTTTTCACCTTGGCCTGGGGGGCTGTAAACATTTACAGTAACATTGCCTTCTATTTCACCAGAAAATTGCACCCCTTCCTCTTTGATTTGCATGTGAAGTGCCAGATACCCAGTCCATGGCCAAATAACATCTGAATAAGTAAAGTGAATGCTGAGAAGATTACCTTCCTCACTATCAGGAAGCCACATTGGTGGACCATCAATGTAACCAATCACACCCATTCCATTCAAGATAGTGACATTAAAGATCACAGGCATCGCCCCTGCATACAATGGTTGACGGCAAAAAGGCCATGAATAGGGGCAATCCATATAGTTCAGGACACTTGGAAATATGCTCGCTCGAGGTTTATAGCTTTTCAAAATTTCATAAGATTCCAATCTGACAAAATTCAATACAAGAATCAACAACTGATATTAAAGTGCACCTCACTGGAAATAACTCGGGAGTACTCACAAATCAACCCTGCCTGCTCCCTGCTCATACATGTTTGGACTTGAGAGCTTTGAAGCACCTTCAACAAGTGCTTGTTTCATACTGCCTGGATTTAGGATCTCTTTTCTCTTGTTTTCAGGAATAATGCTAACAAGAAGGCAAACTATTCCAGCAACCACAGGACTTGCCACACTAGTGCCAGACAAGCTTTTACAACCTGTACTAATCTTGGATCCCATAATCTCACGTCCATAAGCAACAACATCAGGCTTCACACGACCATACCTGTAAAAGAAGTCATCATAATAGAACATGGTACCCAGCAAATATAAACTCACTTGATTTTTTATTCAGGAAGTAAGCAGGTATTCCAACATATTCAGATTGTAGACCTCTTTTTTTTTCTTTTTTTTGGGGGGGAAGGCAGACCTCTTTGTTAAGTTCCAAGGTACTCTTCTCATCAGACAATTTAGAAAGAAGTGTAAAATTATGGGAAAAGATTTGCACAATTATTTTCATCTTGGTAGATATTGGTGGTCGATTAAGTTTCGTACATTTCTCTCTCTGCGCCTATTAGTCATTAAGATTTCACCACATTAGAGCTAGCATAAGTAGAGGCCAAATGCCAGAACTGACAACTCAATAGCCAATCCAAAAGAGTAATTTAGCCTAAACTTCTAAGGACGTGCTCTATCTTCCTATTATAAAGAATATCATCCTTCACAAAAGGTGCAAAAAGAATGGGATGAAGCAGAGTAAACAGGACTTTCATGTGGAAATAATTCCCCAGCTACTTTATCAACAATAACCTTGAGTAGCTCAGTTTTAAAGTAATGTTACAACTTTCAGTAATGCAAAATAACAGCATTCTGAAATTCACATCATGCATGTTTGGATGCATATGTTGTGGAACAAAAATTTCATTAAATTGCTGCTAAAAATTCAAACAAAATCAAGCATTCAAACTACCAATCACTCAATTTTAGGAGCTGCCACAACTTTTCACGTAACTCTCTTGTAAACACGGAGGGGGATAAATAGAAGTAAGGACAAAGATCCTGGCATATAGATAAAATCAGTTATAGTTCAAACTACCCATGAGGAATTTCCCAAGTGCTCATGCCGCGTGATGAAAATGATGCTATGTGATCACTGTAATCAATGCCGCCAACACCAATAACATCACTTTGATCTGCAGGATTGTTCAGAGTTCCATAAAGTGGTCCGTCATTTCCAATCGCTGATACCATAATAATATTATTTGCTGTAATTTCCCAGACCTAGCAGAAAAAGAAGCATAGAAGAAGTTGCATTTTTAGGATGACTGTGTGTCTCTGTTTTGTGATAATACTATAGTCATAGTAAGATTACGTCAAGAAATCAAATGGATTTGCTTAAACAAGAAACATATTTGCATGAAATGAGACAAGAAGAGTTTCAAAGGATGCTTCCACAATTAAAAAATATATGACACTCCAAAGCACAAATTAAGTCCAAAACTTGATGAGGTTGCTAGATTTTTAGATAGTGTTGGCAGTCTAACCCTAGATGATTTGAAAGATTTTAATTACACTAATAGCAATAAACTGTAAAGCAATTAATACAAAATTCAAAGAATCAATAAAAGCGATATATACCACTACTAAAGGATCTATAAGGAGAAATTTGCATGAAAACTCAGAATCCCTACAATTTTTTTTGTCCATACATGTTTCCTTATTGATGCTAACTAGCAAACCTTCCATCAACCACTATCTATCTGACTAATGATGAAAGAGAGCAAGTTACAGATTCTTGTAACTAAATTTGTACACCATATGCATATACCATTACATTCATCATGTTCTTAAGTGCATATTCCTCAGGGATAACGTAAGCACCTCCATGTAAATGCTCCATAATTTGTTCGTCATATGAAGATAAAAGGAAAGCACAAGAAGAAGCACAAATCATAAGTCAGTTTTCCAGAAACCATGCAATTAGAAAATTTACATAGTCGGGGAATCCATGGAACTGTTTCATTCCTTTGTGTATGCATGGAAGGGCAATGACATTTGACAGCATTTCCCATTGAAGAATAAGCCCAACAAAGACATACCAGTAATCTTGCACACAACATCTTGGACACTTTCAGTTAATGGAGGTTTTTATTGCTGAGGCACCAAATGGGCATTGTGCATAAAGCTGGCAGAGACACAAATCTAAGCAATTCCTGTAAGTTACAAAATGGACCTTCCTACAAACTGATATCTACTAAAGTGAGAAAGATATCAATGTTAAGGGTTAAACACCTGATAAACTTAATGTCCTTTCTAAGATTAATTCAAAGTGAGGGGTATCAAATATCTAGAGTTCTCTTCATTAGAAGAAATAGCCTTCATTTTTAAAAAGGGAGTGAGTTTCTTGAATGAAGGCACTGTCCTTGATAGAATGATGGTGATTGAGGGAGAAGAGAGAATGTAAAATAACACATAGGTAATGAAAAGAAAATGAGAACACTCCTCCGGAAAGGCCTTCAACTCCTCAGAAGAGACCACAACAATATTGATGAACTGGATATTATAAATTTGATGGTCATAATACGGAAGACAAAGACTCTTTAAATAATAGTGCAAAAATCCTAATGAAACCTCAGGCCCATGCACTTAGGGGCTTGACCCAAACTAAATATTTAAAGACCCAACAATTGACTCTAAAATAAATCCTAAAGAATTAAGATACAATTACTATTGGAAAACAACTAATTAATAAAACTAATAATCCACTATTGCACGTCTGATACAGACTACGGGCACATAAATAAGAATTAAGTAGCTAATCATAAATCATAAAGCCGAAGGAGGGGGAAGCAAGAAAATGGAAACACATGAAGTTGAATTTGGTCAAATGAAACAATTCCAAAATTGTTTGGATCACTGTATACCTTCTCAACAAATGGGAGATCCAGATAATCAGGTCCACCAATGCTCAAATTCAAAACATCCATCTTGGTTGCAATAGCATAATTGAATGCATCAAGAAACCATGATGTGTAAGAAACCTGCAATAAGCTGAGAAGAAGTTTCTCATATAAACTTACTAAATATATCACAGGCAAGCAAAGAAAAGAAAACATGTGGAGGGTATTGCCACTGCCCTATTACATGATCTAATCGATACATTTTTTTAACTTCAAACCTGGACTTGGCATGTTACCTTTTTTGATATATTAAGGTCTGTTTGAAAACATGCAACAATCATTATAATAAAATTAAGCACATTCACTTGTTGCAGAAGTTGTGTTGGAAAATACTGAACTGGAAGTAGTCCACCAAATTAATAAGGCCGAAACAATTCAAGGGTTGTAACCAAATTTTTTTTAACTTGGCAACGAAGATTGATTCATCAAAATTTGATCATTGACTTAATGCTGAACATTAGCACTCACATCAGCCTACTTTAGCATGTAATCAATGCAGAATATTGATGATGTATCCACATAATAATCTTTTGTGCACTGAGAGTATTTACTGTTCCATAGACAAGAAATCATAACCAAGCCAACAGAACAGTTATTCTGGTTGGGCTTGAGGCTGGTGCTACAATTACCACTATAGACCTCAACCCAGAAGTAGTATACACTATAAGAGTTATATGTCATATACATACAATAAGTATTACCTGTGCATCAGTAAACACCCGAAAAGCATAGATCTCAGTATCTGGGGCAAAGCCAAGGCATTCTGCATCCTGACCAGCAATAACGCCAGCCACAAATGTACCATGCCCAAGATTGTCATTTAGTGTATCTTCATTGGTCCAATTTGTGCGCTCCTGATAATAGTTCAACAATTATCAGAAGAAAAAGGAAAAAACAACTCATGAAGCTTTTCCTATCAGTAAAAGATTACCTTGATATTACGGAAATGTGGATGATTTGCACGGATCCCAGTATCAAAAATAGCCATTTTCACTTTAGCTCCAGTGTAACCTTTTGACCAGAGAGCATCTGCTCCAAACAAGGAGGTAACCTGAGATTTCTGCAATAAAAGAGGAAAACTATGATGGAAAATAAGTTAACATGACAGCTACAGGCAACATTAAATTTAGTGAAAGCCTTGACACACATGTAATCAGTAATTCCAAAGAGAGCAAAAATAATCTGCAATACTACTGTTCATAATTAACATAAAAATAGGCTAAACCAAATACAAGCTACATTTATGAGATCTTTAAGCAAGAAAATCTTAGACCGCCAATCAATAGTGTCAACCCCCAACAAACACACACACACACACACATATCCAACACACACACAAATACTAATTCAATAATGACCTGGTATAATTGCATAACTTAAGTAAATCATAGTTGAGTTTAGAAGCCTATGGGTTATGATCTCAATGATATAAGGAGAAATCTAGAGGCTGGAAGAGTTTAAGATGTTGTTAGATTGGAGGCTTTTTCTTCCTTTCGTCAATTTTAGAGATTGAATGTATACTGTGATTTCACTTTGAAGATCTATAGCAGGATGAGTTGGTACCTCAACATATAATTTTGATTACTAGATTTACAATGAAATTGATATGAAATTGATTTGTAAATGTTGTTCTATTTAGACCAAACCTCTAATGTAAAGTAGTCCTCAACATATCTAGGCCTAATGCTTTCAAAGTTATCTGTTTCAGCAGACAATAATAATTTAGAAATAATATTATTTGTAAATTCTTAATAGAGTTGATGAATCAATCCCATTACTCTTCTTGCTCTCCCTTGATCCTGTCATCAACTCTTCATTATACTACAGTTTTCTGCATGCTTAGTATTTCTTATCAGCATCCAACATAAGTCATTTCTATATAAAGCCCTTCCTTTTCTCATAACCCAATAAAAGAAAGCCATTTGAACTTTGAAGTCACTGGTCATAAACCATTCATTGGCTATGAATGCATCAGGATGACCTTCCTCGCTGACATCCTTCTCTGGGTCATTGCAAATAGTATTACCAGACTTAAGGTCATTTTTACTCCGACAATATTTAACTTAGCCAGCGCCGAAATTAAGTGTCAGCTTGAATTTCAGTTTCTAATTACTTTCAAAAATGCTTATGATACATCAACATGATTGAGAGTGGCCATAAGCTTTACAGTGTTTCTTCAAGTAGCAGCCAATGTCTATGCATTACATTAAAAGAAGGAAACGAAATAATTGCATTAAATCAACGGATCGGCATAATCAATCAATGACCCCAAGTGTTTATTGCACCTAAAATAGCCTCATCACATATGTGAAAGATAAAACAGAAGTTTCTTCAAGTAGCAGCCAATGTCTATGCATTACATTAAAAGAAGGAAACGAAATAATTGCATTAAATCAACGGATCGGCATAATCAATCAATGACCCCAAGTGTTTATTGCACCTAAAATAGCCTCATCACATATGTGAAAGATAAAACAGAAGTTCACGTTGATTGCCACATATGTCAAGTGATAAAAGGTGTTGCATACATATACGTTATATTACTCACATAAGCCGGACTAACATGTAAATATTTTGTGTTGTATAACCGGATGGGTAGAATAAATATTGGTGCGCTGTAATCAATTGGAGCTTTTATCATCCTCCCATGTAGATCCCATGGTCAGTTCAATCCCTCAAGCAGGAGTCTTTTTCTCTTAATTAGTTCTGTTCTTTCTATGTGGTGATATATTTTCCCTATTGTCCGTTAACTGATTTCTATCATAAGTTCATAACCGCTGATATGTTCCTCGTCATCATACATTTCTTGCCAACTGCTGCCACAAATCCAGTAAGGACATTGTACAAGCCAAGTTCTTAAACCAGCTTATAGTACTGTTGCCTCAATGGCTCAATCTAACAGCTTACTTGATTTGATAAGTCAGATCAAGGGGAAAAATTTGCTTGCAGAGTTGACCTTCACTTTTACGTTAATGGCCTTGTCATCACGTAAAGCTCTCGTGGAAATGCCATTGACAGCCAATTAAGAGATAAAAGAGGTTCAAACCATCCGACCAAATCCTATAAAAAATAGATTAATTGAATCTTAATTGCTGCAGTTAGATGACATTAAAAATTGAGAACAAAAGCTGTATCGCTGACTTTTGGCTTAAACATCAAGGTGGAGTTGTGAAGACACAAATCCTTCCCTACCCATAAGGGGTGAGCAAAATATCCGAAAACCGAACTGAATCAAACCGAAAAATCAAATTTGGTTCGGTTAATCCGGTTAAAACCGAATTAAAATTCGGTAATTCGATTTTCGGTCGGTTTAGAATTTTTTTAACTGAATAACCGAAAACTTAAATATATATATACACACACACACACATATATATATATATATATTATTTATTTGTTTATTTATTTAGAATTATAATTTTAATAAATCAATACCCTTAATCCTATTCATTTCTCTCTCTCCTTATTATATCAATATATAATATTTATAAATTATTTATTTATATCAATATATAATATTATTTATTTATATATAACAGTATAAATTATTTTCTTTGCAAAATATTTTGTATATATAACATATAAAGATGTATTTTTTATTTATTATATCAATATATAATATTATTAATTTGAAAAATATATATATTTTTTGTTAAAAATTCGGTTTAGCCGAAATATATTTTGGTTTGGTTACCGAATAAAATTCGGTCCAGTTCAGTTATTCTTTTGAAAAAATCCGTTAATTCGGTTCGGTTATTCTTTTGCCCGAAACCGACCGAATAACCGAATACTCACCCTACCTACCTATACTGATAGACGTTTTCAGATTAAAAGCTAATAACTATGGCCAGATTATGAAAGATGATATGAAGTCATAACCATTCGGAATTAATTTCAAACGTGAAAACCTTCCATGAAAATAACTAACCAATAAAAAGCCCTAACATGAAGTTCTATGTCCAGAACATGTCTTTTTACTTGAATGGATATGTCTGTCTTGCATCTATAGGACTTTCCTCGATTTCTAAAATGTATCAATATAGACAGTCAGAAAATGCATTACAACATGGATCAATAAGATCTCCAGCATACCATGTTTTTCATATGTTAGAGAAGCAACATTAATGATCTTAAAGACGTAAACCATAACAAACACAATGACACATTTGTACCGTCGAGTGCTTCCTTTTCTGCTGACTTGCAAGCTAAATACTGAATTTTCACACGGATTACAAAAAGAATGGTATCACCATAATGAATGAAAATGTTATTTCATTTCAAAAACTATTTCTTACTTTTCCAGCTGATCGATTAAAAATTCAAACGTCAGAAAACTTATTTATTTATTCCAAATCACAACTAACAAACTAAGAAACAAGCCGACCTGCATCATGAGATTCCTCCTCCAGCTAGCATTCGCTGGGACGGCATTTTCCCGTTCCCTAAACGACATGGCGGTGAAAATCTTCCCGGGCCTCTTCTTCCCATCCACAAAGGCGCCAGCAGCGCCACCTTCCTTGTCAGCATTGAGAACCCCCCTATGGTAGCTCAAGTCCAAGGAAACATCTTTCACCATCCCCAATTTCCCAAACTCCCCAATCAGGAACTTCCGGCGGCGGTCCTCGATCGTCACGAGGGCGAAATCCGTCGGGAACCTCGTCGCCGGGTTGCACCGCTCCACCCATTTCCAGCCGCTGGATTTCACTTTGCGCTCGAGATACTCCCTATGTTCCTCAGCCTTCTTGTATTGGAGAAATCGGATTATGTGGTTATTGGCGGTGGAATTTTCCGGCGGGGCGACTGATGGAGTGGAGGCGGGTTGCGATTGGGGAAACGGTAAGCGTAGTAGGAGAGCACAAGAAAAATGAAGGTGGTTAGGGAGGTTCGGCGGCGGCTCATGGCGGTCGAACCCGCATGGGGAAAACTGGCGTTCTTGATGATTCGGCGGAATGTACAGAAATCAAACCTGGTTCGGAAAATTAACGACGCAAAAGAAGAGAAACACACTACTTTCTATAGAATTGTAATCTTAAAAAAAATTGCACAAAAAAACATTCATTAATGAAAAATTAAATAGCAAGCTTATTAAACTGCCAATTTTATCAAATTAGATGCAACTATGGGATATTTGTTACAGTCGACCAAATTATACTGTTGTATTCAGTGAGAAGTTCAATTAGTCCAAGTATGTCGCTAAATGCAAATATCTTTGCGTCGTTGTTTAAAGGGAAATTACAACTTTTTCTTTTTTAATTTCCATCAATTTTTACATCAACTAACTAAATACTACTAATTATCATTAATAAAAACGGGTAAGTAAATGTTAACGAGATTTTTGAATTGGGAAAATACATAATTTAACCTAGTAAATTGAATTTGTAAAAAATTTAACCTAATAAATCAATAATACCTTAATCAAATCTAATGAATTGATTTTGTGATAATTTTAGTTTATAAGTGATTTTTGACATAAAAAAGTATAGTCATCAACGGAAATAAAATATAGAAGGCACAAATCAAAAACGTTTTGGAATGGACTTACTGGCTACATATTATTTCGATGTCAATTGTGTTTTTCGATGTCGAAAAATCACTTATAAGACAAAATTATCACAAAATCAATTCATTATGTTTGATTAAGATATTATTGATTTATTAGATTAAAATTGTCACAAAGTCAATTTATTAAACTAAAATTATGTATTTTGCCCTTTGAATTTGACTAAATTGACTAAATACTGTAGAGGTAATTCCATATTATATTAAAAACGTGAGAACATGGGTGGGGCTAAAATAAAATGAGCTTTATTCAAATTCTTAAAATTGACCCTTCATTAATGGTTTAAAAAAAAGGAAAAAAAAAACTAATACAATCATTTAAAAAGTACTATTTGCCAATACAGTCATTTTAAAAGTACTATTTGCTCGCATGTTTTGCAAATAAAATCATTACGAACACTTTCTTCTATTACAAAAAATATACACCATAGTCACAACAGAAAATAAAATACGGTAATTATTTACCTGGTTAAATCGGATCGGATGTCAAGTCAGATATTTCACTATGATATTTTGGATGTAGGTTACAAGGAGAAACTACTATTAAATAGAACAATAAACAAACTCTAATCTTAAATCCAACAGGATTCCGTCTGGGCCAAAAAATATTAGTCCGAATATTCAGGCTTTTATGTATAATCCATTTAGTCCATTCAGATTTCGTACTCCAATAGTTAGATTACCGAGATCGAATTTTTACGTACATTTCATTTAGACTCCATATTCCAACATTTTCATCAATTTCTTCCAAAAAAGAACACTCAATCATCAACAAAGCAATATTTTCGACACGACTTTTTCGAT
Source organism: Salvia rosmarinus (assembly GCA_036937905.1). NCBI lineage: Eukaryota > Viridiplantae > Streptophyta > Magnoliopsida > Lamiales > Lamiaceae > Salvia > Salvia rosmarinus. Next base: position 107,553,480 of record CM072816.1, on the reverse strand, counting down.
TATGTGACAATCAATGATTTAAGAGTGAAACCTTTCACATTTTCTTTTAAAAATATGCCACCTTTGAGCAAAATTAGCTAATAAAGTATAAATGTGTCGACTATTCCATCTTTTACCTTTTCATGTAAGTGGTCCCAGTCACACAAAATTAAGTTAAGACTATGACCACATGGAGTATAAAAAGCTCTAGGATTCAAATCTAAGAGTCGCTTTTGCACATCTTGATTTTTAAATTTCATGTTAGATCCTAATCATAAACACTTGAAAAAGTCCTTGACCAGTTGTATTATCAAGTTCCAAAAAATTAACAAAACAGTGTTTTATTGCAAAAGTGTTTGAGGAGCTATCAATATACCTTATAATTAAATTAACTTGTTCTTGATGAGTAGCATCAGGTGTACAATCCAACATCAAAGAAACATATTTTGCATCTTGAATATTCTTGATAATAATCGATCTAATTCCATTTGAGAATATCTCAAAGTTCGGATTATTTTAATCTTTGAATTATTCTCTATTACTTTTAATTATGGTAGGATTGAAATAATCCTCCAAATAAATGGAGAGTTATTTATTAGATTTTATTAATTTATAATTAAATTTATTGATTTTATTATAATTTTTAATTCAAAATTAGAATTTATTAATTCATAATTATGATTTATTAATTCATAATTAGGCTTTATTAATTTATAATTAGGGTTTGTTAATTCATAATTAGAGTTTATTAATTCAAAGTTATGGTTTATTAATTCAAAATTAAGGTTTATTGATTCCAAATAGGATTTATTAATTCAAAATTAAAGTTTATTAATTCACAATTAGGGTATGAATAAATAATTATTTAGTCGAGCCTGAGGTTTACCTCAAATACCCCTAGGCCTGGTTTCCAAAAGTACCCAAATAGGGTCCATTTCGAGTTAGTGGCCCGACGGGCCGAGCCTGGCCGTGCGGGGTGGGTTGTTTGATTTTAGGGCTTTAGTTTTCTTTTCAATTATTGATTTATTTTTAAACCTTTTTTATAAGGGTAATAAAGTCTATTCACCCACAAATTCTTATATGTTTTTTGTCTATGTGTGTTGTTATATTTGGTTCTTTAAAATTTTAAATGGATGCATATTTTCCATATTAGGTTGTTCCATTTTCACTTTACATGTTTTTTTGAAGGATTGATTATTAGATGGATTAAATGTGTGATAAGATAATTTTTATCTATCAATCCTATGTTTACTATAAATGATTAGTGAAGGATTAAAATTTGGATAAATAATTTTCTCTTTATTTAGAGGATTATTTCAATCCTACCTATATTGGTTGGATTAAAATTAATGGAGAATAATTCAAAGGATTAAAATAATCCCGGGCTTTGGGATATCCTTAAATATTAATCATTCAAAGTAAACACTTGATTAGGTTGGATTAATTTTATCTATCCAACCTAATCATGCAAAGTAAACACACCCTTAGAGTATAAAGGTGGGAATTGACCACAATTAACTCTATAATTTATGTATAATATGTTAATGGGCAGTCAAATGTCAACTCTTTTAGAAGTATTCTATTACATATTTTATGTGGAAACCATCTATGAAACCTCAAAATTTGTTTGAACAAATAAATTTAAGAAAAGTGTAAAGGAAAATGAAAAGAAAAGAGCAGAATGACGTGGCAGGCTGTGCTCCCACGAAAAATGTTTACATTGGGAGCCTCAGGCCCTCAGATCAGAACCCGCTGCAACAAAATCTCTTGTTTTCTCATTTTCTTGATAATATTGTGTGGATAAGATTGCATTGCCTCTGCAACTGTAGTGATACAATATTCTGTTTTCACGTCTGCATTTTCATTGCCATGCATATTGCATCTTCAGGTACACCACCTCCTTAATTTATTCCTCTCCCACAAAAACTTAAATGAGTGTCTGTGCATATGAATTTAGAAGATTTGTCTCTTTTAGTGCTGTTAATTTATGGGTTCTGTCTATCGGTGAGTCAAGTAAAATGATTGCATGATAAATCTCCTCGTAAGGAAACCTTATTTGTAAAATCATGGATTTCTATATGATTTGTGTTTATGCGAGTGTGAGGTGATCGCTCTGTTGGTGAAGATATTAGCCAGCTAATTTGATATGCCGAGTATAACTCATTGTTATGTCCAAGTAATATGCATCTTTTGAATTTAGTGTGAGGGATTGCCAATGAAATAAAGACTTATATTCATCTTGCAATTTTAACACGAACTTTGAAGCGTTGCAATAGATTAACCGCCTTTCAATTAGTTACAAAACAAACACCCCAAATTTTTGGTCACCGAGCCGGCGTCGCCAAAGTACGGCTGCACGGTCTTGGTATTTTCGATTTCAGTTAGTATTATGCTCGATATGTCATCTCCCAATGATCAAGAGAATCAATCTTCCAGCAAATTGTAAGGTGGAGACATTATTACAATGTTTTGAAAGTAGTGTTAAAATTGCAAAATGGGTGGAAGTTCGTGAATTAATCGACAATTAATCCCTATATTTGGAATTAGCCTAACTGACAACTGATTTTCGTTTAGTTCAGTCTCAAAGGCTTTTCTTCGACTTTGGGAGTAGTTATCTTTAGATGTAAGTGATTCCTTTAAAGGAGAGAAAATCCGTTTCATCAATAGTTCTTTGATTACCAATGACTGGTTTTCTTTGTAGGATATCTCCAAAATGAGAATACTCTTACCATCTCTTACTACGATGCTATGATGGGATGGATATGTAGAGGTGTTGGAAGTTAATGGGTTGTGAGTGGGAATTGCTAGTAATGAGGTTCATGGCCTTTGGCCTTTCATTTCCAACTCTTGATGTTAAGAGTTAATGGAATATTGATGTTTGTCATCAATTGTGACCTTAGAACATCCTCTTGGAGTGCTATATATAGTGCATCATTCTAGAGTTAGAAGCATAAGCAAAAACATTCTATTCTCTCTAGCAAAAGCAAAGCATTCTACTTGCATTCTTAGCTCATAGTTCTTAGTTTTCGAGTTCAGTTCTCGTTTCCGTCCAGTTCGCCGGGGCTCGACTTGTTTGTGGTGCTACTACAATCGAGACGAAAGTCGTTACCTTTGGGGACGAGCCAATCGTGAGCACTACCGAGGCGTTTCTCGTCTTGCGGGCAGAAGTTCAACTTCGGGCGACTTATTGATAAGTTCTTGTTTTCTTCGACATCTCATTTGTAATAGTTATTTTAATCATTTCATTGTAATTTTGCACGATATTGTAACCAATATTCAACTACAATCGCAAGACGAGAAACTCTGCCCAACTCTCTGTTCAAGTTACCTGATCGTGCAAATTGAAGATGTCGACCAATCCAATGAGCGCCTCCGCCACCACTCAATCCGTTGGAGCCAGTAGTAGTTCCACCATGGCTCCAGTGCTGAACCCCCGCATTCCCGTGGCTCAACAACCGCCAATTTTCACCGGCGTCGACTTCAAACGCTGGGCGCATAAGATGATGTTTTACATCACCACAATGGGGCTTGCTAGCTTCCTGCGTGAAGACGGGCCGCCTATTCCTTCCGAGGAAGAAGCGGACGTAAGTGCGTATGAAATACGACACTTGGTATCATTCGACTATCGTGTCGGAATATGGTGTTAAATGGGCTTGATAATAGCCTATTTAATGTATTTGCGGTCAGGATACCGCCAAAGAGTGTGGGAGGCACTTAACCAAAAGTATCGGTTGAGGAGGCTAGCACGAAGAAGTTCGTGGTTACCGTGCTCACCGAGTTCAAGATTGTGGATTCAAAACCGATCATGCCTCAAGTACACGAGTTTCAAGCTCGTTGCACGATGTTCACGCCAAGGTATGCCTCTCTCGAACAATATTCCATTGCAATTTTAATTGACAAATTGCGAGAAGGATGGAAAGGGTTCGATCTTACCTTAAGCACAAGCGAAGGAGACGACCGAAAGCATGGTTGCTCGACTCCAAGTCAAGCTCGAGTTAAGGAGGAGAGTTGAAGGCTAAAAGTCCGATGGAGGCTAAGGCAACTGATCGAGGAGGACCTTCACAAGCGCCTCGTCCAGATGAACAAAGGCGAGGGAAAGAAGTAGCTGCAAACCCCGATTTTCGAACGTCTACAACCGTGATAAGCTTGGGCACATGGCTAAAGACCGAAAGCCTAAGAGAAAGACAAAGGCAAAGGCGTCAACAATGTTGAGAAGGACTTGACACTTGGGACAAAGATGACTTTGTTGCCATGATAATCGAGGTAAACCAAGTCACAAATCCTACCCCTACTTGGTTTCTTGACACAGTGCTCTGTTCACATTTGTGTCCATCGAGACTTGTTCTACACCTACAAAGAGGTTGAAGACAGGATCGTGACCGAGGCAAGTGATCATACTTCCAAGGTGCTTGAGTTGGTACCGTTGTACTTCAACTTACCTCCGTGTGGAAATAACTCAAGGATGTGTCGCATGCTCCTTCAATCCGCAAGAATCTCATCTCGGCGCCAAGTTGACTAGAGCCAAATTTGATATAGATTTTCGTGGAGAATATGTAATAGTTAGAAAGTTTGGAAAGACTCTCGGCAGTGGTTATGTCTCTCAAGATCTTTTCAAACTCAGAGTTAGAGCTTGTAAGCCTTCTAAGGCGCTTGCAAAATTAATGAGAATGCTTCTACCGCTTACTTGCTTGAGTGTTCGATTTATGGCATTGTAGACTTGGTCATGTTAATGTTAATGCTATAAAGAAACTCGCTAACATGAACTTGTTAAAATAGAAGTATCTAAAACACAAGATAAATGTGAAATCTGTGTTGAAGCAAAATGACCAAGTTGCCTTTCAAATCCGTTGAAAGAAGCTCAAACCTCTAGAATTAATTCACACCGATGTTTGTGATTTAAAGTTTGTACAAACTAGAGGTGGTAAAAGTATTTTATTACTTTTATTGACGATTGCACAAGATATTGTTATCTTTATTTATTAAGAAGTAAAGACGAAGCAATTGATGCATTTCAAACTTCAAGAATGAAGTGAAAATCAACTTAATTGCAAAATTAAGGTTGTAAGAAGTGATCGAGGTGGAGAATATGTTGCTCGTGCTTTGAATTATGCAACGAAAGTGGTATAATCCATCAAACGATCGCCCTTATTCGCCTCAATCAAATGGTGTAGCTGAACGCAAAAATCGAACTCTTAAGGAGATGATGAATGCGTTATTAATAAGTTCGGATTACCCTGAATATGTGGGAAGTCGTTCTACACCAACTATATCTTGAACAAGATTCTATCAAAGGAAGGATGTAACTCCTTATGAACTTTGGAAAGGAAGGAAACCTTCATATAAATACTTCAAAGTGTGGGGTGTTTAGCTAAGGTTGAAGTATCATACAAAACAAGTTACAATTGGACCTAAAACGGTAGATTGTATCTTTATTGGTTATGCACTTAATAGTAGTGCTTATAGATTTGTTGTGCACAACCGATATACCGATGTTCATGTGGAACAACAATGAATCAAGGAACGCTATATTCTTTGAGAATATCTATCCTAATAAGGATAAGAATAGTTCGATTCAAGTAAAAGAATTGAGGAAGATTCTACCAATTCTCATAATGTTGAAGAAAGTGAACCCTCAAGTTCTAAGCAAGTTTTTATGGCCTCGCTAATAGAAAACGACCTAGGTCTACACTTGAAGACGTGCAACCTAGGACGTGGTAATCGTGTAAGAAAAGCTAAAATTTATGGACCGGATTATGTCGTTTTATTGTTAAATGATGAACCGTTACCGTAAAGAAGCTTTATCGTGCCCGATGCAGATCTGTGGAGAAGCAATAGACATTGAGATAGAGTCTATTATGTTGAATCATACTGGGTGTTAGTAGATCTTCCACCGGTTGTAAAGCTTTAGGATGCAAGTGGATCCTAAAGAAGAAATACAAGTCTGATGGCACTATTGATAAATATAAGGCCAGACTTGTAGTTCAAGGGTTTAGACAAAAGGCTGGGTATGACTTCTTCGATACCTACTCGCCTGTGACTAAACATACTTCTATTAGAATGTCGCCGCTATTCGTCGCTTTGCAAAATCTTGAGATTCATCAAATGGATGTAAAAACAGTTTTGTATGGAGAGTTAGAAGATGAGATCTATATGAAACAGCCGGAAGGTTTTGTAGTACCTGGGCAAGAGCACAAGGTATGCAAACTTCAAAAGTCTTTGTATGGACTTAAGCAAGCGCCACTGCAATGGCATATGAAATTTGACAAAGTTATGTTGTCAAATGGTTTCAAAATCAACGAGAGTGACAAGTGTGTCTATGTAAAGAATTCGAATAACGATTTTGTTATTGTTTGTCTTTATGTAGATGACATGTTGATAATGGGAAGTAACTCTCGTGTGATTGGAGAAACAAAAAGAATGCTAAGTAAGAACTTCAGCATGAAAGATATGGGTTTGGCGGATGTAATTCTTGGAATTAAAATTCTTAGAACGCCAAATGGAATTGCTTGACACAATCCCACTATGTCGAGAAAGTGTCAAGAAATTCAATGCAATGGATAAGCCTATTTCAAGACTCCTTGGGACTCGAGTGTTCATTTGACTCCAAATAGGGTGAACCTATAAGTCAAGATGAATATGCTAAGATTATTGGGAGTTTGATGTATCTCACAAACCTGCACCCGACCGATTTAGCTTGCTCGTGAACAAATTGAGTAGTTTCACGCCTAATCCAAGTAGAGAACATTGGAAAGCACTCGAACGCGTATTGGGTTACTTAAAGTTTACCCAATTATGCGATTCATTATTCTAGTGAGCCCACTGTACTTGAAGGGTATAGTGATGCTAATTGGATATCCGCCTCAATCGACTCGTTTTCCACAAGTGGATACGTGTTCACTATGGAGGTGGAGCTATATCTTGAAGTCCAAGAAACAATCTTCATAGCAAGGTCTACCATGGAATCAATTCATAGCTTTAGATAAGGTGGTGAAGAAGTTCGAATGGCTTAGAAATTTCTCGAGGATATTCCATGTCGGCGAGTCCCGTGCCTTCCGTGTTGATTCACCGTGATAGTCAATCCGCAATGGAAGGGCACAAATATATATTACAACGGTAAGTCTCGACATATTCGTCGACGACACAATACCGTGAGACATTTGATCACGAGTGGGTTATCACTATTGATTATGTAAAATCAATAGATAATCTAGCGGATCCATGACAAAAGCATTAATCGAGATCAAATGTTTAAACTGTTAGAGGAATGGGTGTTAAATCCACATCTTAAGGATGATTATAGCGAAACCCAACCATGATGATTGGATTGTCCGAGAACATGGTTCAAAAGGACAACGGTTATAAAATCCGTGTGATAAACACTCAAACATGCCTATTCTCCGAGAACGTTGAGTGTTTGTAAGTCCGCAAGTGGTGAGGTTAAGTTTTAACTTTTAACGACTCTTGGATACCTCAGGAGGTCAAGTATAGCGAATACTTGGTTGTAATAGTCACCTATGCAAGTGTGAAGTGGGGCCGCTTCAAGTGTTACACTTGTGAATCCAAAGGGTGTTCCAAGGCCATAATGGACACAAACGTAAGAACGGATGGAAATTGAGATGATATTGTGTCAATATTATTGTCTCAAGATACACCATGGAGGACTAGTTCAGGTGAAATAACCACTATGCCGTCGGTATGCTCGATAATTTCGACTATGGAAGGTTCAAGGCCACAAGCTACCTTTCCAAATGCAATATCATCTCTCGAGGACCGAACTTATGCTTTGCATTTATATGGCATTTCCACTCATGTGGGGATTGTTGGAAGTTAATGGGTTGTGAGTGGGAATTGCTAGTAATGAGGTTCATGGCCTTTGGCCTTTCATTTCCAACTCTTGATGTTAAGAGTTAATGGAATATTGATGTTTGTCATCAATTGTGACCTTAGAACATCCCTCTTGGAGTGCTATATATAGTGCATCATTCTGAGTTAGAAGCATAAGCAAAACATTCTATTCTCTCTAGCAAAAGCAAAGCATTCTACTTGCATTCTTAGCTCATAGTTCTTAGTTTTCGAGTTCGTTCTCGTTTCGTCCAGTTCACGGGCTCGACTTGTTTGTGGTGCTACTACGGTCGAGACGAAAGTCGTTACCTTTGGGACGAGCCGCCAATCGTGAGCACTACCGGCGTTTCTCGTCTTGCGGGCGAAGTTCAACTTGGCGACTTATTGATAAGTTCTTGTTTTCTTCGACATCTCATTTGTAATAGTTATTTTAATCATTTCATTGTAATTTTGCACGATATTGTAACCAATATTCAACTACAAGAGGGAACTAGTATGCAAAATCAGCCAGAGAAGGTTGCCGTTTTCTTTCAGAAGTCGGATATAACTCATGGGTGAACATAGTAGAGAAAGTATCCAGTCAATGGCAGTTGGAAAGCAGCAGAATGGGGCGATGACGAGCAGCTCCAAAGTTCGGTCATCAAACATGACAGTAATACTTTCATTTCGCAAACTACTTATCTCATGGAAATTCATCTTTGGTTGTTTATGCTACACAAACTTGGACATTTGTTGGTCTTATAATGGTTGGGGAAGATCGAAAAACTTTTCCATCTATAGCAAGAACTCTCAGTTATATCTGCAATCTCTTAGTCTGGTTATATAATCATTGTGAGAATTTCAAAGGATGCCTACTATGTTTAACCTGTCAGAGGTTTAGAATTCAAATCCATTAAACTGGTGAAGAAATAAAACTCATTCATCTCTTTTCCTATCTTGTTTTGCATTCCAATTGTTACATAGATACCAAGTTGCTGGGTATTTGCTGTTTAAGTTCACCCATGACTCATTTACTACATCTTTTCTGAGTTAATAGGGATATAACTTAGACAGAGATATGTTTTTTTTAAAAAAAATTTACTGTGTTAAACACTAAGAAACACACCTTGTTTACTCATTCTATTTTTCCCTCAAATTCTAATATTATAGCACAGTGGAATCCACCACTTCAAATTCTTCTCCTATATCAGTTCCAATTTAAGGTGAAACCCAGCATTCAATATAAATACAATCAAACTTATTTGCAATTTCAAACCTTTAACTCACTCTAAAAGGTCAAAATCATTTATTCAAACCACCCCATTGATTTTCAAAGAAAAGGTCCTTTAGTAGTAATATCTGTTGGTCACACATTTACATGGTTTTTGTTGTTGTTGTTACTTGGGTCTTCAACTGTTGGATCACATCCACACAAAATGAAATGATTCTACCTAACATTATCTGAAGTTGAAATTTGTTCTTATTATCTTAATCCTGATCAAAGCTTCTTTCTGTATGAGCTTGTATCAGATAAATGTGATTTTTTAATTTTATTTTATATATCTATTTTTCATCATGTATGTGTTGCTTGTGCAGGAGCCTCATATAAAAGAGAAGCAAACTCATTATTTTTCTGCTCCTCTAAGTTCTCGTAATGAATGTTCCTGCCCATCTTGCTTGAGCAATAACAGTTGCCAAACAGTTCGCTCAAGAACTAAGTTGATGAATGTTCTGATAGAGAGAGGAAAGCCTCGTGAAGTCCATGCCATTTTTAAAGCTTTAACTGAAGAGGGACACAGGCCCACCCTTGTAACATACACTACTCTTTTGGCTGCTCTCACACTGCTAAAACATTTCAAGTCCATTGCCTCTCTCCTTTCCAAGATAGAACGTGATGGACTAAAACCAGACTCAATATTCTTCAATGCAATGATCAATGCTTTCTCTGAATCTGGGAATACGAAAGAGGCGATGAAAATATTCAAGAAAATGAAAGAGAAAGGGTGTAAGCCGACAACCAGCACCTTTAACACGTTAATTAAAGGATATGGAATCATTGGTAAGCCTGAAGAATCTCTGAAACTACTGGATACCATGTTACAAGAAAACGTGAAACCCAATGACAGGACATACAACATTCTTGTACGAGCTTGGTGTAACAAGGGTGATATTGAAGAAGCATGGAATATCGTGTACAGAATGATTTCAGCTGGAGTTAAACCTGATGCTGTGACATACAACACAATGGCAAAAGCCTATGCCCAAAAAGGGGAAACTAGCAGAGCTGAAGCTATGATTTTCCAGATGCAAAATGCAAAGGTGGAACCAAATGAGAGAACTTGTGGCATTGTTGTGAATGGTTACTGCAAGGAAGGAAACATGACTGATGCATTGAGATTTTTGTACAGAATGAAGGATCTCAGAGTGCATCCAAATCTTGTTGTTTTTAATTCACTTATCAAGGATTTCTGGAAAATAATGACCCTGGTGGGGTTGACGAGGTAATTTTTTTCAATGCCAACCCACTCTGTTTTTTAACCGTATGTGTTCCTTCTAGGAACATTTTGCACGAGATTAATCCTTCAGTGGAAAAAACATGGGTTCTTAATCAAGTATTTATCACTGTATGGATATTGTTGACGTTTCTGTGCTGTTTTATACTTTTATTAGATATTACATACTTGTCCCTAAAAATAAAAAGTAATGTAACCTACCGAGGGTGTCAACTTATTCCTGGATTCTGTGTTAGAATTAATGTCCTGTGCAACTTTTAATTTCTCTTAATTGTGGCCACAGTTTACGATGTTTCATTTTGGGGCATCTTGAGGATTGGAAGGTTTAAGATAGGCAAATTTCTTTCAGACCTCTATATTTTCTTTTGTCTAATGATATGATGCTGCTGCATCAACAATTTATTTATTTGTTGCATCATCACTTAGTTTTCTATAGCGAACTTGTCTTAAGGGATTATAATGATCTACTATCATAGCTGAAGTAAGGTACCTGAAATATCATATAAGGCTTATAGGGCCCTGTTGCAGTTATCCGGAAAGGATGAACTCATTTACCAACATTGGGAGCTTTGTTTCTGCTTTCACTACAATACTCCTTAAGTCGTGTCCTATTCTGCTCGTGTGGATTCTTTGTCATTGTGACCTTCAGTCTCTTTTTCCATATCCTCTACTTAATTTTGCCTCTCAGCTCGAACCGTTTATATATATGGAAGGATATTTAGGCATAAAAATTGCTGTACTAAGCTGAGATAACTCAAACAGTGAATTTAGGCTTGTCATCTATAAGAAAGGATATTTAGTCCCAATAATCATCTCCCAAACTGCACTATAGAAGCTTCTGAGTATCCTTTTGACCCCTTCAGATTTCACATTGAGAAAATAATTGCTCTATTAAGTTGACATCATTCAAGCAGTGGATTTGCTGCATTATCTGTCGAACCTTTACTTTTGATATTAAGAAATCTCCTTTCCTTATATAGTTTACTTCAGTGATGTTCTATGACCATTTTCATGCTTGTGCAGGCGCTGTCTTTGATGGAAGAATTTGGTGTAAAACCCGATGTTGTAACATTCAGCACCATCATGGATGCCTGGAGTTCCACTGGACACATGGACAAGTGCCAAGAAATATTTGATGACATGGCTAAGGACGGAATAGAACCAGACATCCATGTGTTCAGCATCCTTGCAAAAGCCTACGTGCGTGCAGGGGAACCTGATAAGGCAGAGGGGCTCTTGAAATCCATGATCAAATCGGGGATTTATCCTAACGAAGTAATATTCACTACAATCATAAGTGGATGGTGTAGTGCTGGCAAAATGGAATATGCTCTCAGAATGTATGAGAAGATGTGTGAAATGGAAGTATCTCCAAACTTAAAAACTTTCGACACACTCATATGGGGATATGGAGAAGCGAAGCAGCCATGGAAAGCTGAAGAGTTTCTCCAAGTCATGGAGGAGAAAGGTATTCCTCCTCCGAAGAAAACAATACAGCTCGTTGCTGATGCATGGCGAGCCATTGGATTCTTGAGTGAAGCTAAGAGGATCACCAGTGTCTCGCACAACAGTCAAGTTGCTGCATCAAATGGTGGCGAGCTTAAGATCCCTCTTGATAATGTGGGAGCGTTTCATCAGAATGGTTCTTATTCAAGTAATCTGGGAGCACCGGGCGACATCATAAGCCATCAAAATGGGACAACTGCTGCTGCTGGGAAAAGTCCCATGATGCTGAAAACATCAAGATACTCTTGTACATGCCCGATCAAAGTGACTAAACCTGTTTTTCTTCCTAAGGCTTGTGGGTTGGAAGCGAAATTTTCAATGGTATGGAAGATGCAGATGCAGTTCCATGGGATGGATGCAAATCATAGGTACACGAGTTCATGTAAATTTGTGTTCTGAAATTGCCACAGCTTGTGAACTATTTGAGACATGCTTCATGAAGTTGTACAAATTGCAGGGATACAGAAGTAGAATCCCATTCAATTTAAGGATTTTGCGTTATTTTTTAAATCCTTGTTGGTCACTTGAAATGATTAATTCTGTTGCTAGTTTGTAATTATCTTGTAACTATTTCAACAACAGTATGAACTAGTTGGAGTTTGCAGGTGCTGCTACAAATACTTGAGTATTTCACTAAATTGGGTAAGATCTCATGAACCATCATGAATAGAACACCTTTCTACTTGGGTAAGATCTCATGAGGAAAAATAGAGGGTACAAAATGTATAGTACAAAATACTAAACTGTCAACCAATCCAAAGAAACACAAAAATTCTTGCCAGACTATGATAGATAAAGCAATACATCCTCCACCGCATGTAAGTTGAGTCGAATAGATTCTAATTTTAAGGACACTTACCATTAAATATCCCCAGAAATATAGAAAACAACATAGTTTATAATTCCCAACACATATGGGAGATTATAAAATAAAACGATTTCTGGAGGGATATAAAAAGTTTTTTTATTCACAATTCTAATATGGAATAGAATAGTACTCCATCCATTCCATTATCATTTACCATTTTCCTTTTGACTGTTCCATTGTTAAGATGTTCCAAAAAGAAAACACTTTTTACACTAAAAAATGCATCGAATTTTGTATCACACACTACTTTACACACAAAACACAACTCTTCTTAATCTATGTGTAAAAAAGAAAGGAGCCATGAATATTGGGACGGAGGAAGTATCAAATAGTCAATCTTAAATATGTTTAGATAGTCAAATTCTTTTCTATTTTGAATTCACAAAATATTTGAAATTCTTTTTATTACACACTATATTTCTGTCTTATTATATTTCTCTATATTTTTTTATAATTTGGTTGATTAATTCGAACTAATCAATACTTTTTTTCGGACAATATTCCTCTACATATCTCAGATCAATTAAGAATATCCGCAAAAGCTTCAATCAAAACCAACTTTAACTAGTATCACAATATTATAATTTTCTCACTAAAAAAATGAATAAGAATTATAACTCATCATTCAAACTTACGTACAAACACCCTCTTGACATTGTTTACGTAACTAGTGCAGTTTGCAGTCTGACCTAATATGCATTTGAATAAATATGATTAGACAAAACGATTTATAAGGAAGCATATTCCTGTATATTTAGATGCGTGATGCATCCCATCATAAATAAGTTTTAATTGTGATGTATAAATTTTAATTAGAAATTAATAAATTAACACAAAAACTCATATTGGATTGATCCTACGTAGGGATATCCAAAAAGTATAATTTATAGTGAATAAAAGTATAATTTACTTTTTTACATTGTAAATAAAAAATACCATTTACAATGAGAAAAATATCAATTATAATGAAAAAATATTATTTATATTGAAAAAATACATATTGTAAATAAAAAATATCATTTACAATAGAAAAAAATATAATTTATAATAAAAAAAATATCATTTACAGAAGTGTACCTCATAAATTTATATCTCATAAATTTATATGGAATCATCAATCACCAATTAGATGGATGCAATCATGCAGACGCATAATTTTTTTTTTTGCTATAAGATATTGAGTATTTATTTTTCCTTCTCGAAAAAGGAAAAGAAAGATATGAACGAGATTCTAGGATGGATATTAACTGAGATATTTAATCTCAGACATTAATCATTCAATTACTATGTCAACACATGTATATTTTTATGCTTTCACTTTTCCTTTTAGTTACGATTGTGCAACTAAAACTCTACGAAAAATTATGATTGTGCAACTATAACTCTACGAAAAATTATAAATTTATATAGAATATTTAAAAGGTGGGTGTAATATAGCTACATGTTCCATGTTCTAACGCTAAAGGGTGCTGGCTCCTAAGCCTTAACGGCCAAACCAATTTCTTCGGCTTTGAATTTCGAGCTCAACAGTCAACCGAGAGAGAGAGAGAGAGAGGCGAAATCAAAATCAGATGACAACTCTACAGCTTGGGTTACACCCTGACCTCTCCCGCGCCACCACTTTCAACCACTCAAACTCCATCTATATCAACCGCGCCCATTCTCAATCTCTCTCATTCAAACTCCCAAATTGCCCATCTTCAATCCGTAAAAGGGCTGCGTTGCACCCCCTCCGTTGCAATGGGTCCAATAAGGAGACTGCCAAAACCACGGCCTCGAACACTAAAGAAAGCGGCGGCGGCGGCGGCGATGGTGGCGGCGATGGAGATGATGGCGAGACAGGAGAGAATGGTGGGCTCTTGCCAGAATGGTTGAATTTTAGTTCAGACGACGCCAAAACGGTTATTGCGGCGTTTGCCATATCGCTGGCCTTCAGATCTTTTGTGGCCGAGCCTCGATATATTCCTTCTTTGTCTATGTATCCTACATTTGATGTTGGAGATAGAATTGTAGCTGAAAAGGTAAATCTGTTGAAAAGTTTGGTTGATATTAAAACGTTAATTTTGTTCCTGTTTATCGTCCTCTTTAAGATTTTTGTTTTCTACTCAACAAAATATGGGCTGAACTCTACACCTTGAAATTTATATCATGTTTTGTTCATGTTAAAAGAGCATTTTACTTTTACAGGAACAGACAAAAGAAGCAGAAATAAGGAATTAAAAGCGACTCATCCCCAAAATTTTGCGAAATTATTGGTTCTTATAGGTTACATTTGTTGTTAAAATAATGTTTACCAATAGGTTAGTCCTAATGATGTATACTCAAAGATCAAGGAAATGGGAAGCTTGTAATTTGGTTATCATTTATCTTGTAATGCGGGTTTAGCATGAATGACTCGGTCACTCAAATATACATAAAACTTCAAAATTTACTCATTTCAGTAATGTAGGGATAAGCGGAAGTTTTCTATCAGTCTTTTCACATTGCGACATTCTTTATTTTCCGCATCTTGTAATTGTCTTACCTTACATAGTTAAACCATATACTTGATTCGTCCCTCTAATGTGTAGTACCACAAATCTGTCTTTCTGAACAATGTTTTGATGTATTCCATATACCAGGACTGTTGTGAATCCTCAAAATTTTCTAATAGTTTTGGTTCTTACAGGTTACCATAGGCCGGTCCTAATGCTGTATAGTATAATCAAGGTCACGAAAATGGTGGAAAGTTTGTAGTCTGGGGTTATCACTTATCCTTATATGTTGTTTAGAAATTCAGGTGAAAATTCAAAATATACTAGCTTTTGTATTATAGAGATAAAAGGAAGTTATATTGCCGTTCTTTAGTTTCTGCATCATGTTTTGCCTTTTTAACTTGAGTCGTGTACTTGATTCATCCCTCTAATATGTACTACCGTGAAATCTGCTTATCAGAACAATGCTTCGACATCCCTTATTCTAGGACTAGTGCACATCATCACTCGGTTTTAATGAGGCCGTCTGGGTTTACGTTCTCTGATGGAACTCAACTACTTCCTCAACTCTTGTCTGCATTCCACCATAAAGCCCCCTTTTTTATGACTATGTTCTTATTCTCCATTTTCAGGTCTCGTATTATTTTCGGAAGCCCTGTCCAAATGATGTTGTAATTTTTAAAAGCCCACCTGTGCTGCAAGAAGTTGGCTACACAGATGATGATGTTTTTATCAAGCGGATAGTTGCAAAAGAAGGTGATACTGTAGAGGTTTATTTTTATGTTACATATGTATATCAGTATATCCACGTAATGAAAGTTCAATATGACCAAAATGGGTCAAAGTTCATATATTTTGAACAATTTTTTTTAATTTTTTGTAATACCGTGTACATATTTAGTTCGTATTTGTCACATGTACATATTCGATTCGTATTTGTCTTGGATTATCATTGTACCATCCATCTAATCGCTTAGCTTTCACATTATATCGGGTATCATCGATTTCGACACGTCCACGATGTCGAGTCGATACATTCCCCAACGATTAATATAATTACAGAATAATTAGCTTCTTAATTACTTTTGTATCACACACACACACATATATATATACAGGGACAGAGCCACATAGGGCACTGGGGGGTCCATGGCCCCCCCACCTTTTTAGAAAACAATAGCTATATATTTTATATGTAAAATAATATTAAACGATCTGCCTAGCCTGATGGTTAGGATCTCTCCATATTCAAGAAGATCCGTGTTCGATTCTCACCTGCGTTCTCTTCTCTCTTTCCTTCTCTTTTTTCCCTTCTTTTCTTCTCTCTTTCCTTCTCTTTTTTTTCCTCCTCTCTTTCTTTCTTTTTGGTTTTTGCTTTTTTTTTCCTCCTCTCTCTCTCTTCTATTTCTTCTCTTTATTTTGTAATCTCTTTTCCTTTTTTCTTTCTTATATAATTTGTTTTATGTTGATAAAATAAAATATGTATATAAATTAATTCTTAGCTAATCATGTGTACTCTCTATAAATATTTAACATTTAATAACTAAATCTATTGTAGCCTAATGAGTTAGGATTTTTATCTCTCATTTAGGAGATCTTAGTTCAATTCCTTTTAGTTACATATTTTATTTTATTTTCTATACTTATTTTTTTATTTCCATTTTCTTTCTTTTTCTTTCCTTTATCTTTTCCTAAAAATGCTATTTCTTTTCTTTTTCTATAATTTATTTTATATTGATAAAATAAAATATATATACAAATAATAAAGTTTTATATGTGAATTAATATTATCAATCAAATTTCTATAGTTAAACCATATACTTGATTCGTCCCTCTAATGTGTAGTACCACAAATCTGTCTTTCTGAACAATGTTTTGATGTATTCCATATACCAGGACTGTTGTGAATCCTCAAAATTTTCTAATAGTTTTGGTTCTTACAGGTTACCATAGGCCGGTCCTAATGCTGTATAGTATAATCAAGGTCACGAAAATGGTGGAAAGTTTGTAGTCTGGGGTTATCACTTATCCTTATATGTTGTTTAGAAATTCAGGTGAAAATTCAAAATATACTAGCTTTTGTATTATAGAGATAAAAGGAAGTTATATTGCCGTTCTTTAGTTTCTGCATCATGTTTTGCCTTTTAACTTGAGTCGTGTACTTGATTCATCCTCTAATATGTACTACCGTGAAATCTGCTTATCAGAACAATGCTTGACATCCCTTATTCTAGGACTAGTGCACATCATCACTCGGTTTTAATGAGGCCGTCTGGGTTTACGTTCTCTGATGGAACTCAACTACTTCCTCAACTCTTGTCTGCATTCCACCATAAAGCCCCCTTTTTTATGACTATGTACTTATTCTCCATTTTCAGGTCTCGTATTATTTTCGGAAGCCCTGTCCAAATGATGTTGTAATTTTTAAAAGCCCACCTGTGCTGCAAGAAGTTGGCTACACAGATGATGATGTTTTTATCAAGCGGATAGTTGCAAAAGAAGGTGATACTGTAGAGGTGAGACTTGAAAAAAGTCCTATTTTTCAGTAAGGATTTAAGTCTCTGCTAAACCAGCAGGGCATGCAGAAATTCCTGGATTGATTTGCTCTGAGATTGCCACTTTTGTGATTCTGCTTTCTATGATTTTCTAACAGTTGGCGGTGCTAAATGTGAGAATCTATATAGACTGATGTTATTAAAGCAAAATTGAGCTTGTTGGTTGCTTGATTCTGTATCATGCGGGAATGTTGAATAGAATATACAACTGATATAGTTAAATTGCTCTGCTGACAATGGAGTGCTATAAGCCAAATATATAAGGCATACTCTTATGGTGGGTTTAATTTAGGGTTATTGGCTTGTAAATACACGAATTATAGGCTATTTCCTGAAT
Source organism: Salvia rosmarinus (assembly GCA_036937905.1). NCBI lineage: Eukaryota > Viridiplantae > Streptophyta > Magnoliopsida > Lamiales > Lamiaceae > Salvia > Salvia rosmarinus. Next base: position 107,535,427 of record CM072816.1, on the reverse strand, counting down.
TGCACATAACCATTAAAATTGGTCATACAACACATGAGCTTTCAGTTTGTTTGGATTTTATAACAGGACTGAAAATCCCTTCAGATTAAAGTTGCCTTGGATGCTGATATTTCCCCCAAATTACATCAAACACCAACAATAATTCAACATCTTATGAATCAAGTCCATACAGGCAATTTCCGGCATCCATGCCATCTTTAATTTAGAGGAATTTCAGTCCCGTGATCAAATCCAAACAAATTGAAAGTTCATGTATTTGTGACCAACTCTAAAAGACATGTGCAGTTCTGGAAATGGCCTATAGTTCATGTATTTACAAGCCAAATGACCCTTTATTTTATAAAAACTTTAGGAATCATCTGCAGAGGACAGACAGAATCTCCATTTGCTATCAGTTTCCAGTCGTTAGTATGCTGCTACATTTCTAAAGAGCATCCTTAATTTAAATAAGAATACTAGCTACTTTAAATCTATGGTCCTTGTTTAATATTCTTATCTTGTTGCTGCAAACTCAAAGAGATGACAATCAGTGGTGATATATTTCTCTTGGCCTTTGTATGTAGTTCCTATTTCATCCAGGCGGTTTTTCACGTTTTGTTTTCTAATATAGGTTCATGATGGGAAATTGATCGTCAATGGGGTTGCTCGAAATGAAGATTATATTCTTGAAGCACCAAAATATGAAATGACACAAACTGTATGTTTTGTTTCACTTATCTAATTGTTTCCTGTCATCCTAATTGGCTGTTGAAACCAGCCAAATTAATTAATTAATTGCTATATTCTGTTTACATCTCAAGGAATAAATAATTCCAATTTTTGTTGGCTTATCACTCATGTTCACGTAAGTCAAGAAGGGGCAGTCTGAGGTTGTTCGTGCCGAATACGTATACCACCAGGAATATGACATTCTGCCACCTGAAACTGAAACACGTATAGAATGTGACCTGCAGAGTTTTTTTTTTCGTTCCTAAGTGTACTTGGCCTAACATAATTACATTTCCTTGCAGCGTGTACCAGAGAACTCTTTTTTTGTTATGGGTGATAATCGCAATAATAGTTATGACTCACATGTCTGGTAATAGTTTCTTGCATTTCGAGCACAGAGATTGAGATTGAGATATTTACTGTGTTTAGGTTTTCTTATGAAAGAATGTTTTCTCAGGGGTCCCCTTCCTTCAAAGAATATAATAGGAAGATCGGTATTCCGGTATTGGCCTCCTACTAGAGCTGGTGGCACAATATCTTCGGAGGGCTGTGCCATTGACAGGAAGGATACTACTGTTACTGTAGCTAGTCAGTGATACCAGAAAGGTGCACTTATAATGTTTTTCTCTTGCATTATCGAAGTATGCTTTATCAAGGCAAAGAAGAAACAAAAAAGCAGTGGTTCATGAGTTCGTAAACTTCTAGAAGAGATTATTTTTTTGGGAACGAGATATTGGCGAAGCACATTACTGTCTCGAAAGAGGCCTCCATTCCTGCTGTTTTATCTCAAGCAAGTAGGTTTTGTTTGTATATCTATGATGTAATATCCACAAAGGGCATGGAAAATTGATTTTTTTTGCTTAGCTAATCCCTATCATAAATTGTTTCTGCCATTTGTAAACATGCATGCATTTTGCTTAAACATGTAATATGACCTCAATGAAACTCGGTATCAATTTAGTGTCTCGTACATAAAGAACTCACAGGGCACGTACTTTTAAGATTAATCTAGATAGATAAAAGTAACATAGGATAATCTATTGCTTAGTTATATACATTGGAACTTTGGGATATTACAAGACCCTTGATAATTTTTAAAATTTAAGTTAATTTGATTCATATTTCATTAAAAGGATGGGATCAGAGAAATTCTAATAATGAGGATAAAAATATTCAATCATGAAATATAAACTCCCATACAAATCATGAGGACCTATTAGTATTTAGTAGTAACTTGGAATAATGATGGGAAGTATTCGTTTTATAACAAGGAAAAGTATAGGTGTAATATAATAATACTCCCTCCGTCCCCCAAATTCCTTCCTAGTATTCCATTTTGGGACGTCCCAAAATTCTTCCTATTCTATTTATGGGCACTAATTAATTCATTAATCATCCTCCTTATTCACTCCTCTCTGCTCATAATCGTCTCTCTCCATCCGTCTCTCTCTCCGTCTTTTGATACTCGGTTCATTCAAACCCTAAACCACCATTACAGATCCTCGAGATGTCGAATCTCGATTCGGATCGGAAGGCTTCGTGTATGAAGTCGTCCATCCCATGTGTATCAACACGGTGTCAAAGTTTTGACCTTGATACATCGACCGACTTTTCGTTTTAGTGCGAACCCGATTACGTGATGGTGGTGTCGGAGACTCGGATCTGTTCTTAGTGGCGATCTACTTGAGAAAAAAAAGAAAGCGGATGCTATGAATGAATTCGTCCTAAGATTTCTTGGGATTTATTGTCCAAGCGTGTTGACGCTTCTCGAATCTAATCAGGTGATATTCCTACAGTGGAGGGTTTGTTGGGCTTGAATACATATGTGATGGCTCTACGCATGAATTTTATTTTGATGGCTTTCGAAAAAATTATGAATCTGATACTACACTTGTCGATTATCATGGTATTTTGCATGTTGATGTGCATTTTCGCTTGGTGATTGCATGGGATTTTGCGACCTATGATTCGATTTTGTTGGGTTTTGAAAACTTGGTAGATCTGATACTACACTTGATTGTTGGGTGAATTTGTGGTGATTCTGTGGTATTTTTGTGATCCAATGATGTTATATGTGCTGAGGGTTTGTTGGGCTTCAATTGGTTGTGAGACGATGGCTCTGCACATGATTTTTATTTTGTTGGCTTTCGAAAGTTGATAGATCTGATACTACACTTGATTGTTGGGTGATTTTTGTGATGATTCTGTGGTATTTTGTGACCCAATGATGTATAATGTGCTGAGGGTTTGTTGGTCTTGATTCTGTGGTATCTTTGCACTTGATTATGTGGTACCTTATTTAGGCTTGAGATACCTCGCATTCCTAGAGCCACCACTAGAATTTCAATTCTTTGTTTGGAGGTTTATCATTGGCATTTGGAGCTGATTCTATCTTGGTTATGAATATGTCAATGATGCAAAGCTGAATAACAAAGCTGAGACAATGTATATGTGCCATATTAAAGCCACCCATATGAATTGAATTCCTTAGTTTGGAGGTTTAATTAATTGGACTTGTCAATGATGCAAACTGTATTGGCAAAATAGCTGAGACATTACATCCAAAAACTGAACTTTACATGCCATAATAGGATACAAAAAGCCAAAAAACAGAACTAAGCTACTATAATCTGCATTCCTAGAAGCCAAACTGAGTCATTAGAAGAGAAATATCATAACTGCAACCTGCTTGATTTTCAGGCAGCATTAGATAAGTCAAACAATCTTTTACCAATTCAGATTCCACTTCAATACATTCAGGAAGTTTTCCTAATCTCTGCAGCCTTGTCTTGTTCATATGTGGGATTTTGTAATCATTACCTCCTTTGGCCTTCATGATTTCTTGATAGCATCCTTGCAAAGTTAGAAATACGTTATTGAGGGTCTGTGGTGATAGTTCTTCAAATGAAGAAATCACATTCTTCAAAAGATCATCCACATTTTTTGCTAACTTGTCATCCTGCAAAGATTGTATAGCCCTAAAGAAACCTAAATCATTTACATTAGAATCAGGAGAATTAGGTGGTTGACATATCAACTGGATGTTGAATCCATCTGAATTTGCTGCAGCTATGAAATCTGGATCATGTGGGTTGATATGTGGCCTAGCATTATCCTGCTGTATGAATATTTGCTTATCTGCTGAAGCTGGCCATTTAGCTTTAATTGCAGGAATAATCTGAAAAAGAGTGTGAAATGCTGAAGCTATATGATGAATGTATTAATGCATTCTGATAGTTATTCAGAATATTTGCTTACCTGACTTATGATGCATTGTTTGATCACTTCTTTTGTGATGGACTGAACTGGTTTGATCTCCATAGTTCCTTTTTGTCTGTTCTTTGAATTCCTCCTAGCTGGTTCTAGTGTTGTGAATGGAAAAATTCCAAACTTTCCATCAAACTCTACTGCACCATCACTTGCAAACCGTGGTCTACTTACTGCACACATGAACATTACCTTAGTTATGAACCTCTTTGATTGGCATGACCTGTATGGATCCTTTTCTGTTGGAAGGAGATAATATCATCGAGTAGTTTTGTCATGTAGAACCACTTCTCATCAATGTGGATGGTGTTGTGCATGCTTTGAAACTGAATTTACCTTCCTGTATTAGCAGTCTAATTTGACTCAAACCGAATTTGAGTCTGTCGAGCTGTTTGCATCGAAAGTGTAGGTTTTATGGAACTTGTATGTGGCCTTATAAGCTTCGCTTTTATCCATCTTCTCAAAGCATTTACTTACATTTAATTTTGGAGCCATCTTTACGATGCTAGACCTTTCTAGCACAGACAATGACTTCATCTTCTCCACATCAAGTTCTTTTCTATCTCTATGTGCTGTAACTATCTTCTTTTCAAAATGTACAAGTTGTCCCTTTGCAAGTTGCTGCTTCACTTGGTTCCAAATAGTGCGTATTGTTCTCTCAGAAAATCCAAAAGTGCTTGATGCCTCTGATTGTGCACCTCGATGACTCCATTCTTTGTGATGTTGAAGAAGAAACTGAGCAATTTGATTTCTTTGTAGCAAGGTGACTCTTGAGTTGTTTTGGGTGTTAGACATCTTCAAGATTCTGCATTTATTGAAGAAAGAGAAACTGTATTTTGAAGTAGAAGTTCATTTATGGTCTCTTGTGTGTATAATGCGAATTTTCGTTTTGGTGGGAAATTATTTTGATTATTAATGTAACTTTCCTCTCATTTTGGTATTTGGAACAAATCGATCGTATTGGGATTGAAGTTGTAATTAATCTCATTTTGGTATTTTAACTCCAGATCTGTTTCTTTGGTATTTTAGCATTAAATTTTTATTTTCCATTTCAACATTATTTTATCTTTCTCGATAAAATCAATGACAAAATAAATTGTTGTAATTACATTAATGTTTCAGTTTTAATTAAGTCAAGTATTAAGATATCTTGGGATTAAGCATCTACAATTAATGTGGGCCCCTTATTCCACTCACAATACACCAACAACTTTTATTAAAACCCGCACCCCATATTCCTAGGAAGGAATATGGGGGGCGGAGGGAATATGACTTTGTGATTGTGTTAGTCAAATAACTCATTTATATATTATTCAAGTCCAATAAATCGTACTCTCTCCATCCCATTTCTTTTGGGCACAGAGAATGGTATAAAATAGTTAGGTATGACTTATACCTTTTGAAGAGATAATCATTTTTTAAAATAAAATGAGGTAAGCCCAAAAGAAAAGTGAGACATTTCAAATGAGACAGAGTGAATATAAATGATAGTTTTAGTGGAAGTAATTTTCAACATCTTAAAAGCACACTTGGAAGCCGATGATGTTACATGGTTGCCAATGTGGACAAAACGGCATCGTTTTGCATTTGAGGTGCTTACATGGATTTAGCTTTATAATATGATATGATGACAATTTTAGCTAATAAATCATTAATATATATTATTATGCTAAATTTTGCATTTAATCCAAAAGGCAAAACATGACTCTGGTTAAATTAAAATCCACGTGGCAGCAAAAAATGTCTACGTGGTTTGCCGGTGTGATGTGAAAATATATATACATTAAAAAAAAAAATTATTCATCGAAAAATATATAAACTTTTTAGTTTTTCCTATGAACTTTCATTTTGTAGCAATTCCCCGAGCTGATCTTGGCGAAATTAAAACCTACCGCCAATTGGAAAACTGGCGAGGCTTTTCGCCGGGAATTTTTTTGAAAAGATGAAGGTGAACAAGAGAATTAGAAAATTGTGTTCAATTAAGGATTCCATGCTGTAGGCGTGAGAGACATGAACTTTTTCTTGTGTATTGATTGTTTAGAACAATTGAATTGATGTGGCAATAGAAAATTTCAGATTATTTTTTATGTTACATATGTATATCAGTATATCCACGTAATGAAAGTTCAATATGACCAAAAATGGGTCAAAGTTCATATATTTTTGAACAATTTTTTTTTTAATTTTTTTTGTAATACACGTGTACATATTTAGTTCTGTATTTGTCACATGTACATATTCAGTTCTGTATTTGTCTTCGGATTATCATTGTACCATCCATCTAACTGCTTAGCTTTCACATTATATCAGGGTATCATCGGATTTCAGACCTGTCCACGATGTCGAGTCGATACATTCCCCCTGAAATCGATTAATATAATTACAGAATAATTAGCTTCTTAATTACTTTTGTATCACACACACACATATATATATAATGAGAGCCACATAGGGCATGGGGTCCATAGCTTTTAGAAAACAATAGCTATATACTTTTGTAAAATAATATTAAACGATCTATATGGTTAGGATCCATATTCAAGATGTTCGAACCGCGTTCTCTTCTCTCTTCCTTCTCTTTTTCCTTCTTTTCTTCTCTCTTTCCTTCTTTTTTCCTCCTCTCTTTCTTTCTTTTGGTTTTGTTTTTTTTTCCTCTCTCTCTTCTATTTCTTCTCTTTATTTTGTAATCTTTTCCTTTTTCTTTCTTATATAATTTGTTTTATGTTGATAAAATAAAAATGTATATCCTAATTCTTAGCTAATCATGTGTACTCTATAAATATTTAACATTTAATAACTAAATCTATTGTAGCCTAGATTTTTATCTCTCATTTAGAGTGTATCGACATTTTAGATTTAATGTTATTTTAGGATATTTTTTACATATGTTATTAAGAAGGTTATTATTGTATTTTGCTTTTTAGGACTAATTTATTCCTTAATTTAGGAGATTCTTTAATTCAATTCCTTTTAATTACATATTTTATTTTATTTTCTATATTTATTTTTTTATTTCCATTTATCTTTATTAAATTCTTATCCTTTATCTTTTCGAAGCTAAAATGCTATTTTTTATCTTTTTCTATAATTTATTTTATATTCATAAAATAAAATATATATACAAATAATAAAGTTTTATATGCAATTTAATATTATCAATGCTAAATTTTCTATAAGGATGATATAATAAACTCATTATATTATATAAATTATTATTATTTAATATAATTTTATCCATTATATTATCTTATATATATAATATATAATGGGGTTGGATCGGTGAGAAAAAAAAATAATGGGCCCCAAAAAAAAGGCGTCTCAGATGATATATATATATATATATATATATATATATATATATATATATATATATATATATATTATTTACGCAGGGTGGGTGGTGGTGGTGAAAAGGGATCTAAATTTTGTGAGAGTTGATTTATCCAGAAAGTGGTCAACTGCATGGCTTGCCACTTGAGCTCAGAGAGAATTTCTGCTATACTTACAAAAGCAGTTTACTATGCCGAGAATCATTTTCTGTTTCTCCATTTTATAGGCCCATATCCAGAACTAAAGAGTACCACTGCTCTTTTTTATTTTTTTATTTTTTATGTTACCACTTACGAAGATATTTTTTATTTGATTTCTTTTAATTAATATAATTAACTTTAAATTGTAAATTCGTATTTATTCATGCAATAATGTGAGTAGACACTATCCAATATGTGTCTTTTATAAGATGATATACTATTATCATAATTTTAAAGTATTATTATAGGGAAATATTGTAATATAAATCTTAGAAGTTCGTTTAGTAGAAAAATCAGATATAATCTAATACATGCACACCCAACAAATAATTAATATAATTATTTAAGCCCAATATTATCTCAAAATAAATAAAATCTATGTATTATAGTACTAAAATATCCCCAGAAATTAATATAAGTATATGCATATATATATATAACAAAAATTGTAAGGATTCTCAATTAATAATAAGAACAGTACTACTACTAATAATAATGATATAGTATTTTTTTTATATGCCACTATGAATGTTGTAAAATCAATAATATTCTATCATTATACATACATTCGAATATTTATATATTTTTATGTAATTATAGTTAATTCTAATGATATCGTGCATTGCACGAGGGAAAAAACTAGTTGGGTTTAATAAAATTGTAATTGGGGATTAATAAACTTATTGAAGATTAATAGAACTTAAATGAGAACTAATAAATCCTAATTCAAATATTAAAATATTAATTAGGAGTTTGATTAAGTTCTAATTAGAACAAAAACGAAATAAATAAACTAATGTTTGGTGTGATGGGTCTTGACCTTCTTTTTAGTCATAATTTTGTTTTTTTTACTCAGGGAAAGGGAATGGTGTTCTTTTTAATCATATTATCCATTAATCTTAAATTTAATATATGCATATGTGAGCATAGTTTAATATTTTGAACTTGTATTGCATGTTTTTTTTTGTTAATTATTCCTTCTTTTATTAATATGTTTGTAATAAGTGTATCATACTTTTAGTTTATATTATAACCTTTTCCTTTTGGAATTGTGTGGAGTTGTTCCCATTTTACAGAATGGTAGAGGAGCCATGTGGGTGTTTGGTAGGGCAGACATGGTGATTTCTATGATTAATGTCTCTTCTCAATGCATCCTTTTTAATTTTTTTTTTATTTTTGGTCAATTAATACAGAAATTTTAAAGGTTGCGTCACGGTGGACTCGAACCCGAGACCTTTGGCCTCGGCATTAACCACTCTACCACTAGGCCAACACACACACACCCTTTTTAATTTCTACAGTGCTTCCAACCACATTGACTGTAGGAGTCTTCTCCCTCTGTTGTTATTGATGATGCAAATCTTATGGTTTCATCTCCCTTCATCTGCAGACTCTTTCCGAGGCTTCTTTCCGCTGTCAAAAAAGAGAATGCGATGGATTTCCAACTTTTATTTTTAAGATTGCAGTTGCTACTACCATTATCAATTTGGCTTTATTGCATGACTGCATCTTACTTGCTTCAGAGGGCATTAACTGCATCAACACGTCCAACTATAGCAGTCAAACATACCCTGTGCATATGTGTAGAAAAGTTTTCAAAAAAGATCTACTTAGGTAGACTATCGAGTTTCTGAACTTAGAAACTCTAGGTAATCAGTCAGTTATCTTTTGAATCACTGTTTTGATATCACTTATTGGTCTTGAAACCTGGGACTGGGTATCCGGTTCGATTCGGTTACCCGAAACCGAATATACACTATGGATACATACCGATAACCGTACCGATTGGTTATTTGGTTAACCGAATAACCGTTTTTAAAAAAATATAAATTTCTAAACTAGGGTTGTTGAAGTGAAGACGGGAGGAACCGAGAGGAAGTAAGAAGGTTAAGTGCGTAATTACTAATTTTTTAAAATATTAATTATAAAATAAAATAAATATGTATATATTTATATAATTATTTTCGGTTATCGGTATACCCATTCGGTTATCAGGTATACCGATAACCGAATTTTCAAAAAATCTCATACCGAATACCGAACCGTATCCAATGAAATCGGTTATTCGATTAACCGATATTCATCGGTTCGGTTCGATTTATACAAATATCCAAGACCAAATACCCACCCGTATTGAAACGAGTCATGTCAAGTGAATGCGAAAATATATTCGAGTCTAAATCTTTTTAGTTTTTTCAATAAAATGTCAGGTTATCATAAAACATGACGTGAAACATGTAGGATCAAATAGATTTTTCTTAAGAAAATACAGAATAGCGATTAGGTAAAGTGAACTATATGTATCACCTTTTACGAAATTTTCAACAACTTTAATAATTGCATGCATTTTTGTGATTTATATTGTCACAAAGTCGTATCCAACGATCCCACCAGAACATAATTATTTGGACGGTGGCAAAAGGTACCGCTCCACCAAAATTTAGTTGATGGTAGACTACATTTTGTCCATTACTTTTTTAGATATCCTTTTTCTTGAACTTTACTAGTAGATTGGTATCCATAAATGATATAAATAAGATCAATCATAATTCAAAGGGGTATTAAATATCCATAATTTAAGAAAGTACATATTGTTGTAAGAACACTTTCATTTCATATGCTATGATGGTTATGGAAAAGTAGTTACTAAATGGTATATATATAATCACATCTCAAACAGTCAAATTAAGTTTTAGAAGGATGTTTGACTAAGCTTATAAGCTCTTGAGAAATGTTCGACTCTTGATAAGTATTCAGCAAAATAAGTTCCTAAATTTATACGCATAGAAATAAGCTCCAATAACTTATAAATTTTCCAAAAAATAAGTTCACCAACCATAATTTATTTTTTCATAATCTTTGAAGTAACAATCAATTTACAAAAATACTACCACTATGGTTTGTTATTCTCAACATACACTCTTTCAATTTTCACTCTCTAATTAATTTTTTCTCTCTAATTTATAAGCTCAATTATCGAATCACTTTGGCAACTTATAAAATTTTAAGACATTATATATTATAAGCCCTTAAAATATTTTATAAACTTTTCAAATAAACTTAGCCAAACACCATTCCTCTTAGACAACTTCTAATCTGGATCTAAGGATAGTCCCATCTCAGACAGTCGGATAAGTCTTACACGAACCCTATATACGGATCTAAATAAAATAACCAACTCAAATATGAACAAGAATATCAAGATACATTTTCTAATTTGAAAATAAGAATTGAATTTCCGCGTAAGACAATAAATTATTTACGGAGTTCTGCACGTGGTTAATAAGTAAAACTCGTGGGTAAATCTTAATTACAAGTTATACGAGTAAATGTGCAACTAAATAGAGAAAATGTATGCGGAAAAACAGAGATAAATTTCCTCGTGGAATCACCTTAATAGGTAAATAATATGTAAAAGAATAAATTATAGCGCTCGTGTTTTATTACTCCCCGTCCCATCCAAGATGTCTTGTATTTTTTTTGAACTGTCCCACCCAAAATGACATGTTTTCTTTTTATGAAATAATTATCTCTTCAAAAGTTGTGGGACATACCTACTTTTTATCACTTTAATAATTTTATACAATCTCATAAATCACCGTGTCGAAAAAAAATGGATCGTCTTGGATGGGATGAAAGTAGTATAATATTGATGAAGATGAGACTGTTTCGGATTTTGATGTATTTGGCGATTGATGATTTTTTTGGAGATGAGACTCTGTCGGCTCAATGAGGGGAGAATGATGGAGATGACACTAATTAGTTAATTTAATTTATTATCTTTTTATTCTTGTCCTTATGTTACTTATAATATATATGATTTATCAATTTTCTAATAGAATTATATCTTGTATTTAGGCTTTCATTAGCAATTTATATATACGACTTTGTTATACATTTGATTTGATAGTGAAATATCAATAAAATTTGAGTTTTATCTCGTTCTTTATCGGTGTTCTTTTTTTAAGAATCAATGAATTGTGTTCGTCATGTTCTTCCGGTACTCTTTTCGAATCAATAAGATTTCATTTTTATTTGCATTATTTTTCGATATTTTGTGAATCTTAGTCAACAGACTAGATATTTCCCTGCATCAAATATATAATAGTTTTATTATTTATTTTTTAGAATACAACGCTCTATCAGAGATATTATAATTGAAATCGAACTTTTTCTCTGCATTCTTTTGAACAGAAAGTCACACAACTTATAAATTATAACTAACATGCTAAAATCAGGACGATCTTAGGATTCACCAAATCGGCATTAATTAAGTCACACCACAAACCTTAAGATAGATAAACCTTTTAAATTTAACGCATGGATTATAAATTATGTATATATTTGTACTACTAAAAAAATGGACAAAATCTGAGGTCGAAATCGGACTTTAAGTTAGGCAGAATATGGAAACTTCCCATCTGTGTCCTAGACAGTAATCATATACCACAACTGAATCAAATAAAACACTTGATGAACATTAGAGTTGTTGTTATTTAAAAAATTATTTAAATCAAGTTCACCAATTATGTGGATTTCCTGCAGGCACCACGTTTGGTAGGTTAGTAGGTTTCGTCTAGTTAAAATGTACTGTTCAAATGGGTTTTGTAACCCACCACTTTTGTGGGTTACAAATCCTAAAGAAATAGTGCAAAATCCACCAAGCCCGTCATTAAAACACTGACCGTAAGGATATTAATATGGGCTACCAAACAGACAGCATTACCCATTATCCTGACGAAACAATGCTACCAAACATAGAAGAAGAATTCTTAAAGTAAGATGTTTGATTGAAAATGAAGCAAAAACAAAATCACGTAACTTAAAAGCATCATTCACTACAACGGTTAGGAATTGAAGCACGAATGTACAAACCTCTTAACGTATCTGTCAGCATTATTATTTAATTTATGGAGCTGTTTGCCTGAGTCTAAAAGTAAACATAGAATTAAAAACAATATAATGATAACAGAAGTCAAAACCAAATAATATACGTGTTATAATAATATATTATTATCTAGGATTAATTGCGAAAAAGTTGGTTAGCTGATGGGCAGATTAATTTTAATATTCAAGGCCGCTTTAGTTGTTGCAAATTGATAACCAGCTTCAATTTAGTAGTCGATTGATGTGTACGTATCGGCACAATTTTAACAGATATCTGGATTTCCATACCGATTAAGCAAAAATTAGAAAACTACAGGTGAAATTGTTTTTTTTTTAATTATAAAAGGCGAATAAAGTTGTTCAGAAAACCCTATATATATATATTTAGAAAACGTAAAATTATATATATATATATATATATATGGGAGGGTTAACGTCAAAAAAAAAAGAATCATTTTATCATGAGAATAAAAAATGATGAATTCATTGTGAAAGTTGATGAATCCGTTGAAAAGTTCTGAATCATAACTATATATAAAATAGTATTTTCGCTCCTTATGAGATTCAAACTTGGGTGAAAATTTCCGAATTTTTGAATTCAATAACTTTCTCAACGGATTCATAAACTTTCATAGTAAATTTATTTGATTCTTATTTTTAGGATAAAAATGATTCTCATTTGAATATAACTCTCTCTCTCTCTATCTCTCTATATATATATATATGAGATGATTCATATGAGAATGAAAATAAATATAAAAAAGAAGAATATATTATATGAACGTATCTATCACAAGTCAATGATTTAGATTAAAGGTTAATATATTAACTGATTTGATTGAAAATGAAGCATAAACGGAAATTACGTCACTTGATCATTAACTACAACTGGGACGCTTCGATTTGCGCAAGTTTGATCTTTCATAAGAATTGAAGGCACGAATATACAAACCTCAACAATCTATCAGCAGTATTATTTGATTTATGAAGCTGTTTGCCTGAGTCAAAAGATAAACATGGAATTAAAAATAATTTAATGATTAGAAAAGTCAAAATGTTATATTATATTATTATCTGAGATCAATTGCGAAAGCAGATTAATTTTAATTTTATTATTCAAGAGTTAGAAAGTTGTTGCAAAATTGATAACCAGCTTCAATTTAGTAGTCAATTGATATGTAAATGTCGGCACAATTTTAACAGATATCTGGATTTCCATCCGATTAAGCAAAAAGTTAGAAAACTGCAGGTGATATTGATAAAAAAAAATTAAATTATAAAAAGCAATAAAGTTAATATTCTTTTTTCATATTCTAGACCAAGGATGTACTAGCAGTCTTGAAATATACACACATACATAATGAGGAAATGACACTTAAATTTGCATTAAATAACTCAACCTTTATAAAGCACTGGAAAGAAGAAATCTGTAGCTTTCCCCGTGTATATTCAACAACCGTTCATATCATTTCACCGGAAAGAGAGAGAGAGTCAGAATGGCGGCGAAGTTTGTGACGCTGGCATGCATGAGACCGAAGGAGAGCGGGATTTTGTCCCACTACCCGTCGATGCCCAAGTACCCCAACGGCGTTAAGGAGAAACTCATGCAAGGATCGGAGGCCACGGTCCTTTTCTCCGTCACCGGAATGACGTGCTCCGCATGCGCTGCCTCCGTCGAGAAGGCCGTCAAACGCCTCCCCGGAATCAAGGAGGCCGCCGTTGATGTCCTCAATAACCGAGCTCAAGTCGTTTTCTACCCTACTTTTGTCCATGTAAGTTTGTGCTTAATTTCATGCAATTGCTGATCATCAACCATGTGAATTTCTGGCATAATTCCATCTTGATCTTGATTAAGTTTATTAAACTAGTATTATTTTTCCCTTCTTTAATTTCTGTGTGTGCTCAGCTGGGATGTAGTGTGTTAACTCTTGGATTTGAGTTTAACCATACTTAAGGATCGATTCAGGAGCTATCAATTGGTGAAATTTCTTTATTTTGGCAGGAATGTATTCACATTTAAACTTTGTTTTTCCCTCCAATTTGATTTTGTCGTGTTCTGAGTTCATCTTGCAAATCGTATCGTATCAATTTTATCCTATCAAGAATTTTATCTCCCACGTCTCAAAATGTTGTGTATTCGATGAAGAGAATATATTCCGTGTGACTATCGTAGAACTTCATGCAAATTGCAACTTTTCTCATCAAGAAATCTCAGCCAGCTTTAGTGACTTGTTGAATGGCATATGAACTGGATTGCACTAAAATTTCCACAGGAACTACGTTAACCTCATCTTTTAAAAGTCTACATATTTGTGAAAGGTTTTTATTTGGTGTATTTAAAGTCAGATGGCCTGTACACTTAATATGATGTCACCCTGGTAGAAACTGCACCTAAGTACTTGGTACTTGTTTTCCCTGGAACTTATGGATCGTTTAGTTACTTTAATAACTTAACAATAATTTCTTCGCTAGATTAGAATCTGTGCTTGTATTGCTTATTTCAGTTATATAAGAGTCAACTCAGACTTCGGTTCTGAGGCTCACAACTAGCTAAGTTCTCCAGCATTCCGTGTGTATGTTGTTGGGGGATGCACACTTCTCTCTTTGTGCTAGGAGTATGTAGTATAAAAGGTATTTAAGATAATCTGCATCATGTTCCTTTCTGTTTCTTCTGAACAGTTCTAGAATGTGTAAATCTGAGGTGATATTATAAATTCACATAACAAAAAGGTTGGGCAGGATAACTACTTTAGTAGAACATCCTAGCATCAACCAAAGTTCCTTGCATAACAATAATCTTGAAATGCGTATTCTGCTGTCTTGACTGTGGGTTTTTTGACATTTGAAGATTATCTCGCTACCTTTGCCTACTGTACATCATTTTAACTCCCAATATTTGTACTTTGTTTATGAAAAGGCATCTAATCTTAACGTCGAAGAATGAAGATCGAATTTGACTTTTAATATTTTGCTGCAGAGGTTTTAGTATAAACCCTTGAATGGTTTAGCTTAGATGATTTCTGTCTATGTGGTAAAGCTTGTGGAGTATTCATATCATATCATGACATTGATAGATTTGAAACGAAACTTTGATGTTATTCCTTGTCATAAGAACTCCCTTTGTTCCTCCAAAATATGGCTATACAACGATAAAAAAGTGAGTTCTATGCCTTTTCACAATATAGTTAGCCTGTCATATTATTTATGATCATATGATAATGATCTGACTGCGCTGTCACGAAATGCAGGAGGAAACCATCCGTGAGACTATTGAAGATGTAGGGTTTCAAGCATCACTAATTTCAGAAGAAACGGGCGAGAAATCATCTCAAATGTGCAGCATTCGCATTAAAGGGATGACTTGCACTTCTTGCTCTACAACTGTAGAATCTGCTTTGCAAGCTTTGCCTGGTGTAGAAAGAGCACAAGTTGCACTAGCAACTGAAGAGGGTGAAGTCCGTTATGATCCAAAGCTCTTGACCATCGATCAGATCTTGGAAGCTGTTGAAGATACTGGATTTGGGGCTATTCTTCTCAGTACAGGGGAAGATAGCTGTAAGATACATCTTCAAATTGATGGAGTGTGGACAGAAAGTTCCATGAGAATAATTGGGAATTCTCTTGAAGCACTACCAGGGGTTGAAGATTTGGACTTCGATTCAGAACTTAGTAAGATATCAATTTCTTACAAACCAGATTTGACGGGGCCTAGACATTTTATTGAAATTATAGAGTCAATTGGATCAGGGCGGTACAAAGCAAAGATATTTCCTGGAGGAGTGTCTAGACAAGCTCACAGAGATGACGAAATCAATCAATACTATAAATCTTTCCTCTGGAGTCTAGTCTTTACTATTCCTGTCTTTTTATTGTCCATGGTCTTCATGTATATCCCTGGTATCAAGCATGGTCTGGACACTAAAATAGTGAACATGCTTAGCATGGGAGAGATCTTAAGGTGGATACTTGCCACACCAGTTCAGTTCATCATTGGTCGAAGATTCTATGTTGGAGCTTACAAAGCACTAAGACATGGCTCAGCAAATATGGATGTCTTGATTGTGCTGGGAACAAATGCTGCTTATTTTTATTCCGTCTACTCAGTGTTGAGAGCAGCTACTTCTCCGATGTTTGAATCAACTGATTTCTTTGAAACCAGCTCAATGCTCATTTCCTTCATACTTCTGGGGAAGTATCTGGAGGTTTTAGCCAAGGGTAAGACTTCAGAAGCCATCGAGAAGCTCATGGACTTGGCTCCTGAGACAGCACTCCTGTTAACTCTGGACGGTGAAGGAAATGTGTTAAATGAAGAAGAAATAGACAGTCGACTTATACAAAAGAATGATGTCATGAAGATCAATCCTGGTGCAAAGGTAGCTTGTGATGGCTTTGTTGTCTGGGGCCAAAGCCATGTAAATGAGAGTATGATTACTGGGGAATCAAGGCCAGTGGCAAAAAGAAAAGGTGACATGGTGATTGGAGGGACTCTAAATACAAATGGGGTGCTGCATGTTAAGGCGAAAAAGGTTGGATCAGAGAGTGCACTTGCTCAGATAGTTCGACTGGTGGAATCCGCACAAATGGCAAAATCTCCAGTCCAGAAACTTGCTGACCGCATTTCCAAATTTTTCGTTCCTCTGGTACGATATGCTTTACCATTCAAGTTCAATACTATCTATTCGCTTAAGATTGAAGGTGTATTATTTGCAATTTGCAGGTTATATTTCTTTCTTTCTCCACTTGGTTTGCCTGGTTTCTAGCTGGAAAATTAAATGGATACCCTACATCCTGGCTTCCGTCTTCCATGGATAGTTTTCAGCTTGCACTTCAGTTCGGAATTTCCGTCATGGTTATAGCCTGCCCTTGTGCACTTGGTCTGGCTACTCCAACAGCTGTCATGGTTGGTACTGGAGTTGGTGCTTCTCAAGGTGTCCTGATTAAAGGAGGCCGGGCATTAGAGAGCGCTCATAAGGTAGTAGTCCGTACTTATTTTGTGATGTCTACTAGGATTAGCACTCGTTGAACTTTCGATTGTCTATTGCAAATGTATTTATTTGGGAAACTAGTACTTTTGATAACTAGTTTTTGTTTGTCATGGCAGGTGAACTGTATAGTCTTTGACAAGACAGGAACTCTCACAGTTGGAAAACCTGTGGTGGTTAACACAAGGCTCTTCAAAACTTGGTTCTCAAAGAACTTTTTGAATTAGTTGCTGCAGCTGAGGTATACTCTATTGCAGATGTTAGAATTAAGCAGGGGATTTTCTACTACATCGCTCTTTGTTTATCCACTGTAACAAGTATAAAAAAACTGGACTGTGTTTGATACTAGCTAGTAATTGGAGAATTTTATCACTTTCTATTTTCAACAACATAAAGCTTTATTTTATCGTAGTAGTTTCCAGATAAGTAAAGAAATGAACAGAGCAATACCAACTTCTCTGGAGCTATCCACCTAACTAATACATAATAGTACCGGCTAATGTTATCACTATCTTGAGATGAAGGCTGCAGTTTTTTCAGTCACTCATGCAAACCCAATGCATACCATGACCAATGTTTGTTATGTTTTTCTTTATTAGGTAAACAGTGAGCACCCATTAGCCAAGGCCATTGTTGAGCAAGCCAGAAAATTCTATCAAGACGAAGAGAATCCTGTTTGGCCTGAAGCCCAGGATTTTGAGTCCATAACCGGGCATGGGGTGAAGGCTGTTGTCCGGAACAAAGAGGTCCTTGTTGGGAACAAGAGTTTAATGGTAGATCATGGTGTCGCTATTTCACTGGATGCAGAGGAAGTGCTAGCAGAATCTGAAGGTCTGGCTCAAACTGGGATTCTTGTATCCATTGGGAGGGAACTGGTGGCAATAGTTGCCATATCAGATCCTTTGAAACCCGGGGCTCATCAAGTCATTTCCTTTCTCAAATCTATGAACATCAAGAGTATAGTAGTTACAGGTGACAACTGGGGAACGGCAAATGCTATTGCCAATGAAGTCGGTATAGATACTGTTATTGCACAAGCCAAACCTGAGGATAAAGCAGACAAAGTCAAGGAGATACAGGTATTAAGGCTACTGGTCCAAGCATGTATTTTGACAAGAAACACATTTGCTTCTTTGATCATGTAATCACGTACATACAGGCTGCAGGCAACATTGTGGCAATGGTGGGAGACGGGATCAATGACTCGCCAGCACTAGTTGCAGCGGATGTAGGGATGGCGATTGGGGCGGGAACTGACATCGCCATTGAGGCTGCGGACATTGTGTTGATGAAGAGCAACTTGGAGGATGTTATAACGGCCATAGACCTTTCAAGGACAACGTTCTCCAGAATCCGCCTTAACTATCTCTGGGCGTTGGGATACAATGTCCTTGGCATCCCCATTGCTGCTGGGGCGTTGTTCCCTGCCACCGGATTCCGTTTGCCTCCGTGGATCGCAGGAGCAGCAATGGCAGCATCCTCAGTTAGTGTGGTTTGCAGCTCTCTTTTGCTCAAGAATTACAAGAGGCCCACCCAACTCGATGCCCTTGCAAGGATAACTGTTGAGTAGCTTGGTAAACTAACCTCCTACTTCTCTGATTCTTGTTATATTCATTAAATATTGCTCTCTATTCATCTTATCTATGTTAAGCATGCCTAGTTTTATTTTGTTTTTGGGTGATGATAACCTTGACGCTTTTTTTGTAGTCAGAGATATAAATTGTATATATGTTAGATGTGCTGGGATCATGTTGTCTTCAATCTAATCACAATGGTTGTAATTAGTTGAAAGAAATATTTGATCCTCTTCCTTTAGCATCCTAGCTTTGTCATTACCTGCAACTGCTATCTGAGGGTGCTTATAGTAAACTTCCCTCCTTTTTAAAACTTCCTCTATCTATATTTTTAAAGAAAAAAAAAAGAAATAGATAATATACATAAATGTTCATATCATAGAAGCCAATTAAATCCAGTGATGGAGAAAGTTCTTGCATGCAGTTGAGCGTAATGCATGCGTCGCCTATTTATTGTTATCTCACACACTCCTATGGAAGTAAAGTACATATTCAGCTCACTCGGACTTCTCCATTGCTTGGATCTTGAGTTGCTTTAGGTGCTCTCTCACTGGAGTCATTATTGCATGAATTTCCTCAAAATGAGGTGCACTTGCACCCTTCACATCCTCCATCCACTTCAATATTCTCTTGTGGGGACTCAGAATACGGTCGCGATCTTTCTCATCTCCAGCCTGAATCAGTAGGGAGAGGCGAATTTGTCATAATCATTTAGGCGGTGTTTGACTGAACTCATAAGCTCCAGCTTATAAGATGTAGAAGCCAGACAGCAATGACCAAACATTTTACTGATTTAGTTAACAGATCATGAGAAGATAATAAAAATGAGAGCTAGAATGTAATTTGGTCATTTGTTTGTTAATTCCAGAAGATTCAAAAGCAGGCATAGCAAAGTTTCCTTTACTTACCTCAAGTTGCATGATTTCACAAACTAAAGCTAAATCAGCAATTGTGGGCTTTGAATTTCCAAGCAAAAATGGGCCTTCTCCTTGAAGCCAAAACGACTCAATTCTTGCAAGAGATGCTGAAAGAAGTTTTTCTCCTTTAGCTGCTGCTTCATAGTCCACAGGAATACCAAATGCAAGCGAAATAATGTTGTTGAAGATGAATCCAACTGAAAAGAATTAAGAAAGATCCTGAGTTATGCAAGAGTACTAGCAAGGATTTGTTATGATGTTGATGTGAAGGAGTTGAGGGGCACAATTGCATAACGACATATGCAACTCAACTACAACAGCGATGACTAAAATCCCAATCGTTGTATCAATTGACCAACAGATTCAATTCCAACGAATTCATGAACCTCTCTAGACATAGATATATATATAAAAATTACCAGAACCACGGCGCAAGTTTGTGTGATGCCAATCTAGCACGGCGTGGACCTTTGCTCTTTGGCGTACATCTGCAGGGTACCTGCCAAACAGGGAATAGTTGCACACTTTGTAAAGACAGTAAAAGATGCAGTTCTCTTAGAAAGATAGAAGCAAAATTATGGAAGCATGAGGATATAATAACATGAAACTCCTGCAAAAGACTTAAATCGACATATGCTCCCATGTTTCACCGTTTACAACTATAGATAATACAAATGAGGGAGTTCACATTTGTAGTTCTTGCTCCATTAATCTTCTTTAAGTATATCATCCAATCATCATCTTGTACATGTAGTAAATGAAAGAAATATGACTTCCACTAAATTGTATCCTTTTTCTATACAACATATTTTCCTAGCAACAAGTTCTGAGAAGCCATACAAGTAAAGAAGAGGAACATACCAGTGATCAGCAACTCCAGGAAATGCAGAAGCCAGATAAATAAGTATTGCATGACTGCAGTACAGAAGAAGATGGTTGAACGGTTTTCAAGCTACAGATGAGATTCAGCACAACACAAAAAGACAAACGGTTTTTATACGGTAAAGCCGTACAAATTTACCGCATCATACAAAATTACCACTAAACCCGCACGTGTTTACCGTGATATGTGTGTGGTTTTCACCATGGGCGTGCACGGGAGACCAGCCCATACAAAAAGGCTTCATCCATAATGAGATTAATCTTCTAACCATATTAAAAGGATTCTGTATCTAACTTAGATAATTTAAATACTAGCTCTATAGGGTTCTGATTTTTGGTTTTTTCCGTAGTGCAGTTGGACTGGAAGCAACGTGAAATTAAAGGAATCGAATGTATGCATCTAACAGTAATGGATGATTATATTTTGATGTCACTAATATAAAATTAGAATCGGTAAACCACACGCAATTTGTGGCTTGTTTATTAGAATCGGTAAACCACTAATTAAGAGGAATATTCGTCCGCTAAACCTTTTGTAGTCAACTTAGAGTAAGCATTTCACTAATAAATATAAGCTAAATGGACATCTGGCAGAAGCAGCAGCTGTCGATCATCATCATCATCATCAATCAGTAACCAAAAAACAGTGCAGATCCAAAATGGTACCTCTCAAAAAGTTTGAAATCACCATGCACAATAGCTGGAACTTGTTTCATGGGATTCACTTCTGTAATAAAAAACCCATTGCCAAACAAATTAAGACAAGATTAAACACAAAAAATAATCATAAGTAATTAACTAAAATAAGAGATCGAACCTGCATGTTCGGTGGAGCGGTGTTGCCCCTTGCCAAGCTCAATCTTAACCTCCTCAAACTCGATCCCATTTGCTCTGGCATAACAATCAATTAATATTCACACTTTATTTAATACTTACAAGGTTTCATCTCATCATTTGGCAACAAGAAAAGCTATTGTAAAAGAGAAATATTACTTGCAGAAGATGAGAACTGCTCGTGATGGCTGGGACAGGCGATCGCAGTACACTTTGAGCTCCATTTTTCTTCCCCTTTAGACACAGAGACGGAGAGAGATGTTGGTATGGACAGGACTGGAGGTTGTGATTTATACGTATATATATTTATTAATCATTATGGAGCATACGTGGACTGTTTCTTCGATCTTGCTGGCTGTCTCCATCCAGCTCCAGGTGCATCCTCATTCATTAATATATTAGAGTAAAATATACTTCATTATATCTATTTACGAAAACTATATTTCAACTTTACTCTCAATAATATTTTTATTTACACTTTTACTATGCTACCACTAACCTTCAACAACCTATTTATTTACCTTTACTACCTATGGCCCACCACTAATTAATTTAATATTACATTAATGTGAGACCCATATTCCACTCAATAACTTTTATTAAAATGCATCCCATATTCCTTCATAGGAATATGGGGATGATGGAGTATTATTGATTACATAATGTTTGTGCACAAATTAATATAGTCAATCATGAAGCTATCATATTTGATTCCTACACAAATCACCATGACTATGGGGTGTTTGGCTAAGCTTATTTTAGAGAGTTTATAAACTCCAAGAGCTTATAAGATGTTTCAAGAGCTTATAAGAGGTAATGTCTTAAGTGCTTAGAAGTTGTTAAAGTGTTTGGATAATTGATCTTATAAGCTAAAGAAAGAATCGTAAGTTAGAGAGAGAAAATAATAGTTAGAGAGATAAAATTGACGAGAGGTGAAGTTGATAGTGTATGTGTAGCAAATAACGAACTATAATAAGATTATTTTGATAAATTCATGGTTGCTTATAAGTTTATGAAAAAATAAGTTAGGATTGACCAAATTATTTTTAGGAGAGCTTATAAGCTATTGGAGCTTATTTTCACAGCTTATAAGCTGTTTAGGAGCTTATTTTGCCAAACACTTTACAACAGCCTATAAGCTCCTAAACAACTTATAAGTTGTTTTAAAGAGCTTATAAGCTCAGCCAAACACCCTCTATATCTGGTATGATAAAAATAAATATTTTTATCACCATTAAAACTTGATATGTTTTATTAACCAAATATATAACAGTTTTTCTTCTAATTGCTTCTAGTAATTAGTCATCATCATCCTCAGTTGCTAAAGAATACATTTTCGCCATTTTCAATATAGCTAGTATTATAATATAAATTCATCCATAAGTATATTTTGATTATTATTTCTGCTGTATTAATTTTGGCTAGTAATAAATCTATCCATATTTTATTTAAAAGGAAAAAAAAGGCGTTTATAGGAAACAGAGATAGCATAAGCATTCAAATAATTTTATTTTATTTTATTACCACTGGTATATAATTTGTCAAATTTCAATGAAAAATTACTGTGTGGTAATTTATAATAACTTACTTGTGTTTATGGTCAATCAAATGAAATAGTCTTTATATGAGCGTGATGCATAAGAATCTGATCATATAAATACTCGTTTATTACATGTTGTCGTCTCAAACTCATATACTCATCGAATCCTTTTGAATCTATAAAAATAAGTTGTAATAATAATTGATTAATTGTCTCAACAAATCCCAATATTACAGAGTAAATATTAATAATAAATAATATAAATATAAACAAAAATAATGTGCGATTCTAATTCTCAAACTGTATAGTAATACCCGTTAATTATCCTAAATCATTTAAATTTATAAAATAATTAAATAAATAAATTAAAATTACTATGATAATTAGTTAATACCTTAATAAAACCTCAATATTACAGAGTGAAAGGATCAAATGAAAAGTTAAGAGTTAACCATTTTTCTCTCTCAAGAAAACATGTAGTAACTCATTTTCAAAATTATAGATAAAACAATAATATCCTTGCTAAAATATCTAAATAATTAAATTAAAATTACTATAATAATTAATTATATACCTTAATAAAACCTCAATACTATAGAGTGAAAGGAGCAAATGAAAAGGCTATAAGTTAACCACCATTTTTTCTCTCTCAAGAAAACATATAGTAACTCTTTTCACTGTGTCAAAATTATAGATATAATAATAATATTCTTGCTATGAACCAAGATATAATCTTTTGTCGCTATTGGTGCAGTGCAACGCAAGGGATGTCATTTATGATAAATAATTTCCTGAAATGTATTTTTCACAATAAGTTATGTTCGTGCAAGAATATTTATTCATTTAGTTTTTAAGATATACTAGTGTGTAATCCATCAAAATTTGACGGGAGTCACACTATATTGTAATTTATAAATATAATCTAAAAAATAAGTTAATATTTTATTTCAAAATAGTATTTCGATAATCCATTGCAAGAAGTATTAGAAAATTAATAAAATTATGATAAAAAAAAGAGTGCGTATGTTCGATTATTTTCCACCATTTTCTTTATCTTCAAGAAACCAAAAAAAAACTAAATGTATGTTTAAAGCGTTAATAATAAAAGATTTATTTAAACATAATATTTCTCTAAAATATGAAAAATTAGCTTTGTAATTACCCGACAATATGTCAAAAATTTCATCGTACAACATTTTAGTTGTTATATCGTGCATCTAACTATTCTCGTCACAGATTAAATTGAGTCATCTTTAGCTGTAATTCATGAGATTACAACGTACAACTGATTCATGGTTGAACACAAGTTTTCATAGTTACTGTCTCGTCCAAAAGAGCCTAGCCATGTCTCTTGTAAATGGTCATAGAGACGCAAATAATCTTTATGTGTATGGATTTGTTATATAAATTGTATTGCTAAATAATAATACCCACTAATTATCCAAGTTAAAGAGGTCATTAACAATCACTTGGATCCATCTAGAACGTATATACAAGTATCTCCCCAAAAATCCAATTAAAAAGTGATTTTACTATCCATTCTCATCTCAAACCCGTATAGTGATACTTATTACTAACCAAATCCATTTAAGTTTATAGACATAAGTTTTTACAATAACCAACACTACTCGTTCTCGTACTAATATCATATAGTAGAATCCAATAATGACGCAAATTAAAGAGGTCATTTATTTAGATATAAAAATATTTTCAATCATCTTGACCCGTCTATTATGTATTTACATGTTCCAATCCAAAATTCGATCAAAAAATGATTTAGTACTCGTTCTTGTCCAAAATAGTATATTGATACTCATAATCACTCGCGCTTATTAAAACTTACAAATATAAATCGAACTATAATTGTTATACGCGTTCACATTATCTGAATTAAAAATATAATCTATTTAAATATAAAAATATTTTTAGCCATTTAGACTCGTCTAGAATGTATATAGGTGTATTTTCCCCAACTCAACAGATTAAAGAGTGACTATTAAAAAATAAAAGAATATTGAACGCATAAAATTTAAAATTATACAATCTATAAAATTCATTTTGAATGTATATATGTGTGTGTGTGTGTGTGTGTCCCAAATTTCATACAAAGTGATTTTCTTGCTCGCTTTCTTGACAGTCCTGCATGATAATGTCCGCTAATTACTGAAATTAAAGAGATGATATATTTATGTATAAATATTTTCAACCGTCCGAACTTTTCTATGATGTATATACATGTAAGCATCACAAACCTGATTAAAATTTGATTTTACTACGTGTTCTTTTCTCAATTCATATAGTATTACTCATAATTGTCAAACTTGTTTAAATTTATAAATATAAGTTGTTACAGTAATATTTATTTGAACAAAAATCATTTTACGTTGTATTTATAGTTATAGTAAATATAAATTAATATAGTGACAATAATTGTTTAGGAGAATAGTATAAAATAGTTAGGCATAACTCATACCTCTTGAAAAGATAATCATTTCTTAAAATGAAATGGGACAATCCAAAAAGGATTGTGAGACACTTGAATGAGACAGAGAGAGTATAAGAGAGTATAAGTGATAATTTTAGTCGGGAAGTAATTTTAAGCATCTTAAAGCACATTTGGAAGCCGAGGATGTTATATGGTTGCACGAAACGTCATCGTTTTGCATTTAAGGTGCTTACATGGTTTTAGCTTGATAATATGATATGATGACAATTTTAATCTATTAAATCATTAATATATATTATTATGCGAAATTTGTGCATTTAATCTAAAAGGCAAAACATGACTTCTGATTAAATTAAAAGACAAAAACTTGGATGAGCTCCGCCTCACCATGAGCCCATCCTTGTTTTTGTTAAAATAATTATATATTAATTATGGTGAGTAAGGATAATTAGATTTTGTTAATTTATAATTAAATTTATTAATTTTTAATTATAATTTTAATTCAAAATTAGAATTTATTAATCATAATTATGATTTATTAATTCATAATTAAGATTTATTAATTCATAATTAGGGGTTATTAATTAAAAGTTAGGGTTTATTAATTCATAATTAGGGTTTATTATTCAAAATTAGGGTTATTATTTCCAATTATGGTTTATTAATTCAAAATTATGGTTTATTATTCAAAATTAGGGTTTATTAATTCCAAATATGGTTTATTAATTCAAAATTAGGGTTTATTATATAAAATTAGGGTTTATTAATTCACAATTAGAGTTTATTATTAAAAATTAGGGTTTATTATTTCCAATTAGGGTTTATTATTCAAAATTAGGGTTTATTAATTCCAAATAGGATTTATTAATTCAAAATTAGGGTTTATTATATAAAATTAGGGTTTATTAATTCACGATTAGGGTTTATTAATTTACAATTAGAGTTTATTAATTCAAAATTTAGATATATTAATTCAAAACTATTATTTATTAATTTACAATTAAAATTTATTAAACTAATTAATTTGAATTTGAATTTAATTAATTAATTGATTAGGATTAGTTAATTAGGATTAATTAATTAAGGGGGTCTCACTGTGTGCGCGCGCACAGGAGACCACCCCAAATTAAAATCCATGTGAGACTGAAAAATGTCTATGTGGTTTATCAGTGTGTGATGTAGAAATACATATTGACTATGCGCAAAGAAGTTGGCAAATTTGTAGCTCGCTGCCGTGTATGTCAATTGGCCAAAGGAGCTTCTACTAATGCCGGATTATACATGCCTCTCCCTATTCCCACACAGCCTTGGTCTGATGTCAGTATGGATTTTGTCCTTGGCCTTCCTCGTACCCAACGTGGAAGTGACTCTATTTATGTGGTGGTTGATCGTTTCTCCAAGATGACTCATTTTATCCCCTGTAAGAAGACTTCTGATGCTGTTGCTGTTGCTCATCTCTACTTTCGTGATGTATATCGCCTTCATGGTCGGCCTGCCTCTATTGTTTCTGATCGTGATACTCGTTTTGTGAGCCATTTTGGCGGTTTGTGTGTATTGTCAATACTCAGTTGAACTTGAAGAAGTGCTTACCATCCTCAAACGGATGGCGGTGAGGTTGTTAACCGCCCCTAAGCGGTCTCTTGCAGATTTGGTGGGGATCATCCCAGGCATGGGACACAAGCTACCCAGCCGAGTTCGCACATAATCATGCTGTTAACCGCACGACTGGTTTTAGCCCGTTTCATGTGGTGTATGGACTGTCCCCACGGGGCCCTCTCGACCTGCTAGCCTTACCCTCTGAAGACTTTGTTTCCCAATTGCATCAGGTTCATGACTAGACACATGCTCAGTTGGTGGCTAACACGGCTAAATACAAGGCACAAGCGGACCTCAAACGTCGGGCTGTTGAGTTTGAGGTTGGTGATTTTTTTTGGGCTATTCTGACCAAAGATCGTTTTTCGGCTCATGAGTATAGTAAGCTTGCTGCTAAGAAGATTGGTCCAGTGGAAATCGTGGAAAAGATCAACCCTAATGCTTATCGTTTCCTCTTACCGAGCCATATTCACACCTTTGATGTGTTCAATGTGAAACATCTTGTTCCTTTTATTGGAGATTCTTCCTCTGATGATGATGATGATGCGACTCCAGATTCGAGGTCGAATCTTCTCTGCACTGGAGGAAATGATGCAGCATAAATTGAGTTAAATTACATGCGACGTGCGGATCATCCAAAGAATTCAGGTAAATATCAGATTTCGACGAGGGCCTAGTGTTTTTTAAGCAGAAACGGCCTTCTGAACAATAGTCATAGCTTTGTCATGATTGATGGCGGATTTTGGGCAAATTCCTTCGTCTGGAGGGCCAAATTTGCAATTTAGCAGTTTTTCTGGGGGGTTTTTTCGTAATTTCGTTTTAGTTTTTGATTTTTCGTTTTTTCCTTTCTTTTGCACGATTAAGGTTTATTATTTAAGCATTGTTAGTTGTCTTTTGAACGTAGCTTTTGATTATTAATAAAAACGAGGTTTCATCAATCTGTCAATCTTCGATATTCTGTAGAATCAATGAATCTTGATTTTGTTCTTTCTGTTTATCCACGTACGCTGCATCACATATACATTATAAGAAACAATAACATGTCTGAAAAATATATGAACTTTTTAATTTTTTCCATAAACTTTTATTTCATGGCAATTTCCCCCTGATCCCAATTGGAAAACTGGCGAGGCTTTCGCCGGGAATTTTTTTTGTAAAGAAGAAGTTGAACAAGAGGATTAGAAAATTGTGTTCAATTAAGGGTTCCATGCTGCAGGCGTGAGGGACATGAACTTTTTCTTGTATATTGATTTTTTAGAATAATTTGAATTGATGTGGCAATAGAAAATATCACATTATTTTTATATTACATATGTATATCCACGTGATGAAAGTTCATGGGACCAAATTTTTGGTCGAAGTTTATGTATTATTTTTGTTAGGTATCATAAATTTTCCAGTGTTGATAACTGGAAAATAACACTAATAATTCAAAAATGGGTCAAAAATTTGGCTCTGAATGCCTTGACGCAGAGTCCAATGTTGATGCCGAATGCAAATGCGAGTTCTGTGTTTGAGGATAATGGGTGGGGGTACTGCACAGAGGAACAGTTAGAGTAGATACTGCAGAAGAATTTGGAGATTTTGTAGAGTGAGGCGATAAATAAGCTTGTTGCGTTGGGTTATGATGAGGAGGTGGCACTGAAAGCAATTTTAAGGAACGGGCATTGTTATGGTGGGATGGACGTTTTGACTAACATTCACATAATTCTTTGGCTTATCCGAATAGCGGTGGCAGTAATGGGGGGAATAGTGAGGAGCCTGAGCCTTCGTTTGCGGATTTGAGGCAGCTGGAGGAGTATTCACTTGCAGGAATGGTTTGTTTGTTGCAACAAGTGAAGCCCCATCTGACAAAGGGTGATGCTATGTGGTGTTTGCTGATGAGAGATCTCCATTTTGGCCGTGCGAATGTGATGGAAATTCCAGTTTTGACATCCCCTAGTGGCAGTGGGAGCAATAGTAGTAATAGTGCCAGTGGAAGTGGGATTGAGGGTGTCTCCGCAAGTGGTGGTGGGAACCCAGAGGGAGTTGTTAGTAATGGGGGACCTTTTGGCGTTGCACCTGCTCTGTGTAGGTTTCATGGTGGCTGGGGATTTGGGAATGGTGGAACATCCAAGTTCCCAATGCACGAAATGAATGGTTTTTTGTCTTATGCATAAGAAATGGCTTTGCAGAGGGAGATGAGTGTCCAAAGAGATTTAACCTCATTCAATGAAAAACCTATTGAAAAAGCACGTTGCAATGTTTGCTGAAGGATTTAAGGCAAATTCAAAGCAATTTCACAACCCATCGCAGGCCTGCCCCATTTCTTTATCTGGTGGAGAAATCTGCGGTTCCAGTTGGGAACAGTGACGAAGCCCAGTATGCTAAGAATCAAGATGTAGTTAACTCAGTGATGAGTAAGTTTCGGGACTTGAATCTCGAAGAAAATACCGAACAAGTATTATTGGATCGAAAAGATGAAATGATCCTTAAATCAGGTGAATGAACGTAAAGAGTGGGCTCACCAGAAGGCGATGCAAGCTGCAAGAAAGCTCAGTCATGATTTGACTGAACTGAAGATGTTGAGAATGGAGAGAGAGGAGACTCAGAGGCTGAGAAAGGGCAAGCAGACTCTTGACGACGCCACCCTGAAGAGGCTCACTGAGATGGAGAACGCGCTAAGGATGGCTAGTGGTCAAGTAGATAGTGGGATTGCTGTTGTTAGGAAGCTTGAGACTGAGAATGCTGAAATTCGAGCAGAGATGGAAGCATCTAAATTAAGTGCATCTGGATCGGTCACAACCTGTTTGGAAGTTCCAAAGAGTGAGAAAACGTGCCTTAAGAGGCTTCTAGCATGGGAGAAGCAGAAAACTAAGATGCATGGAGATATTGCTGCAGAGAAACAGAAGATCTCAGATTTACAGCAGGAGTTGGCTCAGGTTGAGGCAGCCACAAAGGAAGCTGAGGTATGCTTACTCAAAAGAGTTGTTTTAGTAATCAATCTTTATTTGTAGGATATTGTTTCTTTACTCAAATTATCTTACTCTGCAATCACAGATGCAGGTATAGTATTCTATTTGACACATTGGGAGAAGGAGCCCTCAGGGTTATGCACCTTGCTTTTTAGAATCTTATAGTATGAAGATTTAGTTAACATTTTGAGATTTCTATCATAAAATTAACATTTTTTTCTTGGAGTTACATCTTCAATTCTCTTTCTCCGGATCTACTGCATGAAGGTTTTATATCTTCAACAAGTATAGTATGGTGAAATTTTATGTTTCCTGATTATGTATTCTATGGTCTAGATTCATTCTCCTCTAATCCTCTGACTGGAATCCATGACTTTGCTCCTGTAATGTATATTAGTCATTTTACTTTCATGATATCTTTGATGAAAAACTAAATGTTTCTGTATGCTTAATCCTACTTATCTTACAATTATATTGCATTTTTATGTAGATTCAAATCTTCTGCTCCGAGTTGGGGTTCTGCTATTCCATCTTCATTGATTGGCTACATCAGGGTCCCTAGCATCTAAATTTGCTATTTCCCCTACTGTTATCAATTTGGCTGGCATTTTTTCAGAGGACAATTTGGCTGGCATTACTCATTGACAAAAACTTACATCTCATCTTTCCTGGCATATCTTTGATACTTTGGATTCATGTGTTTAGTGGCCATACTTCGTTTGACTGGGTACTGATGATGTTTCATTGATTGTTAAGCTCTTTTAACTTATCATCCTCTTTCGTTCACCACCAAATTTTATTGATAATTGAGTAAAATTGTTCATTTTCATGCTTACTGTTTCTCTGGTTTTTTGCCATTTCCCATAGGACAATTCTCAGGAGCTTAATTTCGTTTTGTGACTTTACCAAATACAACTACATACATGTTTCTTTCTGCATTACCAGTGTAAGGTGGATCATCATCTATTTATGTGAAGGTGGTAGCTAACCTAACTTGTTTAAAGAAAAACATTTTTTCTGAATGTGTTCCTTTCTTATTTTCTTTTTTTTTTGGTTAATTAATACAGAAATTTTAAAGGCTGCGTCACGGTGGACTCGAACCCGAGACCTTTGGCCTCGGGCATTAACCACTCTACCACTAGGCCAACACACACACACATTCTTATTTTCTTTTACGTAGAGATGTTGCTCATTACCCCATTTAGCGTAAACTTGGGCTAATTAGAGTTAGTATCAAATAATTATGTGTGTTTGAACTTGCATATGAAGGCAAAGTAGAGGCAGGAGCAGAAGGCTAAAGAATTAGTTGTCACACAGCTGGAGAAGTGACGCCTTAAAGAAGCTTCTGAGGCTAATAACAAAAGGAAGCTTGAGGCTCTGCATCTAAAGATAGAGATATATTTCCAGCGCCATAAAGATGATCTCCAACGCCTTGAGCAAGAATGTGCTCGCCTTAAAGAATCTGCACAATTAACAGAGGTGGAAAGTCAGGCCAATGATGTATGGACAGAAAACTCTAATCGTGTAAATTCCCGAGGAGAAACCATTGCAAGGCTGCTGCATGAACTTGATCACTTGGGAGACTCTTCAGAAAAGGAGGTCAACTGTGATAGAAAATGCATGATTTGCATGAAAGGTGAATTTTCTATCGTTTTCCTTCCTTGAGCTCGTCAAGTGATCTGTGCAAACTGTAATGACAACTACGGAAAGAAGGGTAAAGCTACATGCCCATATTGCCGCATTCCAATTGAACAAAGAATTCGAGTTTTGGTGCAAGCTCATAAATACAATACCAGATCCAAAGGATGCATGCTGAGAAACCTCTCTGAAGGAACACCTATGCATATCTTTAGTTCCCAGCTGGTTTGAGCTTTACAGGTTTCCTTGCCAGAAACGTGCTGTGATGAATCGCCATAGATTTGTGTATAAATAATAGCATACTCTCATATTTTCTGAGATGCTAGTGGGAAGCAGGTTATTTTGAGCTTTGCAGTAAGCAGCTAATACATGTTTTTCCAACCTTATATCAATACTTCAAATATTAAATCATGTCGATGTAGTTGTTGTCCTGTACTTGACACTGTTGATTTTACACACACACACATATGTATATTGGCTTTCCTGCTGCGTTCCCTGCAACGAGAGTATATTGATGCTCCACAAAGAACAGAGTGCAAAATGACTAGGTTCTTGGATGACTTGTTTTGAAATTGAGTCTAGTTTTAACATAGATGATTAGTATTCTCAATTTTTTCTTTTTACAAAAAAAAATAAAAAAATATAGATCATTATTAGTGAATTTGACTTTTCTCTTTTTTTCCTTATAGTAAATTAAATAGATATGCACTAACGAGAATTGGTGGTCTATTTAGGTGACAAAGGATGAAACTAATAATAACAACAACAAAAACGAAATAAATAAGCTAATGTTTGGTGTGATAGGTCTTTTATGTAAAATATTTTCGACCTTCTTCCTAGTCATATTTTGTTTTTCTTACTCAGGGAAAGGGAATGGTGCTCTTTTTAATCATATTATCCTTCTTCTTAGTCATATTTTGTTTTTCTTACTCACGGAAAGGGAATGGTGTTCTTTTTAATCATATTATCCATTCTTAAATTTAATATTTGCATATGTGAGCATAGTTTAATATTTTGAACCTGTATTACATGTCTTTTTTTGTTAATTATTCCTACTTTTGTTAATATATTTGTAATAAGTGTATCATACTTTTAGTATACATTACAACCGTTTCCTTTTGGAATTGTGTGGGAGTTGTTCCCATTTTACCCAATGGTAGAGGAGACATGTACGTGGAAGTATTATATTGTGTCTGATTTTATTGTTTGTAATTTATCTTTGCTAATTGATTTTGATGTTCAACTCTAGCTAAATACTTTATTACTATGCGTGGATGAGTTTTAAAAACTGTGTGCGATTGAGAACATAGTTTTACCAAAGAATGGATCGTATTGACTTAGAAAATAGAAATCATATTGACTTATAAAATAGAAAGACTTGATTTTTTAGACATCTCATGACCAATTTGTGTAAGATATATTCTAATATATATATATAGGGGATGGTTCCTGTGAAAATGAAAATAAGTGTATGAAATATGAATATATATGTAAGTCTAGCATATCTTTCATATTTGTGTAGCACAATCAGAATTACTATGTTGCACATGTTAGTTTAGCACATATTTCATCTATTCGTAGCACATATGCTAAATATATCGCTTTAGCACATCTTTCATTCAGTAACAAGAAGGGTTCTAGTCTTGCGACAAGAACCAACGTAGCATACAAAACACAAAGCGTAACATAATCGAAATTAAATCTCAACCATTGATCCAATAATCAAATGTTGATTCATTCTCATTTTCTATCAAAATGGCTGAAAATTGTTCTTATTTTATACTTTAAGATTGGTTTGTATTTGATCTCATTCATATATATATATATATATATATATATATATATATATAGAGAGAGAGAGAGAGAGATGAGGGATCAAATAGTACTCGTGCCAGAGATAGTATGTAGTACTCAATCTCATTCACTCATCTCATAGATCCTATGGTTGAGATTTTTCGGACTTTTTAATCTTAATTTCGCTGATTTTTGCGAAAATAAGGGTAGATTAGTAATTTGATTTTTTATGTCATAAAAAAAAAACATGCATGTTTTAAAACTGAAAACTGCATATGTTTGAACATAAAAACTGCATACGTGTTAAAAAAATTACATGAGATTTATTTCTCCGAAACTAAATGCATATTGTTATCTGTAAAACGCATACGATTGAATAGAAAACTACATACGATGAACATAAAATGCATAATGTTGAACACAAAATACATATGAGATTGATTTCTCTAAAATTTAGTCTCACGTTTAGATTTATTACTTCTAACTTCATAATTTGAAAGAAAACGATACGGCGCAAATTGCGGATGATTTTGTAAACGCGGATCATCCGAAAAATTGTCGCACTGCAGGAAGTTTGATTCGAGGAAAACCTAGTGTTTTTGGTGTAATCGACGTTCGAAAAATAGACATCGCTTATGATGACCGATGATGGATTCGGCAAATTCCATCGTTTAGAGGATCAAATTCGCACTATAGTGTTTTTCGGGTTATTTTGCAATTTTGGATTTTGTTTGGGCATTTTTGGCATTTCTTGTATTTTCGGAGATTAGGGTTAGTATTTAATCTCCGTTTGTTTCTTTTCGTTGGCGGCTTTTGACATTTTTATGAAATCGAGATTTATCTCTTATCTTCAATTCTCGATATTCCTTTGAATCAACGAGTTTTGATCTTGTTCTTTCTGTTCCACGCATGCACGCTGCATCAAAAACATATGATCAACAATAAAGAAAACAAAGGATCAACAAGATAAGTGTTTGTGTATATTGGAGGAGATATAAAGAGAGATATCATGAATGAGAAATCTATGATTTTCTTTTTTAAAGCATGCATGTTTGTATTTCGTGGCATGCAGGTTTGTGATCAGTCGTATGCATGTTATTATTTTGTAATATGCATATTTTTGTTATAAAATATACAGGCTTATATTTTTTAGTATGCATATCTACGTTTTATAGAATACATGTTAATGTTTTGTGGTATGCATTTTTACGTTTTGTAGCATGCATACTTCATTTTCGACTGCAAAGTTCCTCATTATCCTTCTTCGTTGTTTTGCCGCTTCTTTCTCCAATTACCGGTGAACTTCGCCGTAAACTACTGCCATAAGCACTATGTCTCTCAATTCTTCAAAATCCACATCTCATTTTTTCACAAAATCTCTCAAATTTCTTCTCAAAATCTTATTTTTCCTCTCTCTTATCTTTCAAAATCTGTTGTCTTATGCTTCACATCGTTGATGTCGCACTGCCACCGTACTGCTGTCACACCGCAACTATCGCTTCCCGTCATCACCACCGCCGTAAAGAAATTCAAAAAATGTGAAGAAAATCGAAGAAGAAGAAGAAGACTAAACTTTTATTTTTACCCAATATACCACTGCAAAAATTAAAAAGATAAATAAATGAAAAAGGGATTGCCACGTGTCGGTTTGTGATGCGGTCACATGTTCAAAATGTGTGATCTAGATTGAATACTACATACTATATGAGGATCCGGTACTACGGGAGCCCAACCATATATATATATTAAGACAGAAAGATTCAAGTGGAACTCAATAGTGCTGTTGTTTGTGAAGGATTGGTTAAATATTTAAAGATATTGCATTCCTAACTCTATTTTCAAATCACATATTTATTCTAACAGGTTATTGGAAAATAAGGAAAACAAAAATTCTAGAAAGAATGCTTGTTGAATATAAATAATTAAGAAGTGTGAAGGTAAAAAAATGAAACTTCGGGTTGTATTTTTATGTTATATAAAGATGGGGATTGTGATTTTAAAAGAAGGCATTGTATAGAGTCTCCGATGCTTATAAATTAAGATGGGCATATATTTTGTTAATTGGGCTTATATTCATGTTTTTTTAATCCTTTTAAATTTCTACAGTATGCGGAAAAAACAGAGATAAATTTCCTCGAGGAATCACACTGATAGATAAATAATATGTAAAAGAATAAATTATAGCGCTCGTGTTTTATTATACTCCATCCGTCCACCATAATCGTTCATTGATTTTGGTGGTACGGGTTTTAATAAATTATAATGAGTGTAAAAATGAGTAGAGATAATAAATGAATATATTAATGGATAGTGAGATTAAAATGTAGGCCATATGAATAATAAAATGAATATATTAGTGTATATTAGATGTAAAAATATGAGTCATGAATGAGTTTTTTTTTTAAATAAGTGGGTAGGTTTATGATAAAAGTGTAAAGTTGATATTTTCAAAAAAGAAAAGTGAACCTTTTTATGGACGGATCAAAATAAAATTAAATGAACATATTTGGTGGACGGAGGAAGTAATATCGATAAAGATGAGACTGCTTTGGATTTTGATATATTTGGCGATTGATGATTTTTTTTGAGATGAGACTCTTTCGGACTCAAGGATGAATCGTACTCAATGAAGGAGAATGACGGAGATGACACTAATTAGTTAATTTAATTGATTATCTTTTATTCTTATCCTTATGTTACTTATAATATTTATGATTTATTGATTTTCTAATATAATTATATCTTTTATTCAGGTTTTCATTAGTCTTATATATATGACTTGTTATACATCTGATTTGATAGTTAAATATTAATAAAGTTTGAGTTTTATTTCGTACTTTGTCGGTATTCTGTTTAAGAATCAATTATTTGTGTTCGTCATGTTTTTCCGATACTCCTTTCGAATCAACAGAATTTCATTTTTATTTGCGTTCTTTTCCGGTACTTTGTGAATCTTAATCACCGGACTATATATTTCTCTACATCAAATATATAATAGTTTTATTTTTTATTTTTTAAAATACAGCGCTCTAATGGAGATATTATAATTGAACTCGAACTTTTTTTCTTCATTCTTTTGAACAGAAAATCACACAACTTATAAGTTATAACTAACTCGCTAAAATCAGGACGATCTTAGGATTCACCAAATCGGTAATAATTAAGAGGGTGTTTGGCTTAGCTTATATGCTTTTTAAAATTAGTTATAAGTTGTTTAGAAGCTTATAGATTCCTGCAGAATGTGTGACAGAATAAGCTCTAAACAGCTTGTAAGCTGTGAAAATAACTTCCAACAACTTTTAAGCTCCACTAAAAATAAGTTGTTCAACCCCAACTTATTTTTTCAATAATGAATTTATCAAAATAATCTTACTATGATTCGTTATTTTCTACATATACACTATCAATTTTACTATCATCAATTTTCTCTCGATAACTATGATTTTCTCTCTCTAAATCACGATTCTTTCCCTAGCGTATAAACTCAATTATCCAAATACTTTGGCAACTTATAAGCTCTTGAGACATTATATTATATAAGTTCTTGAAACATCTTATAAGCTCTCTAAAATAAACTTAGTCAAACATGGTGTGTCACCCCACAAACCTTAAGATAGATAAACCTTTTAAATTTTACAAGATCGAACTTTAAGTTAGGATGAATATGGAAACTTCCCATATCTGTCCTAGACAGTAATCATATACCAATACCACAACTGAATCAAAAAAACACTTGATGAACATTAGAGTAGTTGTTTTTAAAAAAACATTTAAATCAAGTTCACCAATTATGTGGATTTCATGCAGGCATGCATGCAGTAAGATGTTTGATTGAAAATGAAGCATAAAACGAAATTACGTAACTTGCATCATTGGCTACTACTGGGACGCTTCGATTGGCGCAGGTTTACTCTTTCATCATAAGAATTGAAGGCACGAATATACAAACCTCTTGACATGAAATGTCGGCAGTATTATTTGATTTATGGAGCTGTTTGCCTGAGTCAAGAGATAAACATGGAATTAAAATAACATTATGATTAGAAAAGTCAAAATGTTATATTATATTATTAT
Organism: Salvia rosmarinus; assembly: GCA_036937905.1. Lineage (NCBI taxonomy): Eukaryota > Viridiplantae > Streptophyta > Magnoliopsida > Lamiales > Lamiaceae > Salvia > Salvia rosmarinus. The sequence continues at coordinate 107,497,807 of CM072816.1, read as the reverse complement.
CTAAGATCAATTCTGAAAAAGTTGATTGACTCAGGGGCAGATTAAATTTAATTTTATTATTCAAGAGCTAGTAAGTTGTTGCAAAATATTGATAGCGAGCTTCAATTTAATAGTCAATTGGTACATATCGGCACAATTTTTTAACAGATATCTGGATTTCCATACCGATTAAGCAAAAGTTCTAAAAATTCTAAAAAAACTGCAGGTGAAATTGCTAAAAAAAAAATAATTCTAAAAAGCAATAAAGTTGTTCGTATATTTAGAGAACCCTATATATATATATATAGAGATATATATATATATAGGAGAGAGTTCAAATAAAAACCTATTTTTTGTAAAAACCTAAAATCAATATATTTTACATACAAAGTTAATACATTTTATGTATAAAGTTATTGCACTACGAAATATTGATGAATAATATTTTTTTTACCACAACTCAAAGATGCATTAGTTTTATACATAAAATGCATTACTTTATACGTAAAGTACATAGGTTTTTAGGTTTTTACGAAAAAAATATGTTTTACTATAACTAGACCATATATATATATATATATATATATATATATATATATATATATATATATATATAGAGGATAGATCATATAGTACCCAAGCCCAGGATAGTATGTAGTACCCAATCTCATCCACTCATCTCATAAATCCTATGGTTCGAATTTTTCGGACTTTTAAGCTTAATTTCGCTGATTTTCGTCATTAAGGGTAGATTAGTAATTTGATTTGTTATGTGATTGCGAAAAACAAAATGCATTTAGTTGAATGGATTCGGTGAATCAAAGGCCAGATTCATTCATATTTTCTACCAATTATCCATTCTCACGATCCATCTCCTATATATATATATATATATATGAGATGGTTCGATGAAATGATAATTGGTAGAAATGAATGAATCTATCCCCCTGATTCTTCGGATCAATGTTGAATTTAATTTCGATTGTACTACAATTTTATGTTTTGTGTGATACGCGGATTACTGTGCAGCACTAGAACCATTCTTGTGCTACGCTGCAATGAAAAGATATGCTAAACTAATATATTTAACATATGTGCTACGAATGGATGAAATATGTGTTAAACTAACATGTGCAACATAGTAATTCTGATTGTACTACACAAATATGAAAGATGTGCTACTATTCTTATTTCCTACACTAAGAAGCTTTTTCACCATAACATACCGCATATATATATATATATATATATAGGGGGTGGTTATAGAGGGAACCACCCCTATGTAGAGAAATAGGAACTAATCTACACCATCAAGATTAGTAGATTTAATGGTTGAGATTAATAATCTATAAATAAAGTAAATCTACTCAATTTAATTATTAATACACGTCTTTCGGTTTTACCTTTGAATAAGGGTGTTTTAGTAAATTTAGTACACTAAACGTAACTCTCTCTCTCCTCGAAATTTACTCGAACCGTTTCATCTCCTCTCATCTCCTAATGGTAAATTTGCCCTAACTATTCACGCCTCATTATTAATCGCAAAACATCGGTCGAAATTTTTCTCTATCGGCCTCCATTCAATTTTTATGCATATGAAATACGTTTATTATGCATATGAAATACGTCTATTATGCATATGAAATCGGAAGACGTATTGTATTCATTTCCCTCGATAAATGGTTATGCATATGAAATCGTTTATTATGCATATGAAATACGTCTATTATGCATACGAAATCGGAAGGCGTATTGTATTCATTTTCCTCGTCCATATCCTATATATATATATATATATATATATATATATATATATATATGAAGTGATTATTATAAAACAATACTTAATCTATAAACTATGAACTTTTGAAATCGTCCATGAGGCGAAAATTCATTAACTTCGTGAAAACGTTTGAATTAACCCTCCCATATATATATATATATATATATATATATATATATATATATATGAAGTGATTATTATAAAACAATACTTAATCTATAAACTACGAATAAGTGTCTGAATTCAGAAAATTAAAAATTTGTCTCTCATGGAATTCGAACTCATGCGTTTGAATCCATCAAATAAGGTGATTAATTCACCATAGATCTTCACGAATCAAGAGCTGAAAATGGTTCTTATTTTATACTTTAACATTAGTTTGTATTTGATCTCATTCATAATATATATATATATATATATATATATATATATATATATGGGTTGGGTTCCCGTAGTACCCGGTCTCCAGAGAGTATGTAGTACTCAATCTAGACCACACATTTTGAACACGTGGACGCACCAAAATTTGACACGTGGCAATCCATTTTTCGCTCAGGGGCAAAATGGGAACGCACCCAGCGGGCGCTGGGTGCCCGTCCAGCGCTGGGTAGAGGAGTCCACGAGCGTTGGGGTCTCCGCGGGTGCTAAATTTGTGGAGAAATATAATAAAATACAGATAATGCATACAGAATAACATAACAATGCATTTAAATGAACATAAAACTGCATCGCGCCCAACCGACGCTGGGTGCGAGTAAGCGAGCGTGGGTGGGCTCCGACGCTTGGTAGGGGCGCTGGGTGGGTAGGGACGCTGGGTTTGGGAAGAGCCACAACAAACCACAAAAAATGCATATGAAATAACATAACACTGCATTCACTTGAACATAAAACTGCATCGCGCCCAACCGGCGTTGAGTGAGAGCAAGCGAGCGTTGGAGTGTGTTTTCAGCATGCATTAAATTCGAAACTCATATGCATTTTTGTGTTCAAGTGAATGCATTTTTGTGTTGTTTTAAATGCATAGTTGAGTTCAACTCTATGCATGCTTTGTTTTCGAAATCACATAACAAATCAAATTACTAATCTATCCTTACTATCACAAATTAACGTTTAAAACTCTTAGAAATTAGGCGCGAATCTCAGCCACACGATTAATAGGATGGATGGATGAGATTGAGTACTACATATTATCTGGAGCTATATATATATTTGATCCTCCTATATATATATATATATATATAACTCTATATAGGAATGTGTTATAATACAAACACACTTAAAATAATAAATAAGAATTCATCTCCATCATCCATTTGTCATTATTCAATGGTTAAAGAATAAGTTATCACAATTTCTATAATTAAGGGATGATTATTTTTGTAATATTTTATATTATCATTATAGACTAATTTGATTTAACCACAACTACCAATCTTCAAAAATCAATGGTGAAAATTTGTTCTATTTTCTTATTTTTGAATATATTTTTATTTGAACCAAACATATATATATAGGAGAGAGATCAAATGAAAACTTTCTCCTAAATGTTAACTAGGAACCAGTCTAAATCATTTAATTTTTTAGATCGATGGTTACAATTAATCATTCTATTAAATTTTATTCCTTATATAATTCAAAATGTTACCATAGTAACTTTTCCTAGATTTATAACAACCAAATCCCTTAAATAATGGAAATCCACGTTTATATGTTTTTTTTTCAAATTATTTTAGCATTTTGTATTTATCTATCGTGGTTTTTGATGCAGTCCAAGGTTCGTTGATTCTCGATCCGGTTCGTATTCCCATTGGACCAACTACAAGGGCTCGAGCAAAGAAGTTCAAGGAAATATTGCTGGTCTTAGTTCAATAAGTTTGGGCTCAAGAGTTAATGAAGAAGCCAATTGTAGATAGATTGGAAGGCCCAAGTTTCGTGAATGTTATTATGTAAGAATGAGCTTGATTTTTGAAGGCTTTTAGTATCTTATTTTTTGGCATTTGTGGGCCACGTTTTTTATGTAATTTTCACAGCCCAATTATATTAGATTTTAGATTATTAATTTCATTCTAGGATTAGAGTCCCTCTTTGATAAGGAGTCATTCTTTGATAAGGAGTCCTTTTTTGATAAGGATTATAGTCAATTTTCGCCTATATAAAGGCTTGTAAGGGGGGACGAAAATTCATCTTTTGATTTTCAATATATGTGAGTTTTATTATCTCTTTAAGAGCTCTTCGAATTTCTTGATATTTGCCAAGTAAATCAATTACCGACGTATCAACGAGATATTCATCCATCGTTCATGTGTCATTTATGGTCCCCGAGTTTCTAAATCAATACCACGTTGGGATATAGGGGTCAATCTATCATATATCATTCATTGGATTAGATTTAGAGGTTTTGGGATATTCCACCGTTTCAAGAGAAGCCTTCCGTTTGTTTGTCGGACCGGTGGGTTCGTATAATTTCTCTCTCTCTTATAACCATATTTTATTTCTATATTTTAAACGTTTTTTAAATCTCTCTATTCGTTTGTTATATTCACAACAATACACTATAAAGATTTTGTTAAAAATAATGAATATTCAATAAAGAACTACTAATAAAACTATTATGTTTTTTTGGTCAAAACGCACGAAATAACATAAAACGGGTAAAACTTTTAATAAACTGAACTTAAGCATACCCGAGGGGGATACGACCATGTTTGTATGAACAAGGTAGGGAGAGAGATCAAAAAGACCTAGTGGTCGAAACACTTAGGCCAAAGAGCGACTCACTCACACAAGTAAAGCAATAAAGAAACAACCCAAACAACCCATAAGTGACGAAGTAGGGGCGGGCCTCGTTAAAAACCCTATGACCAGTGCAAAAAAGAGTACCCTGGTGTAGTGTAAACATGGTGCACAAGGGGTGGGGTACGTGAACGCATGCAAAGACGCGAGGTGCACTGCTTCAGTTGGACCGAAACAGTCCCTCAACACACTCAAACAAAATATTATGTTCTTGGTTATGGTTTATGTATTGTTTGGAGAAAATAAAAATAAAAATTGATGCTGGTATAAAAGTTAAGTATGATGATTCCTAATATTATAATAGATTTTATTTGTATAAAAAATATTATTGAAATCTCCACTATAGTTTCTTAATTTCCAATTAAAATTTAATGAAGCACCAATCCATATGCAACAACAATATAAGCAGCAACATATAATAAATAATACATAAACACAATATAAACAATGTATAAAGCAATAATAAGCAACATCATAACATTTTAATAAGCAACACAAACAAAATAGAAGCAATGTATAAACCGGTAATAAGAAAAAAAATACTATTTTAATAAGTAATGGGTAGACAATTCGAGCAAATAAGCAATTCATAATTAAATAGTGTATAAACATTTTGCAGGCAAACTTGCCAAGAAGATATTCTTATATGTCAAACCATTAAGATTATGATATATATATATATATATATATATATATATAGAGTTTGGTTCAAATAAGAACCATTCTTATCCTAAAAACTAAGAACCAAATGAATTCGTTATGAAAGTTGATGAATCCGTTGAGAAAGTTAATGAATTTAAAAATTCAGAATTTTTCACCCGGGTTCGAATCCCATGAGGGGCGAAAATTCTATTTTTTTGGATTCAATAATTTTCCCAACGGATTCATCAACTTTCATTATGAATTCATCTTTTTGGTTCTCACGTTCTCACAATAAAAATAGTTCTCACGTTAACCTCCCTATATATATATATATATATATATATATATATATATATATATATATATATTTGAACATAAGAAGTCCAGCACATGTCGTAACTAATACAATTAAAAATAGCCACTAGAAGCTTTAAACAAAATCTCTTAACAGAAAAACTTTAACTTCCATTTGTGCTCTATGTTTTTGGGTTTCCACAAATCTAGCCAAATGAAGATATGGTAAGTTTGCAGCTAACAGAAATTTATATCGGTGTATATTATAGTCTTACTTTATTATTAAGATTAAACCTCATTCATCTATATTGATACATTCAATGATATATAGTGGTTCCAAGTTAACACATAGAGGTTGATTTCTATTATAACCACCTATATATATACATATATATAGAAAAAGTTCAAATAAAAACCTATTTTTTGTAAAACCCTATAAATTAATACACTTTATGTATAAAGTTACTACACTACGAAATATTGATGAAGAATTGTCTTTTACCAGAACTCAAAAATGTATTAGTTTTATACATAAAATGTATTAACTTTATACGTAAAGTGCATTGATTTTTAGGTTTTTACGAAAAAAATAGATTTTTATTATAACTCGACCTTACCTATCTATATATATAGGGGATGTGTAACGTAAAAATCATCTTTATCGTGAGAATGTGAGAACAAAAAAATGATTAATTCATTGTGAAAATTGATGAATCAATTGGGAAAGTTAATGAATCCAAAAAAATAGAATTTTCGCCTCATAAAATGGATTCGAACCAACAGATACAGAATTCTGGTTTTCAGAAAAAATTCTTTTTCATTTTGAACTAGTTTTGAATTCATAGGGCTGTAAACAAATCAAACGTTTTCGAGCTCAACGGATTCATCAACTTTCATAGCAAATTCATTGATTCTTAATTTTTAGGATAAAAATGGTTCTTATTTGAACCTAACTATATATATATATATATATATATTCACATTGCAACAGATACAGAATTCTGGTTTTCAGAAAAAATATTCTTTTTTCATATTCTAAACCAAAGATATACTAGTACAAAGCAGTCTTGAAATATACACACATACATAATGACGAAATGACACTTAAATTTGCATTAAATAAATCAACCTATGACAAAGCACTGGAAAGAAGAAATCTGTAGGTTTCCCCGTATATATTCAACAACCGTTCATATGATTTCACCGGATAAAGAGAGAGATAGAGAGTGAGAATGGCGGCGAAGTTTGTGACGCTGGCATGCATGAGACCGAAGGAGAGCGGGATTTTGTCCCACTACCCGTCGATGCCCAAGTACCCCAAAGGCGTTAAGGAGAAATTCATGCAGGGATCGGAGGCCACGGCCCTTTTCTCCGTCACCGGAATGACGTGCTCCGCATGCGCTGCCTCCGTCGAGAAGGCCGTCAAACGCCTCCCCGGAATCAAGGAGGCCGCCGTTGATGTCCTCAATAACCGAGCTCAAGTCGTTTTCTACCCTACTGTTGTCCATGTAAGTTTGTGCTTAATTTCATGTAATTGCTGATCATCAACCATGTGAATTTCTGGCATAATTAAATCTTGATTAAGTTTAATAAACTAGCATTATTTTTTCCTTCTTTAATTTCCGTGTGTGCTCAGCTGGGATGTAGTGTGTTAACTCTTGGATTTGAGTTTAACCATACTTAAGGATCGATTCAGGAGCTATCAATTGGTGAAATTTCTTTATTTTAGCAGGGAATGGATTTACATTTAAATTCTTGGTTTTCCCTCCAATTTGATTTTGTCGTGTTCTGAGTTCATCTTGCAAATCGTATCGTATCAATTTTATCCTATCAAGAATTTTATCTCTCCGTCTCAAAGTGTTGTGTATTCGATGAAGAGAATATATTCCGTATGGTTATCGTAAAACTTCATACAAATTACAACTTTTCTCACCAAGAAATCTCAGCCAGCTTTAATGACTTGTTGAATGGCATATGAACTGGATTGCACTAAAATTTCCACAGGAACTACGTTAACCTCATCTTTTAAAAGTCTACATATTTGTGAAAAGTTTTTATTTGGTGTATTTAAAGTCAGATGGCCTGTACACTTAATATGATGTCACCGTGGTAGAAACTGCACCTAAGTACTTGGTACTTGTTTTCCCTGGAAATTATGGATCATTTAGTTACTTTAATAACTTAACAATAATTTCTTCACTAGATTAGAATCTGTGCTTGTATTGCTTATTTCAGTTATAAAAGAGTCAACTCAGACTTCGGTTCTGAGGCTCACAACTAGCTAAGTTCTCCAGCATTCCGTGTGTATGTTGTTGGGGGATGCGCAATTCTCTCTTTGTGCTAAGATTATGTAGTATAAAAGGTATTTAAGATAATCTGCATCATGTTCATTTCTTGTTCCTCTGAACAGTTCTAGAATGTGTAAATCCGAGGTGCCATTGTAAACTCACATAACAAAAAGGTTGGGCAGGATAACTACTTTAGTGGAACATCCTAGCATCAACCAAAGTTCCTTGCATAACAATAATATTGGAATGCGTATTCTGCTGTCTTGGCCTTTGGTTTTTTTGACATTTGAAGATTATCTAGCTACCTTTGTCTACTGTACGTCATTAAACTCCCAATATTTGTACTTTGTTTTTGAAAATGCATCTAATCTTAACGTCGAAGAATGAAGATTGAATTTGACTTTAAATATTTGCTGCAGAGGTTTTAGTATAAACCCTTGAATGGTTTAGCTAAGATGATTTCTGTCTATGTGGTATAAAGCTTGTGGAGTATTCATATCATATCATGACATTGATAGATTTGATGTTATTCCTTGTTTTATGTATGTTCTCTTTTCATATGAACTCCCTTTGTTCCTCCCAAATATCGCTATACAACGATAAAAAAGTGAGTGCTATGCCTTTTCACAATATAGTTAGCCTGTCATATTATTTATGATCATATGATAATGATCTGACTGCTATGTCACGAAATGCAGGAGGAAACAATCCGTGAGACTATTGAAGATGTAGGGTTTCAAGCATCACTAATTTCAGAAGAAACGGGCGAGAAATCATCTCAGATGTGCAGCATTCGCATTAAAGGGATGACTTGCACTTCTTGCTCTACAACTGTGGAATCTACTTTGCAAGCTTTGCCTGGTGTAGAAAGCGCACAAGTTGCACTAGCAACTGAAGAGGGTGAAGTCCGTTATGATCCAAAGCTCTTGACCATCGATCAGATCTTGGAAGCTGTTGAACATACTGGATTTGAAGCTATTCTTCTCAGTAGAGGGGAAGATAGCTGTAAGATACATCTGCAAATTGATGGAGTGGGGACAGAAAGTTCCATGAGAATAATTGGGAATTCTCTTGAAGCACAACCGGGGGTTCAAGATTTGGACTTCGATTCAGATCTTAGTAAGATGTCAATTTCTTATAAACCAGATTTGACGGGGCCTAGAAATTTTATTGAAATTATAGAGTCAATTCGATCAGGGCGGTACAAAGCAAAGATATTTCCTGGAGGAGTGTCTAGGCAAGCTCACAGAGATGAAGAAATCAATCAATACTATAAATCTTTCCTCTGGAGTCTAATCTTTACTATTCCTGTCTTTTTATTGTCCATGGTCTTCATGTATATCCCCGGTATCAAGCATGGTCTGGACACTAAAATAGTGAACATGCTTAGCATTGGAGAGATCTTAAGGTGGATACTTGCCACACCAGTTCAGTTCATCATTGGTCGAAGATTCTATGTTGGAGCTTACAAAGCACTAAGACATGGCTCAGCAAATATGGATGTCTTGATTGTGCTGGGAACAAATGCTGCTTATTTTTATTCCGTCTACTCAGTGTTGAGAGCAGCTACTTCTCGATGTTTGAATCAACTGATTTCTTTGAAACCAGCTCAATGCTCATTTCCTTCATACTTCTGGGAAGTATCTGGAGGTTTTAGCCAAGGGTAAGACTTCAGAAGCCATTGAGAAGCTCATGGACTTGGCTCCTGAGACCGCACTCCTGTTAACTCTGGACGGTGAAGGAAATGTGTTAAATGAAGAAGAAATAGACAGTCGACTTATACAAAAGAATGATGTCATGAAGATCAATCCTGGTGCAAAGGTAGCTTGTGATGGCTTTGTTGTCTGGGGCCAAAGCCATGTAAATGAGAGCATGATTACTGGGGAATCAAGGCCAGTGGCGAAAAGAAAAGGTGACATGGTGATTGGAGGGACTCTGAATACAAATGGGGTGCTGCATGTTAAGGCGAAAAAGGTTGGATCAGAGAGTGCACTTGCTCAGATAGTTCGACTGGTGGAATCCGCACAAATGGCAAAAGCTCCGGTCCAGAAACTTGCTGATCGCATTTCCAAATTTTTCGTTCCTCTGGTATGATGTGCTTTACCATTCAAGTTCAAGACTATCTCTTGGCTTAAGATTGAAGGTTTATTATTTGCAATTTGCAGGTTATATTTCTTTCTTTCTCCACTTGGTTTGCCTGGTTTCTAGCTGGAAAATTAAATGGATACCCTACATCCTGGCTTCCATCTTCTATGGATAGCTTTGAGCTTGCACTTCAGTTTGGAATTTCCGTCATGGTTATAGCCTGCCCTTGTGCACTTGGTCTGGCTACTCCAACAGCTGTTATGGTTGGTACTGGAGTTGGTGCTTCTCAAGGTGTCCTGATTAAAGGAGGCCAGGCCTTAGAGAGTGCTCATAAGGTAGTAGTGCGTACTCATTTTGGCACTCATTGAACTATTTATTGTCTATTGCAAATGTATTTATTTGGGAAACCAGTACTTTTGATAACTAGTTTTTGTTTGTCATGGCAGGTGAACTGTATAGTCTTTGACAAGACAGGAACTCTCACAGTTGGAAAACCTTTGGTGGTTAATACAAGGCTCTTCAAAAACTTGGTTCTCAAAGAACTTTTTGAATTAGTTGCTGCAGCTGAGGTATGCTCTATTGCGGATGTTAGAATTAAGCAAGAGGATTTTCTACTATTATCACTCTTTCTTTATCCACTGTAAGAAGTATCCTAATGTCTTAGAGATTGTACTTAATCGCATCTGCTCTCATCAGAAAACCGGACTATCTTTGATACTAGCTAGTAATTGGAGAATTTGATCACTTTCTATTTTTAGCAACACTATAAAGCTTTATTCTATTGTAGTAGTTTCCAGATAAGGAAAGAAATGAACAGAGAAATACCAACTTCTCTGAAGCTATCCACCTAACTAATACATGACGCAGCCTTTAAAATTTCTGTATTAAATCACCAAAAAAAAAAAATAGTACCCTGCTAATTTATCACTATCTTGAGATGAAGGCTGCAGTTTTTTCGATCTCTCATGCAAACCCAATGCATAACAATACCAATGCCTGTTGTGTTTTTCTTTATTAGGTAAACAGTGAGCACCCATTAGCCAAGGCCATTGTTGAGCAAGCCAGAAAATTCTGTCAAGACGAAGAGAATCCTGTTTGGCCTGAAGCCCGGGATTTTGAGTCCATAACTGGGCATGGGGTGAAGGCTGTTGTCCGGAACAAAGAGCTCCTTGTTGGGAACAAGAGTTTAATGATAAATCATGATGTTGCTATTTCACTGGATGCAGAGGAAATGCTAGCAGAAACTGAAGGTCTGGCTCAAACTGGGATTCTTGTATCCATTGAGAGGGAGCTGGTGGCAATAGTTGCCGTATCAGATCCTTTGAAACCCGGGGCTCATCAAGTCATTTCCTTTCTCAAATCTATGAACATCAAGAGTATAGTAGTTACAGGTGACAACTGGGGAACTGCAAATGCTATTGCCAAGGAAGTCGGTATAGATACTGTTATTGCACAAGCCAAACCTGAGGATAAAGCAGACAAAATCAAGGAGATACAGGTATTAAGGCTACTGGTACAAGCGTGTATTTTGACAAGAAACACATTTGAGCTTGTTTGATCATGCAATCACGTACATACAGGCTGCAGGCGATATTGTGGCAATGGTGGGAGATGGGATCAATGACTCACCAGCACTAGTTGCAGCGGATGTAGGGATGGCGATTGGGGCGGGAACTGACATCGCCATTGAGGCTGCGGACATTGTGTTGATGAAGAGCAACTTGGAGGATGTTATAACGGCCATAGACCTTTCAAGGACAACGTTTTTCAGAATTCGCCTCAACTATCTCTGGGCGTTGGGATACAATGTCCTTGGCATCCCCATTGCTGCTGGGGCGTTGTTCCCTGCCACCGGATTCCGTTTGCCGCCGTGGATTGCAGGAGCAGCAATGGCAGCATCCTCGGTTAGTGTGGTTTGCAGCTCTCTTTTGCTCAAGAATTACAAGAGGCCCTCCCAACTCAATGCCCTTGCAAGGATAACTGTTGAGTAGCTTGGTAAAATAGCCTCCTACTTCTCTGATTCTTGTTATATTCATTAATTATTGCTCCCTATTCATCTTATCTATGTTAAGCATGCCTAGTTTTATTTTGTTTTTGGGTGATGATAAACCTTGACGCTTTTTTTTGCAGTCGAGATAGATGTGCTGGGATGGCGTCGTCTTCAATATTATCACAGTGCTTGTAATTAGTTGAAAGAAATATTTGATCCTCTTCCTTTAGCATCCTAGCTTTTTCATTACCTGTAACTGCTATCTGAGGGTGCTTATAGTAAACTTCGCTCCTTTGTAAAACTTCCTCTTATCTATATTGATTACACAAGTTTGGGCACAAATTAAAATAGTCAATCATGAAGCCATCATATTTGATTCCTACATCCAAATCACCATGACTATATCTAGGTATGATAGAAATAAATATTTTTTCCAAGTGTGGTTTACCTGTCATGTGTGGTTTGCAGGCTATTGCACAGGAACATGGGGTTTACCCAGTGCGCACCTAAGGTAGCGGCTGCGGGTTCCCCATGATATCAAAAAAATAAAAAATAAATAAATATTTTTATCACCATTAAAATTTAATATATGTTTTATTAACCAAATATATAACAGTTTTTCTTCTAATTGCTTCTATTAATTATTCATCATCATCATCCTCAGTTGCTAAAGAATACATGTTCGCCATTTGCAATATTTTGTTATTATAATATAAATTCATCCATTAGTATATTTGGTTATTATTTCACTGTATTATTTTTGGCTAGTAATAAATTTATCCATATTTTATTTAAAAGAAAAAAAAGGCTCTTATAGGAAACAGAGATAGCATCAGCATTCAAATAATTTTATTTTATTTTCGATGTATAATTCGTCGAATTTCGATGAAAAGTTATTTTGTGTGGTAATTTATAATAACTTACTTGTGTTATGGTCATTCAACTGAAATAGTCTATATATAAGGGCGATGCATAAGAATATGATCATTAGTATAAATACCCGTTAATTATATATTCTCGTCTCAAACTCTCGTATAATAATACTCGTTAACTCATCGAATCCTTTTGAATCTATAAAATAAGTTGTAATAATTGATTACTTGTCTCAACAAATTCCAATATTATAGAGTAAATATTAATAATAAATATAAAAAATAATGTACGATTCCAATTCTCAAACTCTTAGTAATACTCGCTAACTATCCTAAATAATTTAAATTTATAAAATATCTAAATAATTAAATTAAAATTACTATAATAATTAATTATATACCTTAATAAAAACCTCAATATTACAGTGAAAAGAACAAACGAAAAAGTAGAGTTTTTTTTTTCTCTCAAGAAAACATTTAGTAACTCATTTTCAAGGTATCAAAATTATAGATATAATAATAATATTCTTGCTATGAACCGAGATATAATCTTTTGTCGCTATTGGTGCAATGCAAGGGATGTCATTTATGATAATTAATTTCCTGAAATGTAATTTTTAACAATAGGTTATATTTGTGCAAGAATATTTTATTCATTTGGTTTTAAGATATATATGAACTTATATCATTCAAATTTTTACGAGAGTTCTAAGAACATTTAGTAAATTTATTAGATATTCCTAACTAATTTTGTATATTTTTAATATAACCCCTATCTTTTCATAACACTATTTATTTAACTAAAATTATATATTTGGTTAAATTAAATTAAATAAATTTTTTATTTGATCAAATAAATATTTATATAAAGACAATGCATCTGAATCTGATATGTATACACTATAATTCGTCGAATTTTGATGGAATTCACTTTATATAATTAGTCATAAGTAGAAATTTTAAAAACTTCATATTTAACTAAGGTTCAACCCCCCTGAGTTGTTGATCATGGTAGGCGATGAGCCTAGGGTTCAACTAGCGGAACGTTGATCGTGGTGGAGCACGACGATAAACCGAAATGACTAGACAATGATTCAGCCACCAAAACCCGTCTAAATGTATATACTTGTACTCGTTCTAAATTCATATAATAACCATGTTAATTATCTAAACCTGTTTGTTTTTAAAATAATAAGTTGTTACAATAATCGATTACATATCGTAATAATAATCTGAACATTACAAAGTAAATATTAGTAACTAACATTAATATGAAAAAAAAAAATCACGTAAGCATGTCAATTAATATTTAGATCCATTTAGAAATTATACAATATTATACTTGTCCCAAATCCGATAAAAAAAATGATTTACTATTGATTACTATCCGTTTTTGTCTCAACATGCATTGTAATATCGTTAATTATCCAAACTTGTTTAAATTTATAAATATCTAAATATCAAATATAAAAATTTAAGTTTTGTTAAAAAATTTATAAAAACGTCTCATTTGATAATTGAAGTGACAATTTTTTTATCGAAAAAAAACTATTTATTAAATCAAATTAAATTAAATAAACTTATTATTTGGCTAAATGTGCAGTTGATATTAATCTCAACTGCTAATCAAATGCAGTCACATGGTAAAAAGAGCAAGAGAGCTAGCATTTGTCTTTCACCAAAACAGTGGCGCTCCCATTAGATCTAGGGTAGAAGTGATTGTAAGGGGATCGTCATCGATGCTAGGGATGTCAATGGGTGAGTTTTACCCGGATCGATCCGAAATCGCTCATAGCCATTATAGACCCGCTTTAGACCCGAACCGTTTAGACCTATAGTTTGATGGTCCAGTCCGATCCGGTCCGATTCTGGTTCTAGAACCAGAAATGATATTTATTTATTGGTTCCAGTCCGAATAAAACCCGTTTATGATAAGCCTAAGCTTAAGTAAGCTTGTCAATAAGTCGGTTTTATCTATATACCAATCTGAAATCACTCATAGACCATTAAATTCTAAAACAATAGTTAATGTTCTAGTTTCGGTTCTGGTTCTAGACCCGCTCAAATCCGGACCGTTTCAAACTCATAGTTAATGGTCTGGGTCCGGTCCGGATCCAATATCTAATGAGTCGATTCCAGAACCAGAACCAGAACCAGAACCAATACGTATTTATTGGTTCTAATCCGAATAAAAACTGCTCATTGAATGCCGATCCGATAGCTCCCATACGTCATCTTGAAGCTCTCTTTGTGATCTTTCTATCAATTTAGATTTTCTTTTGAGGTTTTTTAATTTTCCAAAATGCATTTCAAGGCCAAGAAAATACTATAAATCAACATTTGATTATGAATTGCTTCCGGGTTTCGATAAATCTACCCTTCACACTTGGTACTTTGTTGCAATAAACTTGGTGGTTGCTGACTTGTTAGCAAATCTGTTCGTTATTTTTCTACATGTCGTAGGTATACAGATATTTTAGTACAATGAAACAAGGTCGATTCAACAGAACCTGGAAATACTAATAATGAATAAAACAAGCTTTAACTTCGTGTAACTCACCAAACGGGCTTTTTACTAGCCGAGTTCAAACATAAACGTTTTGTAACTAGCGAAGCTTGATCTGTAGGTTAAAGTTCAAGTCGAACTCGAGTAGCTCGACCAAGTGTTCTACTCGACTCGACTTGTTTAAACTTCTATGTGGTCAGGATAAATTTTGTAATTGTATCTATCTACTTTATTTATTGAAGCACACGTGTCCAATGTCGATCTTGTTAAATAGGAAAGTATGATTTATGAACGAATAAATAAGTAAAGAATTAACAATAAAAATTTCAAAAAAAAGGGATGACAATAATATAAACTATCTACTATTTCCATCATTGTTAATATAATGATAGAAATAGTGAAGAATATTCATTTCATTTATATATATATATATATATATATATATATATATATATATATATATATAGGGAGTGGATCAAATGAGAACTCCAACTTTTTTGAGAACTAAGAACTAATGTGGTCCATTCATTTTTATAATCTAATGGTCAAGATTAATTATAAATAGTTAATTATCCTCATAATTTAATGATAACCGTTTAGCCCTAAAATCAAGGGATTTGTATATTGATTTTCGTAATTATTCTCGTATGCATAATTACTACTATTATATGCATAACACCATGAATTACATGAACATAACAATGAATTGGAATGAATAGCATGCACAAGAACTATGATTATATGCATAACAACATGAATTATATGAACAACGAAAAATAGAATGTGGAATATCCAAATAACGAAAATTTAGGGATTTGGCTATTTTTATCATTAAATAATTATGTGTCGTCCGATCTTACTTAATCTAACGGTAGTTATTGGTTCTTAGTTCTTATCTAAGAGGTGGTTCTCTCTATAACCAACCCCTATATATATATATATATATTTTAAATTAACTAATTGAGTTTATCACAAATCTCACCTAAAATAATGTTATATTTATTCTTCATTTTCTTTCTTTTCTTTGAGTTGAGGGAATGGGAATGATGAACCCTAAACATCTCTACTAACATACAAAATTTAATCGATTTAGTTAATTGTTATGGTCATAAAGCTCAACCTAAAAATTAGATCAGCTAATTAACCTCTTATTTAATGGTTAACTATAATAAAAGAGAGTTACAAATTTATATATAATGTGTATAATTTTCATATCTTAAAAATATAGATTTACAACATTCAATTTAGGAACGAACAAATCAAAAAATGATTTGTTCCATGCCTCCGAAAGATAAAAACTTGACGCATAATTTCAATTAGATAAACCCCATAAATTAGTATGTACAACAAATAATTATTAAATTATAACTTTTAATGGATATCAATACGATCGGTTAACCATTGATTTGTATACATAAAAACTAAAATCTAACAGGTACCTTTGGTTTCTGAATTTCAGAAACATAAAACATACCGAGCGGTTCGGTTGATCATATTTGAGACTATTTCAATATGGTTTGTAAGTCGGTTTCGTTTTCCGGACTCTTTTGCTCAGCCCTAAAATTTATACTCTTATTATCTTTTAACAATCAGAGCATATCGAGAAACAGATATAATACCAACATAACAACCAGCAGATAACATAGAAGTTCATATCACACGAGCAAAATAGATGTAGTGATGGAGAAGTTGTAGCATTCACTTTAACATAAATGCGAGCTTCAACCTTTTCCCTTTTATTTATAGTTAACACACCTGTGGAAATAGGGTATATTTTCAGCTTCACTCGGACTTGTGAACTGCTTGGGCCTTTAGTTTCTTTAGGGGCTCTCTGGCTGAATAGATTGCTGCATGAATTTCCTCAAAATGAGGGGCGGTTGCACTCTTCACATCCTCGACCCATTGCAAGATTCTCGTCCGGGAACTCAAAATACGGTCGCGATCATTCTCATCTGCAGCCTGAAAGAGTATGGGAGAAGGAGTTGAGGAAGTCAGGTATCATCTCATTGTCTGAACAAAATATGTTACATCCATATTTCGAATTCTTGAACTACTGGAGCTACACCTAAATGACCCAACATAGTTATTGATTCTGTTCAAAGAACATGAGAATATACAGGTAACTATATCCAACATTTACATTGTACTGCACCAATCCATTAATTTTGCGATGCATGACAGTGGACCTACCATTTTGCACAACTTTTCCCATTTTCCACATTGCCATGTGTTGAAAAATCAATGGGTTGGTGTAGTAGTATATATACATGTTGGATAAGACCAAAAGGCAATTTGTGTTCCCCAAGGTCATGCATTCTCGAAAGATGTTGCAAACTGAACTAAAAATGACAGCTAGAGTGTATATTGTTGATCAGTTTGTTGATTCTACAAGACTTAAAAGCAGGGATAGCGAGTTTTCTTTACTTACCTCAAGTTGTGTGACTTCACAAACTAAAGCTAGATCAGCAATTGTTGGCTTTGGATTTCCAAGCAGAAACGGTCCATCTCCTTGAAGCCAAAAGGACTCGATTGTTGCAAGAGATGCCGAAAGTAGTTTTTCGCCTTCAGCTGCTGCTTTAGGGTCCCCGGGGATGCCAAACGCTACTGAGAAAACGGTATTGAAAAGAAATCCAACTGAAAAGGATAAAGAGAAAAGGTGAGTGATATATATGGAGCACAACCAAGGCGTTATAATCTTAATGTTCAAAATGATATGGTGGATTGCGGCATGCAAATGGGACTCGATCACCCCAGCCATGACTTGCCTGCTTACATGACTCTCATCATAGTGTTAAAAAAACTTCCCAATGAGATTAAGACTCTCTAGATGTAGATATACAATCACCTGAACCACGACGCAGATTAGTGTGGTGCCAATCCAGCACTGAGTGGACCTTTGCCCTTTCGCGTACATCAGCTGGATACCTGCACAGCAAATTTGCAAGTTGTGTCACACATTTTTTCGTAATATAACATAAGAAAGGATGCAAAAGATAATGAAGTGTAGATATAATACATAGCGGATGCAATGCTACTATAGTTCAGAAAGAGAGATGCAACCAAAGCACGAGAATAACTAATTGCATGAAACCCCTAGAATAGAGTTTAATAGGCTCTAATGCCTACGCTTCATTGTTTAGACTATATATGTGTTACAAATAATAGATTTCATTACACTCAAATTCCTTCCCCTGAAGCAAGTAAGCTATCTCGCTTGAGGCGAGCCTCTCTCATTTATGTAACTTGAGCTTTAGCCAAATTAGCCAAAGAATGAGTTCTTTCTTAGTTTTTTGATGAAATCTGGTATACTGATGTCAGTAAAAAACATTTCTTTTTTATCTGGTAACTTCAAACTTGCAAATCATCATATAAAATTAAAGAAGCAGTACTTAAACCAAATTATATCCCTTCTTATACAACAGAGGTTACTCCAATTTACAAAATTGTCTACACACTAGCATGAATTAGATGATTGCGAGAAAGAAACTCTGAAAAGAAAATGATACAAGCAAAGAAGCAGAACATTACCAGTGATCAGCAACTCCCGGAATTGTTGAAGCCAGATAAATTAGTATTGCATGACTGCATTAAAGAAAAAAGTGAGTGTACAATTTCGAATAAACCTACAAGTGAAGGTATGTGTAATACATTAAAAATTACATTCTTCATCCATAACAGGAATAACTTCTAACATTAATTTGGCTTCACATTCAAAAAAAAAGTATCTAACTGAGATAAATTAAACAATAAATACAGTAGATTAATGGAACCAGGACACTGCAGATTTGATAGGGTACCTCTCAAAAAGCTTGAAATCGCCCTGCACAATAGCTGGAACTTGCTTCATGGGATTCACTTCTGTAATAAATACTCATGGAAAAACAAATTAAGACAAAGAAAAAACATAAAAATCATGGTATTTTTATAAATAAGAGTAACATAATGGTACCTGCATATTCAGGAGAGCGGTGTTGCCCCTTGCCGATCTCAATCTTAACCTCCTCAAATTCTGCCCCATTTGCCCTAGCATAGCAATAATCGCCAATAAACAGACAAGAATCCTAAGCGAAGTAAACAGACAAGGTTTGATCATGCATAAACAAGAAATCTTACTTGCAGAAGATGAGAATTGCACGTGATGGCTGGGACAAACGATCACAGTATACTTTGAGCTCCATTTTACTTCCTCTTTTTTCACAAACACAGACAGATTGAGAGAGAGATGTAGGACTGTTGGGCGACTTGGGAGTTTCGAGATTCTACCGTCTTAAATTACGAACCCCTATCTTCATTATGGAAGAGGGGCCGGCTGCCGCTCTGTGTAAATCGTGGAGGTGGGGCCTACGTAATTATTGTGCTGTTGACTATAAATAAATAACTATATTCACGTACCAACTACTTTATACTATTAATTTCACTATTTAAAATAATACGTATTTATTGTGCTAATATTTAGGAGATAGGTATAACTAGTTAAATTGATAAAAAGGACCCATACTTTTGAAAAATAATTAACTGTAATATGACAATCCAAAAGAAACGACATTTTAAATAGGATGAGAGGAGTAATAATTTAAATAATAGTGTAATATTATTTGAATTGAGGTAATTGTTTATACTAAATATATTTCTTCTTTATTATATTTTAATATTTACAAAATAAAATAATAAGATTTACTTACAAATAACTAAAAATCAATCAATAATAGCTATAAAAATTAAAATAATAAGAAAATTATAAGTGTTAATATTGTAAATGGTATTATCTTATAAAACTCAAATCTTGATTTTCTTGTACCCATTACAAATCAACAATTGAATCTAAAATTAATTCACATATAAAACTTATTAGAATAAATTTAAATAGATATTACTAGTGACTATTATAATAAGTTTATCATAATCTTTTTAAAAATTGATTTATCATTAATTTATATATAAAACTTTATTATTTGTATATATCTTTTATCTTATCAATGTAAAATAAATTATAGAAGAAAAAAAAAGACTACAAAGTAGAGAAATAAAAAAGAAAAATTAAAAGAAAAACGAAAAAAGAAAAAAGAAATGAAGAACACAAAATAGAGAAATGAAAAGAAAGGAAAATGAAAAGGAAGAAAAAAGAAAAGAAAGGAAAAGGAAAAGGAAGAAAACGAAAAGAAAGGAAAAGGAAAACTGGAAAAGGAAGAAAAAAGAAAAGAAAGGAAAAGGAAAACTGAGCAAAAAGAATGCAGGGAAAGAGATCGAACCCGCGACCTTGGAGAGAGAAACACGGTTCTTACAGGTTGACTAAAACATATATCAAACTATAAACGGATATATAATAGTAGTAGTTTTTAAAAAGTTAGGCATGGGCCCCAACCAATGTAGCTCTGCCTGCAGGACGGGTATTTAAGAGAAATATATAAAATAGTTAAAGTATTAAAAAGTAGGTAGGGTCCATACTTTTTGAAGGAATAATTATTTCCTAAAATGGAATGTGACATTTGTAATGGGACAACCCAAAAAGGAAAGTGAGACATTTTAAATGGGACAGATGGGGTATAATATAACTTGTCCAATACTTATGTTTCATTCTGATTAATTTCACTATTTCAAATATATTTATTATAATATAAAATATTATTATTATTTTAAGTTCTAATTTATAATAAAAATAAAATTTCAAATGCTAAATGCCCAATGTTGGAATAACAATCTACATAACCATTTAAACTAATAAATGCAAATTAAGTATACAAAAGTATTATAATTGAATTAGTGAATCCCAGTTAAAATAAAACTAAATAATTTTTAGGATTGAAGGATAATTATTTTATGGTCCACGGTTGATCAGGTAGAAGAAATAGCTTAGAAACTGACTATATCTTCAAAATTGCTAGTAGAGGGTGTTACCAGATTAAAACAGATAAAAAGTTGTATTAGCTTATATTAATCCCATAACCAAAAACGTCACTTTTGTCTCAACACACCAATATAATCAAATACAGTAACAAGGCCTTTTGAGAAATGAGAATATGGCATTTATAGAATATTCTCAGTTTCCCTATTCATTTCAGCATGATGGATTTGGTGCCTTGATGAAGATGCAAAGTTGGTTGTTACATTATCAATGACAAATAATATCTAATGTATTTTTGAGAAATGAGAATATGGCATTTATAGAATATTCTCAGTTTCCTATTTATTTCATCATGAAGGATTTGGTGCCTTGATGAAGATTCAAAGTTGGTTATGACATTGAGTGTGTTTTGAAATAATGTTTATATATAAATATTTATAAATTGTTATAAAGTGTTTAACAAAATAAATTCATGAGAAGAGAACCACATAAGTTGTGAAAATAAGATTCAATAAGTTGTATAACGAAATCTTTCTAAAATAAGTTGGTCAACAAAATAACTTAGTTTTTCATAAACTTATACCGCTTTGTGAATTTCTAAAATAATCTTATTATAGTTCGTTATTTCAAAAACGATGTGGTTCTCATTTGATCAACTTCACCTATATCAATTTTATCTAGGAGTTTAACTATAATCATCTTTTCTCTCTGAACTCACGATATCGTTTCTCAAGCTTATAAGATCAATTATCAAAACACTTTAATAAAATTGTTGCACAACAAAATAATTTTAGAAAGTTGGGACATTATACCCTCTTATGCATCATCTTCAACTTGAAACATCTTCGCAGTTTGCAAAGATGCCTGAGCTCTTGGAGCTATATATAGCTCTATATAATAGAGAGAGAGAGAGTTTGGTTTGAAAACACCCATTATCAATGACAAATAATATCTCATATATTTCTTGATTATACTTTGTACCTGCAATTAAAACTTGCCTACACTATTTTCTTGGTTGCTAAGTGACTTTTTTATCACTTATCTAAGATTTTATTTACTTAATTATTTTAAAAAGTTTTTTAACATTTTTTTTGTGTTTTGAAATAATATCATAATATAGTCCAAGTCATGTCTTTGATCAAGTGTGAAATCTCAACTGCAAAGCTTTAGAGATGGTGGATGGAAAGAAATTACGATGAGGCAAACTAATTTGTGGTATATATGTACGATATTTTACTGATTAATTTGGAAGAGACTATACTATGACCTGGTTATAGAAAAAACACATCAGTATTTTTCATAATTATTATCGTGTGGAGATATTTTATGAGTTACTATTCCAACTTCTATTTTTTACTCATTTTTAAATTGAAAATTTTCATTCTTTATTAATTTTGTTATGGTTGGAATGTCAATGTTGATTTAATTGTACAAGAACTAAATGATCGTTTCTGAAGTTAGCACTGATTTGTTTAGAACTTTAGATGCTTGGTATGTCTTGATCAGATAAATTCTTTCTCTAAATTCAATGTTCATCAATTCATATGTTTTATTGAATTATATTCTATCGATTTTCATCAAGCGGTTGTTTATATCTTGTGCATCAATTTAATAATTGTGTTGCTAATATGTGGTTTGATCATTAGTTTGCTACAGTTAGCAATTAGGAAAGTCTTGCTCACGCATAGACAACTTTAAACATGTCCTGCACATATATACGTCATCGATCACCTGCTCCAAAAATATGTGATCATCTGTGTTCACCAATCTAATTTGGTGAGGAGAAAATGGTCATTATCATCAAACTGATAATAACTGCTCCTACAATTTGGGTGTCTTGAACATATGAAGCTTGAACTACCATGTAAGAATGAATCAAATGCTACTATTAAAAATGAGAAATTCATTCCACGACATACTTGCCTCGGCAGAAATCACAATTCAATATGGAAATAATAAGCCAGAGAAAAAATTAATAGTAGATTATTACTGCACAAAGAACCTATAGGTTAAAAAACATGCAGCACGAAAATTAGTTTTATAAAACATTATCCATAATTTGATGCAGAAGATGACATCAAAAATAGATAAGAAGCATACAACAATAGAATTCATGTTTCTTAAAAAGTTAAGTTACAACATGCTATCCGTCCTAGCAGGAAGGCGGCGGAAGAAGTTGACGGGCAGCGACGGGAGGCGATAGCGAAACCTCGGATGCCTCATCATGTACACTCCTGCCAAAGCTGCAATGAGCTGGAACGGCGTGACATAGAGCACCACAGCCGAAACAAGGCAGAAAGTGACGAAGATGGCCGTAGCACGAGGGTCTCTCCAGCTCAAAAGCGAGTGAAGGCGTTCACCCTGAGTTGCAATATCACCAACAACTGTCTGGATCCGACCTGCCACGCTCCTTAGCCGATCATACCTCATCCTCACCAAATCTGGGTTGCGGCTTGTGGGGAACGTGTCGAACTCCTCATCAAGTTCGTCAGGATGCACTGCCTCCGCCTGTGAGAGTTTCGTGTTCATGTGAGGAGGATACCTCGGCCGGTATCTGAAATTCCAAATCCCTATCAGAAACATGTAAAGAAAAACTGTTGGTAGGATCAGTTCTGGGAAGGAAACGAGCATAAGATACAACACATGCACAAGCACTGTTGTCACAGGGTTCTTCCACATGCAGATATCGCCTGACCATCTCCCAACAGCGAATAATCCGTTGAAGACGGACATCAGGCGGAAGAAATTAGCCTTGCTTCTACGCATGCTCCAAAGGTGTGAGTCCACATCGGACATATATTCCACCACCTCCCTTCTTAGAGGGGGCTCTGCTCGGCCCAACCTCGTTGCCACTATGTTGACGGCCTGATGCCTGAGCATGTCCAGCTGAATCACACTAAACGGCCGGATATAGTGCATCTTCGGCAGTAAAGGTCGTGAGTAGATGTAGAGCATGTTAGTGAAAGAAGTGCACGTGAATCGTAACGCCAAATGCAATTCCCCCATCTTCTTAACACCAGCAGGGTGTAGAACCAGCAGGGGATAAGAATGTGTATAAATTCTGCCTGTTTCGAGCGTGGAAATTCGTATCCGGACCTTCCCAATCTTTAGGTCCTTGTTGCCGCTCGAACCTTTTTCGCCTAACTGGCTGTTGTCAAGAACACCAATGGTGAGGACAGTCGCTGGATCGAAGACCTCCCAAGTGTATTGCTCGTTGTACTTAGGGAACAGATTGTCCACAATTGTACGAGTCCGGACCCATTTGTGGCCGTATTTGGCCACACAATACGTGTCTGATGTGCCCTTCCCGTCACGTGTTTTCATTGGGTGAAGCCCAACAGCGTTCAGGATGCCAAGCTCTAGAACACCAATTGGCGGTTTCCATAGCTGTTTCGCTGTGGGGCGAAGGTCACTACTATAGTGAGTCGATTCGTCTAGAACATGGTAGCCGCCGTCTAAGCACAGCCGTAGATGAAGCCTGCTCGAGAACTTGTCCTTCTTTAACTGATCAACATCCACGAGAACTGGCTTTTCTAGGTTAAACCAACGAGAATGAATGATACGATCATCAGCACGCTTCTCTACCATGTTCAATGGTATAATAACCCTCCCTATGATTTCATCTTTTCCGGGAGCCACTCGATCCTCAACTGTAAGAATGAGATGGTCTTCGAATGGCTCAGCAGCTACAAAAAATAAATCTTCATTCCACACAGGGTTAAAATTCCGAGCCTGAGCTGGTTTCGTTCTCATGACCTGGTTTCCTATGTGTGCCTTCACATAGACATCGGGGAACCGATTTCTCTCTGTTGGCACCAAGTCCTGTGCTTCAACAACATTAACACGAACATACCACAAGCGTGGCGCATGATAGACTTTAGAGCGTATAAGAGCCGATGCAGCTGCTGAGCTGTCAATGGGTGTCGCTGCATCAGAGTGCCATGCATCAGGAAAGGCCTCATCCGCTTGAGTGCCGATCCAGACTGCAAGCATCAGCTCGCCCTTTATTTTCTCCCCCTTCTTATCTTCAAGACGGTACCACTCTGGAGCCAAGGGGCTATCGGGTGGGACACGCATTGGAACCTCATTAAGGTCGAATCGGACCAAACCAACAAAGTCATCTTTCAAAAGATCTTTATCCTTAACAACAACTTGTAGTACCGACGCTTGCATCCTTTCCCTCGAGAAAGCAAAAACTACATTCCAAAGTGGATGCTGCTGTT
Organism: Salvia rosmarinus; assembly: GCA_036937905.1. Taxonomy (NCBI): domain Eukaryota; kingdom Viridiplantae; phylum Streptophyta; class Magnoliopsida; order Lamiales; family Lamiaceae; genus Salvia; species Salvia rosmarinus. The sequence goes on along the minus strand of CM072816.1, from coordinate 107,472,510 downwards.
TCTCGACGTGCCTTGTGATTCCTTTATAGTTTCCGATTCTCACCTCCACGAAGGGATCTAGACTTCCAGTGACGTCCATGGCAGGAAGCTCACGGGCCTTCACAACTCTAACAAACAGAAAGTACATTTTCTCGACAAGATCATAGGTACCTACAGCAGCCCTGTCAGTTCGGATAACCCTTCCCCCAACAACCCTCCCCCCGCCAAGGAAAGGGCTTGTCTCCTTTAGAGCAAAATCAACCGGTTGTGCAGATGATACCGAGTGCATATGTACGAGCTTCAGAGGCATTGGTTCCGGAGCCTTCATCTCGTCACCCATGTACTTAGTAGCATGATGAGGCTCTTCGACTAGAGGGGTTTGTTCTTCGGTGTTGTCGCGTTTTGGGAGACTGTGGAACGTATGCCTTGCCACCTCGTTTTTCACATGATGGGCGGAGTTTGATATTGGTCTGTGACCTGATTCTGACGAAAAATGAGACTCCTCAGCCATGGAAACAGTGAGGGATGACTTTATGGATGGATCATCTGTGATATAAACCTTGAGGCCAAGCTCTCCCCGAACGCGTGAGAAAATACCACGCTTCTCCAGAGGATAGTGCAGGACGACCGCATCAGAGTAGGGTACGAAGGAAGTCCCGTTGATGCTAACCTTTCCGAGGAAGGTTCTAGACTGGATGCCTCTGACATTGTTATAGACGTAAGCATCGAGAGTCAGAGAGTGGAGGATGGCAGGATCGGATATATTGAAGTAAAAGTTCTCGTTCCACACGGGACTAAGATCTTTCTCTTTGATTGTGGAGCGGTATCTCTGGCCATCAAAGCAAAGTTCCACGAAAGCACTAGATGAACCCTGCCCGTCTTTGGGCAAAAGGTTATGAGCACTAACAACATCTACCCCGAGCTTCAGATTTCCAACAGTCATCGTGCTTGCCGAGCTATCAAGTTAGTCAAACAGAAATATGAATTTAGGAACTTGAAAAAGGAAATAATGATAGAGAATGAACTGATATAAAAAAATGGACATACAGAAAGTTGCATGTGAAAATGAACTTTAGTAATCGAAATAAGTTGAGATGGTAAGACTAAAATGCTCATTGCAAGAATAAGCTAGTCAGAGAAACTTAAGTAGTTCACATCACAATTCAGCAGCTGAAATAGAATGGATTAAATTAAAAAGCTCATCAAGACAGCAAAGTGTGTTTTCCTTTCTTTCCTTCTCTTTAGCGAAATAGCACTAAGCTAGAAGAAGCCAGATATGAAAGTGAAGGAAAAGAAGCTACACAGAAAAGGTATAAAAATTCACTATGATATATAGTTTTACTGCAGATAATACAATACATCAAGTAATACAGTCCATTTTTATTAGATTACCGCGTTACATTTGATAAAACAAACGTCATTATTAAATCAAGAAGCAAGATACTAAGGAGAAAAAGTATCCACCTCCCTGGTGGTGATCTTCAGCAATTGTCGAATTTGGACAGGCCAAATATGAGAACTTTACAGAACAAGCCGCAAAGCAAGCCGAAACGAGCAGCTACAGATCCTCTGGGCTTAAAACAAAAAATTAAAACAAAAGGCATCATCATAAGCAAGCACCATTGAAGAGACTCCAAAACACTTATGATTCCACTTTTCATGCAGATCAAGCCAAGTAAGGTGTAGTTAATAATCTAGACATAATAAAGATTAAAGAATGTCGAAGATGTTTCCTACATAAAGCGCAAAGTGATGAAAACGAACAAACATATAAACGGATTTGCAAAAACAATTAACAGAAAGATCTCATCAGGCCCACGAGACAAAGTAGCATTAATATTAATAATCGAAACACAGAAAGGAAGCCTAATAGAGACAAGAAATGAAATCATTTTCACTGAAAATCCCACCTACCAGAGAAGAGATCAGTCCAAAGTTCTGCAAAAATAAATTAAGATAATCTATTCAACTTTCACCAAGAACCTTTGCTTGCTAAAGGTAAGAATCACTAACAAAATCCAAATGAAGCTTAAAGGGAAAAGGCGCAGCTTTAAACTTAGTATGTGCGCAAGTAAAAGGGGAAAATATGAGCAAAATTTGGGTCAATTATTTAGCATAAGCATGTGCTGATGTAAGTGTTGCAGAGATCTATTACATAAAAAATATTCTTGGAATTGAAAGAAATAAATAAATACAAGAGCTTGTACCAAGTGGTCCCGAAGTGACGCTAAGATTTTCCTTAAAAAACGCTAAGACACATGCAGTTTAAACAAATCAGATGCAAACACCCCAAAGCACTAAAAGGGCCAGATCTTCTCAAAAATAAAGAACAAAAATAACAAACACGCAAACATAATCACAAAAAGGAAAGACAGAGCACTCTAATCCGAGGTAAAAAGACATTAACTTTGAAATGATTACACTCTGACAGATTGAAAACAACTTTCAATAACATAATGCTAAAAAAGTTTAGATCTCGTGGGCAGAAATTTTATCACGCAAAAAAAACGAGCTTGTGTCCAGCTAAAAGTGTGGGAAAATTCGAGAAAATTTGAAAATTTTCCTCTCAAAGTGAATAGCCCATGAAGATTTTCCATTATCGTGAAACAACTCAATGTTTTTATTCCAGAACCTGGGAAATGGAGCGCCTAAATTTGAAGAAAATGGGTTTAAAATGAGATTAAAAGACTGGGAAAAAATGGTGTCTTTGTGGACTACTCTTGGGAGCGAGCAGAAACTGGAGGAAGCGTACATGTGTCTGTGTTTAAGCTGAATCCTTCAAAAAGTATATTCCGCCATTACAGAGCTTGAAACAGAGGACGACAAACACTCAGCGAAGAAGGTGAAATGATGGGGGTGGAACGATATTACAGCATTGCAGCATTAAAGCTCTGAATTCGTGTTTAGGAACCTGTGAATTTTTATATGTAATTTTTTTTAACTTTTCTTTTTCACTAGTGTTGTGCCCGTGCATTGGAGTAATTTGAAGTACCTTTTTCTTTTTAATAATAATATTCTTTTTTTAAAAAAAAACAGATTATTTTGCAATGCTATAAACTTAGAATTTCATTATAGATTTTGGACCTTATATACAATAATTATAGTAGAACCATGACTCTAAATTGTATTTTAACATTATTTATTAATTTTTATATATTTAATATTTATTTACTTTAATGTGGAAATATGTAAAAGAATATCTCTCTACATCTTCGTGATATATATTATCGATCTCACTAGGGAAGGGAATTAAGTACTGGATAATCGGTTATTTCCATAACACAATCGAATTGGTGATGGTCGATTAACTGAATAATTGATTCCATCCGTTTCGTTTCGGTATTCGATGGATGTATTTTTAAATTATCAGTTATCGGTATACTCGATAACCGAACGAGTAAATCGATAAACAAAAATAATTATATCTTCATCCGTCTTATTATTGTTGGCTAGTTTTTTTTTGGGTTGTTCCGTTATTGTTGACTAATTCCAAAAAAAAATAATCTTACATTAAAAAAACATACCAACAATCTAGGGACGGATGGATATATATATATATATATATATATATATATATATATATATATAGGGGTTGGATCAGGTGAGCTTATCTTTTTGAGAACTTGAAACAATGATAAGGCGTTGAAGATAATGCACAAAACAATATAAAGTTGTGCATAATGAAAACTTTCTAAAATTGTTGCACAACAAAATAATTTTAGAAAGTTTTTGTTATGCATAACTTTATACCGCTTTTGTGCATCATCTTCAACGTCTTATCATCAGTCGCAGAGTCCAAAAAAAATGTAGTTTCATTTGATCCACTCCCTATATATATATATATATATATATATATATATATATATAGGAGATGGATCGGTAGGAAATGATAATTTGATAGGAAATATGAATGAATCTAGGCCTTTGATTTGCTATATCAATGGTGGAGATTTAATTTTCGGGTGTCTTCTGAGTTTTGTATTTTATGTCTTCTGCGGATTATTGTGCGATCTTAGAACTCTTCTTGTATTATACTGCAATGAAAGATGTAATAAACTAATATATTTAGCGTATGTCTTCTGAATGGATGAAATATGTCTTAAAGCGTATGCTGATATAGTAATTTTGATTGTCTTACACAAATATGAAAGATGTCTATTATTCATATTTTAAATGCGTTAAGGAGCTTTCTAACTATAACTATATATATATATATATATATATATATATATATATATATATATATATATATATTTGTTTAATTATTAAAATATAAATTGTATATTGCAACCAATAAATTTTTCAATTTATAGGCCATAAATTGATTTCAAGTACCCTGTAAACCTCTTCTCAGCTTCAGCCCTTCCCTTTTGGTTCTGCCCAACAGCCTAAGCCCTTCCCCCATCGCGTTGAGACTCAGCGCAGCGCCACTACGCGGCTTTGTCTATCACCACCAAATTCGCAGCAGTCGTTCACCTCAGGGAACACATCGTCGTCGCTCACACTTACCGCCACGTCGAAAACTCCTCCCTGGCAAAACTACTCCGCAATACTTTAAGTTCCTCTTGATCTTTCTTTTTTTCTCTCTATTTTCGAAATGATGCAGACAATATCCCATTTTTTAAAATGATGCAGACAAATTTTAGATTTCATATTACATTCAAATGATGGAACTGATTTCATAAAGGATTTTTTTCTCAGTTATATGATTAATCGAAAAATTAACAGATATAACCGGACGATATCGATTAACCGAATAATCGATTGGTTAGATATTAGGTACGTGTTCAACCTGTTATTCGGTATCAGTTAACCGATTCCCACTCATATATATCATGGTGTTGATTGATGGTCCTGGAAGGAGTACTTCAGGTGCATTAGGGGGGTTTAACATATGCCAGTTTTTTTCTTTTGTCTATACTTGATATTAAGCAACACACTAGCCTGTCAAGCTGGAGATCAAGATGAAGCTGATCAGTTGTAAGTTGTAACATTTAGACATAATAGTCGATGAGAAGTCAGTCATACACAAGCATGCCTCATTTGACTAAAATTTGTCCTAATCAACTTAAGTTATGGATGGTCTCTTGAGCGCGCGGTGAAACCATCCCTAATTAATTAATCAATTAATCTTAATTAATTAATTTTAATTAATTAATTAATTAATTATAATTATAATTAATTGTAAGTTAATAAATAACGATTTTGAATTAATATATCTTGAACTTTAATTGTGAAATAATAAACCCTAATGGTGAATTAATAAACCTAATTTTAAATTAATAAGCCCTATTTGAAATTAATAAACCCTAATTTTGAATTAATAATCCATAATTTTGAATAATAAACCCTAATTATGAATTAATAAATCCTAAATTTGAATTAATAAGCCCTAATTATGAATTAATAAACCATAATTATGAATTAATAAATTCTAATTCTGAATTAAAAATTATAATTAAAAATTAATAAATTTAATTATACATTAACAAAATCTAATTATCCTTACTCACCATAAATAATATATAATTATTTTAACTAAAAATAAGGATGAGGTCGCATGTGGTAGGCTCACTGAGTTTTGTCCTTAAGTTAAATGACCGTAAGTATAAATATCAGCGTATAAGACTACCAAAGTTTAATGCCGAAGTTGATGGCATATGTTATTTATACTCGCTCTTCTTTTCTTACTGAATCAGTTAAAATCATTTATGTGCTTGTGTATTCAATTACATGCTGCTGCAGGTGGATAAAGCGAAACCTCTGTTTTTCAAACATAAGCTTTTAGAACTAAATAAAGTAGTTTGAAAAGCATGTCTTAAGATAGCTATAAAAAATACACGAATATTTATAGTGGTTCAGATAAACTCATGCTCTTACATCCATTTTGACCATGTTTTAAATCTCTAACTTAATATATTCATGATTCACTTCAATATAGTGTTAAGGGAACTATCCTGAATTCTGAACCTAGGGTCACGAGGCCTAGAAGGCTAGAACCTTGACGACTATTGCAACGACAATTATTACAATTTTTAGAATACCTTACTCCATTCATTCAATACTACTGCTACGGTTAGAATTCCTAATTTTGTTTTCCAAATTTCTAGCTATAATAATAGATAAAAGATAAATTTAATGAAACTAAATGGAAATATAATAATTTTGAGCCCTTAATTGGACTAAATGAAATTAAACTAATAGCCCAACTAAATAACGCTTAATCATAAACTAATAACACAAACTAAATAATGCTATTAATTCAATAGCCCATACCTCACAAAATTAATTAATTTTAAGAAACAATAACGAAAATTACAAAAACTATAATAAAAAGAACCAATATAACACGGGAAATAAAAGAAGCTCTATTTCTATTTCTTCATCAGCGTCCTTCTTTTCTTCTTCTTCTTCTTCTTCTTCTTCTTCTTCTTCTTCTTCTTCTTCTTCTTCTCCTCATAACTCTGTTTTTCTTTAGTTTTATTTATTTATTATTCCTTGAATATATAAATTGTTCATAATTGGATACATTGCTTTGAAATACATTACTAAAAATAGGAATGTAGAATTTATAAATAAAAAATACAATTACATATAACATAAACAATCGAGCACGATGGATCCCCTTAAAGACAAGCCAGGCCTTCAGCGACTTCAACTTCATTTATTAATAATTTGTAATAAATTCTTATCATGTCACGGTATCTTAATTTCTTAACTAATCATATATGCTTTTTGTATTATTTTTCAATCTTGATCTTTTATTTGTCCTTTAATAAATAATTTCGACAAGTAGTATATTATATTGGACGATATATCATTAGTATACGCATATTTACATGCGTCATTTACTTATAATTATTTCTTAATTGGTTATTGACTATAATTTCATTAAATTTGTATTTACGTATTTTAGTCAATCTTTTCTTGTAGTAATATTATACATTGTATCATATTTTTAAGTTGGTAGGGGATTGGGATTATAGACTGTGTGCATGTATCATGTGAAACCGCAAGAAAGTATTATATTCCATCAGTCTCATTATTGTTGGTTCTTTTTTCTTTTTTCTTTGTCCCGTTATTGTTGGCTCGTTCCAAAAAAGGAAATAATTTTACAGTAAAAAGTACCTCGAATTTTATGTCACGCATTACTTTATACACAAAACACAATTCTCCTTAATCTACGTATAAAAAGAAAGGAATCAACAACATCGGGACGGATAGAGTATTTGATATCATATTGAACTCTTGTGTGTTATGATACGTTATTTACCAATATGTAAAATAAATTAAATATACTAAATCATGTGCCGAAGTTAGGGATATCAATTTAACCCAAAAACCGATGGATCGGTCCAAATAGAGTGAGAAAAATCAGGAAAAAAATGTTAGGTAAGCCTTAAAATCGAATATATTGACTCGATAAACTAAAATTTTCCTTATTTCTTGATGTAAAACTTCTTTACTTTGATCTTTGTATATGATAATAAAGTTTTGATACTTGTAGAATGTTTTTATTTTTCTCCAAATTAAAGTTTGATAACAAAATTCCTGACACAAAATTTTTAAAAAAAAGATAATAATTTAGGTCAAATGTGTATAAAATTATTAAATCGAACGAAGTTACTTATTATTTAACTTAATCTTTAAATGACACTAATTTGTCCATCACAAAGTCCAAGTGTATTGATTGGAAAAACGTGACATTTTTTATTACAATGATATGGTTATCATTCGTAGATTTTAATGAGCCAATCTGAATACTAAAATTTTAGAGTTAAGACCAAAAAAAATTATTCTAAAAATTTAAAATCAATCCGATTTACACGAACCGAAAATAGTAAAAATCAAATGGGCGGCCGATTGATATCCTTAATCGCAGAAAAAACTGATTGTTCCATCTTTTTCCACCTTCTTTGAATTCGTAATTTCTTTAACAATTCCAACCAACTAAATATAAATCTTCATAATGTTGCAAAGAAGGTTTAGGTTTCTAATTAATGATTATTAAGTAGAATTGTTAAAGAAATTACGAATTAATTAGAAACCTCTAACCTAAACTTATAAATTGTAGTTATGAACAACCAATTCCATTAATTATCATTATGTAGTACATTTTGCAGTAAAGTTTAGGTTTATCATGTAATGCTTTAGCTGGTGGGACTTGGAGGGTGTTTGTCTAAGCTTATTTTAAAGAGCTTATAAGCTCCACGAGCTTATAAGATATTTCAAGAGCTTATAAGACATAATGTTTGAAGAGCTTATAAGTTGTCAAAGTGTTTGGATGGATTGAGCTTATAAGCTAGAGAAAGAATCGTGAGTTAGAGAAAGAAAATTGACGAGATGTGAAATCGATAGTGTATATGTAGAAAATAAGGAACCATAGAAATGTTATTTTGGTAAATTCACTATTACTTATAAGTTTCTGAAAAAATAAGTTGGGGTTGTGCTACTTATTTTTAGAGGAGTTATAATTTCTTTGAAACTTATTTTCACGACTTATAATTTGTTTAGGAGCTTATTTTATAAAACACTTTGTGTATGCTTATAAACTCCTAAACAGCTTATAAGTTGTTTTGAAGAACTTATAAGCTTAGCCAAACACCCTCTTAGTTAATTAGAAATTTTATAAATAATTTGTATTTATCAACCACTTCTTTGATTAATCATATTGGCTATTTTATATTTCATCTTCATTCTTTCACTATAGACGAGCCCTGTAATTATTAATTTTGACATCATCACTGACACTCTACTTTATGTATTTTAGAATTATTTCAAACATTCTTGCCAATCGAGAAAATTATGTCTTAAATGACCTGATTTAGAAGCTATGGACTTCAGGGAGTCGAATAGTCATTACATGTGCAATAATAGCGACAATTACCCCTTTGTATTTGATGAATCTAGCTATGTGAGTGTGCGAGATTTATATAAAGCAATAAAAACACTCGGGCTTTTCGTGGTTCGATCGTTAACGAGATCTCGTCCACGGAGGAATTATTCCTCAATACTTTTACTAGCGCTTTTAAATGCAGAGTATTGGTTACAAGCCTTTGTATTGATGAAATTGCTAACCCTTCTAACATCGGTTTCCTTCTATTTATCTGACTTGACTTTGCCCTGAGGCGCCCGACCTCTCCATTGGTCGTGGTGTGACTCTTCCTCAGCATGCCCTCCATTGGCGGGCCGGGACCTTTCGTCTTGCGTGCGCCACGTGGAGGTGGCGCTGACAACAGTTACAGGGCGTCCTCTCCATTGGCCGAGGGTAGCGGTTCTGGAGGCTAGGGCTTTAGGCAATGATTAGGGCTCGCCTTGGGCTCGACCGCGTGGGCCTGCTACCAATGTTAGGCCCAGCTCGCTTGGGCCTGTTAGTGGGCCCAGTCGGTTGGGCTATATCCCATCATAGCCCCGAATAGCCGAGGGACAGCGAGGCCGAGGTGGAGTGAAGACAGCGCTTCGCCGAGGTGAGGTGTGGCTTGGCTGAAGTTGTTTCTTGGATGTGAGGGTCTTCTGGTGCCGATCTGAATTGGGTTGTTTATTGTCCGTCGCTTGGAGAAAGATGTGGCACCGAAGGAAGTCGAAGTCCGACCTGGATAACGCGCCTCTGCGTTGGTTATGCCGAGGTGCGGTCTGAAGTGGTATTACTCCTGTGGTGGCTGCCGGTGTCCGACCTGAGCGACCGCCCTTTTCGGGGATGCCGTGGTGTGTCTCGGGCCGCACAGACTCTGCGGCATGGTTAGCCGAGGTCCGATCTGGTTGTTGGCTTTCCGTAAAGTGAAGCCGGTGACAGGCGCCGAGGTCGATGTGGATTTCCTTGGCATTTGTGGGAAAGGCGGGGTGCGACACGGCGCCGCCATCCGGAGGGCCGGGGTCCGTATGATGGTGCTAGGTCGGGGCGGCCGTCCTATCTGGCGTCGTCGACGCGCGCGGCGGTGGTTAGGCACTCGAACCGCGTGTGGCGTGTATGCTATACGTCAATCACGTGTGTAGCACGTGTTGAATTTGAAAGCGGCGATTTGCGCGCGCCTAGTCTTATAAATAGGCGTAAAAGAAGCTGTTCACTTTCTTCTTCTTGACACTTAAAAATTACGAGAGAGAATTTACGAGAGATTTTACGAGTTGATCGATTTTATTTGAAGTAGCCGTATACTTGCACGAAAAGTAAGTATGTTTTCTTCATCTTCTTCTCGCTCGAAAGTTCCTTTCGCGTCGGGTTACGGGCGTGAGTTGCGGTGTAAGAGACTATATGTGCTACAACGGTTTGGGTAGGTGCAGTAGGGTGAGTTCTAGCATTCCGCGGTATCCTCTGTATGGGATGGTGCGAAGGTGGGCGCGGCGGTCGGTTGGCGTTGGAGGAACTTTTGAGGTTGTGAGAGTCTGGGATCCGGGGAGGCGTGGTGGTGTCTGCCGCATCCGGACGATAGGACGATGGCCCTCAGGAGGGTTTATTCTTGTCTATGTAGGCAGGTTTGAGGCGAGTCTTAGGTACCATCTGTCCCCATTTATCTTAGCCTTGAGTATTTCGGATCCCGTTTGTCGATTGACCCGAATTCCGTTAGGTCGTTGGTGGGGTGGGGCTCTCTTGTTATGGCATTCCGAGGAGTTGTCCTTGAGGTATTGATGCGCTTTTAGCGTGAAGACCATAGGAGGGTGTACTATCATCACCCGGCTGAAATTAAGGTAGCCGTCCTCCGAGGTGTCCCGTTGGCGAATAGGTATTTCTTTTCTGCGGTGAGGGAGCCGAGGTATGAGTGGGGTATCGGCCTTGTTGGTGGACCGAAAATCAAGCCCTTGGGCCGTATGGAGGCGTTGAGCAGCCTTGGTGAGATCTTATCCATAAGTTACAGGGACGACTGAAGAAGGCGGTGAGTGTTTTGGTCGAGCGTCGGGACCGAGAGTCCGAGACGGGGTGAGGCATCCCCTTTTCTTAGTCCTTATTCGTTCTATTTTCTTTGTGCTAATGTGTCTTTCTTTTTGATGCGGTGAAGTTGAGGGATGAGGTGGGCTCGCCATCGCAGGCGGGGCCGTGAAGAAAAAGCAGGTATTTGGACTAGTAGGGGCCGAAAAGGTGGACAGACATGGGTCGGTGATGAGTGGGCTGGCCGGGGTCGGCCCGGCCTCGAGTCATGACCTCGGGGCCTTGAGTCTGGTACCGCCCCAAGCTTAGTCGCATCCTCCACGAGTGCGTAGCTTCTTCATATTTAGATTTGTTTGCTTCATGATCGGTGATTGACTTGTGCATCTCCTTTTCGGGTGGGAGCTCGATGATGGGGCCTGCGGTAGCCTGCTTTGGGAGGCTGCAGTCATGCCAGGCTTGCGAGAGCTCGGCCCGGCAGGGCTGGGGCAGGAGCTTGCATTGCTGCTGGCGAGCTGAGACCGCCGCGTCCGTTGCTGGGCGGAAGCCGAGGCCCCGGGGCCGAGGCGGGAGGGCTGCTGCTGAAGCCGCCACGAAGAAGAGCCTTTGGGCCGGAGGCCGCCGGGAGGTCGAGGAGGTGAAGGAGGAGCTGGCGGGCGAAGAAGGAACTCGCCGGCGAGGAGGGTGCTGGTGGCCGACCGGGGACCGTTGTTGAGGGCCCTTGCGGCCGGCTCATCAGTCGGAGAACTTCTCGGCTTTATTGCCGATCTCGCCGCCGTCTTTGGCCGAAGGTGGTGTCGGATCACACAGGGAAGCTGGCGGCCGCCATGCACGATTTTGACAAGGTCGAGCATGGGTGGACCGAGTCGACCCAAGAGAGGTGGACAAAGCTTACGCCGGGTGATCTCTGGTGACTCCTTCCAGTCTTTGAGGCTCGGCATCGGCTCTACCCTCTTGGCTGCGAGGTCGTCGCCCGGTGTAAGGTGGGCGAGGATCGCGAGCTTGAGAGCTCCTTCTTGGTCATTGAAGGCGAGGAGGGAGGAGGAGGCGGAGGCGGGAGGAGGCGGGGTCGGAGGTCCCGGCGGAGGTGGGCAGCCGCAGGGAGCATCGGAGGTCGTCGAGACCGGCCATAGGCTGAGGTCGGTGGACTGATGTAATAGCGTGAGCTGGGGTCGATAGGACCACAGGCCTGTAATAATTTTCCCTTTTTGAGTAATAAGCGCAATATTTTGAAGATTTGTGTTGTCTCGTTTATTTTCGATACTCACACCTAAATGGATCGGACTTGACCATGAATTGTTGTGAAGTTAAAGAAGTCCGAGGTGCTTGGTGAGAAGGACGAAGAGGTGCTTTCTGGAGGAGCGGTGTGCCGACGACCCAGTTTTGGCCACAATGGAAGTCGGCTCGGCCGTCTGTGATCTGAAGAAGAAGTTGGACGAGGTGATCGGAAGTGGCCGCCTCTGGCCGAGAGCAGCAGCTGAAGTTGAAGGTCGAGGCGGAGTCGAGGCGGACATATCTGCCGGCGCTATCGAGGGCGTTTGATGCGGTCACGAGGAACAACTTGAATTGATTGCGGAGGCTCGCTTGGTTGTCGGAGGAGCATGCAGTCACGAGAGGCGATCCGCCGAGCTGGTGGGACTACCATATCGAAGCCGACGGCCGAGTCGAGCTTCTTTGGCGGAGGCATGGTCTTGAGGATGAGGAGGGCCCAGCAGCAAGAAGTTCAAAGCTGCGTCGACTCCGTGGTGAAGTTTATGGAGATGTATGACATCGTCCGAAAGCGTCGCATGCCCGTGGCGGCGAGGCAACGGCGGGCTCTGCCGACCCGATCATAGAAGAACCCGCGGAGGCGGCTACTCCGATCATGCCGAAGTGCTGAGGTTGATGGGTCCGGCAGGGGGCGGATCATCCAGGGGGGGATCCTCTGGGAGCGGACGGCGACCGAGGACCTCAGGTCGGCGGGGGAGAGCTTCGGGTAGGGGGCGAGGTCGCACACACGGCCCGGTGTCCGGTCAGGGGGGTCGGGGTGTGACCTCGGGTGCGTCCCCCCTCCCCGGAATGCCCGTACTGCGCCGCCACTGGAGTGTCGGGAGGCGGGTGAAGATGACTCTGGGTCATGCTTGTTCGGGCTGCCTCCGAGCCCGCGCCGAGTGCTTCGGGAGCAGGCCGTGGTGATTCCGGCCTTATCGACTGGGTCGAAGGCACCGAGTTCGTTCCAGGCATACATCGTCGGCCTGGAGATTTTGTAGAGAATTGGTGCGGCTTGGCGAGGTCTGGCGGCGGGCCGGAAGCCGAATGAGGCTATGTATAGTATAGGACCTTGTATGTAGATATAAATGTATTTAGACTCGTTTGAAGTGTATATTTTCCCCTTGAGAGGTACAAACATAGCTTAGGACTTCGTTTTGGTCGTAAATGTATTTATCTTATATACAGTGTGTATTTTCCCAAATAAAGGGGTATAAGCGAGCTCTGAGCCCGGTTGTCTTGTATATGGCTTGGTACTTTGTTTGTAGTCGTTAATGCATTTAGACTTTGTCTTAGGGTGCATATCTTCCCAAATAAAGGGGTATGAGATGGCGAGATCGATGCGGATGTCGCTTGCATGTAGGCGTCCAACAATGGGTAATCTGTATGCTGCGTGTGGGCGTCCAACAATGGGTGTCATGCGCTTTGCGTGTGGGCGTCGACTTAATGGGTAATCATGCGCTTTGCGTGTAGGCGTCAATTTAATGGGTAATCTGCGCTTACACCTACTAGGTGGGATTTTCATCTTCGTAAGGCGTCCCTTGTGAAGGTTTAGATGTGGTATATCCGAATGGATGTTCACATAGATGTAAGGCGTAGCAGTGAAATACTCATTAGAAAACAAGCGTTTTATTAAACAAGTAAACGACATCGCACATCGGTCAAAACAATAGGAGGGCTAACATGTCGCCGATCTAAAATCAAAGCTATGTAAAATACCTCCTTAGATGAGTTATGTGCGGGTTCGGGAATAAGTGCCGGACGGTGGGGCGACTTATAGGCCCTTTGCCGAGGTCCTCGTGAGCGGTAGGGTCCTTCCCATGTCGGATCAAGCTTGTTAAGGCGCTCGGCTCGGCTTGCTTCATTATTCCGTAGGGCGAGGTCGCCTACTCGGTGTGGAGGCCTTTACTCTCTTGTTGTAGTAGCGTGCGACTGGCTCTTGTGCTTGGCCGTTTATGAAGCGAGCTCGTGCTTCTCCTCGAGGCGTCGAGGTTGGCCAGAGTCTTTCTCGTTCCGGCTTGATCGAAGTGGAAGTACGAGGGCTTGGCGCGCCGATCTCGGCCGGTATGGCGGCCTCGATGCCGTGAACCCGGGCTAAAGGGTTTCCGTCGCGCCGTCGAGGTGTGGTCTGTGGGACCGGAGGACTTGAGGAGATTTTCAGCCCGATCGCTTTAGCTCGATCCGGCCTCTTCTTCAATCCTTGTATGATCGTGCGGTTCGTCACATCGGTCGACCATTTGCTTGCGGGTGTGCGACCGAGGTGAAGCGTTGATCGATCTGAAGCTCTTCACACCACTCCTTGAAGTTTTGTCGGCGAATTGGGTGCCGTTGTCGAGACCGGGATGTGCGGTATACAAGCGGCGGACTATATTTTCCACACAAAGGTTTGAATCCTTACGCTCGTGAGGCTTGAAAGTGGCTCGGCCTCGACCCGTTTGTGAAGTAGTCTATGGCTACGACTAAATATCGAAGCGACACGGTGCTCGGTCGAGCAGGCCGGCGATGTCGATCCCTGCTGCATGAAGGCCACGGACTCTGCGGTGCTCAAATCGATCGAGGCGGCTTTTGACCGTGGAGTGGATCGGCACTGGGCACTTCTTGACGAGCTCGGCGAATCTTGCGGTGGGCGGTGGTATCCGACCTCGGCGTCTTCTTTGAAAGTGCTCGCGACCCGATGTGGCTTCGCAAGACCCTCGGTGAATTCGTTGAGCACATAGTAAACTTCTTACGGCCGAGGCATCTCGGGAGGGTTGAAGGTAAGACTTCCGGTGAGGCGCCCTCGTGCATGAGATATACGGGATTTTGCCATCATCTTTTGGCTTGAGCCGATCTCGAAGGTAGTGCGCCGTGTTCGGTGGGCCTTGGAGACATCGATTCGGCTCTATCTCGGTGATGATGCCGGCGTGGGACTCCGCTATGCTTGGAGCGGATCTCCTCCTTTGGTGGACTTGTTGACGACGACTAGCTTCTTGAGGGCGTCGGCCGGTATTTTCCTCGGGATTCGGTGGATCTTGAAGTACTGAGCGAGGTCAACATCTCCTTTGCCTTCTCGGTATTGTTTCATTCGGTCCTCCTTGGCCTCGTGTTGCCTAAACACAGTTCACGACGACACAGGAATCGCCGAAGATTTGGATCTCATCCACCTCGGCTCCTTAGCGGTAGTCAGGAGATTAGGGCCTCATACTCCACCTCGTTGTTGGTGGTCGGGAAGGTAAACCGGGTGCGTGGGTGACTTCACCTTATCGGGCCGAGGAGAAGAATGCCGCTCATTGCCCGTTTTGCACGAGGCTCAGTCACGTACATCTGCCGACAACCATCGGTGGGTGAGGTCAGGTTCCTCCGTGCGGTGGGATGACCGAGGTGGGCGTTGGAGGAGCTAATCTTAGCGGTCGAGACCGAGCTCGATAAACTTAGCTACCAGAAATCGGCGAGCTTGCCCTTTTATGGCGGTGCGGGGAGTCGAGATATCGTGCTCGCCAAGCTCGAGGCCCACAGCTATTCGTCCGGATGATTGAGGTTTTGACAAGACTTGCCTCGGGGTAGGTCGGTCGATGCACAGATGGAGTGAAACTGAAAGTAGGGTCGGGCCGTCGCTTAGCATTCACGGTGCGGTGCTACCTTTTGAGGCGGCGTACCTTGTCTCCGGTCCTTTGAGTGCTCGGTGATGAAGTAGATAGGAAGCGCCGTCAGACCTCGTCCGCACCGATGCCGCTTGATTGCCTCGTCAAGGCGCCAAGTCAAGGAGAGGAGTTCGCCTCTTTTGGGGGCGGTCGAGGTGGGCGGTCGGCGAGTACTCCTTCACCGGTGTGTGAAGGCGGTGGTGCTCTTCCGCCACCTTGAAGTCAGGGGCCCTCCTCAAGATTTTAAAGAAGGGGCTGCTTCTCGGCCGGAGAGGAACCTCTTGAGGCGGCCGGGCACCGTAAGTTGTGGACCTCGCGAATGGTTTTGGCACTTGCATGTCGAGCACCGTCTTTACCTTGGTGGGGTTCGCCTTCAAGCCTTCTTGGGAAACCCAACACCCAAGAATTTCCCGTTTTACCATGAGCGTGCATTTTGGGGTTAAGTTTGAGGTTGGCCGACACGAGGAGTTGGAGGATGGTCAGGGTCGTCGGTGCGACTCTCCGTTTCGACTCTTGACTACTATGTCGTCGGCGTGAACCTCGACGATCTCCCGATGTGGTCTTTGAATGTTGCATCCACCATCCTCGGTAAGTAGCCCGGCGTTCTTGAGGCGAAGGCATCTTCGATGCGAAAAGGCAGAAGTCGGTGATGAATGCGGTCTTTGGTGCGTCCTCAGGGCTCATCGAGTTTGGTGGTACCCTTGTATAGATCGAGGCTGAACATCTCGTGGCCCCCAATGCCTCCACCTTCTTGTCGATATCGGGGAGGGTAGCAATCTTTAGGCGGTGCTTGTTGAGGTCGGTATAATCGGCCTTTGTCGCCGCCCTCCGCGGGACTTCGGACCACGGTGGATTAGCCATCCGGTCGGGTGTTGACCTCGAACAAGATCTTGGCCTTGAAGTTGAGTCACCTCGTCCCTAATGACTGGCTGCGCTCTCGCCGCGAATATCCTTTTCTTCGCGGATGGCTTGGTGGCGGGTCGATGTTGGCGGTGAGTTATGAGCTCGGGTGACACCCGGTCATATCGGCGGGGACCAAGCAAACACGTCCCTATATTCTTTCGAAGTCGTATGACGTCGTCTTGCCGGACGTCCATTGGGCCACAGGTGCCGACTGGATGACCTTGAAGGATCGTCGTCGTATAGTTGGAGGCCCCGGTCGGTCGTCCGGGGTGTTGGTCTCCGGGGCTCGATGGTGCTATGCACAGGGGCGAGGCCGCGTCTTGGGTTGAGAGTCGTAGGCATTCTTTTCTTGCCGTTTGGTCTCCACTGGATCTTGAGCACTCCAGCGGGGTGGGAATCTTGACGGTGGTGGTAGACGAGCAGGCGGCCTTGGTGGCGTCTGACCAATCTCTCCGAGGATGATGTTATGCGGAGGGAGCTCGGACCGGGAAGAATCGGATGGCACGGTGGCCGACACAGGAGCCCGCCTACCGTGGCCGGAAGGGTAATGACCCCTCGGTGGGCGCCTCTTGAGTGAAGCTCCGTGGCGGGAGGCGCGGGAGTACACAATGCCTCCGACCTCAAGCTTGTCGAGACAGCTACGGAAGATGATCTTGACGGAGGCTCCGATGTCGATATAGACCGGTGGGCGTTTTGTTGCCCCCGCGGCTGTATCGTGATGGCGTCTGGTGCGGCATGATCTTGGGCACGGGTCCTCCTTGGAAGCGTTATGTTCTCACCATCCGAGTCGCTTGTTCTTGGCTCTTGAGGGGCCGGCCTCCGGGCGTCGTTCTTCAGGGCGACCTCGTCGTCCCGAGGGGCGGTCCGGTAACAACATAGACCTGCTCCATAGCGTTGGGGCCTTCGTCCTCGTCGTCTTCAGGTTGGGTCGCCGTTGGGGTCGGCCCGCAGTTGTTGCCACCTCCGTTCCTTCTGCGCTTTCTGTTCTTCGGACCAGCTCGTCCGAGGTATTTCTTGAGGGCCCTCGCTATGAGCTCGTCGATCTGTGAGCCCGGGTTTACGCAATCCTCGGTATCGTGACCATACCCTTGGTGATAGTCACAATACTAAATGCTGTGGACCTCTTCTTGGATCCCCTTTCATAGGGGCGGGTTTGGGAAGAGCTCGGCGTGGGCTCGAATATTTCCGCCCTTGATTTGAGCGGGGGGCGCTGCCGGCGGGGTTGGGCGAGGTCGAGCTGAACTCCAGTGACCCTCTCTTGATTCGGATCGAAGGCGCTCTGCGATCTGCGCCTCGACTTGATCGTCGGCTTTTCTCTCGGACTTACGCTCGTCCCAGTTTCCGCTTCTTCGATCCGACTCGTCTCCCTTGACAAAGTTGTCCACGGGTTCCAAAGCTTACTCGCCGTCTTTGGTTTCTCCACGGTGATTTCTTTGTTCGGTAGCGGGTCGGATCCCGCTGAGCAGCGTTGATGATGTAGAGATCGTTCTTTGTCGTCGATTTTGGCGACTCTTTGATGAACCTCGAGGCGAGTTTGACATCGTCTCGTCCGCCCTGGCGGATTGTGAGTAGGTCGGAGGAAGGCTCTTTGGGCGGCATCTTACGATAAGCGCCACGCAGGCGATCCATGAGGTCACGGAAGCGGTGTATCTTTGTTACGGCGGGCGAGGTGAACCAACGCCGTGCGTTGGAGATCGACACCTCGGGAAGATTTTGCACATGTGAAAATCTTCCATTCCTTGATCGCTATGTTGGTGGTGTGGCGAAAAGGAAGTCGGAGGGTCTCGAGGCCATCGTGAGCCGCTATATTGGGTGCCGTGCGGCGGGGCGGGCGTGTCTAGAATCTCCACGGAGAAAGGGAGATGATTCTCCGTGCAGTCGAACCCGGAGATCGTTGCCATCTCTTTACGGAGGGTGGGGATCGATAGCGGCGTCTATCGTCCCTCAGGGAGTTCGACTCGCCTTTCTTCCTTCTGTTTCGCTCGACTCTCGGTCGGCATGGCGAGGTGGAGGCGGCTGCGTGAATGGCGAGGGGCGGTGGTGGCGGCTCGCCCGCGGTGGCAACTCCGCGAATGAGGTCGGCGGCTCGGCGCGGTGGCGGCTCCGCGCGTCGGGCGCGATCGCGTTCTCTGCTATCACGCGGTGGCTTGTTATTTCGGATGGGGGCGGCCTCGGGAGGCCGTGGTGTTCGATCAGGGGCCTAGAGGACCAGCCCTTTGGTCCTCTGGTTGAGAAGCTTTGAAATTGGCCAAGATTGGCGTGGAGGAACTCGCTCACAGCTCGGCCGAGGACCTCGTGGGACGAATGAGCTGTTTGCTCGTCCTCGTTGAGGTCGACATCTTCCCCTACGTTGGGGAGGCGGTCCTGAGGGTGTATGGGAACATTTTCCATGTTGCCCTCAGGAGTGTGGGCGCTCGTGGCGTCCGCGATCTCCTTTCCGCGACGCTGAGTGACCACCTGGTCGTCCTCAGCCCGGTTGTTGCCAGCGTGGGCGGCGGTTGTGCGTGTTCTTGCCATTTAGTTGTAGAGGGAAACGAAGCTTTCTTGTTCGGGTTTCCACAGACGGCGCCAATGATGAATCTAGCTATGTGAGTGTGCGAGATTTATATAAAGCAATAAAGAACACTCGGGCTTTTACGTGGTTCGATCGTTAACGAGATCTCGTCCACGGAGAATGATTCCTCAATACTTTTACTAGCGCTTTTAAATGCAGAGTATTGGTTACAAGCCTTTGTATTGATGAAATTGCTAACCCTTCTAACATCGGTTTTCCTTCTATTTATCTGACCGACTTTGCCCACGAGCGCCCGACCTCTCCATTGGTCGTGGTGTGACTCTTCCTCAGCATGCCCTCCATTGGCGGGCGGGACCTTTCGTCTTCGTGCGCCACGTGGAGGTGGCGCGACCTGGTTGCAGGCGTCGTCTCCATTGGCCGAGGGTGGCGGTTACGGAGGCTAGGGCTTTAGGCAATGATTAGGGCTCGCCTTGGGCTCGACAGCGTGGGCACTGCTACCAATGTTAGGCCCAGCTCGCTTGGGCTGTTAGTGGGTCGGTCGATTGGGCTATATCCCATCGGTATTGTCAATCACTCATTTGTAACTACTGATCATATACTTGCTTTGGTGTATATTATGTTTCAATTTTTAACTGTTTATTTCTCCAGTAATTACTATTTACTGTTATTATCGTGCATTATTGATGACCACTCAGTTAAGTGTGTCAATATATATCTCTCTCTGTGTGTGTGTGTTTGGAGGGTATATGTATAGCACCATTATATAACTTATGAAATTCTTTTCGAGTTGATATTATTATTTATGAATTTGAAAGCAATCATTATACTTAAAAGAACATTAAATAGGACTTTTCTATTCCAGGATCAATTCATCTACTGTAACATGTGGTTGATGGGGAAATAGGAATAAAATATATTATACGAGGACACTGAATAACATAATGAAGAACAAGGAATTAAAATTATTGTGTGTATGTATTGGTATAGTAGGAGAGTGATTAATGTACGAGGTTAAAAGTCTCAGGTTCGAGTTCACCATGACGAGCCATTTAAATTTCTGTATTTAATTGACAAAAAAAATCAAAATTACTTTTAAAAAAGACACACCACCCTCATACTTATCATTGTTTCAAAACTTATTAACAAATTCACAAATATAGTGATCTTATCGCGCCCAACCTACATACGCAAATTTGCCATATCAATCTAGGGATCCCAATGGATGAGTTTTACCTGAATCGATCCGGAGCCGTTCATAGTCCATTAAATTTTAAATCAATTGTTCCGGTTCTGGTTTTGATTCCAGACCCGTTTTAGATCCGGACCGTTTAGACCCATAATTTGATGGTAAGGTCCGGTTCCGATTCTGATTTCAGAACCAGAACCAATACTTATTTATTGGTTCTGGTCCAAGTAAAACTCGTCTAATGACAAGTCTAAGCTTCAGTGGGCTTGTCATTGAGTCGGTTTTACCTATATCGATCCAGAATCACTCATAATCCATTAAATTCTAAATCAACGCTTTCGATTCTAGTTTTAGTTCTGGTCCGATTCTAGTTTAGATCCGTTCATATCCGGACCATTTTAGACCTATAGTTGAAGTTCGGGTCCGATATCTAATGAGTCGGTTTCAAAATCAGAACCGATACTTATTTATTGATTTTGATCTGAATAAAACCCGTCAATTGATATCTCTATTAATACCAATAAGGATTTTCGTGGTTTGATTTAATGTGGTTTGACACTAAAATAAACCAAATCGTAAAATAAGGTTTGATAATTTTAGTAAACCAAATCAAATTATATTAATACATTTAGTGCGATTTAATTTATAATTTATGCATATTTTTCATTTTTCCTGCTTAATAATAATAAAATCAAATATCAAATACCCTTTAAAAAAAAAAAACATAATATCATTAAAAAATAAAATTAAAAAATGGAACACTGTAAGTAGAGCTGACAAAATGAGCCCGGCCCGAAAAGTCCGCCCGGGGTACCCGGGGTTTGGGTCGGTTTGGGTTTCAAAATTAAAGGCAAGAAAAAATCGGACCTAAAAAGCTCGCCCGAATAAAACCCCGGGCCTACCAAGCTTCGGGCCAAAAAAGCCCGGGGTCTTGGGCTAAAAAAAGCTCGCCTGATTTCTATTAAATATATATAGTTATAATATTATTTAATATATATATCTATAATATTTTAATATTATTAATTATATTTTATATAATTATTTATTTTTTATAGTAACAATTTTCTTACTAATTCACATACTGGTGAGGAAAATAAATTCTAGAAAAAATAATAATCTCATAAATCATTCAAAAATAATTCCTAAGAGAAATGATCTTATATACATTGATGATTATGACCTCATAGTATGTAAAATCTATTTTAAATCATTGATCTTAAATATATATATTGTATAATTAATTTATTTTTTCTATTATTTTATGCGTATAAGTGGGATTGACGTTTAATAATATCATTTATCTTTGATTTGTAATTACTAATTTTTGTCTCCTTAAATTAAAGAATTAAAATTATACTGCATTACAACATCATCGCATGAATACATAAATAGGTCAAGATATACAAGAATCATTATCATAAGAATAAGTAAGCTCAAAATATTCTCATCACTAATTCTTTATTTAAGTTAAGGAGCTATGAGATCTTAATTAAGTAATTTTTTAAATTTAAAATATTAATTTTATATATTAAAAAATTATCTAAAAAAAGCCCGTCCGGAGTTGGTTTGAGCTTCATATTTTATGCCCGAAAAATTTCGGGCCCAACCCGACCCGGCCCGCTACTTTGCCAACTCTCACTGTAAGGAGGATATGACATGGGTCATCTCTCGACAACAGAAGAGAAAATTGGTGTGCGTGTGTTGGCTAATGGTAGAGTGACTAATGTCTGATTTTGATCTTAGGTTCGAATCCATCGTGACATGGACTTTAAAATTCTGTATTAATTTGAAGAGAAAAAAAAAGTTGCCTGGAAAGTGGTTCGGCGGGGAGGGGGTTAGGGATTAAGATTTTGACTCTAAATTTCTAAGCCTTTGTCGTCTGATAATTTGTTCAAGGAGTTATGGATAGAGATTACTATTATATTTTTTACTTAAAAAATTAAAATTGATAATATATGTCTTACAAAATATTAATTACATAAATTAATAATTAATTAATTATAGTACGATTTACGGTTTTATTTGGTTTATAGTTTTCAAAAACCAAACATAAACCGTAAACTATAATTTTCTAAAATTATAAAACATACTGTATTTTTGAAACCGTAAAACAAACCAAACAACAGAAATATGATTTGGTCTGATTGATTTTCGGTTCAAATCAAATTACGAACACCAATGCTATAACACTAGAAACATACCAATTGATATTTCAAAAAGTAAAAATAAAATAAATTAACCACACTAATTACTCAACAAGAAACCTCAACATGAAAGGATTAATTTACCCTTAATCATTGCCAGATCACCCTAAAGAAAAAATTAACTAATCCTCCAACCACCATTTCGTACATCCCTAACAAAACAAACACGCAAAAAACGAGCAATTGAGAACTTCGTTTGTGAAAAGCACAACCAAATATAGAATGGATTATTTTGTATTTATTAAATTAAGTAACCTTGGTTCAATTCTTAAGATACAAATAATGAAATTAAATTATGTATTTTCCAGGTAATACGTTTTAGTTAACCTGGAAGTTTTATTCTCTACAAGTTTTTTTTTTTGTATCATAGGAGCCATGTTGCCATTCTTAAGGTCTTGTATTGAGTAAATCTCGTATTCGCGTGCGATAGCGCAAACCACATACATGTGAAGTAAACTACACTTGGAAAACCAGGGTGTGGCGCAGCTCAAACCTATAGAGACGTTTGGTGGGGTTCGAACTTGTGATCTTTCGACCAGAAGAACACACCTTAACCATTGGACTGTCCCTAATATGCATGCACAAGGGAAAGATCAAATAGGAAGTAAAGATCAAATAGGAAGTAATTTTCTTGAAAGAACTAGAAATCAGTATGGACCCCTTGATTCTATCATAATACTTCTTGCCCCGAAATGACCTATTGATATTCCAATTTATTGGGCCTTTCTATAAACCCTTGATTCTATCATAATACTTTATTTTAACAAATTGTTCATACGGGTGTGTGTTGGGTTATGAAGTCTTGAAAATGTTAGTATTAAAAGTACATAGATTTAGAGGAATTCCTTGATAGCAAGTCTAGTCGAGATGATATAGGTAACCAATTCTGAAGTTTTTTTTTTTTAGTAATTTGTGCTTTATTTCCTAGTAGTGTGTGTATTGACTTAATGGTAGAATGGTTAATATTCAAAACCAGAGGTATCAGGTTTGAATCCAACATTCTACGATCTTTAAAATTATTTGTTTACCCATTAAAATAAATAAATTCTTCATACGGAGTTATAACATTTTATTGTACTTTCTCAAATCTAAAAATGATAAGAATTTCAATACCTAAACAAAAAAGTCAATTAATAAATATTTATACAACTTTAAAAGATTAGAAATAGGAGTCTAATACTCAGATATGTTGGTGTTATTAAGTAAGATCTTTAAGAATAGATATTCCTAAATATCTTATGCGTACGTAAAAATGCTTAGTACTAATCTGGTATTGTTTTCTTTTTCAATTACTTATTAGGAATGGGTAGATAATCTGGTGATGAATCCCATCATAGCGCTATTTAAGCAGATAAAACTGAGTGATGCTGCACATACAGCTATCGCCATGGCCGTTTTTTCTTTGGCTCGGCTTTCCCAAAAATTACAGGCTGATGAACTGGGTTCCTTTCGTTCATTTCTTAATAGAATCTTGCTGAGGGCGCCACTGCCAGCAGCCATTTTTATCTTAGTCTTAATCGACATTTGGTCTTCTTCGGGTAACATTTTCCACTTCCGAGTCTCGTCTAGGAAGCTCAACAATCTCAATGGTCAGTTTGCTACTTCTGCTAACGCAAGAGAATCTGATCACAGCAAGAGTTGGATTCTTCCTTACAGAGTAGTTGAGGAGCAGGTCCAGGTACAGAGATCATGGAAATCGAGTGCAAATCCTGCATCAACATGTGAAGGGAGGGGGATTTATGTGTACGAGCTTCCATCAAAGTTCAACAAGGAGTTGGCAGGTGAATGCAGCGACATGATCCCATGGGTGGACTTGTGCAAATATTTTAGCAACGGCGGGTTGGGGGAGGCGATGGGCAGCGGCTGGTACAACACGCACCAGTACGCGCTTGAGCCCATCTTCCACGCGCGTATTATGAATCATCCCTGCAGAGTGCACGACGCCAACCAGGCGAAGCTCTTCTACGTGCCCTACTACGGCGGCCTCGACGTCCTGAGATGGCACTTCAAGAACGTCACCAACGACGTCAAGGACTCGCTGGCGGTGGACCTCGTCAGGTGGCTCCAATTGCATGAGCCCTGGCGCAACAACTTGGGTAAGGACCACGTGTTTGTGCTAGGAAAGATTTCCTGGGATTTCAAGAAACGAGAGAGGCTCGTGGGGGACGAGGTTGCTCGAGCTCGACGAGATGCAGAATCCCATGAAGCTCCTCATCGAGCGACATCCGTGGCGCCTCAACGACATCGGCATTCCCCACCCGACCTTCTTCCATCCCCGCACCGACGACGACATCGTGTCGTGGCAGCTCAAGTTAGCGAGATCCGGCACGAGGAGCGTCGTCGTCAGCTTCGCGGGCGAGGCAAGACCCGGCTTGGCGGAGAGCATCCGCTCAATCTTGATCGGCGATGCGCCTCCACCGCGACGGGAGTGCGGAGTTCCTCAGCTGCGTCCGGGCCGTGCGGTCGCGCCGACTCGATTATTGGGTGTTTTACGGAGGTGAGTTCATTTGCGACCTCGGGTGACAGCCCCACCAGAAGTCGGTTTCGATTCCACGATTTGAGGTGCATTCGGTCGATGTGAGAGCGAGATTTTACTACGGGGGTCCAATTTTTTTTTAAAATAAAATTAGAAGTAAATAATATTGTTTAAATTACATCATAATGTTAGAAAATAAAAGTTAAATACAATCACCATTATAAGTTTATATTATATTCTTCATTTTCTGAAATCGTGCATAATAATTTCATTGGTAGCATTAACAAACACATCATTTTCAATGTACAAAATTAAATTCATTCAATAGTTTGGTTCAATACTTATATTTCTAAAATAATCATCATATATTCAATTGATCTATATTTTGATTGTTTTATCATCAACAAGTTTTTTAGATGCTTAAAATAAGAATTTAAATAACTTAGATACCTTCAGTTGGTTGTTGTTGGAATAATTTATCATAAATTTTTTATAAATTAGATTGATCATATTAGTTCACATATAAATCGCTATATTTTTTGCATATATTTTTTATTTTATCAACATAATACAAATAATAGAAAAAGAAAAGAAAGAGCACAAATACAGGAAAAGAAAAATGAAAAATAAAAGAGTAAAAATGAAAAGGAGAAAGGAAAAACGAAAAGGAGAGAGAGAATGAATAATTGAAAGAAAAATGAGAGAGCTGGAGAGAGAGAATGAGTAATTATGAGAGAGCTGGAGAGAGAGAATGAATACTTGAAAGCGTAAGAAAAATGAGAGACCTGGGTTTCGAACCCAGGTCTTGGAATATGGCGGTATCAATCCACCCAACTGGTCTACAAAGAATTCTTAATCTGATTACTAGATATATACTACTAATACTCAAACATTCTGGGGGCCCTTGGGCCCGAGTTAACGTGGCTCATGCGATTCGATGATGTTCGATCCGATGACGACTTACTATCGTTATCCGTGGCATCTTAGGAAGATCGGGACAAGTATTCGGTTTTCATTGACAAAGAAGAGGTGAGAAACAAGAGTGTGAATGTTGTGGAGAGGCTCCTCAATATTCCGGCCAAGGAAAGGGAGAATATGAGGAGATACATAGTTTATGAGCTATTGCCTGGACTCGTTTATGGAGATCTCGATTCGAAATTCCACGAGTTTCAAGTTGCGTTTTTGATAACCATAAATAGTCTGCTCGAGAGACTTACCGGATCTTATTCCAAAAGGGAAACTTTCATCCCGAAATCCCTCACCTCAGCCCCATAAGAATATGAGAGGATAAATCACAGTGAGTCGGTGATTAAAAAACTATGAGAAATTTGTTTAGTGCCAACAAAGAGTCATCTTAAAACTCTTACGCTACGATTACTAGAACTCGATCATTAGTCTTTGTTCCAAATCTCCTAACTCTTACAATAGTTGAATGGTGTCTCAAGTTTGTGAGTTTACACTTCTATTCTTGTACGTATTATATGTACTTACGTAGAATATTCTTTCTCTTGTAGTATCGTAGGATTCAATATATATTATATATACAAGAATGCATTTTATATAGAGGCAAATGGATATATAATCATTTTGAAATAGAAAAAAGAAAAGTAGCCATTCTTACAAAAAATATAAAATACTAGCCATTCTTATCAAAATATTTTTAATTTAAACATAATAATAATGATAATAAGTATTAATGTGGATAATATTTATTTTTATAATATATATATGCTAATTATCCACTCATATAATATACATATTGATGGGATATGGCCCAACCGTTCATGCCCAGCGACGGTCCAAGCGAGTTGGAGTGCGGCGTTATGGAGCGTGCCCGTGCGGTTAAGCGAGGCCCATCCTCAAAACCCTAACCAGCCTCCAAACCCTAATCGGCCTCCACCCTACATGGAAGACGAGGGATCCCTACATGCGAGAGGAAGAGTCCCTACATGGGAGGGGATCAGACCCCGCCAATCAGGAGATGGGGCACGTCTTTGGGGTCCTCGAGATATGTATAAATAGGGGTTAGATCGGCGGTAAAGGGTTAGCAACTTATTGAATACTAGAGCTTTTAGCTACACTCACCGTAATCGAATCATAGTGAAAGTATTGAGGAACCATTCCTCAAGTGGACGTAGATCTTATTCTCGATCGAACCACGTAAAAGCTTTGGTGTTCTTTACTGCTTTACACAAATCTCGTATATTAACAAACACTAGATTTATCACATATAAAACTATAAAAAAAATCCTTGAGTGTAACAAAATTAACATGAAAACAAGTGAAATTCGGATCATGACATCGGCTACTTAATCACTAGCCGGCAGCACCATTAGCCACGCACCACTAGCTCCAACACCACTAGCAGCCTACACCGCCATTGTTTTCTTTAGGGGTGGTCTCGTGCACGAGACTATAATAAATTAATTTTAATTAATTAATCCTAATTAATTAAATTAATTCTAATTAAAATTAATTAGTTTAATAAATTTAATTTTAAATTAATAAACTCTAATTGTGAATTAATAAATCCTAATTTTGAATAATAAACCCTAATTTTGAATTAATAAACTCTAATTGAAAATAATAAACCCTAATTTTGAATAATAAATCATAATTATGAATTAATAAACCCTAACTTTGAATTAATAAATCCTAATTATGAATTAATATAAACCATAATTATTAATTAATAAATTCTAATTTTGAATTAAAAATTAATAATTAAATTATAAATTAAAAAAAAATCTAATTATTCTTACTCACCATAATTAATATATAATTATTTTAACAAAAAACAAGGGTAAGCTCACGGTGGGGCGGAGCTCACCCAAGTTTTTGTCTTTCTCTTATATGTACCGGCGGCTAATAGCTAATGGATTATTCAAAAATCAATGTCAGAGTTGCACTGATTTTCACACAAATTTTGTCATATCTAAAGTTTTTGACGAGGATCGGCCCAACTAGGCCCAAGCATCGGACCCAATATAAATGGGCCCGACATTAAGCTCGGCCTATGTGAGTTCGGCCCGAAGACTCTCGACCAACTACAACTCTAATCGCAATTGGAGCGTAGAAGATTGGATGCATATCTAAAAGAATCCTTATGAGAGAAGACTTTGTATTAGAGTCTAACTCTATTTGTATTAGAGTCGAACTCAATTTGAATCAGTCGAACTCAACTTGATGGTATATAAATATAGGCTAGAATAGAAGAAAGGAGAGCATCTACACTCGGATCGATCACTGATCATCTACACTCTTTGTAATCGCTTCTTACACACTCAATACACATATACTCTCTTGCTTTGTGGACGTAGATCTATTTTAAAGATCGAACCACATTAACTCCCTCGTGTTCTTTACTGCATTCATTACCTTATTAAATTAAGATCGATCACTGGCGCCGTCTGTGGGAACCGAAATTATGTGTTTTCGATCAACCTTTGTTTATAGGGAATCAATCACGACGATGAATACAAGAAGTCTTACATCCAGAGCCGCTACCGGCAACAACAGCAACAACGGCGGCAGGACGCGCCGAGCTCGACTTGAGAAAAGCCGGTCGAGATCGACCCCGGCGGCATGCCCAAAGTCTCGACGAGCAAGGTCATCCCATCCTGCATGAAGAAGAAGAGTACCGTAGCGAGGGAGGTCGCAACAGCAACCGAGAGGAACCCCTAGCACCACAGTTAAACCTTGACGAGGCAGTTAAAGGGTTCCTCGAAAAGAACAAGGAGAGCTCCTCCAAGACCTTAGCCGAGAAAAGATCGGCACCATCACGAAGACAAGGGCGCCAAGCCTCGTCAAGCACGGCGGCACAATGAGGTGAATCCTTAGCCTCCGGATGATGGCGCTCATGCCTCTACACGGGTTGGGGCCCAAACCGACCGTGCAAGGGACGGCGGCAGCGGGCGGGACGTCGTGATCACCGCGAGGTCGATCCCGTCACCAAAACGAGTTCGGCCGGCGAACTCCGCGCCATTCTCGGGAGGTGAATACGGAGGATCATTACCCTTTCTCCAATGAGATACTCGACACCTCTCCCGAGACAATCTGGGTGCCAAATATTGCCCCTATGATGGGCTGCGAGATCCACAAAACTTTCTCTCAATTCGATCTGACAACATGATCAATCAGCGTCTCAACACCATCCACATATGCAAGTTGTTCCGGAGCTACCGATTGACAACGTCCGCGGTGGTTCGACAGTCTACCTCCGGCAAAGCATTGGATCTTACCGAGATCTAATGGAAGCCTTTCATGAAGGTTCTTCCAAAAGCCGAGTCGAGACCACATCGGCTCATCTCCTCACCTTTGTAAGCAAGGCGATGTGAGTCCATCGGCGACTTCATGGCGAGGTTCGATAAGGAGAGCCTAAAAGTCGAGGATGTAGACAACCTCCTCATTATCTCGGCTTTCCAAGCGGCATCTTACAGGGTCCTATCTGAGGAGATCGCCAAGTACGAGCCCCGCACTGCGTCGGAGCTGTGGCGCATAGCAGATCGGTTCGCCAAGGTAGACGAAGCGGACAGGAGAAAGCTTGAAGTTGACAAGATGGAACCCTCTGACCGAAGGAAGAAAGAGGATGATCGAGGAAACCGAGGCAGTAATCCCGGTAGAAATTGAGAAAGAGACATCGCCTACATTAGAGAAGCTCGGACAAGCAACAAGTAGCTCGGTCTTGTAACGGCATGTCAAATCCGATAATTTCAAGTGGCGACCTCGTCTTGTAACGAAGTCGAAGAAAGCGCAAAGCTCGGCAAGTTAGAGACCACATGGGAAGGAACATACCGAATTAAAGAAGTCCTCGGAAAAGGGTCATATAAGCTCGCCCATTTATCCGGTACGTCGTGTCTCATTAATAAATATTTTCTTTATTTACTTCATCTGTCTTGCATATTTCATTTGTCACTTATGCATACCCCCAATATACAATACCATCTACGGAGGATGATAAATACCCTCTTCGGAGGACGAACTACACCCTCTTCGGAGGACGAACAATACCCTCTTAGGAGGACGAACTATACCCTCTTTGGAGGATGAACTATACCTCTTGGAGGCCAGAACTATACCTCTTGGAGGGCGAACTATACCTCAAGGAGGAGATCTAGCAGCGTGAGGGACCACCCTAGTGATAAAACTTGCCAAATAAGGAACTTATACCTTCGTTTATTTCGAGGAAGAGGGGACCACCCCTAGCGATAAAACTTACCAAAAAAGGAACCTATACCTTCGTTTATTTCGAGGAAGAGGGGACCACCCCTAGCGATAAAACTTGCCAAAAAAGGAACCTATACCTTCGTTTATTTCGAGGAAGAGGGGACCACCCCTAGCGATAAAACTTGCCAAAAAAGGAACCTATACCTTCGTTTATTTCGAGGAAGAGGGGACCACCCCTAGCGATATTTCTTGCCAAAAAAGGAACACATACCTTCATTTAATACGAGGACGAACTACCTTCGTTTAATACGAGGACGAACTACCTTCGTTTATCGGGACGAACTACCTTCGTTTATTTCGAGGATGAATTACCTTCGTTTATATCGAGGCGAACTACTTCACCTCACCCCGCCGCCTCGCCTCGGCCTTCAGCAGCCGCCTCGCCACCTCCGCCTCGGCCTCCACCGGCCGACCTCGGCGCCGCCACCTCGGCCGTCGTCGAGCCCCGACCTCCTGCTTCGTCGCGTCCAGGGCGCCGCCTCGGCCTCGACCTCGACGCAGTTACATATTCTCCATCGGCGGTGAAGCGGCGACATCGACTTGGCGACGCCTCGGCGGGAGACGGCCGAGAGACATACGACTTGGCGAAACGCCTCGATGGGGCGAAGCAGCGACATACGACTTGGCGACGCCTCGGCGGGGCGAAGCCGAGCGACATACGACCGGCGAACGCCTCGGTGGGCGAAGCAGCGACATCGACTTGACGAACGCCTCGGCGAGGCAAAGCCAGCGACATTCAACTTGCAAACCCGTATGCGCTCACTTCACGGACTACAAATTTCGCCGGCGGCGTCAACCACATGTCCCCTCAATCACGACCTCACTTCTACGTCTTTTTTGGGGGATGTGATAGGATCTGACCCAACTACTAGGCCCAAGCATCGGCCTGATATAAATAGGCCCGACATTAAGCTCGGCCTATGTGAGTTCGACGAAGACTCCTCGACCAACTACAACTCTAATCGTAATTGGAGACATAGAAGATTCGGATGCATATCTAAAAGAATCCTTATGAAAGAAGACTTTGTATTAGAGTCTAAATCTATTTGTATTAGAGTCAAACTCAATTTGAATCAGAGTCGAACTCAACTTGATGGTATATAAATATAGGCTAGAATAGAAGAGAAAGGGAGAGCATCTACACTCAGATCGATCACTTGATCATCTACACTCTTTGTAATCGCTTCTTACACACTCAATACACATATACTCTATTGCTCCGTGGACGTAGATCTATTTTAAAGATCGAACCACGTTAACTCCCTCGTGTTCTTTACTGCATTCATTAACTTACGAAATTAAGATCGATCATTTTTTTGTTAAATCACCAAAACTACTAAGGTAGTTTTCATATGCATATTATAGTTACGAATAATTTCCAGATGTATGTTATGAAAGTGGGTTGATTATATTTCCACCACAATTTTACACCCTATCCGATTGGATCTGCTGCCACGGCCCCCAACACAAGCCCCAATGTTCTATCCAAGAATACACGATTTCATATGGTTAAGAACCCATTTTGTGTTCCACTTTTAATTTTTATGGTATTTTTCATTTTTTTTTTCTTCAATTTCAATTTTCTATGCTTTAGTTTAATTTTGTAATCATTATCTAGGGTTTATTTCATTGTATCAAGATGATCCGTAGAGATGTACCTTCCTGCATCTGTGAGACAGACGAGCGTTGCTTGGAAGCAACTTGTTAGTTAAAGACTTTATCATGTACAAGCTCTCCAACTTCTTCCGAGACCAATGGTTGTTTCGATCGGCAACCCGATGAGCACGTCATCGGACGAGATACATCATGATAGTCGGTGAGCCTTTTCTCTGCAAAGATCCCGCGACATCATCAACTTCTCCTCTCGGTTTATCGGATAACGGAGCCCACAAACTTTGTTGTTTGAGCAACGAACGCATTTTGATCGCCATAGACCAAAACTATTTCTCCCGGTGAACTTGTCGACTTTTACGTTAAACGCAGACATCTTTTGAGCGGAGCGAAATCTAACGAGACGGAAAGCAACCTAGAAAGCTCTGATACCACTTGTAGAGTGGAATAGGATTATAGATCAAAAGATAAGCAGATATCGAATTGTAAAACGTAAAATCAACACGAAGATATACGTGGTTCACCAACGTTGTGTTGGCTACATCTAGAGTTGTAAACAAACCAAACCGTTCATGAGCTACTCGAAGATCGGCTCGAAAAAAGCTCGTTTGAAATTCGATCGTTTTGTAAACGAGCCGAACTCGAGCCTCGAATCGAGCTCAATAAGTTTATCGAGCCGAACTCGAGCTTAGAGATGTTCGGCTCGTGGGTTCGCGAACATATTTGGCTCGAATTCAAACGAGCCGATTCGCGAACCACGATTCGAACATGTTCGCGAACTCTGATTCGAACATGTTCACGAACCTTGATTCAAACATGTTCGCGAACCTCGATTCGAACATGTTCACGAACATGTTCATGACGTATAAAATAATATATTATTTATATATATTTAAATAATTAAAATAAATTATAAATTATAAAATACTATATGTTAATTATAATTATTTAGCAACAAATAAGCATATAGATGAAGTATTGATAATAAATTATTTATATATTTAAATAATTAAAATAAATAATGAATTACAAAATATATATTTTAGTATAAATTTCATCTAACTTATAAAACTAATTAACTAATTATCATATTTATACTAGTATAATATTTTGAAAAGTAAATGTAATTGAATGATATTGAATAGTATATTCAATTTATTATATATATATATATATATATATATATATTTTATTTATTTTAATCAAATCTTAATATATATTTTCATGTGTATTATAAAACAAAATCATTAAATGAATAATTAATTAATATAATGAGATATTGATTTGGAAAACTAAAAATAATAACATGATTTATTAAGTTATCTTATGAACAAAATATCAATTTAGATAATTATAATGTATAATTATAAAAATATACTTGAGTTACATAGCTATATTTATATCTCTATGATTATAATTCTAAAAATAAATTACAAATAACTTACATAACTAATTGACTATGAAATAAAACAATTATAATTTATAACTCATAAATAAATTTTGAAAAGTAAATGTAATAGAATGATATTGAATAGAATCAAATGAAATATTGAGTTGGAAAACTAAAAATATAACATGATCTACTAAGTTATGTTATGAACAAAAATATCAATATAGATCATTATAATGTATAAATATACAAGTATAAGTTACATAGTTATAGTTATATCTATATAATTATAATTCTAAATTAAATAACATCTAACTTACATAATTAATTTCTATGAGATAAATATAATAGTAATAATTCGTAAGTAGATGAATGGAGTAGAAGTATTCGAATGATATTAAATAGTATATTAATTTTATATATTGTATAGTCTATATCCAAAATTAGCTAGAATTAGACATCTTTTTTTGATATGAATCTCATCCAAAACTAGCTAGAATTAGATATCTTTTCTTGTGCTAGTTGTAAAATTTCATTTGGTAATGAATCTTGTTAAACTTATTATTGTAATTGTTGTTTGATTGTGATTGATTAGTAGACTATGCATCATTGAATTAATAAAATCATAGATTGAATTATGCTAAAATAGAGTTTTAATTCGAGTTCAAACTCGAGCTCGATCTCAAGCTCGAATTCGAGTCCGATGTCGAACTCGAGCTCGAATAGCACATTATCAAACCGAATTCGAGCTCGAGTTCGAGCTCAAAAACGAGCAAAGTCGAACACGAGCGAGTTCGAGTTGAATATGTCTCGTAAACAAGTAGTTATCGAACCGAATTGAAATGTCATGAGCTCAAAAATTTTATAACGAACCGAGCTCGAGCTCAATTTAAAGCTCGAATTCGAACTCGAGCCGAACTTGAGCCGGATAAAATTTAAACAAGCCGAACTCGAGCTTGGTAGTGTTCGGCTCGACTCGGTTCGTATACAGCCCTAGCTACATCCACGGGCAGAACCGGAGACCAGATTATATTAACTTGGAGATGAGAAGTACAAATTACAGATTATTTGGGAGGAAATTTTCTCGTGAAGAACAGTGAATTGAAAATATGAAGAACAATGCACTGCACAAAAAAATTCAGCTTCGTAAACCGCTGTAATCATCACGCCTCGCGAGTGTGCGCCTCGCGAGCATAGGTTGCGAAGCAAAGACGGAACACACTGCATTTACGCCTAGCTAGCACAACTCGCGAGCTCTGATCGAGAGCTTAGTTCGCGAGTCAAGTCACAATTTTAACAACATTCAAATGCAATTTGTTTATACATCCAAACTTAATCGAGCTTTTGTGGTAATGTATTGCTATTTCATCTAAAGTTGTTGGTTTCAGGATGCTAAGGGTGATGATATCAATCTGAATACATACAAGGGTAAGGTGCTGCTGATTGTCATGTTGCATAATCTATCAGGTGCACTTAGTTTTCACTTGTATCTTTTTCTAGCTGAACGCCTTTGAATTATAATTTTATACAATTAATCATCTTATTTTTTGCATTTGCCCCCTAGTATAATTTTTCAAAACTAATTCAATAAACAAAAAATAGCTTGCAAATCCAACATCTTTGAATAACAATGTGTTTGTGCGGTACAATCTCTAGTACTTTGAATAAAAATTCAACGCGTTATAGTTAATCTTGGAACTTCTTTGAATAGCAATGTGTTAATTTATACTGTTAGGTGGTGTTTACTTTGCATGATTATGTTGGATAGATAAAATTAATCCAACTTAATCAAGTGTTTACTTTTAAGGATTAATATTTAAGGATATCCCAAAGCCCGGGATTATTTTAATCATTTGAATTGTTCTTCATTAATTTTAATCCAACCAATATGGGTAGGATTGAAATAATCCTCCAAATAAAGAGAAAATTATTTATCTCAATTTTAATCCTTCTCTAATCCTTTGTAGTAAACAAAGGATTGATAGATAAAAATTATCTTATCACACCTTTAATCCATCAAATAATCAATCCTTTAAAATACTAATCATGAAAAGTAAACACTCCCTTAATTGTCAAATCAGAGGATTTTAACTTTATTTTCAAATTCAGCGCGTTATAATTAATCTTGGAACTTCTAAAACCGGACCTTTGATGTTCTTTCACTACAAAAAAAATGTATAGTAGTTACATATTTTTAGTGACACCAAGAGAAGTGTTACAAAATTTATAACATCTTTAGATGTGGCAAAATTTAATTACACCAATACATGCATCAATATATTTTTGTTACACATAAAAATGTATGTAAATTTTGTTACACTTGAAAATGTAGTAAAATTTGTCACATCTATCTATGTAATTAAACCTTACTACATTTAAACATGTCACAATAATTTTTTTGTTACATATAGGAATATAACTAAATTTTACTATAACTCAAGAGTTTCAAATTTTAATATATATATATATATATATATATATATATATATTCAATTAGTTGTCCGATTTTGGTGTTCCAAATTGAGACCTTTTTTTAGACTTATATTTTCAAAATAAAAGAAATAATTTATTCTAATATAATAGACAATTAATTTGTTAAATATAACAAACATCAAGGCCAAAAAAAATGTTGAAAGGTAAAGAAAAGAGAGAGAGAGAAAGTTCAAATATGAGAAACTAAGAACTACAAAAAATAGTTACATTTTCACATGTCACAAAAATAGTTACACGTTCATATGTAACAAAATAGATACACTTATAAATTTCACTAAATTTTGTGACATACTTTTTTTTTGTGACATGCATAATAGTTACTCATCCACAAGATGTCACAAATTTATTCAGTGACATTCATAGGTGTCACAATTCTTCTAAAATCATGTCACTATTGGAACATTTTGTTGTAGTGTTTCTAGACATGTTGTAG
Organism: Salvia rosmarinus; assembly: GCA_036937905.1. Lineage (NCBI taxonomy): Eukaryota > Viridiplantae > Streptophyta > Magnoliopsida > Lamiales > Lamiaceae > Salvia > Salvia rosmarinus. Next base: position 107,436,368 of record CM072816.1, on the reverse strand, counting down.
GGTCGGGCCCGCCGGTTTAGGGCCGAACATTGGTTCGACAGTTCGAAAAGTCGAGGCCGAGCCCGACCCTCTGAGATAGAAGCGGTTTAGGGCCGGGCCTAAGGCCCCTTGGTCCGGAACCGCCGGTTTAGGGCAGGAATGCCGGTTCGGGCCCTAAACCGGCGGTTCGAACGAACAGGGACCTAAGCCGCGAGGATCGCGCAGAGATTTTGCATTGGTCCGTTCTCTCTCGTTCGAGCTCCGATTTTCGATCCGTTTGTGCTCAAGAACTCTTATCGCGATATACTTCAACTCTTATGAAGGGTAAAATCTCCAATTCTATCTAAATTTTCCTGAAAATTCAATCAAATATGCAACAAGTATCAAAGTCTAAGATTTTAAGTTTTTAACAAACTAAAGCTTAAACTTTTGAACTTTTTTATGATTGTAAATGATTTTTTTTATGTTTGAACTTGTAAATGATTTTTTTTATGTTTGAACTTGTAAATACTTTGCATTTTTGCATTTGTTGAAATACGTATAAATATGTGTCAACACTTTGCATTTTTTAATAATGATGAGTAAATTACATAAATCCGTTTAGGACTTTTACATAGGGATGAAAAAATAATAATGATAAAGGACTTGAGCTCAATTTAATTTCTAAAATTGAGTTGCCTACATATCATCTCTCATAATCATAGAGGAATCAAAGTCCATGTAGTTCTTTTTTATTTCTAAATGCTCTACTCCGTCTCCGCACCCGATTCCGATCGATCCATTTCGGTGAAGGCCTCGTCTTCACTCTCGTTACCATCATCCCATTGCGGTTCTTGAGCTCTAAGGTCGGCCCTACACCAATCATCGAGCAACATTGTAGCTTCAATGTTCGCCGGCTTCATGTTGCTTCTTCTTTGATCAAGCATTAGTCCTCCAATGCTAAATGCTTGTTCAACGGATACGGTGGATGCCGGGATGGCAAATAACTCCTTTGCCATGATTGAGAGGATTGGGTACTCCCCTTTCTTCGACCACCACTTCAAGACATCGATTGAAAGACCGCTATCTTCAACACCAAAGACAAAAGGAGTTTGCAAATACATATCTAATTCACTATTACCTTGTCCTCTCGGCCTTTCGAATGTTCTATTTTGGTACATTGAAGTCATTTGTTGCACCAAAGGGTCAAACTCATTCATATCAAAAGGAAAATTAATCGTAGACATCATAGAAGAAGGAGGTGGAGTTTGACTATCATCATCACTACCATATTTTGACCTATATTCTTGAAAAAGACTTCTTAAATTCTTTTCTAGATTATATTTGATATGATCTACATCTGGGAGATCAAAATAAACTAATTCTCATTCTATACTAACACCTTTAAAATCCATCTGCCTAAAAGCATCATAATAAAGATTAAGCATATGACATGCACCATCATATTTCCATTTAGGATCTAAACACTTAGCAAGCAAAAAAATTGCAGGTATCTCCCTAAAATATTTTAGCCACTTTTGAACCATAAAATAAATTACACCACATAAAGATGGTCTAGTAAAACAACTACGAAAAGACATGGCAAAATGCATGCAATGTTCTAAAACCATAACGGAAGTGCAATAATAAACTCACGATAATTGTTTCGTTGCACCATGAAATACCTTTAACAATCGATATAAATCCATGCAAGCATCCCAATAAGACTCATTAAGATGTAATTGAATAGTTGTAAACTCTTTTCTAAAAAAATCAAATAAATGACTCTTATATGTAATAGTACTATGAAGCATTTCATAAGTAGAATTCCAACGATGAGAAACATCCAATTTGAAACATGTATAAGAAATATTTTTTATACGGCAATATTTTTGTCATTTCTTCCCACAAGTTTTTGAAGCATGCAAACATTTGATAGCATTTCTAATAGGACTAACGGAATCTTGAAAAATACTAAGTGCATCTTGAACACATAAATTTAAAATATGACAAATGCATCTAGAATGAAAGTATTTTCCTTCAAAAGAAGGTGCACATGCTTCAATAAGTTGATGAATACTAGCGGTGTTTGCCGAAGCATTATCAAAACCAACGGAAAAAATTTTATTAATCAAATAATACTCATTTAACACACCAATTATAATATTAGCAATACCTAAAGCATTATGAGGCTCTTGAACTCTCTAAAAGCAATTAAACGTTTTTGCATAACCCATTTCGAATCAATCCAATGACAAGTAATACCCATATAAGAATCAATCCAATTAAACATTAGGCGCACGTAGGCGAAAACCGTACGTAAATTGGAGTTCACACGATCGAGAACTAATCAAAACAAAATCACTGCGCAATGCAGGATAATTTTACGCGCGCTCACGCCGAGGTCATAGCGATGCGAAACCAAGGTCGTGCATGCCATTACCGATGCCGCGGTAGTACAGAAATGCCGACGTCGGTCGCATAATCTACCCAAGTCGATATGTCAAAGTCGACGTTATAAATTCCGAAATCAAAGTCGGCGATCGGACATGCCGAGGTCGAGTCGAGGTCGCACAATTCGTATAAATCTTTTGCTTTTCGATACTCAAGATGGAATGAAGTTCTCAAATCCATCGTTACTCTTTGTTCTTGTAATGGAAGGAAGTTCTTACTTCATGTTCTTTCGTAAAAGGGATCATGCTTCTTAAAAAGTCTATGTTACATTGAGCTAGCATGCTCATCATCATAAACAACTTTGAAGTTTGAAGTAAAACTTCAAATATTCATACGTAGCTCATTTATGCGCATGTACTTCGTCGAATTTCACGAATTCAACATATCATTTTGACAAATCAATGTCCAATCTCAATCACTTTAAAGCATGGATAACATAACTTTGTTCATAATAATGAACCCTTATTGATTTACATCCCCAAATCCTAAGTAGGATTTAGAAGGATCATTTAACTCTAAACAAAGTATAATTAAACAGGGAATTCTCCTTAACAAAAGCCGTAATTCATATGACAAGCATGTTCTTGGACTTTAGTACATAACTTAAGTTCTTGCAATGGAAAACATGTGATATGTACATATGACGATGTACTATCAAGGTATAAACTTTTCAATCTGACAATATTCCTATCGCTCAACACCGCTCCATCCATCATCTCGCTCAACCCGCACATTTAAAACAAACATGCTTGGACTTGAGTACAAGAATGCACTCGAAAACATGTGGACTCATGCCAAAACATTTGATAATATTTGCTCAATTACGCCGCCAATGTCGAGTAAGTCACGAGGGTTTTAGTTAAAAGGCCTCATGGCTTACTAAAATCATTTCGAGGGTTTTAGTTAAAAAGTAGCTTCGCCAAGCATTTTCTTGGTGTGTATGGTCCGTATCTCATAGTCACAATACATAATAATAATAAATAATAAACGCCGAGAGTGAGGCCTCCCATCTACGACGCCGTGACCGGCCGTAATCCCGCACAAAGACACACACTCTGCAAGCATATGTTAACACAACAGATAGTTCCAACCTTCACGCCAATCCTAGCTGTGCATTTATCATCCCCGCACAGACCCGACATTAAAAAGGTTGGGCGCGACCCAAATGACATAACTTGTCATAATAAAGTTCCAACCATCTCCACAATTTTACCCGGCAAACAGATAGGATCCATACACAAAACGAAATATTTTTGACGGTGTAATGCAAGAAACATTTGATAACAGTTGTAGAATAAGTACTGTAAATAAACTCATTTGGAATAACAGTAAAGTCACATTTTAGTGGGGTAAGAAAAGGCCCACATTTTGAAGATAAGAAGCCCACCTGGACTATGGTTCGTCCTAACTTGAGTTCTTAAGTTTGATTTCTCGTCAACGCCCGGTCGTCGCGTCCGCGTCCACACCTTTACGTAAAAGCGATGTTTTAGTACATCGTTCTCGTTTCTCGAGACTCTCGAAGTCTAGAATAAACTTCGATATTCTACATCGATATAAACTGAATTCCTTAACGAATTCAATACGCTTTTCAATTACGTATTTCAATTGAACCGTTCTCGTTCTTCGAGACACGTTCAATTATATCGTTTTAACCTTTCCGGTTTAAACGTTCAACGTATTTATACGTTTCTCGACATACGAATTTTTAATAGTAATTTCTTACTAATTCATGTTATAAATCGATTTCCAATCGATTCCTTTTCGTAAAGTCATATTTCTCGATTTGTCACGTAAATCGATGAACTTTATTAATATTTTTCTTAAACATTAATCCATTTATCCATAATCCTTATTGTTCAATTATAACGTTTATTAAATAAAACGTTTCGTTATAACATAGTGATCCATGTTTATAAAATTTTATAAATTCCCAATATGTCTAAAATAATATATTATCACTCCTAATTAAAAAGGATTTAAAATCCTTATAGTTCTTTTAATGCTCTCGGAAATTCTTAAAATTACCAAATGATTTCCAAGAATTTTTGTAAATTCATATAGTGTATTATTATACACTTATGGTCATTAATATGTATTAATATCATCCATGTATCAATCGATCATCACCATATTCACATAAGGCATATTTCACCTAGGGGAGTTCCAACACTTAGTCAAATTTCAAGTATTTAATTTTCAGCAAAACAGCTTAAAACAACTCAAGTGTCATACTTTGACGATTTATAACTCTCGACTCAAAATACGTATGACCGTACAAAGATACATTCTGAAAACCTCTAAACATGTACTATAAGTTCTAAGAAGGAAGTCGACCCAAAAGAGTCGTGGTTCTGGAGATATAGGGTCTCAAAGTGGGCAACTCAAACTGACTTCTATACTTAGAAAAATTTTCAGGATTTCCAGATTTAGCTTAACGACGAGGGATTTTGCGAGGCTCGTAACTTTTGACTCACAATACCAAAATGACTGCAAGATACCATTTTAGAAACCTTGTAATAAGAACTACATGTTTCATGAAGACCATACTGGAAGATACTTGATGCATCGAGAAATACGTAAGTTCAAAGTTGACTAGTTGGAAAGGACAACATTCAAGTAGGTGACTTTGGGTCAATGAACAGTATACTTATAAGGCTTGGTTTGGGATAAAACTTTCCAGATCAAAACTAGACATGGTAAGGAACATTTCTTATGAAAGAACCCAAGTCAAAGTCGGATTACAAATGGCTTGAATATCTCACGCAAAAGTCGGACTCGGAGGGTCAATTAACAAAGAATTTTACTAAGGCAGTTTGTCCAAACAGCTACTGTAATGCGTCAACTTTAAAAATTCACCGTGAGTACATTATAAGGAATCTAGGAATGCAACCAATCATATTGAAAATCCACTTAAGTCTAGTTTAATCCAGAAAATCCTTACTCAATGATTCAAAATAGATTGGGAGATAAAATATTTTACTACAAGCTATCACTACAGTGACAGTTTTGTGCAGTTCGTTTGAAAAATCTGGAATAAATAGTAAAATTTTTAGAAAATTCTGAAAATTTACATAGATCTTCTAGACATGCTAATTTATGTTTATGCCAATTTTTAGAGTTTTACCATTAGCCAAACTCGAAACGAAAGCCACGGACCGTGGGTGATGAACACCGAAATTTTACAGATTTGTGCAGTGTTTTTGAAAAATAGAATTAAAATATAAAATCAAGTTGGATTGACTTGAAATTTTACAGAGATGTAATAGACATGTTTAATTTCAACATAGTAAAATTTCACATTCATCGGACCACTGTAACTTAGTCAAATAATTTTATGAAGTTACTGTTTTCGTAACATACTTCCAGTTTTCAGTTTTAAGCTTATTCTTCTTGTATGCATTTCATATAACCACGAAAATGGTGAATCTATCACCCCAAATCACCACCAAGATCATCAATCTAACCATGCAAGTATGATTTAATCATGTCTAAGAGTCATAGGAGATAGTTATACCTTAGTCACGAATTTGAAGATGAATGAGAGAGATGGAGCTTGAGCTCTCTTCCATGGTGGAAATGGTGTAGAGAAGAAGAAGAGAGGAAAGGAGAGGAGAGGTCTGAAAATTTTGGGGGAGAGAGGGAGAAAATGTATTATGAGTGAAATGAAGTGTATGGGAAGAGTTTCTCCCATGTATATCTCTCTCTCTCTCTTAGGCACACACACACACACAATAGGAATCATGGTTGAGTGTGTAGAGTGTGGTGATGATTAGTGTAGGCTAGAAAGGCTTTCCATGCATTGGGTGTTAAAGGAGGTGACAAGCATGCCTTGTCCATTCATGATGGCCTAAGGTTTAGGGGTCCAAATAGGTAGGATTTATTTTCTTTTGTACATTAATGCATAATATATATCATACATGATCATAGGTATAAAATACAAGTCATAAAATAATTAAATCATACCTTAGCCAATAATTCAAATTATCAAGCTAAATTGGAAAATAGGATTAAAAATATCAATTACACCTATTATTGATACTCATGTAATTTTCGATCATATATATCATAATATATGATTTAGATAATAATTAATAGCATAGGATAAAATTATAGCACATTTGTGCAAGGAAAACCCTAATTTGTATAATTAGGGTTTTCAAACCCATTTCATAAATATCGAGTTTTAATAACTCAAAATTGATTTTAATATTTAATATTACTGTAATTATATAAATTAATGATAGGAAATTAATTGGGATAATTTCCGGATCATTGAACTCATCTCTCAAAACATCTCTAGACGTTAACGCTCAAAACGTCTCAAAATGATCATAATCGACTCATCTCAAAATGGTCGCAGAAGTTTGAACTTACTTTATAATTAATATTCTAGTAACATAGGAATTAATATGAAAATTAATTCCAATCTTACTCTCGAAAATTTCACAAAATACTAACGTATGATGTGTAATCGGCGTTAAATAATCTCGTCGATATGCTTTACAAACTTCTATTTCTAAATTCACAATTCTCGGTGAATATAAAATAGGAATTTTCCTTCAGTAAATAATCGAAACCATTATTCACTATCTTCTCGATTGAATCGTCACAAATAATTCCTAATTTACGGGTTTCAAAACCGTAATTAGCATCTAATTCTACGGATATTACATCCTACCCCTTAAAAGAAATTTCGTCCAAATTTGCATACCTCATAAAGTATGGGGTATCTTTGTATCTTAACATCTTATCTTTCCACGTGTTTTCCTTTTGTCCATGGTTCTTCCATCGATTTTCATTAAAAACCCAAACTTGATTCCTTAATCGTTGAATCGTACGATCAAATTAGTCATAGATTTTCATCATAACTCATCTGAGTCAAAGGTCACGTCATCATGTTGGTTTACGTGAATTGGGTCATTTTCGTATTTCCTTAACTATGACATGTGGAAAAAATATTTCGTATTTTTCCGAATTTGGTGGGAATACCAAGTTATAGGCTACTAGGCCTATTATTATTAGAAGCTCGTAAGGTTCTACAAAACGTGGTCTCAGCATTCTCGTATCTGATTTTGTAATTTCTCTAGATGGAGAAATCTTAAGAAACTTAATTCCGCATTTAAAAATGCAGCTCAGATTTACGCGTATCAGCGTAAGACTTTTGTCTGTCCTTAGCTTTTCTTATTCTTTGCCTTATTGGGCAGATATCTCAGTCGTTTCGCCTTACGACGTCAGAACTTTATACCTTTGCTCACCTACTTTGTTACAATAAAGTGGTGGTATATACTTTTTCAAGACAATGCCTCATAAGGCTATATTGATCGTTGGTCGACACTACGGTTGTACATAACTTAACAAGTGGTACAATACGTTCTCACTTGCATCCGGGTTTAACATTTATGTTCTCATCGTATCCTTAAACGCTCATACTGTCCCTTTGTTCGCCCCTTCGCTTGTGAGCGGGCAACTATGTTAAGGTTCAACCTCGTGTTTAACTCTTTTGGGAGTTAGTTCAAAATCTAGGGTACTCTTCGAGTCTCTATCCAAGCGATAGGTTTTGGTACTCCCGTAAATATACAATTCCTTTTGTACGCCCGAGCTTAACTTATCGGGTCTACGAGTCATCTGAGTAGGCGAGACAAAACATAATTGGTGAGTCAATCCACTACTACCCATATAGTAGTGCGACTTCTTTATGACTTTGGCAGAACCTGTCATAAGATTCATTGCTACATCATTCCATTTTCATTCGTGTAGCTCTAGAGATTATAACCTCTTATAAGGCCTTTGATATAATGCCTTCACTTGTTGGTAACCGAGACATTGCTCGACAATCATGGTTACATCTCAGTTCATTCCTTACTATCTAACTTTTCTCGTAAATCGTAACATATCTTAAAGTTGTCTAGCTGGGCGGTAAGAGAAGGGTCATGACTTCATTCTTGGTTTCATCTCTCAGCTTATTATTGCTTGGAGATATATATATATATAATCCTTCTTTAGACGATATAACATTGTCCAGCGCTCCTTAAAATTCTTCAGCCTTTCATTCCTTATCTTAATTTGTATTCTACTCCCATCTCCATTCTCTCTTTTTAGTCATATATCACCTTGGGTGTGAGAGTACAACTTACGTTCGTCACTGAATGCCCGACTATTTCTGTTCTCATTTTCTTAAACTTTCCAATGAGTTTTCCTTTTTTGTTGGGACATACTATGATTTAGGCTGAATTTTATAACTCAGGTATTAGATTCTACATTTACCATCCTCAGTGATCATTTATCACACTTATAATCTTTACTAATTCGAGCCATCTTTCTCATCCCGCATCCACATTTCCTTGCTCAAGAATAAATTCAAACTTTCGCAAGTTGAGAAGGGTTCTTAACTTATTGTCATAGGAGTGATGTCTTCAAGACTTTGGTATTTATACCATCATCACTATTTCAAGTCGTGAGTTGGGAAATTCTATTCATGTGGCCAAGTCATTGTGATCATAAGCTATTATCTTTCTCATATTAATACATAGCCTCTCTTTTATTACTCCACGTAATTTCATCCCTTTTCTATGTTATTGGTCTTGCTACTTTAGAGAGTTCTCAATGGCTCTTTTGATAGTAGTCAATTAATCTATGAAATTGCTCATCTTATCTTAGGTCACTGGCGACTTTCATTCTTAATTGCTTTGCCCTTTGTCAGGTCCACATTGATTTCTTCTAAGGATACTATATGCCTGAGGAATATTTCTCCTTTACGCCGAAATTCACAATACTGTACTTGGCAAAATCTGCCCGGCTCTTAAAAGTCGTAAGACAGTCCTTAAATGTTCTTTATGTTCTTCTTCGTCCTTTGAATAGGTAAGAACTTTATCCATAAAGATTAAGATAAAATTTTCTAAGTACGTGTGGAACACTCGACTTTTGAGGTTCATGATCAAGGCTGGTGCATTTGTCAGTCCGAATGGCTTAACTATTATCTCATAGTAGCCATATCTTATTCGGAACGATTCGTTTTCGTATTTCGGATACCATTCTATAAAGGCCATATAATATTACACCAAAATGCCTAAATGAGGACTTTTTATTCATTATCTACGAGGGTCGGTTTATCGAGCCGACTGATTACAAGGCGTCTAGTTCTTTTACACCCAAACTTTTGACACCTCTTCAACATATTCACAAAATTTTCCCATTTACGTTTATTTTACATATTATAATCACACCATTTTCATCATGATCCATTATCTACATATAAGTCTTATAGGATCATAGGGTTCTATGTCTCGAGTGACCTTCGTCGAGTCGCACTCTCCCTGGAAACTTGCCTTTCTCTAAGTGCGTTTTGTTTCATACTCCCGATGATTATTCTCTTTAGAGAGCCGGGGTCCAATGCCCCGTTTCTTCTTCAATACCAGAAGTTGGTGTTACTTTTGTCAGAAAGTATGGCTAGGTTGGTAGAGGTAATTCTCCTAATCCGCGAGGGCGATAAGATCCTGTCCTTTTGCCCTTCTCGTCTCTTACTGGTACCATTGACGGCACAGGACGTGGGGTGGCATTTGGAACATTAGGGTACGAACATTCTATCATGCCGTGCGGTGTAACTTGCCGAGGACTAGGACAAGTACTTGTAGGTGCCGTTCCATACGTATTATGGGTATACTTGAGCCTGTTGACAAATCCTGGTAAGTCTGCCCAGCCTTTGGAATTTTTATCATGGAGAAAATATTCTTTTGAAACTTCTTTTGCAAAATCCTGCCAATCTGTTGGCAAATGACAGGTAAGTCGTTGGATACCATCCTCATTTGTCACTCTATAACTTTGAGCGTCCATCTAGAGGTGTAAAATTTTCTCCAAATCTGTTCTAAATCCATGCCTAGCTCATAATAAAAGAGCCGATGCGCTCGTGTGAGTTCCATGCTTGTAGGCCCTGTGGTTAATCTCTTACCCGTTAAACTTCCGTTTTCTGCCATTTGTAAACGGATATTTCTAGATAAGTTCGACTTAATTTAAGCAATGGAGGGAATTTTTAAACAAGAAGGATCTCTTAAGGAAGTATACACTTTAAGACGTATATAACCTGTAGACTACTTATGACACAACTCATGACACTCATCTTAATACTCATTTTACGTCTACACCCTTAGTCGTATATCGCTCTAAATTTATTCGCATGTGCGAATAGTGGGTACTAATATCCTGTCGCGTAAAACCTTTTACCGAAAAGATTAGGTCCAGGTCGCTGATCACGTGAATGACAACCATTTTCGAAGCTTCTTGACTCTAAAATTATATCTACGTTCCTCATAGATATAGTGATCCAAATCATTGAGTAGAACTTTAGGCGATTCTAGGCTCGAATCTACGCTTGAGCAACTCTTGCGATGGCCATGATTTTCGTATAGGTAAGGAGGTCTACATCTTGATGCGCTTACCCTAAATTGGGTTCTATCGCTTTTTGCGCATTGCTTGCGATGTCAAAAAGCGAAACACCTAAATTGAACAAAATCTTATAGGTATTCTGAGGAAATTTTCCTCATACCTATCTTGTCTTTTGGGTTTTGTTTGTTTTGTTTTCGGTGCGAAGTATAGGCTTTGGTCTACGGTGTTCTCGTTTATTCAAGTAAACATCTATTTCATATGTCATTGTCCTTTCCATTGGGACATTATGTTCCTTGCTATGGCCTTCGGTGCCTCATTCACCTTATACTTCTCGGGTATCTCAGTATCGTTATGCTTTTACCAATAGCATTTGTGGTTAGTCTACATCAACCTATCCGTTGATATTGATATTTCGATAATTAAGTCTTATCGTAGAGATCGTCGTGTCTCTATTACTATTATTCATTCCTATTCCAATATGAATGACTTAATTCCCTTTTTACTTCATCGATCTTAGGAATATATTTCTCATATATCCTTACTTTAACTCTTTTCAAGGAAATTCTTATTTATCAAGTCATATGTCTTTGAAGCTTATATTATGTCTGGCTATCTTATAATTGTATAGCTCATAGTTTCTTTAGTTATTTCCGACTTTTGTCCCTTTTTCTTGGACACGGTATTTGAAAGTAATCTTACTTTCGTTATAATTCGGTTCCCACTTCCTGGACTAGAACCGTTATCATTGTCGTATGGCTTGGTAGGGTCGTACATTCGTACATCATAACTTAAATTCCAAGCATCTCTCTTCCATGTCTTGGCTTTGAAGATATTTTCTTCACACTTGATTTACATACTAGGGCTATCCTCGTCGCTCACACAATCTCAAAGATTATGATTCCTCCATCTCATTATCATTTGTTTAACCAAGTTTCAATTACTTGGAATCGGTTATGCTCAATCATAATCTCATTGACTGAGGTATAAGGCGATGGATCTATTTTCTGAGATGCTATCATTTCCTTATATATATATATTCCTGGAAAGGAATATTTTGTATGCATCTTTATTCTTTTAAACATGTCCAACCTACTAACGAGGTTTCAAGGACAACCAACTATCTTAAGGATAAGTTGTAATCTCTCTTGTTATAAAAAGAGGAGTTCATATCCCACGGATATCATATACTTTTCTTGCTTTTACTCTTGCATTCAATGCTAAAGAGTATCTTATTCATAACTTGATTATCGTAACAGTCGTATGAAGGTATAACTTCACTGTTATCAATCTTTGTAAAGCCCATCAAGGGTCATCACATCCATGTGTATCATAGGAAAAATATCTCATCTCATCGAGATTTTCCTTACATCCTGATTTCTTGATGTCTATCATTTTACTGGTCTGAAACATTTGGGTGACTGGAATAAGTCAACCTATTTCATATCTGATGTTTATCGCTTCACTAATTCGTACTTAGGTGACAAGGTAAGTCAACGTTCGTCATACTTGATGGTTTCAAGAGTCGAGAAAGAATTATCACGACTACAAAAAAGGCGTTGTCTCACATATTGAAATAACATCTTTTCAATGATTGATTCGATATGCTTTTAGACCGAATAAATGGGGCTCTAGGTCCAAGACCGAATGACGACTCTCGAGATTTCTTTGGTCATATGGGTGGCGGACCGTCACAAATATTTTCTCGATCACGCTAGGATTTGGGTTCAAAAGGACACTTTATGAATTTTGGGTTGAAAATTTTCTTCGAAAAAGTGAGAAACTCGAATGAATTCTCAATTGGAACTAGGTCATAGAGTTAAACTCAACGACGTAAATTGGGTGATGAATATAATTTTGAAAGCTTATATACCCATAATAGGTCATCAACAAAGGTTCTTATGTACATCGTGGCTCTACTTGTATTGTCGGCAATCTTACTTTCTTAGTAACATTCTAAGATTCAGATCATACTATAACGTTCTTACTTTCTATAAATCATAGAGCTAGCTTCAACTGATCCTCGTGAATCCTGGAGTAGGAATCAGGAATTTGGTCCTTCATAAGAAATGAAGTACAGTACATTAGGGGCACGTAGGCGAAAACCGTACGTAAATCGGAGTTCACACGATCGAGAACTAATCAAAACAAAATCACTGCACAATGCAGGAAAAATTTACGCGCGCTCACGCCGAGGTCATAAGCGATGCCGACGCCAAGGTCGTGCATGCCGTTACCGATGCCGCGGTAGTACAGAGAAATGCCGACGTCGAGGTCGCATAAGCTACCCAAGTCGATATGTCAAAGTCGACGTTATAAATTCCCGAAATCAAAGTCGACAGTCGGACATGCCGAGGTCGAAGTCGAGGTCGCACAATTTCGTATAAATCTTTTGCCTTTCGATACTCAAGATGGAATGAAGTTCTCAAATCCATCGTTACTCTTGTTCTTGTAATGGAAGGAAGTTCTTACTTCTATGTTCTTTCGTAAAAGGGATCATGCTTCTTAAAAAGTCTATGTTCTGTTGAGCTAGCATGCTCATCATCATAAACAACTTTGAAGTTTGAAGTAAAACTTCAAATATTCATACGTAGCTCATTTGTACGCATGTACTTCGTCGAATTTCACGAATTCAACATATCATTTTTGACAAATCAATGTCCAATCTCAATCACTTTAAAGCATGAATAACATAACTTTGTTCATAATAATGAACCCTTATTGAATTTCAGGATTTCAAATATTTCATCTTTGGCATATCATGCCGAAACTTTCTCACATCATTGTCATCATCTCCCTTATATCTTCCTTCTTTTCATAACTTTCTCGACAAATCATTTGTCATAACATTCATTCTCAACCTTTCTCATAGCTTTCATTTCTTTTGAAAGATCATTTCAATCATCCTTCACTTCAAACTTTTCGATTTCAAACCGAGAAAATCATTTATCTATCATAAATCAAATCCTTTAAGTTTCCTTAAATATGGGTCCCATACCGCATATTGTGGGAATCTTTGAGCTTTCCTTAAATATGCGGTCCATACCGCATATTGTGGGAATCTCTTTGAAAAAAAAAAAATCATTTCCATCCTTTTCACTTTCAATCTTTTCATTTTATTTGAAAAAAAATCATTTCATAAACATTCATCGGCGTGGTAATTTTCAAAACTTTGGAAAAAGAATTATTTACCTCATTTCGGTTGAGCATGATGTGATGGAGTGTTGAGCATTGTCAGCTGACCTTTAGAAGTCTAATGACTCAATCTAGACTTAATCTTAAAGGAGATTTTGGGTTCAAGAGCGAACCGCCTCGATACCACTCTGTCACATCCCCTAAATCCTAAGTAGGATTTAGAAGGGATTGTAACTCTAAACAGGTATAATTAAACAGGGGAATTCTCCTTAACAAAAGCCGTAATTCATATGACAAGCATGTTCTTGGACTTTAGTACATAACTTAAGTTCTTGCAATGAAAACATGTGATATGTACATATGACGATGTACTATCAAGGTATAAACTTTTCAATGACAATATTCCTATTGCTCAACACCGCTCCATCCATCATCCGCTCAACCCGCACATTTAAAACAAACATGCGGGGCTGAGTACAAGAATGCACCGGTGGACTCATGCCAAAACATTTGATAATATTTGAATACTGTTGCCAATGTCGAGTAAGTCATGAGGGTTTTAGTTAAAAGGCCTTGTGCTTACTAAAATCATTCGATTCATAAAAGTAGCTTGCAAGCATTTTCTTGGTGTGTATGGTCCGTATCTCATAGTCACAATACATAATAATAATAAATAATAAACGTCGAGAGGAGGCTCCCATCTACGACGCCGTGACCGACCGTAATCCCGACAAAGACACAATACTCTCTGCAAGCATATGTTAACACAACAGATAGTTCCAACCTTCACGCCAATCCTAGCTGAGCATTTATCATCCGCACAGACCGACATTTAAAAGGTTGGGCGCGACCCAAATGACATAACTTGTCATAATAAAGTTCCAACCATCTCCACAGCCCTACCCGGGCAAACAGATAGGATCCATACACAAAACGAAATATTTTGGCGGTGTAATGCAAGAAACATTTGATAACAGATTGTAGAATAAGTCGTAAATAAACTCATTTGGAATAACAGTAAAGTCACATTTTAGTGGGGTAAGAAAAGGCCCACATTTTGAAGATAAGAAGCCCACCTGGACTATGGTTCGTCCTAACTTGAGTTCTTAAGTTTGATTTCTCGTCAACGCCCGGTCGTCGCGTCCGCGTCCACACCTTTACGTAAAAGCGATGTTTTAGGACATCGTTCTCGTTTCTCGAGACTCAAGTCAGAATAAACTTCGATATTCTACATCGATATAAACCGAATTCCTTAACGAATTCAATACGCTTTTTCAATTACGTATTTCAATTGAACCGTTCTCGTTCTTCGAGACACGTTCAATTATATCGTTTTAACCTTTCCGGTTTAAACGTTCAACGTATTTATACGTTTCTCGACATACGAATTTTTAATAGTAATTTCTTACTAATTCATGTTATAAATCGATTTCCAATCGATTCCTTTTCGTAAAGTCATATTTCTCGATTTGTCACGTAAATCGATGAACTTTATTAATATTTTTCTTTAAACATTAATCCATTTATCCATAATCCTTATTGTTCAATTATAACGTTTATTAAATAAAACGTTTCGTTATAACATAGTGATCCATGTTTATAAAATTTTATAAATTCCCAATATGTCTAAAATAATATATTATCACTCCCAATTAAAAAGGATTTAAAATCCTTATAGTTCTTTTAATGCTCTCGGAAATTCTTAAAATTACCAAATGATTTCCAAGAATTTTTGTAAATTCATATAGTGTATTATTATACACTTATGGTCATTAATATGTATTAATATCATCCATGTATCAATCGATCATCACCATATTCACATAAGGCATATTTCACCTAGGGGAGTTCCAACACTTAGTCAAATTTCAAGTATTTAATTTTCAGCAAAACAGCTTAAAACAACTCAAGTGTCATACTTTGACGATTTATAACTCTCGACTCAAAATACGTATGACCGTACAAAGATACATTCTGAAAACCTCTAAACATGTACTATAAGTTCTAAGAAGGAAGTCGACCCAAAAGAGTCGTGGTTCTGGAGATATAGGGTCTCAAAGTGGGCAACTCAAACTGACTTCTATACTTAGAAAAATTTTCAGGATTTCCAGATTTAGCTTAACGACGAGGGATTTTGCGAGGCTCGTAACTTTTGACTCACAATACCAAAATGACTGAAAGATACCATTTTAGAAACCTTGTAATAAGAACTACATGTTTCATGAAGACCATACTGGAAGATACTTGATGCATCGAGAAATACGTAAGTTCAAAGTTGACTAGTTGGAAAGGACAACATTCAAGTAGGTGACTTTGGGTCAGTGAACAGTATACTTATAAGGCTTGGTTTGGGATAAAACTTTCCAGATCAAAACTAGACATGGTAAGGAACATTTCTTATGAAAGAACCCAAGTCAAAGTCGGATTACAAACGGCTCGAATATCTCACGCAAGAGTCGTACACGGACAGTCAATTAGCATAGAATTTTACTAAGGCAGTTTTGTCAAAAAAGCTACTGTAATGCGTCAACTTTAAAAATTCACCGTGAGTACATTATAAGGAATCTAGGAATGCAACCAATCATATTGAAAAGCCACTTAAGTCTAGTTTAATCCAGAAAATCCTTACTCAATGATTCAAAATAGATTGGGAGATAAAATATTTTACTACAAGCTATCACTACAGTGACAGTTTTGTGCAGTTCGTTTGAAAAATCTGGAATAAATAGTAAAAATTTTAGAAAATTCTGAAAATTTACATAGATCTTCTAGACATGCTAATTTATGTTTATGCCAATTTTAGAGTTTTACCATTAGCCAAACTCGAAACGAAAGCCACGGACCGTGGGTGATGAACACCGAAATTTTACAGATTTGTGCAGTGTTTTTATAAATAGAATTAAAATAGAAAATCAAGTTGGATTGACTTGAAATTTTACAGAGATGTAATAGACATGTTTAATTTCAACATAGTAAAATTTCACATTCATCGGACCACTGTAACTTAGTCAAATAATTTTATGAAGTTACTGTTTTCGTAACATACTTCCAGTTTTCAGTTTTAAGCTTATTCTTCTTGTATGCATTTCATATAACCACGAAAATGGTGAATCTATCACCCCAAATCACCACCAAGATCATCAATCTAACCATGCAAGTATGATTTAATCATGTCTAAGAGTCATAGGAGATAGTTATACCTTAGTCACGAATTTGAAGATGAATGAGAGAGATGGAGCTTGAGCTCTCTTCCATGGTGGAAATGGTGTAGGAGAAGAAGAGAGAGGAAAGGAGAGGAGAGGTCTGAAAATTTTGGGGGAGAGAGGGAGAAAATGTATTATGAGTGAAATGAAGTGTATGGGAAGAGTTTCTCCCATGTATCTCTCTCTCTCTCTTAGGCACACACACACACACAATAGGAATCATGGTTGAGTGTGTAGAGTGTGGTGATGATTAGTGTAGGCTAGAAAGGCTTTCCATGCATTGGGTGTTAAAGGAGGTGACAAGCATGCCTTGTCCATTCATGATGGCCTAAGGTTTAGGGGTCCAAATAGGTAGGATTTATTTTCTTTTTGTACATTAATGCAATATATATATCATACATGATCATAGGTATAAAATACAAGTCATAAAAATAATTAAATCATACCTTAGCCAATAATTCAAAATTATCGAAGCTAAATTGGAAAAATAGGATTAAAAATATCAATTACACCTATTATTGATACTCATGTAATTTTCGATCATATATATCATAATATATGATTTAGATAATAATTAATAGCATAGGATAAAATTATAGCACATTTTGTGCAAGGAAAACCCTAATTTGTATAATTAGGGTTTTCGAAACCCATTTCATAAATATCGAGTTTTAATAACTCAAAAATTGATTTTAATATTTAATATTACTGTAATTATATAAATTAATGATAGGAAATTAATTGGGATAATTTCCGGATCATTGAACTCATCTCTCAAAACATCTCTAGACGTTAACGTTCAAAACGTCTCAAAATGATCATAATCGACTCATCTCAAAATGGTCGCAGTAAGTTTGAACTTACTTTATAATTAATATTCTAGTAACATAGGA
The DNA here is from genome assembly GCA_036937905.1 of Salvia rosmarinus. Lineage (NCBI taxonomy): Eukaryota > Viridiplantae > Streptophyta > Magnoliopsida > Lamiales > Lamiaceae > Salvia > Salvia rosmarinus. The sequence continues at coordinate 107,418,349 of CM072816.1, read as the reverse complement.
ATTAATATGAAAATTAATTCCAATCTTCGCTGCTCCGAAAATTTCACAAAATACTAACGTATGATGTGTAATCGGCGTTAAAATAATACTGTCGATATGCTTTACAAACTTCTATTTCTAAATTCACAATTCTCAGTGAATATAAAATAGGAATTCGTTCCTTCGTAAATAATCGAAACCATTATTCGCTATCTTACTGATTGAATCATCTAATTCTACGGATATTACAATTCCTAATAACTCTATCGGCGGGTTTCAAAAACGCATCTTCATATTTTCCCTTCATCGACGGCATTTCCCTTTCCCTTGTTTGATCGTTTAAAGAAAGACATGATGATTGATGAAGTGAGAAAGTTTGAGAGTTTAGAATAAGAATGAGAGATTGAGAGAGCTTGAGAACTTGAGAGATTGAGTTTGAGAGTGAGAATGAGAGCTTGAAAGCTTGAAAATTAGATGTAAATGAGTGAATTAAGGTTGAGAAATGAGAGATTGAAGTGAGGATAGAGTTAGGATGATGGATATATTTATAGGAGTAATTTTGGGGTGAAAATCGAAAATAGCCGTTTTCTACCGTTGGACCGCGGTTTAAGGCCGGACGGCCGGTTCCAACGGCTCTAGGAGCCCCCTTGATTCGACCTAGGCTCGCCGGTTCAACGGCTATAATAGGGACGGCGGTTAACCACGATTCCGGCCTCTTTGCGCTTGAACCGAGCCCGCCCCAGCCCTAGCTCTCGGTTCGGTTCGAGCCGTTGATGCCGGTCCGGGCCGAACCGTTAACTTTAGAGCCGGGCCTAGGGCGGGCAGTGATTCAGCCGGACATGTCTACTACCGACGCCTTAAATGTTGGAGGGTTTCTTAGTATATATTTCTCTAAATGAGCTCTTTCAAATATGATTTGATGATGTCTTTGAGCTTCGTAGATCCCTTTTTATAGTAGTGGGGATACTTAATTTATAAGTTTAGGGTTAAAATTAGGGATATATAGGCAAAGGTGGCACGATGTTATTGGGTCTTCGTTTAGGGTTAAACTTAATTAGGGATATATAGGCTGAGGTGGCACGATGTTACTGGGTCTTCATTGCCTCTTTTTTAAGCAGAATTGAATGAGCAAATTCCATGCTTCTTCACATATAGTATTGTGATGTTTTAGTTGTAAGTTATTGATCTTTTGAATTATTTTGTAATGTGATATGGGGGATATATACGTTCTTATTGTTTTGTTATGTGATGTGCATAGTATTTTTGTATAGTGATTTTGTAGCTGTAATGAAAACAGATTGTATATTTTTGTATAGTGATTTTGAACGTAATCAAGTATATTTTAATCTCATTTGCTATTAGATTGTGCGTTATTAATTGTACAGGTTTTAAATAAAGTAATTAACTATGGTTGAAATTGAAAAATCTTAGTACAAAAGATATATTGACTACAGTTTGATAAGTAAACCGTAGTCGTTATTAAATTGACTACGGTTGTAATAGAAAAAGCGTAGTATATAAAATATAAAATTTGGCATAAAAACCGTAGTAAATTTGGCATTAAAACCGTAGTAAATAAAGTCAAAAACCGTAGTCTAAGCTGATATAGACTACGCATAAAACGCGTAATGTATGTGAAATTCAGTGTAGTCTATAATTGATATAGACTACGCTTAAAAAGCTTAGTGTATGTGTGAAATTAATTGTAGTCTATAGTCGGTATAGACTACGCTTAAAAAGCGTAGTGTATGTGAAATTCAGTGTAGTCTATAGTCGGTATAGATTACGCTCAGAAAGCGTAGTGTATGTGCGAAATTCAGTGTAGTGTGTCGGTATAGACTACGCTTAAAAAGCGTAGTCTATGTGCGAAACGTGTAGTCTATAGTCAGTATAGACTACGCATAAAAAGCGTAGTGTATGCCCGCCTAGTTTTCTCTACACCACTTTTCTCTACGGTCCAAAACGCACATAGACTACACATATTACGCGTAGTCTATACTGATTTTTCTAGTTGTGGGTGTAAGTGGCGCGACCCGCCATGAATAACAATGTGTTTGTGCGGTACAATCTCTAGTACTTTGAATAAAAATTCAACACGTTATAGTTAATCTTGGAACTTCTTTGAATAACAATGTGTTAATTTATAATGTTAATTGTCAAGTCAGAGGATTTTAACTTTATTTTCAAATTCAACGCGTTATAATTAATCTTGGAACTTCTAAAACCGGACCTTTGATGTTCTTTCTAACAACGCCTTAAATGTTGGAGAGGGTTTCTTAGTATATATTTCTCTAAATGAGCTCTTTCAAATATGATTTGATGATGTCTTTGAGCTTCAGAGAAATCTTTTTATAGAAGTGGTGATACTTAATTTATAAGTTTAGGGTTAAACTTAGGGATATATAGCTAGCGAGAGGTGGCACGATGTCACCGGGTCTTCATTGCCTCTTTTTAAGCGAATTGATCGTGGCAAGTTCACATTGGTTAATAAATTCATTTATTTTGATATTGACTATATATCTATTTAATCTTTGAATTATTTGAATTAAATATATTCCAAATATAAATTGAATAAAGCAGAATTACTTGATGTTATTCCTTGGCACTATCCAAATAAATACTCAATTATCACTCTTAAGTCTTCTTTATTTGATATTTTGGTCAAGTGGTGTTTTCCCATCTACTAGACTGCTACTATTTTTTCTCTCTTTCTTCCTAGTGAATCTATATGTGGCATTGCTAGGCGGAAACGCCGCCTCCGCGACTTGATTGGATATCGACTGCGACGGAGGGCTTCTGTGATTGTTGAGGTCGGTAAGGACTGCAAAGGAGAAACCGTGTTAATTAGATATGCATCGAACATATAAATTGTGTATGTGCGCGTGTGTGTGCACACCTGGGCTTGGGGGTCTGGTGTTGTTGCTGGCGATAGGTTTGGACCAGCAGTTTCCCATTTCTTTCTTGCTCTCTAGGGTTAATTGAAATAGAGATGGCAAGAGGAAGACAAATTTGAGAGTTTTTGGAGTTTGAGGGTTTATGGGAAGATGAGAAAGGAGTGTGATGATGCACTAATGAAAAATATGAGCTGCTCAATGTCCTATTGGTGCATGTAATGTATATATGCACAATTGCACATTTCTAAACAATATAATAAGCAAAAGAAGAAAACTTTTTTCTGTTGACTTTTTCAAAACATTCCCTCTCTTTCTCTTTCTCTCTTGCTCTATTTTCTGTTATTTATTTATTAATTGTTTTTATTTTTTAACAATCTCAAGCTAGAAATGCATCTCCCGTTAAGTGATTGTCTGATGCTTGCTCCGTCCAATTAAATTAGTCTCACTCTTTTTTTGAGAATGTTTTGAAATATAGTTTACTTTTTTATTTTGAATTATATTACAACTGTCTTTTACTAAAATAATCTTATTTAATATTTGTGAAAATAATATATAGAGCAATATATTAGGGTAAAATAGAACAACTGCATATAAATTAAATTTTTTAATGTTCTGTATTTTCTTAATCTATATGAAAAATGAAAGTAGACTATTTTGATGGGATCGGGAGTGTAATATCCCGTTTATTTCTCAAATAGATTTTAGAAGAATTCTTTAGTTTATAATTTAAGTCGATTCGCACCCGGAGAAAAGAAACAAAAATGTTTTTAATTCCAACAATAGATTTATCAGGATTTTGAGTAAAAATCAATTTTTTTGCATAGCATGTTCAAAGTAAACATGTAATTATATGAATATGATCGTGCTGCAGTGTAATTGAAATGTTGAACCACGTTTTTTATTAATATCTTTTCTGAATTTAATGGTTTGGGTTTGTATTCATGGGCCAAATCTTTTTTTATAGAAGCCCAAGCCTATATACACATTTGGGCCAGATCAATCTTTAAAAAAAAAAGATCCAATTACTAAGCATCCAGATATTATGCTGAAGATTAATTAACAAAATAAGTTGTATGGGTTTTCTTGTTCCACGTAGCTTATATTCCTTCTATAAAATCCACAGAGCTCCCTACATTTCTTACCCTCCCTACATTTCTTACCCCATATCTGAAAATTTTCAAACATTCTCTCAATCTCCATTTCTTCCACCTGTCATTTTTTTAAACACAGCGAGCTCCTTATTATAGTCTATTTCCAGCAAATTTACCTTGTAGCAAAACCTTTCGTAAAGGATTTCCCCAACCCCAATTCTTATAAGAGCAGATATCTTTGCTATCTAACCCTTATCTTAGCTACCAAACGAGCCCTAACAATACTGCAGTAAACCAACACCAACACCAATACCAACACTGAATCTTCATTTATCTCATCAGACACACATGGTTTATTTTTGTTTCTCGGCAACCAAATCAGCATAAATATTTTCACAAATCAACAACACCATTGACAAGAGGGGTAAGAATTTAGAATACACTCCCTGTGATCTTTTGGATTTTGGACAACAAATATCATATTTAAAATGTAGAAACTCAATAATCACAGCAAGTTGACATTCTTCACTGTATTACACCACCACTAAATCAAACTACAGACCAACACTTAAATTTATACATGTATTGTATCAATCTGCTTTATTTACATATCTTGCTACTGATACTACAATGAAATGAATATGAATATATATATATATATATATATATATATATATATATATATATATATATATATAGAGTGAGGTTCAAATAAGAACCAATTTTAACGTAAACCAAGAACGACAACAAAATGAATATCTTATGAAAGTAAATGAATCTCTGCGAAAGTTAATGAATCCAAAATTGAATTTTCACGGGGTTCGAATCCCATGAGAGGCGGAAATTTATTTTTTTATTTATTAACTTTCGCAGCGTATTCATTTACTTTCATAGCATATTCAGTTCTCACGTTCACACAATAAAAATGGTTTTTACGTTAATCCTCCCCTATATATATATATATTTGCTCCCTGTTGTTATGTTGCTTTTGTTGGGGTGAGCCAAGAAGAGGCTAAGCTCGGCATTGGTTGAGTGTGTTGGTGTGGTGTGGGTCAAGGCGAGTTAGAGAGTAACTGAGGGCGAGACGGCGGCGGCGGGTGGCGCCTCTGCTGCTGTCGGTGTTCGATCCAGAGGGGGGAAGTGTGTGTATGTGTTCTCTGATTAGTGTGTGTGTGTGCTGTGATGTGTGTGTGTGTGTGCGTGAGTTTTTGAGAGAGAGAAAGAATGAGTTTGTGGGTTGTGGTGTGTGTGCGTGTACAGAGAGAGAGAAAAGGGAATGGGGTTCCTATTAAGTTGAGAGAGGTAGGCGACGGGGAAGGGCTGTTCCCCTAGCACGGTGGTCACCGGAATCCGGCGACTGCGTGAGAGAAAGAAGAGGGGAGAGTTTTTAGAGACGAGGGCAGGGGAGGCTGGAGAGGGGTCGAACGAGGAGGGGTAGAGAGAGAGATGAGAAGGAGGGAGGATTGGCTGCCGGCGTGGGGTCGCCGGAGTCGGCACAACGGCGGCGGCGTGAAAAGAGAGGGAGAAGGGAGAAAGAAGAGGTTCTGTGAGATGGAGAGAGAGAACCGAAGGGGGGTTGAGAGAGAAAAAAAAATGAGTTTTGTGGGCAGAGAGAGAGTGAAACGAGTTTGTGAGAGAATTCTCATGTTTTTAAGTTTATCTTTGTTTTTTTTTTTGTTGGGGCCCTTTTCGTTTTTATTTTGGTAATGGGCTATCTCTTCAATAAATTAGTAATGGACTTGTTAATTGCAATCTGTACTGGAATTGTTAATTACAATTGGTACGCGAATAAATATATATATATATATATATATATATATATTATTTGCTATAAAAAGTGTTATAAGCATTATTATATGGTATAAGTTTAATTGTGTAAAGTAAATGATTATGATTGGAATAATTTTATTAACTGAGAGTTCTTGTTTAATTAATTTTTATTGTGAGATAATTAGCATAATATTTAATTTTGTTATATTTTAGAGTATCAAATTATTTGATTTATGGAATATGGAATGTTTATAAACGATTCTAGACTTGTTTGAATTTATTATTATGGAATGACATTTGCTAGATATAAAATTGAGCTATAATTTGTTAGCATAATTAATTTAATTATGCTTGTTAATATTTTGCAGAAAGATATCAAGGTAGATTGAGATTTTATGGAAAGTTCACAAATGATTTTAAATTCTGTTTGAGTTTATTTTCTATGAATAACAATTGCTCGACATATAATTTCGTTGACCTGTGAAAATATTGTTGTGTGCATATTTTTTACTTTAAACTACTTGATCATATGTTTAAAGCATTTCAAATAGTTTATTTGAAATAAGTTAAAGTTTTATATACTTTTGCAATAAAAGAAATTTTGATAATTTTATTTTCAAAATCAAATTAAGTTTCAAAGTAAAAGTCGAGCGAGGGAATTGTTGGTGCCCTTAGCCGAAAAATTGGGTTCCAAGATTATTTTAGAATTTTGAAAACTCGGGTATTACGAATCTAGTTAGCAAAATGATAACATATTATGGAAGCGGTTAAGATTTATTTTAGGGCTATTACTTAAGTCAAAAATTTATCTTGTAGGCCCTACAGAGGAGGATACTTAGGTTCCTGATGAAACCAGTTCAGTTGTTTGAATTTTATGCAGTAAAAGGTGGGCTTAATTTTCGAAATTTATTTTGAGCTAATAAGCTCGATTTACAAAGGTAAAGGTAATTATTCATGTTTAAAATGTTTTGTTCACTATTGGATAAACGCTTTTACCATTGTTGGCTTTGCCAACCAGGAACGATCAGATCTTGTGCTATGTACTAGCCAAGGTTGTGTACACCGGGCGATGATCGGAGAAACCTATCTCGACAAGCGAGCAGTCGTCTCGGAAACTTCTCAGCGACAAGCAGATATGGTTAAGAACCGATAGTCGAACCGGAAAATGGAGATCTCAAAGTATTTTTAGTATACATAGAATGAGTTTTCGTTTTAAAACTTTATATGTTATACTGTTCAAGCATGAATAATTGTTTTCAGAAGTGTTTTAAAAATGTTTTAAAATTGCATAACCCACTGAGTATATTAGTACTCAGCCCAAATGTTTTCAAATGTTTTTCAGGTTGAACGGTTGGAGGTGAAGCACGAGGCTGAGGAATGGTTGTTGATGTCTTCCAAATAGCGTCATGATTTGTTTCCGCTGTCAAATTCCACTTGGTGAAAATTATATTATAATTATATTAATATTTCCTAGTTCATTTAAAATGAGTTATTATTGCCTTCATCTTCTTGACGACTGTTTTTCTCATCTATCATGTGCTTAGTATGTAAATTATTCCTGGTCTCAGACCCTCGAACTTGATCCTGTTATAGAGAATATAAATATTATTTGGCTATTCTAGTTATTTTTCAATTATGACATACCTTTTACTAAGGGGTGTTGCGGACTTAAGGGCACATCACCAATGTATTCAAGAAAGATAGGTCCGTCACTTAGCCCGCTTCTTCTTCTCCCGAGAAACTGGGGTGTGACAGGGAGAGTACAATATATGACTATATATAATCTATCAGGTGCACTTAGTTTTCACTTTTATCTTTTTCTAGCTGAACGCCTTTGAATTATAATTTTATACAATTAATCATCTTATTTTTTGCATTTGCCCCCTAGTATAATTTTTCAAAACTAATTCAATAAACAAAAAATAGCTTGCAAATCCAACATCTTTGAATAACAATGTGTTTGTGCGGTACAATCTCTAGTACTTTGAATAAAAATCCAACGCGTTATAGTTAATCTTGGAACTTCTTTGAATAACAATGTGTTAATTTGTACCGTTAGGTGGTGTTTACTTTGCATGATTTGGTTGGATAGATAAAATTAATCCAACCTAATCAAGTGTTTACTTTTAAGGATTAATATTTGAGAATATCCCAAAGTCCGGGATTATTTTAATCCTTTGAATTGTTCTTCATTAATTTTAATCCAACCAATATGGGTAGGATTGAAATAATCCTCCAAATAAAGAGAAAATTATTTATCCCAATTTTAATCCTTCACTAATCCTTTGTAGTAAACAAATGATTGATAGATAAAAATTATCTTATCACACCTTTAATCCATCAAATAATCAATCCTTTAAAATACTAATCATGAAAAGTAAACACTCCCTTAATTGTCAAGCAGGGGATTTTAACTTTATTTTCAAATTCAGCACGTTATAATTAATCTTGGAACTTCTAAAATCGGACCTTTGATGTTCTTTCTAACGACGCCTTAAATGTTGGAGAGGGTTTCTTAGTATATATTTCTCTAAATGAGCTCTTTCAAATATGATTTGATGATGTCTTTGAGCTCAGAGAACCCTTTTTATAGTAGTGGGGATACTTAATTTATAAGTTTAGGGTTAAAATTAGGGATATATAGGCGAGAGGTGTCACGATGTTATTGGGTCTTCGTTTAAGGTTAAACTTAATTAGGGATATATAGGCTGAGGTGGCACGATGTTACTGGGTCTTCATTGCCTCTTTTTTAAGCAGAATTGAATGGGCAAATTTCATGCTTCTTCACATATAGTATTGTGATGTTTTAGTTGTAAGTTATTGATCTTTTGAATTATTTTGTAATGTGATATGGGGGATACGTTCTTATTGTTTTGTTATGTGATGTGCATAGTATTTTTGTATAGTGATTTTGTAGCTGTAATGAAAACAGATTGTATATTTTTGTATAGTGATTTTGAGCGTAATCACAAGTATATTTTAATCTCATTTGCTATTAGATTGTGCGTTATTAATTGTACAGGTTTTAAATAAAGAAATTAACTACGGTTGAAATTGAAAAACCGTAGTACAAAAGATATATTGACTACAGTTTGATAAGTAAACCGTAGTCGTTATTAAATTAACTACGGTTGTAATAGAAAAAGCGTAGTATATAAAATATAAAATTTGGCATAAAAACCGTAGTAAATTTGGCATTAAAATCGTAGTAAATAAAGTCAAAAACCGTAGTCTAAGCTGACATAGACTACGCTTAAAAAGCTTAGTGTATGTGTGAAATTAATTGTAGTCTATAGTCGGTATAGACTACGCTTAAAAAGCGTAGTGTATGTGAAATTCAGTGTAGTCTATAGTCGGTATAGACTACGCTCAGAAAGCGTAGTGTATGTGCGAAATTCAGTGTAGTGTGTCGGTATAGACTACGCTTAAAAAGCGTAGTTTATGTGCGAAACGTGTAGTCTATAGTCAGTATAGACTACGCATAAAAAGCGTAGTGTATGCGCGCCTAGTTTTCTCTACACCACTTTTCTCTACGGTCCAAAATGCACATAGACTACACATATTACGCGTAGTCTATACTGATTTTTCTAGTTGTGGGTGTAAGTGGCGCGACCCACCGTGAATAACAATGTGTTTGTGCGGTACAATCTCTAGTACTTTGAATAAAAATTCAACGCATTATAGTTAATCTTGGAACTTCTTTGAATAACAATGTGTTACTTTATAATGTTAATTGTCAAGTCAGAGGATTTTAACTTTGTTTTCAAATTCAATGCGTTATAATTAATCTTGGAACTTCTAAAACCGGACCTTTGATGTTCTTTCTAACGACGCCTTAAATGTTGGAGAGGGTTTCTTAGTATATATTTCTCTAAATGAGCTCTTTCAAATATGATTTGATGATGTCTTTGAGCTTCATAGAAATCTTTTTATAGTAGTGGGGATACTTAATTTATAAGTTTAGGGTTAAACTTAGGGATATATAGCTAGGCAGAGGTGGCACGATGTCACTGGGTCTTCATTGCCTCTTTTTTAAGCAGAATTGATACGTGGCAAGTTCACATTGGTTAATAAATTCATTTATTTTGATATTGACTATATATCTATTTAATCTTTGAATTATTTGAATTAAATATATTCCAAATATAAATTGAATAAAGCAGAATTACTTGATGTTATTCCTTGGAACTATCCAAATAAATACTCAATTATCACTCTTAAGTCTTCTTTATTTGATATTTTGGTCAAGTGGTGTTTTCCCATCTACTAGACTGCTACTATTTCTTCTCTCTTTCTTCCTAGTGAATCTATATGTGGCATTGCGTGGCTTAGGAATAAAAATAAATTGTACAAGATGAGTTCTATACAAAATGCTCTATCTAAAAAAACATAGTGGATTCGTATTTATAGCATTTTAATTGTGAATTTAAATATTACCAAGACAAAAATTATTGTGGGGACCCCCGCAAACATTAGTTACTTAATTATTAATTAATAGTAGTTAGGTAGAGTACTTTTGATTGAAATATCACAATTCACAATTTTAATCTCACTATTAAAATTATTAATCATAATTAAACTTTATTCATAGTGAATTAGGGTGTCCGCACCCTGCGGCTGTTTGCACCCAAGGACGATCCTTCTATCAATTAGACAATACTTTCTAATTACATGGTAAAAATCAAATGACGTTTTTTTTTAAATGTAGATAATATTTTTCTTCAGAATAATTGATAATTTTGGATGTTTACATAGTATGAATGTCGATATAAGATACGAGTTGTCCCACTCTCTATCTCATGAATATAATTAATGGGACAAAGAGTGAGACTCAATTTTAGAGATATCCCGAACACACACACAAAAACACAGTAGTTTAAGTTGTTTAAAACCCTAATACGCCTCAAATATTTATAATAAGTATAAAGAAAATGCAAAATTGGGAAATAATAAAAATTCAATTATATCACTTGTCCACCACCTTTACTAAATTACGTTCTTGCCGATTATATAGTATTGTTAGGTATTTATTGATCGAACACTTTATTTGTTAATTAGTTAATTAGTTGTATGTACATCTATTTAGTTATGGTTAGAATTTATTTGATCTTAAAATTTTCAAGGTCTAATAATATTTTAGGGGTGCTAATAGCCGCACTAAATTTTGTGCTTAATAAAAATAATAGTTAGAGTCCGCATAAGTCTATACTTTCTGTTGACAAATTTAGCTTATGTGTTTCCATAATTTTAAAATCAGATTCTTAAACAAATTGAGGATATATACTTTAGTAAACTAATATGGTTATTGCGTTTTTATTTGCAAATATTATGTCTGCAACTTGCACGTGCATTATAATTTAATAATTCATTTTGACTGGTTCACCTTATTATTTAATTAGAGTTCCTGATTGACTATTTCCACTTTCTAGTTGATGGGAATGGGTAATAATAATGTTATATAAATCACTATCTAAGACATTGATGCATCGAATTCATTCTACTTTAAAACAATTTTAGGTTGAATATCTAGGCAATGCATGCACCCAATTATAAGCCTCTATCACGAGGTAACATTTGATGGTTTCTGTTAACGAAATTAAAATTCTATTAGTATTATTATTATTATTATGAAAATGAGTCGTGAACGATATATGCAATCGTGGTCCTTGTGTAATTCTTTTCTTCGTGGGATCATTTTCCTACGAGAGGGAATGAGAAGAATTAGAAAATGGATCTTTTTTTGGAAAGGAGTGTGTGTGAGTTGTTTATTTCAAGAATAGGCTGGATCCTATCAGTTGTACCTTTTTCATTTATAACTAGGAAAGAAAGGTGCGGTGCAGGTCCGTACAGTTGGATACAATTTGTTTATGAAATGGCGTGGGACCGGTCAGAAACATCAATGTGGACAGCGACTTTAGTTGATGAGGATTGAGGGTTAACTTCACTCGGTTGAGAAGACTAAAAGCGCTATTGGTTGTTGACGTGCTTAATTACTAATTACACGCTCTTTTGTCTTTTCGACCAAAGTCTTTGCCGCTCTTGCTTCATTGCACACAATGCACTACAATTTGTACTTCGTGTCTCAAATTTCAAATACAATCTTTTTATTCGATTTGTGTTCGGCTCGATTACAGTTTGTCAGCCATGTGAATCGAAATGTATCTATGACATGAAACTTTATAAACTAATAAGTATGCATCAGATTACATGAGTTTTTCTTAGATTGAGCTCGGATACTGTCGGGGGAGACGTCATTAGTTATAAATTGTCAATAGGCGTTTACTTTGAGTGATAGGATGGTTTGATAAAAATAACACATGCTAATATACCATTTACTTTGATGGATTGATTAAGTTTGTACTTGTTCGACCATCTTATTCTTCAAATAATCAATCATATGTTTGATCAATTTCTCATATCACTTAAAGTAAATGCTCTGTTTGTGTTTACGAAAGGACTATTGGGGGACATGTGAAGGGTCCTTGAGTTTGTAGCTAAATGGCACAAAAATGTAGAGGATTAATGTACACTGTAACATCATGTCGTCCATAATAATAATACCAACATATTAAATATAGAAAAACAAAATAACTAGTTGGATTATTGTTCTCATTAAACCCATTCCATGTGTATCCCAAGTATTGATTTCTCACTAATCATCAATAATTAAAAATGTTTGTCCTATCAACTGAAAAATATCCAAATCTATGGAATTTTCTATAGAAATTTCTCTCCGAGTAGCTGAAGTTCTGGTTATTTTATAAATTTTCGAATTATAGCAAAATCTGGGGCCTATGTTAGTAGATCGTAGTAAGGTACGATGAATATATGTTGTGTGCCAAAAGGCGCACGTAGAATAAATAATTCATAAATAAGAAAAAGTGATTTCCTTTGTTATCATTTACATTTTTTTCCACGATTAAGAAAAACAGACCCCATTTTCCTTGTTCAATAAGCTATTAGCATTTATTGGCCAATTTAGTAACCTTCTTTTTTCTATTTTCTTTTTGAGTTATTTGGTAACCTTCTTAAAAGCAAAGAAATGGAGGAGTGAACTAGTGGTATCGCACGAGATTCTATATTCTATTGTAATTTTAATTATTGTGCATCTCAGATTTTCATGTATATGATTGTGATACTAAATTACGTACGACTTTTATCTCAAATAAATATTTGAGATTTAAACGTCATTTTATTAAATAACATAAAACATAATACTGGCTTAAAAAAGATAGCAGTTAGTAGATAAATGATATGTTCGAGATCAAACACAATAACGAAGTCAATATCTCCAGTTGATTCACCCGAATTCTGGATTCTTGTTAATCAAACGAATCTAGTTGAATCCACTTTTCCTGTCTGATTTAGAAAATATTGCTCCAAGCAATAAATAAAAATTATAAAATGGAGCGATTTATGATGTAAATATTTGTGTGAATGGTCTAATATAAGTCCGCCCACTCTCAATGTTCACACTTAACAGAATTTCTAAGAACAATCAGCCCTACCATTATTCCCTCATCATTGCTAGCGAGGCGCTGTCACCTATAAAAAGTTGACCAATCACGATGATATTTTCTTGTTCCTGAATGGATCCTTTGGTTTCTGAAAATGGATTTCTTTCCTTTTTTGAGTCTCACGCAATTCAACAAGCAATCGATATTTTACTCTCATTGATGAGACGTCGACAAAGAGAGAATGAAGTATAAAATAGAGCCACTTTAAACTAATAAATAGAATGGCTTTGTATTCTAAGTCTAAGTAATAAATATATGTGTTGGTTGAGACTTGGCTCTCAACCATTAATAGGACAATAGAAAACAAAAGTAAGTCATTTCAAAGTTATTATTCAATGATAGTAACAACAGTATCCCAATACAGTAATTTGAAATCAGGTACACAATATTTGAAACTAATATTTTTAATAAGCATTAACAGATCGTGCTAGTACACGCATACGTAATCTATATTCCTCCACCAACTAATAATGAATTGTTATAAATAGAAAAATCGAAGAAATAGATATAAGAAGAGAATTTCTTGTTGATAAGACAGAAGGTCATCAGCACATAAATTAAAGAAATTTATTTCGTCAAATATTACCCTCATTAAATTATATATCATTTTGTAATTAATGAAGAGTGAAAAATGTAAGTTTTGAGGTGAGCAATTAAAGGTAATAATGGAATCAAGAGAAGAACAAAACTATAATGATATTTATTTTGAAAAAATTAAAAAATGTCCAAAGAGGTAGTCTTCTATGCGAACGTCTGCACATGAGGACATTAACGTTTTTTTTCAATGCAAATGACATTTTTCAACAATGTAAATGATACTTTCGAATTATAGCATAAAAAGTAAATGACACTTTTCTTCAATGTAAATGATAGTTTTCTTTATAATAATTGACACTTTCGAACATTCGCACAATGCAGATGTCCATACATGAGTTTTTGTGATGTCCAAAACAACATTTTATCTTGAATAGAAGGACTATAATTTTGTGATATGTAATGCATGCGTGTTTCTATGTCTAGGTACTTAAGAATTAATTCTTGCTTATTTATTTATTTGGAAAAGAATGGATCATCACTTAATAAAAAATTAGCATTTCTTTTAAAAATAAATAAATTAGGAGGTGGTTGATATAAATGAATAGAATTTTGTATGATTGGAATGAACAATGAGAAGTAAAGTAATGATTAAAAAAAGGCTAATTCTTACACTTGGTATACACAAGAAATAGGAAAGGAAATGATAACGTTATTGATTGATGGATTTCTAATTGTATGATTGCTAGATAGAAAAAAAAATTTAGGAAGGGAGTAAATTATTTTGTATTAGTAAATTACTCTTCTATATTTTAATCAAACATAAATGTGCCTCTGACTGAAATATAGGAAAAACCTACATATCACAAAAATTAGTCAATCCTAAAAAAAAAGCAGGCTATGTAAATGCCTCTTAAGTCGTACGTAACAAATTAATGCATAAGACATAAGTTATGCATTTGGTGGCTCATATAATTATATAAAAGGCAAAAAACTTTATTAAATCACTATACTTTAATTAAGTCCTATTGGTGTCAACCCAAAATTTGAAGCACTTGAATTTCTGCTTCTATTTTCAAAAGGGTTTATGATCAATCCTATGGTTCTATCCCAATCTTTACGAACTTTAAGCTTATCAATTCTATTCAATTTTATAATCTTTTCAATTTACATAGGTACGTGTCTATCGATCAATTTTGAGAGATTTTTCTAAAATAAAATAAATGCTTATTAACTAGTGACGGCAAAGTAGAGGTTGACATGAACTTAGATCACGATTATTAACATAATTTAAATATAGAAAATGAGACTGATGATAATAAACAACGACTTTTAGGGGTTTTATATATGTGCAGTATTAATATCTATATATACAACTTACTTTTTAGACAATACAACATCTAGTCTTTAGTGAAAGCTCTAATGATAAAATTGGTGTGGTTAAAAAGATTGTGATAAACTTCATAAAACCAAGAAAGATCAGAATAAATTTGATTAGTAACCCTTTAACAAATGAAACTAAAACGATAAAATTAAAAATGGAACAAGTAATCTTACCAACTAATTAATCAAACTTATACAACAGACAAATGCTAAAACCTTAAAATTTCAATAGCACCATAGATTTAAAAAGTTTTATATATAATCACATTTGCAATAGCATAACTAAGAGGGTGTTTAGGTAAGCTTATTTTAGAGAGCTTATAAGCTCCAAGAGCTTGTAAGATGTTTCAAGAGCTTATAAGAGGTAATGTCTCAAGTGCTTATAAGTTGTTAAAGTGTTTGGATAATTGATCTTATAAGCTAGAGAAAGAATCGTGAGTTAGAGAGATAAAATTGACGAGATTGGAATTGATAGTATATGTGTATGAAATAAGGAACTATAATAAGGTTATTTTGGTAAATTCATGATTGCTTACAAGTTTATGAAAAAATAAGTTAGGGTTGACCAACTTATTTTTAGGGGGGCTATAATTTATTGGAACTTATTTTCACAATTTATGTTTGCATTTGGAGACTATTATTTTAAAAACTTTGCAACAACTTATGAAATTGTTTTAAATAACTTATAAGCTCACCAAACACCCTCTAACTTATATCTGAACTTATAGGAAAGTAATGATTCGCAAATTGCAAAAAGTTTATCTTTTGGATTTGGTTGTGTAATAGGTAATATTTGAGGCAATGATTTGAATTGCAGAAATTCTACACCTAACATGCTCAGTTATCTATAAATATGTCCTTGGTCTTTTTTCTCCAAATTATCTTCTGCATTCTCTCCTTCAAATATATCTAAAAACCATCCTACCAATTATATTTATTCTATTCGGCACAAAAAAAATGTCCATATTATTATTTTAGCTAATGCCATTTCTATACCTAATTCTCTTCCAATTTTCTAGTTCTATCACAATATTATACAAATAATTTCCATATATCCTACTAACACTAGGTCCTCATGACATGATGTGACACACACATCAAATACTTAAAACTAGAGCCGGCAAAATGAGCCCGACCCGAAAAGCCCGCCCGGGGTACCCGGGATTTGGGCCGGTTTGGGCTTCAAAATTAAAGGCCCGGAAAAAACCGGACCTAAAAAGCCCGCTCGAAAAAACCCAGACCTCACAGGGCTTTGGGCCGAAGCCGGGGTTTTGGGCTAAAAAAGCCCGCCCGATTTTTATTAAATATATATATTTATAATATTATTTAATATACATATCTATATTTTTAATAATATTAATTATATTTTATATAATTATTTATTTTTATAGTAATAATTTTCTTACTAATTCACATCTTGGTCGGAAAAATAAATTACGAAAAAATAATATCCTCATAAATCATTCAAAAATAATTCCTAAGAGAAATGATCTCCAAAAATATATACATTGATGATTAATGATCTTATAGTATGTAAAATCTATTTTGAATCATTTATCTTAAATATATATAGTATAATTAATTTATTTTCTATTATTTTATGAGTATAAGTCGGATTGACGTTTAATAATATCATTTATCTTTTATTTGTAATTACTAATTTTTTTCCCTCAAATTAAAGAATTAAAATCATACTGCATTACAATATCATCACATGAATACATAAATAGATTAAGATATACAAGAAGCATTATCATAAGAATAAGTAAGCTCAAAATATTCTCATCACTGATTCTTTATTTAAGTTAAGGAGTTATGAGATCTTAATTAAATAATTATTTTTTTAATTTAAAATATTAATTTTATATATTAAAAAAAATTAAAAATTATCCCAAAAAACCCACCCGCCCAGCCCCCGAAAGTGTAGTTGTAGGCGTGGCGGGCGATGACAGCTGGTGGTGGAGTTGTAGGCCTTGTTTTGGCTGGCCTCTTTGTTTTGGGGCTTCATTTGAATGCGGCTAATTTGTTCCAAAAGTTGCAAAACTCCCTCCATATCGGGCCGACATTTCGGATCGGGCTCGATACATTTTAGTATGAGCTCTGCAATTGAATATGCAGCCTCTAGCGGGTACTCGTCTTTCAAGCGTGGGTCCATCAATTTCTTGAGCTTCTTTTTGTCAGGTAGGAAGGGCCGGGCCCAATCAACCAGATTATGCTGCCCGCCGGGCCGGTTGGGATCCAAAACCTGCAAGCCCGTTAATATTTCCAACAACACCACTCCGAAACCATAGACATCACTCTTGACATACAAATGGCCTGCGAGCAATTAACAAACACAAACATAAACACACATCCAATTATAAAAATGAATTAGAACAAAATATTTCATTTAAGACCATAACGTGTAGCTATATACTCAGGGGCAGCATAGCCATAAGTGCCAAAAACTGTAGTTGTTACATGTGAATTGCCATCGACCGGCCCTAATTTAGCAAGTCCAAAATCGGAAAGCTTTGCATTGAAATCCTAAAAATAATAAATATAGGTTTAGAAATATAATAAAAAAATAATAAAACTCTGAATTTAGCATATATAAAATGTGAAACTAATTACCGCATCGAGTAATATGTTGGAGGCCTTGAAATCTCTATAAATTACTTTTTCTTCAGTAGCGTGCAACAGAGCTAGTCCTCGAGCTGCTCCTGTAGCTATTTTAATCCTAACATCCCATGGAATTTGCTCGCCTCCCTCTGCAAATAGCAATTAATTAATTTCCAAAAAATCATGAGTCAATCATATAGTAATTATTTAAATTAACACGAGGAATTAACCAATAAAAAAATGAAAATTAATTAATAGTTGATTATTACTTCGGAATAGGTGCTTTTCTAAGCTTCCACGCTGCATGTATTCATAGACGAGGAGAAACTGCCTCTGCTCCCAACAATTTTACAAGATTTGGATGACTGAATTTTCCCAAGAATTTTACTTCCGCCTGCACCAATAGAAAATAATATATTTAAAGTCAAGATAATATAAAAAAATTTAAAACATGTATTAATCTACTCGAAAAATATCCGGATTGGAAATAATATATATATAGAATGACGTCTTGGCACTCACTCAACGTGTAGTAGTTGCAATCATCATATGAGATTACTATTAATTCGCATTTGATTTTACATTACCACATGTTACATGCACAGATGAAAAATACTATTATTCCCCAATTAATGATTAATTTTACCGAGTTAAAAATGATGATAACGTGATCACATGCATTAGCGGTAAAAAAAACCTAGTTATTGACCTTTGTACATGATCATGAATAATATTTTTGGTAAAAAATTTATTAATTGAAGAAATATGTATATGTATATGTACCTGCCATTCTTTGAGGCCTTGTTCGCTGTCAGGGTTAGATTTCTTGATGGCGACGGGCATTCCCACGCTGACTCGCGACGGCGCTAGGGTTTTCTCGTCGATGTATCCTTTGAAAACTCTTCCGAAACCTCCCTCTCCAATCACTGTATCCGGTCTGAAATTCATGGTGGCGCTTCTGAGCTCGGCGTAGGTGAACATTTTCAGATTAGGAGTTTTGATCTGGCCGCTAGGCGGAAACGCCGCCTCCGCGACTTGATTGGATATCGACTGCGACGGAGGGATTCTGTGATTGTTGAGGTCGGCAAGGACTGCAAAGGAGAAACCGTGTTAATTAGATATGCATCGAACAGATAAATTGTGTGTGTGTGCGTGTGTGTGCACACCTGGGCTTGGGGGTCTGGTGGTGTTGCTGGCGATAGGTTTGGACCAGCAGTTTCCCATTTCTCTCTCTCTCTCTAGGGTTAATTGAAATAGAGATGGCAAGAGGAAGACAAATTTGAGAGTTTTTGGAGTTTGAGGGTTTATGGGAAGATGAGAAAGGAGTGTGATGATGCACTAATGAAAAATATGAGTTGCTCAATGTCCTATTGGTGCATGTAATGTATATATGCACATTTCTAAACAATATAATAAGCAAAAGAAGAAAACTTTTTTCTGTTGACTTTTTCAAAACATTCCTCTCTTTCTCTTTCTCTCTTGCTCTATTTTCTGTTATTTATTTATTAATTGTTTTTATTTTTAACAATCTCACGCTAGAAATGCATCTCCCGTTAAGTGATTGTCTGATGCTTGCTCCGTCCAATTAAATTAGTCTCACTCTTTTTTTGAGAATGTTTTGAAATATAGTTTACTTTTTTATTTTGAATTATATTACAACTGTCTTTTACTAAAATAATCTTATTTAATATTTGTGAAAAGAATATATAGAGCAATATATTAGGGTAAAATAGAACAACTGCATATAAATTAAATTTTCTGTAGAACATTAAGTGTATTTTCTTAATCTATATGAAAAATGAAAGTAGACTATTTTGATGGGATCGGGAGAGTACAATATATGATATAAGTGGCAATATTAGGTTTTTCATCAAATTATAATCTATCAGGTGCACTTAGTTTTCACTTGTATCTTTTTCTAGCTGAACCGATCCGATCCTCATTACGTAAATTTCGTTTTTAGACAATGATATCAAGGTTAAACATAAACAAGATTGCAAAATGGGTAGTAATGTGAATTATCATTCATTACACAAACGCACGAATTTTTGTGCATTCTCATAGTAGTTCAAAATAAACTATTGCAAGTATATTTGTGCACAAATGCATTCATGTATTTTGGCAGGTTCCTCAACTGCACGTCCAGGCTGTGCGGTCGCGCCGACTCGATAATTGGGCTGTTTACGGAGGCTGAATTCTGCTTGCAGCCTCCTGGCGACAGCCCCACCAGAAAGTCGGTTTTCGATTCGCTGATTTCGGGGTGCATTCCGGTGATGTTCGATCCGATGACGGCTTACTATCAGTATCCGTGGCATCTTCCGGAAGATCGGGACAAGTATTCGGTTTTCATTGACAAAGAAGAGGTTAGAAACAAGAGTGTGAATGTTGTGGAGAGGCTCCTCAATATTCCGGCCAAGGAAAGGGAGAATATGAGGAGATACATAATTTATGAGCTATTGCCTGGACTCGTTTATGGAGATCTCGATTCGAAATTCCACAAGTTTCAAGATGCGTTTTTGATAACCATAAATAGTCTGCTCGAGAAACTTAACATATCTTATTCCAAAAGGGGGAAGCTCTTCTCCCGAAACCCAACACCTCAACCCCATGAGAATTTGAGAGGATAAATCATGGTGAGTCAATGATTAAGAAGCTATGAGAAATTTGCTTAGTGCCAACAAAGAGTCATCTTATAACTCTCACATTATGATTGCTAGAACTCGATCATTGGTCATTGTTCCAAATCTGTTAGCTCTTACGAGATTTTGAATAGTTGAATGGTGTCTCAAGTTTGTGAGTTTACACTTCTATTCTTTTTGTACGTATTATATGTACTTACGTAGAATCTTTCTCTTGTAGGATTCAATATATATTATATATACAAGAATGCATTTTATATAGAGGCAAATGGATATATAATCATTTTGAAATAGAAAAAAGAAAAGTAGTCATTCTTACAAAAAATATAAAATACTAGCCATTCTTATCAAAATATTTTTAATTTAAACAGAATAATAATGATAATAAGTATCAATGTGGAAAATATTTATTTTTATAATATACATATAAAACTATCAAAAAAATCCTTTGAGTGTAACAAAATTAACATGAAAAGTAGTGAAATTCGGATGATGACTGCTATTTCTGACGTTGGTCACTAAAATCTACTAGTTTTTAGTGGAGTAGCTAATGGAATTCACCGTTAGCGACTAAGGCCATCTCCAACCAACACCTGCAAATGCATTTTGCAATACATATTTTACTCAATCGTCTTGTAAACTCAATTGCAAAATACGTTTATGTAAAATTTCTCTCCTTCAAACCCAAATATGGGTTTAATTGTAGATAAACGCAAATCACTTTTGATGTTTTGAATATTGCTATAATTCTTCCAATTGTTGTTTTGTATATTTGAGTATTGGATATGTAGAATAACAAAATTGCAAATAAAAGAAACCCTAGCGTTTTGAATTAGATAAACCTTAAGAAGAGAGATGAAGAAATAAACAGAAGAAGAGAGATATCACTTTTAATGTTTTAAATAATTTTGGGCCATGGGCTCAAAAATATTGCTTGGGCCAGATTTTTTAGTGTAGAAAGTTCACTAAATATATGAGTCAAAATTATATACATTAAGTTTGATTATTGTATTATAATTCTTGTTAACGAAATTGATTCAAAATAATTTTGGAGTTCAAAATATTGCTCATTTGAATTATTAAATTATTGATTTAAAAGTTTTAATGAATTTAATGTGTAATATTGAAAAATATAAAGGTTTATTTTATAAAAGTATAAAAATGGTATGAAAAAAAATATAGGGAATATTCTTTGGGTTAGAATTTGAGTTTGTATGTTGGAGATTAATTCTTGTTTGATAAATATTTGTAAAATGAAATTAAGTTTGATGTTAAGTATTGGAAATGGCCTAATTAATCACTAGCCGCAGCACCATTAGCCACGCACCACTAGCTACCCACATCACTAGCAGCCTACACCCTCATTGTTTTCTCTTATATGTAGTGGTGGCTAATAGATAATGGATTATTCAAGAATCAATGTCAGAGTTGCACTGATTTTCACACAAATTTTGTCATATCTAAAGTTATTTTGTTAAATCACCAAAACTACAAGGTAGTTTTCATATGCATATATAGTTATGAATAATTTCCAGATATGTATTGTTATGAAAGTGGGTTGATTATATTTTCACCACAATTTTACACCCTATCCAATTGGATATGCTGCCACGCCCCCCTACACAAGCCCCAATTTCTATCCAAGAATACTCGATTTCAGAGGGTTGAGAACCATTGTCCCATTTTGTGTTCCACTTTCAGTTTTATGGTATTTTTCTTTTTTTTCCTTCAATTTCAATTTTCTATGCTTTAGTTTAATTTTGTAATCATTATCTAGGGTTTATTCCACCCAATTAGAGTATATAATTGTTTTTTAATATTTAGTTTCACTTTTATTAGTTAATAATTTATTATTAGGGTTTATAAATCCAAAGTTAGGGCATATAATTTTTTTTAAAATTAATTTTTGAAATAAAAGTTATATATAATACATAATATTATAGTAATTTTTGTTCTTATAAAAATTATTATTAAAATAATAGATATAATAGTAGGATCACACGAAATTTGTGGAACAATAAATTCCAATTTGGGAGTTTGCGGTTGCAAGATTTCGATTCAAATCATGATTCGTGAGGTCGGAATTGGGAAGAGGCCGCCAGATCTGGAATGGTCCGCTAGTGTAGAGAGAGATGTCGAGGGGGAGTGTGGCGGTGGTGATCCGTCGAGGAGAGGCAGCAGCGGGTGCGAAGGGGGAAGGTGCAGATCGAGAGAGGGAGAGAGAGGGCAGCCACGGATTGAGGTTGCAATTGTTGAGTTAGTAATGTAGTAAACTGAAACCTAAAAATTGAATTGCATCATTGAAAATGTTCCTAAGGGCTCTGATGATTGGGCAAAAATTGACCCAACCCCCAACAATGGGAGCCAACTTCAACCAAGTTGAGTGTGAGCGGAAAAATATCTGTTTTAATTATGAAATTTTAATTTTAAGCTGGCTAGCTTCATAAACTATCTATTGCAAACTAGCCATTATAGGTCTGTCTCTATATATATAATTATCCGTTCGCACAAAAATTCCAAGTTCCCCATTCAAAATGTCTAACCATCCGAGTGAAGATCAAATATTAGAAATGCGGAAGGATCAAATAAGGAAAGTAGCAGCAGATGATGAAATCTCTAATCAAGTTCTTCAAGTAGAAGAAATCAAAAGAAATATACGAATGACAGCGTGAAAACATGAGTGAAGATCAAACACAAGAAACGTGGAAGGATCTATTAAAGAAATTAGTGGCAGATGATGAAATCTTACGATAAAAGAGATGGTTGCTCTAATCGATGAAGAAGAGATTGAAGCAGTTCAAATTTCTTCGAGAAGAAGAAATCAGGGAAATGTACGGATTGATGAAAACAGGATAAAGCTTGCAAATTTTGACACTGTATCCCACGTCCACACGAGAAAAAGGCTACTGCGACTTCTCTTTCATTTTTATACATAAAGATCATTTTTTCCTTTTTCCAACCCCAAAAATCTATATATAGCAATATTCCAAACCCTTAGTTATTGATAGACTCATCTTTGTAATTCACCGCGTAATCTTTAATCTTCGTTTCTGAAGTTTTAAATCTTGTGTTTTACAGCACAACCAAATGGCTACACAATCAAATCAACCTCAATCAATCCATGAGTTCATCGTTAAGGTATATCACATTCTTTTTTCACTTCTCAGAACCTCTGCTCTTAGTTTAACGGTTCCATGTTTCAGTTACAGTGGAATTGCTGTGTTTTCTTCCTTTTACGCGATTTGTAATTACTCTGGATGTTTTATTGTTACCATTTTTTATTTTCTTTGTTTTTTCAGTTGCGTCTTAATTTTTTCTTAGTATAATTGTTGGCGAGTTGTGGAATTCTTAGGTCATGTTTGATTTTATTTTCAAAACCCTCTTTTCAATTCTTTTTATGATGCTCAACATTCAAATGCAATTTGTTTATACATCCAAACTTAATCGAGCTTTTGTGGTAATGTATTGCTATTTCATCTAAAGTTGTTGGTTTCAGGATGCTAAGGGTGATGATATCAATCTGAATACATACAAGGGCAAGGTGCTGCTGATTGTCAATGTTGCATCCCAATGGTATGCATTGCTTAATATTCTAAATATTCATGTCTGAATGTGAAGTGGGATCTGCTTTGGTTGATTGTCTGAGATGAACTTGCTGAGGTGACAAAGAACTCTAGTTTGAATCTGGTGGCTTCGATTCGAAGTTTTATGTTTAATGTATCTGTATTAGTACATTTTTGTTCTGGGATGAGGTAAACAGCTCATAATTTGGCCTTTCTGTCGTGTGTCCTGCTGCTGTCTGTGGTAAGAAGATGGTAGCCTCATTATAGCCTTTTTGTATGTGTAAAACTCAAAAGTATACAGTTTTGGTGTATGTTGAAAGTCTTTGGAGGAAACTCCATTTGTGAGTGAAGTATTCGTTGGCAAGTCGATATGTTTGTTGTATATCTTTTTTTTTGAAGAGAAATGAGACTAATTTATTTCTTGCCTACTGCAGTGGACTTGCCAATTCCAATTACACTGAACTGACACAGTTATATCAAAAATACAAGGATCAAGGTTTGATTTTTTTTTTCCTTCTGTTTATTGAGCTTCTTATTTGTTTTAGTGAGGCATATTATCACAGGCAACTGTACAAGTGTTTCTCTTTCCTCTTCTTGAAGTCAGAAAATGGAGAAAGTTTTTTAGCTCCAAAATTGAGTCGTTTCTTGCTATAGAATCCCCGGTTTGGTGTGGGTTTTAATTGCTATTTGCCTGTTGTTCAGGATTGGAGATACTAGCATTTCCATGCAATCAGTTTGGCTCACAAGAACCTGGTAGAAATTTGTTTGCACTCGTTTTAAGGCCGAGTATCCTGTATTTGACAAGGTAAAATTTATTAACAAACTCATTCGTATATGTTCAAATGTACCATTTGCTCGGAATAACCTGGAACATAACTATTACTTAACTCTTACCCATAGAAAATAAAATAGATTATGTGATAGCATCAATTAAAGATTTTATTCCTATCTGTATATCTACAATAGAAACTTAAACATTTATTGGAAGATGCAGCTGGTGCTCGACCCTTAATATGCTTCTGTGCTCGGAGATTGTTGATCATATGACATTCTTTTTACCACACGACTAGTTAGTAAAGATAACATTGGAATGAAATCATGTTTTATTGATGAAGGTGGAAGTAAATGGTTCCAATGCTGCTCCTATATATAAGCACTTGAAGTCAGTCAGAGGCGGCGTGATTGGGAATGGTATCAAGTGGAACTTCTCCAAATTCCTCGTTGACAAAGATGGTCAGGTTGTTGATCGCTATGCTCCCACCCAATCTCCTCTAAGCATGGAGGTAAATATAGTTATGCCTCTGTTAAGAGCAATATTCTGCTAAGAGTGTATGTTGTAAATATTCTGCTATGGTGATAGCTAAGAGCCTGTTTTTTCTGGTTGTTCTTGCAGAAGGATATCAAGAAGCTAATTGAGAAAGCGTAATATTGCAGCGGCCGTGTTTTGTCAATAAGCTAGAATAAATAATGCAACTTAGAACATCTGTATCACCCTTTGAGTTTTCGTTTGTGATTTCCAGGGGGTTTTAGGTTTCTTTCTGTTCCGTCTGTTGTAAGCTTCACTCTGTTTTCTTCTCCCTTGGTTATCTCATTTTGTATGAATAAACCTAGTATTTAAAGATACTTGCTCTATTTTTATCGTAGGAGGATTAATTGTGCGGCTATACCTAAAATTCGTCTTTGCTAGAATAACTTTGAATGCGTTTGGTTTTAGTTGTGCCCATAATCCCCAAAATTTGGAATACCTGCGCTCAAAGTCGAGATATTATTGGAACATCAAGTCTATCTTACATTTGACTGATGGGAATCATTCCAAGAAACCGGACCGTCTTCCATTTGCATTTACTAGGGAGTTGTACACTAAATAAAATGATAAATTCTTAATTAAATATAATATAAATTAAATCCATTTGCATTTACTTATACTAGGGAGTGTGTACACTAGCTGGATGTGTTCTTTCATTTAAAATGATAAATTTATAATTAAATATATTATATAATATTAAATTAAACAGATAAATATGATATGTATATATTATACTATTATCCTTAAATTAAATATTCCCTCTATCTCATTTAAAATATCCTAATTTTTTTTGGTTGTCAAATCACAAATGCCTCATTTCATTTTAATAAAAATTATTCCTTCAAAATATGTGGAGTATATTATTTATTTTATTTTATATTTCATATTATTTTATTTTCACTTTAATTACTTTATATATTTCTCCTACATATCTATACCCAAAAGAAATGAAACATTTTAAATGAAACACATCAAGTATATATTAGAGATATAATAGGCAATCCAAATTTTATAAATAAGGTCCTTTTTATATAGAGTATAGATTATTGATTAATAGATAGAGGTGCATTACATTTCTCCATCAATAGGGTTTATCATATATTTATAACCAAATAAAACACGATTTGCCTTGCAAATTTCTTGAACCAAAACAAAACATGGTTTGAATCCCATAACGTGACCATATTCCGGTTTCAACCATCAATATCCACGAACCAATCAGAGCAATGCAGATTATCTTACAACCGATGAATTCTAAACAAACATTTCTAGTGCCAAGCCGGAATTCCTAGCCCGAACAAATCCAAATTAAATACACTGTCAAAAGGTTCTACAATTCAAGTTAGGCTTATAGCTACAACGATGGCCGCAACAAGAAACGAATCCCACCAATTTTACTAGAAAAACAACAGAACCTATAAAGATGTCAATCCACCCTTTTTAAACTTCAATTTCTCCATCCATATTTCTACTAGACCCTAAAGACAACACTAGAAGGGAGAATTTGTTAGCACGAACTAGCTGGCTGGCCCGTCCAAGGCGCACTTCATTTACAACAACACATATATACAAAAAACTTACATGTGCTTATTGTTGTCTCTCTTATCCGCGCATCAGGTCAATATCCGTCTGGGAGTTTTTTACTTCAGCCCGAGCAACTGGCGGCCAAACATTTGTTCCAGAGTTAGGTGTATAGCCTTGAGTAGAAGCAGCAGTCATTGGGGTCAACGACTTTTCGGCAGATTTCTCTATCAGTTGTTTTTCATCTTCAGCAGCTGACTCAACCTTGCTCTTTGGCTTAGTACCACCATAAACGAAACTGCATGCAACGACCTGCACAAGTAATTTTGGCTTAACACAGAAAACAGTTGGGAATTTGCCGGTGAATGCATAGGCTATACCTGTACTGGGTTTGCTGCTACGAGTCTACCACCTATCGCACCCCCAATGATATGTCCGTCGGGACTGCAAACTGAAATGCTAATTCCACCAGTACGATTGCGAGGACCACCATTTTCAGCAACCAAGTAAGACCCCGACAAGCAAAGTATCTCAAAACGGCCCTAAAAGAAATGACAAGCCAAATTAGTTCTTTGTTGACTAAAGATCTCGTATGAGCTGGAAAAACAGTCAAGTCAAGATAAGCTCACCAATGATAGAACACATAAACATAAGGCTTACGTCATCAAGATTGTTGAGGTGGAAAAAAGAAGATATATTGAAAAGGGTTCCTTCTTTTATACTAAAGCTTGATTATGAGCAAGTTAGAGGAAATGCAGAGCTTATTAGCTGCTTTTGTTTGATTCTTCTATCAGGCCAGATGCATTTAGTCAATTATCATAATAGCTTAGATTATCACAAATTCACAAGTTTCTGTAAGAAACGCTAAATGGCTAGTGTTCAGAGTTCAAAATCTAATTCGTTTAAGTGCATGATCCATGGAGCGCGGATATTGAATCCGTTACTTATACGAAATTGGATCTTGTGAATCATATACGATATTTGACAAAATTATCAATGGGAACTTGCACTGCTACATACTCTAGCAGAACAGGTCCACTTAAAAAATAATATTAGGAAAACATGTTAAGAGTATAGTTCATTGGCAAGTTGGTCAATCATGCAAAACAATGATAGCTTTTATAGGCAGAACAGAAAGAATTTGGTAAAATGTCACCCAGAATAAGGTTAGTTATTAAACAACCATGGATGTACTAAATATTTAACTGCTGACCATCAAATATTATACTTTAAAAGGATTAGGTAAATATTTAGTGGAATATCCAGTGTTCATCATCAATTCATCATCATCAAACCTTACAGTAACACCAGGATTCAATCAATTATATGCATGTATCTCTTTAGCCAGCATTACTAATGAACAGATCACAGGTGCTTCAAACCTCGTAAGTAACAGTGCTATTAGAAGTAGTAGGCTGGCGGAGTGTAACTGCAGAAACTGATCCGTTAGCAGACATAATGCATAGAGCTCTCGGCCTCTGTTGTGCAAATGCCAGAATTTTTGCTGCAACATCCTGCTAGGAAGAGCAATCAATACTTCTCTTGCCAAATAATATGGTAAACTTAAAATGTACTTTTGTTTGTATGAACAGATTGCAGAAACACGATGCCCTATTTTTTTTTAAATAAGATAGGGTACAGATCCAACATGCAAAAAGTATCAAAGAGCTTATACATAGTTGCATGGTCGGGTGAACAGTGGAAAACTATGTATCAAGCTAGATAAGATCTTAAAACATTTACCAAACTATCGAAAATGATTACAGAAACTCAAGATGAAACATACCTCACCAACTCCGACATGCAAGACGTGAGGTGTAAAGGCTAATCCAGCTGAGTTGTTCATCCATTCACCTAATCAAAGAATAAATCTTAAGCTCAGAAAGATACCGTACCAGCTGAAAGGGAGTATAAATACAATTTTAGATATATCGAGTACAAAAAAGCAATTTATTTTGGTATCCAAGCAATACATGAAGCAGCTTTTGTTTTGAGGGGTCAGGGTGGAAATGAAGGGGGTAATAATTAATAAATAGATCACCAACAATATATAGCATATTCCGAAATGCAAAAGCAGCGAAGATTGACCATGATCTGATACATCTATTAAGGCCACTTTCAGTAGATCACAGAAAAGAATCTTCTATATTTGGTAGTGAAAGAAAACAGAACCAAAAACATGGGATACAAACTTACAGAAATTTAATAGAACACTTGCAGCAGGTACAACACCTACATTATGACGTACAATACAACATTTTGGAATGCAAAAAAAAGTTCTTTTAAAGAAAAAAGAAAAATAAAATAAAAGGGAGAACTACCAAAAACTTGAATGCAGAATATCTTCTATTTTCTCTTTCTAATCATATCACAACACTAACCTCTGTATAGATTGCATATGAGCAAACTACAGTCTATAGAATTAAAAAACAAGTAATGAAGTGGGAAAAGAAATTACCAAGGGGAGCAAGCTTCTGCTTCCATCCACTCCCGGGAGGTCGGCCTCGTCTGGCTTTTTCGCCGGTGGGGCTGACCACCAAAGCGGAAGAAGGCTTAGGTGCCGACATGGGGGATAATCCTAAGCCCATGTTAGCTCCATCTGGGGCATACTTCCTCGGCCTACCCCTCTTCTTCCTCTGCACGGGCTCGCCACCCGGTAATGCAACCGTAATGCTTCTGCCGTGAGGGAAATTCTGTGATGGGTTCTCAACATGGAATGATGAACTGCTCCCACCACCACCCCCTGCATTGGGCTGCACCTGAATGCTGGTGTTTGCAAGATTCTTGAAAGCAGGGGAGGAGTGCATTACACCAGGCTGAGCAGCAGCGGAGCCGACTCCACCTCCGCCCCCGCCACCGCCATGAACAGTATGGCCAGGCCCTGAACCACCAGATCCACCAATTCCCCCTCTATGAAGGTAGTATGACGCTGACCCTTGTAATGCCATCCCTTCTCTCCCATCCATGAATTTACTAGGTAAAATTCCAACTAAATGATCCAAATTTCAAGAATTCCGCAGCAAAGAACTCTTCTAATATACTAGTTCCCACAAATCTGAAACTTACGCACCAAAGAAATCACACAAAACCCTAACAGCAAATGAAGAGCATACACTAGACACGTAATTATAACACGAAACCTAAAAAAGGTCGGGCTTTTAACACAAGTTTTCCATGAATCACGAAAAACAAGTAACCAAACCAACAAAAATTAAGGTTACAGTCTCAACCTACAAAATTGCTACAATAGAAAGAAAAGGGAACTCAAAAGACGGAATTTTGACACAAATGGACTGCCAAGAACACACATAAAAGCTCATTTTGAAAAATGTGGAGGAGATTCCATGTCCACCAGCTCCTCAAAGACTCAGCTCAGAATTCCCCACTGCACTCACCCACATAAATAAATGAAACCCTAGATTTAGAATGTGCAACAGAGAGAGAGAGAGAGCGAGAAGGAGAGAGAGGGGCAGGGAAGATTTGGGAAAGAGGAGGGAGGGTAAAGACAAAAGTGAACATGAATAGAAAATTTAGAGCTTTTGAATTAAAGGGACTATAACTCTCTCCCCTTTTTTCTTGTCAAGAAAATATATATAAAAGAAAATAAATTCATTGGGGTTTGAAGGGGGTTTAGTTGTGGGGTGGGGTGGGTGGAGGGGGGCTGGTATGAGTTTTCAGACTCAGAAAACCATTGGAGTACAGTTGGGTGCACCTAAGTACCAAGATGTCCTTATCAGAACAAACACAAGTTTCAACTCTACTACTTAATTACCTTCTTCTTTTTCTCCCCCACAGTATATTCAATCATTTCTTGTTTCAACTCTACTACTAAATTACCTTCTTCTTTTTCTCCCAAAACAGTATATTCAATTATTTCTTTTCTTTTATTCATCAGTCTTTGACCAGATTCCTTGCATCGAAGCTTTTTCTGCAATGAAACAGTCTATGGACAATAGTTCAGGCCCTTTTGTACGGCGGATTTCGGAGGAAAATTATTAAATTCCATCAACAATTCCATTAGTGTCAATAGGGAAAACTACACAAATGGCATAAAAGGTATGAATAAATACCCAATCGTTATAAAAACATGCAACATCAGGAAGATATACCCCAAATAGCCTTGAAAAAACATCGTCTGATGAACGAGGTGACTAAAAGCTGAAAAAGCTGCTGTCAATGAACGGAAAGTGGACTTGGAGTAGAATCCGATCGACGATCGGATTCGATCGGATTCTTCTCTACCGATCGGATCCGATCGGATTCAACTTTGAAAACAAACGAGTTGACATAAAGCGCGCGCGCTGCGATGCGAAAAAGTCGCGCAAATCCTGGGAATCTTGATCGAGTGAATCCGATCGGATCGAGTGGAATCCGATCGGACGATCGGATTCTACTCTAACCGATCGGATTCTTCTCTATCCGATCGGCTTCTTCCTCAATATATACTAGACACTCCCGTCTCTCTCATTTCACTCCCCCTTCCGGATTCGAGACTCCCCTTCACTCTCCCTCCCGTAAATCACTCTCGCCGCTTCGCCTCTTCGCTTCTCTCCGGAATTCTCACACCATGGCTTCTCAGGTACGCGCTCTCTTCGCTTTCCCCGACGGAATCCGATCGGTCCGGTTGACGGAATCCGACCGTCAAACGGACCGATCGGTTCTTATTTTGATTAGTTAATTTAGTTATTATTTAGTTAGTTAAACGTGCTTATGCTATTATTTTGAATTTATTAGTTAAACGCGTGCTTATTATCATAGTTTATTAGTTAAATCTGCTTATCATAATTAAACCTGCTTATCTTAGTTTATTAATTAAATCTGCTTATCATAATTAACCTTGCTTATCATAGTTTATCATAGTTTATTATGGTTTATTAGTTAGTTAAATCGCTTATCATAATTTATTAATTTTAAACGTGCTTATCTACAAATGCAAAAGTAAATAAGACCCACACACCGACTTAACCTCGCTTATCATAATTTATTAGTTAAACGTGCTTATTTATTGATAATATCATAATGTATTAATTAAACGTGCTTATTTATTAGTTAATCCTGCTACTTAATTAGCACACATGCTTAATATGCTATTATTTATTTAATATGTTAAAATGTATATTATGATTTATTATGCTTAATTATGCTAAACGTGTTACTATGCTTTATTATATGTTTTATTTTTATGATATTTATACACTTTATTGTTTTTATTGTTAGGGTGATGTTGATTATGTGAGACCGAGATGATTAATGTTGTGGTCCAAATTAGCACATACTATAGGATCAATTATTTAGATATCATTAAGACTAGATTATTGGAGATTGGTGGTGAAGAGTTCTTGGATAGGTTTGCTAGTGGATGCTTGGTCATTTACTTGTTGGAAGCCCAGTGCAAAAATATCATGGCTTTGCACCACGTGATTTCCGTCGAGTTATGACGAATGATGGTCTAGTATGGTTTCATATGAGCGGACGGAACATTTGTTTTATCGTTCATGACTATGCACTAGTCACCGGTTTAAGTTTTGGAAGCTCGTCTTTCAATCTTAGTAGAAAACCGTGGCAACGTGTTAGAGTGTTTAGAGCTTCTGCGTTCGACCATATATCTATTGCGGACTTAGTAGGCGTTTTTACGATAGGGCGTGCATATAGATGATGCGGATGGTAGTTTATACCTCCGTCTTGCACATATTATTATGTTATACGGGATGCTATTATCGTAGATCCCAGTCTTGGTGGAGTCGTGGGTGCAGGCATTGGTCGATGATTCGATTTATTCTCTAGATTTCAGTGGGGTGCATATTCGTATCAGTGTATGCGCTACTACTTATTTCAAATTCAACCGAAGAAGAAATACCATTTTTATGGACCAGCTTGGGCATTGGTTGTTTGGTCGCTCGAGATCATACCTGGTCTGGGTGGGGCTGTTGGGAAATATGTAGACCAGTTTGCCTACCCTAGATGCTTGAGATGGAGGTTCAAGAGCAAGTCCTCAGTCGATGATTTATCGATTTTGTTTGAATCTCAGGTACTACTTTTTACATATCCTAAAATTTGTGTTATAATTTTTTATTATAATTTTGATTAAGTCTTGTTTATTTGAATTGTATATAGGATTATCAGCATATTCAGATGATACCGGCTACGGAAGAAGAAATGGACACATGGTACTGGTATCACTCCGACACGACGAGGCGTTTGGTGTGCCTATATGAAGCCACAAAATCCGTTGAGGATGGGGAGCAGCTTCCACGAGCACGAGTGATTAGTGATGACGATGTGGGGAATTCTCGTGCCTCTGAGGGTACTTCTCGTTCGCATCCGAGACGTGGTGCGCGACGGCATATTATTGAGGAGACAGAGCACAGCGCACATGGTATCGAGGGCTCCGATCGGAGAGCACCGTCCACATCTCGTCGGCGAGCCACGAAACGGGCCATCCTCCGACTTCTTCCTCGGCGGCGATCACCACGACCTAGTGATCGTCGGTTCCTAGAGGACCTATCGAGAGGCATGCTCGGAGGGTGATCGAGCTATCAAGAAGCACCTGACGAGGTTGAGGTGCGGATGACCACGGTTGAAGGGTTGGTTTAAGGAGTTGATTGGTGCTACCGTCATCGTCCTTCACGACGACACCGACTCATTCTCCATCCGATCATCATACTCATCCCGCGGCACGGCAATCGATTGATGAGGCACGGAATCGGTGATGGCGGACATGCAGACGCCGCCACCGACATTCGTGCACGAGTTTGGTAGGATCGAGGCCATGCCATCCTATCGTGAGCCACCGTGCTTCCTATCGTGAGCCACTCGTGCTTCCTATCGTGAGCCACCTTATACTTCCTATCGTGACCCCTCCTCGCCTCCCATCGCCACCACCTCCCCTCCTCGCCTCCTATCGCCACCCCACCTCATTTTACTATCGGGAGCCACCTCCTCTTCTTATCGCCACCACCTTCGTTTCATTCAACGATATGTTTGATATTTTAGTGATTGTGGACAAGTAAGTGTAATTTAATTAAATAATTTAAATATTTTGTGTTTATTTAAATATTTCTAAGTCAAATGATATTTTCTCGCAGATTGTGTCGATTGGGATGACCTCCAAGTCCCATGATCCACTACTATAGGAATGTCCGATTATGGACACCGTGGATGACTTTAGGGATGCCCGACTGTGGATCACATCGGGGATGACCGAAGGACAGACGAGCACTGTGGTGACACCAGTGCCTGTACCCAGGAAGAGTGGCCGACAGCGATTCCCATCGATGGCCCTAGCATCTCCATATGTTGTTACTGGCACACCGCGTGGACTTGATCCGACGTTAGTACAGAACTTCAAAGACTTCCTTAAAGCCCGCCCTCCACGTACGGTGATGCTTTCCGAGAGTGGTGGAGTTATTAGTCGGTCATTTTTCATGGATATTCTTAAGCCGACCGGCTTATTATCTTCAGACGTAAGTATTTTGAATTTCTAAGTATTCAGAATTTATTTTAGTTGAATTGATTGATTAATACTTATACATTCAATTGTTCTTATTGTAGACGATTGATCTGTTCATGACGAGCTGTAGAGTGAGGCTGATCAAGGGCGATACTGTATTGTCCACCATGAACAATGCAAACACGATTGTATTGGACACCGACTTCTATGTAAGTATTGATTTCCCAATAATTTACATTTATTTATTTATTGCTTTGCTCAATTCAATGTCCGATTAAATCATTTGAATGTCTCAATAGCGAATCCTTCAAGTTGGTTGGGAATCTTGTTCAAGCGGTTGGAAGGTGCCCGAGAGTATTATTTCCCGATCAAGGGCACGACGGAGTATCCACTATGACCGATTGGTCCAACATGCAACAGTGATTTTGTAATTCAATATCATGTTATATTTAAATTTTAATATATTTGTTTTAATAATTCATATATTTTGTAATAATTGTGTTATATAGGTGATTATACCTATCCTTATCGATGGACACTACGTCGTCATTGTTATCGAATGCTTGATGGACGCTGATCTATATGATTCGATATATTGGAGATTAGAAGATCATGCAAGAGAAAACGCACCAGCCAGATGGCTCGATATTGCATTTATTTGGATTCGTCTTGGATGAAGGCGATTATTGGAGTTTCAACGATACGGGCATATCGAAAAAACCGTGCCACTTGAATTATCTATCCGTCACCGCTAACCGTTCTCCCAAAAGACGGGCGCCGCTGTGGTCCATATGCATGCATGTACGTTGAACGTGTGATATCCGGATCGCCGAGTATTACTTGGGGAATACTCACCATCCAAAGATATAGGAAA
Organism: Salvia rosmarinus; assembly: GCA_036937905.1. Classification (NCBI taxonomy): domain Eukaryota; kingdom Viridiplantae; phylum Streptophyta; class Magnoliopsida; order Lamiales; family Lamiaceae; genus Salvia; species Salvia rosmarinus. The sequence continues at coordinate 107,383,227 of CM072816.1, read as the reverse complement.
ATTATAGTGCTTCTATTTTTGAGTTGTGTGAAGACACTTAGATATGTAAATTTAAATGTGTAATATCTTAAATTTCAGTTTATTAATATTTGTAAATTAATAACTATTTAAGATTTTAAACTCCTATAGTTGCTTCTATTTTTATTTATTTAAACTCCTAACTATTTAAGATTTTAAAAATCACATGTAATTTAGTTCATGTTTTACACGATACATGATCACGTTTTATGCGATACGATACATTTCAAACTTCACATTTAGTACGTAAGAGAAATATCCAAGTAAACCTAGTATAGTCATCAACAAAATGTATGTAATACTTGAACCCTTCAATAGACGTGGTAGAACTTGGACCCCAAAGATCCGTATGCACTAATTGAAAGTGTGAAGAAGTTTTATTATTATTATTATTATTATTATTATTATTATTATAGCACAAGATATAAAGAAGAATAACAATAAAGGTGCGAATACAATATTTGAAATATTAAAAAAATACAACTTTAATTAATCGCTTATGCCTTCATTTATTCGATTTGGACATTTCCTTCGTGTATGTCCGGTTCCTACAATGATCGCATTTCTTTGGTGCTCGGCGCTCATTGTTAGACGATTCTCCCATATCGTTTGTAGGCACTCTTCTTGTAGACCTTTCACCACCGGATGGAATCCGACTTGTTCTAGGTCGTCCACTGTCTTGTCACAATAGGAGGCAATACATTCGCTGAGCTACCTCATTTGGAACCACCACTCATTGTATTGAGGACATGATTCATCGCACCACCGTATGTCTCAATTAAAGTGTTGGTCGTGTAGTATGATTCGACGTAATTGTGGATGGATTCTCGGCCTCACCGTCAATGAAAAGTATTAGTATGAGTTACATGAAAATAAAACGACGTGTAGTATTAGTATTAAAACTTACTTAATGGCAGCAATTGCGTGTGAACACGGCATCCCGTCTTGGTTAAATTCTCGACAATCACACGATTTTAGTTGAAGATCGACCGAAGTTCCTAACGCCGATCGCACCCTATATTTTGCATTTGTAGACCTCGTCGAGAGTAACGACGACTTTTGGACACCGCTATCGTAAGCTTTTTCTTTGTTTCCTCGATTGAGATAGTTGTCCGACCTACGTCCGCCTTTTCGTCTATCGTTGAACCACTTCTCAATTACAAGTCCGATTGCCTCCAACATTGAGCATATTGGAAGACGCCCGCCCATAATAATCGAGAGTTAAATGACTCTGCGCATTCGATGTTAAGAAGCTAAAACGGCTCACGGGGACTTTGAACGGGCCCATTTTACGGTCTACACGGAGCGGTTTGTGGTATGCTTTATCATTTATGCTTTCGATAGCGAGACATAGCACGTTGGTATTGTCTGGGCTCGTATGCATAGCGACTTCTTGGAACATTTCCACCACAAGCATCGCCACGAAACTGTTTGATCTTGTTCGATGAAGTGGTAGAAGCATAAGGCGTGATGAGCTTGTGGAAATACTCTCGATGGCGTTAGCTATGGACACGTGTGCGTCCGAGACAATTAAGAGTTTTCCAAGATTTCCAAATACCCGTTGGATGCGTGAGATAAACCATGACCAAGATTCATCATTCTCAATCGCCCAACACCATACGCCAACGGAACACTTGCTCATTGGCATCCTTCGTTATCGCAACAAATAAAATTCCTTATTCTTTCCTCGAGGTGAGTACCATCTACGACGATCATCGGTCTCAAACAAAAATAGAAGGGGCAATAGATGCGGCGAGAGCAACGAGCGAGATGCGGAATCGACCATCACCATCGACCTCATAATCGTAAATGTACGGGATTCGTGCGTGTCAACATCTGCAGATAACCGGCGACATTTGGAATGATCGATCATGCCGACCGTATATCAACTCAATCATTTGTATGTCGGGCTCATACGCCACATCATAACCGATGCGGATACCAAAATCATGTTTCAACTCGGCCATAATTGATTTAGGCTTCATGATTTCACTTTGTGCGCATTTTTCGAGCATAATACGCTACAACTATCTTTGAATGAACCTTCAATGGTCCAACACAACCCAAATCACGGTGGCATTTGTGTTCAGATATAAACTTATAAACTTTCCAAATATTACCTCGTTGGGCAGCTCGTAACTCAAAATTACACCTCTCAGAGTGCTTGCATTTAAATGTCAGTCGTGTTGTATCTGAACGACCAACAACGTATTCCGCCCCCTGCTCCATATGCCACACACCAACAGCAAGATAGAGGTCATCTTTGCTATAGTAATATGAATTACTACTCAATTCTCCATCCCTTGTCGGGTCCATTTCACTAGCAACAAGTGAGGCTGCAGCGTTGAGCGGAATGACCGGAACTAACCAGTTAGTTAGTTCTTCAGCATCGGGTGGGTTGACATCTTCTGGATAGGTGCTTGGATTAATCAAAGATAATAGTTTGGGAAGTCCTCCTTCTCTTCGAATCCATCCTGCAAAATCAATAAACGTATTATTTAAAATTGATTGTTCGGGATGGTCGTCGGAGGCATCTGAGTCGGTCTCTTGAGATCTTGGTCTCGGTATATATTCTTCTTCTTCGTCTTCTCCATCAACATCATCATTACGAATAGGAGTTGTTGGCCTTGTTGTCTCCGTAGCGTGCCTTTGGGATTCGAAAACCAATCACCGTAAAGCATACTTGGAACATTTTGTGAATATTCTTCTTGCAAATGATTGGGCTCTCCGGGTTTGATCCACTCGCAATATTTGTAGTGTTGTGAACTACATAACGCGTGGATATTCTTCGATACATGCACAATCGAGCAAGCAGTTCATCATCGGTTAACAATGATTTTATTATCCGACCATATCGAGATGTGGATAAATAAAATAATTGATAATCCGTGCTCAATTCATTGGCCCGCAATACGTGATTGATATAGTATATGAGGTCGCAAAGAAAACGATCCGGAATTTGGGCAATTTGTTGATACCGCCAATATACGTACAATCACTATCAAACTCTCCACCATAATTCACGATAATGAATTTCAATTGTCCATCTACATAAAGAAAGAATAAATAAAAATATTAAAACAAAATTCCCAATCAAAATATACGTACATGTAAATATAGTATATTATTCTTTGGGGTTCTTTGGCGAATTACCTTTGATATTGGAAAATGATTGAATTCTCCGTGGTTTTCCTTCAAATACTGCCGCTCAACTTGATAGAAAATTTTGGAAAATGAAGATATGAGATGTGAATGAATGAATGAATGAATGAATGAATTCGTCAAATTTTATGAAGGTAAACAACAACAAATAATGGATATACGTATCATTCACGTGAAATTACCGTAGCTACAATGAATTGAGACTCATTATTGTACAAATTTACTGTAACAACAGTAAAATCAGACCTATTATTGTACTAAATTCAGACCTATTATATCAGTTTCACGTGAATAAATTGAATGCTACAATAATTTGAGAGAAAATTCAAAGCACTTATTGAGGCAATAAAATTAAAAAAAAAAAAAAACCGATCGGAATCCAATCGGATTCCGGTCGTACCGATCGGATTCCGTTGTTTCCGGTCGTACCGGTCGGATTTCGGTTTTTTCATCGGAATCCGACCGAGCTCCCAATAGGAGATTTCCATTTTTAATCCGCTCGTTATTTTTTACGTAAAACAAAGTCGACATGAGGTATATTTGTCCATACAATATAAACCTACCTGATTTTGTATGTTTTTATCCCATTGGGTATATATGCATATCTCTTATGAGATCTGGGTATACGTATTCAAAATACCTATATTACTGTCTTCGGACTCCAGACCAGTATTCAATTAGATGTCACTCCACATCACAGGTTTTGTAATTAATCATGTTAGAATTTAATGAAATCATATACATATGTGTGTAAATTTAAAATAGGTACGTTGTTAAGATGCATGTGGTTTCTATGCACATGGCTAAATTATATGCCGGTTAGTTTCATGGTGAGGGAATGCAATGCATTCCCCCTCACTATTTATATGAACAATAATATTTACTGTTCACATGAATAGTGAGGGGAATGCATTACACCTCTCACCATGGAACCTAGCTTATATGCCAAAGGTCTTCAATTTGACTAAATTATCTGTAATACCGCCATTATCGTACACATTTCTATACTAACTACCCAAAAGTGGGCCCCCATGCAAAAAGTGACTACACGCATACACACAATGATAGATTCTTGACATCCCTTTTTTATAAAATTATAACAATATTTTCATAATTTAGCATTGAAATTTGTGATAGGGTTTTGTCAAATTAAAACAGTAATTTGAAGGCTAAATGTTATTTTCGATCGGTTAGTCATCTTTTCTATTTGACTCGTTGTTTTATCCGACCAGTTAATATGTTACTTTGCCAGAAAATGCAATTATTAGCTTCCATGTACATTCATAGAATTCATGTTTTTATATAATAATCTATAAATTATATTAATAGATAAATTATATTTAAAAAATCATGTGTAAAAATTAAGACCTATAGACATTAGTAGAGCAGATTCTATGTGTGTGTATATATATAGTGAGATTCAAATAAGTATTATTTTAATGTGAGAATTAAGAACTATGAAAATTCGTTATTACAAAATAAATTAGTTATGAAAGTTAATGCATCCGATGAAAAAATTACTGAATCTAAAAATTTAAAATTTTTACCCAAGATTTGACTCTCATGAGGGCGAAAATTCTATTTTTTTTATTCAATAACTTTCTCAACGTATACATCAACTTTCACATTGAATTCATCATTTTTTTTCATTTTCACATTCTCACGATAAAAATGGTTTTCATGTTAACCCATGATGGGCGAAAATTTTATTTATTTGGATTTAGTAACTTTCCCAACGTATTAATCAACTTTCACACTGATTTCATCATTTTTTGGTTCTCAAGATAAAAATGATTTTTATGTTAACCAAAAAAATGAAATTTTCGCCACTCATGGGATTAAATTATGGTGAAAATTTCTGAATTTCTGGATTCAATAACTTTCACAACCGATTCATCAATTTTTATAGAGAATTCATTTGGTTATTAATTTATAGAGAATTCATATATATGTATATATATAGGTTATCGTATGGAGATCCCTTATTGTGTAAACATGAGAATAAATATCAACATTCGATAAATCAATATGAACGTTTCAAATTCAATACACAAATTATGACGTAGATGTACAAATACACAATTATATGCAGAAATGTTCATATAACTAATTCAAATGCACACTTAAAAATAATCATTAACTTTCCAAATCTAATTGACATAATTTGTTCTCATTTATGCATATTAAGGATTGTATGTACATGAACCAAATCATATATATAGGAATTTGATCAGATATAAATTAATCTTAAATTATAAAATATGAATAATTTTTAGCACTTGTCGTGAAGATCTATGTTGAATTCATCATCTTGTATGATGAATTCAAACACCTAGGTTTGAATTCCACGAGGAATGAGTTTTTATTTTTTTGAATTCGACACTTTCATCATAAGTTCGTAGTGTTTATACATTAATGACGATTTTTACATTATATATATATATATAATGGTTATTGTGTAGATACTCTTTATAGTGTAAATATGAGGACACATATCAACATTTGATAAATTAATATGGACGCTTCAGATAGAAATGTGCATATAACTAATTCAGATTCACACTTAAAAATAACCTTTATATTTTCAAATCTAATGGATATAATTTGTTCTCATTTATGTATGTTAAAGATTGTAAGTACACGAATCAATATATATATATATATATATATATATATATATATATAGAGAGAGAGAGAGAGAGAGAGTTAGAGAGAGAGGGTTTAGTTCAAATAAAAATAATTCTTATCCTAAAAACTAAGAATCAAATGAATTCATTATGAAAGTTGATGAATCCGTTGAGAAAGTTAATAGATTAAAAAATTTAAAATTTTTCACCCGGTTTCGAATCCTATAAGGGGCGAAAATTGTATTTTTTTGGATTCAGTAACTTTTTCAGCGGATGCATCAACTTTCACTGTAAATTCATCATTTTTGTGTTCTCACGTTATCACAATAAAAAAAATTCTTACGTTAACCCTCTCGTATATATATATATATATATTGGATTCTCGTAGTACCGGTCCCCAAATAGTATGTAGTACCCAATTTAGACCACACATTTTGAACATGTGGTCGCACCACAAGTTGACACGTGGCAGTTCATTTTCTTCTTCTTTTTTAAAATTTTCACAAAGGGTAAAATGGGAAGAAATCAAATCAGTCTTCTTCTTCTTTTTCTTGGCGGTAGCAAACGGCGCCGGAGACGATGACGGCAACGACAGCGGACGACACCGACAAACAGCAGCAGCAACATACACGAACAACAACAAACAATAGATTTTGAAAAAAAGAACAAAATTGATGGATTTTGAGAAAAAATAGAAGATGAATTTGATAGATGATTGAAGAATCGAAAAATATGGTGACTATGGCGGTGGTTCACGATTAATTCGTTGGTAATCGGGGAAAGAGACGGCGAAATTGACGAAGAATGATGGATAAGAGATTTGTTGTCAAAAATTATAAAACTGCATTTAATAAAACATAAAACTACATTAAACAAAACATGAAACTGCATGTTGGCACGAAACACAAACATGCATTAACAAAGCACGTTCATGCATTTAATAAAACATATTCATACATTTAACAAAATGTGTTCATGCATTTAACAAAACATAAAAATACATTGTTGGGCAACAGGCACGCGAGCGAGCACCAGAGAGACTCGCGAGCACGAGCGTACGCTGGACGCGAGCTTCTAATTGCATGCATTTTTTTGTTCATTTGAATGTATAAGTCGGTTCAACTAAATGCATGGTTTGTTTTTCGCAATCACATAACAAATCAAATTACTAATCTACCATTACTGTAGCGAAATCAACAAAATTAAGCTTAAAAATTTTGAAAGAATATCCACCATATGATCTATAAGATGAGTGGATGAGATTGGTCACTACATAATACCTAGACTATATAGGGAGAGATCATATAGTACACGAGTTTGATGTAGTATGTAGTGACCAATCGCATTCACTCATCTCATAGATCATATGGTGGTGATATATAGATGAGGGATCATATAGTACCCGAGTATGATGTAGTATGTAGTAGCCAATTTCATCCACTCATCTCATAGATCATATGGTGGATATTATTTCGATTTTTTTAAGCTTAATTTCGTTGATTTCGCCACAGTAAAGGTAGATTAATAATTTGATTTGTCAAATGATACAAAAAATAAATCATGCATATTATTTAATAGAATTATGCATACAAGTGAAAATAAAATTGTATACAGTTAAATACAACCATACATGTTTGTTTCGATTTTAATGTATGTTGGAAACGCACCCTCAACCCGCACTCACGCATTCCCCCAACGTGCGCTCCCAACTCTTGTTGGCCAATATGCAAATTTATATTTTGTTATATGCATGAACTTGTTTTGTTATATGCATGAACTTGTTTTGTTTTTTTATATGCATAAGTATGTTTTGTGACACGCCGGCATATAGCGCGCACTCGCTCACCCTCCGATCGCGCAGGCCCAAATCGCTCTCGCGCACGCACAACGCTCGTTGGCCTCACATTCAGACTTATTCTTTGTTATATGCACGAAATTATTTTGTTATATGCATGAACTTGTTTTAGCTAGATTTTTTTTAATTGTTGTTCGTGCCGCTACTGTCCGTCCTCGTCGTTGTTGTCCACCATCGCAGTCGTCATTGCTGCCGTAGAAGAAGAAGGTTGAAGTGTGTCCCTATTTTGCCAATTGCGAAAAAAATGGAAAATGGATTGTCAAGTGTCCGCTTGTGATGCAACCACATGTTCAAAATGTATAATCTAGATTGAGTATTATATAATATCTGAAAATCGGGTACTACAAAAACACAATCTTATATATATATATATGTATATATATATGAGGGATCAATTAGTACCCGAGCCTGAGGTAGTATGTAGTACTCAATCTCATCCACTCATCTCATAGATCCTATGGTGGATGTTTTTTCGGATTTTTTAAGTCATTTGACGCTGATTTCGCTACAGGAAGGGTAGATTAGTAATTTAATTTTTTATGTGATACAAAAAAAAAATTATGCATGTTTAACAACTGAAAACTGCATATGTTTGAACATAAAACTGCATATGTTTGAACATCATACGTGTTAAAAAAAAATGCATGAGATTTATTTCTCCAGAAACAACATGCATATTGTTATACAGAAAACTGCATAATGTTGAACACAAAATGCATATGAGATTGATTTCTCCAAAATTTATTCTCACGTTTAGATCTATTACTTATAATTTCATAATTCGAAAGAAAACATATGATCAACAATAAAGAAAACAAAAGATCAACAAGATAAGTGTTTGTGTATATTGGAGGAGATATATAAAAAGAGATACCGTGAATAAGAAACCTATGATTTTCTTTTTTAAAGCATGCGTGTTTGTGTTTCGTGGCATGCAGGTTTGTGTTTAGTCGTATGCATGTTATTGTTTTGTAATATGCATATTTTTGTTAGAAAATATATAGGCTTATATTTTTTAATATGCATTTCTACGTTTTATAGAATGCATGTTGACGTTTTGTGGTATGCATTTTTACGTTTTGCAGCATGCATACTTCATTTTCGACACCAAAACTCCTCATCATCCTTCTCCGTCGTTTTGCCGCTTCTTTCTTTGATTACCGACAAACTTCACAAGAAACTACGCCATAACCACCACGTCTCTATCCTTCAAAATCTACATCTCATCTTTTCACAAAATCTCTCAAATTTCTTCTCAAAATCTTATTTTTCATCTATTTTATCTTTCAAAATATGTTGTCTTATGTTTCACATCGATGTCGATCTTGCCACCGTCACTTTGTCACACGACAACCGCCCTGCCGTAGTCACCGTCGTAAAGAAATTCGAAGAAGATGAAAAAAATCGAAGAAGAAGAAGAAGAAGAAGAAGAAGACTAAGTTTTTATTTTTGCCCAATATACCCTTGTGAAAATTAAAAAGATAAATAAATACAAAATGGATTGCCACATGTCGACTTGTGATGCGACCACATGTTCAAAATGTGTGATCTAGATTGGATATTAAATACTATCTGGGGATCGGGTATTACGGGAACCCAACCCTATATATATATATATATATGGAGTTGATCAAATGAGAACCACATCTTTTTTGCGAACTCTACGAACCATGCATAATACGTTGAAGATGATGCACAAGACGGTATAAAGTCGTGCATAACGAATACTTTCTAAAATTATTTTGTTGGGTAACAATTTTAGAATGTTTTCGTTATGCAAAACTTTATAGGTTTTATTCATCAACTTTATACGTTTGTGCATAGTTCTCAAGTTCAAAGATGATATATATATATATATATTCATCAAACTAATGTGTCCAACCAACACATGATAGATGTGGCTAATCGACTATATAATAATTGTCTTGTGATTCTTACACAAGTATATTATGTAATAAAACTATAAGACTTTCAAAAACTTTCAAGCAAATCCATCGACATCCGAAGCTATTTTAGCTCACACCTTATATTATATAGTTTTGACACCAACTTAATAGAATTGGATAAGTTTGCATGTGGTTTATGAATGTGGGTAGTTTCCACATGAACACTATATATAGAGACAAGGCAGTTCAAATAAAAAAAATCTTTATATTGTTAACGGTAAATCAAATATTATTATAAGTAATGATATATATAAAAATGAGTATAAAAGAAGTATTGTTGCATATATAATAAAATTTATCATAGAAATAGTATTATTACATGTAATGAAAAAGTTTATCTGATATGAAAATCAATCACGACCATCTAATTAGTGAAGATTTACAAACTAAATTGACTATTAGTTAATAGAATAAGTTTGATTTACACCGAAACAGATCCCTATATATAAACGCTATCATCGATTCTAATAAGGAATTGAATATACAACTATATAATATGATGAAAACCCAACTGCGCCAAATCACATACTAACTCTCGAAACCTATATTGCAAATGCTTTCTTTAAATATTAGTTTCAAAAGGAAGTCTGGAATACATGTCAAACTTTCTGTTTATAGAATATTCTCGTGATGATAAGAGAATATGATATTAGTTTAATATGTGCAGTGCTTTAGATAGGTACTTAATAAATATACATTGCAAGTCTAATAAAAACCACAAAACATCCTAACTCATTTAATCGGATTCATACCAACATCACACCTAGGGATATCAATGGATGGGTTTTACTCGAACCAAAATCAATAAATAAATAATGATTTTGGTTCTGAAACCGACCTATTAGACACTGGATTCGGATCGGACCCGGACCATCAACTATGGATCTTAAGCAGTCTGGATATGAGTAGGTCTGAAACCAGAATCGGACAAGAACAATAACTGGAATAGAAACCGTTGCTCTATAATTTAATGGGTTATGAGTGATTTCATATGGATATAGATAAAATTAACTCATTGACAAGCCTATTTAAACTTATGTTTGTCAATAGACATGTTTTACTCGGATCAGAACCAATAAATAAGTATTGATTCTGGTTCTAAAATCAGAACCGGATCCGAATGGACCGGACCATCAAACTATGAATCTAAACGAAAGCGGATCTGAAATCGGAATCGAAACCAAAATCGATGCTTTAAAATTTAATGGATTGTAAGACCGATCCAAGAAACTCACCCATTGATATCCCTAGTCACACCCACCTAAGTTGATCGTAAGATTCAACATATTATCACCATAAGAACTATGTGAAAAATCTATAATAAAAACATAAACGAAAATTATTGCTGGTAAATAAATGAAATGTTTCTATAGTTTTGCCCAGGCTTAGTGTTCCCTCAATTTCGTTAGTCTAAAATTAAAATGATCAATTGCAACGCACTTTAAGCAAATTGCTCAAGAAATTTGAGGCCAGTGTCGGTGAAAATGAGTCAACCATCTCTTGATGAATTTAATGTCATCATCGCTTTTGCTTTCCGAAAGTCAGACAAGGACGACAAAAGAGTCGAGACTGTGTCGATCAACAAGACCCATTCAAACATAATAGTAAAAATATATAATTTTAGCCTCATAAATCAATAATATCTTAATTAAACTTAATGAATTAATTTTGTGATAATTTTAATCCATAGGTGATTTTTCGATGTCGAAAACACAACTAATACTAGAAATAATATGTAGCTCGTAAGTCATTTCCAACGACGTTTTTGACTTATGCTTTCTATATATCATTTCTCGATGCGGACTGTGTTTTTTGATGCAAAAAATCACTTATGAGCTAAAAGATTATCATAAAACCAATTCATTAGGTTTGACTATGATATTATTAATTTATTAGATAAAAGTTATCACAAAATTAATTTATTAAACTAATATTATATATTTTCCCAACATAATATAGAGGGTAGAAAATTTTGTGGCAAATTTGATATCTTCATATGTTAAAAATACTCAAAGTTACATGGACCTCACTTGGGCCCATCAATTTAAAAAGAGAGGGAAAAAGTCGCATTTCAATACTTGATTGACTGCTGATGATTTTTTAATTTAAAAAGTCCACCTATTACGTAGGTGTGAGAATCTAGCAATAGTTAAAATATTATTTTATACATGTTTCACTTAAGAAAATATTTTATCTTAAAAATATGGTCATACTGTTTTTTATTCATTTAATCGTTTTATATCATTATTTTAAATACATGTGTCTAAAAAAAATGAAACATTTCAAAAATGGTAGGAAAAATATAAAATAGCCGAAACCTATTTCAACAATCGAAATAACACACATCACCATTGTAACAATGATGTCACAATCAAAAATTTACATCATAATATGACCGTTACATCTAATTTCCAATCGTGAGAATCATTTTTATGATGGTGAAGTTGATTATTAGAATAATTACTCCACTTCATTGTTGTAAAAATTGTCACCATTGTCGATCACGATAAAAAGTATTCAGTAAAATTGAATTTTATGTTATATCAACTACTCCTATTCATGTAAATCAATTTAAATGGAATATTTAGCATGTAAAAATAGTAGATACATAGGCGTGTTCTATGCTTCTTTATATATATGGCATATTTTAATATATAATAATGCTTATTTCAGAAACTATTTATTCATATATATAACTATACTTATTTTGTGATACTACTATTTTATATATGCAATTAGGGATGTCGGACCAGAACTAATAAATAAGTATCGATTCTGGTTCTAGAACCAACCCATTAGATATCGGATCTGGATCGGATCCGGACCATCAACTATGGATCTGAAATGCTTCGAATTTGAGTGAGTTTGGAATGAGAACCGGACCAGAATTAAAACTGAAACCGAAATCGTTGCTTTAGAATTTAATGGACTATGAGTGATTTCGGATCAATATAGATACAACCGGCTCATTGACAAGCATACTTAAACTTAAGCTTGTCAATAGCGAGTTTTATCCGAATCAGAACCAATAAATAAATATCGATTCTTGTTCTAAAATCAAAACCGAAACCGGATCGAACTAGACCATCAAACTATGGATTTAAATTGTCCGGGTCTAAAACGGATCTGGAACCTAAACCAGAATCGGAACAATTATTTTAAAATTTAATGAGCTATGAACGGTTCGGGATCGATTCGGATAAAACTCATCCATTATCATCACTAAACACAATATTGAAAACGTAAAACTAAAATTTATCCAACTGGTTATCTAAGCGGTCATATTAAAATCTCAATGCATTCCACTAGTCAATACAAGATTTTGAAGCTGACCTATAAAGACGTTGAGAAGAACTGTAGCAAGTTGAGCATTAGTTTTACACAAATCCAGTACAAAGGAACAAAGCAATCTCCTCTGATATGCTTATGTGATATTATCCAAAAGCCGACAAACACCGTACGAATATGACGATGCTCTGCATAAACTAGCCATAGACTAATTTATCGGATGGGAAGAAAAGAAGCAATCTTGTACGAAAATATCATAATGCTCCTAAACAAGGTTACAAGAACTCAAGCTTTGAAACCATCTGCAATGATCTCAAGCTCTCAAACATCAACTGAACAACCAAGAGTTTTCCAGGTGTTTCTGCTCACAAGATCATACAACTTAGGTCACGTTTGGTAGCCTTGTTTCGTCGGGATAAGTCGGGATAACAAAGTTATGCGCCTGTTTGGTAGCTGCATTTAGTATCCTGCGTCATTTGGTAGCTCTGTTTCGTATCCTGCGTCTGTTTGGTAGCTCTGTTTCGTATCCTACGGCCCTTGTTTTAATGACGAACTTTGTTGGTTTTGTCTACATTTGGTAGCTACTGTTTTGTCTTATTCTTTAGGATTTGTAACCTACCTAAATGGTGGGTTACGAAACCTAACTGCACGGTACATTTTAACTAGACGAAACCTAACTGCACAGTATATTTTAACTAGACGAAACCTAACTAGACGAAACCTAACTAACCTATCAAACGTGACCTTAGAATAATAGCTTAATTTCTATATCCAAAAATTTAGAACGAGATAGTATAGTGTAAAGACCCGCTCATCCATAGTTGAAGCCAAATCCTTATACACAAACCGACGCCTGAAACAGGAAGCAGCTGTAGAAGCGAGAGGTTTAGGCCTAGTTTAAATCCTAGATTCAGTCTTTATTGTGTCGAATTCAGACAGTGGATATCTCCAATCTAAGAGAGGAACCCTGAGTTGAGAAATTCATACCTATTAATTTAGGCAGTAAACTTAGATTGCACTTCTTCCTATCTAATGCCTTAAGGAACCATATGCAACAAAATATATCAACTCATGGAAAATTCTTGCTTGGAAAAAGAGCATAACAGATCGGTGGCTCAAATCATTTTCAACCCAATTCAAGCACTCATTTGATAATAACGATACCAAATACAAACAATATGCTGAAGCAAATAAAGTTATCTAAAACCAACAAACAAGAAATGAGAGATGACAAAATACAAATAAGAAAAACAGCAGGTCTCTTTATCAACATGGTGATCCCTTTTCACTGCCACTCAATCATTGCCTTGATTCTGCAAAGCCAAACTCGCTGCACAAAGTGAAAGCGTTTGATGCACCAATCCATAGGAAACAGCCCATCCAATCATGTAGAGAAAGAATCCTTCAACAACTAAACACTATCCCGTGGATGCCAAGGATAACATTACGTTCTTATAAGTTGCTCCGACTTTGATGATGCTGTCCCTGAACCATGACCCTCGTCATTTATACATGTCCAGAAAATCCCTGGACACTATTTCCTGTCTCAGGATGTTACATTTCTCTTTTCTTCGAGTATGGAACCTTCTTTTAGTGCAATTTGTGCCTCATTCTCCCTCCCTAGAGCAAAAAGAGCAGCAGCCTGTAAATATGAAGCTATATGCCAAACGGGAGATATAACTTGTGCTTGCACTGCATCATTGAGGGCCTCCTGAGGCACATCACTCATGAGATGTGACAAACTTCGACGAGCATAAACAGTTGGAGAGACCATTGTTCCAACATCAATAAACTGCATAAACAACAAAGGAATCATACAGCATAAGCAGAGAGCACAGCCATACACCATTTGGGAGTACTAAAATGCCATAGATATAAAAGATGTCCAAAGGAGTTTGCTTGAATTGAATTCACCTCCCAGAGGTAGGCAAATAACAGTTGATGAAGGGAAATACAAGTTCTAACCTGTGTGTAACATTCAATGGCAACCCTAAAATCTTTATGCCGGAAAGCCACATCACCCTTTTTCTTTGAGTTCAATGTATCCTGCATTTGATTTGTCCACATCTGGAATGAAAGCTGCATGAGAAAACAATTAATTACTTTTAGCAGTCCATACTGCTTGTGCCAATTGAAAATGGAAATGTAAAAGCAGAAATATAATGCTATCTAATGAGACATACTAACAAGAAAAACTTCGATCCTCATGCTCCGCAACACAAACATGAATTTATTGGTAAATTGCAGATAACGACAATTCAGACTTTGTCAATTTACATAAAAAAAGAGGGAGTGGGAATTTATATTCGCAAAAACATAATAGTAATTTCCCCTTTCTTTTGTGTAAATTGACAGTTCTGATGGGTTGTTCTCAGTGTACCCATATATATTTTATGGTTACGTATTGTACGTTGGAGCACAATATGTTTCATAAATAACAAGAAACCCTTTCACATTTGTTTATGATTTTCAAATTCCACTTAAATATTGAGTAACAAATACATTTGATTATCGTTGAGAAGAATCACTATCTAATTCAACCACATCCATCTCATCATACTGATGACGATTGAGATCTATAATAATTACGAAAAACAGGAGAACACATTTCAGCTTCCCCTCAATCAAATAAAATGTAGGCAGGTACTTCAAAGTTTTCTCACTAGGTTCAGGTAGGAGTTTGGACAACGTTCTCAGGTATAGCCAGACTTTTCTCTGGATTTGCACAAGAATGCTTACAAGCAGTAGAAGATGAAAGGCTGATAAAATTTGTTAATTAGTATCTTCCTATTAAATTAACTAGAAGCAAACCTCTGTTGCTGCACCCTCGTCATCTTTGTAACCAAGTTTTTCCAATATCTCATGAATGGCAGTTAAATCCATTCTTAAGCATGCTTCACCAAGGGCTGTCAAAGACACTACCTCTCCACCTTGAGGAATACCCATTAATACATGAGAAGGAACCTGCAGAAGAAGTGAACATTTGGAACCTATTACTTCCAGCATAAGCAAATAAAATGAATACATGGGTCAAGTACTGCACTAATAGGATTTTGAGACTTGTGCATTTCTATCTCACTTTTCTTATATACAATGATCAGCCAATATCATCATGCTTGCACGAGGTACTACCTAAGAAGGGCATACCAGTTATTCAGCATACACCATTGTCCTATGCTATGATATATATATTTTCGGGTTTCCCTGCTGAACTCTAATAGCAGCCATTCAAGTTCTTTTCAAGACTTTAAATGCCAGAGTTTGTTCCCAAGAAACCACCAAAATTCATTTTCTTTCCTTGCGAAATATTTTCATGGTTTCATAAAATAAAGAATTTTTAAGGAGAACGCATGTCTTATTTCAATTTCAAGGATAATATGAAAACATATATCACAAGGGGCAGACTGTTGTTGGTATTATTTAGTGTCCTAACTAATTCTCGTTTTGGAAAATAACCAACCTCAGTTTCCTTCTGAAGAGGAATCAATGCAGCAACTAATGATTTTGGATTTGGCCTCTCACGAGGTTCATATTGTAAGCATCTTGAAGCTAGACGCACTAACTCTGTTCCGTCATCATTGGAAAATTGACCTTCCAAACAAGAATCTGTTAACATCTGAAGATTCCGATCCTTGATCAAATCAAGGGCCTGCACCAATTATATAATATAATGATGTCAATATGACTGAATGACTTTGGGTCACAAGCCACTAAGTGATATTAAATATCAAATGATGAATTATAGCAAATCAAATTAATGGACAGTTTGGTATATAACACATCAAATGATTTGTGATTCCATGTTACATACAGAAGCTGGGAAAAAGAGAAGAAATTTTAGAAAATAGAATAAAAGGTCCTAAGGTGAAATTGACGTTGGTAATTCTTATGTTTCAACTGGTAATATCTTCCCTCACAATCCAAATCTGGAAAAACCTTTCTGGGACTATTAATGTACTACAAAAGTGGTTGTCAAAAGTACGAATTTTACAAACCTGTGAACATGAGCAAGTACAAATTTGTCACTCAAAGTCCTGTCAACCCACACTTAACCTCACGTGAATAATATGTCTAATTAAGTCCAAATAAAAATAATAATAATAATAATTATTATTATTATTATTATTTTGAGGAAATAGACCAAATTATTAACTATGCTAAAATTTGACTAATAGGTTTGTCTGTGCTAAGGACTATTCATTGAAACTGGTTTGTACAGTTCTTATTACTGGTTTCCATCAGATGATGTATTGTACAAAAAGGGAAAGAGAGAGACTGCAAGCAGGAGACACGTTCAGGCTGTTACCTGTGTACTATCACTATGTTACAATTACAATTGCAACAACAGGGTGCCCATATAAAACACTGCTCATTGAGCTTCAAATTCAACAAGAAACCGAGAAATGATACATAGGTGCATTAGCAATAAATCTGAACAAAGACACTTCAGGTGCAATTAAACACAATATTCTATATAGGGTAGTGACATATTAGTGGGAGTGAAAGTCAAAGAAGGAAGAAAGAAAGATATAATGTTCAGATGAAGATGAAGGCTTCAACTGTGTCTTCCGGGGATAAAATAATGCAGATATCATGAAAGTGGGGTGCAATATATGGTATACCAGATGAGAAACCCGATGACGGGGTCGGATGCTAATAGGACATTTGTAAGTCTAACCGTTTAGCAGTTGATTATGTGCAATTTGAGGACTTTGTTGCAAATACAGGATGACATGGTCCCAAGCACAAAACAAGACAACCAGAAACTTCTTTTTCCAAAAACCAGCTTATAATAAAATATTTCTCAATTCTCATTAAGCAATGTGCAAAGTATCACCAGAATGAGTCATCATGCAATTTCAAGAGAGTCGGCACAAAAATACTTACATGACTTGGTGGGATGTGTTTTCCACTTAGAAGGTCAAGCAAAAGTGTTCCAAAGCTGTAAATTACACTTTCTGGGGTAACTCTTCCTAACAAAATTGAAAGGTCAGTGCTCGTCAGTTACAAATCTTAAAATGCAAGAGTGTCTGTGGTTGATATAACATAGACAAGAGTTTAACAAATTCATGGTATAAATCTTATAAAACTAAATAAGAGTATAAAGTATGGTGGTGAATACAGTAGATTGACTAAATAGAAATAAGATATCATGTGAGTAACAAAGGATTAAAGCCTAATTGTTTCTAAATGGTATCATGTTCCCTTCCCTTACTCCAGTCTTACACTAACCATCAAAGATTTCAGAGCAATCTTCACCATAAACAATCGTTTTTAATATTTTCCATTGTTTTTATAGACAGGCTACAGTTTAGAAATCTCAACCGTGGAAACGCAACTGTCATCTACCTCAAGAGTCTCAATTCCAGATAAGATTCAATATGCTGTCCAAGAAAAGCCATAGGGGATTAAGAGGTCAATTATCTGTGAGCTTCATTTGTGGAGCGGCTTTTTCTACCAAATACCAACGTTGTGGATCTCTATTAACATTCTTTTTCTCAAGCATATCACATGTTCAGGACATGAATTATGAAATGGTCGACTTATCAGCTAATCCCCAGTTCTGCAATAGGGTGGTTCTACATGCTTTCATTGCATTCTTCACTCATATATACCTATAATTGCCCAGACACTGACCGTCATGCTTATCAAAATGTCAGGGATGAAGAATACAACTGCAATGACTTAATTCTTCATGAATGCCCACTATTAACTTTAAAAGACCCAGCATGTTGATCAAGTATCGACCTACAACACATAGTGCAGACTCCCTGAACAAAAAATGTTACAGATTCATGCTACATAGCTTCAAATATTCTACAATATAATACAATCATAAAAGGGAGTAAAAGACTCTAGATTTCTCATTCATAAAAACAAAACAATCTATCCTCAAAAGTTTTGGTGTTTGAATAATTCAAGCTTTAAGTTAACCCCACAACACTCAGTATGACATAATTTTGCATATCAGCCAGAAGGTTTTTGCTTACAAGAGTGATCAGTTAGTAGCAAAATAGACAAACCAAGCTTTGAGTACAAAACAATACAACATTATGGAACAAACTTTTTGAACTTTAGTTCCAAACAATCCACAGTTTAGCCATGTGCATATTACTGTCTGTAAAACTAAACCATATCTTCCAAAAATTCATAAATTATCGCTATAATCAATTATAGGTTACAATATTTCATTCTAGAGTGAGATATTATACCAGTCCTTAAGTACTCTGGCGGAGTAAATGCCAAGTTAGTACTGTAGCTTTTTCCATCTCTACTATTCTTCATCAATCCAAAGCACGAGAGTCTGGGATTGCCATCCTGTAAGAGAACAATAAAATATAAAGAAATGTAGGAGAAAAGTATAGAGACATGTAGGAGAAAAGTAATAGTTATATATTGATCACTGCATAAAGCATCTAGATATAATACAAGAGACTAAGGCAGATTAGGTCCAAAACCAATGTGGGATAGTATTCTACAACAATACAAAACACCCCAAC
The DNA here is from genome assembly GCA_036937905.1 of Salvia rosmarinus. Classification (NCBI taxonomy): domain Eukaryota; kingdom Viridiplantae; phylum Streptophyta; class Magnoliopsida; order Lamiales; family Lamiaceae; genus Salvia; species Salvia rosmarinus. The sequence continues at coordinate 107,363,831 of CM072816.1, read as the reverse complement.
AGGAAGAACTGAATGAGCACATTTGTAAACATTATTAAAAAATACAGACAAATGAGAAGTAAAAGAAAAGAACAAATAGGAACTTGGCACTTACATAATCAAAGACAATTCTGTAGGCATTAAGATCGTGATAAAGTGCCCGCCCCTTGCCTGTGCAATATTCTAGAGCTTGCGCGATATATAAAGCAACTCTTAATCGCATTGCCCACTTCATAGGTTGTGTTTCCCCTGAGGTCATATAAAAGTAAAGAATAAAAATAAGAAAAGGACTAGATACATATTTGGATCAAGATCACACAGCTCGAAGCACATTTAGTGGAATAAACTAGTTACCCAGACGAGACATACTGTCTTTATCATTACATATATAGAAAAGTAACTACTCCACTACTGAAGCCAAAATCATTTATAAGGCATATGGTTTACACAGTAGCATGGCATCAATAGAAGAAGATTTCTGATTTGACTTGTAAGAGGCATGCTACAAAACACTCAGAAATGGAGGCAACAGCCTTTTCAAGCACCAGTGCCAAGTGGCTGAGCTACAGGATCCCTAGTGAAATGGGCCCACACCCAATGGAATATGCCTGGTAAATCCTACTGCCACCAATTTATAAACATTGGACCATCAATGACTGCACCAAAGTTGGCCACAGCAGAAGCACTTTGACGATTCAAAATGTACTTACAGTGAAACAGATGTTTTGCAAGAGTTTCATTGGGCATAAATTCAGCAACCAGTAACCTCTCATCACCTTCACAGCAGCAGCCTAGCAAATTAGCCAATCTGTAGTTCCGGAGTTGGCCAACAGATTTTGCTTCTTCCTGAAATTTATGAAGTAATGTTCATTTGAAGTGATCAACCAAATGAACCCTTTTTCTATGAAAGATTAAATAGAATTCAATGTTACAAGAAGAACTTTCATGCCTTAGTCAGAATTACTTAGTCCAACCAATCAAAATGTTATACAATTTACAGAAACTTTAAAAATCCACATCTAATTCCATGAAACTCTAGGAAATCAAAGAATAGATCCTCACAAAATCTAGGCTAAGTATACCATATCACTGGGAAAAGTTGGGTACACAAAAGGGTGTAGATTCGTCAATCAGCTAAAATGAGCAGCGTGAATAAAGAACTCCATTGAGATGGAGTCCCTTCTCAGTTCTCACCATGAACTGCCGCGCATCAGGCCAAGCAGACCTATTAAAACGTTTGACAGCTATCCGCCTCTGATTATCCAATTTCCCCTTATAAACCACATTTGGAGCTTTCTCCCCATGTTCAGAAACTATGTTCTCTACTGCAAAACCAGATGTAGCCATCCTAAGTTGTTCAACAGAAAATTCACGAAATGTAGGTAAATCACCGATTTCACTTTTCTCCTCATTTTCTGCATCATCATCATAAACATGTTAATATTACGAAATCAACAAAAGGTACAACAAAAGAGAGTTGTTTGGACAAACCAGCGTTATTGGCTTCATGAACAGGTCCATTATGTTCCGAGTTAAAACAACACCAGGACAGCTTTGAACAGTGACAGCCCATCCCAATACAGCAATTAATTTAAATACAAGCAAATAGGGAATTTCAATCTTCCACTATGCAAAAACTACTACTCTGTTCCTCGAAGGCTAGGACTCCACACATCCGCTGCTCATTTATGTAAATACTCATACTAGTAAGTGTTGAAGCATCAATGCTGATTTTTTAGTGTCTTCAGTTCAAAAATCTGCAAACACAATTAAAAAGAAGGAATAAAAAACCACACCCTCTTCATGAACCATGAAAGGAACAGCAATCAGTCACCTAGAAATATAAATTCTCTATGCAATTAACTACAGATTCGTCTCTACATCGAATCAGAAATTTGAAGTAAGGAGTCAACAATAAGACAGAATTGTCAGAAGTCAATAGCATAGCATGCATTTGAACAGATGCAGCCTATCGGCATGCTAAATAATTTCAGAAATAGTTTGTGAAACGTCAAATGTTTAGAAAGTAAATTGAGTCTTATCAAAAACTTGCAAGTAAAAGAACCAACTTTTCGCTGGGGAAAGCTAAGAAATCCTATTCCGAGTCCTTCAGTTATTTAATGAAAGCCAGAAAGTAAGATTATACAGATGAAAAGGAAAAACACAATTAACTTAAAATAGGACCACTACATTTCCATTTGCTTCGACATACAGCGACAAAGATCACCAGCTCATCACTATTCACAAGTAAAAATATAAGCGAATTGGACAATTTGAATCTCGAGAAAGTTACTTTTACCAAATATTCAAATCTTGGTCAACTCCGAGGCACCAAAATCAACTTTCTGAATCCCAGAAAATTCCCAACTTTACTGCAACTCCACCTGAAGAACTTCCTATTTTTGCTGTTTCAACTCAGCAATTCACCTAAGACAAGCAAATATACTAAGTTATCAAAGTCAATGTCACAAACCAGAAAGTTAAAATCCAACACGAACCCTTATCCCCAAGAAAAAATCAACGGAGACCCATTATTAGAAACTGAAAGATAAACAAAACCCATTTCATCCACAGAAATATGAATAAACCCCATGAATGAAGCAGCAAAAAAATAAGCTTAAAGAGGTTTCTTGACTAAACTTGATTTGGTCAAAGCAGCGAAGCGAAAGTAGTTGATGCTAAATTTGTCTATGTATTTGTTTTTGTATATGCATGTGTAGGTGAGGCTCAAAAAGGGAGATCGGAGAGAGAAAATGATTCGGGGGCAGATGTAAAGACAGGTGAACATAAATGATAGATATAAAATAGATACAGATGCACACAGATGTGTGCGTGTGGGGTGTGTGTGTGTGTAGATCTATTTAGGTCGTGAAGGGGGTAATGGAATATAATGTGTACTCGGATTGGTTTTTGCGAATTTTTTTCCAATTTCCACCGACATAATATTAATTATTGTTGCCTTCCTGTTTTCTTTTTTCTAATGCTATTTCTGATTACAGGATCTCATTTGAAATTATACCAACTTCCTTTTTTCCTAATACTTCCTGTGTCGATATATAATTGCAATATCACATCTCTTAATATTTATATGCAATGTAATATTATAATTATAGTAAAATTTATAGTCGGGAGACTTGTTAATATAATATAATAAAATGTAGAGACGGAAAACATTGTAAAATGAAGGATTATGAACTACTTTACAATTATACGGTTTTTGAATTGATATAATATTCTCTCAATCTATTAAGAATATATCATAACTGTCTTATTTTGTTTTCATAAAGAATGTGACATTTTTCTTTTTAGAACACTATCCACACTCAGCTCTTATTATTCCATATCGCAATCACTCATTATTTATAAAAACACCAAACTATCCAACAATTAACTTTTAATATTCACCTAATAATAATAATTCATTATACCCAAAAAAACTTCCATAATTTCTCCACTTAAAAATATCTATGATGAACCCTTTATCCACTTAAAAATATCTACCAAAATTTATTAAAATTTTGTATCGTGCATCAAGTAATACACTCTTGATGAACGGATGGAGTATATCATAAAATGTTCAAGATTACTGATGGGCATCAAAATAATTCAAAATGCACTTTTAGCATTTACATGTTTTGCAACACAAATTTGCAAATACGTGTTACATTATTTGCTTCAAAAATACACTTATTAATTGCAAATATTTGAATTTTAAAATGAAAATTAACCTTCAAATTGATGTAAATAGATGAGTTTGTATTGCAAATAAAGTTTTTTTGAATTGCAAATTGATATGGGAAGATGCAAATTTATTTTGTTAATTTGAAAATTTGAAGCAGTGAGGAGAGATAAAAGATAAGAATAGGGGTGAGCATAATATCCAAACACCGAATATTCGATCCGAACAAAATCGAAATTTAAAATTTGATTCGGATTTTCGGATTTTCGAACCAGATTGATATTTTCCAAATTTTTCGTATTGGATTTTTTAAATCCGAAAAATCCAAAAATCCAAATTATATATACTTTGTATATAATAATATTTTATTTATATATTCTAAAAATCTACTATAGATATATATATAAAAATTAATAAAAATTGGTTTCGGATTTTTGGATTTTTCATAGTTCTGGATTTTTCGGTTCGGTTCGGTTCAGATTTTTTTATTAAAATTTTGGATTTTCTGATATTCGGTTCGGATCGGATTTTTTCTCCTTCAAAATTTAGATTTTCGGATCGGTTCAGATTAAGCAAAAATCCGAACCGAAACCGAATGCTCACCCCTAGATAAGAAAGAAGATACAATACATGCATATGAAATATGGGAGATGAAAGAAGAGAAAGAAAATATGTTTAATTTGGTGAAAACCACAAAATAACAAGATGGATTATAAATTATTCATTTATGGAAAATGGAGATTTGTATTTTTCTTTTTCTTTTTTAATACTCCATTCGTCCACCAAAATCGTTCATCGATTTTGGTAGCACGAGTTTTAATAAATTGTAATGAGTGTAAAGTAAGTGAGTATAAAAATGTGTGCCATGAGGATAATAAATAAATATATTAATGGATATTGAGTGTAAAAGGTGGGCTATAGGTGATTTTGTTGTAAATAAGTAGATAGGTTTAGGGTAAAAATGTAAAGTTGATGTTTCCAAAAAAGGAAAGTGAACATTTTTTGTGGACGGACCAAAAAGGAATTAAATGCACGAATTTAGTGGATAGATGGAGTATCAACTTTGTTATTGATTAGTTTATGACAAGCATGTTATGATGCAAAATTATTTTTCTTATTTTCCTGATAATGTGGAATGGTATTTTTGAAGTCAAACATTCTATGTTGCAATCTCATCATTGTCTTTAGAAATTCAAGCATATAACACATACTTTTTCAAGTATGATTTGGTAGGCCTTTGCATATAAATATAAATTTACCTTGCATAGGAAACAACAGATGTGGGTTCCTATATAAAAAAAGTATGTTTTTCTTATATTAATAAATCATGCATTGTAAATAATTACTTGTTAATTCATGGAGTGTGACATCGCAAGATTTTACAAGTTTTAGGCTCAACACACTCTAAAAGACCACATCTAGCATGATTTTTTTTAAATATGACATATTTAAAATGAAAATTATCATTAATCAAAAGTACTGCAATTATTTTCATAAATGTAATATACTCTTAAAAATGACAGATCAATATTTGTTTAGTCTAATTAGTTTTCAAATTTCAATCGAGATAAACAAAATCCTCAATCCTAATTCACACTCTTAATTCATAGGCACTCTTTGTTCTTTAATATACATTACTGCATGCGGCCTTTTCTTCTCCTCTGTCTACCACGATAACCACCTCCACCTTCAACATACACGATGACGATGCCGTTGCCGTTGCCGTTGCCGTTGCCAAGAGGGAAAAACAAAAACTCCAAAACAATCTCTATGTTTCTTTCTCTACACTATCTGCACCTATCTTCTCTCACTCTGTTCTTACTTCGAATTCAAATTGAGTAAGCAGCCTGCATTTACATAGGAATCCATCACCATCGTCCAAAACCAACTTCCAAGATCAACCATGCAGTTGGAAAACAGTTAAGTTTCTTCACACTTCATTTGCACATAAAACCTTCCACTGTCAGAACTTTGCTATTAAGTCCCTTGTGTTGATTTGCTAATACACTTACTATAACAACAGGTGTTCATGACAGAGCAGACCGGAAATACCAGGAGTGAGATGGATCAGATAATATGCGCATGAATCAACTAGAGAGAAAGTAAAATGGAGTTATCATTGAGATTTTCAGGATTGACAGATTAAAAGGGCTCACCTCCTCTTAATCTTTATTTGATTTCAACAAGAGTACTACTGATTCTACTTTCTCAGTCAAGTGTTGGATTTAAGCAAAACACAGATGCAAACAGATCCGATTCAAGAACTTGATGCTAATTAATGATATCCCAGAAGGACGAGAACAATGTCGGATCCATTAATCCAATCTGGTGTAGATCTAATTGATGGCTTGAAGAGGTTGATGATCAAATTGCTATCCCGTTTGTTTCCTCTGTCTCATTCTGTCGCCAAGTAACAACCGCTTCTCTGCCATCTCTGTCCACCACGCAAATCAAGCCGAGCTTCACTCGCAAAGTGTGGAGAAGTAAAGCGGCAGCATATGCAAGCCAAGTAGTCCTCCCAACCCCAAACTGGCTCACCGTGCAACCCACAATCACATTGCTCAACAAAAAGTTGAAAACTCCAAAGTCACGACGGCACAAGAGGAGGGCCAGGTTAGCCACCCACGCCACCGCAAAGTAGATGAACGCCACCACGTGATCGAATGTCGTCATCCGGAAAAAGAACTGGAAAATAATAGTCGCCGCCATCCCAACCGAGCGAGCAAGACCAACATGGGTTGAGCTCTGTTGTGACAAGTAACGTGAAGATGGCCATCAAATGGAATTGAAGGCCAATCTGATCTGCTTCGAAGGCGGTGTAACGGGGTTGAAAAGTAACGAAGACATTAGAGACAGAAATGAACCCGGAAAAGACAAGTGAAGAACCATCTTTTTGGGAAGGGGGCAGCACGAACAGAAGCGGGAACAGAGCAATCCCTACAGACGCTTTGTGGAAGAACTCGTTGCCCAGAACACTCTTCTTCCACGGCAGGAAACAGCATATCAGAACAAAAGCATTCAGCACGCTGTAGATTTTAACAGACCAGGCAAATGCGTCGCTTAGAAAGGCAACCGGAAAAACTGCTAATACAAACAAGGCGTAGTAATTTAGGATATGGATCCTAAGCTTTGCACGAAGCACAAGGGCGTGTGTGGAGGAATGGCAGGCCGCAATAGCTAGGAAATGCTTGAACAGAAACAGGACCGTCCAAGGAACGGAGGCCGGAAGGTCTGTCTTTTTCAGAGCCTCGAAACCAAGATATAATGATATAACTCCTATATTAGCCCAGATGCCCAAAAATAAGGATGCAGGAATTTCCATTTTACTATTTTTAGTGGGATGGGAGGTCCAAATGAGATCAAAAGATGCAAATTAGATTGGAACGCGGTATCAGAATCAACAATGGAGAAGTTGACTTGATTAGAGGACTTTTAAGGATCATGTGTGATGGAAATACACTGATTTGTGGTCGAAATAGAGCGTAGATAAGGCCAATGGCTCTTATATTCAACTAGTTGACTTGTAAACAGAAGTGACGCAAATGCTATTTTACAGTCCGAAACTGATTTCTAGAGGTTTGCAACTAACAGAGTAAGTTAACTGCTTCTCTAAACTATGAATACCGAATCAGTGGTTAAATAAGGAAATCTGTATTTGGTCATCCTCTTCAAATAGCAAAGTGAGAGAATCCAGTTTGAGTCGCAAAGCAAAGAGAAGGAGAGCAACTGCAAATGCTGTCCAAGAAGAGCAGCCCACCACCACACTGCCCACTGCGAAATAGAAAACACCGAAATCAAGAGGGAAGCCAAGCAGAGTGAGATTAGCCAACCACATCATGCTCAAGTAGAGGAACACCGCCGACTCATCGAATGATGTTAATCTCTGCAACAGAATGGCGCCCGCTATCCCAACTGCAACTTCAATCCATTTCCTCACCATTCTAATTTCAGCACGCGCCAATTCCTTCAACATTCCATCTTCCACTGCCCAAAATGCAGAGATCAAATGCGAGAGCAACAGCACCAAAACGGGGGAGAACTCTGTCTTCTCCACACTCGCCGAGAAGAGAGACATCTCCAAAACCATGAGGATGGCGACACGGGCTCTCATCTCGGGCGATGCATCATGGTTTCCAGTTCCAAAAGTTAGGACCGTACCCAAGAAGGAGGAGAAGAAATGCCATGAAAACCGGAACAAGACAAGGAAGAAAGACCAAAGGAAACCAATGCAGAAGACCGGTAAATAGCATATGAACTGCACGGAGAAGATGGTGGATACGAGTCTCACAATCAAAAGAAGCAGCGACAACGAGCCTATTTTGATAACCGAATAGGTGGTGGATAAAATGTCGCCTCGAAGAGAGTAAGCATATTTGATGATCTTGAGCCCAGCAGGATTCGCGACATGGTTTTCCATGAATCGTTGGGAACCGGCAAGGACTTCAACATGAGAAGAAGCTTGGCGTAGGAAGAAGTGAGGATAGCGCGCAAGAGAATGCCGTCGGTGGTTGTGGCGAGAAGAGCTGAAAGAGTCGCGTAAGGCATGATCAACAAGTAAGGAGATTGGTGTGTAGGGTGCGCACGATATTTGAGAGCGTAACTTGATGAAGAGCACGATGATATGGCCAAGGAATGCTTTAACAGAAGCAGAACAAGAGGGGAAACCTCTGTTTTGTCTAAAGCGTGGAAGCCCAGATGTAGGAATGTGGTGCTCGCTATAGCCCAGAAGGAGAAGAACAGCCATGCCGGAATCTCCATATCGGTTGTGAATTAGGGTTTGAAGAATCTTTGTATTAAGTTCAAAGGGAAAGCGGACATTACAACACGCAAACGTCTAGGTTGTTTCCCGGAACTTTAACCAACACGCGGACGCGTAAAAGCAAATACTTTAAAAATTAAGAGTTGGTAGTGAAACGAGCCATGGGAAAAGACAAAGCTAATGGTGGATAATTTCCCCTTTCAAAAATAAAGACGAAAAATTATCGGGTTGAATCATGAATTCTATCCACGTGAATATATTTAGACAAAAAAGTGTCCATTTATTTTAAAATATATAAAAACTAGGATTAATGTTTTGTGTTCCTAACTTCTAAGATTTTCATAAAACGATCTCAACTAGCGTTTTTACTTCAAAAATCCTCAATTTTAGGAAAATTTTGATTTATTCTCATCTTACATAATCAAAACGATGTCGTTTTTGTTTATGTGGAAAAAAAAATCAAAAAATCTGAAATCCTTCTTTGTGGGTTATTGGGCCGAGAAAGTGGCTGCATTTCAATTTGGTTTTCTCCTAAATGAAATACCTAAATTGTCGCACATAAGGAGAAGTTATGATCTCCCAAAAGTCTATGGAGTCTTAGGTGGGGCTAGAAGGACTTCCTAATACTTATTCAAAACATCAGACGGTCCTTACTAGTTACTATCCAGGCGTAGACCTTCAGTTTGAGGTCTTCGACCTGCTCGTCGACGAGCACGGTATCCCCATCGCCTGTGCGGTTGATAGTAGAAGCGACTGTGTGGTTGATAGTAGAAGCGAGGCTCATTTTTTGCTTCCCTTGGGGGAGCCGGAGAGATGGGATTTGTTTGATTCCCCTGATCTACGACCGCCCTCCCTCCCTTGGTCTTCCTTTTGAAATACTGAAAGACCATTGACCATCGCACATGGTGGCAGTCTTAAGTGAATGGACAAAAGTCAATGTAGCTATTGGATGACAAGGAAGGAGGATCAACGACTATTCGCCCGCTGGATGGCGATGGTTCTCGACAGACAAATTTATGATGAATGGACAAATTTATCTTTAATGAAATATATTAAAATAAATTACATTAGGAAGAAGTTAAATCCTACTCAACCCCCCCGCCCCCGCCCTCATCTTTTGTTATCGCGCGGCCTACCTGCATCCCATCTCGTCTTGTCGCTGCCGCCGCCTTACATTCTGTGACCCTCCATTTTTCCAGTGACCATCACTACCGCCTGTTGCACGTTGTTGTTCCCCCACTTCTTGTCGTGTTTTGTGTTTTGGCGCATCTCCCGAAGCCCCCCCCTCGCCTCACACCACACCGACCTCTCATGCATGCATGCACCGCCCCACACCTTCTATCGTGGTTCCTTCGACTGCAGGAAGGAACATTATCGTCCTCCCCGATGAGCAGAGCGCCATCTGCTCATCACCATATGCCAGAAGAGGATATCACTGTCCCTAGCTAATTATAATTAAGTTTGGAGAATTTTGGGGTAGATGATTTGGGAAAATAAGGTAAATTTGGTCAATTTTAGTAGATTTATATGCAGTGCATGGTGGACACACACACATTGGGGAGATTCGGTTTCCCGCAAACATATTTTTTTTTATTTTTTTCGGATTTTTATATTTGTAAATTTTGTGACTTGTCAGAAATTTGCACTACGGCCTCCTGTCGCCTGTCGCCTAGAATATGGAGATATATTTTAAAAGAAAACAATACTTCTTAAGAAAAAATATGAAAATTTCAAATATGTTATAATAGAATGACTTAACACGCCTGTAAAATAGAGAAACTAAATATTAAAATATTAGCAATGATCCTTCATCCGTCATTATTCTTTCTTATTCATGCAAGTATCGCTCTGTCACACAATAATAATGTCCTCATAAAAATTTCCAAGTCTTATTTATATGTTTATGTACATGTGATAGTCATTGTTCATTTTGCAGGGAACTTTTGCCATTACCCAAATTAATTTTTATATTCGTCAGAGAATTTTTGGACATGCATATTTTTATGGTATGAGTCAAACAATCATTATTGAAAGTTATTAGAAAAATCTATAAAAATTGTATATTTGCTCAAAAATTGTGAGTTGCAAACAAACCCGGCCAAAAAGTATGTACATATAATAAGTGTTGGAAAAAAAAGTACAAAATAGTACAAAACTTGCCGGGCGACATAACTCGAAGCAGAAGGTAGGAGATCAAAACTAACAAGGAATTTGAAACAGACGAATACAATAAAATTGGAAAAACCGTAACAGATGCCGAGTCGAGGAGGCCTCTTTCCGAAGACGAGATACGCCCGGTAGTGCTCTCTGCTCGCGTATCGTCCCCAAAGATGAAACGGCAGCGTCTCGAGGTGGCAGCACCCGCACCAACGAGCTCCGTGACTCGAACGAGGCGAGGATGAGCTTGGACACTAGCTATGTATGCGAGAGTGCTTTGAAATGCCGGAATGCGATTGGCGATAAGTGACTAATGCCGGGAGACATGTCCTATTTATAGGCGCCGCCCCTCGTGGGAAGCATCTTGAGTCAACACCGCATTGATGTCGGGTGTTACGGGTTATGTCCCCATTGAGTGCGAGAGGGGTTACGGGCGGTTTCGAGACAACGCCCCACGCTTCCCCGCAGAGTCATCATGTCGAACGTTATCGCGAGCCACGATGAATCTGGACAACGCGCGCGTCCAGTTCATTCGACGATCCGGACGTCTCTTCAAGTGCACAGCGAGCCCAACGGATTGGGTCACACGAGTTGGGCCCCGGACCAACTCCATCTTTGGGCTCGATCAAACATTGATCCAAAATATGCGCAATGGGCCACGAAACCGTGCCCAAGAAACAAGCCCACGAACAAGCCCAAAACCACGATCCACGGAACCGAATCGGTCGGGTCGGGTCGGGCGGGCGGACCCGACCGGGCGGCCGGCGAACTCGACCTGCCCGGCGGCGCGGTGGGCTTTTTCATCCCATCACTTGTGCACACAATTATACTAAGTGTTCAATGAACCACTTATATAGACAATTAATGTACGTACATTAATCAATGTGGGATAAGGATTAATTAATCCATGCTTATCCCTTAAGCACATAACTTCATGTTTAAGTGACCAACTTTGATCCATTATTTCTCACCATCGGAAATCGGATTTGAGAATGTGAATATACTACGATCATCTACTCGAAACGTAGATCGATCCTATGCCATTTAATTTCATAAAATTAAACGTTACGTCACTCAAAACTTGGTCAAAGTAGCTTCGGCAACTGATCACATATATAATAAATATATATATAACCTTTGATTTCAACAATCCCCACATGAGTGGAAATAGCCATATGCATGTATGCGCACACACTCGATCCTCAAGAAATGTTAAAATATTTGGACAGTGGTTTATGGCCTTGAACCTTCCATAGTTAGTACCATCGAGTACAGGCGGATTAGTGGACACGATGCCTTGAACTATTCCCCCACAACGCAATCGAGACAATGGTATTAACACTTTAACATCTCAACCTCATCCGTTCTCACGTTTGATTCCATTTTGGCCATGGACATCCACTTTGGATTCATAAGTGTTTTGTTTGAAGCGCCCCACTTCGCACTTACATAGGTGATTCTTTACCGAGTATCTTGTCATACTCAACCTCCTCGAGGTATCTTAGGAATCATTAAGAGTCAACGATTCAACCTCACCACTATACAAGTTTTCTAACACTCGTGTGCTTTCTAGGGAACAGACTAACTCGAGTGTTTACACACGAACTCCTATAGCTTAGTTCTCCCATCGAACCAAGTTCTTGGGATCTCCATCATCATGGTTGGGTTACCACTATGATTGTTCTTAAGATGTGGATTTTAATCCCATTCCTCTAAGAACTTGATCATTTGATCCCGATTCAACCCTTTGGTTAACGGATCCGCCAGATTATCTATCGACTTGACATAGTCAATTGATATAACCCCACTGAGATCAAATGCCTCACTCAGATTATGTCGCCGACGATATGTCGAGACTTACCATTATACAAACCACTTTTCGCCTTCCAATAGCCGCTTGGCTATCACGTTGAATCATCACCGGTGGCATGGGTTTAGACCAACATGGAATATCTTCCAAAATTACGAGCCACTGGCTTCCTCACCGCCTTTATCCAAAGCTATGAATTTCGATTCCATGGTGGATCGGGCTATACATGTCTGCTTGTGGATCTCAAGAAACAAAGACCTCCCAATCGTGAACACGCACTCCACTTGTAGAAAGTGAATCTTTCGTGTCGATATCCATTGGCATCACAGCACCTTCAAGACGGGGATATCTCGTAAATGCACCCATGATTTTGAGTATACTTCAAGTACCTCAAAACTCTCACTAAAGCCTTCCAATGCTCCTTGCTTGGATTGCTCGTGTAACGACTCAATTTGTTCACACAAGAAGCTATGTCGGGTCGGGTGCAATTTGTAAGATACATCAAACACCCGATGACCTTAGCATAGTCTTCTTGCCCAACGTGTTCACCCTGTTTACTCAAGTGAACATTGAGCTCCAATGGGTCTTAGCAGTAAACTATCAAACGCATTGAATTTCTTAAGCACTTTCTCAACGTGGTGAGATTGTGTCAAGACAATTCGTCGATCTTCTTAGAATCTTGATTCCAAGAATCACATCAGCTAAACCCATGTCCTTCATGTCAAAATTTCTATTTAACATGCGCTTGTGTCATTAATAACTTGAGTATTACTACCCATGATCAACATGTCATCTACATACGCACACACTATAACATAACCATTATTAGTGTTCTTAACGAGACATATTTGTCACACTCGTTGATCTTGAAATCATTTGCCAACATTACATTGTCAAATTTGAGTGCCATTGCAACGCGCTTGTTTCAAACCATATAGAGACTTCACGAGTTTGCATACTCGCCTCTCGACTGTGTACAACAAACCCTTCGGGTTGCTCTATATATACCTCATCCTCAAGGTCACCATTCAAAACGCAGTCTTAACGTCCATTTGATGAATCTCAAGATTGTGCAAAGCAGAATTGCGAGAAGCACCTAATAGACGTAATCCTCGTCATGTGAATCAAGAAATCATATCCTCTCTTTGTTTAAACCCTTCGACAACCAAACGGGCCTTATACTTTTCAATTGATCCATCCGCTTGTACTTTCTTTTAAGGATCCATTTGCATCCTAAGGGCTTACAACCTTCCGACAAATCAACCAAAGACCCAAGTGTGGTTTTGCGAGAATGGAATCAATCTCGCTTTGAACCTCTCGCCAAAGCATTCCGTCTGCCGAGCATAGGCTACTTTGATCGAAGTTGGTTCTTCGTCCAACATGAACGCAATATAGTCGGGACCAAAATCCTTTGGCGCTCGACTTCACCGCCTCGTCTCGGTTCCGACCCTCGGATCGCACTCGATCGCTATGCGATATCGGTTCTTCCTCCAAAGATTTAGAACTCAAGCTTCACCATCAACTCTATTGCTAGAATCGGCTTCACTTTTTATCCTTGTCTTTACTGTGGATAAACATTTTCAAAGAATATAACATTCCTTGATTCAATCGTCGTCCCCACGGTCATATCCGCACCTCGACTTGTGGATCGAAACGATAGGCGCCGCTGTTCACAGCATACCCAATAAAGATACAATCGATCGCTTTAGGTCCAATTGTAACTTGTTTAGGAAGAGGCACCTCAACCTTCGCCAAAACCCCACACTTTGAGATATTTGACGATGGCTTTCTTCCTTTCCACAACTCGTAAGGAGTGACATCCTTACTCTTAAGTGGAATCTTGTTCAAGATGTAGTTGGTCACAAAACAGCCTTCCCCCACATGTTCTCGGGCAACCTCAACTAATCAACAAAGCATTCATCATCTCCTTAAGTGTTCGATTTTACGCGTTCAAGAACGCCATTAGACTGAGGTGAATAAGAGTGTCGTTTGATGTATTATACCACTTTCGCTGATAATGCCTCAAACGGAGCTACATATTCTCCCTCATCACTTCAATGTCTTAATTCGACAACTTAGTTGATTCTCGGCGTTCGCTCAAGTTTTTAAAAGCTTCAATAGCCTCGTCTTTACTTCTTAGAAGGTAAAGATAATAATATCTTGTACATACCATCAATAAACGTGATGAAGTACTTTTACCACCTCTAGTTTGTACAAACTTTAAATCACACACATCGGTGTGAATAAGTTCTAGGGCTTAGTGTCTGTTCTACCGAATGAAACGGTAACTTAGCTTATTTTCGCTTCCACACAAACCTCACATTTCGTTTGTGTATTAACTTCATTTAACTTTAGTAAATCTAAATTTACTAATCTTTTATTGCATTTAGATTAACATGTCCTAATCTACAATGCCACAAATCGAGCACTCATCAAGTAAGAGGAAGTAGATGCATTTTCATTCATAACAATCTTGGGTACACTACATACCATTACATTCAATTTGAAAAGACCCCCGTGAGATAACCCTATCAAGGAACTTCCCAAACTTAGTCAGATAAACTTGTCCGACTCAAAACTAGTCTAAACCCTTGTTAACTAGAATCGAGCCCGACACTAAATTCTTACGAATGTCCGGACATGCAAAGACATCCTTCAACGTGATCTCAATGCCGGACGACATCTTGAGCACCACATCACCAACTCCGGCAACCTCGGACGAAGCTTGGTTCCCCATGTTGAGCTTCCTCCCCTCAACAGCCTTGTAGGTGGAGAAACGCATCTTTTCGACGCAGACGTGCGCAGTCGCGCTAGTGTCGATGAACCATCCACCTTGATTCTCGACGTGGTTGACTTCTTCGGTCACCACAGCAGCCAAGTCATCCTTGTCCCATTTGTCGAAGTCCTTCTCGACAATGTTGGCAACTTTCTTAGCCTTTTTCTTCTTAGTCGACGGCGGCCTTATTCGTGTGGCCATGCTTGCACATTGTACCATGATCCCCGTCAAACTTACGGGCAACCACCTTCCTTGCCTTTGTCATGGACATTCGACGAACACGCTTGTTGGAGGACCGCCTCCAACAGGTTGGCCTTCGATCGAGCAAGTCTTTGCTTTTATATCTCGCTTCTTCACGCCGACTCGATGCACGTTTGACGATCAAGTCTTCAAGCGTCATATCCTTTCGCTTGTGCTTAAGGTAGACCTCAAGTCTCTCCACCCGGGGTAGCTTCTCAATCATCATAGCGACGACAAAGCCGTCGAAACAGTGTGCCCTTCGCTTGAACCTCGTGTACAATGAGTTGAAACTCTTGTACTTGGTCCATGATTGGTCGAGAATCGACCATCTTGTAGTCCAAATATTCGCTACAATGAATTTCTTTCACTGCATCATCACTACTGATTTCTTTTCTAACGCATCCCACATACATTTGGATGTCGTTACAACAAAGATATACACTATACAAGCTATCTTCTAAGCTACCAAGTATAAAATTTTTACAAAGGTAGTCGCCAGGCGCATTGTCATATATGCCGCCGGACGTGAAAGTCCGTCACCACCGGTACGGCGGCTCATCTTCCACCAAGAAGTTGGCGAAGCCCAACGTCGTGGTAGAACAACATCTTTGCTGCCATCTTCAAGTCGGATCCTCCAAACTTTGGCGGCTTCTCGCGGGCGGCATCATCCTCGCGGTATGAATAGGCGCCGAGATCGATCCCAAACCGGATCCACCAACACCACTCAAGTGTCTTTGGAACATGGAACTCGAATGAGAACCACCGGTGTTAGATCCCATGGATCCAACAATCGACCCATCGAAAAGTGCATCGTCGAACCAAAGGAACCACTAAAGTGGAACCAAACGTTGAACCACTAAGAGTGGAACCAACAATCGATCTAATGGGTCCAATGGTTGACCAAGGCATCAAACCAAACATGGCCGTAGCTATAGTGCCGAGTGGCAAAGATGCTAGCCGCGGCGGCAAGCGGAGGCGGAGGCGGCAAAGAAGGGCGATTTTAAAGTAGTTTGGTGGAACGAACAATGACATCTCCAAGCAAAGGTTTAGGTTTGAACGTTTTAAGTTAATTAAGAGTCCGAACTCCTCGCAGTGTTATCTCGCTTGCGATTGTTGGAAAAAAGGTACAAAATAGTACGTAACTTGCGGGCAGACATAACTCGAAATGTAAAGGTAGGAGATCAAAACTAACAAGGAATTTGAAATGACGAATACAATAAAATTGGAAAACCGTAAACAGATGTCGAGTCGAGGAGGCCTCTTTCCAAAGACGAGATACGCCTTAGTAGTTTCCTTGGTTCGCGATCGTCCCCAAAGATGAAACGGCAGTCTCAGAGGTGGCAGCACCGCAGCACCAACGAGCTCCGCGAACTCGAACGAGGCGAGGACAGAGCTTGATTGGGCCACACGAGTTGGGCCCCGGACCAACTCCATCTTTGGGCTCGATCAAACATCGATCCAAAATATGCGGCAATGGGCCACGAAACCAGCCCACGAAACAAGCCCACGAACAAGCCCAAAACCACGATCCACGGAATCGAATCGGGCCGGCCGGTCGAACCCAAACCCGGACCGGACCCGGACCAAATCGACCGACCGGCCGGCCCGGCCGGGCAAGCGTGTGGGCTTTTTCATCCCATCACTTGTGCACACAATTATACTAAGTGTTCAATGAACCACTTATATAAACAATTAATGTATGTACATTAATCAATGTGGGATAAGGATTAATTAATCCATGCTTATCCCCAAGCACATAACTTCATGTTTAAGTGACCAACTTTGATCCATTATTTTCACTCACCGAAATCGGATTTGAGAATGTGAATATACTACGATCATCTACTGAAACATAGATCGATCCTACGCCGCTTAATTTCATAAAATTAAACGTTCGTCACTCAAAAACTTGGTCAAAGTAGCTCCCAAGCAACTTGACCACATATATAATAAATATATATATAACCTTTGATTTCAACGATAAGCAATCAATAAATTAGGAAAATATTATCACAAAGCAATCACGGCCATTATTCGTTGATTCAAGCATATACATGTACACAAAAATACAATTCAAAACCAGAATTAAAGAGTAGACGAAAGGGGGGAAAAAGAATCCCAACATGTGAAAGCAAAGCAAAGCTCTTAATTAGTTGGCAATGGGCTCATCATCTTCATCATCATAGTCTTCCTCATTATCAGCATTGGCATCCTGATACTGCTGATACTCCGACACGAGATCATTCATGTTGCTCTCTGCCTCCGTGAACTCCATCTCGTCCATCCCTTCCCCGGTGTACCAATGCAGGAAGGCCTTCCTCCTGAACATCACCGTGAACTGCTCCGACACGCGGCGGAACATCTCCTGGATGGAGGTGGAGTTCCC
Source organism: Salvia rosmarinus (assembly GCA_036937905.1). Classification (NCBI taxonomy): domain Eukaryota; kingdom Viridiplantae; phylum Streptophyta; class Magnoliopsida; order Lamiales; family Lamiaceae; genus Salvia; species Salvia rosmarinus. Next base: position 107,346,045 of record CM072816.1, on the reverse strand, counting down.
GACGAAGGTGGAGGACATGGAGAGCCCCGTGGGTGGGATGTCGCAGACGCTGGACTTGACGTTGTTTGGGATCCACTCCACGAAGTAGGAGGAGTTCTTGTTCTGCACGTTGATCATCTGCTCGTCCACCTCCTTGGTGCTCATCTTGCCCCGGAACATGGCGGAGGCCGTCAGGTAGCGCCCGTGCCGGGGGTCGGCGGCGCACATCATGTTCTTGGCGTCCCACATCTGCTGCGTCAGCTCCGGGATCGTCAGCGCCCGGTACTGCTGGGACCCGCGGGAGGTCAGCGGGGCGAACCCCACCATGAAGAAGTGCAGCCGCGGGAACGGGATCAGGTTCACGGCCAGCTTGCGGAGGTCGGAGTTCAGCTGCCCCGGGAAGCGGAGGCAGCACGTCACGCCGCTCATTGTTGTTGAGATCAGATGGTTCAGATCGCCGACTGCAGGGGGAAATTTTATTAGCTAGGTAACTCAACGCTTAATTTGTGATAATGCGTCAAAGAAACTAGCAAATTTATAAACGCTGAGCTATTAGATCATCATTTTCTAGGGTGAACATTTGGGTTCCACGTTTTGTTAAAATGGAATCAAACTGAATTTATAATTATTATTATTTTAAAATGTAGAAATTCGTAATTCAAGTTTGCTGAAATGGAACCGAATCAAATTGTCAAAAATACTTAAATCAAATTACCCAAAATTTTAGAATTAAAACTGAACCAAGAAAACTGAGACCATTTTTTTTTGTTGGAGGGGGTATGATTTTATTTTAATTAAAAATATAACTTTTATTCCAATTTTCAAGAAATGGTAAAAAATTAACGTGATAGAGTTAGAATTTTAGGATTTTATAATTAAATTAAATTATGTCAAATTCCTATTTTGAAAATATTTCAATTGAATCGAATCAAATTAACATAATTATAAAGAAGAAACTGAATCAAACCAAAAAATCTAACCAAATTCAACATATATGTATATCTATTGGTTCGTTTTGAATATAATGCTCGCCCCTAGATTTGAGATCGTTTTCTTGAAAATTTGGGTCCTTTTCAATAAACATAGCAATAAACTTCAACACAATTTGACAATTTAGAGATCGGTGTAAGATAAGAACTTTGCTCTTACTAGAGAGTGCCAATAACCTTGTTAGATGGTCAAACAAGGTAAAATTCAATCTCTACACCTACAACAACAATTCAAACATTCTGTTGCAGCTCTAATATTCTAATCTACAATTCAATAATGTATGTTGTATTGAGTTAAAAGACTTACAGCTTGGATTAGTGAGTTTGAGCGTGCGGAAGCAGATGTCGTAGAGGGCCTCATTGTCGAGCACCATACACTCGTCGGCGTTCTCGACCAGCTGGTGGACGGAGAGGGTGGCGTTGTACGGCTCGACAACCGTGTCGGATACCTTTGGAGATGGAAACACAGAGAACGTCATCATCATGCGGTCAGGGTACTCTTCTCTGATCTTCGAGATGAGCAAAGTCCCCATCCCAGACCCCGTGCCGCCTCCCAGCGAGTGGCATATCTGAAACCCTGTGAGCAATCAACAGGTTTTAATAATAATGAAATACGGGATGTAGAATAATTTGTAAATTCTATTGTTGTCAACAAATCTCAGTAATAGTCAGGGGCAGATCCAAGCAAAAAAAATTCTTATGTTATCCATATAAAATGGCCAGACTTGATATTTGTGTAGATCAATATGTAATTGCCCATGTAAACCAAATCAAATTATAAAAAGATTGTCTTTTCACCAACAGGTTTTAGTACTAGTGAGATACGAAATCTAACACAGTTGTCAACAGAAACACGAACATACCTTGCAGGCAGTCACAGTTCTCTGCTTCTTTACGAACAACGTCGAGAACAGAGTCGATGAGCTCGGCTCCCTCGGTGTAGTGCCCCTTGGCCCAATTATTACCGGCGCCGTTCTGTCCGAAGACGAAGTTGTCCGGCCGAAAAATCTTGCCGTAAGGACCGGTCCTCAGGCTGTCCATCGTCCCAGGTTCGAGATCCATCAACACCGCCCGAGGGACATACCGCCCCCGCTAGCCTCGTTGTAGTAAACATTGACCCTCTCGAGCTCGTTTTTCGACGTCCCAACGTAGTTTCCGAGCTCGTTGATGCCGTGCTCTTCGCAGACTACTTCCCAGAACTTGCCACCAATTTGGTTGCCGCATTGCCCGGCTTGAATGTGGAGAATTTCTCTCATTTTCTCTGTTTGATTCTTGTTTTGTATATCTTTGATGGATCAGATAAAATAGGTTTGGAGAGGTGAAGATGGAGAGAGTATGATGGGAATGGAGTGATGTTGGTTTTTGTAGAGAAGGTTATAGTATGTATGATTAAGACATTGATATTATTTTTTCATTTTTAATTGTGAAGAGATAAGAATAATGAATTAATAATTTCCATGTGGGTTTGTTTTTCAGCCACCATGTCAAAGATCAACAGGAACTGTGAGCTGGAATGGGAAAGGTGACAAGGCAACTAACTGCATCATATCTCATGTAGGCTGCATAAAATTCCAAGATTACTCACCCTCTTCCACCACTTTATTCGTATAATCCCATTTATGACCTTCTCCAAAAAAAATTGAAAAAAGTAAATTAAATATATACAACATTTATGCATGGCTCCCACCATTTTCAAGATATTTGTTTGGTGAATTTCGGTTTGCGTCTGTATTCAATGTTTTATTTTGTCAGTTTCATCTTTATACGTCAGATGAAGTGAAATACTAGACAAGGAATCTTCACTTTATTCTGAACATAATAAAATGTAATTCTATATCCATTTTTATTGTTAAGTGAACAATTTGACTGAGAATTAATTGTGAATTGTGGAAATCAAGTCTATGAACATGGTGGGAGATTTAGAAATCTTAGTGTCATTATTTTGGAGGGTGTGATGTGATGTTGTTCTTAATTAATCACTTTTAGGTGATAATTAGTGTTACTTAATGATAAAGAATGAGTTTAGACATAATAATCAAATAGGAGATCTTAATAATCGTCGGTTGCCAACTTGTGTCATCTGGCATCTTAATTGAGAGAGAAGGTGTTGGAGGAAACTTCAATTATTGATGCAATGAGTGTCTCACTGTCGATTCATATCTCTATTTTTACAAACTTCTCTCTCATTTCCAGCTTGTAAAATGGCATTTGACGTCCCTGTGACAAATGAAGTTAAGGTGGGTCTCATGGCTGACAGGTCACAGTGTTCAACCCCACCAAACACGTCTATGGGTTTGAGCATCATACCTTGTTTTCCAAGTGTGGTTTATCTCGTCTCATGTATTATGCGCTATTGTACATGAACGTAGGGTTTACCTAGAGCTGGCAAAATGGGCCCAACCCGATGGCCCGGCCCTGGGTTGGGCTCGAAAATTATAGGCCCGAAAAAAATCGGGCCTAAAAAACCCGTCCAGATGGCCCGTCGGACCAACCGGGCTTTGGGGCTAAAAAGTCCGCCCGCATTAGTATACTTAATAGGGCACTTTTAGGTGTCCACATTTTAAAAATCACTATTATTTACTTAATTAGTACACTTAATAGTACACTTAAAAATGTCCTCATTTTAAAATCCACTGTTATTCCCTTAATATGACACTTTTAAGTGTCCTAAATAGTAAATATCTTAAGTATTATATTAAAACTACTAAAAGGACAAAAAAAAATGTCATATTTTTACCGAACGGGTTTAGCCTGAAGCTCGTGGGTCTTGGACATGGCTGGACTGGCTCGATTTTTCCAGCCCGTAGAGACTGTGCAGGGTAGAGGCCAAGATAGTACCAAGCCCGATGGGCCGGGTCGGGCTGACCCGATTCGCCCATTTTGCCACCTCTAGGTTTACCCAATGAAACTAAAGAATGTTCATGGTTCCTAAAAAAAACATTTGACATGGAATCCAATGTTGTAGGAATCTCATTTTTAGGGAAATTTCACTAGTTTTTTTACATAGCTTTGCTTTTGATTTGTGATTTTGGGTTCATTGCTTTTGTTGTTGATTATAACTTTTTTTTGTTGTTTTTTTTGTGGGGGGCAGGGGGCAGTAAATAAATAGCCTAACTGTTCCTTGATTTAACAGGCACAGAATGATATGGCAAATTTTATAATAGCATATATAATTGTGGGGAATTCATTATGACAGGTGAATCACAATTGAATTTATATTCATTTTTGGTCTATCCTACTCATAAGTTCGCAGATATTACTAACCATTACTAACCAATTGTTGTGTTCAGTATTTTGTTTCAGATTTACTATTTAAATCTGATTGATATTGTGACGCATGATTGTATATGTATATATCTAGATATTGTCAGTGAAGAACCAGCGAAGCAGATACGACATATCTACCATTGTTGTTTAATTAAACATGCCAGATATTTTGGTTCTACAGCTAGCTGCTTTTTTTCTCTTTTCTTAAGGTTTATCACATTCAAGTTTTTTTTTTTCAACTAAATACAGAAATTTTAAAGGTCGCGATCACGGTGACTCAAATTCAAACTTTAAGCGCCGGACATTAACCACTCTATCACTAGATCAACACACGCACACAAAGTTCTTTCAACTATTCGGGTACATTAGTTACGAAAACATTCTTATTGGTTTGATCAAACTTCAAACTTAGTATAACATATCATTATGGAGTCATTTATGAAGTGGTTCAGCCAGCAAATTATCTGTAGCCATCAGTGTCTCACTTCATCATTGCAGGATAAAGGTGTTTCCTCATTTATAATTGTAAACACTGATTAGTTAAAATATAGTAAAATCATGCTTATGTATCGGAATTATCAAATTTTCAAAAATGTGAAGCAATTAACTTTATCGTCCTTTCTGTCTCTTCTTTTAGCAATGCATTCAATTCAAGTAGTTTGGCATAATTAAGAAGGTGTTTAGCTAATCTTATTTTAGATATAATTTTAGAAGATGTTTTAGACCTTATCAGATATAAGGTCTAAAAGAGATTTGTGAATTAGAGATAGAAAATCATATTTAGAGAAAAAAAATTGAAGAAAATAATATATATATTGAAAAAAATTTATAAACTGATCACCACTTATAAAATCATTCAAAAGGGAGTTGAACATATATTTTACAAGCTGTGGAGCTTATTTGTGAAACTGAAACTTATAATATGTTTATGAACTTTTTTTGCTGGTCACTTTTTAAGACTTACAAACTATTTTGAGGAACTTATGAGCTACCCCAATATTCATCAAACATTAGGGATCCGAATGATTAACATACAACTGACTGGAATTTAAATAAACGTATGCTCAACCAAATATAATCATGTCGATAAAGCATCTACAACACCAAGAAAATCATAGTTTTCTATACGGATCGTCATCAGGCAGCAGAAGGTAATGGCGGTTAAGGATTCAGAATTGGGATGGATGAATAGTTGGACGTGATCAATATAAAATGGAGTTACCAGAAATGTAGAGTGTAACATGGTAGGTATAAGAGGAAGAATGGAAGCACATGGAGCATCATCATACCCACGTGGACTCGGAGAAGTAGCTGGATCCCGACTTACTTACACATACTCATGCATTGTTTCCATACCATCTCTCACAACAAGTAAGCATCTCAAAAGAATCAAAATAAATAATTTAAAACATTATAAAATGATTATTAAAAAACCACAAAAGAAAAAATCGACTGACGCAGCCAAGCAACTTATTGCATTGGAATATACTCATGTATCGCAGCAGTGCATGTAAAATATCCATGCACGCAGTGGCAAGGTACAGATAGCTTCTGTCTCAGTAATGCACAACACAAGGCAATAAGAAAGCAAAACAAATGAGAAATGAGCAACCGAGAACGTGATATTAAGAGGGAGAGGGCATTTACTTTTCATAATTGATATACATGATTGTCTCATTATTAAGATTTCTCCAATCCTACCTTTACAATGGGATATGATTAAGCTAAATTAGTTCAAATGATATAAAATTATTAAGGCCGACATCCTAAGGTTCAATTTCATCAAAGTAAACAACGGATTAATCTATATTATTTTTATCTATCCAGGCCAATCCATAAAAATAAACGGCCCCTAGAAGTAAGAAACCTTCATCAAAACTAAATCCGACGAAGTAATCCTATTTAACCTTCTTTGTTGGGGTTCAAATCAGAAAAGTATGCATACAGTTTCAATTTCAAACTGATTATTTGGCACGTCAAACTGCCCTGATACAATCTTGAAAATGACCGCCCAAATTATGAGGTTGCTGGAGATATTAATATCTGATACATTAGAATAAAAAACCTTACCTATCATGTCAATAATATTCCCAGGTTACCTTGAAACAGACGCAATGAGAAGCTAAATAATAAAATCAGCTAGACTTTGAGAAGCATGAATAATATTCTCAAACGACCTCTAGTAGAGCAGCTCCTCAAATACAGGATCGACACTTTTTCCCCACTTCCCATGGTACAGAGCAAGGAGCTTTTCGGCTGGAGTTATACCTGCATTAGGCATTTTCAGAACAATCATCAATCCAAATTAGTATTAAAGAGGCAGTACACAAATAACAAAACACTAAGGGGGTGTTTACTTTGGGTGATAGCATATTTTGATGTATTCAACAATTTTAGTTTGTTTGATCATGTAATCCTTCAAACACCCAAACCTGTGTACTGTCAATCTAATCTATCACTCAAATTAAACGCACCCAAAGGATAACAAGTCAGATCTACCCCAACTTAATAGATAGAAATAATAATCTACTGAACTATGATTCGGACATTGCATACTGGCAACATTTTTGAGCATCCGCGGAATCCTTGTGAACTCATTTTAGGTACAAACAATGGGTTCTGAGGATGTTTCAAACAAGATTTCATATTCCACTTCCATTACAGTAATTTTTCAATATTGGATCAGATGAGAAGTAAATTTGAGTCATTTGACAAGAATCCAAGAATTAATGCATGAAAAAGTAAGTTAATTTGCATGACATAGATCTAACGCCTCCCTCGTGTTAGGATGAGCTGTTAGACATTTAGCACATATTATAAAATTCCAACTCAGTAAATTGTATAGAGATCGGACTAAGGGATATTTGACCCTAGAAGTTTTGGGGGTGGAGTGGGGTTTGACCTTCAGAGCTCACCTGTATTAACAACTTCAGTCACTTCATTTAAAAATCCAGTTTCCTTGAAGCCTCTCCTTTCCAAGCCATCCTATGAGAAAGAAACATAAAGATGAATAGTGGACACGAAGAAATGACGGAAGATCACTCAACCTACTCTTGTCCCAGTAATTGAATGAAAGCTACTTTGTGCAAATCAAGCAAACCAGGACAAGACAAAATGGGATCACTGTAAAGTCACCTTAGCAAATTTGACAACTTCTTGCGCGACATGCTTCAGCAGCCCATCACGAAATGGTGTCTTTAGGCCACTCTCGGGGACCTACAACAAATTTTTTGAGTAAAAGGGATGGATCTTCATGACTAGCAATAAAGGAACCTTGCAAGTTCAGAAATGGTATTGCAGACAATAAAAGATATCTCAAGCAGTTACTCGTATCATCTACCACTAAAGAGAATACAGCTCTGGATTTTCAACTAACATGGACCCAAATTAGAAAGGTGATCATACTTCAATACACTTATGTGTTTGCTCAAAAACTCCTTTGTATTTAGTGCTTTACCCAGCACTACAAGTAAGCAGAAAACAGGCCATAAAACAGGGTGGAATCCTTAAAATATGGCATAATGCTGGTAGAAGATTGAATGCATTATTATGAAACCAATTCTAGATGGCACTTCATGCACTCAAAAGCTTGTATATTGCACCAGGCACATCACACATCCACGCAAAGACGTGCACTCACAGGAATATCACCACCTCTTGGTGTGAATAAAAATCCCTAATTGTAAATCCAAATAAAGGCACTTGCAAATTTTAGTTACTGTGAAATGAGTCAGTGAATTCAGCTACTAATAACGTTAGGTTATGTGCATTACTAAATATATTTGTTAGCAGCTTCAATCATCAGAACGAGATGAAAATAATGGCCATCAATTGACACATACAAGTGCAAGTATGCAGAAATACTAAGTGCAAAGTAGCAATTGCAGAAGGTGCAGAAATAAGAAATTAGTATTGATTACATAATTTGCAACAGAGAAAAATCTGAACTTTCAGAAAGTTGGGGTTTGTCAAGGAGTGTACAAATTGGAGAAACGGCAGGCATAAATTAGAAAATACAAAGCTAAGGAAGGTAGCATTCAATGGGCTTATATCTCATAAAACTAAAACCACTTTCAAGCTGATTAGCCTTCTGCCCATTATTTCATCACAAGTCTTAGATGGTTTGTTGAAGCAGACTAAATTCTACAAAATTATTGTTCTAACCCAACATAAACCAATTTTATAAAAATAATTCAAGCCAACTAGGAAGAAGTTACTTTGGAAGAATATTTATTCTTAGCAACATAAAGTGCACATACCTCACTGCTGAGATACGCAAAAGTCTTTTAACAGATTCGTAGTAAATGAACCAATGATTTTCAATTAACCAAGACATACAATTAAGAACTCTTGGATAACTGTTTCTTAGATATCGAAGAAAAATAAAATCACACACAGCCTACTGAGCTTGTTACCTTATTTCTAAGCATTTGTCTTTCCTCAGGAGTCCAATCTGCTGTCATGTCCAGAACATTTTGTAGAGAGACCTCATCATACAAGAGACCAACCTGAAACTTATAAATCTTAGTACAGAGCTCCGTACTGCAACCAATACAGTGGTAAAGAAACCAAATAAAAACTTAGAAAAGCAGGAATCCTTGAATTAGATCATCTTCTATGTCAAGAACATGCATTACACAGGTTACTCTAGGCTGCTTCTCCCTATATCACACTCATTACCACCAACAGTTTTGACCTTCAATCTACGAAGAGCTCAAGAAATATCACACTGAAGGCACAGGTATTGCTAAAATTTTATTGTAAATCCTTGAAATTCTTATGTTCCCCATTTTCATAGTTTGATCAGTGCAAGTGTGCAAAACACATAAACAAAAGAACAAGATAAAATACTATGCAAAATAAGATAATATACCCAAAATGCAGGTAGTGCGCATAGCCGCCTCCAAGGTCCTCCATCAGCACCCCTCATCTCCAAGTATCTTTTAAGCCTAACCTGGGGAAAATAATATCTGAAATTAGTAAAAAGGTGAAGATGACTGCCAAACATTTTTTTCTCAATTGTTCACAATACAAACCTCCGGAAATATTGTTGTTAAATGATTCTCCCAGTCATTGAGAGATGGAAATTCACCTGGAAGACAAGGAAGTTTTCCAGCCAAAAAATCCTGTAGAAGATATATAAGAGACAATAACAGCCATGCCCATTAGAATTACATGAAATAATCTACGTAGAAAGAATGATGTGGAGGTAAATACCCGGAAGGACATTCCAGCACAATCAATATACTTTTTCTGCCGATAGACAAAATACATTGGGACGTCAAGAGCATATTCTACATACTGTTCAAACCTGTGCCAGCAAACAAACGCTCATAAAATACTAGTCCATTAATATTTGAAAATCAAATCACAGGTTCTTAAGTTCCTAAGGATTTAGCCACAACATAAGAAAACTTTAAATGAAGAATGTTAAAAGCAACCAACTACTTTAAGCTTTTCTGTTATGTTGTGTTTATTTGCTATGATTAGTTAGATATGTGTCTTTCTGTTATCAACAACATACTGGTCACAATTCAAATATATACAACCTTCTGGGATCAACTACTGGAAGAACTAAAGTGGTTATCTACAAAAGTTAAACAGAAATTAATTTGGGAGATGTGTCAATACTTGTAGACTGCTGAAATAAACATACAGACTATAGATAGCTGGTTAATAAAACAGCAACATGATGGTCGGAATAAGGCCTTCAAAAAGATAAGTCTCTTTTCAGCTGGAAAAGTTGCAGGTGAATTTTTATCCAATAGAAAACAAGTGGTTTTGAAGCTCAATCTCAAGAGATGAAGTTTATTCAGTTACATACATTAAGTTAAAAACCGGTAAGGGCTTAGAGACCACCATATTAGAAGAGGTAAAGCAGAAACTGCAAAGCCAAATGCCATTCCAACTTTCACAAGAACATGTGTCAGGTGATTATATTGAAACGTTTCTGTCGTCAAGGGTAATAAGGACAGTCGGTTATATTATGGTTCTACGAGTTCATTTAAATACTTCAATCGGTAAGCGCTCTTGTTCAATTCAACAGCTTTTTGTTCAATTTCTCATGGAGTCAAATTCTCATCAGTACGAGTCATCGATATGGCGTAATTTTTCTACACACACAATAATGGTGCTTCTCCAAAATGAAACTTGGAGATGGTGGAGGTATAACAGCTGTATTCATGGTTATAATTGATGGAAGCTATGCGCAAATAGGAAGATCCGTTTCAAGCATTCAGATAAAGTGAGATGAAAAATGTCCATTGTTTTCATATATTTTCGGATGCAGTGAGTCTTTATATGAACATGCTTTCTGAAGAGTAATAAGTTTTGAGAAAATGCCTTTTCAAAGGGTGGTGCAGAACCTAAGCAGAAATTGTACTGTCTTTATGGGACAGCAGACTAGTTCCGAAAATAACTAGATTTTTCATCTACATAGCCAAAGAGTTGGCATTAGAAGGAGACTTACCCAAAGGAGTCATCAAAGACAAAAGGAAGCATTCCAGCTCGGTTATTGTCAGTGTCTGTCCATATTTGGCTGCACAGAAAAATGAATTATTATGTGAATCAACTTCAAGCCTAAAATCAATTGCATATAACTCAGGGCAGTAAAAAAACTGAACTGTCTCAATCATGGAACAGCATAACTACCTTCTCATGCTAAGATAGCCGTTTGGTTTCCCTTCAGTGAATGGTGAATTTGCAAACAATGCTGTAGCTATCTGTTAAATAAATACATTAGATCCCACATAATCAATTAATTCCTGTGAAAGATAAATGCCAACTTACAGGCTGTAAGGCAAGACCGGCCCGGAACTTCCTTATCATATCAGCTTCAGAATCAAAATCCAGGTTCACCTATAAAAGACAAAAGGTGAAAGCAAACCTGAAAAAGTATCTAAAAAGCTGGATATATGGAAGACTGAATAAAGTATGGCGAGAAACGAATAAGTATTAATAATAAGCCGTAAATGACAATTTGGCATTACTCCTTACCTGGACGGTACATGTTCTAAACATCATATCAAGTCCCAGCGACCCAACTTTGGGCATGTAATTTTTCATAATTACATATCTTCCCTGAGAAAAATTATTTTGTCAGTATAGATAGAAACTCATCAGGTCTTATATAGTAGTTAAGCCTTGTACAAACAGGACAGGGACAAACTGAAATATGCAATAGACTATCCCATAACTGAAGGAAACAGATATGCGATGATGAAATACAATATCCTAAAACATATGGGAAAAACAACAAAGAACAAAAGAAAGAAGTCCAACTGGTTGAAACATCTCAAGAGAATAAAAGATCAATGTGCAATGGAAATATCAGTTAGAATTTCCTTGAAACATTTCAGACAGAGTGCTTGTCTAACTGTCCAAATTATGACTCAATTCCCCAGCATGGTTGCTAACTAAAGGGATCCGGCTAATAATATGTTTCAAGAATATAATTTCCCGAGCAGAGAATGGCACAATAACTATTTGACAGACAGTTGCTTAATTTTCAAGCGATTCATGCAGAGACATTATCTTTCAATCAGAAACTTCTCGGGAAATGAGATGAAGATGTGTTGTGGCATAGCTTGAAAGTTATCTTAGTAGGGTTCAAGAGTGGTGCTTATGACGTCATAAGATTATTAGCAAGAGTATTATCAAATGTAATGTTATAAATTGGGCTAGGATGCATCTGTATATACATAGAAGAGTAAATGATTAGGTTTCTTATTCTTAGAAAATAGGAATCTAGATATATTAGGTTTTTGTTTTTCATGTATAACGGGTAACTATTTGTATTTAACTATTTATATGGGTTACTTACCCTGAATCAACACACTTTTGCAAAGAAATACTTTTTTTTATCTAAAACTGCATACATAAACTAACCCTAAATATATTTTTTAAACTAAAACAATCAACAACCAGAATCTTTTTCAAATCTCTGTCGCCTTAAATTTACCCCTAGTATTCACCTATCACATATTGAAGTTTCCGGGTAATGTGCAACTTTTGAGTTGCCATATTTCTGAGGGTTGGGTATCTATCGCTATTTATCGACTCTATAATTTTTTACCATAACCTTGACTTCTTGACCAAGTGGCAAGAATTAACCTATCTGAATATAATATCTTACACCAGCAGGTATTGGCTTCAAACCTTATGTGATGTGTCTGCTAGTAATTCTTTTCCTTATGTAGAGTATCTTCATGTCTCGATATATATGGTAGCTGTTGGCTTGATCCATACTTTATACCTTGATGTAATGAGTATGCAGTCGATTGCAGCCTATTGTCACCAGTTTTAGTTAACTCACTCACTTGATTGCTCTGTCACTGCCCATAGGGCATTGAAATTCTAAAGAACCACATTCTATTGCAGACAAGCAGCAACAGATTAAAATTTCTCAAGGTACTACTTCCTAAAAAAGTTAGTTCCATCTAATTTAAGAAGGCCCTCATAATGCATAGTTATCACATTGCAAATGGGGAGAAAAGAAATTACAGCCTCAATGAAATTTGAAATTTAAATTTATAAGTTTGAATAGATGTTACCTTGGGCATTATTGGTATGTCTTCACGTCTCCATTTGGGCTGGAAGCCAATTCCTAAAAATCCGATCCCCATCTCTTCAGCAACAGCCTTAACCTGTGCATTTCACTAAACCAATTATTATCTGTTGAAGTCTGATCCGGCTGGTTAAAAAGAGTTTCTGCATGTACAATACACTGGACGTCTTTAAGGAGAGAGAGAGAGAGAGAGAGAGAGAGAGAGAGAGAAACATCTCCAGCACTCTACCTGGGATGCTCTTTTCGAACTTCAATCAGATGCATGAAATAAAGGCACCCAATTTGAAGAGGACATGGGAATGATTTACTTTTCTGTGGAAAGCTTCTCTCGTTTAAGGCACATTTCAATTCGGTTCGTGATAGGAATTGATTCTAGCCAATAATATTCCCACTCATTCTGGTTTATCATCACATTTAAAAGGAACATGTTTACCAGATAAAATAACTGTTCAAGATAAAGAAGTCAATATGCACTATGGTTCCTCTTTCTCATGCAGTTGAGGTTATAAAGGACAAGCATATGTTCATGTCGACCAAAGCATATCAGAAATAAACAAACAAGAACAAAAAAAGCATTTCATGTAAGAAATAGAACACTCGATTCCACAAACTTCATACCACAAAAAAGATCTACAAACCTGATAAAGATGAGAATTGACTTCTGCACAAGTTTGATGAAGAGTTTCAAGGGGCGCACCACTAAGCTCAAATTGGCCACCAGGCTCCAGGGAAATACTTTGTTTATCCTGCCAGTTATAATAAACTTAATCAATTTCAGTGTGTTCTTAGCATCACATATTTCAGACATGGGAATAGCTTTGTTCCAATTAACTTATTCTTTAACTTTGAATCTAAGGTCTTGCAATATGTATCAGATAGAATAGGAGTTTAATATTTATTAGCAATTGCCTAATGTTACATGGAAACCAGCGTGCATATCATAGACCAAAGAATTGGGGAAAACAACCATAATTTTTTCTGGGAATTGGAGAAATAAATTACATACTTGTTGGAGTCCAATAATGTTTTCACCTTCCATTATTTTATCCCAGTGAAATCTCTCAGATATAACGTTAAGAAGCTCTGCTATCTGTTCATATTTCATGGGGCTTAATGTTCCGATCTCAAACCCAAACTTTTCGTGTTCAGTGCCTATCCTGTACAAGCCAATGATATATGGTTTCATCAGATGTCAGATCTTTATATATACTCAAACTTAAATTATTAACTAGAAATACAAATCCAAACTGCTGGTTGGAGTCTCACAATGAAGCAAAATCTGGCAAACAACTAATAGAAAGTGATCAATCATTAATTGATGCTGGGTGTTCAGGCCCAATGCAAAGGCATGATAAGGAACAAATGAACATTCTCAAATAACGGCACCCAAGAATAATAATCTCAGATTAGTGGACTATATGTTTGAACCTTTCCGACCACCATATAAACTGGAAAGAAACAATATGGTTAAGCAGTTTCATGTAAAATCTGCTGAAAGCAATTGAAAAGCAAAATAGACTTTAAAATAATCTCAAAAACTGGTTGTTTCACAACAAAAGAAGGAATAGCAACTCTAGAGCACATATTGAAACCAGGGGGTATTTGGCTATTTGCACAAGAACAAGATGCAATCAAAATTTTAGTACCAAGAAAACCTACAACTACAACCTCCAGTTTTCTTTAGGCTTGCAACCCGAAGCAAGGTAAGCTACGAGATCTTCTTTTGTAAGTGGCTCGGTTGAAATAACAGCATCTTCTGTAGGAGGACTTGCAGCAACAGTTACCTGGCGGTCTTGCCTCCTTTGCGCTCCAGTGCCAAAAGAACTCGAGCTTGGTTTCACTTTCAGGGAACTGCACGAAGGGGACCATGGACCTGAGGAGGTTTGCTTTATTCTGGTTGAGTCAACTGTGTTGGCAAAGCTATTAACTCCATTACACCTAGAACGAATGCTGTGAGATGAACCGGGATGGGACATCAATGCCATGGCTGGCAGCTGCAGAGTCTAGCACAAAAACATAAAAGAACCATATATTGAGCTTAAGATAATGTCTGGTACATAAAAAATATTCAATATGACAGATGGTCCTACACATATTTGATATGAAAATTCAGGCCTATTACACATTAGAAAGGTATTGTAAGGCTAAATACTAAAGGCATGTTTCAGAACCAATTATATGATTGATTAAATTCTTATATGAAGTTTACAAGTTGAAGGACAGCATATTAAAACAGAAAAGCCTAAAAAGCAAATCAATGCTGATTTTCTTGTCAACAGTCCGATACTATAGAGCAACCAGTTTTGCATGGCATCTAATCTTATGTGTTGGAGAAGCAATACGGGGATGATCATCAAAGTTCAACATTTTCCTTTCTCATAATAAAAACTTCACAATTCTTTAGCATGTATATATGCCAACGCTGATACACACATGCACGTATGTTGGCCTAGTGGTAGAGTGGTTAATGCCCGATGTCAAAGGTCCCGGGTTCGAGTCCACCGTGACGCGGCCTTTAAAATTCTTATTTTAATTGATAAAAAAATAATAATTAATTTTTGTGTGTGTGTGTTGGCCTAGTGGTAGAGTGGTTAATGCCCGAGGCCAAAGGTCTCGGGTTCGAGTCCACCGTGCCTTTAAAATTTCTTCAATACACATGCACACATATGAATATGTACATATGGTACGCATTTTGAATTCTTCAAGATCCTGAAATAGGTTTACAAAAATTTTGTTAGAGCATGGAGCCTGAACGGAATGTACGCAAAAATCCGATATCGGTGATCCAACTGTACACATTTTGAATAGAGTATGGAGCCTGAAAGAAGTGTACATTTTGAATTCTTCAAGATCATGAAATAGATTTACAAATGATCTCGATAGGAGGAGAAGTACAACCTAGTATGTCTATGTCTTTACTTATGATGATACTACTATTTCTTGGGTTTCTAAGTTACAGAAAGTCGTTGTTTTGTCCACAACAGAAGCTGAGTATGTGACTGTAACGGAGACGAGTAAGGAGATGATGTGGTTGCAGAGTTTCTTGGATGAGCTTGGGAATGAGCATAAGAATAGCACTCCCTACATCGATAGTCAAAATGCTATATTCTTGGCAAAGAATCCAGCATTTCATTTGAGGACAAAACATGTTGAGTTGAAATATCACTATATCTGTCACTTGTCGGAGATGAAGATCTTGTAGCTAATGAAGATCTTTGAAAGTGAAAATCCAACATACATGTTTACTAAGGTGGTAACCTTAGAGAAGTTGAAGCTATGTATAGCTTCAATTGGCCTTGGAACTTGAAGATGAAGCTAGACGATGCTAAGTGGGTATGGACGAGGTAGCACCGTAGCAAGAAGGTATGGTTACTTATGAATTCAGTATCCAAGTGGGTGATTGTTGGTATATGGTTAGGAATTGTTGGAATTCAGCAAAAGTGGATTGTACGCAAAAATCCATCCAACTATATGGGCCCATGTTTTTTTGCCCAAGCGAAATCCTAATGGCTTAGGGTTAGGGTTTGTTTATTGTTCTATTTGATGACGGTTTCTTCTTATAACCTATATCCGAAATATCATAGTGAAATCAATGACTTGACATCGCCCCAGACGTAATAACAAGATGAATTGGGTAAATAATTCTCGTGTTCCTTATACTATGTCGTGATTGTTGCGGGTGCTTTTCCCAACAATTTTTCAGCTGCTCACTTGCTTCCAGTAAACAATTAGACGATTGAGAGTAACCCAAAAAAATATCAAATAGAAACTTGAACTATTAAAAAAATGCTGAACTCTAGAAGGGCATTCTCAAACAGAATTCAATTGATGGCGAAAAAACCAACACCAGCAAAATCCAAAAAAGAAAAAAGAAAATCCAGAATCGGTATATGTAGCCTTAGAATCAAAAGTAACGAAACAAACTCAACACGACAATACCTCTAATCGGCTTCAGATAAACAGAATAAGAAACACGAGTCGACAGCTGGAATTGGCGTGATTGATGTTTCAGTAGAATATAGTGAGCAGGGACTCGAAAGATGAAAAGAATGGCGTAGGGGGCACGGGGTACAATGATGTGCGGCACCGTCCACTCTTTTTACTGTGGTCCGTTCCATCTGTCATCTAACACGTCATTTTCATCAAAAAGCCTTCCACCTGTGTAAGAGCATCTCCAATTATACCTCCCTAAATTCAGATTTTTGTTGACATCATCACACACACATCACTATATTTTCCACTCTTATTTTCACCCTCAACAATACCTCTCAAAACTCAGATTTTTGATGACATCATCATGGATCCTACTTTCCACTCACTTTCAACACATTCATTATTTTATACATTCCCACATTTAAATTTTAAATTTACTATTTTTAATTTTGTAATAATTAATTTGATAGTTTTAAATAATATAAAATAAATAAATTATTTATAAATCATAATTATAATATAATTAATAAATGACATAAATACTTTAAAAAATGCTACTGATAATTTTGAAATCATAAACTACGGAAAAAAATCATACAATAACATAAAAATGGCCCCAATGACACTTTCTAAATAGATGGGAAAAAAAAGATAAATAAAATAAAAAAACAATAAAAAATAAAAATGGTTCCCACAATTTTGGTACAACCCAGGAGTCACTTATACCTTTTCTCTCTCCAAACCACCTCCCCCTCCTCTCACCCCCAATGGCTCTTTTTGAAAATGTATGCCCACTACCTCCTCACATTGGAGATGCTCTAAAGAAACACGATATCCTTTGGGGAGCAAATACAATCTTTTTTTAAATCTATCACCGTTTTCAAACTTATCAATTTTAATCTTTTTAATAAGTATTAATTTTAATTAACAATAAAATACTGGCTTTTGAAACTCGAAATTTAATGAGGATTCTTAAAGCTTTTGTTTGAATTGTCGGATCGAATTTTCAATTTTATCGTTGAATATTCGATAACAAAGTAATTAAACCAAAAAGTTTACAGAATAGAGAAATGAACGTCCACCAACAATAATTAAAAACATGAGTAAACAACTAAAAACATGGATTTAAAACTCTTCAATCAATTTAAAGCTTCAAAAATATATATTATCCGATGATATAACTGATACATATTGAAAAAGTTGGAGTTAAATTAATAAATTTAAAAATTAAAATATTGTTAAAAAAATGTCAAAGATTGGCATGATAAATGATACTAACCCAAACTATAATATTCTTCCTATTATTTGAAATCTTTTATTTTGTGGCTTTTTGAAGAAATGATTAAAAAAGAAGACATGCATACTAATACATAAAGGTCTATACTTATCAGTTATCACATGGGGTGGCCCAGAGGCTACGTGTGTGCTTAGGGGTGTCTAATCTGTTCGGTTTGCTAACCGAATCAATTTTTCCGAAAAGTGGAATCGAAACCGAATCGTTTTAAATTTTCTAACCAAAACCGACGGTTGGCGGTTCGTTTTCTGCTAACCAAAACCAATTAAAATTAATAAATAATTAAAACAAATAAAATAATAATTAAAACAAATAAAATAATATTTAAAACCGAAACTTATTAAAATAGATAAAATATTTAACAATAATTAATAAAGTAATAATTAAAATTGATTTTCATAATTTTTAATTAATTAA
The DNA here is from genome assembly GCA_036937905.1 of Salvia rosmarinus. Taxonomy (NCBI): domain Eukaryota; kingdom Viridiplantae; phylum Streptophyta; class Magnoliopsida; order Lamiales; family Lamiaceae; genus Salvia; species Salvia rosmarinus. Next base: position 107,327,600 of record CM072816.1, on the reverse strand, counting down.
TTAGTAATTAAAATAATAATTAAAAATAAAAACGGTTTTCGGTTTTTTCGTTCAACTGTTCGGTTATCGGTTAACCAATAACCGAATTTTTTCAACTCGAACCAAAACCAACAGATAACCAAATTTGTCGGTTTTTGTTAACCGAATTTGTTTGTTTGGTTGGTTCCGATTCTAACCGAAACCGCTTAGACACTAGTGTGCTCTATAAAGACTGTGTTTGAATTTCACTATTAACCTTTTAATAAATGACTTTAGGCGTGATTTTTAATACGGTATACCTTTTTTGTATGAATTACATATCCACATATATAATGGTTGTTTGCATCTATTGGTTACAAAAATTTACATCCTAGCTATGTCTGTGTTGGCCTAGTGGTAGAGTGATTAATGCCCGAGGTCAAAAGTCTCGGGTTCGAGTCCACCGTGACGCAACCTTTAAAATTTCTGCACAAAAAAATAAAATAAAATTACATCCTAAATTAATTGACTATATCAAATTTGACCTGATTTACGGGTGAGTTTATTGAAGTTCAAATCTTTAGGGCTCGTTTGTTTGGCAAACATTCTGTTTTGATAAAGTAATCTGATTTTAATATTTCAAATTCTTGTGTTTGGTTCTATTTTATAAAATAAGGAAAGTAAAAAAAATATTGAAAACAAAGAAAGTAATGTAATTTTTCAGGATTCTTATTTTTCAACATATTAGGTATTCTTTTTCCACAGTCTTATGAATTTTATACTATTTACATATTTCATATTTTATTATTATTTTATTGAAATAAAACTAAAGTTTATTATTATTATTATTATTATTATTATTATTATTATTATTATTATTATTATTATTATTATTATTATACTTCAATTAATAACTTATATTAAGAGAATCTTAGTTAAATAGTTAGAACTGTGAATGTGAATAATAATAATAACAAATTATTATTAATATTATATTTTTCTCAATTGCTTAGATTCTATAAAATTGACAAAACTATCTTACAAACTAAATGCAGATAATTTGATTGAGTGTAACAACATTCAATTTAAATAGATCCATGTAATTTTGTGTACCGATTACATGTACAAGCAATATATACATTTTCGCCCACAAAGATGAACAATACATTATTACGATCAAACAGATCTACTATTTGTATGATTTTTCTGGAATAATCACCAATTTAAGTGACTGTCATACTAACAAAGAAATAGTTAGAATTGTATGTGTGATGATAGAATGATTAATGTCTGAAGTCAAATGTCTCAAATTCGAATCCATCGTAATCTTTGAATTTTTTGATAATTGAAAAAAGAAAAATTAGTTAGAACATTCTCTCTTAATCATTGCAAGTGGTGACTATGTCAGCCTTAGCGAAAGCAATCATACTTCATGGGCCACGGCTGCTAGAACATTTTACACGAATTCTTTACTGAACTATCCCAACCAACTATCCTCAAGCCCTACTCTAAATGTAATGCAGTTCTTACGAGGAATTTAAATTTAGGAAATTATATCTAAAGATCCATTTTTACTCGCGATGACTTTCATATTTAAATAAGATAATAACATATCAATTATTCCTAAGATTAGCTAAACAGTTTATCCATGCATTTCCAGCTATTGGATCCTAAAGAACTCTAAAGGAACCGCCAAACTTCTCTCTATTTTCTAATTTCGAAAGTCACAAGAGTTCTTTTTTTCTCTCTTTTCTTGTGATGGTTGAAAATTCCATGGAAAAACATCTAGATTAGAGAGCCACCCTTAAAAGTTTTGAATGCAATTTAAAGGTAGAATTAGGGCTACACACAATGGAAATTTGAAGAGGATTGGGGTTGAATCTCATAATGGACCTTGGTTTTATGTGAATTAACTAATTTGACATTAGCTGAGAATCGTGGGATATACAAAAGAATCGAGATTAAGATTTCAAGTAAAAGATAGCTAAATATAGGGAAGAATGAACCGCATCAAAATGTGAACCAAAAGTAGAAAATATCTGGAGCTGAGTTAGATCATACGATGACAAGCAGGCACGCTTTTTCCTAGTGAACCAACAACCAGATTTTGCCTTGAAATAGATAAAGATCTTCTCTTGATTCTGCCCCAGACACATGTAAAAGAAATTTATGGAAACTGTCTGTAACAACATTCTACCATAGTTAATTATCGACCACAAATGTTGTAGGTTAGTAAGTATTATTCTTCACCTTGATATGACAGTAACCACAACTCAAATTTCCAATTCCCCTTCAGACTGAAACACATACACTTCCGTCAATTTAGGACTAAACACCAATGCACATTATGACCCATTAGCATTTAGAAAAATCAAACCTACGACTCTAGATTCTCAAGAGCTTCATGCTTTTTCACCCCCGCCCCACCCCCACCAACCCCTTTCAAGTCATTTTTTCTATATTTGATCCCTTTTTTCCTTATATTCTTATATGGAATTTTAACAATAGCCGCCTGATAAAAATTTCTGCCTCCGCCACCGGTCAACTCCATGTTGCAGCTGGGTAGTTGAAAGCAGAATGTGACAAATAAAATGCAGCTTTACAGCGTTGAAGAGACCTGCATATCAGCTAAGACCACCAACTCTATGTGATTCTTTCAAGAGTGGTTCCTTTGCTATATGATCCTATACAATGACCTGCTACGTCAGAGAAAAGAAAATACAGCGATTTGAAACAAATATAGTGTAAAAGCATATATTATTAAGTATAAACATACTACATACATGATAAAGCAAATGGTAATCCAATGTAGACTACCTTCTGCATTTCTGGACACTTTTTCCCTTTGCAGATCTGACCCTTTGTATTTTGGTCTATTACATGATAAAGTAGGTGTACATGGACAAGAACTAGAACATGCTGTACATTTGGGAAGTATCACCAGAAACTATCATAGACACCTACCGACGTGGACGGAGGCCGGTCATCTTCGGCCTCGACCTCCATCTCCATCTCCGGCTCGAGCTCCACTGCCTCGATATCAGCAAGGTTCTTCAAGTCGACCACTGTCAGCTCATCAAGGTGCCGGACCACCAGGTCAGCCGCTCCAAGCTCGTATACAGGGTGTTTGCTAGCAACAGCAACACATTTCATCCGTGCATCATGAGCGGCCTCAACTGTCAGATTCGAATTGCCAAACACTATACACCGCCGGGTATGAACTGCAGAAGCTGAGCTGCGTACATGAACATCTCCGGATCAGGCTTCCCTCTGTAGACATCCTCAGCAGTGACAATCACACTGAACACTCCTTCAATCCCAATTACTGCAATAGCCCTCTCAAGAGATTTTCTAGGCCGGGTAGACACCAACGCTACGGGCACCTTGTGATGCACGAGAACATTCAAGAATGACTGGGAACCAGAACGGAATCTGTATATACCACCCTGCAGAGCTAGGTGAATCTCCTCCTTCCGAGACGCCATCCTCTTCAACACCCCCGGGTCCCTAGACCAGCACAGAACTTCTGCTATAGCTTGCTCGTTCTTCATCCCTTCTATTCGCCTAAGCATAAAAGTCGGTGGTGGCGACTTCCCTTCTTCCTGAGCAAGTGTCAGCCAAGCTTGCTTCTCAAGATCTGGATTATCCTCAACCAGCACTCCTTCCCACTCAAATATAGCACCAAGCCAACCACAACCCATCCTCTCCTGACGAATCAATGGATTCTTAAGCGCAGGGTTATCAGCCTTGTTCTCTGGTGGCCACAGCCCCGGCCGGCTATCCACACCAGATTCAATCCCGGGCCTAAACCCTCTAGGTATTCGCTCTTCCTCACGAAAAGAATGCGCCTCTCTCGTCAATTCTGCGGCCTGAGCCTTTACCATAGACCTAATCGACTGCTTAACATGCCATCTTCGCAAAGAAGATGAGATAGCATCTTTCCTATCCATTAACTTGGCAAAAGACAGCCGGCAGTTATGCTTGCTGGCAGCATATTTCCAATTATAGCTACTATAAATCGGTCGGTGCCCCAAAGAGATGTTGCAGCTATTGAGTCCACCATCTTTGTAATTAACAGCAGCCCCTAATTCTATTGTTGGCTTCGCAATCCAACAATTTAGGGCGATTCTTGAAAACTAATCACTCTAAATCCCTTAAAAGGTAATCAAAATTGCACGCAGAAACCATATAATCAAACCTGTAAAGATTCCAACTTTACAGATATTCCATCAAATTGGACATCCAATTCAACAATTAAGTTACGCCCACCCAGTCCAAGACAATAAATTACAACAATAAAAACAACCCTAGACTCCTACAGCACGAACAGAAAACTTATTTTATATACAGCAAAACTGAATGATTTCAGCTAATAGAAATCCGAACAGGAAAAGGTAACAATCGAGCTTGCCTATACTTAGTATGTATATTTACAGAGGGAATAAAAGAAGAGAAGCCTCAAACCTGGGTGGGTGGAATGAGAATAATTCGATGAGGGGAAGAAAATAAATGAGAGAGAGAGAGAGAGGAGATTTTTATTTTGTGTTGAATGTTAACACGAATGGTTTTCCGTATTTGTGTGGTTTATAAGCATTGTGGGAGCAAAAGCCCAAATTACTGTTTCTAGGTGGTGCCGGCCGGCCGGGTAGGACCATTTTTGGTTTGACCCGAATGATAAACTGTTTCTATGGGGGCTTTCGGAGCCAATTTGTATAAATTATTAAAAAAATATTTGTTAAAATAATTTATATAAAAATAATTTTCAATATTTTATAAGTTCTCAAAAACAATTCGATCTTACTTTTCATGATCTTATAAGCAATGATCAATTTACAAAAATATAATTTATTATCTTCAATATATACTTTTTCAACTTTATCTCTTCTCAAGTTTCTCTCTTTAATTACATTCATACCTCTCTAACTCTTATAGTAATATTTGTTATTACTCGAATCCGTTTAAATCTATAAATATAAGTTGTTACGATGATTAGTAACTTCGAATCCAAATCGTGTTGATAAAAAATTGAAAAAAGTTCACTAAATCTCGCATAGTTAAAAGAGTAATAGTATGATAATGATTGAAAAGTAATCAATTTAATAAAATGCCTGATCATTTGCATTTTGGTTATCGTAAATATTCTGTTACATTTCACAAGGGTCTGAAATAATATATCTAAGTACATATGTATTTAGGATGCATAATTATAGAATGCACGATTATTTATATCTATTATTTTACTAAAAAATACTTTACGCGTTATAAAATATCCATTTAGCACATATTGTAGATAGAATTACTGAATTAACCTATCAAACAGGTTAGTCGAGTACAGCTCTATGATAGTAGTTTACTGAAGATGGATTCCATTAAGAAAAATCGAACAAGATGAAAATGAACCGTTGTTGTTTGTTGATATATAGTTTTGCGTGTATCATTACGCATATATTTGACCAATTTAATTTGATATTATTTATTCAATATTTTTTATTTGGCCAATATTGAAGAAATTATTTATTTTAAACGAAACTGAACAAAATTATATAATTCCACCTCAATATTAATCCTTAATTTTATGTGGAATTTCGGTTGGAAAAATAACTATATATATATATATATATATCTTTTTATATAATTTTTCATTTGGTAGAGTCTAATGAAAAATGAATGTGGAATTCAAATACTAATTTTTATTTAGATTTTGAATTTATGAAATCTCATATAAATTATATAAATTTTTATTTTATCAAATTAAATTGGTGATGTGGTTCAAATTATATTAATCTCCTCAACCACTCCATCAACTAAATGTGGATTTTCTGGTTGGAAGTATAAAAGTATTCTTTTATAATAGATTTTATTTTGTGAAATATCATAAAATGATGTAGAATTGAAGATTTTAGAAAATAAAAATGAAAATTCATAAACATTCCATGTAGGATATAGAGTTATTTTTGTGCATTTGTTTCATAATCATATTAGAAAATATATACATAAAAAAGATTGAAGATTTTAAGAAAACAATAAAAAGAGAAAGAAACATGAATATTCAATTGGTGAATAGAAGATAATTAAGGCAAAATATTGCGTAGCCAATGGATAATTATTTGGCAAAATCTTGCATAGGATCATCGAATATCGAGACAATAGTTATTGTAGATAAAAATAATTATTAAAAGGTATAAAATGAAGATTTAGTAAAAATAAGAATAAAATTTTGTAAATTACATTAAAATAAAGAATTAATGTGATGTATTTATTTCGTAATCATATATAGAAAAAATTTAGATGAAATTGTGTATTTTCAAGTAGGGGTGTAATCGAACCGAGTCGAGCCGAACACTATCGTGCTCAAGCTTGGTTTGTTTAGTATCGAGCCGAGTCTCGAGTTTTATTTATCGAATATTTCGAGCTCACGAGCTTATTCGAGCTTTAATCGAACCCAAATAAATTTTATAAATTTAGATATATGTTTACAATATTGATTATTTTATTTTAAAAATTGTTTTATCCATGATAATACAATATATCTATTGATTTCTTATAACAAATAAAAATAGTTAGAGATTTAATACAATAATTACTAATTATAGAAAAAAATATCTAGTTAATAATTTTATATTTCAAAGTAAATCAGTTAACGGACTTGTTCACGAGCTAACGAGCCGAATATTATCATGCTCAAGCTTGGTTTGTTTAGCTAAAGAGTTTCACTAAACAAACTCGAACGAACTTTTATCGAGCCGAACTCCGAATAGTTTGACTCATTTACAGCCCTATTTTCAAGTATGAATATGAAAGAGTATGTGTGACTGGTAGAAACGATGCTGCCAAATAAAACTACAATATAATCACTAATCTCTCTCATGTTGGTTGGAACTTGGAACAAGCAATTTATAATTTTATATTATCTGCTACATCGCATATGTAATATGTGAAGGGTAGTGTTATTTAGACATGTAATATGTGAAGGGTAGTGTTATTTAGACATACATGTCTAGACATAATATTCTTATAATGTGAGTTAATCGGTTTATATAGACCGTAATAGATTGAACTGATTTTTCTTAATTAATGCATTTCAATGTTTTGACTAATTAATCATTTAGATATTTTGTATGGAAATTATATGCAAAATCTATATAAAGCAATTAATCAATTAACAGATATTAAATAATTCACAAATCATCCAACAAATCATTCACCAAAATCATATTTTCTCATCATTAAAATTCAAAATTTTAGTTAGACGATCTTTTTCCAAGAGTCGACCATGTAAAAATTTGGCATTCGAATTAATTATATGCATTAATGTAAAAACTTCAAAATTTTATATATTCATCAAAAAGTAACTATCGTATAAAATAAAGCAACCAAGACTATACACGAAAATATAAACACAAAAAAATGAATGAAAATGAAAATTTTGTTATGGATGAAAATATATGGACTTTTTGTAGATAAATACTATTTTATTTTATATTGCATATATTTATGTTGATTAAATTGCATAGCTATTAGCTGCATATTATGACATGTACATTGCCCGCAATTTCAATCCATATTCGTAGGATTCTTTATTGTTTCATTTTTGTTTTTATCTTAATGTTATGATAAGTCAATTTCAGTGATGTGAACCAATCTTCTTCCTTTGGCTGTTTTTGTCTCATTAATTTTTGAAGACCGGAATCATAATCTTAAAGATTGATCAACCTAAAATCTGAATATTTTGTCATGTTATTCATGTTTAAAATTCCTAATCTCGAGATCCTATATCTGAATTTCACATTAAAAAGCTTATATGTGATAATGATCGTTGACATTAGTAATTTAATTAAAAAGAATGCATGGAAATTACATGGTGCTCAGCCGTTAAACAAATAATATGACATCGGGATAGGGATTAGCGCGTGTGCTTCATATATCATGGATTCTAATAATAATAATAATGAGGTGGGCATCGTATTTTTTAATGTAAATAATATTTTCTAATTATAGTATAAAAAACAAATAATATTTTCTTCAATATAATTAATATTTTAAAAATGATATTTTTATCCGTCCACATATCCACATGAGTTTTTGTGATAATGATATTGTCATTGTAAATATCATTGTTTTGGCCATGTGATTGCAATATTGTAATCGAACTCCGAATAGTTTGGCCCATTTACAGCCCTATTTTCAAGTATGAATATGAAAGGGTATGTGTGACTGGTAGAAACGATGCTGCCAAATAAAACTACAATATAATCACCAGTCTCTCTCGTGTAGTCGTGTGGGTTGGATCAAGCAATTTATATCATCCACTACATATGCGAAGGTAATTGGTGGAAAGGTCTAAGATTTGGTGAAAATGTCTAAGATTTTGTGAAATTGGCGTGTGATTCAATTTACTTGAAGATTTATATATTGGTCCTTTCCAATAAAATATTATAAGATTGTTCCGTTATTTTCATCTTTGTTTGTTATTATTTGTAAACATCAGCAATATTTAAGGATTATCAACGCCTGGTTTGATTATTTTTTGAGTAAGCTTGTGAGATTAGACATGACAAATCTTCAATATTTTGGTCATAAATTTCTTTTATAGAACTCAAATTCACGAATTGTTAAAGGCATTGAAAAACCAATTCCATTATCTTTCTGGTATATTCTTTATTTTCATATTTTAAGTAGCATGATAAGAAGTAGATGAGTCTATTAGGGATATATTTTCATTAAGAACAATATTTTCATGAATATATAAATTATGATGCCTAATAAATATTAGTATTATACTCCCTCCGTTCATCAAAAGCTTACATTATTTTTGGAGGCATAAGTTTTAATAAATTGTAATGAGTGTAAAATAAGTGGAGATAATAAATGAATATATTAATGAGTAGTGAGAGTAAAAGGTACTCCATGTGTGTGTGCTTTTTTGTAAATAAGTGATAGGTAGAGAGTAGTTGATATTTTCAAAAATAAAAAATACAAGCTTATGATGGACGTCCCAAAAGAAATAAAATGTAAGTTTTTGGTGGACGGATATAGTACAAAAGAAACACATAGTATTATATAATTTTATATCAAAGTTTGAGAATAATAGTTGCTTATCACTTTTGCTACTCGGTCGAAATTAATACATTTTTGTTCTTTTTCATTTCGAGCTAGTTATTATCTTCTCATCCACTGTTCTTTAGATGACAATCTCACATAATTTATCAAATATTACTTTATCTTGTGTTGTAATATAATGTTATCATTCTTTAATAGATGATGCAATATATGAATATATAGTCAATAAAAATATTATTTTTTAGGAAAGTCGATAATGGAGTTGAAAATGGAGCTCCAATAATAACATGTGATGATTTTCAATGTTTATTCTTTTGGTGTATTTATTTATTAAAAAATAAGAGAGGAGTATCACGTATGAGATCGTTAATAAGAAAATTACACAATACATCAAAATATTTTTGTAAATCTGTGAGTCAAATATATTTGTAAATCTGTGAGTACGATTGACTTACCCAAAAATTGAAAATTTGAGGTTAGAGGAAAAAAGATGGAAAAATAAAAATCCGACAACAGCTATGATTTTATATTACTCACAGTTGATTCTAAACACTGCAAGAATTAAAAATGTTTAAAGTAAGAGACAGAAGCATATAGAAGTCACATCAAGGATGTTGATTTTCTTTATGTGTTATATTTTCATTTACTACATACACTCGACATAAGATAGATCAATTATAGTGTGTGTGAGTTGGCGCAGTAGTGGTAGAGTAACGTTAATCGGCGCCAAAGATCTCGGGTTCGAGTCAACCGTGACGCAGCCTTTAAAAATTTCGTACATTGATCAAAAAAAAAAGATAGATCAATTATGATACCTATAAATAGATTTTCCTTCCGTTTCACTTAAAATTTAGTTTTTTTTCATAATTATTTAAGAGAAAAGTATAAATAAATTAAAATAATAAAAATAGGTAGGACTAAACCTTCTAAAAGATATTTGCTTAAAAAGAAACTACCAACTTAAAAAGATAATTCGAAAAAAAAATACAAATATTCTTTGATGGAACGGAGGGAGTAATATTTTATAGAGAAACTCGTATTTGAAATTTAAGAATCCATTACATCCACAAACTTTGTTATGCATTTGAGTTATACATTAATTATTTCAAGATAAAAGATTTGTTCTACTAATTGATGAATACATATACTCTATAGTTACACTATACTCGAACATACGATGTAAATAGAAATAACATACTAGAATATCTGATGAAATTTCGTCGAACACGAGATAATTCACCAATTCAAAATTAAAATCGTTTAATTTGAAACGACTAATACGATTGGCCGACAAGCTTCGACGTGGAGGCCCACCACAGAAAATAGAATTGTTAAGATCATTCTGGGTAACATTATTTTGTTAGATATGTATATTTAGGGGTGAAAAACAGTTTGAGTTCGATTAACAATAAAGAATTTTTCAGTTAATCGAATCGAAATTTTCATAAATTTCAAAATCAAAACGGAATCATTTATTAAGTTCGGTTAACCAAAACCACATCGATTATTGCGTTCGATTTTCGGCTAATCGGAAAATAAAAAAGAACTATAACGTTTTAATTTTAATTATTCAACTACACTAAATAGTCTAAATACTATATAGTTACTATTAAACTAAGTTATGATGAAGTAATTGTTGCTTTATTTTTAGTTTTATATAGGTGGCTTCAAATAATTTATTTAGTTACTTACATATATTAATTAATTACTCATGCACATAATATAAAATTTTGATATCCTACGATTACGACTAATTATAAATTTTATAGCCACTAAAATGAAAAAGCCACATGCTCACTGTACACAAACCTATTATTTTGTTTTTGGTAATTCTATTGAATTTAATTACAAATAAAAACTCGACTTTTATTTATTAATCTTTTATGATGAGAGCGTGATTGAAAAAATTAAAATAAGAAATAGATTGGTTAAAAAATTAAAATATTTTTCCGCTAATCAAATCTCAAACCGAATAGCAGTGTTCGATTAACCGAATATGGTGCAATTTTGATTCGGTCTGATTTTAATCGATAATCTAAAATATTTTCCCCAACCCTAGGTAGATTTGTCTTGGCAAATCCGTGGATAAAATACAAAATTGACAAATTTATTGGGACAACTTGTTGAAATGTCAATCTTGTCGATTTGTTTTTAGGAGTAGTAGAAATAGACGTGCACGGTTTTACGAACATGGGCCGGCCCTAGGCCGCCCTAAAGTCAACAGTTCGGGCCCTGACCGGCCAACAACGGCCCGAACCGAACCGTGAGCTAGGGCTCAGGGCGGGCTCGGCTTAAAATCGCCCGAACCGACGGTTAACCGCCGGTCCGAACCGGCGGGCTTTGGATGGAACCGCCGGTCCGGTTATAGCTGTTGGAACCAAAGGGCCTAGGGTCGAACCGTGGGTCATGGGCCGGGCCGAACCGGCGAGCTTTAGAGCCGTTGAACCGTGGTCCGCCCTAAACCGCGGTCCCAACGGCTAAAAACGGCTACAAAACGGCTATATTCTAATTTCACCCCAAAATCACTCCTATAAATATATCCATCATCCTAACTCTATCCTCACTTCAATCTCTCATTTCTCAACCTTAATTCACTCATTTACATCTAATTTTCAAGCTTTCAAGCTCTCATTCTCACTCTCAAACTCAATCTCTCAAGTTCTCAAGCTCTCTCAATCTCTCATTCTTATTCTAAACTCTCAAACTTTCTCACTTCATCAATCATCATGTCTTTCTTTAAACGATTAAACAAGGGAAAGGAAAGGTCACGATGAAGGAGCTCCAGTGAGGAGGAAACATTCCAACTCAACGTTCACGGGCGGCCTTAGCGGCGGAGGAAATCTCAAGGCAAGTTGCGAAGGTTACAAGCCGAAGAAGATGCTCGATTTTATGAAATGGTGCATCGAATGGAAAGAAGTCTCAATTTCGGTGACGTAGGCTCGAACGACCAAGACGACGATGAAGAAGGCAACGAAGAAGGCGACGAAGAATATGACGACTTTGACCAAGATACGCCGCCACAACCACCAAAATCAAAGGAACTTAAGTCCGACGTTTTTGTGAAGCACTTTATGTACGTAAATTTTTACGTTTCTTACAAATTAGTTTCACAATTTTAATTTCATGTTCATAGTTCTTACAATATCTTGTTATATTTTCTTTAGAAAAGTGGAAGTGCTAGTAAGCACCTCTTCCCGACGGCCGAAAGAGATACGTTGCTTATTGCAACTATTGCACGAAAACCTACAAATGGATCGAGAAAGGAGGTTACGGAACGCTCGATAGGCACATGGAGGGTTCTCATCCTCATGAGTATGGAATATCAACGAACCAAGCTCAAATTAAAACCCTTCTCAATATTCTACAACGGTACGTCCACTTTATTTAAATTTGATAAGGAAAATATGAAGATGCGATGGCTAGATATTGTGCTATGGAAAACTCCCTTTAATTATGCCGATAGAGTTACGTATGAAGAATGTTATAAAGAGGACTTGGTCCTAATGCATGCAAAGTTAGTAGAAGTATTATGCTTAAGAAGATTAGAGACAATGCATGGAAAAAAACATGATTTAAAGAAATATTTGGTTCGTTTAGGTCATAAAGTTTCTATTTGTGCCGATGTTTGGACGGATGCTTATAATAAGAATTCTTATATGGGTATTACTTGTCATCGATTGATTCGAAATGGGTTATGCAAAAACGTTTAATTGCTTTTCGAGAGTTTGAAGAGCCTCATAATGCTTTAGGTATTGCTAATATTATAATTGGTGTGTTAAATGAGTATTCTTTGATTAATAAAATTTTTCCGTTGGTTTTGATAATGCTTCGCAAACACCGCTAGTATTCCTCAACTTATCAAGCATGCGCACCTTCTTTTGAAGGAAAATACTTTCATTCTAGATGCATTTGTCATATTTTAAATTTATGTGTTCAAGATGCACTTAGTATTTTTCAAGAATCTGTTAGTCCTATTAGAGATGCTATCAAATGTTTGCATGTTTCAAAACTTATGGGAAGAAATGGCAAAAATATTGTCGATAAAAATATTGCTTATACATGTTTCAAATGGATGTTTCTCATCGTTGAATTCTACTTATGAAATGCTTAATAGTACTATTTCATATAAGGGTCATTTATGTGATTTTTAGAAAAGAGTTTACATCTATTCAATTACATCTTAATGAGTCTCATTGGGATGCTTGCATGGATTTATATCGATTGTTAAAGGTATTTCATGGTGCAACGAAACAATTATCGGAGTTTATTATTGCACTTCGTTATGGTTTTAGAACATTGCATGCATATTGCCATGTCTTTTCGTAGTTGTTTTAGTAAACCATCTTTATGTGGTGTAATTTATTTTATGGTTCAAAAGTGGCTAAAATATTTTAGGAGATACCTACAATTTTTTGCTTGCTAAGTGTTTAGATCCTAAATGGAAATATGATGGTACTTGTCAAATGCTTAATGTTTATTATGATGCTTTTAGGAAAATGGATTTTCAAGGTGCTAGTATAGAAGGAGAAATAGTTTTTTGATCTCCGGATGTAGATCAAATCAAATATAATCTTGAAAAGAATTTAAGAAATCTTTTCAAGAATATAGGTCGAAATATGGTAGTGATGATGATATTCAAACTCCACCTCCTTCTTCTATGATGTCTACGATTAATTTTCCTTTTGATATGAATGAGTTTGATCCTTTGGTGCAACAAATGACTTCGATGTACCAAAATAGAACATTGAAGGCCGAGAGGACAAGGTAATAGTGAATTAGATATATATTTGCAAACTCCTTTTGCTTTGGTGTTGAAGATAGCGGTCCTTCGATCGATGTCTTGAAGTGGTGGTCGAAGAAAGAGGAGTACCCAATCCTCTCAATCATGGCAAAGGAGTTATTTGCCGTCCCGCATCCATCAGATCCGTTGAACAAGCATTTAGCATTGGAGGACTAATGCTTGATCAAAGAAGAAGCAACATGAAGCCGGCGAACATGAAGCTACAATGTTGTTCGATGATTGGTGTAGGGCCGACCTTAGAGCTCAAGAACCACAATGGGAAGATGGTAACGAGAGCGAAGACGAGGCCTTCACCGAAACGGATCGATCGGAATCGGGTGCGGAGACGGAGTAGAGCATTTAGAAATTAAAAGAACTACATGGACTTTGATTCTCTATGATTATGAGGATATGTAGGCAACTCAATTTTAGAAATTAAATTGAGCTCAAGTCCTTTATTATTATTATTTTTTCATCCCTATGTAAAAGTCATAAATGGATTTATGTAATTTTACTCATCATTTATTAAAATGCAAAGTGTTGACACATATTTTATATTTATACGTATTTTAACAAATGCAAAGTATTTAAAAGTTCAAATATAAAAAAATCACTTACAAATTTAAAATATTTACAAGTTTAGTAGTTTACAAATTTTACAACTTTAAAAATATTTACAAGTTTATTAAGCTTTAGACTTAAAGTTAAAAGTTAAAACTTAAAAGTTTGTTAAAATCTTGGACTTTGATACTTGTTGCATATTTGATTGAATTTTCAGAAAATTGAGATAGAATTGGAGATTTTACCCTTCATAAGAGTTGAAGTATATCGCGATACGAGTTCGTGAGCGTAAACGGATCGAAAATCGGAGCTCGGACGAGAGAACGGATCGATACAAAATTGCTGCGCGAACAGGCCGAACCGCCGGGCTCGGCCCTAAACCGGCGGTTCGAGCCGAACCGGGACCGCCGGCTCAGGCCCGGCCCTAAACCGCCAACTAGTTTGTAGGGCGGGCTAGGGTCGTCACATTTGGAACCGCCGGATCGCTGGCCCGCCCTAAACCGCGGTTCCGCCCTAAAACATGTCTAAGTAGAAACGCTAAGTGATATCGAAGTCAGATAAGCATTGAATTTTAAATTTGAATAAAAATATGTTTGTATCAACAAAATCAGGGTTAATAATGTAGTATGTTAAATTATCTCCAATATAAGTTTTCTTTTTAAAAAATCCCCATCTTTTAGAATTTTTCATAAATGTCTCTTCTTTTTAAAATAATATCATCAACTTATGTTATCTAAAAATTTCATCTTTAAGCACTTTTATAGAAAATATCATGCGTCACAGGATTCGATGACAAGATGATGAGTACATTGTCGATTTCTTAGGTAGATTGTAATTTAATAAAATTGGTTTTTTCCACCTCACCCTCTAACGACGTCGTTTTAACAAAAATAAAAATAAATAATCCACTTAATACTCATTTCAGCAACGCTCCCCGTCCACGACTATCATGTTCTTGTGGGACATTTTTAAATTCCATGATTGGTGTTGACGTCGCGACGGTCTCACTACAGTCGTGGATGAGTTTGTGATGTCGCTAGTGTAAAAAGTTTTAAGTTATTTTTATTTTTTGTTAAATGACATAATTTAGATGGTGATGTTGAAAAAATCCACCTCAACTATCCTATACTACACCTAAGAGTTCGACGACGTGACTCATCCCATCATCGGATTCTGTGACGCAGAATAGTTTATGTAAATCGTTGAAAGATAGGGAATTTTGTTAGAAAATATAAGATGGAGACACTTTTTAAAATGACGAGAAATCTTCTGAAAAACGCTTAAATATGTGCGTTTAAAAAAAAAGTTGATGACCATTTTTCTGAAAAAACTGAAAATTAAGAAAACAAAGTATGATTAATCTGTAAATTATAATGCATATTCACGAATAATATATCAAAACTATATTATATGGGTAAACTTACTTTTATTCATAGTTATAATTAAGATCTTAATCTTCTAGTATAATAATTTTGTTTTGGTTTTTTTATCATGGTAAAAGGAATATGAAAGAATGTACTATAACTAGGGATGACAATCGGGTCGGACGGGTACGGATAATGCCGAACCACTTTCGTACCCGCGAAAATGATCCCCGCCTGTAACCCGCGACGGATAGGAGATTCTCACCATACCCGCGACCTGCGGGTACCCGTGGGTTGACGGATACCCGCGAACCCGCCACCTGCCACCCGCGGACTACCCGCGGACCACCCGCGACCCACGAAACCAAGCATTTCAAAAAACATGAAAATATCAGGTGATAGGGGTGTGGTGGTGTTGGAGCGCAGTAGTTACGCGCGCACGGCCGGAGGTCAGAGCTTGATGGCGGGAGGTGGTTGGACGGCGGGGGAGCTCGGCCGACACGAGGTGGCGTCGCCTGTGTCGTGGTAAGTGGTGGTGGTGAGAGGCGTGAAGACGGTGGTGGTGTAGTGCATGTATGGTAAAATTATGGCTTCGGCTTCCTAATTCTAATTAGAAATTAAAATATTAATATTTTATCATAAAATAATTATTATACGAATAGTTTTTCGCGGGTTCGTGAGTAGGGTTTGTGGGTAATTCGCGGGTAGAATTAGCGGGTATACGGGTTTCATGGGCAGTGCAGTATTGTCAAATCAATTCGCACCGCGAAATAAACGGTCCTAGTTTTCAACCACGAACGCATTCATGGCACGAAATGCACACCAAACCCGTGAATAATCGGTGGATACCACGGTATTGGGTACCATGGTCGATTGCCATCCCTAACTATAACCCCAACATCTATGGTGGTGGTCCTGGTGGATTCCTTCCGGTAGCAACGCGACGATACAGCAAGGTAGGGGCGGGGGTGAGCACCGGCCCCCGTTGGAATTTTTTAGAAAATAAATGTATATATTATAATATTATTTTTAATTATAGAAAAAATATTGTTAAGAATAAAGTGTCTAACCCAATTCTCCACTCATTCATACTCCTTTCTTTCTACCTCTTTTAAGGCTAAGTTTAGTTCTTGTTGCTTTCTTTTAGAAGATATTTAGTTCTTGTTGCTGGCTTTGTTTGGATTGATAAGTTATTTTTCTGGCTATAATTTAATTTAGATTAAGAAATCATTATAGATTTGTGGTGAGGATATAAAATTGAGCTCTGTAAGCAATATGCGTTACATTCAAACTTATAATTCGTATGTTAAATTATTTTATTTTTGTAGCTATCATGTTATATTTGTTTAATCATTCCAGTGTGAATTAAATTACCATGGTTTTCTAATTAATTTACTTATTATTGGAGTATAAAATTTTTTGTGGGTATGGAAGTTTATTTATGAAGAGATTTTTCATTCAAAAAACACGCCACATTTATTAATAAAAATAATAACATTTGAAATATATAAAGTTAAAGCTCATGCATCGCAGGAAGAAATACTAATAATATTGTACCATAACATAATAGTATGAAATTACTTATTTTAACATACTTTATTCCTATTATATCATTTTCATATTTCTTTATAGGAAATACAACAAATACCTCATAATTACAAAGAAATATACCTCACTAGTTTGACCACACTATCATTTACAACTAACGTATATTTATTGTCTATTTGGGACGATCCAGTTGCGAAATGAGTTTATGAGACAAAAAGATTACATGTTTGTATCCTATTAATATCTCTATGGATCTAAGTCTATCAGACATGATTTTATAAGTGTGGTTTATCTGTCATATGTGGTTTTCAGATTGTGCAAGTAGGATTTACATGTTCTTGGGTTTATAACGTGAGAAATTTGTCTTGTGTGGTTTGTAGACTGTGCAAATATAGTTTATCTGTTTTGTAGGATTTACAACGTAAGAGATTTACATCCAATAAAACAATGGTGACAAATTCTTCATGATTAATTTTTAATAAATTAAATAATAACAAACAATCTAATTTTTTTCTTTCTAGAAAAGATAGATAAAGTTTATTGCTCACATACACATGAAATATGGATAAGATCTCCGCACAAAACACACAATATATTTGTATTTATGAAATGATAAAATTGCTTTTTGTAAAAATGGTCATACAACAGTGTTAAATCTTATTGAATTTATGTTTTTATGATGATTTTTACAATAACCTATGATAATATCCAAAAAAATGGTTTTTGTTTTATTTTTAAAAAAATACAGGAAAATTATACATTGTTATAAAGTGGAGAGAAAGTAGAGAGAACAACGTAGTGAGATAAAATGAGTGTAGATTACTATGAGGTTAAAGCCTCTATTTATAGGAGATACAAATTAGGGTTAGGGTTTTGGTCATTCTTAATATACAAGATAAATATAAAATCTATATTTACAACACTTCTCGAATGACCAAACATAAAAGAAAGAAAATGTCCTCATTAAAACCTTGCCAAATAAAACCCAATGGGAAAAAATTTGGTCGAAGAAAAGAGTACAACCGCCCCCGCTTTTTATCATTGCAGATCTTTGAGTCTACGCATGCCTATCTTGTGTACCAGCTTTCTGAATGTTGATGTTGGCAACGCCTTTGTGAATAAGTCCGCCAGATTGTCACTTGAGCGAATCTGTTGAATGTTGATGTCGCCACTCTTTTGAAGATCATGTGTGTAGAAAAACTTTGGAGAGATATGCTTTGTCCTATCACCTTTGATATATCCTCCTTTTAGTTGCGTGATGCAAGCAGCATTGTCTTCATATAACACAGTTGGATTGTCCTTTGGTGAAGCCAATCCGCACGATCCTTGGATATAACTTATCATGTTTCTCAACCATACACATTCTCGACTTGCTTCATGGATTGCAATGATTTCAGAATGATTTGAGGATGTTATACCAAATTTTGCTTCACGGACTTCCAAGATATAGCAGCTTCCTCCATATGTGAAAACATAGCCGTTTGTGATTTAGCTTTATGTGGATCGGATAAATAACCCGATCCGTGATACCCTACTAGAGAATACTCGTAATTTTTGAATAATGTAATCCAAGGTCAATGGTACCCTTTAGGTAACGTAGGATGTGCTTAACACCATTCCAATGTCTTAAAGTAGGTGCGAGCTATATCTTGCTAGAAGATTTACGTAAAAGCTATATCCGGTCTAGTGCAATTAGCTATATAAGTCAATGTCGATTGCACTAAGGTATGGCACTTCAGGACCAAGAATCTTTTCTCCATCTTGAATAGGTCGAAATGGATCTTTATTTACATCAAGTGTTCTAATGACCATTGGTGATGGTGATGGTAATGGATGCGCTTTATCCATGTAAAACGTTTTAACACTTTTTTCTGTATGTAGATTGGTGAACAAATAGACCTTCGGGGACATGTTCAATTTGCAAACCTAGACAAAATTTTGTCTTTCCTAAATCTTTCATCTCAAATTCATTTTTCAAGTATTTAGCGCTTTATTGAGCTTTTCGGAGTTCCAATCAAATTCAAGTCATCAACATAAACCGCTATGATTGCAAATCCATTTTCGCTTTCTTTATGAAAACACAGGGCATACATCATCATTTTGTATCCTTCTTTAACAGATACTCACCGAGTCTATTATACCACATACGTCCAGACTGTTTCAACCCATACAATGCTTTTTGTAATTTGATTGAAAACATGCTTTTGGGCTTTGATTTACATGCTTCAGGCATTTTAAACCCTTCGGGGATTTTCATATATATGTCACTATCTAGTGAACCATATAGATATGCAGTTACTACATCCATAAGGCGCATATCAAGCCTTTGTGATACAGTCAGACTAATCAAATATCTAAAAGTAATTGCATCCATTACTGGAGAGTATGTTTCTTCATAATCAATTCCCGGTCTTTGAGAGCAACCTTTTGCTACGAGTCTTGCTCTATATCTCGTAATTTCATTTTTCTCATTTCTCTTTCGAACAAAGACCCATCTCAGATCCTCTGTGGATAACACTATTCGGTGTTAGGACTATAGGTCCAAAAGTTTTCCGAATTCCTAATGCATTTAATTCTATTTGTATGGCATCTTCCCACTTTGGCCAATCATCTCTATTTTGACAGTCTTTAACCGACTGTGGTTCAGGATCCTCATTTACAACTTCAAGAGCCATATTAAATGCAAATATATCATCCACGAAGATATTATTTCTCTCCAATATTCTATTAGAAGATAAATAATTAATTGAGATCTCATGATTTTTGGACACTTGTAGTTCTTCAGAACTACATTACTTTCATTGATTGATTAATCATTTCGCCATTGTTTGGTCCCTATCTTGCGTCTTTCTTTTCTAGGCATAGAATCTTTGGAACCAACCGGTCGACCACGTTTTGACGAACTTTTGATTCATTTTTGTCATTGTTATTTGTCCTTGAGGACATTAATTCGGCCGAATATTTGCGGCAGGATGTGAGATAATGTCACTTTTCTTGTATCTACAAAACATCGAAGTTGGTTTGCAACTTTTTGCAAATGAATTATCTTTTCGACTTCTTGTTCACATTGATTACTTGGAATCAAAATGTGATAAAGTTCTTTCATTCCATGAAATTTCCTTATGCTTTTCAAGATGTAGGTTTGTCCCACCTAGTGTTGGGAATGTCATTTCATCAAAATGACAATGCAAAGCGCAATAAATAAATCGCCTGTTAAAGGTTCAAGATATCTTATAATGAAGGCGAATCAAATCCAACATATATCCCAAGTCTTCGTTGGGGACCCATTTTGTACGTTGTGGGGTGCAAT
The DNA here is from genome assembly GCA_036937905.1 of Salvia rosmarinus. Classification (NCBI taxonomy): domain Eukaryota; kingdom Viridiplantae; phylum Streptophyta; class Magnoliopsida; order Lamiales; family Lamiaceae; genus Salvia; species Salvia rosmarinus. The sequence goes on along the minus strand of CM072816.1, from coordinate 107,307,019 downwards.
GGTACTGAACAAAGACAACCAAATATTCGTAGATGAGAAACATTAGGTTCTCGACCAAGAGCTAATTGCATAGGGAGTATTGGTGGTTGGCTATCGATCGAATACGAACTAATGTTGCAGCATGTAATATGGCATGACCCAAGCGTAAGTCGAAGTCTTGACTTCATAAGTAGTGGTCTAGCAATAAGTTGAAGACGTTTAATAAACGACTCGCTAAACCATTTTGAGTATGGACACGAGGAAGGCAGTGTTCAATCTCAATCCCAATAGCCATACAATAATTATTAAATGCTTGAGACGTAAATTCACTAGCATTATCAAACGAATCCTCTTTATTGGATTGTCATGGAATTGAGCTCTTAATTTTATTATTTGAGCAAGTAGTCTAGCAAACGCTGCATTTCTAGTAGAAAGCAAGCATACATGAGACCATCTGAAGAAGATCAATCAATACCATAAAATATCGAAATGGTCCACATGGTGGATGTATGGTCCATAAATATCTCCTCGAATTCTTTCCAAGAAAGATGGAGATTCAAAATTGACCTTTGTGTAGGAAGGTCTAATGACTAACTTGCTTCATGCACAAGAATCACATGAGAATTCATTAGTTATAAGAATCTTCTGGTTCTTTATATTGTGCCCATATGAGTTATTAATTATTCGGCGCATCATAGTTGCTCCTGGATGTCCAAATCTATCATGCCAAAGTATAAAGCTCTTTGTGTCATTGAACTTCGGGTTCATGACATGATTTATCTCAATTGCTTTTATGAATGTGTAATACATTCCAGATGGTAGTGTTGATAATTTTTCTTTTGTTTGCTTCTGGCCAAGTACAAAAGAATTTATATAAAGATATTCATTATCACCTTCTGATATTATCTCAATGTGGTATCCATTGCAGCGGATATCCTTAAAACTTAGTAAGTTTCTTCTAGACTTACTAGAATAAAGGGCATGTTTAATATTTAATTTATTATCATTTGGTAAAATGATACAAGCTCTTCCGGAGCCTTCAATAATGTTCGATGCACCTGATATAGTATTAACATTGTCTTCAGCCAATGTCAGCTTAAGAAAATATTTTTTGTTTTGGAGAATAGTGTGTGTAGTGGCACTATCAACTAAACAGATATCCGAAGAATCCATTTGAATTTCTTTGATTCACTTCAACCTTTGAAGAATCGTTACTTTGGTATTCTTGAGGCAATCGGACAAAACAATAATAAAAAGAACTATCGTGCTGATAACGTGTTATAAAGTGGAGAGAAAGTAGAGAGAACAACGTAGTGAGATAAAATGAGTGTAGATTACTATGAGGTTAAAACCTCTATTTATAGGGAGATACAAATTAGGGTTAGGGTTTTGGTCATTCTTAATATACAAGATAAATATAAAATCTATATTTACAACATACACTTCTTTTTTCCTAATTATAGTGATGCCCTTAAAGACGATAAAAGCCAACAATAATTCCCCTTAAGTGGTATAGGCCACATGTGTTTCCTATATCTGTTAGATTACTAGTGATTTTATGTATTTTGTTTGTAATTTTTTGGAGTTATCACATTTTATGTACATATTTTATTTTTCTTTCGGTTGATGACCTTAAATACCAGGTGTTTTTCTTAAAAATTAAATAAATAATTCCCCTTGAGTGCTAAACTGCTAATGAAAACTCGACGTTTACAACCCGCCATCTTCCATTCGGCCGCCGCACCGGAAAATCTAGAAGAAGTTACAGAAATTCTCCGGTTAACAACGTGTTTAAAGGAGACCAACAAACTGTTTGTAGAAATTCCTAAGAGAAATTCTGTGTGGGGCGGGGCATCACAAAGTTCAGCGACCTGATGGGAGGGAAGAAGAAGGGCTGCAATGGGTCGCGGCCGCGAGGCTCCATGACGCTCAGAGAAGAATGGACTGGCAAGAAACACGGCAACTTGAACGCCAAAACTATGTGCAAGATCGACCATCTGAAAGACCTAGCACTGTGGGCGGCGGCCGAGGCCTCCGTTCCTTCCCTCGGCGCTTTCTTCGGGGAGCATCTCGCTGCTACCAACGGAGCATTGGGTCTTCGCGGTGACCCATCTTCCTTTGTGTGCGAAAGGTTGAGTCTTTAGCGGTTTATGATGTTATAGTTTGGATTGCGTAGTTCTATCCCGTCCGTGTTGGTATTTTGCGTTGTTTGCTTGCTTCTACATTTGATTTTGTGCTGTTTTTCTGTGAAGTGTGTCCAGTTTAGCAATATGCATAGGTTAGCTTGGCTAGATTAGGGAGTTAGGAGTTCATGAAATGATTGAATAATGAAATCAAGCATTTACTTGTTTAAGGCTTCATTTGGAGGCCTATTGGAGATTCTTATATGTTGATGGACGATTGTTGTTATTGAACCGTGTTACTCTCTTGAAATTTGGAGCATTGTTTAGGAGGTCATATTTCGTAAAGATCCTTGATTTACTAGTTAAGTTTGATACATTTTTTAAGTTCAGAATTGTTATGATGTGTTTTATCCAGTGTTCCTACGTTCGTGTTTCTTTCCCCTAATTCTCTCTTGGAAAGTGTTGATGTATACATTTGAAATCGACCGATGAGGTTTAGATAGTAGAAATATCCATGGTCCGTGACAATGCTTTGTTGTTCAACAGATGTGAATCTATTCTGCAACCTGGTAACAATTCCAGTGTTCGGATTGAGAAGAACAAGTCAAAAGGGAGGCATAGACGAAAGAGATCGAAGGCTACTGTACCGAATAATATTGTCTACAGATGTCACTTTTGTTCTCATCAAAATATTATGAGAGGAACACCAAAGGGCTATGTTAAAGAGATATGTCCACCAAAGCATAGACCAACGCTGAACTTAAAGAAAGCCCGAGAGAACCATCCTGGCACGGGAAATGCTACAACTACTGTGGAGTGTCGAGAGGTGGACTCCGATGCTTTGTTGCCTTTAGATGGACAGAATCTTGAAGCAAGCTCTCCAGCCACTCCTCCGTCGCCAAAAGCTTGTCTTTCTTTATTGGATTCAAAGCGGAGGAAAAGGAATAGGTCCGGTGCAAAGAAAGTCGATGAACCTAAAATTAGTTCAGCTGCAGCAGCTACGGAACGGACTATTCAAGCTTCAAGTAAGAGAAGGAAAAAGTCTTGGGCAAGTCTGAAGCAGATTGCTGAGAGTGGTGGCCAAGATGTTGGCAAGAAATTCACAGACTTCACTGTTCCATTCTTTATCTAAGATGGCACAATGTGGAGTTGTAGCAGTTGATTATGTCAGAGCAGTAATATTTGCTTACTGATTGAGCAGTCATCTTGATGATTCCAAAGTTAGTTCTAATAAACCCAATTCTTTTGCTTGTAGTCACAAAGAATGTGCTTCTGGTTTGAAGTCACATCAAACATATCCCACGTTGAATGCTTAATATTGATTATGATTATTTATTAGTGATCACAAACCTTTGGATGCTTAACATTGATTATGTTTTACTTGTAACTAATATGCACATATGATTGAGCTTCCAAAAACACATGCCTCACGTGCCACTTGGTCATTGTTCTTGGATTTTGATTTTGAACGAGCTTAAGCTTGGTATGAGACTTGTACGTATCACAATGTATCTGTTTGGACCATATAAATATGCTCGGATCGGTCTGAATCGGATTACGTGAGGTGGATATCAAGAAGTACATTAAGGTGGAGAAGGTTCCTGGGGGTCAGTTGGAAGACTCAAAAGTTTTGAAAGGGGTCATGATTAACAAGGACGTTGTGGCTCCTGGTAAAATGAGAAGAAAGATAATAAATCCAAGAATTATTCTTCTTGATTCCCCACTTGAGTACAAGAAAGGTGAGAACCAAACCAATGCCGAATTGTTGAAGGAAGAAGATTGGAGTGTGTTACTGAAAATGGTAAGAGGAATACATTGAGAACCTATGTGCTCAGATACTGAAGTTCAAACCAGATCTAGTAATAACTGAGAAGGGGCTGAGCGATCTTGCTTGCCATTATTTTAGCAAGGCTGGTGTTAGCGCAATCAGAAGGCTCAGGAAGACAGATAACAACAGAATTGCCAAAGCTTCTGGGGCAGCAGACCTGATGAATTGCAGGAATCTGATGTTGGTACTGGTGCTGGACTTTTCGAGGTAAGGAAAATAGGTGATGAGTTCTTCGCTTTCATTGTTGACTGCAAGGACCCAAAAGCGTGCACTATCCTTTTGAGGGGGGCTAGCAAGGACCTGCTGAATGAAGTGGAGAGGAATCTGCAGGTATGTTTGTTGAGTTTAGCATCCCAATACTGGGTACTTGTATCATTGGTGATTCTAAATTTCTATGTATGTTTTCTTCAGGATGCAATGTCTGTGGCAAGAAACATAATAAAGAATCCGAAACTTGTTCCTGGTGGAGGCGCTACTGAGCTGACTGTATCAGCTATGCTAAAGCAAAAGAGCTCATGTATTGAAGGCATAGAAAAGGTTAGCAATTACTCTGGGTTACATCTGTCGTTTGCTCTTTAATTAGCTCGCAAATTAATCTTCACCTTCAATTAGGTGATGTAAATCAAACCCTTCTGAGAATGTTATGTCAATATTAGATGATATCTTAGTATGTAATCTGGATAGCATTGTTTTTCAATTTTGTACCGATTGCAAAGATAGTGGTACGTGATATTGATATAAGGAACATAGATCACGTAATTGGGAATCGTTAGCAAGACTTTAGCGAGTATGTACCAATAGTTGCCTTGGATTGCCAAAGAAGTTACTCCTTCAAATTTTGATCTTGATAACTAGCTGATCGATTTTGTAATTTTGAAATGAATAAAATCATTAACACTATCCATCCAAGTAACCTTTATTTACTATTCATCATCGACGACATTTTTCGTGAAGCCACCAATAAGTCGTGTGTCTAATCAGTTAGGATATAAATAGACCTATATGTCATTTTCGTGATGTGGTTTTGACAAATTCTCCTTTGATGCTTGAATCTGAACAGTGGCCTTATGAAGCTGCTGCAATTGCATTTGAGGCTATTCCAAGAACTTTGGCTCAGAATTGTGGAGTCAATGTGATTCGGACCATGACTGCCTTGCAAGGAAAGGCAAGTTATCAATATTATGTATGTTCTGGACAAGCTGCAAGTTCTCTGTTCTTAATTATATATTTCTCTTTCTTTTAGCATGGAAATGTTGAGAATTCTTGGATTGGCATAGATGGAAATACTGGTGAAATTACTAACATGAAAGAACGTAAGGTATGTTTTGGGGGTACCTCTCTTCCTTTCCCTTCCCTTCCCTTCTACGGTACTTGAGTTTCTCCCATCTTTATGAATTGTTTTGGCAACAGAAGTAGCTCATATGTTGATAATGAATAATGCGATGAGACGAGTCTCTTGGATCTATAACTAGTAGCTAATTTTTATCTGCATAGAAGTGGCTCCACCGGTGTTCCTAAAAGTTCTGGTTTTGTAACTCTGCTCTCACTAGCAATTGTGCTCACTGAAGTCTTTACTTTCTAAATTTATTTTCTGTGTTTATTATATCCTTTGTGCCGCTCTGAATGCGTGTAAGTGTTTCCAGTTTATTAATTCTCACCCTGGATGTATAGATATGGGATTCATACACTGTGAAGGCTCAGGCATTTAAGACCGCTATTGAAGCTGCTTGCATGCTTTTGAGAATCGATGATATAGTAAGTGGCATCAAGAAGCAGCAAGCCCCTGGAGCTCAAGGTCCATCAAAGCCTACCATCGAGCAAGAAGGTGATGCAGACAATGAGAATATGATTCCGGAGTGAGAGTAAGTGCATTTGGCCGGATCGCATCATTGCTCTGTAATTGAAATTGTCTTGTGATTCACAATCAAGGCTGGTTCTCAGGAAACAAATACGACATTGATACCATAATAATAATAATAATAATAATAGTTATTATATGTTCTCAATTAGTAACTATATAAGAAAGTCTTGATTTGATTTTTAGAACTATGAGTTATATTACATGTATCGGGAACATTGTTGATACTAGATTAGTGGTAACATTTTATTTTTTTTTTTTACATTTTAATCATTAATTGATTATTATGACTCTTTGTTGATTATATTTAATTTATCCAACGAAAATTCAAAATCTTAACAATTTTCTTAGTATGTTGCAAACAGAGAATAAGAAATCATTTAGAATTCATTTATTTTTCCGGAATCATCTCCCCATAAATCATATTCACAATTTACATTAGTGACAGTGAAACGAGACATAAATATAATCATATTTCTTGATTCTAACTAAATGATTTACACTTTCCAAGTGTGGTTTCATCTCCCTGTCATATTCACAATGTACATTTTGACAGTGAAACGAGTTATTTCTTGATTTCTAACTAAATGATTTAACGTGATGTTTATCTGTCTTGTGGCGGTTTGCGCTTATGCGATATGACGTGGGTTTACCGGTCAAGATCTAAGGTAGCGGCTGCGGGTTTCCCATGATAAAAAAAAAAAAAATCATATTTCTTGATTTCTAACTAAATGATTTACACAATAAGCATAAGCAACATATTAATTCTATATACCATTACACGAATCAGAATCTGAAATTAATATTCCAGGTTTATTGGGTACAAAGATATTGTAGAAAAAAGGCATTGTTGACCTAAAATTTTATCGATTATTTTGTTCAAGAAAAAAGGGATTGTTGACCTAAAATGTATGCTGTTGCAACATCCAATAATTAAGGCAAAATATTGCGTAGTCAATGGATAATTATTAGGCAGAATCTTGCATAGGATAATCGAATATCGAGACAATAATTATTGTAAGTAAAATTGATTATTAAAAGATATAAAATGGAGATTTAGTAAAAATAAGAATAAAATTTTGTGAAATTTCATCTAAAATAAAGAATTAACGTATTGTATTTATTTCGTAATCTTATATATAAAAAAATTAGATTAAATGGTGTGTTTTCAATTTTCATGTATGAAAGGCTATGTGTGACTGGTAGAAACGATGTTGCCAAATAAAACTACAATATAATCACTAATATCTCTCATGTTGGTTGGAACTTGGAACAAGCAATTTATAATTTTATATTATCTACTACATATGCGAAGGTAATATGTGAAGGGTAGTGTTATTTAGACATACATGTCTAGACATAATATTCTTATAATGTGAGTTAATCGGTTTATATAGACCGTAATTGATTGAACCGATTTTTCTTAATTTATGCATTTTAATATTTTGACTAATTAGTCATTTAGATATTTTATATGGAAATTATATGCAAAATCTATATAAAGCAATTAATCAATTAACAGATATTAAATAATTCACAAATCATCCAACAAATAATTCACCAAAATCATATTTTCTCATCATTAAAATTCAAAATTTTAGTTGGACGATCCTTTTCCATGCAAAACTATTGATAAAATTATCAACAAGTCATGTGAATAAAATAATTAAGTGCTACATTAATTATATGTATTAACTTGATATTACGAAGTTCGATTAATGCATATAAGAAAAAAAAATAGAGTCGGCCATGTAACAATTTGGCATTCGAATTAATTATATGCATTAATGTAAAAACTTCAAAATTTTATATATTCATCAAAAAGTAACTATCGTATAAAATAAAGCAACCAAGACTATACACGGAAATATAAACACAAAAAAATGAATGAAAATGAAAATTTTGTTATGGATGAAAATATATGGACTTTTTGTAGATAAATACTATTTTATTTTATATTGCATATATTTATGTTGATTAAATTGACTCATAGTAAGTCATGGGATTACATTTTATTTATAAACTGTTAAATGTCTCTCTCTTGTTTCAAAATACATAAATATTTACCATTGTAATTTGGAAAGATATGAAAAAGAGATTTAAATTCTAAAAGTCAACTATTACAAAAATAGATATAAGGATATATGAGTCTATTTGTAATTTAGAATTAATATATACAAATAATAATAAATAAATAATTTCCATACTTAATGTATTCTTACATAAATATCCCTCTATGTCTTGAGACATATATATCTAGTCATCATTTCCCATTGGGGAAAAGGTCTAAGATTTGGTGAAAACGTCTAAGATTTTTTGAGTAAGCTTGTCAGATTAGACTTGACAAATCTTCAATATTTTGGTCATAAATTTCTTTTATATAACTCAAATTCACGAATCGTTAAAGGCATTGAAAAACCAACTCCATTATCTTTCTGGTATATTATTTATTTTGATACTCTAAGTAGCATGAGAGTTATCAATATTTAAAGTTATGATTAGAAGTAGATGAGTCACATTAGGGATATTAATTTTCATTAACAACAATATATTCATGAATTTATCGATTGTGATGCCTAATAAATATTAGTATTATACAAAGTATTGTATAATTTTATATCAAAGTTTGAGAATAATAGTTGCTTATCACTTTTGCTACTCGATCGAAATTAATATTTTTTTTTATTCTTTTTCATTTCGAGCTAGTTATTCTCTTATCGTCCACTATTCTTTAGACGACAATTTCGCATAATTTATCAAAATTTACTTTATCTTAATGTTATCATTCTTAATAGACGATGAAATATATGAATATATAGTCAATAAAATATTATTTTTTAGGAAATTCGATAATGAAGTTGAAAATGGAGCTCCAATAATAATTTGTGATGATACTATTTTTATTTTCAATTTTCAATGTTTATCCTTTTGGTGTATTTATTTATTAAAAAATAAGAGAGGAGTAACATTTATGAGATCGCTAATAGGAAAATTACACAATACATCATCAAACTATTTTTGTAAATTTGTGAGTCAAATATTTTGTAAATCTGTGAATACGAGACTTACCCAGATTGAAAATTTAAGGTTAGAGGAAAAAGATGGAAAAATAAAAAATCCGACCCGGTTGGATCAGACTGAGTAGCCCAATTGCTAGGATTTTAAATTACAGTTGATTCAAAACACTGCAAGAATTATGAATGTTTAATGTTAAGAGACACAAGTATAGAGAAGTCACATCCGACAAAATATAGATCAATTATGATGTCTGTAAATAGATTTTACATCCGGTTCACTTAAAATTACTTTTTTAGAAAAAATATAAATGATTAAAATAATAAAAATTGGTAGAATCATAATTTTTAAAAGATAATTATTTTATAAAAAAAAAACAATCCAACTTAAAAAGATAACTGGAAAAGAAATAAATCATCTTGAATAAAACAAAAGGAATAATATTCTACACAGAAACTGGTACTTGAAGTTTAAGAATCCATTATGTCCACAAACTTTGTTATGCATTTGAATTATACTAATTATGCCAAGATAAGTCTCCTAATTAATGACCACGTATACTTTATAATTACGTTATACTCGAACAACTGATGAAAATAGTTACAATATACTCAAATATCTGATGAAATTTCATTGAACACGAGATAATTCATCAATTCAATATTAAAATCGTTAATTTGAAACGACAAAATATATAATTGTTAAGATCATTATGCGTAATATTATTTTGTTAGGTAGGTAGATTTAGGGGTAGGAGATAGTTTGGGTTCGGTTAACCGCACTGATTTTTTTGATTATTCGAAATCAATTTTTTCATAAATTTCAAATTTGAAATTGAATTATTTATTATGTTCGATTAATCGAAAACCACATCGGTTATTGTGGTTCGATTTTTTGTTAACCGTAAAAAAAAAGAACCTATAATTTTTTTGTTTTAATTACGTAACTACATTAAATAGTCTAAATCTTATATATTTACTATTAGACTAGGTTATGATAAAGTAATTGTTTCTTTATTTTTAGTTTTATATGGCTGGCCTCAAATAATTTATTTAATTACTTACATATATTAATTAATTACTCGATTTATTATGCACATATTTAAAGTTTTAATATCCTACGACTACGACTAATTATAAATTTTATAACCACTAAAATGAAAAAGGCCGCATGCTTACTGTACACAAACCTATTATTTTATTTTTTGAGAATTCTATTGAATTTTACCTACAAATAAATACTCAACTTTTATTTATTAATCTTTTATAATGAGAATATAATTGTAAAAATAAAAAAAAGATTTTTCAGTTATTAATCGTTCGGTTACCTGTTAACCGAAAACCGAAAAAATAAAATATTTTATCGTTAACCGAACCATAAATCGAATATATAATATTCGATTAACCGAATAAGGTACGATTTTGATTCGGTTCGTTATTAACCGATAACCGAAAACCTTTTCCTTAAGCCTAAATATATTTGTCTGGGCAAATTCGTGGACACAATACAAAGTTGAGAAAATTTATTGGGACAACTTGTTGACATGTCAATCTTGTCAACATGTTTTTAGGAGTAGTTGAAACGTGTAAGATATATCGAAGTCAGATAAGCATTGAGTGTTAAATTTGAATAAAAGTATGTTATTATCAAGAAAATCAGGGTTAATTATGTATTGTGTTAAATTATCTCCAATTTACATTTTCTTAAAAAAATTCCCCATATTTTATAATTTTTCATAAATGGCTATTCTTTTTTAAAAAAATCATCAACTTATGTTATCTAAAAAAATTTCATTTTAAAGAGTTTTTATAGAAAATATCCCGTGTCACATAATTCGATAACAAGATGATGAGTATCTTGTCGGTTTCTTAGGTAGATTATAATTTAATAGAGATTGATTTTTTTTTCCACCTTACCCTCTAAATGACGTTTTACCATAATAATAAAATAAAATAAAAATAAAAATAAAAAATTCACTTAATACTTCTTTCAGCAACACTCCTCGTCCACGACTGTCATGTTCTTGTGGGAGATTTTTAAATTCTACGACTGTTGTCGATGCCGTGACAATCTAACTATAGTCATGAATGAGCTTGTGATGTCACTAGAAAAAGTTTTAAGTGAATTTTTATTTTTATTTTTGTTAAAATGACGTCATTTAGATGAGGTTGAAAAAAAGTCCATCTCAACTAACCTATAATACATCTAAGACTTCGATAATGTGTGTGTGTGTGTGTTGGCCTAGTGGTAGAGTGGTTAATGTCCGAGACCAAAGGTCTTGGGTTCGAGTCCACCGTGACGCAACCTTTAAAATTTTTAATTAAATTAAAAAAAAGAATTCGATGATGTGATTCATCCCGTCATCGGATTCTATGACGCTGAATAGTTTCTGTAAATCGCTGAAAGATAGGGACTTTTTTAGAAAATGTAAGTTGGAGACAATTTTTGGAAAGACGAGATATTTTCTGAAAAATATTTAAATATGTGTTTTTTTAATATAAAAAGAAAGTTGATGACATTATGATTAACCTATAAATTTATAATGCATATTCACGAATAATATGGTACGACTAAATCATATGGGTAAACTTACTTTTATTCATAGTTAATTAAGATCTTAATCTTCTAGTATAATATTTTTGTATCGCTTTTTTAATGATGGTAAAAGGAGATATGAAAGAAAGAACTATAACTCCAGGATCTATGGTGGTGGATTCCTTCCGGTAGCAACGCGACGATACAGCGAGGTAGGGGCGGGGTGAGCACAAGCCCCGTTGGATTTTTTCAGAAAAGAAGTGTATTTATTATAAATATTAGTATTATTTAATTTTATAAAAAATATGTTACGAATGCAAGCTATTGCATTTTTTCAAGTGTTATGAGGTTTGCTGATTGTTACATTTTTCTATGTGTGTTTTTTCGTTAGGTGTGGTTTATAGATTTATCTAATGTGCAACCCTCCCCAAAAAAAGAGATACCAGAAACTTTGTTCAGAAAAGAGAAAAAAAACATTTGTCGAAGTTACATCTTGTGATAAAAATTTAAAACACAAATTTATTTTGACAGGGTCCCACACAGCAACGCTCGCATATATACATACTCCGACGCGCACTAACCAAAAACCCTCGTTCAACTTCCAGGGTTTTCCAAGAAGCGCCTTTTGCTCCATTTGATTCCTCTGTTTCGATCTTCACTCTTCTCTCACTGATTTTGCAATTCAAAATCGAAAGTCGAGATGCATGCGCCAGTCCTCGTCCTCAGTAACTCTTCTTCGCTTCACTTCTTGCGGTTCATTTTGATTTTCGCTCTTGTTCTTCTTCTTCTTATTATTTTTATGTTTGCGTTGATTTAAGTGACCGTGGCTCCAACTTCCTACGCTTTCGCTCGATTCATACTATATTTTATAGTTTGCTCGGATTTTGAGTGAGTCTAGGGTTTGTCCAAGGTTCGCTCTGTTCATGAAATGCTGCAGTTCGTAGTTTCTAGGTTCAGATACGTTAACGTTATGTGTTGCACCTTGATGTGCGAGTTCCGATTGTTCATTGTGCAGCTTGAATTAATTTGAAGTGGTTCCTTTTTGGTTTGTTAAAATGTGGGATAGAGGGAACTATCAGGACATTGAATGTCTGTGTTAAAGATCTGTCATTTCCTTCTGTTGTATGTTTCGAGCAAAGACCCGTTCTTGCTTGTATGGACTGTTAAGTAAATGTTTTAAATGTGTCAAAATTTACAGCATGCTACATATACCACCTTTCCCACGTTTCCCTTTCTTTTGTGGAGATATGCGTTGATTGTTAATTTGTTACCACCTGTTCCTCTTACCTTGCATTCTCTTAATTTATTAATGTATTTTGCATTCTGTTGAGCAGAAGATTCGTTGAAGCGTGAGTCTGGAAGCAAGGTTCACCATGGTAATATCCAAGCATCCAAGGTAGTACTGACTTCCATCCTCGTTTTGGCTATTTAGCTTTCTATCTCATTTCAAGTAATTCTGGTTGTTATTTTTTTGAAACCCTTCACTCACTTCAATCCAAGGATGTATTTCTGGGCATTTCTTCTTTTTATGTTTAGTGATTACGACTAGCAGAACAACTTGGTGCCGTTGAAAAATTTTCTACACTACTATCTAGATGATGCGAGGAAGATGAGAATGTCTTCGGCAAAATAACATCATAAAATCATGAAGCAATGCTACCTAGGATGATTAAAACCGTGTAGGTTGAAGTTTATCATAGGCCGGTAAAGGAACTGTGATACTAGTTATTGAAGTAACATATTCCTACTAGCTTCAAAATAGTGGATCTTAAGATGAGCAATCATATATGTTGCTAATCATGCATTTCTATCAAATTTTCTAAGTCTTTTGCATAATTCACCACATATTTATTGCCTTTCTGTAGTTATGTAACAATTAATATAAATGGGAGATCACAAGACTGTTGGTTTACTCAATAAAGGGGTGCTTGGCATTTTGAGGGGAATTGGGATGATGGTAGTGGGGAAAGGGTGTGCAAAGGGTTTCATCCCCCCCCAATTTTTTTTTCAATTGGTATGTTTGTAAATTACTATTGAAAAATGATTCCTTCAACATGGGGCTTGTATTTTCGTCCTGGTCTGGTTCACTCTCCCTTGAGCCACCGTACTCAGTACCCCCTTAGTTTAAAGAAGGTGTATGGAATTAGTGTAAGGTTAATGGATTTTGCTTGTTAAATCTTAGTTCCTGCTGACTTCAAAAGGGCCACATTTGTTTTTCATTGTTCTCTTTGATTAACTATGGCATATTATGTTGCGCTTGACAGGCTGTTGCCGACATTATTCGCACTACTTTGGGTCCACGATCAATGTTGAAAATGCTGCTTGATGCTGCTGGAGGTCGTTTCTCTATTCATTTTATTTTCAACCTTGCAGGCCTGTAATCTAGGGCATGGAGAAGAAAAATCAAAATTCTGGATCTATCATAGTTTATTGAACATAGGATCAGAAAGGAGTTCCATTTCTAAGTAATGGCATTCTAGACATCACTCTCTTATGTTCTTTGTACTCTGAAAACGTTCTTTTGATTTGTACAGGGATTGTAGTGACAAATGATGGAAATGCTATTCTTCGTGAACTAGATGTGGCACACCCAGCAGCAAAGGCATAGTCTCTATTTCCTTCTTTTGGCATTAACTTATTTTCTAGAGTGATTTGGCTCCTTTTATTATCAAATGGAATAAGACACCTATTTGCCAGTAGCATACAGATGTATTATATTCAATTACTGCCAATGGACAAACACCTTACTGAACTTTATTACTTGATTACCTTTTGATGTTTCTGCCTGTTTCAATGGTGACAGTCAATGATTGAGCTAAGCCGAACCCAGGATGAGGAGGTAGGAGATGGGACGACATCTGTGATTGTCCTTGGTATGTCCTGAATATACTTGAATCTAATTCTGTTTATGATATTTCATGCACATTATACTCCTAAGTCTATGACATATAGATTGGTACTCATGTGAGTGCACTTATATAGTTATATGTGCATGTCCAATGTTGCATGGACGACATCTGTGATTGTCCTTGGTATGTCCTGAATATATTTGAATCTAATTCTGTTTATGATATTTCATGCACATTATACTCAAGTCTATGACATATAGAATGGTACTCATGTTAGTGCACTTATATAGTTATATCTGCATGTCCAATGCTGCAAATGACAGTCTAAGCTTCTGGTACTTGTTTCTTTCTACGTGAGGAAACATTCTACTTCACCTCTTACACACCTCAGCCACAAACCTATATTGCATGTGTTTGTTTTTGGGTTGGGAGTATTCCTATCTCTTTTTTCCTTACAATTTTATAGTTTTTCCTTTGTGCAATAAACCTATGCCTTTTAGGCCCCTTTTGCTTCAATACAGAGGTCTTCAAAATTCAAATGAATGACTAATAGAATGGTTACATTTGGAGACTTGTGTATGTGCATATATTTATTTAGACGCACACATACACTCACATGTACATTTTTAAAGCAAAAAAATCCTTTGACATCAACCTATTTCTTCATCTTTGAATAATCTGTGTTGAAGCTGGAGAAATGCTCCATGTAGCCGAAGCCTTTATTGACAAGAATTATCATCCCACAGTCATCTGTCGAGGTAATAATAATTTCTATTAAATCCTATATACATGCGCAGATATCTATGCTTACAAGTTTCTTTTAACTGGGCTGCAGCTTATAACAAGGCTCTGGAGGATGCTATAGCTGTGCTTGACAAAATTGCAATGACTATAGATGTAAAGGATCGTAAGTTCATTCCACTTGTTTTCATTTGCCTGTAATTTTATAACATATGTTATATCTAAATTGAACTAATGTCAGTTGTTTGCCATATTAACATAACTAGCAAACCTATGATAGTTTTTAATTCATATAGATAAAATTAGCCACCTTGTAACTAGCTAAACTCATTCCCGTACTTTAGGAATCTATACTTCTTGTTTAGTAGCATAATTGCCCCTCTCTGCTTTAGCCCGTGATAGGCGACCATAAGTTGTTTCAGTCTATATTTGTTTTGCAGGATCAAAGTGATTGAGAATTCCTAATCTTCTAGAATTTGAAAATTGCTTAGACATGATCTTTGATGTTACAAACGACTTTCTGAACTCATGTTCGAGATCTTCAATTTCTCCTTTCACCCAATTATGATAATATCTCGTTTATGATGAGATATCAAATTCTCTTTTCTTTAGCAATTAGTTATTTCCTTGACAGTCAACTGGGCTCATTATCATAATGGATGCTTAAGTTAATCTTTGTACATGCTGGTAGCTTTTCATTATTCTTGTGAATTTTTTTCTCATTAGGTGGTGGTAATTCTTGGTTCTAATCAGACCCTTTTCTGTTAATCTACTAGATGAAAAACTGTTTCAATCTGTCTTAATGGTGTATGCTATGAAATGCTAAACATTAAAGCTAATCAACCTGAAGTATGGCTCAACTTAGGTTTTAGATGGCTTTTTCAGAGCTTTTGATTTTTGTAATGTATAGGAGTTTTACTCCATTTCTTTCTTTTATCGAGCTCTAATTCTAGTACTTCTCTCATTTCGCAGGTGCAACAATGTTGGGGCTCGTCAAGAGTTGTATTGGGACAAAATTTACCGGTCAGTTTGGGGATTTGATCGCTGTAAGTAATTTAATAATTAGTGGAACCCTGTATTAATTCTATTTTCTCCTTCTCAGCCTTTATTTTTTTGGTTTACTAGGGATGCTAAGTTAGTAAAACTTATTAGGGAATTCAGTGTTTGCTTGGTTTGAAGTTCCAGGTTGCATTCTCATTTTTTAACCATTTCTTGTGGGTTTTACTTGATTGTTTTGGTTTTTATGTGCAAATCAATTATGCTTGCATGGATGTTTTCAGATTTTAAAATCATGGCTTTGAACATGAAAATTCATTTGGTTGACTGATTGAGATTTTTATGGATATTTCATTTTATATTGTTACTCTGCGATTGAAAATGAAAATTATAGGCCGTTTTTGGTGCAACTTTCAGGACTTAGCAATTGATGCAACGACCACGGTAGGAGTTGAACTCGGCCAAGGATTGCGTGAGGTGGATATCAAGAAGTACATTAAGGTGGAGAAGGTTCCTGGGGGTCAGTTGGAAGACTCAAAAGTTTTGAAAGGGGTCATGATTAACAAGGACGTTGTGGCTCCTGGTAAAATGAGAAGAAAGATAATAAATCCAAGAATTATTCTTCTTGATTCCCCACTTGAGTACAAGAAAGGTGAGAACCAAACCAATGCCGAATTGTTGAAGGAAGAAGATTGGAGTGTGTTACTGAAAATGGAAGAGGAATACATTGAGAACCTATGTGCTCAGATACTGAAGTTCAAACCAGATCTAGTAATAACTGAGAAGGGGCTGAGCGATCTTGCTTGCCATTATTTTAGCAAGGCTGGTGTTAGCGCAATCAGAAGGCTCAGGAAGACAGATAACAACAGAATTGCCAAAGCTTCTGGGGCAGTAATTGTTAACAGACCTGATGAATTGCAGGAATCTGATGTTGGTACTGGTGCTGGACTTTTCGAGGTAAGGAAAATAGGTGATGAGTTCTTCGCTTTCATTGTTGACTGCAAGGACCCAAAAGCGTGCACTATCCTTTTGAGGGGGGCTAGCAAGGACCTGCTGAATGAAGTGGAGAGGAATCTGCAGGTATGTTTGTTGAGTTTAGCATCCCAATACTGGTTACTTGTATCATTGGTGATTCTAAATTTCTATGTATGTTTTCTTCAGGATGCAATGTCTGTGGCAAGAAACATAATAAAGAATCCAAAACTTGTTCCCGGCGGAGGCGCTACTGAGCTGACTGTATCAGCTATGCTAAAGCAAAAGAGCTCATCTATTGAAGGCATAGAAAAGGTTAGCAATTACTCTAGGTTACATCCGTTGGTTGCTCTTTAATTAGCTCGCAAATTAATCATCACCTTCAATTAGGTGATGTAAATCAAACCCTTCTGAGAATGTTATGTCAACATTAGATGATATCTTAGTATGTAATCTGGATAGCATTGTTTTCAATTTTGTACCGATTGCAAAGATAGTGGTACGTGATATTGATATAAGGAACATAGATCACGTAATTGGCAATCGTTAGCAAGACTTTAGTGAGTATATACCAATAGTTGCCTTGGATTGCCAAAGAAGTTACTCCTTCAAATTTTGATCTTGATAACAAGCTGATCAATTTTGTAATTTTGAAATGAATAAAATCATTAACACTATTCATCCAAGTTACTTTTATTTACTATTCATCCTCGACGAGATTTTTCGTGAAGTCACCAATAAGTCACGTGTCTTGTCAGTTAGGATATAAATAGACCTATATGTCATTTTCCTGATGTGGTTTTGACAAATTCTCCTTTGATGCTTGAATCTGAACAGTGGCCTTATGAAGCTGCTGCAATTGCATTTGAGGCTATTCCAAGAACTTTGGCTCAGAATTGTGGAGTCAATGTGATTCGGACCATGACTGCCTTGCAAGGAAAGGCAAGTTATCCATATTATGTATGTTCTGGACAAGCTGCAAGTTCTCTGTTCTTAATTATATATTTCTCTTTCTTTTAGCATGGAAATGGCGAGAATGCTTGGATTGGCATAGATGGAAATACTGGTGAAATTACTGACATGAAAGAACGTAAGGTATGTTTTGGGGGTACCTCTCTTCCTTTCCCTTCCGTTCCCTTCTACGGTACTTGAGTTTCTCCCATCTTTACGAATTGTTTTGGCAACAGAAGTAGCTCATATGTTGATCATGAATAATGCGTTGAGAAGAGTCTCTTGGATCTGTAACTAGTAGCTAATTTTTATCTGCATAGAAGTGGCTCCATAGGTGTTCCTAAAAGTTCTGGTTTTGTAACTCTGCTCTCACTAGCAATTGTGTTCACTGAAATCTTTACTTTCTAAATTATTTTTCTTTGTTTATTATATCCTTCTTTGTGCCGCACTGAATGCGTGTAAGTGAATCTTTTCCAATTTATTAATTCTCACCCTGGATGTATAGATATGGGATTCATACACTGTGAAGGCTCAGGCATTTAAGACTGCTATTGAAGCTGCTTGCATGCTTTTGAGAATCGATGATATAGTAAGTGGCATCAAGAAGAAGCAAGCCCCTGGAGCTCAAGCTCCATCAAAGCCTACCATCGAGCAAGAAGGTGATGCAGACAATGAGAATATGATTCCGGAGTGAGAGTAAGTGCATTTGGCCGGGTCGCATCGTTGATCTGAAATGGAAATTATCTTGTGATTCACAATCAAGGCGTTCTCAGGAAACAAAGACGACATTGCCATCTGCTGCTGTTTTGGTTGGATGCAGAATGCATCGTCGTGTTGACTTGATGTGTTTCCTTTTGGGACTTCTCTGATATACCATGTTCATGAATTTTGCCCCTGACCTAAACTTCAGAATGTATTGTTTTCTAGAGATAATATTTGAAATGCATGATATTGATATCCTGATGGTGCAGTGTCGTACAATCAGCCTAAATTCAAGAGTAGGAGTCGAACAACTCACGAGTTGCCCTTCTTATATTTAAATTCAAGAGTGAAATCAAGTTTAGTATTGAATTGAAGAGAAAAAGGACTAATTCAACTCAAATCTTGATTTGTAGGCAAAATAGACTAATTCAATAATAAGGGTAAAAGAGTAACAATGAATATATTTTTATCCCTTTTATATAAATAACTAGTTTTTATTTAAATTATATGAGATTGAATATTTTATTAGTTTTCTCATTTAGTTTTGTGCATTTTTTATTTTGATCTGTGTTGCTTCGTTTAAATACACAATTGTTATGTAGACTGTTATCCACACACAGAGTAAAACAGCGGAATTAAAATCTTGAAGAACACTGAAGAAACTTTTTCTACAGATTAAAATTATAATCTGTAGATGCCAATATGACGAAATGATTCACTATAAAATTTACAATAACGTTACAAAAACTCACTACTTTACCACAAGATAAAGTCGGAAAGTTGAGTACTAAAACTATCTATCGAGATCTATGAAAAAAGCTGAAGCTATCTCTCAAGATATATGAAAACACTAAAGATTTCACAACACTCGTGTCTTAAAAGGACAACCTTCTAACACCATTAGAAGTTAAAACACTCGTGTGATATTGGAAATGTTACAAACAGACTCAACAACATAAACAGATCTCCGCATTTTCTTCAATGAATGCGATATTTGTTGTCGCTTTGCCTCTGCTTTTATAGATGTTAAGAGGCCTCGATCGCATGTAGTGGTCCACGATTTGGTCCACTAGGTAGTGACTCGATCATGGCGATTAGTTGAATGACTTGCTCCCTGGAAAGTAGGAACCGAACAGACTTAGTCCTCCTGATACGTAGGGATCTGTTTCTGTGTTCCCCAGTGTGTTACCATCGCATCCCGTGAAACATGTCGTAACCTGCACACTAAAGAGAAGAAACGGCAAAACAATATACAATAACTAACTTCTTGAAATCAGGAGAGTTAGTCCGAGTTAACCAACTCTAACAAACTCCCCCTTTTTGCCTTTCTTCACAAAACGTGTATGTACATACAATTTACATAATATACAAACTCCCCCTGAATCCCAAACATATATTTAGAACAGAATAAACTCCGAAAACAGAATATACTCCCCCTGTAAACAATCTCCCCCTGTTTACTTCAAAACCATCAGAACAGTTCATTTCACACATTCATCAATAATCATTCAAACAATGACACCATCACAGCATTCAACCATTAAAGTAGCAGGCATCATATATAAAAACATGCATTCCATAAACAGAAACCATCAGATGTTCATAAAAAAAGATGTCCAAGATCATCAACCAACCAACAACCAAAACATGTTCACGAGTTCATAAAACCAAATCCAAATTCATCGGTCTTCAACCATATCATCATTCCTAGATGTTGTCGCCCCCTGCCTCTAGACTCTCTACTCCCGTTTTGGGAAGAAAGAAGGTCCAAGAATTCGATCTTCAAATCATTCATGTCAATACGCGACTCAAGGCTTTCTAAGAGGGTTTGCTCAGCTTTGTAATGCGCTCAAGCATGGAGTGAACCGTAGACTTGAGGCGTCACCATTTCTTTGGAAGCCGCGTCAAAACACGCTCATCAATTCCTTTAGAAGGATTAGTCCATGGAAGATTTGGGAGCTTGTTACTGTAAATAAGGTATTGCTTATGGTGAAGTTCTGAAAATCTTCGAAGAGTGCATCTCGTGCTCCATCAGAAAGGCTTTGTTGCTTCAACAGTTGGTATATCAGTGAGGGAAACGGCAGTAATCCATGATTCGGCCTTGCAGCAATCGATCCAATTTGTTCCACAATCATTTTCCCGAGGTTAAATTGAATCCCTTTTCAAGCTTATATAATGTAACACCGTGGGGCATTGTAACGATCGTGTTATTGGAGGACACAATCGGTTCAAGTCATGATTTTATAGAGAACAAAATGAAGATATGTCGTTACCACTGACATCGATTCTTCCACTTTCGACTCTTCCACCGTTATCTCGTCGACTACCATATCAAAATCCTCATGACCACATCGTTAGTCATTTCATCAATCCCATAAAGGTGTTGATATCACAGCGATAATGTGAAAACCCGACGCCTAAAGTACACCTTACAATATTTGTTTGAAGTACACTCGTGAAGGATTTATCCATGTTTGCATACACATGCCTTATCACATTCTTAGGATAGGGATAAATAGCTGAGACAGTTCGAAATAGACAACGTTCTTTCAAGAATTCAATAAGATTATGCTGGGCAAAGGTTACCTCGTCAATCCTTCGTTCATTCAAACACTTTAGATGTTTTAATTGTTCCCATCTCTTTTCAACCTCCCTCGAGTAGAATTTGAAGGAGATCGCTCTCTCAACTTCGACATCAGAATCTGCAAAGATTGAGGGATTTTTCGAGCTGCAGTCACAATCTTCCTCATCGGAATACGGGCTAGGAGGTGTTGGAGCCTTTGCGCCCACTGCCTCGTGAACAACCGGTGGGGCATCTGACTTGGACTTAGGTTCTGGCACTCTTTCCTTTTGCTTTCCTTTCTTTATCATCGTCCGCTTCAGCCTTTTTAAAAAATCACCAAGTGAAATGTCATCATCACTAGAGTGTGAATCTGATTGGCCACGCTCTTTTGATTTCGAACCATCATCTTCTTCCAGAGTGTCTGAAGAGTCACTGCGGGATATCAATGTTTCTGATTCTGATTCGGAGGATGTCTCCGTGGCTGTTTGGTCGTCACGCGGGTAACCGGCTTCTGGAGAAGGTTCTCTGGGCGACGGAGCGTCCTTTTTTCTTTTGGATTTTTGAAATCACTGGTGTGTCACCAGTAATATCAATATGAATTGGTGGACCTGGACCTCCTACCCGTGGTTGGCGGGTATTCGTTCCGATCTCCTCGTTGGAACACTCGACCTTTTTCTCTTCTTCCCGATCTCTTTAGGGTTAGAAGGCTCGCCCTTCTCGGGATACACGACTTGAAGAGGTGTTGGCTTCAACGGTTCCAATGGAAACGCTAGAGTCCTCTCCGGTGCTATTTCTGACGTCGTATTCGGGCTTGGCTCTGTGGACGGCTTTGGTGTCGACGTTAACGCTGTTGGAATTCGGGAATTTTCCAAAACTTGGCAAGGCGGCGAGGAGAGCAGTCGGCTGGATCCATTTCTTTTACGGAGAAAATGTTAGACGTACAAGGAGATAAATGAAACGCTTCCACAAGATTTGCAATGAATAAAGCCTCGTGATTTGATCGTGTGTCGGTCGGCGATTTATAGCGGGCGCAGCAAGTGGACGTACATGCGAGTTGATGTGATTTAAATACAAAAATATCTCTTGTAACAAACCCTAATTTAAAGGAACTAACACCACATAATACGGTACAGTTAAATAGGAGATAAATATGGGATTTGTTGAGACAAAATCGGATCAAATAAATGTGATACCACTTAACCAATTTTACCGATATCTCCAAAAATAGGGGATTTAAGGAATGAAATTCCAAAATTCGGGATTACTCACGGATTTTTGGGGTATTTCACAAAATGTTATCATAACATCTCCATAAACATAGGCTCATTTTAATCGAATAAAACATATAAATACAACCCCATGTAAAATTGATCGACTACTATTGTCGCTTCGAAAGCAATCATGGTCTGCACTGTTTTGTAAGGTAGCATCGTCATTAACGACGCGTGCCCCAAACTACTTTGGTGTTTTTCAGACACTAGATATTCTTCATCATATTGAGTTGTTCTGTCGGAGAACATGTTAGATAACAAACATCAACACAAGAATGTTATCAAAAACAGTTGTATCACCTTCGGATATTACATTTTGTGATACAAACAAATACATTCAAGCTTTATTGGCGAGCAAAGACCAAGAGATCTACGAAGACTCATAAATCTCTCGTGATCTAGGGGCTTAGTGAAACTATCGCGATTTGGTTTCGGTTTTCACATCATCTAACTCGATTACCTCATCCTCCACCAAATCTCTTATAAAATGGTGGCGTATATCTATGTGTTTTGTCCTAGAATGTTGATGTGGTTTTAGAGATATTGATTGCACTTATGTTATCACAATATACCAACAATTTCGGTCTCACAATACCATAGTCGTTAAGCATTTGTTTCAACCAAAGTAGTTGTGTACAACAACTTCCAACTGCACGTATTCTCGCCTCTAAGAGATGAATGACACACAATTTTGCTTACGACTATGCCAAGACACCAAATTATTTTCAAGGTAAAAACAGCCCCACTGCACTCTTCCTATCATCCGTATCCCCAACCCAATCCGAATCACTAAATCCAACCAAATTGTGTTTGTGTCTTTTGAAAAGAAAATGCCAAGGTCCGTGTTCCGAAACATACCGATAACACGTTTGTGACCTTTAAATGTGACATTTAGCTTAGCTTGGTACTGGCGCACACACACACGAACATTAAATCTGGTCGTGTGGTCGTGAGATATAGGAGACTTCCTATCATTGATCCGTAGAGTGTTGGGTCAACATCTTCTCCAAAGATCATCTCCGGTCGGTTGTCACTTGATCCCATTGGCGTTTTCATATGCTTTGCTCCTTCCAGATCGAATTTTTTCACCATATCCCGTGCATACTTGCTTTGGGACACGAAAATTCCATCATCCATTTGCTTGACTTGGAGACCTAAGAAATATGTTAGTTCTCCTACCATGTTCATCTCAAATTTAGACGACATAGCACTGCAAACTCATCCAAGATTTTTGTGAGGTAGATCCAACAATCATATCATCCACATAAATTTGTGTGATAAGAATGTTATCTTGACTTCGCTTTATAAACAATGTTCGTCAACATTCCTCGAACAAACCCGAAATCAATTAAGAACTTTGTTAAATGACCATACCATGCTCGGTGCTTGTTTAAGACCGATAATGCTTTCTTTAACTCGAAAACATGGTTGAGCTTATGTGGATCTTCAAATCCTGGGTGGTCAACATATACCTCTTCTTTGAGTTCACCATTTAGGAACGCTCCTGACATCCATTTGATATAGCTTGATGTTCAAATAACATGCAATGGCTAGGAGCAACCTTATGGACTCAATGCGTGCAACCGGTGCAAATGTATCGTCAAAGTCTATGCCCACTGAGTGTATCCTCAGCGACAAGTCCGGCTTTGTTGCGGATTATGACACCAAATTCGTCCGATTTGTTCTTGAAAATCCACTTTGTTCCAATAACATTTACGTCAGCGTGTCTCAAACAAGATACCACACATCATTTCGAACAAATTGGTTAAGTTCATCATGCATAGCAACTACCGTAACTCATCACCCAAAGCTTTTTTATATTCTTAGGCTCAATTTAGAGACGAAGCATATAAAACCCGCATTGAAGCACATATGGATGAAAAACATACCATCTCGGTAGTTCAATGGTCTTTGTACTCGTGTTCGAATACCATCTTGGACGTTACCTATGACTTGAGAGATTGGATGGTTCTTACGTATTCTTCCGAAGGATCTCGTCTTTTTGTTGTTGGGACGCCGGTTCAGCTTCATCCTCCGTGTCACTGGAACCTTCGGATGTTTGCGTCAATGTTCCGGTGGCGTGTCCTCAGCGATTGTGGACAAAGATCGCCGCTAGCATCCTGTTGGACAGGATCTTTATTAATTCAGCCACATTTTCGTCCTGCCTTTTCCCTGCGAGATTAGCAAGATCATCAAAAATAACATTTACGGACTCTTGAATGGTCCGTAATCTCGATTATATATACGGTATGCTTGACTATTTAGAGTACCTACGAAAATTCCTTTATCGCTCTTCTCATCAAACTTGGTGAGATACTCTATCATTCAAGATGTAGCAAACACACCCAAACACGTGAAAATATTTGAGATTAGGTTTCCTTCCTTCAATTTCATATGGTGTTTTGAAGGAACCCGGTCGAATGTTCACGCGATTATTGATATGACAAAGCGGTGTTATGACCGCCCAAAAACGTTTGGACAGATCTTCGAGCTTAACATAACTCGTGCCATTTCTATTAGAGTTCGATTCTTGCGCTACTACACCATTTTGTTGAGGTGTTTTGGTGCGGAGAATTCTTGAAAATTCCATTTTCTCACAAAATTTGTGAAAGAGATATTCTCGAACTCTCTTCCATGATCCGATCGAATCCTCGACACTGAACACCAAACATGTTAAAATTCTAGCAAAGAGGACTTTAACGTTTCAAACGTGTCGATTTTTCTCGTAAAAGAATATCCATGTGTACCTGAAAATCATCCACAATGACATATGTATACCTCTTGCCACCCAAGCTTTCGATCTCGACAGCCCTACTAAATCCATGTGAAGCGATTCAAAACATCGTGTTGTACCATAATGTTGTTCGCGATGTTGTACAACGGCGTGGGGAACATGGGTCTGTTTTCCTCGACAATCACCACAGACCACCTTTCCGACTTCCGCCACTTGGGTAGTCCACGATCGCTTCCATCTTGTTTAACTGTCAAGATTTCTAAAGTTAGTATGTCCTAACTTTTGATGCCATAACACACTCTCATCTATTTTGCCTTATCGCACTTTGGTTCGTCGGCCATATAACAATTATCGGATGACCTCTGTCATTTCATGAGACATGTGTTCTTACCATCATAGACCTCACAAGAATCTTTGTCAATTTAACTTGCAACTCTTCATCACATAATTGACTTATGCTTATAAGATTTGCCATTAAACCTCAGACGTGCAAGACATTCTTGAGGCTAGGTAAACCTTGAACATTTAGGAGTCCTTTGCCTATGATTTTTCCTTTTGAACCACCTCCAAATGATACACTACCTCCATCATACGACTCATAGTTAGCAAGGCGACACATTACCGGTCATGTGACGGGGCAGCCGCTATCAAAATACCATGAACACGAAATGTTAGTTTTCAATGCGGATAAACAACATGACATTTTATATCATCTTTCCCGACCCAAACTCTCTTTGAGTCGGTTCCTTGTTAGTCGTGTTTCTTTGCGGTGTGTGACGAGCGATTAAAGTGCGTACGCGAAGTGTTCATATAACATGACCTAGGCATCATCCTATGTCCATTAAATCAGCCTTCGATTTATAATGAAAGGCCTAATGTGACCAGTGTAGAGCAAGAATGACATACGTATTTTCTATGTTTTCTTCGTGTCATTTTACCCTTTTACCGGTTCACCTTCTTTAACGAATGGTTTCCCATTTGTGGCGACAATTGTGGGAACAACGATGTTAGGAACATGCGTAAAACCTAAACCAAAGAAGATCTCGATTACCCATTAACAACGCATCATCTAATTTAGGCGTACCGTGTTCCACTTTTCGAACGTACCTTGTGCCACTTCAAGTTGACATGTCACCTTGTTTAGTTCGACTTCCTTTCAGGTTACCAAGACTTCAAGCTTAGCCAAAGATGCTTTCACCGTGTTTTCTCTTGATGTGAGGTCAAGATCTCGACTTTGTCCTTTCCATTTTCAAGTAGCTCGTCAGATAGCTTTTTCAACTCTTGTACTATGGCGATAGAGTCTTCATCGTAATCGCCTCACAATCTGTATCATTCACAAGAGCATTTAAGCAAAACAAACTTGAATAATAGTCGAGACCATACCGTTTGATCATTGGATCAAACCGACCGCATTTCCTAAATCGTCGACAATGTTTTGTAATCGCGATGCAATCTTTGTGGCAACAAGTGCTTGTCATGTCGTGTTGTCATTATTTACCTCTTCAAGAACTTAGCTTCGTCATCACTCCATGATACCCAGTACGACTTTCCTCTATTTCTTAGCGTGTTTGCACATTGGTTTGCATAGTGACCATACCCTTTGCATTCACGGCATTGGATACCTTCAATGTTGGAGGAATCATACCTAAACGTGTCTCGAGGAAAAGACTTCCTCACCGGTCTTGGTGGAGTGAAGCTTTGAGGTTTGAAGACGGATATTCTACCATTCGATGATTTTGATCCATAGTTCGGCTTCGAGCTTTCTCCTTGTTCATCTTCCTTACCATAGTATTGAATTTCGGTGATTAGAGAAACATCATCGCCGACTTTGATCTCCGCAGCTCTTCTTCATCATCCAACTCGATTATCTCGCGATGTTCCATGGATGTTGCGCTAGCGATGAAGGCAACAATCGGCTTCTTATTGATTGCACCTTTCTCCTCCGATTCATCTCGTATGTCTTGAGTGAATTCATGAGATCCATGAACTCAATGGCGACAACCGCTTGAGACGTTTCAATAGCCGTGACCTTCATCTCAAATCTTGCGGGTAAGGTTCAAGAGCCTCGACACCAAAGAACTTGTTACTTATCGCATCACCAAGATCTTGACACTCGTTGGCAATATCCAATATCCTCTTGGTGTAGTCGTTGATGTTCTCTTCTCCCATCTTCATATTCTCGAATTTGAAGTGAGAATGCGGTCGAGACTCCTTTATGCTTGTATCACCCTCACAATGCCGTTGAAGAACATCCCACGCATCTTTCGCAGACGCCTTTGTTTTGACCAATTTGAACATTGTCATGTCCACGGATGCATAAATGGCATTGAGGGCCTCTCGTTGAAGTTTGCGTCGTCAACCCGATCTCGTGTCCATTGTGCGACGGTGTTGGGTAACATCGCCTCGAACATCGTGGTCTTTGGGATCGACCATCCGTTCTCCACGGATCGCCATGCTTTGACATCAATGGACTTGATGTATGAGCTAATCTCGGTCTTCCAAGATGAATAATTCGATCCATCCAAAATTGGTGGTCGATAATACCGTAATTGTTTGAATCCATGGCGAAATTATAGCGAAGATACGACGGGATCTCACTCGATGTATCGAGTGTAAGCTCGATACCAATTGAAAGTGTTGCTTCGCTTAAACACACAATCTGTTATGTAGATCGTTATCCACACACGAGTAAAACAATGAATTAAAATCTTGAAGAACATCGAAGAAACTTTTCTCTGATTAAAATTATAATTTGTAGATGCCGATATGGCGAAATGATTCACTATAAAATTTACAATGAACGTTATAAAAACTCACTACTTTACCACAAGATAAAGTCGAGAAAGTTGAGTACTAAAACTATCTATCGAGATCTATGAAAAGCTAAGAAGCTATCTCTCAAGATATATGAAAACACTAAAGATTTCCTCACAACACTCGTGTACTAAAAGGACAACCTTCTAACACCATTAGAAGTTAAACACTTCGTGGATGTTAAGAGGCCTCGATCGCATGTAGTGGTCCACGATTTGGCCCACTAGGTAGTGACTCGATCATGGCGAGTTAGTTGAATGACTTGCTCCGAAAAGTAGGAACCCAATGCACTTAGTCCTCCGATACGTAGGGATCTGTTTCGTGTTCCCTGTGTTACCATCGCATCCCGTGAAACATGTCGTAAACCGCACACTAGAGAGAAGAAACGGCAAAACAATATACAATAACTAACTCCTTGAAATCAGGAGAGTTAGTCCGAGTTAACCAACTCTAACAAATTTAATTATCGGGCCACATCTTGTATCGATAGATCATGTTTCTTAATGTTGTGAATTGAAATTTGATTTATATATAATTTTTGTGAATATATTTCCACGATTAGCCATAACTTTAACGGAATATATATAGGATTGGTTATATAAGGAACTACATCTTAGATGAGAAATAAGAACTAATCTACACCCTAAATTTCATCACATCCAACATACTATATTTTAGGAATGATCAAAATTGATTCAGACCGCTTTAAAATATTTTCAACACTTTTTAAGTCATATGAACGAATTGGGGGCATTAATGTAAATTTCTATATTAATCCTAACCCATCAAAACTACCCCAGCCCCTGTTTTGACGCTAATCTCTTCCTCTGCCCTATTTTTTCGTCTTTCTCTCTCTCCCCTTATGCAAATATCACATAATTGATCTTCTTCTAACCAAATTGAAACTAAATGATGAATGTTGTGTATGATTTCATGTAGTATGTGCATATTATTTGTTCTCTTGTGCATTTTGCGCATCATTAGTAAGTGGTTCATGTTTCACATTTGTGTATACTGTGTCTATTATTTGTATATTTGTGCATATTATTTGTTCATAATTCACATTTGCGCATGCGATGCATTTATAAGTTCATTTGTGCATACTGTGCATATTCACATTTGTGCATATGCATTCGTTTGTTTGTTATTTTATATATATGACGATGCCATTTATCTTGCATGTAAAAATTCATATCAATAAAATAGAATAACAGTGAATGGGGAGTATAGAGAAAAATCATCAGAAAAATAAAATAAAGATTATTTGTCAAGATAAGCATATCTAATCCATTAATTGTAATCTCATATCTGTTAAAATGAAAATAGATATGCAATAATAAATTTCTAAAAATATAAAAAAGAATCTCTTAAAATACTCCTAGAATCGGTTACAAAATATACAAAAATTACATCAATAGCCTTAATAATAAAATCTGAAAATAAAATACCTAAAATAACTCTAAAATGCATACCGTAAGATCATATATATATATATATATATATATATATAAATATGGAGTGATTATCGAGTGGATATTTCTTATAATGTAAACATGATGACAAGTATCAATCCTTGATAAATCAGTATAGACATTTCAGATTCAATACACATATTATGATGCATATATATAATTATATGTATATAACTAATTTAGATATGTACACTTAAAAAGAACTGTGTGATTTTAAAAATCTAATGGATAAGATTTGTTATTATTTATATATTTTAATGATTGTGTGTACATGAATATGCAAATCATCATTTATATGCTGACATGTTATTTTCGTTTATTCTTTTAATTATGTGTATCAATGTCTGCATGCGAATCAAAGCTAGTCAGTTTTTTCTTTTGGAACACAATCAAATAAATTTCGAAAATGGTGGGTACTATTTTGTAAATAATTTTAAGATGAGATATTTTTGAAAAATCCAAAATACGATGGAACACAAAACAATATTTTTCACTTAACTTTATATTAAAAATTTATGGTGAAATCAGAATCTTACTTACCATTTTGAAAAAAATATTTTTAAAGAAATAATTATTTGATCAATAATCATACCTAATATTTTATATTATATTTTATAGTAGAGACCAGCGATTGTGGTATCTTAATAAATCTAAGATCTCGTAGGAGATTACAATAGTAGTTATGAACCGGAATTATAAATATTTATTTTCCTCTCATTTGTATCATTTTATTTATAGAAATAGATTTTTAAGTTAAAATAATAATAAATTTCTTTTATTATATATAATTAGAGCCGATAAAATGAGTCTGGTCCGAAAAGCCCGTCCGGAATATTCGGGTTTAATGGTTTGAGTTTAAAATTAAAGCCGAAAAAATCTAACCTAAAAGCTCGCCTCGAAAAACCTCGGACCTATGGGGTTTCGGGCCAAAAAAGCCGGGGTTTCCTCTAAAAAAGCCCATCCGATATTTTATTATATATACATATTTATAATATTATTTAATATACATATCTATAATTTTTTTAATATTATTATTAATCATATTTTATATAATTATTTATTTTTATAGTAAAATTTTCTTACTAATTCAAATGCTGGTCAGAAAAGTAAATTTTTTTGAATTGCAACACATAAAAATTCTGAAAACAATAATAATCTTATAAATCATTCAAAATAATTCCTAATAGAAATGATTTTCAAAAATATATAGATTGATGATTAATGACCTTATGATATGTAAAAACTATTTTGAATAATTGATCTTAAATATATATTGTATAATTTATTTTATTATTTTAGGCAATAAGTGGGATTGACGTTTAATAATATCATTTACCTTTGATTTTTAATTATTAATTTTTCTTCTTAAATTAAAGAATTTAAATTATAGTGTATTACAAGATCATCGAATGAATACATAAATATATCAAGATGTACAAGAAGTATTATCATAAGAATAAGTAAGCTCAATATATTCGTAGTACCAATTCTTTATTTAAGTTAAAGAGTTATAAGATTTTAATTATGTATTTAATTTATTTATTTTTTCAAAAATTAAAATATTATTTTATATATTAAAAATTAAAAATAATCTAAAAAAAGCCCATGTGCCCGCCCAAAAGCCCACTTGGGGTTGATTTGAGCTTCATATTTTTAGACCGAAAAAATTTCAGCCCTGCCCGGTCCGAAAAAATGTAAAAGCTCGAGCGAATTTCTCAAATTCGGTCAATTCATTACTTTGCTAGCTCTATATATAATATTAATATTGTAACAATTTATAAATTTAAATAGATTCAAATAATAATATCATTATATGGGTTAAGGCGAAAATAAGTAATAAAATATTTTTAATCGGATTACACGTTAGTAATAACAAATAGGAAAATGTTATTTAAAAATAAATGAATTATGATACGATTCTATTTCCAGTACCACGTCGAAAATAAAACAAAAACGAAAAGAATACGGCAAAAAAAGGGTTCCTTAATTCCGCCCATATCAAAATTTGTAGCACGCAATTTCTCTTGCTAACGTACAATTCCATACATTGGGCGTGATTGCGCTTGCAATAATGAGGAATCGACGGTTCACGCAGGTGCCTACCAGCGACGACGAGGACGACGGGCTGCCGCCGCCGCCTCCTCGCGACTCGACCGATGTAAGGAAGCGCAAAAAGGTTCACCTCCCCTCTGACGAGGAGGAGGAAATCGAGGAGGCGAAAATGAGGGAGCAGTATAAGATAAAAAAGAAGAAGAAGAGCGAGGCGCCCGAGCCTGAGCCCTCGAGTGACAACGAGGAGCAGGAGGATGTGGAGGCGCAGCCGGTGGGAGACGCGATTAGGTTTTCTGGTAAAGGAAGAGGGAGGCGAAGTCATTTCGAGTCGTTCGAGTATGACGGAATTCAGTATCAGCTTGTGAGTTTTTGTGCTCTTTCTCAGTGGATATTTTTGCTTTTTACGGTTTTTGGTTCATGCCCATGTTGTAATTGCACTACTTTTTCTTTTTGGTTGTAATTTGCTGCTTTTGAGTGAATGGAGTAGAAAAGCACAGATATATTTCGTCAATGAATACTTCTGTCTCGCTCCATTCAAGCATAGTGGAAAGGGAACAGAATTGAGACCGTGTTTGATTGTGTCACTTCGAGTACAGAATGGTCTGAACATGTCATCTTTCGGGTCGTATCGTGTTTTATTCTACCCTTTTAGTGTTTGAGGTTCTAGAGGAGGTAAGCTCTTCACTGATTTTCAAATCCAATTCACTGGCTGAGGTCGTACGGATATTTTAGAAATAGAGGTGCTACTACGATCATTGATGAAAATTACTGAAAAAAATGTATCTCTTTCACTCAAGTTGCCCTTCTGAAATCAACATATTGGTCATTTCAAATGTTGATATGTGGGAGACCAACCAATGCTGTAAATCTAGCTGTGAAGCTGTGTACCATTAAGCCACACTTAATCTACTCATTTGTAATAATTATGTGATGACATCTGCTAAGATATGAGTTGTGTGATGTGCCTTTTGTGTCTGCTATTAGTTATTCTGTTTCCATTTGCGATATAATGTGTTAATGAGAAGATGCATCTATCTTTGTTTCTACATTACTCGTTTCTTGGATAACTTGTTTTCCTCCCATATGCCAATCTTGTATTCTTTGGTGGGATTTGAAGATAATGCATACATGTATGTTACATTCAAACCGTTTTCATTTTATTATTGCAGGTAGATTCAACACTGATCTCTTTGTTTAAAGTGTGTAAATCCCTAGCCATAGAGGAAAATAGTATTTCATGATTGGTTGATCATTTTATGTCAATCTTTTTGTATGCCACAATTTATCCCCCTTGATGTTTTAGTGATACTTGATACTAACCCAAACTAAGTTTACTGATGCGTTGGTTTGGACCTCGTGCTATTTTTGTTATCTTTAGGAGGATCCTGTGCTTTTGGTACCTGAGAAAGGAAATCAGAAACCTTATGTTGCCATTATAAAGGTAATCTATCTTTCTCTCACACCCACCCACACATAGAGCCACACATGCACAAGGAGAGACACAACTTTTGATGACTATTTGGTGTATAGGAACACTCAGTACTTCATAATGTTTGATGAGTGCTTCTCAATATAATAAATTAAAGATATTTTCTCGATCCTGTCCTTCTACCACTAAGTGATATGTAATTTGAACTGACAGATCCAGGTTTTGGCATTGATTGCACTTTCGTAAGTTAAATAACTCATCATTGTTTGTGGATTGTGATGATATGATGATATTCTTCTAGAGGGTATCAATAAATATATGTTACTGTTGGAAGTTTGAAGTTAAGGCTTGAGTCCCCATAAATACCTTTTATGACTTTCTCTCCAGAACATTTGAAGCTTCAAGTTACATGATCTATTTTAATTATTTTTATTTGGTAAAGATAACTGATGTGATCTTTTCATAGAAAAAAAATCCACAACCCCTTGGGGTTATCCTGGACTTGGAAGAAGACGTAGAAAAAGGAATAAATATAGACATCATTCTGATCTTATTGGCTTCTTTAAGTTGATTCCTTCTTATTCTTAAATTGATTTACGTTACTTTGTTGTTCCTACATGAGGTTTTCAGTTTTCTTTTTTATGTTTTATGTGCTTTCTTTTTATTGTCAGTTGAATTAAGTCCTTGCTTTGGTTTACAGGATATTGCTCAAAAGCAGGAAGGGGGGAGCATGATGGTTACAGGGCAGTGGTTCTATCGTCCAGAGGAGGCCGAAAAAAAAACTGGTGGAAATTGGCAATCACAAGATACTAGGGAACTGTTCTATAGTTTCCACAGAGATGAAGTGCCTGCAGAGTCTGTCATGCACAAATGTGTTGTGCACTTCATACCTCGAAATAAGCGAATCCCTGACCGCAAAGAACACCCTGGTTTCATTGTGCAAAAAGTATACGACACTGACCAGAGGAAGCTATTTAAGTTAACTGATAAAGACTATGAAGATAACAAGCAACACGAGATTGATCTCCTTGTTCAAAAGACTTTTGCACGACTTGGAGACATTCCTGACATTGAGCCTGAGGATGCTAATATGGACCAAGAAGACCAAAATAAGAATAAGCGACTTTTAAGGAAGAAGAATGTTTCACCTTTAGATGTTTCCAGGGAAGATGAAGGAAACAAATCTTTTTCTCTCAAAGCAGAAACTCCCGGAAGTACCCCTGTTGGTGCATCAGAATATTACACCATTCTGTCAAAACTTAAGATGTTGACTGGGGAAACACAGCGTGATAAGTGGCTGGAAAAGCTTCTTCAGTCAATTCAGTTCATGTGCACTCCAGCAGATGGGAAGCAGAACAATGAGGAACAACAAGGTGGGGTCAAGAATGGTGGCCCAGATCATAGAAACGAACTGCCAAATAAGGTTCCAAACTTTTACGTCAGAAATGTGAAACATCTACTAGAATGCTCTTCTGTTTTATCTTATGATCCTGACTGATTGGGATTTCCCTTGATATTTTGTCTTCTCTATATGTTTTGTAGGGTGATGTATCATTTCACTGGCCTGATGCCGCTGTTACGGCTGTTGTTGCTCTTGAGAAAGCGGCACATGAAGCACTCTCCGCAGATTTTCAGAAGTATAACCAAAAGATGCGTCAGTTAGCATTCAATCTTAAGGTGTATTGCTGGTTTTCCTTGTACATTTGTTCATGCAGTTTTCAGATAAACCAACATACTAAGCTTTTGAGTTGTTTCTGATGATAATGTTTTGTTCAAAACTATAAAAAAGCAACATAAGATCTTAATTTTTCAATAATTTTGTGGTCTTCTTGCTTTTCCAAGAACAAGTTAAAGATCCTAACATATTAATTATTTCACTGAAATATCATTTTTAAATGGGTTGGGAACTTGGGATCTATTTACCTTGCTAAAACAACTTATTGAGAGCTTATAAAGCTCCTCTAAAATTTTAGGGACACTTGGTAGGATTATAAGCTATCAGAAATCTTATCTGGTTGGAAAGAGTCTACAAGCTAATTAAACACCCTCCTGATATGTATTTCATTTCCTTCTTATGTTTAATTCTATATGCAAGTCTTCTGTTTGTTTTTTAAATTGCAAATTGAATGTACAGCATGTTGTACTAGCACGACGTCTTCTGAACAAGGAGCTGGAACCTGCACAGATACTTAATATGTCACCTAATGAGTTAAAGGTTCTTGCTCTTGCCCTCTTTGAGTTATTTTTTCAATATTTCTTATTTCTTTGTGTATCTGTCTGGGGCTTCCTTTTTTGCCATTACTTTGGATTCATGGTCCACTTAATGTGGATGCTGGAATATCAACCCCTATTGGCTGTTTTGTTACTCTTCTGCAAATGAGTGCCAGTCTGCTGACCACGCTACTTGTTTACTGGATGTTGGTACTGCTATCTTCTGTTAAATTTGTTGTTTCTATGTACACATACATTATGGTAGCAGTTCCCTAACTAGTTTCTTTATGAACCATTCGTCACTTTGAATTGGTCTTCGGCATGTTCACTGAAATTTTATTGCTTCAAGCATATTGGGCGTTCTGCAAAAATAAAGCTGGATCTAGCACCTCATATTTAGTGAAGCCTAAATTTGCTTTTCAAGTGAGACTTCATGCTGATTCTTCTACATGGCCCAGGAGGGTTTGACAGCAGAAGAAATAGCTGGGAGAGAGCCAGAGGAGACAGGGCGAATGCAGGTTCTTGCTCTTATTTAATGAATGTTGATTAAAATTCATTCTTAGAATTCTTACTAGTGATAGAAGGATAAGTTTTCGGTCAACTCCTACTGAATCATCTATTACATTATTTTTCCTGAGGACTGTTAAGTTATCTTGATTGGTGTTTGTCTGTTGTGACCAGATGACAGATGCTCGTTGTAGAAGATGCTCGAAGAAACAAGTGGGTCTGACAGATATTATTCAGACTGGGCATGGTGACCGCTATCAGGTTTTTAAACAGGCTTCTAGTTGGTATTCTTTGGGTATCCATATGTGATAGCTGTAGAAATTAATTGATATTGACTTAAACTCGAGTCATTCTAGTACAGGGATAATAGGTTTTGGATATCCATTATGATGCATTATTCACAACGATTCATATGTCAAGTATAATAGGTTGATATTGGTTCTGTCTAATGGTGAGTAAATCTAATAATTTTTCTTTTAACAAAAACAATGTTCCAAGCACTTGTGGAATGGATAATTATCCTATCCGTGAACCCCCAACCTACTATGACACATAGAAATGGGAAAAAGAAGAATAATTATTTTCCCCATTTGCTTAGTCTTTATGCTGTGTATGGATATATTTGTATCACTGGTCAGCTTTATAATTGGCCTAAATTGTGTTTGGTTCTCGCATGAATAGTTGTCTCTTTTGTGGTTTAAAGTAATATCATCATAGATCATCAAAGAGAAATAATGGTAGGCGAGCTATAACTTTTCTGATTCAGCAGTCCTTCTGCCATAACTATCTGGACTTTATCTTGTGTCCTCAGTTGGAATGCGTTGACTGTGGTAACACTTGGTATGCTTCGAGAGACGATGCTGCCACGTTGACCATAGAAGGGCCTAGTTCTGGCAAGGCAGTTGTCGGTACCGCACCATTAGCTACTGCCAAGTTTGAAGATGTCGAGAAGACTTTGGTTAGCCCGCGTGGAGCTGAGGAAGGAACAAATGATGTGATGAAGAAAGCCACGGAAGCATTCGTTCCAGTGTTAGAAAATCAGCGATCTTTTAACAAAACCCGAGTGGAGGAGAGTCCTGCAACCAACAAGGCCAAGTAAAATGTATGCTGTTGCAACATCCTATAGTATCTAGTGCTTTGGCCGGCATCTTATTTGTATATGGTCTAGTTGCGCGTGTATAAGTATATAACATAGTGCTGTATCTATTAACTGCTGATAATTTTGTAATCTAGTCTAGATGAAGAAAACGGTAGAGAAGACTGTATTAGGTCAAGCTGATGCTTTACTCTTTCTTATGCTATCATATTTTAGATTGAGTTTTAACCCCTATGAATTGGTGATTGTCCCATTTTGAGAGTTTTAGTTCCAACTTTCCTGCTTCCACATGCTATTGCAATGAGGGAACTGCTTTAATCGACATAACAACATTCCTACATTTTCCTGGGAAGTCTGTAACAGCATTTTGTGGTAGATATTCGATTAGATTACTAATGTACTCCCACCGTCTCAATTATATAGGTTTGTTTTTCTTTTTTGGATATTCCAAATATATTGGTTTGTTTTCATAAATGGTAATATTTTTTAATTCATTTATTAATGGGATAATAATAGATAATATTCCAATGTTTGGAGTTTTTCACTTAGTGTTCTAACATTAGCATATTGTTAATAGAATTCCAAACGTTTCATAAATTTTCATTTAATATCATCAGGTGAGTTTTCGATGCCCATATGCTTACGTGGCTTGTCGGAGGTCCACATCCGCAATCCACGTAGATAAGAGATAGTAACAAATTATATCCCAATGTTTGGACCTTTTCACTTAATGTTCCAAAGTTAGCATATTGTTATTAAAATCTCCAATGTTTCATAATTTTTCATTTAATGTCATTCAGTGAGTTACTTGTATAATTTTTCACTTAATAGTCAAAGAATAAATATAAGCACATTAGGAAGTTACTTGTATAATTTTTCTTTTCCAATTAACCTATATAATTGGGATTGATGGAGTAGTTTTTTTGGGTGATCCATTTTGCCGTATCAGCAAAAGTAAGTGTAACCTAATTTATTGTCCAAACAGAGGAATTCAATTTGAGCTCCTTATGTCCTACAGACTTTCTCTAAATTTCAATTCAATTTTAACATAGAAGACTAAAAATAATAACAAAGGGAATTACTAGATTATTCTTTTGATGCTTTAGAGGTGTAACTCGTTTAGAAATCCCATAAAAGACTTTTGTGCTTTTGAGTCTATTAATTTGTGGACGGCAAAAATTATTTTGACAACCCTAATATTATTTCACATGGAGTATTTTGATCAGTAAACAAAATTTTGGGCCATAGGTCCTAAAAGTATTTGATATGAAGTTTTGGGATTGAATCAGAAATCATATTAGCAATCGATCACATATACTTAAGATAGTATATGCTAATGTCAAAGATCGATAAAATAGGTTTTAGGGATTCTTTGATTGAACCCAATTAATTATTTTGGTATAGTCAAACTGAAAGATCCCTTATAACAAGATCCTGATTAAGCCATGACAATGACTAAATTCATGTAATCAATTCTGCGTCATTACATCTAAATGGACCTTTTATTGCCTTTTATTCTAGTAGCTTGCCCAAGGTCGTTTGAGAGCCTAGGCTAGAAGTGAAATGATCTAGGGCCCAGAAGGGGTTCAATTTTTTTTAACTATATATATAGGAAAAATTGATAGTCTATTTAAAATACCAATCTTCATGTTTAGGCTCAATTGAAAGAGGTTCATATAAATCTGATTTCATTAATAGATATATAATTTAACAAATATTCGATGTTAAATCTTGATCTCAAGAATTTGTAAGTACTCTCTCATTTTAATGTTTTTCTTTCTATCTGATCATGTCAATGTTTTTATTTTCTTTTATTATATGGTTATTTTTTCAAGCATCAAGTTGAATGGTTTGACAATTTTATCTATTGAGAAAAATGTTATAAGCTATTATGTTGATTTGATTATTAATGATTTTACATCTACAAATACTTGAAGAAATCATTTCTTATAATATTATACTATATGTATTATGTTGTAGATGAGAGGTGAGATATAAAAATATAAAGAAAATGGCAAATAAGTTGTACATATTTTTACAATTATTAATTATCTATTTATAAATCTTACATAAATTTATAAATTTAATTTATTTTATAAGTATAATATAAAGGGTCATATATTTCTTATTTTGTTTAGGATCTACTCCCTCCATCCCAATAATGATGGCTCATTTCTTTTTTACACGTAGATGAAGAAGAGTTATGTTTTGTGTGTAAAGTAGTGGGTGACACGAAATTCGAGGTACTTTTTAGTGTAAAAAGTGTTTCCTTTTTTGGAAACGGACCAACTTAATGGGACAGCTCAAAAAGAAAAACGTGCAAACAATAATGGGACGGAGGGAGTATAAAATATCAACAACGGGACTGAGCTAGCTAGTGTGGTCCATCAGGTCATCATCCTTTCTTGCTCTAGCTACGTGGTGCAAAGACATTGACGAAGTGGACAAAGACTCGAGCTGGAGATGTTATGTTACGACTTATGGGAGAGGCCAAAGGCTTCTAAGTGCACATGAACCGACCCAACGAGTTGGGCCTCGATTGCAGTGCCATAAAACTTAGTAGCTCGAGCCCAAGCCAATCGGCAAGGCTAGGCCCAAAGGCTTCTAATGATTTATTCTCATTTACGGAAACTCGATTTTGGGCCACGGTCACCTCCTCGAAATGCACAATGATCTTTGTCCATTTAATTTCACAAAAATAAAATATTTAATCACATGAGAAATCAGTCAAAGTTGGTCGCAACTCACTGTACCATAACGGCATAACCTAGTTTCCAACAATAACCTGTGTGTTATTAAGAAGAACTATACAATTGTCCCCTAGGAACACTCCAATAGTTAAGGTGGGTTCACATAATTGAAGGTCGCGTGTTCGAACCCCACCAAACGCTCTATGGATTTGAACATCACACCCTGGTTTTCAAGTATGGTTTACATCTGTGTGTGGTTTGTGCTATTATGCGAGGCGTGAGGTTTACCCGGTCTTGACCTAAGATAGCGGTGTGGGTTTCAATGATACAAAAAAAGAACTATACAATTTATGTTGAATATATATATATATATATATATATATATATATATATATATATATATATATATATATATATATATGGAGATGAATCGGGTAATGAATGGATAATGTGGTAGGAAATAGGAATGAATCGGCATTTCATTCATTTGGATAAATGGTTGAGATTTAATTTCGGTTGTCCTATATATATATATATATATATATATATATATATGTGATGGATCGGGTAGGAATGGATAATTTGTAGGAAATAGGAATGAATTATTGGATAAATGGTTGAGATTTAAACACTATAACCCTTCTTACGGATTATTGTGCAACACTATAACCCTGAATGAATGAAAGATATGCTAAACTAATATATTTAGCATATGTACTACGAAAAAATGAAATATGTGCTAAACTAATATATATAATATAGTAATTCGATTGTCTTCACAAATATGAAAGATATGTAGACTTACATATATATTCTTATTTCCTACACTTATTTCCATTCTCACAGGAACCATTCCCTATGTATATATATATATGTGTGTGTGGTCAAGTTGTCAGGAAGCTATTTGGACCAAGATTTTAAGTGACGTAATGTTTAATTTTGTGAAATTAAACATATGATGATATTAATTTCAATATTTTTAAATGTTAATTAACCATAAAATATGTGTAGATGAAGTGATGTAAATTTGAAGTGGTCCGCTCTCTTACTTGCATTATTATAATTTATAACTTGTAAGAGTGGATGCCAATATCTCAACCTACGAATAAAGGAAAACACTTATACCGTTCTTCCCAACTCTGCACGATCTTTAGTGCAACTGTCCTTTTCATGATCAATCAATGTTTGATCTAACTATGTCTCAATGGGTTTAAGATACTCTTTTTGAAAATTTCAACCACTTTCTATAAATCCCAGCAGTCTCACACTCCACCTCATAATGAATATTGAATAAATCATTAAATACACTTGAAAATAAACTACCTATTTTCTTTTGTAGAAAAAATGAACGAATTTTACACTAGTTTGAATCATTAGATATAAATATACAACTTTGTAGGATGTATAGTTCAGATTCTTTGAATTTTTTGAGGTGTAAGAATCAAATTAATTGATGCGAGGAATTGATATTTTAATTACGGACGACATTCTAATTTTGTCTACATTTACTCATATTAACTTATCTCTCTTTAGTATGATGTAGAATAGTTTGTTTTGATAAATGTGACATTTTTCCCTATTTTTATAAGGTTAATAAAATTAATATGCAATTTTTTACTCATTTTGTAATTTTAACTCCATCTTTAAAACGTGTAATAATGTCATCATTTTTTAATTTGTTTCGAAATTAACACTCTAAATTTTTTGGTCACCGAATAATTGACGTGATATACCTCATTGAAACCGTGTCACCAACACGAAGCTGCACAACCTCAGTATTTGAACCCAATTAGTATTACACTTGATTCATCAACTCTCCTGTGACTGAAAAAAATTATGAGTGTTAATTGTGCAACAAATTCAAAGATGGTGAAATTATGTAATGTTTCAAAGATCATATTAGAGTTATAATATAGGTTAAAGTTTGAGCATTAGTTAGCTATGAATCTATTTTTATATCACAAATATAAGATTGATACTGAAATACATTATCTTTTCTCTATCAGAAAATGCCAAATTCGAACACCGAGGTTAGTTAGGTAACTTCAACAATGAAGGGACATTGAATCCTACAAATAAAATTGGAATAAATTAAGGGGGTTGAACATAAATGTAGGAATTGGATTCCTTTCTAATATTTTAGTCGAACTACTAATCACAGATTAGTGGCAAATAGCAAGGGACATTAATAAAACAAATTTTAATCTGCGTTTCCCAATACCATAAGATAATAATAATCTCTGCACTGATTCCCCATTATTGTGACCCCCGCCTCCCAGCTTAAAATGTGCAAAACCCAGAAATACCCCTCATTGAAGGCAAAAATAGATGTGTTGTGAGGGCAGTTATGTCTTTTCCAGCACCAATCTTGCAGGTACTCAAACCATTGTCCTAAAAAGCAACTCAAAAAATGGTCACACTGTTAAATACAATCACACACACACACACACATGCTGCTATGCATATGGTGAGTCAAAGAAACTGGCTTTTTAAGTGGACAATAAAATTAGACTTCTGCAGCTCTGTGTCCCTCCATCCTGAACTGTTCATGTGATTCGAGAAGAGAGAGATCCATTCATCCCCAAACAGAGGCATGCATGTTCACTTTTTTTGTGCATATTTTTTAACTTTACTGTTAGTGGGCTGCTTCAGTGCTTCTCATTTTTTTTTTTCTTTCTGATTTCACCATCTACACGACTTTTCTTGATTCTTTGACACATAACACACACACAAAAAAAATATATATATAAAAATTTGACTGCTGAAAGCTGATATATATCTCCATCTCTTACTCTTATAGTGAAGTAGTTTGGACAAGTGTGCTGCTTTTGCATTTTCTTTTGTGAATGTGATTGCATTTTTTCTCATTCAAGCCTTTGAGCTGAAGAGAAGGAGCAAATGATTGCAATTTGTTTGGGTTTTTCTTTAGCTTCAATGCTTTGAGATCTGAAGTGGGGTATGGCCTTCTTATTTTTCCAGAAATTATTATTCCTGTATTGTTATAATGAAAGTGCAAATTTATACCAATAATGCTTTCTTTTAGATCTTTCCTTAATTATCAGTTCCAGTGTCAGACAGTGTTATGTGCAGTAAGATTTTGCTTCCCTATCAGAAAGTTTCAGACTTTCAATTAGGTCGAAGGAAAAATATTTGTATCTTTGAGGAGTTTGTAATTTTCTCAAAGAATAAATATGTCTTAATTTACTAAATTAAACACCTCATTAAAGTTCGTGTAAGATCTTGAA
The DNA here is from genome assembly GCA_036937905.1 of Salvia rosmarinus. Taxonomy (NCBI): domain Eukaryota; kingdom Viridiplantae; phylum Streptophyta; class Magnoliopsida; order Lamiales; family Lamiaceae; genus Salvia; species Salvia rosmarinus. The sequence continues at coordinate 107,264,386 of CM072816.1, read as the reverse complement.
ATCCGTCAAATGATTGATTCTTTGCTTCAAGTGTAATAATAGCTTTTCTGTTTTCTACTTAAAAAATGAGTGCAGAATTCAATTTCAGTTGTACTGCTCGATTCCCATTTTGAGTTCATTTTCTTCTAATCTGTACTTTTGTTTTTATAGATCTCATTTCTGTTTTTTCTCAAGAAATGGGATAACGTCGATATCAATTATGTATGCTTTTCTGTTGCCTGTTGTCTTATCTTTGTCAGAAAAGATAGAAAAGATAAAACTGTATGGTTGGAAAGTAATTGTTCAGGGTGATAATTCTACATTTTGAAGTATTCCAAGATGCATTATTATTGGCAGTGAGGCAGGATTCTTGATCCATGAATGTTGGCAACTTCCCTATGCTGTTTCAAGCTATGTTTGTGAATTTGGCTTGAGTAATAATCTACTTCATCATCATTTCATTTCTTTGCAGGAGGAGGATCTATAAATGAGGGGCTAGAGTGAGTGAATATGGAATTAGACTTTGACAAATACTGTGTTGTAGATGGAAGTCCTACTACTGTTCTTCCAGCTCCTCGACATCGTTCTAGAGAATCAAATGGTAAGCTCCAATATGGGAATGAGCTGCTCAGCCTTAATGAAGAGTTCACTGAGATTAGATTTAGTCGCTATCGTAGTGCATCATGTAGAGATGTCCCAAAAACCCCTCGAGAAGGTAATCAACTGGTGAAGCGGGGCTCGGTGTATCAAAGCTCCAAAGAAGTGAGATTGCTGAGGAGAAACGATAATGTTGTTCCAAGGAAAAAAATTGAGTTCTCAAGAGGAAGTAAATCTGCATTCTCCATTGGAATCATTGATTCGTTATGTAGTTTGGATGAAGAAAGTCCCTTAGAAGAACGAGGCGCATCTCTCTCCGGGCAAAGTACTAGCTCCTCTAGTAAGAACCAACAAGAGTTGCACTCTCGGAGCTCAATACATCGTTCTTTTGATCCTATTCCTGAAAGAACTGCTTTAAAGAAGAGTTTGTCCTCGTGTAAAAGCAAGAAGCAATCTGAATCTGCAGTTGATAAAAAGGATCATGATAATAAGAGCTGTCAAGGGAGAGATGCAGTTGGCACTTTGCACAAGTCATTATCTGTGAAATTAGCTCTGCCTCATTCGCCTGCTCATTCAGATAGTGATGGCTCAAAAGCCAGCAGTCGGAGGGGCCGGCTGCATCCTGTCCGAAAGATGTTTGATCCTTTTGTTAAATCCAAATCTCATATTAAATCCAAATCTCATAGAAGTCCTTTAAATTTTTCCAAGGAAACTGGCTCTGAAGCAGTTGATGGGAGGAGCATTGGTGTGAATCGCGACGAAACCGTTTGTAGATCCTTGCTGACTGATTTATCAGACAAGGCTCAGCTTGAAACGAAAGACATTAGTAATTCACTTCCTCTGTCATCTCCAGCACACCTTTACAGCCTTCTCAAGATGGAACGGAAACAAGGGATGCTGTTCTTCGAGTTCTCAGTGAATTCGCCAGAAGACATTTACGTTGCAAAGACGTGCAAGGTGGATAAGCCTCTATCCTGGTCCTACACTTTCCACTCACTTCATCATAGAAGGAGTAATTCTAGTGCATGGGGATTTAGAGAAAGCAGCAAAGAATCCTCTATGGTCGGACAAATGCTTGTATCGTGCTATCTATGTACAGAGTTGAAAGGTGCTGGAGCTTTCAATGATTCTATGGTGACAGAGTTTGTATTGTACGATGTTTCCCATTCAAGAAGAAGTGTTTCCTCCCAAGATAGCTCCGGCTGCTCTCCCGACCTCACTAAACCACCCCTAGTTTCTGATGAGGTATCATTTCGGGGTGATGGCGAGAAGCATGAAACACCATCCAAGACAAAGAATAGAGGTCAATCCAAGCATTCACGCAACAGTGGTCAGTACGGATCCTCTCAGCCCATGGAAGCAGTTGAATTGCACCCGGGGCTAGAGATTGCAGCAATCATTATGCAAGTTCCATTTGAGAGAGAGAGAGTCTAAAATTTAAGAGTGGGGATAGGAAGATGGAGAAGCCACTCTTGAACTTGCTAGATCTTTGTCAGCTTGAGCAGGAGCATGATGAGGTTTCAACAAACACTGCAAATCCTGGGAAGCTGCATGTTGTGATCCCAGCAGGAAATCACAGTCTACCAAGTACTCAAAGCCGTGGCCCTTCACCATTGCTCGATAGATGGAGGTTAGGTGGAGGATGTGACTGCGGTGGCTGGGACATGTCATGCCCTCTTAATGTTTGTGGGAACCCTAATCTTCAGATTGCTGCGGGCCTGCCCCTCATTGACACTGACAATCCACCACAACTTTTCATTCAGGTAAATTTCTTTTATGAAGATTCTGCCTATTGAAATGTAAGTTTAGAATAAAATTCTTTGTTAGTAGCCTTGGTTGTGACTGCCTAAATGTGTGCAGGGAAGAAAAGATAATGTACCGGCTTTGACAATGAGGGGAATCGAGGATGGAAATACACGGTTGATTTCCATGCACAGTTGTCCTCGCTGCAAGCATTCTCCATCTGTGTTGCTATTTTGCACGCTGCAGAGGCTTCCACTGGTGCTGGACAGGAGAGAAGCGAGCAAATGCTGCAGAGTGACTCTCTAAGGGTATTTGCAGAGGAGGAAATAAAACATCTCATAGACGCTATATCAGAGGAAGAGAAGTTCAAGGCTAACAAGATGGAAGATGCCTTGCCATCTTTCGTGCTAAATCCGCCATTCTCTCCAATCGCTCGAGTATAGGTTTTGTGCAACGAGCCACGAGATGCATAAATGGGGAGAGCTTCGCATTGGTGGAGCTGTTGTTGCTTCATGAGGTAAAGCTGTAGGTGCATTGGAGATGGAAAAGTACATTTCATGGTGAATTTTAGTTCCCTTTACAGAGACAATTTTCGACAAAAATGCCATACTGTTTATATTGGTAGGGATTAGGGAGGGAAGTAGCAGTTAAATTTTCAGTTATTTCTATTCTTTGGTTCATTTTTGATATTTTAGCTTAGTGCTGAAGGGAAGTTTTTCAAGAAGGTTGAGTCCCCACAGCACACTCTCAACTTACCTCATTGTACGTACCTATACGATAAATGAAACAGCCCTTGTAGTTTCCGTCTTCTTCTTTTTTTATATAAACATTTCATAGCTCTTGTAAATGCACTGAACATATTCAACAATCTGTCATGCATGCAAGGCTCCTGTGGGAAGATGGGGGAGGAAACAATTTAAAAAAATAAAAAAGGATGCTTAATTGTAGAGAAGGCCGAGGAAATGTTTGTGATTGTGAATCAGATGTATTGTTGTTTCCTTTCACGACATTATTGTTCTTCATTTATGTAAAATTTACAAAAAAGATATAGCAAAAATTAAAAAGGGAAATCGTTGATTTTATAGACAATGATAATGTGTAAACGCTGTGGCCTTAGCATCAAGTCGTTGTACTATAGTGGTAAGTATTCCCGCCTGTCACGCGGGTGACCCGGGTTCGATCCCCGGCAACGGCGATTTATTTTTTTCTAACGGTAAGTTGGCTTTTTACAATAAATTAATAACTCATTTGCACCATTAATTATTTACTTATGAGTTATGACCAATACAACTCTATCATAAAAACAAATTAAAATGAATTACATAATTCATTTGTCTGAGCCCGGGTTCGAACCGGGGACCTCTAGTGTGTGAGACTAGCGTGATAACCAACTACACCACCCAGACGACATTTAGTATGTAGATTTTGAGTTTAAACTCAACCCTAACTATCATGTCGTTCAATACATTAGGAGAAAAATAAGAATTTGGTATGTTAATTAAGAAGAGGTGTAACTAGATCATGTTTTGATACGTTATTCAAAGGAGTTGGATTAAAGATCCCATGTATATGTTGGATAGTTCCTCTGGAACTAATGATTTAAAACAACTATAACTTTTGCCGTTGAGCCCTTATCACATGAAGCATACAGGGAACTAGTTACATCCACCAAGCCATGAAAAGTATATTTCTAACAGAATGCTATAATCTAAGTTTAATATTAATTTCTTCTTCTCCTTTCCCCTTTCTCTTCTTTCTTTCTATTCAACATTTTGTTTTTTGGTAACAGAATCAACCGTAAAAGGGGCAGACTGTGAATTTGTTAAGAATAATAACAAACATGCATGACTTTAATAATTTGGTTGGCTTCGAAATAGGAGCACCACCAAGTTCCAATTGACATCCTCAGGTAAGAATTGACATTTCTGAAAGATTTGCAGCACTGATCAAACCTACATATTTTACAGCATAAAAAGGTTCTAAAGGAATTCTTCTACTTCAACAATTCTAATCTAACACCTAATCATCCATCAATGTCTTGCGAATCAATGCCATTTTTTGGAAGGTTTCACAGCGGAAGAAGAACTGCTATCCATCACGGCCGTGGTGGCTCTTCTGTAACCTGAGGAGCATATCAATTCAAGTCAAGACCTGGTAAACGTACATATTAACGAAATTCAGTGCACTTCATCGAAGGCTGTTCATACTTGGAATTTTGGAGGTGCTCTTGCTCAGAGATGATCGAGCAGATCCTGCTTGAGCCTGCTTTGTTGGTGGTTTTGGATGTTTAACAGGCAAACCTGGTCTGCAATCAAATAAGCAGTTAGAAAGCAAATGTGGTTAATGCTAAACTACATGAAAACATTAGTAGCCACAGAATGCAGGTGGTCTTTAGTAAGATAAACTTTGACAAACATGTAAATGAAAGGAAATTTCTAGGTAATTCTAGTATCATGGAGATGCAAACTTGGCCGAAAGTTATATAGGCTGCCGTTCAAAGTTAATCTTTTGAATAAGTATAACTCTCACACTTGATTTTGATATCCCAAAGCAGCATAAGAGAAGACAAAAAGGTGCGAAGGAAATGCTTACTTTTCAGTTGTCTCTCTAGATGGCTTCGATTTCACAGGGGCTTTCTCGGGGAAAAGGGTGTACTCCACAATACTGTTAATTGAACCCTCAGTTTCAGTTCCCATAGAAAGAACCCCATCAGATATGTCACTAAGTCTCTCTTCGGATTCATCCTCTCCGAACCCAAGAAGCTCTATATCATCGTTGGGATTTTTCCCTCCATCCGCTTTTAAACCAGCGTCTTCTGGGAAATTTTCAACATCTACAACAGTAAGTCGTGATTGTCGAAAGAATTCTTTGTGGTGCTTAAATTCATCCATTGATTGCTGCGAACCAGCCTCGGAATGCTTATCACTATTCTCAGAGCTATGTTCCAAATCGGTAGCAACCTTCTCAGAATAACTTTTCCCTTGCGAAACTCTTGGGCTTGGCCGTGCTCCTGAAGAGTGTCTTCTTGGAGAGGCAGAACCACACCTTGCTGAGCTCAAACTACGTCTTTCATCATCTCCACTAGCTTTGAGTGACCGTAACCGCCCTATTTCTTCATCCTTCTTTTCAACAACATTCTTCAAAGAAGTTACCTGTAGGATTAATACAGAGTTTAATTAGCTTTAATTTAGTTCATTCTTTTACAGTGATAATACAAACGCACTTGTTGCAATAATACATACATTAAATGCTAACATAAAATTTTAGACACTAACATATTTTTCAGGCTGCAATAACGCCGCTGAGAAAAGATAGGCTAGTGTGAACAGAAAGATTTTCTGCAGATCTAGTTTATAGAAATAGAATATGAATATAAGTTGCACAGTGAGCCAAAATAATGGAGTGGAAATACACTCAAGACAGATGTAAGCAACACTAGTACACTACCAAAACAAACATATCAATTAATAATTTGCACAGATCAGACTTTCATAATCTAAGGAGACACATCATATGATGAAAATTGCTATTTACTCTACAGAAACAGGCATATATCACAAATATCAAGTGAAAATGTATATAAAAAGAAATCATAGCTTCCAAACATACAAATAGATGGAGCAAACAAGAAACTAATATAATATTAATCAGAACAGAAAACAAGAAATTGACATCCTGAACCTGAACTATAAATGAATCATATTCCTCAAGTCTCGACTTTCCAGCGATAGAGAGTGATAGCAAACACTAGCCAAAATATAACATGAATACTTGAGAGGTTTTGAAAATGCAGGCAACCAAAACATAGTCATAACCTGTTCCATAAGTTCTCTGACACCCCTGCTGTCCTTATTACTTCGAGCAGCACCCAATTCAACACCGGAAACCCTCTCAGCAAATTTCAGAGTACTTATAGTCTCTGAGTAGGACTCTACATCAGGATTGAGTTGAACAAACATTAGAGTCTTTGCTTGGCCACCTGTTGCAGAAACAGAGAAAGTATAAGAGTTCAAATAAAGGGACAGAAAAACAGTAGGAGACTGTTCAAACAATTTCATAGAGATGAAATCAATCTCCAGTGAATAGCATGATAAGTGACTTTTAGTGAAGCATAGTTACAATTACCTAAAGAGCTTTGAAGAACTTGGGTTAGTTTGCTATTTCTGTATGGCACATGAGCATTTTTTTGTGCGAGTGCAAAGATCACATCTCCCAAGGCCGATAGCGACTTGTTGATATGCTGCGCTTCACGCAACCTGTCGCCTGTTGCTTCAGATCGATCAACCCTTTCGCTGCCAGCCAAATCAACCAAATGAAGACAGCCACGAAGAACAGCATTGGTCTCCAAATCTGTCCCCCGTACATGAACCGTGAGTATGCTGTCTCATTGAGAAAAAATCAAAATTAGAACTCATAGCCTACTGATAAGAACAGGAACCTGAATAAGTAATATTGGCAATCACAAACCTGTGAGATCGACTGCTTCTTTCATTTAAAGCAGTAGCACCTACAGCCCGATTCATTAATCCAACAGTCATGAGTTCTAATACATCATCAGTTGAATTTACAGGATGCAAGCTAGCATCTGGGACAGCTAACCCATTTGGTTGGGAAATGTTCCATATCCCAAGTGTGTGCAAGTCAAGGGACACAATCAGATTGTGCCCTAAAGAAAATAAGGGAAGTAATGACCAAGAATATTTGCAAATTTCAAGAGAAATAGATTATTCTTTTTTAAATATGTGCTGGAAAAGAAAATTTGAAAGGATATCTCTTCTGAAAGCTGTCATTGCAGAGTAAGTCACGCACTTGCTCATTATAAATTTCTACCATTTGGACAGCAATCTCGTAAGCAATGGAGCTATGTCTTCTCTGAGAGATATTGAAAAGATCATTCAGAGCCCTATAGTTGACCCCCCAATCCGCAACTGATGTCATAGTAGGTCCAGTCTGGAGACATTTCAAAAGGCATCATCAAAATGAACCAACAGGCTGATAACACCTCTTCACAAACTTTAACACTCTAACCTTACCATTGTATAAGTTTTCCCCGAACCAGTTTGACCATAAGCAAATATGCAAACATTGTAGCCATCAAGGACAGACCTGATTAGTGGCTGAGTATCTCGAAACACCTCCTCTGGGAACAAAAAACAGATTTCAGTCAAGAGCCGAATCAAATAAAGAAAGATATCTGCATAATATACATAAACATTTGCTTCTATGGTGAGAGAGAGTAAGAGAGCACAGACTAACAACAAGACTTAAATAGACATTTGCATTGAAATTTTAATTAAAGTCACAACCTTGAGTGGACATGGGACCAAAGACCTTGTTGAATTTGAAAAGACGATGACTTTCTTTTCCAGGTTTTGAGGGATTCATAACAACCAATTCTCCATTCTCACCAATGTATTGCATGGATGTTTGTTTTCCACTTTGTCCCGAGAGGAATGGCCTTACACGACAATAGACTCTAATGTTTCCTATAAAAAATAAAAGAAAAATGAGTAAATCTGTTTGCACCTGAACATATCATATATGAAGTAACTAACCTTTCAAATCTTGAACCTCATTATACAATTTCCGATTTTCATCAAGCACGCTGTGATAATTTTCAGCAGCTTCTACCAAGCCTTTGAGATTTAATCCTAAACAATTCAATGGAATAAAGCTAAGAAATAACTAAATCAAGTCAATTGTAATTTGCAATGTTTTAAACAAGAAATGTACCCACCAAAGTTATAAAGTTCTTCAGCATAGACATTTTTTATCTTCGAGACCTCTTGCTTTATAGACTCAGATGCCAACCTCAGTTCCTGAGCATTTTCATAATGTGAAGCATCAACAGAGGGGCATCATGTTAGATGTATATCATTAAATTTGCAGCATACCTTTACGGATACAACTTTAGAATCTATGAACTGCCTGTATCTCTGTTCTTTTCTTTTCCATCGCATAAGTTTTGATTCTGAAAAGTCCTCAAGCTCTTTCACTTTCTTCCTTGAGTCAGTAAGAAGGCACTCAATATTCAATATTTTCTTCTCCAGCTTATCTTTATCTTCCTCAGCCTTAGACACCAATTGAAAGAGATTCTCTTCATATGAGGTTTTGGCTACTGTGAGTTTTTCATTTAGTGACAAAATTTGACTCTCACAGCCTTCCTTTTCTTTCCTCAACTTAATTAAGTCTTGCTCTTCACGCTTCTTATTCTCCTCAATTTTGGCCTTCTCAATCTGTCACGGAATAAACATTGAAGACTAAGACCCCTAAACAAAATCTTCAAGATAAATGTATCAGGATACATCATACATGAACTTCTATACAATGAAACATAATTAAGAGAGGCAAATTTATGATTTGGAAGACAATCGCAAGCAACATTCTAAACAGAGATTATCAAAATAACACTGCTTTTTTATAAACCTTGCAGTCTGAGTAAAATATTAAAAGGTGATGAGTTCTTGATCAGAGATAAGCCACTAACTATAAAGAAGGGACAAAGCAAATAGATAAGGAGGGCAATGAATCCTGACAATGTACCACAGTACCAGCACCTATCCAGAAAACTTATTGGAAATTGAAAACAAAGTCATGAATCTATTGGCAAAATTAATAAATTCTGCTCAATATTCAACTTCTAAACTTGTTGGTCTATCATTGTTAACACCAAAATTGTGAATTCTCCAAGATTATGAATTTCCTTCAGTGAGATATTCACCTTCATCTGTTGAAGCTGGGTGACAACAACCTGCCAAAAAGTTAAAAGGCATGAAAAAGAAAGAACAAAATAGAAAACACACACACATAATTCATGATCAAAACTACATCAATACCTCATTTTCTTCACTAGTTCCAGCTGCAAGTGTTTCCAATGCTCTAATTTTGGAATTATACCTGCCTTCACGAGACTTGCACAGACTGTTTTGCTGTAATTATAAGATATACAGAATAAAAAAGGCTGCAACAAGGAAAACATGGTATGAATTGTTGTTAATGTGTTACCTTCCTCATATAATCTGCTTGCTTTGAAACCCGCTGCTCAATTTCTTGTACAACTAGTTTCAGCACAGATGCAACGCGCTAGTGAAAAGCAAAGCAAGAAAATGGCCAGATGAAAACAATGAAAATGCAGTTTAGCAGAAGCATCTAAATTGCCACATGAAAACAATTTAGAAGCGGTGTAAAGCCAATATCTATAAGGTGCTTAGTGCTATTGCTGCATCATACCTGAGGAAAGTCCTCATCCTTTTTCTCAATTCTGTCATCCAAAATCCTTTTGACGATAGTGAAAAGTGAGTGCATGGAGGCCTTCTGCAGAGACCAAGCATCTTAAAGCATAAGAACATGCAAAGTGTGGAAATAATAAATAAAGCTAATCATTATGTTCTTCTTTGGGTGAACGGAGGAAAGTTACCTCCAAATTACCCAATTTCATCAGTTCTGAAATCTTAGAAGCTGGTAGATCCCAATAATGCCCATCTCCTACATGATGAGATGATGTTATAAGTCGGAAAATAGCTAAAGTGGTTACCATATGTGGTATCCAAACACATATTTCAGTAGTTCACTGACATGAGACAAGAGACAACAGCTTCTGAACTAGTTTTATATTGATTCTCAGGACTGTATGAAGGTCAAATAAGAGATTGTTCATCGTGGTAGAAAAATAAAATAATTAGTAACTAGTTTTCATGTCTATAACAAGGTCAGAGTGTTCATCATGGAAGACAGAGCAAAGAGAAAACGAAGTGTGAACCGGTTTGCACGTTGACCCTAAGTCTATAATGAGGCCGAGTGAGAGATTGTTCACCATGAAAGGAAGAGAAAAGATTCTGGAAATATTCCCCACTCCTATTCACATTTGATGCACTGTTGTGAAAAACGTTCAAGGCTTATGCCTCGAGGCTCGCCTTGAGGCGAGGCGCTGTCAAAAAGTATCAAGGCTTAAGCCTTTTCCGCTGTCCGTGAGGCTTGAGCCTCAGAGGGTCGAGGCGCACGCCCCAGTGCTAAGCTCCACGAGGCTTAAGCCTCGCAAGTTTTAGTCTTTTTACAAAATTTCAAGTGTTTTGGGCTAATTTTTAGAACCCAAATAAAATAAATAAAAATTCCATACTTGTTAAGTCTAAAATTTAAAGCCCAATACTCAATTAAACATTCAGCCCTAGCATTAATTATATTTGAAAGAGAAAAATCCTACAGCTCCTCAAAAAACAGAAACGTTCTCTCTTCTCTCATCTCGCCAGCCTCCTATTCGCACAATCAAGATTGGAAGATGAGGATGTTGATGAGGGTAACTGTATTGCTTGAATAGTTGAATTTTCTATGATTTTATGTTTATGAACATTTTATGCCTTTAGTTTGATATTCAAATTTGATGTTTGACTTGCTATTTAATGTTTTTATGATTTATTTATTTTTTAGTCCGAGGCTTGCGCCTCGGACCGCCTCGAGGCTTACACCTCGCCTCGCTAAGATAAAACGCCTCATTTACGCCTTAATTTTTTACAACATTGATTTGATGAATAAGCAATCAACAATGATTCAGCATATATTATTCAGATAAATTGAACGAGTTGCAACAGAAAGTTTAAGTTGCACAAAATTCGCAGAGGGAACTTAATTCAGCTAATAACAGTTCATCTGAAAATTTGACAACGATAAAATTTTGTGCTAACTTCAGCGGACTGAGAGGTTAACACTTCTACCATGGTTAAGCTCCTCTCATTTTCCAGAGGTAGAACCACCAGCAGGCAGCAAGAACATCAGGAGAACAATATAGAAACATATTTTACTCTTAAAAAGAAAATACAGTATAGAACTTTTACCTTCAGCAAGACCATTAGAAACTTCTACTCTTCCAGAAATATAGCCATTACGAACATCATTTAAAGCACCATCCCTGTGTTCAGTAGCATGAATCTCCGACTTTGGATCCATGACAAATTAGGTAATTGCTTGAAAAGCCCAGTGCTGAACACAACACTGAAAATTAAAATTTCATAAGAAATATACTAGTCAAATGCTAAAACACCAAAGAAAATTGAAGTTATGAAACATCGACGCATTAAAAATCAGATTAAGAATTTAGTTACCTGACCAAATTAATGTCTTTGTTTAAACTAGCACCATAATGGAGTTCACAGACAATTGGAAATTGACAAGTCCTTAATACAATACAACTACAGCCTAATATCTCATAAGGTCAAATCCCGTAAATAGTAATCATATCCATATGCATTACATAAAAATTTATTTCTTTGCCATGTAGCTAGAGCCAAATATAGTGCTTTCCAATTGTTAAAGACTTAAAGAATATTAAGTAGTTTCCTTCTCGCACCAAGGCATCATTGAAACCTACTATAATGCCACATCATACAAAGCTTATTTCCCTAAAATCTTGTTTTGATCATATAGCTTTAAACAAACAGCAAAATAATAAGCTCCTAAACTACATCAAAAACTTAAAGATAAATAATCACCACGTAACGAATAACATTTTCTAAATCAACTTCTTTTGGGTCAGAATATCAAAAGTATTCCAGCAAAAGAAAGTAAGTTCGGCTATAAATTTTGAAGAAGAAAAAAGAGAAAGGGAAAAGAGAAATAAATGAAGAAAGAAAAAGACTACAGAGGCAACTAAGAAGATGCATTGTCAGCTAAAACATGAATCATCTGCATCACTACCACAAGAACAAAATCAAATAGAATTTCAGCATGGACTTGCTATGACGGCAAACAATTCAGAATAATATCCATAAAAGGAATAATTGGGTATATTGTGGTAAAGAAAGAAACAAGTAAGTTTAAGATATAGATGAGTATGGGGACCAAAATGCTAGGCAGAAGGCATGAATCTACCAATAATCTCTAGAAGGGTAGCTGAAAACAAGAAGTACGAAAACCAAAAATAACCATTCATTATTTAATACATAGTCCATCATCCTCCAAAAAAGTACCCAAATCGCAGCAGATTCACATTGTTCAAACCAATGTTCTTTAGATAAAATAAAATGCACTGCATTCTTTCCTAGCTTTATGCAGTCGCAATGCCAGTACCACCAAAACAATTTCTGCCTATTATTTTTATCCTGTTGCATTAGAATACTCGTTCTATATTTCCAAGCTGGTATATCAAATGACCCATAAGTTCTATAATAAGATAATATTTGAAATGCAAGTAGATCTGCAATGCCATACAGCAGCAACACTTTACATATATTAAACCAAAATCAGAGGACCCAACATTACCATTCAACTGGAGCATATTGTACAAGCACACAGGAAAAAGTTACTCATTCAAACTTCGAGATTTGGCAACCGCGAAACCAAAATGGATTTTACGAGTTAAGTGCACGACCAAAATTGTTTCTTTTGCATTTGCATTCTTAATCACCCAAATCCTACATGGTGCCAAAACCTCATACCAATCATCCATACGAAATCCGAAAAGTTGGGGGTAAAAACCAAATCTTGGAACAATGAAAAGGAAATTGCCGGACCATTGAAAAGTAATGGACAAAACCCTACGAAACAATTCAGAGATTCGGCGAAAACTCACAAACCTGGATAGCTCAGAAATTGCAGAAGACACCAGATCAAATGAAGCGGAAGCTCATCTTAGGCTAAGGAACAAATTTCAAACCGCATTCGTGTATCGTTTTTACCTTCGGGTTTTGAGAAAATGAGAATAAAACAGAAAAGCAGCTGAGGGCAGGGTTTTACCTTTATGTAGAAGTAAAGGGAAATCGATAATGTGGGAGTGAATGAGTGATGATTGCAGATAGAAAGCTCATAAGCTCGACTGTTTTGAATTCTCACCGGGATTTTCTTATTTTCTTTTTTCTTTATGAATATATTTTTATTTGAATTTTTCTTGGTGAAAAAAAATAATAGGAGAAAATTGTGATCGTGTGCCCCACAAAGTAATTTGGAATCGTATTCCCGCCTTGTACTGTTCGTTCGCTTGTGTTTCAGGGATGCGGTACAACTCTTCTATGCATGTCTGTCTGCCTCCTACAATTTTTTTTAGCACAATCTTTGATATTGAGAAGTGAGAACCAACTATTATATGTTAATTGTATACCGGGGTATCACCATCCAATGCACAAAATATAGATCTTAATTTGTTCCTTCTACTGTTGGACCGTTGTCGACTGAGACAACTTGATAAATACCAATTTAAATATCCAATTAATATTTTTATTATACGAAAGAAGTATAAATATATTTTTGTATGGGTAAATATCAATTTAAACCCTGAACTATACGGTGACGGTTGATACGCAGGAATGAAATTGGATAAGAATGGAATGAACTTTGGAATAGAATGATGATAGGAATGGAATGGAATGAAATATGTGATTCTACTATTTGGTATATCTATGAATGAAGCGAATAAGAATGAAATAAAACAAATAAATAATTATGATTTTATAATTTATGTTATTATTATTAATAATAATAATAATAATAATAATAATAATAATAATAATACTTAGTATTAATATTTAGGAATATTATTAATACTAATTACTAATAATAATAATAATATCAATAATAATAATTAATTATTATTATTAATTAATAATAATTATTATTAGTTATGAATATTATTACTATTATTATTAATTAATTATTATTAATAATAATATTATTCTAATATAATTACTTAGGAATATTATTTTAATATTATTACTTAGGAATATTATTATTATTATTATTACTAGTATTTATTATTATCATTATTATTATTATTATTATTATTATATAATTATTTATTCTATTAATTATTATTTATTATGTTAATATTATTAATTACTATAATTTTTATCACTATTATTATATTATAATTATTTACTATTAATAACTACTATTTATTTATTATCATAATTAATTAATTAATAATAATATTTTAATATAATCTTTATTGGTATTAATTATTATTTTTATGTCAATATTATTATTAATTTCTAATAGTATTTATTATTATTATTTTAATATGTTCATCAATAATATTATTATTTTAATATAATTATTTATTGTATTTATTGTTATTTATTATGTTAATATTATTAATAACTATATTTTTATCACTATTATTATATTAAATTATTTATTATTAATAACTACTATTTATTTATTATCATAAATATTATTATTATTATTTTATTATTATTAATTTTACTAGATAAAAATAAATAAAAATAATTTTCGAATAAATAAATAAATTTGGCTAATCTCATATTCATGGTAATAGCTAATACCATAGGGGAGGAGAGGAATGACTAATACCATGTTCATGGTAATAAGCATTCCTTCGGGAATGGTGATTCCTGACGTAAAAATCTTACCAGCCATCGGAATGGAATGGACGCAGGAATCACCATTCCATTCCCATTCCATTCCTACATACCAACCGTCCCCTACATGTTTTATCAAAAATATCTCGAACTTTCAAAAATATCTATTAAAACCCCAAACTATCATATTTGATACACATTAAAACCCCAAACTATGATATTTTTGATACAAAATATGATAGTTTTGAGTTTTAATAGATATTTTTGAAAGTTCAGGATATTTTTGATAAAACATGTATAGTTCAAGGTTTAAATTGATATTTACCCTTTTGTATGTGCTTGCACTCACATTCATCTTTTAGGTATTTACACCAATTTTACTTTTACAAAAATTATAAAATATTGAATAAATATCAAATTTTATCCCAAAGTATTTACCTTTTTTGGAAATGTCTTATATTTTTATATTCACATATACTAACATTTAATAAATCAATTTTATTTTCAACTACAGGACGAGCTCATTTTTTCGGTAACAAAAAGTCTTATTTGTAACCGAAACTCTATAATATCTACGGGTGAGACCATGAGAGTTGGGTTCATCAATAGGAAAATTTGCACATGTGAAACCTTTTTGTTATAATGAACAGTGAAAACACATTCTTATATTTTTATATTTTGTTTTATTAGATCTTTATACTACATTTTCATTTTAGTATATTCTTGTATCTTTATATCATAAATTCCTTATTTAACAGATATAATAAATAAGTGATGCTATTCGGTCATAATTAACTTTATTAAATGAAAAAATCATTTATTTAATTTTTGATCTATTAAAGAATTGGTTTTACATTAAAATCATCTTATGGAATTACAATTTGCACTTATCGAATGAAAATTTTAAATTTAAATTTAAATTTAATAATTTAATATTTTTCGAATATGTGGAAAAATGGGTGTAGAAGTAGTATAATGTGTAGCAGAAACTTTATTGATAATAAATCTGTTAAGGTTTTTTGTTCACTAAATAACATCTCATCATTTCGTAATTACTCACTTCGCTATTTAAATGTATCATTTGTGAATGACATAAATTTTAATAAAATTGTTAGTGTGTCTTGTTTGAGTAAAGAAAAGTTTTAATAAAGAAGAGTATTATTTAATCAAATTCCTAATTTTATTCCATGAAAAAAGGGGAACCCTCAGCTATTGAATGCCTCCCACCGCTCCGGCTTCCTCATCGGCTTCGAGAAATGGTGGCGACTACAAGAATTAAAGCAGATATGATTAAGGGCCCGTGGAGCCCGGACGAGGACGAGCTGCTACAGAAGTTGGTGGAGAAGCACAGCCCGAGGAAATGATCCTTGAGTATGAAATTGATTCCGGCGGGATCCCCCCACGCGACCCACAGGCCGACCCGTTTACATCACTCAGTCTTTACCTACCCGGATTCGACCCGAATCATTCAGCAGATGTAAGCAGTAGATCTATTTTTGGACCTTAGCGGATTTTTATAAAAATTCGTTTCCCTACTGCAACAGTCACTTCAAATGGGTTTATGTTGAATTTGTAGAATAGAAATCTGGAAGAGAAACGGAAGAAGGAAAAGAATATGCATAAATGTAAAAGGAAAAACTCATTGGATTACATTATGAAAAATTTTGTATTGTTATTTCATCATCTTCAAATGACAATCATATGGAGTATTTATAGAAAAGTAAACAAGAATATAACAAAGAAAATAACTACTCGGTAACAAACTAACTACTCTTTAACAACTTTCAATTAACAAACTAATAACTACTCCTAACAACTTTCAACTTTCAAACTAATATTCTCTACACTCCCCCTCCCCTTGGACATAAGGAAATGCCGTGAATGCAGAGCCCTTGGATCATTTGAACAGTACGAAACCATATCTCTCACAGGCATTTCATCAAACACCGTCTTCGCACTCACCAAATCACCTAACTTCATGAACCCTTTAATCATCGCATTCCACGTTGCGTCATTCTTCTTAGGCATTTCATCAAACATTTTCCTTGCAGCATCCATATCCCCATAATTCAAGCACCCCACTATCATCACTGTCCAAGAAACCTCATTTCTTGGACATTCCTACTTTCCAAAATTCATATCACTCAGGCGACGCCAACTAATAAAGGGGCACAACACCAAAAAAAATAGCTTCTTCTCTGCGAGTCCAACCTTCTCGACTGCAGCAACCGAGTCACCACGTCCGATGATTGTTGTCACTCCCTTGCCACTGGGTTCTGCCAACTTCTTGGCGATAGCCTCCGTTCCAGCTGCAAACTTGTCGAATTCGAAAACACCCATAGGGCCATTCCAGATTATTGTCTTCGATCAAGAGCTTCGCCAAATGATTTAATAGAATCTGGTCCAATATCTAAGCCCATCCATCCATCAGGAATGGCAGATGCTGGAACAGTCTTGCTATTGCCAATAGCAAAATTCATGTAGAAAGAAATAGGGGTGAGCATTCGGATTTCGGTTCGGATTTTTGCCTAATCCGAACCGATCCGAAAATCCGAATTTTGAGAGATAAAAAATCTGATCCGAACCAAATATCCGAAAATCTATTTTTTTTTTATAAAAAAATCCGAACTGAACCGAAAAATCCGAAATTATGAAAAAACCGAAAATCTGAAACCTATTTTTGTTAATTCTTATATATATTTATATTAAATTTTAAAATACTTAAATAAAATATTATTTTTATATATAAATTATATATAATTCGGATTTCGGATTTTTCTGATTTAAAAATTAATCCTATCCGATCCGAAAATCCGAAATTTTGAAAAATTTCAATCCGATCCGATCGAATCCGAAAAATCCGAACCGAATTTTAAATTTCGATTAGGTTCGGATCGAATATTCGGTTTTCGAATTTTTTGCTCACCCCTAGAAAGAAACACCAATAGATGATACAACATTAGCAAAATTGAGTCAATATCTAGTTTGGGTGGCCTGCCACTTCTCAATTGCCATGGACAAAAGCAATGCCCTTCTCAATCAAACTCTTCAACTCAATATTCTCTACATTGATATTGAGAATTCCTCCACGCCATTCTTTCCAAGCTTCACCTTAGAAGCAAAGAAAGTAGCTCTGTCACAGTTGACTGCACAAATGAACACTCCACCAACTATGAAGTGTTACAAAGATCACAACAACAATAACAACCAAAAAAGATCTACACAAATCTAGAAGTATTTTGAACCGAAGACGGAAATCGTAACTCACGACTCCAATGGATTCAAACAAAGCCTAAGATCACCATCGATCCTAGCTAAAATCACCATCAATCCTAGCGGAGGCATATAAGATAAGAAAATCAACCGATACACAATCGGTAGAAATGAGTAAGACACCGCTGTCATACTCATCCGTATTCGAGCGAATCGATCTCCTCGACATCGACTCCGTTTGAAGAACTTCTCTCTTCAACCTTTTGCTTAGCAGTTTCAATAAGAGCCAATTCCCAATGTTGGCCACCGGTCCAGCAAACAATGCCAGAGCAAACTTATTCCCTTGATCATCAGCAGTCACTCCATCTCAAACAATACCTGGAGCAAACAAAAAAAAAAATCTGCTACTGCAATTGCAGCTGAAGTTGCAGACAGGCTTGCAGCCTCAACATCCTGCCAATACATCATGACATCCGTTCTCTCCACATTTGCAGCCGAAGCAGCTAAAGGTGCGGGGCTGACGTCATCATCAACCTCAACAACTTCTTTCTCATCATCACAGAGCAATTCTCTGTCTTGTCCTTTCCATCTGCTCACATTCTCTCATTAGCAAGGTCTCAATTTCTGCAAACTGCTTCAACTTTAGCTCCAATCTCTTCAACTGGTGATTTATGATATTAGCGGATAACCGCTGAATTTCACGTTCTTCATGATCAGCAAAAAGCTTTGCCTTCATGGCTGCTGCAGCAAGACCATCTTCGGCTACAGATTTCACTTTTTCAGCAGATAATGTAGCACCTTCAACATCATGCTGGCTCGAAGGACCTCCAGAACTCCCTTCCTTGCCACTCTCCATACACAATGAACCTAAAGATGCATGGGCACAGGCTACAGCCACTCTCGGCCCCAATGCATAAGCAAGAAATGCTACCAGAGACATCACTGGGTTTCCAGAGCTTGAGAAAGGAAACTTGCTTCCAGGGTCGCCCCCTCGCTCTGATACCATGTTGAATTTGTAGAATAGAAATCTGGAAGAGAAACAGAAGAAGGAAAAGAAGATGCAGAAATGTAAAAGGGAAAACTCATTGGACTACATTGTGAAGAATTTTGTATTGTTATTTCATCATCTCCAAATGACAATCATGTGGAGTATTTATAGAAAAGTAAACAAGCATCTAACCAAGAAAATAACTACTCTAACAATATTGTAACAAACTAACTACTCTTAACAACTTTCAATTAACAAACTAATAACTATTCCTAACAACTTTCAACTTTCAAACTAATATTCTCTACAATTTATGAGGAGTTGGGAAAATGCTAATGGAAAAACATCCGGCGGGGAAGTTGGGGAGATGGAGGCATTCAACAGCTGATTTTTTTTTTTAAGAATAAATTTATAGATTTGATTAAATAATAATTAATAAATGATGAGATGATTTTAACTAACGGAAAACTTGACATATTTATTATATTTGTTAAATAAGGATTTTATGAATCAAAAATAAAAAGAGGTAGAATTAAAAATACGTAAGTCTCATAAGAAACCTAAAGATTAGAAAAACGAAAAAATAAAAGAAATATGACTGAAATCTATATATTGATTTGTTGTTATTTTTTGAACTGCATGTATCAAAAGGTGAATGTACGGTTTCAATGAGATACAATTTTATACTGTTCAATCAACTTTCTTAAGAGATGACTTGGACGCTCGTGTGAATAAAAAAATGACGTTGGCATCAATGTGGACTAAAATTCAAGGAACTAAACAATATTGTTTAGTGTATAATTGAACACGAAATTTAAATGTAAAATACTAAAATCATATCAATTTTATACTTAATTACACACTAATCTCATCAATTTTATGCTTAATTAAACACTAAAATAATGTCGTTTAATAATTCTCTATCATGTTTTAGTTCACGTTGGCGCCTTGTCATTTTTTCGTCAATGCGAAAAATTAAACTCAAGCAAAAATTATAAATTTTGATATTTATTTAAAAATTTAAATAGATGTAAATTCGGAAACTATTTTGCAATTGCCCCCAATAAGAAAAGAATGCGATCCCAATTTGAAAAAGTAAAATAAGATAAATAAAACATGAGGTATCCACGTTGATAAATTTCTTCAGTATAAATGTTACTTTTATATAATATAAATGATATTTTTTAAATTATAAAATAAAAAATAAATGATATATTTTTTAATATAAGTGATTATTTTTTTTAATAAAAAATAATATTTTTATCGTCTGGATGAATATATAGGAATTTTTGTGATAAAACATTGAGAATAAATATCAATTTAAACCATAAACTATATATGTTTTATAAAAAATATCTTGTACTTTCAAAAATATCAATTTAAACTCTAAATTATCATATTTGTATCAATTTATACCCCAAACTATCATGAATATAAGGGCATTTTTGATACAAATATGATAGTTTGGGATTTAAATTGATATTTTTAAAAGATATTTTTAATAAAATATGTATAGTTTAGGAAAAGCGCAACACTTTTCCTCTTTCCTCGTTCGAGTCCATCCATGGAGAACGAGGAAACGATTAACGGCAACTCAGAGGCGGAAGCTTTGGCTGCGGTGGTCAATCACCCTTTGCATTGCCATGTCGACGCCGGCGGAGGCCAGGAAGATGCAAAGTCTGTAGACGGCGACGAGCTGGCTGAGCCGGAGCCGCCTGGTCGCCGGAAGGAGATTCTGAAAGCTCTGGAGGCAGTGGAGAGAGATTCATCTGCCATTGGCGATAGCTTCTCCTCTCTGTTCAGCTCTCTTCGTCTGTCACTCTCACAGGTTGTTAGTTTCTGCATCAGACTTTGATTATTTCCTGATACCGAAGTAAATTTTGTTTTTGTATTTTTGATTTGTGGCCTGCCTAGTTTCAAATTTCATGCTTCAAATGTCATGTTAGTGTCAGTTTTTTGCATTTGTGATTTAAATCTAGGGTTAAGTAGAGAGATATTTTCATTAAGCTCGTTTTTACATTTTCAGTTGATTTGGGGAATTATTCATTAGGGTTCTTGCATTTTCTTGATTCCGAGATGAATACATTATCGTGATAGTATAACGAGCGGGAGATTGTACTTTGTAATGAAATGAAGATCATTGATCACTGTTATTTTAAAAGATATGCAGTCTTGTCTATCGTGGACGTTGTATTCCAGAATTTATTCATCGACTTAGATGACTTAATTTATTCCGCACTGGTGAAGTACATTTAGCTTTAGTTTTTATGCTTAGATATTCAACATAAGTTGTAGGAGAAGTACTAGAAGGCAGTGAAGTTAGTTAGTCTCTATGATAGACTTGATTTGGCTTGCCGTTTCTCCTGTCTCACTCTAATATCTGATTCAATTATTCTAATCAGGAGAATGTAATTTTTAGGCTACTGGCTCTACGTTTGAACACATGAACTGCTTTGGTGATGCAGCTGGGCGCCTTCAAGAATGTGGTAAATAGAAGTTTCTCAATGTTCTCATTAATTAATTAGGAAAACAAGTCTTATTTAGTTTTTCAAGTTATCTTATATAACTGAACCTCGTTTTTTTGTGGAAAAAAAACTCATACCAACATTTTCATTTGGGGTAATTCGTTGATTATTTTTCTCTGCTAGCTTTCATTCCATTCCTCTCCAGGCATTGGTTCTATTAGGGGGCATTTATTTTGGATAATAAATTAAATTGACACCATATGTTGAGTATTAGAAGGATTAGACTATCAAACAAGCTCAAAATTATTCACTCCATCAAAGTATGTGGTGGGTTAGCTGATAGCCTGAAATTACTTTTATCTATTTAATCTATCATCCTAAGCAAAGCAAACACCACCTTAGGCTCTCACTTATCACAGTAGATTTTCAATGTAATGAAGGTTATATATGAGGGTAGGGGTTCAAGATATTTGTCTTCTATGTTTCCCAATAACTGATGAGCTCTATATGGATCTTAAAATTGCATATTTTGGCTGTTGTGTTGCAGTGATTGATGCATCAACGAAGGGAAATCGATATATAAACTCTTGTCTGAGGTTTGATTCTTGTTCTGCTCTTTTATATTTTTGGAATATGACTCTTTCATAGATTAAACGGACACGACTGTGAAGACTTGTGCTTAATTATTGAAGTTGGGTGACTGTTTTTAAAATATTAACCTAATATATCTAAACATCTTGACAAGGACGTACTTGAGAAGTTGTCTACTTGTGCTGTGGGGAACCCCTGCAAAACTTTCACTCACTCAAGTACAACCTACCCTACAAAAAGAGATCATGCTAAATTGCTAGCTGGGATGTGAGAATTTGTTCAGTCTGTTGACTTCATGTTCTAAGTTGAAAATATAGTTGAAGTCAAACTTTTAAACAATAAAAAATACTCCTTATTTAGGACTTTAGGTTCTTGCAAGAACATCTTGCACTTCAAGTTTTGTTTTTCTTAGTATTGTAGAAAAGTCTTTAAGCTTTTCTTTTCTGAGTTTTGGAGCAAAAATAATTGTGTTTTTCTGATCCAAACTGGTTTAACATACTATATGCTCTCCTGCATAATACATCTTTAATTCATAGCTTAAGCACTAAAATTATAGTGCTTCAATTGTTATCACATTATGATCTCGTGCATGTTACATTTTCAGTTCATAGCTTAAGCACTACAATTATAGGGCTTCAATTGTTGAGATATAGATATAGTTAATTAGTTTTTTTGTTGCAGCAAATCGTCTAGAACGATGAATGATGATCATGAATTATGGACCTGTCAGTCTCTCTGATACTTTGTTGAAAGTTTTGGTCTTAAGCAGTTTGAGTATATCAGAGTAGTTATCCACCCACTTTCTTTGTTTCCATTACTGGTTAATATTCTTCCAATTACTTATTGCAGACTGAATGAAGAGATGAAAGACGTGGATGCTCTTGCAACAAAGCTGTATCCTTTGCCTAAACTCCCTCCTACAGGAAATCTTAATTCGTTGCAAATCTTTATAAATCATCAGATCTTCTCATATTCATCTCCACTAGTTATTGTAAAAAGAATCTTGTTTGCTTCCTTGATTATGTGTCAGAAAAATTCTCAGGAGACATGTTGATGCACTGGACTCTCTGGTAAATCGAGCTGTTCATTTACCTTGATGCTTCGACATTGACCAAATGACAACATACATGCTCGATGGAACTAAATGGTCGTAATTATATTTTGTTGTTGTTATTCAGTTACAGAAATTGAGGTAGTAAAAAATTTCTGGAGATTTTTGTGTACTGATGCTATCAACTGTAGATTTTTTCTCATGTTCAACTCTCCTCAACTCCAACTCTCCAAGTTATGGAAAGATGCATAAGTTCTAAATTGCAGATACAAGCATAAATTCAAGTTTTTATTTATTGATTATTTTGTTTTGAGCATAAGAGCAACAAAAAGTCATAAGCTGTGTAGGCTGTATGTGATGTGAAGTCACTTGACTCACTTCTGTATCTTTTAAGACAAATCATATAAAGGAAAAAACAAAAGGCAATTAAAATACGATGTAATAATATATACAGATTCAAATTCATTACTTTTATGTATTCGCTAAATTCATATTTGATGTTCGTTAGAAGGAAGGCAGAAGTGTGGTTGTAAAAGTTCTGAAAAATTGGGTACAAATCGACGGCAGTCCGAACAACAACGCTTAAAAGTAAATAATTGGCCAGAAATTGTTGATATTTTAATCTAAATAGATCTCCATTTCACCTAGCTAATTAAATAATTTTCAATCTCTCTCTCTCAAGTTTTGTTTTTCCTTTCTTTTTTTCTCACTTGGACATTTTGTATTGAAAATGGGCCATTCACCTCTTAAGAGGGTTATCTAAACATATATATATGATCATTATCACAATCTGATGATCTTTTTTATCTTTTATTTATTTTAAATCTGAATATATTCCCATGTACTTCTTAACATATATAATGAGTACCCATGTATTGTATGTATAACTAAAACTAATATACAAAATTCATCCCATAAAATATAAACGATGAATAATATCTGAAATTCTTCAACTCATCACAAAAATACGACTTAGAAGTGAAAGAGATGATCATTGTTAATGGCGTATGATAGGATACGGCCCAACTACTAGGCCCAAGTATCATACCCAATATAAATGGGCCCCGACATTAAGCTCGGCCTATGTGAGTTCGGCCCAAGAAAACTCCCCGACCAACTACAACTCTAATCGCAATTGGAGACGTAGAAGATTCAGATGCATATCTAAAAGAATCCTTATTAGAGTCAAACTCAATTTGAATTAGAGTCAAACTCAATATGATGGTTTATAAATAGAGGCTAGATTAGAGGGAAGAGAGGATGGACACTCTTTGTAATCGCTTCTTACACACCCAATACACATATACTCTCTTGCTCCGTGGACGTAGATCTAATTCAAAAGATCGAACCACGTTAATTCCTTGTGTTCATTGCGCATTTATTTCCCTAACGAAATTAAGATCGATCACTGGCGCCGTCTGTGGGAACCAAAATTCTGTGTTTTCGATCAACTTTCGTTTACAGGGAATCAATCACGACGATGAATACAAGAATTCTTACATCCAGAGCCGCTGCCGGCAACAACAACAACAACGGCGGCAGGACGCGTCGAGCTCGGCTTGGGAAAAGCCTGGTCAGAGATACGACCCCCGAAGGGCATGTCCAAAGTCTCGGTGAGCAAGATCATCCCATCCTGCATGAAGAAGAGTACCGTAGCGAGGGAGGCCGCAACAGCAACCGAGAGGAACCCCTAGCGCCGCAGTTAAACCTTGACGAGGCAGTTAAAGGGTTCCTCGAGAAAAACAAGGAGAGCTTCATCCAGTACCTAAGCCGAGAACAAGTTAGGCATTATCACGAAGATAAGGATGCCGAAGCCTCGTCAAAGCACGAGGCGGCACAGCGAGGTGAATCCCCCAGCCTCCGGATGATAGGCGCTCCTACCTCTACACGGATCGGGGCCCAAACCGACCGTGCAAGGGACGAGCAGCGCAGGACAGGACGTCGTAATCACCGCGAGGTCGATCCCCATCACCAAAACGAGTTCGGCCGACGAACTCCATATCACTCTCCGGGAGGCGGGTTCGATGGATACGGGAAAATAATTACCCCTTTTTCAAACGAAATACTCGACACTCCCCTCCCGGAAAAATACAGGGTGCCGGGCATCGCACCTTACGACGGACTGAGGGATCCGCAAAACTTCCTTTCACAATTCCAGTATAACATGATCAACCAACGCCTCAACACCATCCACATGTGTAAACTCTTCCCGGAGTTGCTGATCGACAACGCCCGCCGGTGGTTCAACAGTTTACCTCCCGGGAGTATTGGATCTTACCGCGACCTAATGGAAGCCTTTTATCGAAGGTTCTTCCAGAAGGCCGAGTCCAAAACGACATCGACACATCTCCTCACCGTGAGGCAAGGCCGAAGTGAGTCCATTAGCGACTTCATGACCAGGTTCAACAAAGAGAGCCTAAAGGTCGAGGACGTGAACGACCTCCTCATCATCTCGGCCTTCCAAAACGGTATCTTGCCGGGGGCCCTATCTGAGGAGATCGTCACACGAGCCCCCGACCGCGCGTCGAGCCGTGACGATAGCGGATCGGTTCGCCAAGGCAGACGAAGCGGACATGAGAAAGCGTGAAGCTGACAAGGTGGAACCCTCTAACAGAAAGAAGAAAGAGGATGATCGAGGAGATCGATCAGTAATCCCGGCAGAAATCGAGAAAGAGACATCGCCTACATTAGAGAAGCTCGGTACAAGCAACAAGTAGCTCGGTATTATAACCAGTGTGTCAAATCCCGATAACTCCAAGTAGGTGACCTCGTACTTCGAAGTAACGAAGTCAGTAAAGCTGCAAAGCTCGACAAGTTAGAGACCACATGGGAAGGACCATACCGAATTAAAGAAGTCCTCGGAAAAGGATCATATAAGCTCGCCCATTTATCCGGTACGTCGTGTTTCATTAATAAAATATTTTCTTTATTTACTTCATCTGTCTTGCATATTTCATTTGTCATTTATGCATACCACTTTTTCCATAATACCATCTACGGAGGATGATAAATACCCTCTACGGAGGATGAACAATACCCTCTACGGAGGATGAACAATACCCTCTAAGGAGGACGAATTACCCTCTGAGGAGGACGAACTACCCTCTAAAGAGGACGAACTACCCTCTAAGGAGGACGAACTATCTTCGTTTAATTACGAGGACGAACTATAAACGCGCGTGAGGGGATCACCCCTATCGATAAAACTCGACAAATAAGGAACTGATGCAGCCCAAGGTTCGTTGGTTCCGGACCCGGTGCGTGTTCCTGTTGGGCCAATTACATATCGTCGTCGAGCTAAGTTCAAGGAGAGCTTGATGCGCATAGTCCGAGAAGTTTGGGAGCAAGAGTTGATGAAGAAGCCCATTGGAGATGATGGTGCGGTAGGCCCGAGCCTAATTAATCTTCTTGAATGCGAGTGGGTCCAAGATTGAAGACTTGTAATTTATTATATTTTCGTTTGTTTAACTAGCAGCCCACGTTTATAGCCCGTAAGGCTTTATTTTTGGGCTTATTTATGTTATTTAGTAGGTTTGAACCATAACTTGACTTTGGGCCCATTATTTCTTAGTTTAATTAGGGTTAGGGAGTTTTTATGGTGCAACCAATATATAGGCCACCATATGGACGAATTTCAGTTTAGTTTTTGATCAATAAAATTATCGTGAGTTTACTCTCTCATATTTTCGAGTTCCTTTGATTTTTCCAAGACGAATTCTTTATCGACGTATCAATCGAGTTCATCATCCTCGTTTGTGTGTCTTTCATCGTCCCCGAGTTGCTTAGACAATACCAGTTGGGGTGTAGGGAGCTTCGTCTCGTCTATATTACTTCTGGATTCGATCTAGGAGGTTTTGGGATATTCCACCCAGTTCGAGTTTCATCCTTCCGCGAGCGTGAGTCTTACGGATCTATCAAGGTTCGTATCATTTGGTATCAGAGCCAGATTCGTTTCTTATCCAGGTTATTCGTTCGTTTCGTTTCTTTTGTTCGAGTCTAATCGAGTCTGATTTTGTTGCTTTCGTGTCGTCTAAAAAAAATAAAAAATAAAAAAAAATTCGTTTCAGTTCGTGTTAATCATTCATACGTATAATTCGTGTGTTTGTTCATATATTTCATAGATTCGTCCGTGTCCTATTTCAGATCTATTTTTTTTTTTGGTGAATTTCTTTGTCTAGATCCGTTCGAGTATTTTTTTCGGATTCGTTCTCAGTTCCGTTTGGTCTATTACCTTACGTACAAATTGGTTTCCTTATAGATTCCGCACGTCTTAGAAGGCAAGTTATTAGGGTTCAACACGTTTTTGCACATTTTGTGTCGGTTTCGACAAAACTGCTCCGAAAGTGGTCTGAACGTCGTTTTTTGGTCTCGTTAGTTACGTTTCTATAATCTACCTTTGGTAGATTAAAAAAGTCTGGAACTTCTAAAATTTTCCCTACGTGAAAACGTGACCTTCGGAACCCTTAGGACGTGTAGAATCGTTTGGTACGTGTTCTGTATGCACTTTTCTCGAAAGTCTGTTATACATCGTCGTGTTTTCTAGCATCCTTGAGTCGTGTAGATCGTTTTGAGTCAGTCTCTGCACAACGTCTTTCCGAAAATTTTCCTTCATGTCTTTCGCTCCTTTGAGCCTCGTGATTCGTTGGTATTGAGTTCAGTGGTAGATTGAGAGAATTCAACCTCGAGAGAGTCTTTGGTGGAAAAAGGCGAGAGTGTGAGCTTATTAGAGGTAAAGCCAAATATATTGAGTGAAACACGAGTGTTGAGTGAATCATCACCGAGCGATACACGAGTGGTTGTGAGGTGGTGAGGTTCCTGTTTTATACTAACGTTTGTTTTTGTCTTTGAAAAAAAAAAAAAGATATGGCAGGTACTCACAAGAACCAGTTCGGCATTGATACACCGACGGATCAACCAGAAATTGATCCAAAGATCAAGTTCCTGTATGATGCTTTGAGCGCTGATTTCAGGAAGATGATGAGAGAAGAGATGGAGGAAGTACATGCAAGGATCAACGAAGTGGAACAGAAAAATCGATTAGAGTTTGCTCGAGGAGGGAGGCGAGGCGGACGAGGTGGTAGAGGTAGAGGTCGTCCCAATAATCGAAGAACTAACCCAGAATTTGAGTTTGACGGTTATGAGGAGGACGCAGAGTTGGAAGGAGAAGAGGGCAGTTGGCATAGAGGAATTAGGAATGGTCAAGATAACAATCTAGGAAACATCAAGATGAACATTCCCTCATTCCAAGGGAAGAACGATCCAGAGTTGTATCTTGAGTGGGAGCGAAAGGTGGAGCTGATGTTTGACTGCCATAATTATTCCGAGCTCAAGAAGGTGAAGTTGGCAACAATAGAGTTCTCCGATTATGCTCTTGTTTGGTGGGATCGTTAGTCACCAACAGTGGTGCACGGAGAGCATCCGATTGAGACATGGCACGATATGAAGGCGGTGATGAGAAGCGATTTATGCCTTCTCATTATTACCGTGAGTGCACAACAAGCTACGAATTTGAGGCGAGGTGCGAGTGTGGATGATTACTTTAAGGAGATGGAGGTAGCCATGATTCGAGCCAATATTGTGGAGGATAGAGAGGCAACGATGGCAAGATTCTTGGTGGTGGGAGATCGAAATGGAGTGGAGCTGCAGATTACGTTGGTGGAAGACATGGTGCACATGGCTATTAAAATAGAGAACCATTTCAAGAGGAGGGTAATAGCAGCAATAGCGAGCGAACCAAGGCAATTGGAGGCAACCCCAAGTTGCAAATAGTGGTTCCTCATCTAGAGGAACCAATGGAAGAAGGAGGAGCGATGAGAGAGAAGAAGAAGCGTTTGTGAAGGCGAGAACGGAAACTCGAGTCCTGTAAATTAAGGCAAACCGCGCCTCGATGCTCGTAATCGGGATCGGAAGTGTTACAAATGTCGAGATTGGACATATTATGAGTGAGTGTCCGAATAGGCGAGTTATGATCCTGCGAGATGATGGAGATGTAGTGGTGATGATGAGGTCGATCCGAGATGCCGGCCTTAGAAGAGCGATGAAGAGGAGATTGAGGAGATTACGCCACCCACCGGACTCATTTATGTGGCAAGAAGGGTTATGAGCGTTGAGAATCAAGTAGAAAGAGATGAGTGATGTGGAGAACATCTTCCACACGAGATGCCACGTATAAAAGATAAAGTGTGCAAGCGTGATCGTTGATGGAGGAGTTGCACCAACGTGGCTAGCATTGCCATGGTCGAGATTAGGCTGTTGTACTGTGTTAAGGCCACTTATCGAACCAATCCGGAGAGACGAAGGAGTTGGAGAGGCGATGGAGAGTTGTTAGCAAAGGGCACGTGAGAGAGTTTGAGTCCATGTGCGGTTCGGTGTTACTCGTACCTAAGAAGGACTCGACAATGAGGATGTGTTGTGACTGCCGTGCCATCAACAATATCACGCTCGTGTTTCTTGGTTTTGTTGTTAGTGCACAGGGTGTACAGGTTGATGAGGAGAAAATACGAGCTATCCAAGAGTGGCCGAATCCGAAGAGCATTGGAGAAGTTAGGAGTTTTCACGGACTTGCTAGCTTTTATAGGCGATTTGTGCCACATTTCAGCAGTGTTGCAGCACCATTGACGGAAGTCATCAAGAAGAATGTTGAGTTTCATTGAGAGAAGAGCAAGAGAAGGCGTTTCAGCTTTTGAAGTACAAATTGACTCACGCCCCGGTATTATCTCTTCCTAACTTTTCTAAATCTTTTGAGGTTGAATGTGATGCTTCGGTGTTGGTATTAGTGCAAGATCGATGCAAGAGGGCGACCGTGGCGATTTCAATGAGAAGCTAAAGCGAGCAACGTTGAGCTATCCAACATATGATAAGGAGTCTGTATGCGCTGGTCGGGCATTGCAAACGTGGCAACACTACTTGTGGGCCAACGAGTTTGTCATTCACACCGATCATGAGTCGTTGAAGCACTTGAAGGGGCAACACAAACTGAACAAGAGGCATGCTAGGTGGATGGAGTTCATTGAGACGTTTCCATACGTCATCAAGTACAAGCAAGGTAAAGAGAATGTGGTGGCTGATGCACTTTCTCGGAGGTATGTCTTGATCTCTACTTTAGATGCTAAGTTGCTTGGTTTTGAGTGCATCAAGAGTTTGTATGTGAGTGATGATATTTTCTGTGAGATATATCGAGCATGTGAGAGATCTGCTAGCGGTGAGTACTTTAGGCATGATGATTATCTGTTTAGGAAGAATAAGTGTGTGTGCCTAAATGCTCATTGCGTGAATTGTTGTTGCTTGAGTCTCATGGTGGGGGATTAATGGGGCATTTTGGCATTGCTAAGACTTTAGCTGTTTTGCAAGAACATTTCTTTTGGCCACATATGAAGCGTGATGTCGAGAGAATCTGTGGTAGATGTGTTACATGTAAGCAGGCCAAGTCTAGAGTTAATTCCCATGGACTGTATACACCATTGCCTATTCCTACAGCACCTTGGATTAATATCTCTATGGATTTTGTGTTAGGTTTGCCTAAGAGTAAGCGTGGTGGAGATTCCATCTTTGTGGTTGTTGATAGATTTTCTAAGATGGCACATTTTATTCCATGTCATAAATCTGATGATGCATCTCATGTTGCTGATTTGTTCTTTAGAGAGGTTGTGAGGTTGCATGACATGCCCAGGACTATTGTTTCGGATAGGGATTCTAAGTTTTTGAGCTACTTTTGGAAGACCTTGTGGTGTAAGTTAGGTACTAAGCTTCTATTTTCTACAACTTGTCATCCACAAACTGACGGTCAAACTGAAGTAGTGAATAGGACTTTGTCTACTTTGCTTAGAGCTATTATCAAAAAGAACATTAAGTCTTGGGAAGAATGTTTGCCTCATGTTGAATTTGCATATAATCGTTCTGTTCATTCTGCTACTAAGTTTTCGCCATTTGAGATTGTGTATGGTTTTAATCCTTTGACTCCATTGGATTTGTCTCCTTTACCTATGCAAGAACATACTAATCTTGATGGCCAGAGAAGGGCTGACTTTGTTAAGCAGATCCATGAGAAGGCGAGGGAGAACATTGAGAGGCGAACTGAACAGTACGCCAAACAAGCTAGCAAGGGGCGTCGTAAGGTGGTGTTTGAACCCGGTGATTGGGTTTGGCTGCATATGCGCAAGGAGAGGTTCCCAGCAGCGACGTTCTAAGTTGATGCCAAGAGGCGATGGACCTTTTCAAGTGTTGGGCGCATCAATGATAATGCTACAAGTTGGACCCGCCGGTGAGTATAATGTTAGTGCCTCTTTAATGTAACTGATTTGAGTCCTTTTGATGTAGGTGACGACTTGATTTGAGGACAAATCCTCTCCAAGAGGAGGGGAATGATGCAGCCCAAGGTTCGTTGGTTCCGGACCCGGTGCGTGTTCCTGTTGGGCCAATTACATATCATCGTCGAGCTAAGTTCAAGGAGAGCTTGATGCGCCTAGTCCGAGAAGTTTGGGAGCAAGAGTTGATGAAGAAGCCCATTGGAGATGATGGTGCGGTAGGCCCGAGCCTAATTAATCTTCTTGAATGCGAGTGGGTCCAAGATTGAAGACTTGTAATTTATTATATTTTCGTTTGTTTAACTAGCAGCCCACATTTATAGAGGCTTTATTTTTGGGCTTATTTATGTTATTTAGTAGGTTTGAACCATAACTTGACTTTGGGCCCATTATTTCTTAGTTTAATTAGGGTTAGGGAGTTTTTATGGTGCAGCCAATATATAGGCCACCATATGGACGAATTTCAGTTTAGTTTTTGATCAATAAAATTATCATGAGTTTACTCTCTCATATTTTCGAGTTCCTCTTGATTTTTCCAAGACGAATTCTTTATCGACGTATCAATCGAGTTCATCATCCTCGTTTGTGTGTCTTTCATCGTCCCCGAGTTGCTTAGACAATACCAGTTGGGGTGTAGGGAGCTTCGTCTCGTCTATATTACTCGGATTCGATCTAGGAGGTTTTGGGATATTCCACCGATTCGAGTTTCATCCTTCCGCGAGCGTGAGTCTTACGGATCTATCAAGTTTCGTATCGAGGAACCCATATCTTCGTTTATTTCGAGGATGAATTACCTTCGTTTAATACGAGGACGAACTACCTTCGTTTATTTCGAGGATGAATTACCTTCGTTTAAACACGAGGACGAACTACCTCCGCCCGCCTTCGCGAGCCGACCTCGCCTCGCCCGCCGCCTCGGCCTCCCGACATGGCCACCTCTCGGCCTCCGAGCCGACCTCGGCCTCGCCGCCTCGGCCTCCCGACATGGCCGCCACTCGGCCTCCGCAGCCGACCTCGGCCTCGCCACTCGACCTCCCGATACATGGCCGCCCACCTCCGTCTCGGCCTCCAATGGCCGACCTCGGCCCGCCACCTCGGTCCCCGCCGAGCCCGGCCTCCTTCTTCGCCGCATCCCGAGCCTTCACCGGCCTCGACCTCGACACGAAGTTACATATTCGACTTGCGGCGGGCGCGGCGGCGAACGCCGACGAAGCAGCGACGACCGCGAACAACTCCTCGGCGGCGAAGCAGCGACGTCGACACAAGCGGACGACCGCGAACGCGCGGGCGGCGCCAGCGACATACGACTTCGACTGACGCCGACATACGACGGCAGAGCGGGAGCGAAGCCAGCGACACACGACTTCGGCGAACGCTCGGCAAGAAGCAAGAGACATACAACCGCGCACCACGAATTTCGGCGAGGCAATATCGAACAACGCCCCTCCATCACGACCTCACTTCTACGTCTTTTTTGGGGGATGTGATAGGATACGGCCCAACTACTAGGTCCAAGCATTAGACCCAATAAAAATGGGCCCCGATATTAAGCTCGGCCTATGTGAGTTCGGCCCAAGAAGACTCCCCGACCAACTACAACTCTAATCGCAATTGGAGACGTAGAAGATTCGGATGCATATCTAAAAGAATCCTTATTAGAGTCAAACTCAATTTGAATTAGAGTCAAACTCAATATGATGGTTTATAAATAGATGCTAGATTAGAGGGAAGAGAGGATGGACACTCTTTGTAATTGCTTCTTACACACCCAATACACATATACTCTCTTGTTCGTGGACGTAGATCTAATTCAAAAGATCGAACCACGTTAATTTCTTGTGTTCATTGCGCATTTATTACCCGATGAATTTAAGATCGATCAGCGTAACTACCGTCCCTCCTGTGTAATGCACGGGTATCATATTTCTATAATATTGAATAATTTTATATGTGAAAATAGTGATTATAATAAAACAAAGAAATAAATTAAAAGGTAATTTTTTTTGTATATATTATTGTGTACGATATGAAATCATCAATCAACATTAACAACTATATAAACATTCATTTATATTAATAGTTCCAATAATTATCTATTGATAATATTAGAATTATGGTGGTTATTTATATTGACAATAGTAGAAAATATATAAATAAAAATTTATAAGATCAATTCATGGTTAATTTGTTTTAAGGTTAATTTGTAGTTTATGACCTGAACTTTGGTTGCAACTTGCACGAAAGGTTATGATATTTTATTGCATTTTAAAGGTCGGGACATTTTTGCAAATGTCATCAAAGTTCAATCCATAAACTATAATTACCCATTTGTTTTTATCATGATATTGGTTTTTATGCATAAATCACCTTACTGGATTTTCATAACAATATTTTTTTTTTACTTCATGGGTATCCACAGCCGTGACTTACAGTGCACACACATGACGAGTAAATCACATTTTAAAAACAAGGTGTGACATGATTGTCACAAGTAAATCAAGTGGATGCACACATATAACTAGTAAACCACACTTGAAAAATTAGGTATGACATGAAACATCATTAATTCTTTATATTAGTTGATTGAAAGATATTATAGTAATTCGTTTCTCAATTATATTGCCTAACAATTGGTACAGTCTATGCTTTAATCTAGACATTAGTGGCGGAAGCCATGATGGCGTTCATGCATGTCCTCGGCGCTGCTAAAGTGTTGGCGTCAAATGCAAACCCACAACGACCCCAATGCAGCGGAAGTAATAGACAAAGCACGAGAAACATTCATAAGCACGAACAATGCTCCCGCAAAACAAGTAATAACAACAAGCTATCAAAATATGCACGAAGATAAACAAGACACGAGATTTACGTGGTTCGGCAATGCTTACGTCCACAGGAGCAACACCAATTGTAATATTGAAGAATCCGTCCGTGAGGAGGCCAAGAATTACACCCAAGAGAAGAACAACCTCTCCCTTGTACATTCTCTACCTCACTCTCTTTTTTCCCTCTTCAAAGACCTCACAATTTTCACTCTCTCAAACCTCTCGTGAACCCCTCTCTTTTTCTCCTCTCTGTTTTGCTGCTGTTTTTTTCACAAAATAGCTGCTGTCCCTCACTTAAAAAAAACTGCCGTTGGTAATAGAGAGGCTAAAGATGATGGGTCATGGGCTGGGTCAAAGTTGGGCCAACTAATAGCCCAAGCCCAACAACATAAAGAATCGTTGAAGAAGATCTTGCTGAGAGGCGAGTTCGACGAGTATCCCGACAGGAATGAGGAGGTGAGGACGATCCCAAGGCCGCTTTCCTGGTCGATGCGATGAGAGCAAATCACCAAGAGCTGCTTTCCTCATTCTGCTTCAAAGAAAGGTCAAAGCCATATCATTGGCACCACTTGAATTCGTGGACCAAGCTCATGTCTCACCAGAAAGAGTTCATGGAGATCCTCAATGACGTCAGGAGGTCGAGGAGCCTAGGGGTTGTGGGGCAGGAAGCGTTCGACATCAAGATGAGGCTGACGGCATATTGGTGGACTCCATGGCGTTGCATCTGCTCTTCACCATTCAGAATTTGATCAACAGGGGGAATGGGCTGGAGACTGAGAAGAGAGAGCGGTTGAAGAGTAGTATTTATTGATATTAATTTGTATTTTCAGTCAAAGAATCATGTTGAAGATGCATGTCTTATTTTCATCAAGCTGCTCAAGGAGGTGGTGTCCAAGATCATGGACCAGGTTTCTGCGCTCTGGTTGGCAAAGCTAGATGATCGATATATAAATAAAATGCATACATGAGCGAATTAATGTATCAATACCCAAATTCTTATTTCTAATACTGGCCTAGCTAGATCTGCCTACGATTGCATTTGAACATAATGTCACTGCTTCCCCTCCCTGCTCTTTATACTTTTCTTCAATCATATGTTTCCTACCACATCATGGATACCCACATGAGCCAATTGAAAATTCCCAAATGATCAAATTCACAGTAATGTTGGCAAGAATTTAAAGGTCGTATTGTACCAGTTCCTGCAATATTCCTTATGTATAAAGGTCGAATACTTATCAACTATAGTCATCAATACTCATCATGATTATTGATTAAGAAAAAGAACGGTGTTCCCGGGTTCGTACCAAAGGCAAGACGTCCTTTGATTGGAGGGAGAAAAAAGCAGAAACGCCAAAGACCTCAAGTCAAGTGGGCCCTGCTAAAGTAAATTTCCAGGAAATGACCTCCTCCATCACAAAGCAAGCTCATAAAAAGCAGCTGCATTCCGGCAAAACTTCTCCATCCCACCCACTCTCACATACACACAACACAAGCAATGCCTCGGTTTGGTATAGAAGAAATGTCATCATCTACAGTAGTTGAGTCGGCGCCCAAGATGGATCTTCTCAAAATATCCAATCATCATCGCCAGCAAGAGGAAGACGAAGAAGAGCAAGAATCAACTCCGGCGACGACTCATGACGCTCCCATCGTTTCTCCCTACAACGACCGTATTCGGCCTCTGCTGGACACGGTGGACAGGCTGCGCCACCTGAAGATCATGCAGGAAGGCATCCAGCTCCCGACCATCGTGGTGGTGGGCGACCAGTCCTCCGGCAAGTCCAGCGTCCTCGAGTCCCTCGCCGGCATCCGCCTCCCCCGCGGCGAGGGCATCTGCACCAGAGTCCCTCTCATCATGAGGCTCAAGAATCACCCCAGCCCCGAGCCGCAACTCTCCCTAGAATTCAACGGCAAAACCGTCCAAACCGATGAAGCAAACGTCGTCGACGAAATCATATACACCACTCGGGAGATCGCCGGGAAGGGGAAGGGGATTTCCAACACCCCCTTGACTCTCGTCGTGAAGAAGAAAGGCGTCCCAGATCTCACCATGATCGATCTCCCTGGAATCACTAGGGTTCCGGTCAAGGGCCAGCCGGAGGATATTTTCGAACAGATTTCAAACATCATAATGAATTACATCACGCCGGAGGAGAGCATAATTTTGAATGTTTTATCAGCCGGTGTTGATTTCCCCACATGTGAGTCGATTCGGATGTCTCAGAGCGTGGACAAAACAGGGCAGCGGACTCTCGCCGTCGTCACCAAGGCTGACAAGTCGCCGGAGGGGCTGCTTGAGAAGATCGTCGCCGACGATGTCAACATCGGCCTCGGCTATGTCTGCGTCAGGAACCGCATCGGCGATGAGACGTACGAGGAGGCTCGGGATGAAGAGGCCAAGCTCTTTGAGAACAATCGCCTGCTTTCGAGGATTGATAAGTCCATTGTTGGGATTCCTGCTTTGGCAGAGAGGTTGACCACGATTCAGGCCAACATTATTGTCAAATGCTTGCCTGAGATCGTGCGCAAGATCAACGAGAAGCTCTCGGCCAACGGCGAAGAGTTGAATAAAATGCCCAAGCATTTGAATTCCCTAGGTGAAGCAATGACTGCTTTCATGAACATTCTAGGTTCTGCTAGAGAATCTTTGAAGAAGATCTTGTTGCAAGGCGAGTTTGATGAGTATCCTTCTGTTGATGATATGCATGCTACTGCCAGACTAGCTGAAATGCTCAACAAATTTTCCGAGGAGCTGCGCTCTGCAAAATCCGATACCGACCAGAATTTCTTGGTCGATGAGATGAAGGCTCTGGAGGAAAGCCGATCAGTCGGCCTTCCGAATTTTATTCCTAAATCCGCATTACATACTCTGCTGGCGAAGAAGGTGAAGGAGATATCTTTGACGCCCTTTGATTGCGCGGAGAAGATATGGACTTACATACAGAGTGTGGTGATCTCCGTCTTGCTGCAGCACTGCGAGAACTACCCTCAGCTCATCTCCTGCACCAGACGAGCCGCGCAGAATCTCATCTCCAGGAAGAAGAAGCAGTCAGTTGAATGGATAACCGACCTCGTGGAGATGGAGAAGCTCTCAGACTACACCTGCAATCCCGAATACAGCGCTTCCTGGAACAAGCTCATGTCAGAGCAGGGCGGATTCATGGAGAAGATTCGCTGTAATTTCCCGTTGGCGGCCACTAGCAGATTCGGAGAAATCAACATTGCTCACCTTTGGAGCCTCAGTTCCGACGTGGTGCAGGCGGCGTATGATCTGAAGATGAGGATGGCGGCGTATTGGGACATAGTGACGAGAAGGATGGTGGATAACATGGTGCTGCACTTGATTTACAGCATTCAGAAGCTGGTGAACAAAGAGATGCAGAAGGAGATCATCGATGAGTTGATGGGGCCTCAGGGGAATGGGTTGCAGAGGATGCTGGAGGAACTGCCGTCGGTGTCGGAGAAGAGGAAGAAGCTGCACAGCAGCATCAGCTTGCTCAAGCAGTCTAAGGATGTTGTTGCCAGTATCATGGATAAGATTACTGTTTATTTAGACTGAGTGTGGATGTAATGATATCTACATAATTAACATGTGGTATGCTTGTTGTCCCTTAGGCTGCCTCTTTTGTGTCAATGACATTCTATATTGTTTTCAGTAATTTTTGTTGTGTTGTTGGGATTTAAGTTGGTAGTTACTTGCATGTTTGCCTTGCACTTGCACACATATATCGCAATACACAACACTTTCCCTTTTAACTTAAAATAAAATTTTATTAAAAATTACCTTTTAATTGCATTCTCTTTTTTCCGAATTCACGTCTACAAATATAATTCCACCACTTTTTCTTTTCTGGACTGATAATCCAGCAAAGATTAATTATCTTTGCAAAAGCTTTATAAAGTTGTATTTCAAAGATTGTAGTGACATTTCTATTATAGTTTATTATAGGATCAATTATTTAGATATCATTAAGACTAGATTATTGGAGATTGGTGGTGAAGAGTTACTTGGATAGGTTTGTTAGTGGATGCTTGATCATTTACTTAATCGAAGCTGGTGCAAAAAAATATCATGGCTTTGCACCACGTGATTTCCGTCGATTATGACGAATGATGGTCTAGTATGGTTTCATATGAACAGACAGAGCATTTGTTTTATTGCTCATGACTATGCACTAGTCACGGTTTAAGTTTTGGAAGCTCGTCTTTCAATCTTAGTAGAAAGCACCGGTTGCAACGTGTTCGAGTGTTTAGAGTTTACTGCGTTCGACCATATATCTATTGCGGACTTAGTAGGCGTTTTTCCGATAGGAGCGTGCATATAGATGATGCGGATGGTAGTTTATACCTCCGTCTTTGCGCATATATTATTATGTTATACGGGATGCTATTATCTAGATCCCAGTCTTGGTGGAGTCGTGGAGTCAGGCATTGGTCGATGATTTCGATTTATTCTCTAGATTTTCGTGGGGTGTATATTAGTATCGGTGTATGCTTACTACTTATTTCAAATTCAACCAAGAAGAAATACCATTTTATGGACCACTTGGGCATTGGTTGTTTGGTCGCCGAGATCATCCACAGTGCAGGTGGGGTGTTGGGAAATATGTAGCCCAAAGATGTCTACCCTAGATGCTTGAGATGGAGATTCAAGAGCAAGTCATCGATCGATGATTTATCGATTTTATTTGAATCTCAGTACTACTTTTGCATATCCTAAAATTTGTGTTATAATTTATTATTTAAATTTTGATTAAGTCTTGTTTATTTGAATTGTATATAGACTATATGAATATTCAGATCATACCGGCTTGGAAGAAGAAATGGACACATGGTCTTGGATATCACTCGGACACGACGAGGTGTTTGGTGTGCCTTATATGGAGCCCCAAAATCCGTTGAGAGATGACGAACAATTTCCCACGAGCACGAGTCATTAGTGGTGACGATGATGAGAATTCTCGTGCCTCAGGGTACTTCACGTTGGCGTGCGAGACGTGATGCGAGACGGGATCCCGTTGAGGAGTCACATCACATCGCACATGATATTGAGGGCCCGATCGGAGAGCACCGTCCACATCTCGTCAAACAGAGAAGCGAACGAGTCCTCCTCCGACTTCTTCCTCGGCGGCGATCACCACGACCCAGTGATCGCGGTTCTTAGAGGACCCATCGAGAGGCATGCCGAGGGTGACCGAGCTATCGAGAAGCACCTTGAGGAGGTTGAGGTGCGGATGACGCGAAGTTGAAGGGTTGGTTTAAGGAGTTGGTTGGTCTTGTCGGTCATCGCCGTCATGACGACACCGACCCATTCTCCATCCGATCATCATACTCATCCCGTGGCACGACAATCGATTGATGAGGCATGGGAATCGGTGATGGCGACATGCGACGCCGCCACCGACATTACGTGCGCGAGTTTGGTAGGACTAAGGCCATGCCATCCTATCAAGAACCACCTGCGTCTTCCTATCGTGAGCCACCTCGTGCATATCGTGAGCCACCTCATACTTTCTATCGCAGCCACATCCCGACTCCTATCGCAGCCACCTCCGCTACTTATCGAGAGCCACCTCCGCCTCCTATCGTGACCACCTCAGATACTATCGGGAGCCACCTCCTTCTTATCAGTGACCACCTTCAGCTCATTCGTTGAAATGTTTGATATTTTAGTGATTGTGGACAAGTAAGTTCAATTTAATTAAATAATTTAAATATTTTGTGTTTATTTAAATATTTCTAAGTCAAATGATATTTTCTACGCAGATTGTGTCGATGGGATGACCTCCAAGTCCCGCACGATCCACTACTACGTGAATGTCCGATTATGGACACCAAATGGATGACTTTAGGGATGCCCACAGGATCACATCGGGAATGACGAAGGCATGACATCGGGATGATGAAGGATGATTTAGTATCGTGGTGACACCGTTCGCAGCTTTAGGAAGAGCGGCCGACGATTCCCATCGATGGCCCTATCATCTCCATATGTTCTTGGCAAACCGCGTGAGTTTCATCGGCGTTAGTGTCGAACTTCAAGCTCTTCCTTGAAGCCACCCTCCACGTCGGTGATGATTTTAGAGTGGTGGAATTTTAATCGGGCATTTTCATGGATATTCTTAAGCCGACCGACTTATTATCTGCAGACGTAAGTTCTTTCAATTTCTAAGTATTCGTAATTTATTTTAGTTGAATTAATTGATTAATACTTATACATTCAATTGTTCTTATTGTGGCGATTGATACATTCATGACGTTTGTGTAGAGTGAGACCGATCAAGGCGATCTTGTATTGTCCACCATAAACAATGCAAACACGATTATATTGGACACCTCCTTCTATGTAAGTATTGATTTTCCAATAATTTACATTCATTTATTTATTGCTTTGCTCAATTCAATGACCGATTAATTTATTTGAATGTCTCAACAACGAATCCTTCAAGTTGGTTGGGAAGCTTGTTCAAGCGGTTGGAGGGCCCCCGAGAGTATTATTTCCCTGATCAGGGGCACGACGAGAATATCCACTATGACCGATTGGTCCAGCATGCAACAAGTGATTTTTGTAATTCAATATCATGTTATATATTTAAATTTTAATATATTTAATTTGAATAATTTAAATTATTTTGTAATAATTGTGTTATATAGGTGATTATACCGTGCCTTATAGATGCACACTAAGTCGTCGCTGTTATCAAAGTGCTTGACTGGACGCTTGATCTATATGATTCGATATATTGGAGATTAGAAGATCATGCCAAAAGACACCGCGCCGAGCAGATGGCTCCCCTATTGCATTTATTTGCATTCATCTTGGATGAAGCTGATTATTGGAGCTTCAACGATACGGGCATATCGAAAAAAAATGTGCCACTTGAATTATCTATCCCGTCACCGATAACCGTTCGCCCGGAAGAGGTCGCTTGTGGTCCATATGCATGCATGTCGTTGAGCGTGCGATATTCGGATCGCCGAGTATTAATTGGGGCTACTCATATATCAAAGATATAGGAAAATTATAGCTACTTTATTTTGAGTTGTGTGAAAACAGCTAGAAAACGCTTGAATTTAAATGTTTAATCTCTTAAGTTTCAGTTTTATTAATATTTGTAAATTTAAATGTGTACATATAATCTTTTTGGCTAATAACATACTTTCTTTGTATAAAATTTAATGTATATATCATAGTGTTTTGATTATTATTATTATTATTATTATTATTATTATTATTATTATTATAGCACAACACAATGTATAAAATTGAATGATATAAAGAAGAATAACAATAAAAGGTGCGAATACAATATTTGAAATATTAAAAAATACAACAACTTTAATTAATAAACTTATGCCTCATCTATTCGATTTGGACATTTCCTTCGTGTATGTCCCGGTTCCCTACAATGACCGCATTTCTTTGGTGCTCGCTCTCATCGCTAGACGATTCTCCCATATCGTTTGTAGGCACTCTTCTTGTAGACCTTTCACCACGGATGGAATCCGACTTGTTCTAGGTCGTCCACCTGTCTTGTCACAATAGGAGGCAATACATTCGCTGAGCTACCTCATTTGGAACCACCACTCATTGTATTGAGGACATGATTCACTGCACCACCGTATGTCTCAATTAAAGTGTTGGTCGTGTAGTATGATTCGACGTAATTGTGGATGGATTCTCGGCCTCCTTTGTCAATGAAAAGTATTAGTATGAGTTACATGAAAAATAAAACGACGTGTAGTATTAGTATTAAAACTTACTTAATGGCAGCAATTGCGTGTGGACACGGCATCTGTCTTGGTTAAATTCTCGACAATCACACGATTTGAGTTGAAGAT
Source organism: Salvia rosmarinus (assembly GCA_036937905.1). Classification (NCBI taxonomy): domain Eukaryota; kingdom Viridiplantae; phylum Streptophyta; class Magnoliopsida; order Lamiales; family Lamiaceae; genus Salvia; species Salvia rosmarinus. The sequence continues at coordinate 107,222,484 of CM072816.1, read as the reverse complement.
CGACCAGAAGTTCCTAACGCCGAAGACCCTATATTTTGCATTTGTAGACCTCGTCGTGAGTAACGACGACTTTTGGACACCGCCATCGTAGCTTTTCACCTTTGTTTCCTCGGTGAGATAGTTGTCCGACCCTACGTCTTCGCTCGTCTATCGTTGAACCACCGCTCAATTACAAGTCGATTGCCTCCAACATTGAGCATATTGGAAGACGCCTCCCATAATAATCGAGAGTTAAATGACTCTGCTGCATTTGATGTTAAGAAGCTAAAAGCGGCTCATGGGGATTTTGAGCGGGCCCATTTTTACGGTCCTACGGAGGCGGTTGTGGTATCTTTATCATTTATGCTTTCGATAGCGACATATAGCACGTTGGTATTGTCTCGGGCTCGTATGCATAAGCGACTTCTTGGAACATTTCCACCACAAGCATCGCCACGAAACTGTTTGATCTTGTTGAGAAGTGGTAGAAGCATAAGGAGTGATGAGCTTGTGGAAATACTCTCGATGGCGTTAGCTATGGACACGTGTGCGTCCCGAGACAATTAAGAGTTTTCCAAGATTTCCAAATACTCGTTGGATGCGTGAGATAAACCATGACCAAGATTCATCATTCTCAATCGCCCAACACCATACGCCAACGGAACACTTGCTCATTGGCATCCTTCGTTCATCGCAACAAATAAAATTCCTTATTCTTTCCTCGAGGTGAGTACCATCTACGGACGATCAGCGGTCTTAAACAAAATAGAAGGGAAATAGATGTAGCGAGAGCAACGACGAGATGCCGGAATCGACCATCACCATCGACCTCATAATCGATAAATGTACAGGATTAAATGCGTGTCAACATCTGCGCAGATAACCCGCGCAGTTGGAATGATCGATCATGCCGACCGTATATCAACTCAATCGCTGTATGTCGGGCTCATACGCCACATCATAATCGGTGCGGATACCAAAATCATGTTTCAACTCACCATAATTGATTTAGGCTTCATGATTTCACCACAGCGCATTTTCGAGCATGTCTGTTGCAATTATCTTTGAATGAACCTTCAATGGTCCAACACAACCCAAATCACGGTGACATTTGTGTTCGATATAAACTTATAAATTTTCCAAATATTACCTCGTTGGGCAGCTCAGAACTCAAAATTACACCTCTCGAGTGCTTGCATTTAAATGTCGATCGTGTTGTATCCGAGCGACCAACAACGTATTCCGCCCCGCTCCATATGCCACACATCAACAAAGAAGATAGAGGTCATCTTTGCTATAGTAATATGAATTACTACTCAATTCTCCATCCCTTGTCGGGTCCATTTCACTAGCAACAAGTGAGGTTTGAAGCGTTGGCGGAATGATCGGGAACTAACAGATTAGTTAGTTCTTGAAGATCGGGTGGGTTGACATCTTACGGATAGGTGCTTGGATTAATCAAAGATAATAGATTGGGAAGTCCTCATTCTCTTGAATCCATCCCGCAAAATCAATAAACGTATTATTTAAAATTGATTGTTGGGATGATCGTTTGAGGCATCTCGAGTCGGTCTCTTGAGATCTTCGGTCTCAGGTACATATTCTTCTTCTTCGTCTTCTCCATCAACATCATCATTCTGAATAGGAGTTGTTGGCCTTGTTGTCTCCGTAGCGTGCCTTTGGGATTCAGAAAATCAATCACCAGAAAGCATACTTGGAACATCTTGTAAATATTCTTCTTGCAAATGATTGGGCTCTCCCGGGTTTGATCCACTCGCAATATTTGTAGCGTTATGAACTACATAAACACGTGGATATTCTTCGCATATGCACAATCGAGCAACAGTTCATCATCGGTTAACAATGATTTTATTATCCGACCATATCGAGATGTGGATAAATAAAATAATTGATAATCCGTGCTCAATTCATTGGCCTGCAATACGTGATTGATATAGTATATGAGGCTGCAAAGAAAACGATCTGGAATTTGGGCAATTTGTTGACACCCGCCAATATACGTACAATCACTATCAAACTCTCCACCATAATTCACAGTAATGAATTTCCAATTGTCCATCTACATAAAGAAAGAATAAATAAAAATATTAAAACAAAATTTCCAATCAAAATATACGTACATGTAAATATAGTATATTATTCTTTGGGATTGCTGGCGAATTACCTTTGATATTGGAAAATGATTGAATTCTCCGTGGTTTTCCTTCAAATACGCTGCTTCAACTTCAATTGAAAATTTTGGAAAATCAAGTTATGAGATGTGAATGAATGAATGAATTCGTAAATTTTATAGAAGGTAAACAACAACAAATGATGTAGCATTCACGTGAAATTACTGTAGCTACAATGAATTCAGACTCATTATTGTACAATTTCTTGTAACAATGATGAAAATCGGACCTATTATTGTACTAAATTCGGACCTATTATATCAGTTCTACGTGAATGAATTGAATGCTACAATAATTTGAGAGAAAATTCAAAGCACTTATTCGAGAAATAAAAAAAAAAAAAAAAACCGATCGGATCCGATCGGTGTGTATCTCTCGGATTCAATGCACACGACGGAATCCGATCGTCTGCAAAAAACGACATTGAATCCGATCACTCCGATCGGATTCCGATCGTTCCGATCGCCGATCGTTCTGATCGGAATCCGACCGAGCTCCACCTAACAGATTTCCATTTTTTAATCCGCTCGTTATTTTACACAGAAAACAAAGTCAGATTATGAGGGTATATTTGTCCATACAATATAAATCTACCTGATTTTGCATGTTTTTATCCCATTGGGTATATATGCATATCTCTTATGAGATCTGGGTATACGTGCATGCGGCCCTTTCTAGTTTATACTTTTTATAGAAAAAAGTATTAACTTTGACGACTTTTCTGTTGCTGCTTTTACTTCTAACAATTGATTGTTGTAAATGGTGGAAGTAAATTCAACACAAGCCCTAGATGCTTTCACAAAATATTTATTAAAGAAACAAAATAAAGAGATGTGGCATTAGCATATCTAGACGTTCTTAAGCCAAAAAAAAAATGTCCAATACAGTAAAACCTCTATAAATTAATATCCTTGAGACTATGGAATTTTATTAATTTAGAGAGATATTAATATATCGATAAATTAATAATTTATTAATTAAAAGAAAGAATTTTTAAATTCAGCAAATTTGGTACATGTATTGAAAATAAATGAATTTATTATGTTTCAATTAATTATATTCATGTATCAACAATCAATTCATTGTGTATCTACTTTAATATATTCATGTATAATATAAATTCATTATATACAATTAACAATTACATACATGTATCAATTCATTGTCAATTAAATATATTCATGCATCATAAAGAAAATATATACTATATAAATCTCGATATGGAAATAAAATAATTCATAACACCCAAGTCACAACTATGTCTTCTCATCTAAAAGGCATCACAAAATCATCCATGAATGATCAAATGCGTAAAGCATTATGTGAGTATAAGAGAGATCATCCCACATGCACTCAAAAAGATTTACAAGAGTGGGTTGAAGAAAAATATCGTTTGAAAGTTAGTCAAGGTACAATATCAAACACTCTCAAGAGATCATCAGAGTACCTTTCAGCCAACTTTGAGAAGGGTGGAGATATTAAGCGACACAAATCGGCAAAATATCCAGATATGGAGAATGTTATTTATGAATGGTTTCTTCAGTATCAAGATCGAATCAACATGACCGGAGAGCTTATTTTGGAGAAAGCAAAGGAGACAATGAAGCTTTTGTATCCTCAACACCCTCTTAAACATCAATTTTCTCAAGGTTGGTTTGAAAAATTCAAGGTTAGACATGATATTAAATCATTCCGTCGTTTTGGAGAAAGTGGTTCGGTTGACATATAGGACGTGGAAATGAAACTGGAGGCCATAAGGGAGAAAATAAACCAATTTCTCATGAAAGATGTTTTTAATTTGGATGAAACAAGTCTGTTTTATAGGTTACAAGCTGATCACTCTCTTGCAACCAAGCAACTTGAGGGAAGAAAACAAGACAAAGAGAGAACTACGGTTGTTATTTGTTGCAACGAGGATGGTTCGAGAAAAAATTCATTTGTGGATTATTGAAAAATATGCAAAGCCTCGTTGCTTCAAAACATCAACATGAGCAACATCAATTGTCATTATCGTGCCAACAAGAGGCATGGATGACTAGTGTGCTTTGAAGAATATGTTCGGTGGTTTGATCACAAAATGAATGGTAGAAGAATCTTGTTGATGGTTGACAATTGTCCGACCCATTCAAAAACATTGAAGGGTTACAAAATGTTGAGCTATTCTTTTGCCACCTAACATGACATCAAAGATTCAACCATGTGATGCGGGGAATAATTAGAGCTTTCAAGATGCACTATCGTAGGAGATTCTACAAAATATATTGGAAGGTCATGAGTTGGGGCTACCTAATCACGAAAAGATTAATGTTTTAGATGCCATCAATTTTGCGTCTCGCTTGACAACCAATGTTTCTCAAGTGTCGATAGCAAATTGCTTTAAGCATTACAAAATCCGTTCGAATGAAGAAATCTCACGCGACTCAAGTGAGACAAATTTTGAAGAAAGTCTACATGAGCTTGAGAATATGATCAAGGATGTTGGTTATCTCAATAAAATGGACGTCAACAAAGCGGTGGACTATCCGGCGAAAATGATGAATGTGCGGTGGTTTAAAATTAAGAGGAAATTGTTCTTGATATTATTGAAGATCCTACTAATGGCGGTGAAGATGACTCGACATCAGCTGGAACCGATCCAAGAAAGGAGGCTTTGAGCACGACAACAACTCTTCACAATTTTTGTTGCACTAGAGAACTCGACAGGAACTCTTGGCGACCATTAAAAAGTTAGGGATAAAATCAATTAGATTTAAATTTTAAGAAAAATCAAGTAACAATTGATTCATATTTTAGCAAATTACCATAATATTTATAATTTTGTAATATTTATGAATTATTAATTTAGAATTTTGATGGGACCTAATATTTATAAAGGATTTTTCCGAAAACTTATTATTTTATTATCTTATCGAAATTGATGATTTTTACAAAGGCCCAAGTCGAGACCGGAAGATTTTATTATTTTAGAGATTATTAATTTATCGATATCTGTTAAGACAATATTATTTAAGGTCTAAAGTTAAAAGTTGGGATAAAAATATAGTGACTTGATAACAGTGATTCTAAGGAGACTCTTTTTAACAATAAGCGTAAAATACATATGTCATTTATGATTTTGGACTATATTACATAATTTGGGGTTCTTGCATTTATGTTTTGGAAAACATGTGATATGTACATATGATGATGTACAATCAAGGTATAAAACATTTCAATGACAACATTCCTATTGCTCAACTTGCTCCATCCATCATCGCTCAACTTGCACATTTAAAACAAACATGCGGTGAGTACAAGAATGCACTCGGTGGACTCATGCGAAAACATTTTATCATTTTTTAGATTACCTTTGCCATATCATGGTAAGACACAAGGGTTTTAGTTGAAAATGCCTTGTGCTTACTAAAGCATTTTATCGATTCATAAAATCATCGCTGGCGGGCATTTTTACGGTGTGTATGATCTATATCCCTTATCATCATTCCATCATAACATCATAGTCGAGCGTCGTGAAGGAGGCCTCCTCTACGACCCGTGACCGACCGTGGTGTCCTTACGGACACGGTCACCTTAGTGTACACGTTAATCCTAGCGGTATTGTCCTTGGCATAGGATCCGATATCGATTTTCATTCATAAGTTGGGAGCGACCCGACAACATTCATAACATTCATAACATCTCATAACATCTCATGGATAGGATACATACACAAAACATAAACATTTTGGCGGGTAATCATGTAAACATTTTATCAACAGTTGAAATAAGCATCGTAAATAAATATTTCAAAAGCATTTTATTTTGAGTAGAGTAAAGCCCACTGGATATGTAGATTGCCTTAATCCATTTCTTTGTTGTAAGTCCTAGCTTTAGCCTATCTATTCTTGGCCTTGAGGTTTTGGAGTGGAAAAATCCATTGGGTCTTAGAACCCATATTTCTATTTTAGTGTATATCATGGTATGATATACACTCGATTGATTCATGTGGTAGCACCTAGTCAAATATTTCACGTTAAGGTATGCTTTCGTGAAAATATCGTATCATGATGTTTTATCATAATTCGTACATCTTATAATGCTCTATCGTACCTTGCGACATAACATAATGAATGCATCGATTAATAGCATGTTAGTCACATAAGGCATACTTCACATAGGGGTTCCCAACACTTAGTCAAATTTCAAGTGTTTAATTTCAGCAAAACAACTTGAAACAACCCAAGTGACGTACTTTGACGATCCATAACTCTCGATTCAGAATCGTATGGTCGCACAAAGATACATTCTGGAAACCTCTAAACATGTACTACAAGTTCTAAGAAGAATTAAATCCAAAGAGTCGTGGTTCGGGAGATATAGGGTCTCAAAGTGGGCGACTCAAACTGACTTCTATACTTAGAAAAATTTTCAAAATTTTCAGTTTTAGCTTAGCGACGAGGGGTTTCTTGAGGCTCGTAACTTTTGACTCACAATACCAAAATGGCTGCAGGCTACCAATTTCGAAACCTTGTAACAAGTACTACATATTTCATGAAGACCATACTGGAAAATATCTGACACATCGAGAAATACATAAGCTCGAAGTTGACTAGATGAAATGGACAGTTTCAGTAGGTGACTTTGGGTCGATGAAAGGCATACCTATAAAACTTGGTTTGGGATCAAACTTTCCAGATCATAACTAGACATGGTGGGGAACATTTCTTATGAAGAAACCCAAGTCCAAATCGGACTACAAATGGCTTGAACATCTCACGTAAAAGTCATACTCGAACAGCCTATTATATGAAAAATTCACTAAGGCAGTTTGTCCAAAACAACATACTGTAATGTATCAACTTCAAAAATTCACCGTGAGTTCATTATAAGGAATCTGGGAATGAAACCAATCATATTGAAAATCCACTTAAGTCTAGTTTAATCCAGAAAAAGCCTCACTCAATGATTCACAATAGATTGGGAGCTAAAATATTTTACCACAAGCTATCACTCCGTGACAGTTTGTGCAGTTAACTTGTAAAATCTGGAATAAATAGTAAGACTTTTTAGAAAATTCTGAAAATTTACATACATCTTCTAGACATGCTGAATTATGTTTCTGCCAAATTTCAGAGTTTTATCATTATCCAAACTTAAAACGAAAGCCACGGATTATGGGTGATGAACACGGCGATTTCACAGATTTGCGCGATGCTTTCGAAAAATACGATTAAAATAGCAAATCATGTTGGATGGACTTGAAATTTTACAGAGGCATATTAGACACATATATTTTCAACATATTAAAAATTCACAATCATCGGACCACTGTAACTTAGTCTAATAATTTCGTGAAGTTGCTGTTCGTCCAGGTAAATCAACATGCAATCACCTATGCTTATAAATCTAGCACATTCAAGCATATATGTGTACATGCATGTATGTAGCTCCAACACTATTGAGTCCAAGGTTTAGATTCTTCACCTTGGACAGGATGTATGAAGCTATAAAATCCAAGTGGAGTGGATTGAATTTGGTGGCCATCGGCCACCTTGACAACCGTGAACTTGACGGCGAGCATCCGTCGAGAGAGGTGGCTTGAGCTCTCCTTTCATGGTGGAATGGGGCTGTTCTTGGAGCAAGGAGAGGAGGGAGAGGGCGGCTGAGTGTAGGGAGAGAATGGCTGGAGTTTGGGGGGTATGTGGTAGTGGTGTGCTTGTGGGTGACATTTGTCACCCTAGTACATCATAGGAACAACACACATGCACACACTCTTACACTCCCTCTCTACACACACATATATGCACGATTTTGTACATATATATATATAAATTTCAGTATTTAATTGTTTAATTATGATATATAATTAATCACATTGCCATAATAGATGCATGTAATAGTGGGAAGATTAACAACACACTTTGTTATAGCACTTAGGAGCTCTCGGCTCTCACACTTGTAATAGGTCAAATTTTTATTTTCCATGCCATTAATAGACATATATATCATAACATATGGTTTAGATGATAAATAATATCATAGGATAAATTAATGGCATCATTTTATGCGATAAAATCGAGTTCGAAAATTAGGGTTTTCGAGCGTTTGAAAAATTGGTAACTATCGAATCTTGATGATCTAGCATTGATTTAATGCTAAATAATACTGTAATTACATATACTAATCATAGGAAATTAATTCCTATAATTTCTTGATTGATTAAAGCGCTTTTCGTTTCATCTCAAAAGCGTTAACGTTTGAAAGCGTTAAAGCGTTCATTATCGACTCATCTCGAAATGGTCGTCATCACTTTATTAAATTATTCCATTAATAATGGAATTTAATTCTAAGCAATTGCTTAGAAAATATCATAATTTTAACTATCGATCTGCGATCGGCGTTAAAATAATCTTGCCGATATACTTCATATACTTTTATTCCTTAATTCACAATTCTCGGTGAATATAAAATAGGAATTCATTCCTTCGTAAATAATCGAAATCATTATTCGATATCTTATGGATTGAATCATCTCGTGAAATTTCTAATTTACGGGTTTTAAATACCGTAATTAGGCGTCTAATTACGGGGTATTACATCCTACCCCTAAAAGAAATTTAGTCCGAAATTTGCATACCTCATAAAGTATGGGTATCTTCTTAACATCATAACTTTCTATGTGCTTTTCTTTCGTCCATGGTTCTTCCATTGGACTTTCATTATAAGACCCATACTTGATTCATTAATCGTTGAATAAATGCGATCAAATTAGTCGTAGATTTTCATCATAACTCATCTGAGTCAAAGGTCACGTCATCATGATGGTTAACGTGAATTGGGCAATTTCGCATTTCCTTAACTGTGACACGAGGAAAACATTTCGTACTTTCTCCCAAATGTGGTGGAAGTATCAAGCTATAGGCTACTAGGCCTATCATTGTTAGGAGCTCGTAAGGTCCTATAAAACGTGATCTAATCATTCTTTGTATCGAATCCTTATAATTTCTCTAGATGGAGAAATCTTAAGAAACTTTAATTCGCATTTAAAATGCGGTTCAAAATTTATGCGTCGGTAAGACTTTTGTTTGTCCTTAGCTTTTCTTATTCTTTGACTTATTAGGTAGATATCTTAGTCGTTTCCCTTACGACGTCGGGACTTTATACCTTTGCTCACCCACTTTGTTACAATAAAGTGGTGGTCAATATTTCTTTTCGCAATACGCCTCAATAGGCTACATTGATCGTTATTTGGTAGCTATGGTCGTATGTAAACTTACCAAGTGGTACAATACGTTCTCACTTGCATCTTGGTTTAACACTTGTGTTCTATCGTATCTTTAAACATTCATATTGTCCCTTTGATCGCCCTTCTGCCTGTGAGTGGACATCTATGTTAAGGCTCAATCTCGTGTCTAACTCCTTTTGGGAGTTAGTTAAAAATCTAGGGGTACTCTTGAAGTCTCTATCTGAACTGATAGGTTTTGGTATTCCTTGTAAATATAAAATTTCCTTTTGTATAAGCGAGTTAACTTATTGGATCTCTGATTCATACGAATGGCGAGGCAAAACATAATTGGCGAGTCGATCCACTACTAGCTATATAGTAGTGCGACTTCTTTATGATTTTGGTAAAATCATCATAAAATCTATTTCTATATCATTCTATTTTCATTCGTGTAGTTCTAAGATTATACTCTCTTATAAGGCCTTTGATACAATGCCTTTACTTGTTGATAACCGAGACCTTTGCTCGACAATGTGGTTATATCTTATCTCATTCCTTCCTATCTAACCTTTCTCATAATTTACAATGTCACTTAAAAATGCCTGGTTGAGCGGTATGAGATGGATCATGAACTTCATTCACGATTTCGTTTCTAAGTTTATTATTGCTTTGAAATATATGTATATATATATCTCTCTTTTAGACAATAACATTGTCCAACGCTCCTTAAAATCCTTCAGCTCTTCATTTCTTATCTTAATTCGTATTCTATTCCCATATTCATTTTCTCTTTTTAGTCATATTTCACCTTGGTTGTGAGAATACTACTTACATTCGTCCTTGATTTCCCGACTATTTCTGTTCTCGTTTTCTTAACCTTTCTGATGAGTTTTCCTTTTCTATAAGGACATACCATAATTTAGACTGAATTTTATAACTTAGGCATTAGATTCTACATTAACCTTCCTTAGGTGATTATTTATCACAATTATAATCTTTTACTGATTCGAGCCATCTTTTCTATCCTGTATCCAAGTTCCTTTGCTCGACGAATAACTTCAACTTTTGTGAATTGTGAAGGGTTCTTAACTTATTGATATAGGAGTGATGTCCTCGCGACTTTGGTATTTATACTACTGTCACTATCAGAGGTAATAGATTTTGGCACTCCGTGAAGTCGTATAATCTCCTTTACATACAGCTGGGCTAACTTGTCAGATCCATAAGTACTTTGGATTGGTAGGAAGTGAGCACTCTTGGTGAGTCTATCAACAATTACCCATATGGCGGTGTTCCTCTTTTGATTTGGGTAAGTTCGTATGAAGTCCATCGTTATTTCATCCCATTTCCACTCGGGTATTTCCAACGGTGTAACTTTCCGTATGGACGTTGGTGTAGCTTTCATCTGGCTTGGCAAACAAGGCGGTGTTCTCTGAAAGAAGCTATGTCTCGTTTCATGCCTTCCACCAAAACTTTTCTTTCGGTCTTGGTACATCTTAGTACTATACGGGTGGGCGGTGTAGGGTGTATCGTGAGCCTCACTCATTATTTCATTTTGAAGTTTTGCGTAAATGCGGAGCATATTCTTCCTTGAGACAATAAGGCGTTGTCAAGCGCCTCACGGAAGTTCTTAAATTCTCCAGCCCTTACCCTTTCTCGGATCTTTTCTAACTTTTCCTCCATCCTTTGTCTCTCGCGATCCTTTTCTTAAATCGATTCATCACTATTTCAAGTCATGAGTTGGGAAATTACATTCATGTAGCCTAAGTCATTGTGACACATAAGTTATTATTTATCTCATATTAATACATAGCCTTACTTTTATTAATCCGTGAGAATTGTGACTCTATTTTGGGGTAACTATCTTATTGGTCTTGTTACCTTAGAGAGTTCTTAATGGATCTCTAACAGTCGATTAATCTATAAAATTCTGATCTTATTTTAGGTCATTGGCGTCTTTCATCTTTAATTGCTTTGTCCTTTGTCGGATCTACATTGTTTTCTTCTAAAGACACTATGTGCACGAGGAATATTTCTCTTTTAAGCGAAATTTACAAAGCGTATTTGGCAAATTTTTGCCGACTCTTAAAAGTCGTAAAACGACCTTGATTTTCTTTATGTTCTTCTCGTCCTTTGAATAGATAAGAACATCATCCGTGAGATTGAGATAAAATTATCTAGGTATGTGTGAAACACTCGATTTCTGAGGTTCATGATCAGGGCTGGTGCATTTGTCAGTCCGAATGGCTTAACTATTATCTTATAGTGACCATATCCTATTCGGAACCATTCGTTTTTCGTATTTCGGATATCATTCTATAAAGACCATATAATATTTCATCAAAATACCTCAGTGAGGACTTTTCATACATTACTTACGGTCGGTCTCGGTGGCGATTCTGGCGTCTAGCTCTTTTACACTCAAAACTTTGACACTTCTTCACCATATTCATAAACTCTTTCAAACTACGTTTATTTTACATATTATAATCACATCATTTTCATCATAAACCATTATTTACATATAAGTCTCATAGGATCCTAAGATTCTATGTCTTTGAGTGACCTTTGTCAGAGTCGTACTCCTCCCTTGAAAACTTGTCTTTCTCCAAGTACGTTTTTGTTTCATATTTCGATGATTATTCTCTTTCAGAGAGCCAGGGGTCCAGCTGCTCCCCGTTTCTTCTTCAATACTAGAAGTGTGTGTTACTTTTATCAGAAAGTAAGGTCGAGTTGGGTAGTGGTAATTCTCCTAATCTTCGAGGGCGATAAGATCCTGTCCTTTTGCCATTCTCGTCTCTTTCTGGTATAATTGACGGCACAGGACGTGGGACGGCGTTCGGAACATCAGGATACAACCATTCCTTTATACCGTGCGGTGTAACTTGCCGAGGTCCAGGACAAGTACTCGTAGGTGTCGTTCCCTACGCATGATATGTATACTTAAGTCTGTTGACAAATCCTGGTAAGTCTGTCCAGGCTTTGTAATTTTTATCATGGAGAAAATATTCTCTTGATACTTCTTTTGCAAAAATTCTTCCAATCTGTTGGTAAATAGCGGATCGTCGTTGGGTACCATCCTCATTTGACACTCTATAGTTACGAGTATCCATCCGGAGGTGCAAAATTTTCTCAAAGCTGTTCTAAATTCATTCTAGTTCATATTAAAAAGCCGATCGCTCGTGTGAGTTATAAACTTGTAGGCCTTGGGGTTAACTCTTACCGTTAAACTCCTTTTCTTGTCATCGTATAAGCGGATATTTTAGATAATTCCGACTTAATTAAAGCAATGGAGGATTTCTAAACAAGAAGGATCTCTTAATGAATTATATACCTTAAGGCGTATATAACACATAGACTACTTGTGACACGACTCATGACACTTATCTTAATACTCATTTCGTTTACATCTTGATCGTATGTTGCCTTAAACTTATTTGTATATGCGAATAGTGGGTCTTGATATTACGTCGTGTAAAACCTTTAACGAAAAAATTAGGCCGGTCACTAATCACATGAATGACGACCATATCAAAACTTCTTGTCTCTAAACTTATATCTCGTTCCACATAGATATAATGATCCAAATCATTGGATAGCACTTTAGGCGATTCTAGGTTCAATTCGAGCTTGAGCAACACTTGTGATGGTCAAAATTCTCGTATAGGTAAGAAGATTTTCATTTCTTGATTCACTTACCCTGAGTTGGGTTCTATCGCTTCTACGCATACTTGTGCGATGTCAGCGAAGCACCTAAATTGAACAAGATCTTATGGGTATTACGAAATTTTTCCTCATACCTATTACGCCTTTTGGTTACTGTTTGTTACATTTTCGATGTGAGGTATATGCTTTGGTCTACGGTGTTCCGTTTATTCAAGGAAATGTTTATTTCATATATCATTGTCCTTTTCATTGGGGAATTATGTTCCCTTGCTATGGTCTTCTGTTGCCTCATTCACCCTATACTTCTCGGTATCAGTCTCGTTATGCTTTTACCAATAGCATTTGTGATTAGGTCTACATCAACCTATCCTTTGATATTGATATATTTCAATAATGAAATCCTATCGTAGAGATCGTCATGTCTCTATCACTATCATTTATTCCTAATCCAGTATGAATGATTTAATTCCCTTTTTCACTTAATCGATCCTAGGAATATATTTCTCATATATCCTTACTTTAAACTCCTTTCCAGAGAAATCCTTGTACTGGCATTTAGTGCTATCGTTTGTAATATCCCCTTTTGGATATACGTCATTTCTTCTTAATCTTTTATTAATTCATCATGCAATTTCGCATAAGATAAAATTCTTTGTCCACTGGGGATGTATTATACTTTTGCCTTGACGTCAAATATCTTTACCATTTTCTCGACATTCAATGATTTCTTCATTTCCATGTCAGAGATACTTAATACCTCACTTTATTGATCGTCACAAAAATATGGGGGTAAGATTTACAATTAGGTCCACCTTAAGATCCTTCCATGTGAATCTTTTCCTATGTTCTCTTGGATGTATTTCCTTTGCAAGATCTATAGAAACTATCTTGCTTGTTAACTATTAAGTTACACGAGACAAGCGTTTTGTGTCATTATAACTTAGGGTATTAAGATTCATTTCAAAATAATGAATCTATTTCTTAATCCGTTTCCTTACTTCAAGGGAATTACCTTACTTATCGAAGTCATAACATTTCTGAAACTTATGTCATATCAGGAACTATCTAATTGTATAGCTCGTAATTTCTTACGCTATTTTGACTTTTGTCCATTTTCTTGAGCATGGTATTTGAAAGTAATCTTACTTTCGTTATACTTGGTTTCACTTTCGGGACTAGAATCGTTATCATTGTCGTATGGCTTGGTAGGGTAGTACATTCGTACATCATAACTTAAATTCTAAGCATCACATTACCATGTCTTGACTTGAGTTATTTCATCCATACTTAGTTCACATACTAGGGATATCCTAGCTATTCACACATCTCGATGATTATGATCTCTAAATCTTATTATCATTCGTCCAACCAAGTTTCAATTACTCGGAATCGATTATGCTCAAGCATAATCTCATTGATTAATTATAAAGGCGAAAGATTTATTTTACGGGATGCTATTACTTCTTTATATATATATATTCTTTGAAAAGAATATCTTTCATGCATCTTCATTCTTTTAAACATGTCTAACCTACTAGCGAGGTTTCAAGGATATCCAACTATCTTAAAGATAAGTTGTAATCGCTCTTGTCATGACATAATAAGGAAAATTCATATCCCACGGATATCATATACTTTTCTTTACTTTTACTCTTTGCATTCAATGCTAAAGAGTATCTTATTCATAACTTTGTTATCATAACAATTGTATGATGGTATAACTTCATTGTTATCATTCTTTGTTAACCCCATCAAGGGTCATCACATAATGTGTGCCATAGGAAAAATATTTCGTCTCATGAGATTTTCTTTACATCATAATTTCTTGATGTCTATCACTTTCTTGATCGAAACTTTTAGGTGGTGAGATAAGTCGACCTATTTCATGCCGACATCTATCGCTTTACTAATTCGCTCTTGGGTGACAAGGTAAGTCAACTTTCATCTTACTTGATGGTTTCAAGAGTCGAGAAGAAATTATCACGACTACTTACAGGAGTCTTGTCTAATCCATCAAGATAACATCTTTTCAATGATTGAATCGATATGTTCCTTGGGTGAATAAATGGGGCTCTAGGGTCCGAAGACCGAATAGCGACTCTTGAGATTTCTTTGGTCATATGGGCTGGCGGACCGTCACAATTATATTCTCGGTCACACAAGGCTTTGGGTTCAAAAGGACACTTTATGAATTTTTGAGTTGAAAATTTTCTTGGAAAAGTGAGAAACTCGAATGAATTCTCAATTGGAACTAGGTCGTAGAGTTAAACTCAATGCGAAATTGGGTAATGGATATAATTTGAAAGCTTATATACCGTAATAGGTCATCAACAAAGTTCTCATGTATGTCGAGGTTCTACTTGTATTCTTGAAGATCTTACTTTCTTAGTAACATTCTAGGATTCGTATCATACTATATGATCTTACTCTTTTCAAATCATAGAACTAACTTCAACTGATTCTCATGAATTCTGGAGTAGGAATCGGGAATTTGGTCCTTCATAAGAAATGAAGTACAGTGCATTAGGAGCACGTGAGCGAAAACCATACGTAAATCGGAGTTCACACGACCGAGAACTAGTCAAAACAAAATCACTGCGCGGTGCGGGAAATTTACACGCGTTCGCGCCGAGGTCATAAGCGATGCCGACACAAGGTCGTGCATGCCGTTACCGATGCCGGTAGTACAGAATATTGCCGACACGAGGTCGGACAAACTACCCTAGTCGACATGTCAAAGGCGATGTTATAAATGCCGATTTTGAAGTCGACGATCGCACATGCGAGGTCGAAGCCGAGGTCGTACATGTCGGTCGAACAATTTCGTATAAATCTTTCACTTTTCGATACTCAAGATGGAATGAAGTTCTCAAATCCATCACTAACCTTGTTCTTGTAATTGAAGGAAATTCTTACTTCTATGTTCTTTCGTAGAAAGGGATCATCGTCTATAAAGTCTATGTTACTGTTTGAACTAGCATGCTCATCATCATAATCAACTTTGTAGTTTGAAGTAAAACTTGAATATTCCTCGTAGCTCATTTATGCATACGTATTTCGTTGAATTTAAAGAATTCAACATATCATATTGACAATTCAATGTCCAATCTCAATCATTTTAAAACATGAAAAATCATAACTTTGTTCATAATAATGAACCTTATTACATTTCGAAATTGAACATTTCATCTTTGCACATCATGCCAAAACTTTCTCATATCATTGTCATCATCTTTCTTATATCTTCCTTCCTTTCATAACTTTCTTGACAAATCATTTGTCATATCATTCATTCTCAACCTTTCTCATAGCTTTCATTTCTTTTGAAAGATCATATTAATTATCATTCACTTCACGACATAATATTTCATTTGCGACTTTTGCAATAAATTTCACTTTAAATAAATTCACATAACATTCATTTCACTTAAAATTTATTTCACTTTCAAACCGAGAAAATAATTTCATAAACATTCGTCTTGGTCGAGATGAGATGGATTGATAAAACAAAGTAAAACTTTGAGATTGGTGATTTACCACAGGGTTTATACCATTGGGTTGTAAATGGATCTTCATAAGAAAGATGAAGATAGATGGAAGCATGAGCGGTATAAAGCTAGATTGGTTATCGAGGCTTTAGACAAAGGAAGGAAGTAAAACTTGAATATTCCTCGTAGCTCATTTATGCATACGTATTTCGTTGAATTTCAAGAATTCAACATATCATATTGACAAATCAATGTCAATCTCAATCATTTTAAAACATGAATAATCATAACTTTGTTCATAATAATGAACCCTTATTACATTTCGAAATTGAACATTTCATCTTTGGCACATCATGCCAAAACTTTCTCATATCATTGTCATCATCTTTCTTATATCTTCCTTCCTTTCATAACTTTCTTGACAAATCATTTGTCATATCATTCATTCTCAACCTTTCTCATAGCTTTCATTTCTTTTGAAAGATCATATTAATTATCATTCACTTCACGACATAATATTTCATTTGCGACTTTTGCGATAAATTTCACTTTAAATAAATTCACATAACATTCATTTCAAAATTTCATAAACATTCGTCTTGCTAATTTTCAAAACTTTGAAAAAAAAAATCATTTACCTCATTTCGGTTGAGCTTGATGTGATGGAGTGTTGAGCATTGTCGGTGATCTCTAGAAGTCTAATGACTCAATCTAGACTTAACCTAAAGGAGATTTTAGGTTCAAAGCGAACCGCTCGATACCACTCTGTCACTGACCCACAATCCTAAGAGCGGATTAACGAGGACTATAACTCTAAATAGGGATAAAAATACAAGGAGACTCTTTTTAACAATAAACGTAATACATATGTCATTTATGTTTTTGGACTATATTACATAATTTGGGGTTCTTGCAGCGGAAAACATGTGATATGTACATATGACGATGTACAATCAAGGTATAAAACATTTCAGCGACAACATTCCTATTGCTCAACACTGCTCCATCCATCATCTGCTCAACCTGCACATTTAAAAACAAACATGCGGTGAGTACAAGAATACACTCGGTGGACTCATGCCAAAACATTTTATCATTTTTTTAGATTACTTTGCCATATCATGGTAAGACACAAGGTTTTAGTTGAAAATGCCTTGTGCTTACTAAAACATTTATCGATTCATAAAATCATCGCTGGCGGGCATTTTTTGGTGTGTATGATCCATATCCCTTATCATCATTCATCATAACATCATAGTCGAGCGTCGTGAAGGAGGCCTCCTCTACGACCCGTGACGTGACCGTGCGTGGTGTCCTTACGACACGGTCACCTTAGTGTACACGTTAATCTAGCGGTGTTGTCCTTGGCATAGGATCCGATATCGATTTTCATTCATAAGTTGGGGCGACCCAACATTCATAACATTCATAACATCTCATAACATCTCATAACATCTCATGGATAGGATACATACACAAAACATAAACATTTTGGCGGTAATCATGTAAACATTTTATCAACAGTTGAAATAAGCATCGTAAATAAATATTTCAAAAGCATTTTATTTTTGAGTAGAGTAAAGCCCACGGATGTAGATTGCCTTAATCCCATTTCTTTGTTGTAAGTCCTAGCTTTAACCTATCTATTCTTGGCCTTGAGGTTTTGGGTGGAAAAATCCATTGGGTCTTAGAACCCATATTTCTATTTTAGTGTATATCATGGTATGATATACACTCAATTGTTTCATGTGGTAGCACCTAGTCAAATATTTCACGTTAAGGTATGCTTTCGTGAAAATATCGTATCATGATGTTTTATCATAATTCGTACATCTTATAATGCTCTATCGTACCTTGCGACATAACATAATGAATGCATCGATTAATAGCATGTTAGTCACATAAGGCATACTTCACATAGGGGTTCCCAACACTTAGTCAAATTTCAGTGTTTAATTTCAGCAAAACAACTTGAAACAACCCAGTGACGTGCTTTGACGATCCATAACTCTCGATTCAGAATACGTATGGTCGCACAAAGATACATTCTGAAACCTCTAAACATGTACTACAAGTTCTAAGAAGAATTAAATCCAAAGAGTCGTGGTTCGGGAGATATAGGGTCTCAAAGTGGGCGACTCAAGCGACTTCTATACTTAGAAAAATTTTCAAAATTTTCAGTTTTAGCTTAGCGACGAGGGGTTTTTGAGGCTCGTAACTTTTGACTCACAATACCAAAATGGCTGCAGGCTACCAATTTGAAACCTTGTAACAAGTACTACATATTTCATGAAGACCATACTGGAAAATATCGACACATCGAGAAATACATAAGCTCGAAGTTGACTAGATGAAATGGACAGTTTCAGTAGGTGACTTTGGGTCGATGAAAGGCATACCTATAAAACTTGGTTTGGGATCAAACTTTCCAGATCATAACTAGACATGGTGGGAACATTTCTTATGAAGAAACCCAAGTCCAAATCGGACTACAAATGGCTTGAACATCTCACGTAAAAGTCATACTCGAACACTATTATATGAAAAATTCACTAAGGCAGTTTGTCCAAAACAACATACTGTAATGTATCAACTTCAAAAATTCACCGTGAGTTCATTATAAGGAATCTGGGAATGAAACCAATCATATTGAAAAGCCACTTAAGTCTAGTTTAATCCAGAAAAAGCCTCACTCAATGATTCACAATAGATTGGGAGCTAAAAATATTTTACCACAAGCTATCACTCCCGTGACAGTTTTGTGCAGTTAACTTGTAAAATCTGGAATAAATAGTAAAACGTTTTAGAAAATTCTGAAAATTTACATACATCTTCTAGACATGCTGAATTATGTTTCTGCCAAATTTCAGAGTTTTATCATTATCCAAACTTAAAACGAAAGCCACGGATTATGGGTGATGAACACGGCGATTTCACAGATTTGCGCGATGCTTTCGAAAAATACGATTAAAATAGCAAATCATGTTGGATGGACTTGAAATTTTACAGATGCATATTAGACACATATATTTTCAACATATTAAAATTCACAATCATCGGACCACTGTAACTTAGTCTAATAATTTCGTGAAGTTGCTGTTCGTCCAGGTAAATCAACATGCAATCACCTATGCTTATAAATCTAGCACATTCAAGCATATATGTGTACATGCATGTATGTAGCTCAACACTATTGAGTCAAGGTTTAGATTCTTCACCTTGGACAGGATGTATAAACTATAAAATCCAAGTGGAGTGGATTGAATTTGGTGGCCATCGGCCACCTTGACAACCGTGAACTTGACGGCGAGCATCCGTCGAGAGAGGTGGCTTGAGCTCTCCTTTCATGGTGGAATGGGGCTGTTCTTGGAGCAAGGAGAGGAGGGAGGGCGGCTGAGTGTGGGAGAGAATGGCTGGAGTTTGGGGGGTATGTGGTAGTGGTGTGCTTGTGGGTGACATTTGTCACCCCTAGTACATCATAGGAACAACACACATGCACACACTCTTACACTCCTCTCTACACACACATATATGCACGATTTTGTACATATATATATAAATTTCAGTATTTAATTGTTTAATTATGATATATAATTAATCACATTGCCATAATAGATGCATGTAATAGTGGGAAGATTAACAACACACTTTGTTATAGCACTTAGGAGCTCTCGGCTCTCACACTTGTAATAGGTCAAATTTTTATTTTCCATGCCATTAATAGACATATATATCATAACATATGGTTTAGATGATAAATAATATCATAGGATAAATTAATGGCATCATTTTATGCGATAAAAATCGAGTTCGAAAATTAGGGTTTTCGAGCGTTTGAAAAATTGGTAACTATCGAATCTTGATGATCTAGCATTGATTTAATGCTAAATAATACTGTAATTACATATACTAATCATAGGAAATTAATTCCTATAATTTCTTGATTGATTAAAAGCGCTTTTCGTTTCATCTCAAAGCGTTAACGTTTGAAAGCGTTTAAACGTTCATTATCGACTCATCTCGAAATGGTCGTCATCACTTTATTAAATTATTCCATTAATAATGGAATTTAATTCTAAGCAATTGCTTAGAAAATATCATAATTTTAACTATCGATCTGCGATCGACGTTAAAATAATCTTGTCGATATACCTCATATACTTTTATTCCTTAATTCACAATTCTCGGTGAATATAAAATAGAATTCATTCCCGTAAATAATCGAAATCATTATTCGATATCTTATGGATTGAATCATCTCGGTAATTTCTAATTTACGGGTTTTAAATATCGTAATTAGGCGTCTAATTACTGCGAGATATTACACTCAATTCAAATCACATTAAGTGAACAATATATTATATCTTTGATGTTAAATTAGACATTAAATAAATTGGCATAACCTACTCGGGGTAAGTAGGAATGGTGAAAGACATGGGAATAAATTGGCATAACCAACTTGAGGTGAGTAACTCGTCATGAATAATATGATACTCATTTCGTTATATTATTATTACTCATTTCTTTTGGCACGTAAATTAAAGAAAATTATGTTTTGTATATAAAGTAATGTGTGACATGAAATTCGAAATACTTTTTATTGTAAAATTATTTTCTTTTTTAGAACGAACAAACAATAATGTGACAGTCCAAAAAGAAAAACGAACCAAAAATAATGAGACAAATTTTTTCACAAATCCCCTCGTGCACCACTAGTTATAATACACAAAATTATGCTTATACTAGATGATATTTTTATTTTTTATTTTTTATTTATGGGGATAAAACTTACTCTAATTCATGAGAGATTAGTAATAATAATATCCGGCAACCAAATTGAGAAATTCTCAATCCAAATAGTCGGACTAGTAACTTGCATAATCGATTATGCTAAAAGATGAGTTGCTTTATTAGTAGATTTATAAGCATAAAAAATCCCAACTAACCCATCTCTTATTATATCTAGATATTCCAACTCTCATCTAACGGAAGCTCTGTGTACTCATGAATTACTATGTTCCACTTGATGATAGTACTCAAGAATTATAGTAAACTATACTAAATTTATCATATTACTTGTAACAATCTATCAAGCTAAATAACAAATTCAATTAGGCTTATCAATGGACGAGTTCTATCCGAATCGACCCGGGAAGCTCATAACTCAGTAGCAACGATTTTTGTTCCGATTTCAGACACGCTCAGACATGGATCTATCCAGATCCGGCCCGATTGTTTTGGATCCGTCCGAATCCAACATTTTCTTTTGTTTCTTGGTTTATTATATATGTGTTTATTTAATGTGTTTTAAATATTATATTACTAATAAATTGTTATTTTTATTAAGTTATAAAATAAGTATATAAATTGGTGATTATTTTAGTATTTGGGTAATTACCCGATCCAAACCCATAATTTGATGGTCCGGGTCCGGTATCTAATGGGTTGTTTTCAGAATAGAATCGATATTTATTTATTTATTTTGGTCAAGATAAAACTCGTCCATTGACATGTCACATGTCTAAATCCAATGTCGTACTTAATTCTCCAGTATTTCTTTTAAAACAATGCTCTATCTTTATGTTATTTCATTACGCTGGACCTAATAATAAAGTGGTTAGTGTCTAAAACCAAAAATCTCAATTTATAATTCACCATCACATAGTCTTTAAAAATTTATTTATCATTCCTTCTCTAATTTTGAATTTGTATTGTATGTTTTTCTAATTTACCTCCCATTTTTCTCCCTATAAACGCTTTGCCATAGCTAGACTTCCATTCTTTTTTTGCAATTTATTTTTTCTAAATTTTGAATTAACAATAATAACATAGGTGGCAGGATTATGTGCGGACACTTATAATGCTGACATTTAAAATATCTATTACGCGGAGACATTTAAAGAGTTTGCTTTTGGGTTTTGAGTGGGTAGTCTCATGGTATCAAACTTTATCTCAAGAAAAAATCTGAGTTAACTTGATTTACACTACTAATAAAATTCAATAAAAGGAGAAGTCTTAATTTCCTATTTAACATTTAAAAGTATGCCCCTGTCTCTATGAGAAAACTATATAGCTTATGATATAAATGGATAATTACAAAATAAATCAAGAATTTATAATTATTTTTCAATTTCAACTTTAAAATCTTCGCAAATAAATGCAAATCCTTTTAGTTGGGGTTTCTCCAATTTTTTCAACAACGAACCTCTTTTTTATATTATCAAAGAAGAAATCAAAATTCATTTTATTGAAAAATCCAAGAAAAGCTCCTTTAAGTAAAGAGCTAGAAAAATAAAAAATAAATAGAAGAAAGATAATTGGAATCTATACATTGATTTTTTATTCTTTTCTGAACCGCATGCATCAAAAGGTGCATGTACGGTTTCTATGAGATACAACTTTATACTTTTTAATCGATTTTCTCAAGAGATGACTTGGATGCTTGTGTGAATAAAAAAGATGACTTAGACATCACTGTCGGCTGAAATTCAGGAACTAAACAACGTTGTTTAGTGTTTAATTGAACAGAAAAATCAAATGTATAATACCATAATCTCATTAATTTAATACTTAATTACACACGAAAACGACATCGTTTAATCATTCTCTAAACGTTGTTTAGGGTCGAATATTTTAATCAACTTCTTGATTATTGATTAAGAAAAAGAACGGTGTTCCCGGATTCGTACCAAAGGCGAGACGTCCTTTGATTGGAGGGAGAAAAAAGCAGAAACGCCAAAGACCTCAAGTCAAGTGGGCCCTGCTAAAGTAAATTTCCAGGAAATGACCTCCTCCATCACACAAAGCTAGTTCATAAAGAGTAGCTGCATTCCAGCAAAACTTCTCCATCCCACTCTCACATACACTGACACACAACACAATCAATGCCTCGGTTTGCTAGAGAAGAAATGTCATCATCTACAGTAGTAGAGTCGGTGCCCAGGATGGATCTTCTCAAAATATCCAAACAGCATCGCCAGCAAGAGGAAGACGAAGAAGAGCAAGAATCAACTCCGGCGACGACTCATGACGCTCCCATCGTTTCTCCCTACAACGACCGTATTCGGCCTCTGCTGGACACGGTGGACAGGCTGCGCCACCTGAAGATCATGCAGGAAGGCATCCAGCTCCCGACCATCGTGGTGGTGGGCGACCAGTCCTCCGGCAAGTCCAGCGTCCTCGAGTCCCTCGCCGGCATCCGCCTCCCCCGCGGCGAGGGCATCTGCACCAGAGTCCCTCTCATCATGAGGCTCAAGAATCACCCCAGCCCCGAGCCGCAACTCTACCTAGAATTCAACGGCAAAACCGTCCAAACCGATGAAGCGAACGTCGTCGACGAAATCATGTACACCACTCAGGAGATCGCCGGGAAGGGGAAGGGGATTTCCAACACCCCCTTGACTCTCGTCGTGAAGAAGAAAGGCGTCCCAGATCTCACCATGATCGATCTCCCGGAATAACTAGGGTTCCGGTCAAGGGCCAGCCGGAGGATATTTATGAACAGGTTTCAGACATCATAATGAAGTACATCGCGCCGGAGGAGAGCATAATTTTGAATGTGTTATCAGCCGGTGTTGATTTCCCCACATGTGAGTCGATTCGGATGTCTCAGAACGTGGACAAAACAGGGCAGCGGACTCTCGCCGTCGTCACCAAGGCTGACAAGTCGCCGGAGGGGCTGCTTGAGAAGATCGTCGCCGACGATGTCAACATCGGCCTCGGCTATGTCTGCGTCAGGAACCGCATCGGCGATGAGACGTACGAGGAGGCTCGGGATGAAGAGGCCAAGCTCTTTGAGAACAATCGCCTGCTTTCGAGGATTGATAAGTCCATTGTTGGGATTCCTGCTTTGGCAGAGAGGTTGACCACGATTCAGGCCAACATTATTGTCAAATGCTTGCCTGAGATCGTGCGCAAGATCAACGAGAAGCTCTCGGCCAACGGCGAAGAGTTGAATAAAATGCCCAAGCATTTGAATTCCCTTGGTGAAGCAATGACTGCTTTCATGAACATTCTAGGTTCTGCTAGAGAATCTTTGAGGAAGATCTTGTTGCAAGGCGAGTTCGATGAGTATCCTGCTGTTGATGATATGCATGCTACTGCCAGACTAGCTGAAATGCTCAACAAATTCTCCGAGGAGCTGCGCTCTGCAAAATCCGATACCGACCTGAATTTCTTGATCGATGAGATGAATGCTCTTGAGGAAAGCCGATCAGTCGGCCTTCCGAATTTTATTCCTAAATCCGCATTCCATACTCTGCTGGCGAAGAAGGTGAAGGAGATATCTTTGACGCCCTTTGATTGCGCGGAGAAGATATGGACTTACATACAGAGTGTGGTGATCTCCGTCTTGCTGCAACACTGCGAGAACTACCCTCAGCTCATCTCCTGCACCAGACGAGCCGCACAGAATCTCATCTCCAGGAAGAAGCAGCAGTCAGTTGAATGGATAACAGACCTCGTGGAGATGGAGAAGCTCTCAGACTACACCTGCAATCCCGAATACAGCGCTTCCTGGAACAAGCTCATGTCAGAGCAGGGCAGATTCATGGAGAAGATTCGCGATAATTACCAGTTCGCGGCCATTTGCAGATTCGGAGAAATCAACATTGTTCATCTTCGGAGCCTCGACTCCGACGTGGTGCAAGCGGCGTATGATCTGAAGATGAGGATGGCGGCGTATTGGGACATAGTGACGAGGAGGATGGTGGATAACATGGTCCTGCACTTGCTCTACAGCATTCAGAAGCTGGTGAACAAAGAGATGCAGAAGGAGATCATCGACGAGTTGATGGGGCCTCAGGGGAATGGACTGGAGAGGATGCTGGAGGAGCTGCCGTCGGTGGCGGAGAAGAGGAAGAAGCTGCACAGCAGCATCAGCTTGCTCAAGCAGTCTAAGGATATTGTTGCGAATATCGTGGACAAGATTAGTGTCAATTTCGATTGAGTGTGGATGTAATGATATCTACATAATTACGATGGTATGCTTGTTTTCCGGTCAATGTGTGCGATAGCGTTATCTATATAGTTAGTATGGTATGCTTGTCTTTCCTAAGGCTCAGAGCGAGCGATATTTATGCATTTGTATGCTTGTTTTGCTTTAGACTCAGAGCGAGCGATATCTATGTACCTTAATTTTTACTTTAAATCTTCAATTTTTAGTTCGTCAGTTAACAGCAGTTACCTTCAATTTGTCCTATTAATTTATTATTGGAGTAAACTATTCATATTCTTGCCTTAGTACAAAATAACATTTAATAGAACATATACAATCAAATAATAAATTAATATATTCTTGTAATTTTAATTCTATCAAACAAACATAATATGAATATCTTATATCGTAAAAACTGACATGTGACATAAACAGAACCGCTAACCTATCTATAATGGGCACAACTTAACGTGCTCAATACTGATATGACAATGCCACGATAACAAAAAACGAGAACAAAAAATCTGACCCTAGAACCACTTAAATAACTATTTATCTAGTTACTATGAATACATTCTAATATTATAGAAACTTTTAACTTCATAAACTTAAAATAAAATTTTATTAAAATTATTAAAATTATTCAATGATCAATTCAATAAACAGGAATTGAATTGATAGCATTGATGATCGGGTTGATTTTTCTTTATATGTAGCATTGTCACGTTAGCAATTAACATATAAAATTATATCCATAATGAATAGGGAAGTGGTTATGGCCCATCATATGAGGTCATGATGCATAAAGTTTCAACAATACATAACATCTCAATTCAAACACCAAATTTGAATCCTTATTTAAATACAATAAGTCAAAAAATAATCATATAAAATTGGGAAAAAAAAGTATGAATCACTTTTTCAGAAGAAGACAAAAGGAGTATAGTAAAAAGTAAAAACCAAAATCTGTTTCTGCAACTTTAACCAGAGAGAGTGCAGCAACCCAATTGAGCACCTCCAGTCTCCAGAATTCTATAATTCTTTTGTTTGCAATTTCTTCATCTTCTTCTCCTCATCATCGGATAATCTTTGTCCCTCCGCCATGGTTTTCTGCATTCGGACGTTCACGAATCACGTGTGCAACCCATCTCTTTTTGCAAAACATTCTAAATCTCACTCTCATCTGCAGCGAGAATTGCATACGGAAATGAGAGGTAAATCTCTACGGTCACGGAAATTGTCAATCTTTGTTCGGTTTATGTTTATGCGGCTTTTTTTTGAATTGTGGGTGAAACGCGTAGATGAAGTGGGCTGCGCAACTTCAAATCTTTGGTTAGCTCAAAACCCCAGCAAAAGATGGGCTGAACTATTCTTTCTCATCTACACACCGTTTTGGCACACGCTTTGCCTTGGCATTTTCGTTCCCTACAAACTTTACGAGGTATTTCACAATCATATTTAGAGGGTGTTTGGCTAATCTTATAAGTTTGTTTATGATTTATGTATTGTTTTGCATTCCTATAACAGATACAATAAATCTGTTAAGTTTTATGTTAACTAAATAACATTTCATCATTTATTAATTGTTATTTAATCAAATTCCTAATTTTCCTAATTTTATTCAAAAAGAGAGAGGAACCACTCGGCTATTGAATGCCTCCCACCACCCGTATTCTTCAATAATTGAGATTTAATTTAGGTTATCCCACGGTTTTGTATTTTGTATGCTATACGAATTGCTGTGCAACACTAGAACTTTTCTTGTGATACGCTGTAATGAAAGATGTGCTAAACTAATATATTTAGCATATGTGCTACGAAGGGATGAAATATGTGCTAAACTAACATGTGCAATATAGTAATTCTGATTGTGCTACACAATATGAAACATGTACTAGTATTCCTATTTCCTACACTAAGGAACTTTCTCACCATAACTCATTCATATATATATATATATATATATATATATATATATATATGGAGTGATTATTGTAAAAATCATCATTAATATATAAACTAGGAACTCCTGAAAGTATCTAAATTCGATTGAGTAAGTGTCTGAGTTCAGAAGAATACAAATTCGCTCCTCATGAGATTCGAATCCACACGTTTGGATCCATCAAGTAAGGTGATGAATTCATCACAGATCTTCACGAATCAATGACTGAAAATAGTTCTTATTTTATACTTTAAGATTGTTTGTATTTGATCTTATATATATATATATATATATATATATATGAATTGATTCTTGTACATATAATTCTTAACATATATAATGTAATACCCCGTATTTCTGTAGTAGAGATTAGCTCATGATTAAGAGCTTATTAAGAAGGGCATTGCATCCTCAAGGAAGAGTTGGTTAAGTTAGAAGCTTTTGCGTTAAGCTTCGAGTTGAGACGATAGAATTTCGGCAGATTTGAGATAGAATCTGAGATAAGATCCTTAAATCTAGTTGAACATAAGAAGACCTAGATTTAAATAGTCTTAAGATGATAGATACATGCTCAAATAAGTCTTGATTTCAGTAAAATGAGAATTTCAAAAATTACGTTTTTATGACGTCGGCGTTTGTCGATTAAACTCGGATGAAGAGCAAAATATTTAAAATGGTTTTTAAGGTCAAAAATATGTTTAATAAGTATATTTTGATGTTTTTGAGTAATTATTGAGGTTAAAAGTAGAGATTTAAAAGAGGTTGTTTTATTGGATAATTAATGTCGATTTCTTGCAATAAAAATGTTATGCATCATTCTACAATAATTATATTTAATTTCTAATCAAAATCTATGATTTATGTATTAAAGAAAATGAGAAAAAGAAAAGAAAAGAAAGGGTTCTAGAATAGGGTGAATAATCACCCTAATAAAGAAAAGCAAAAATGAAATTAATTATTACATAATATAAGATATATACTTTAGAACATTCTAATACATTTTCTTCTTCATATTTTTCAGCCAAACTCACGCACACACACTCACACACACAGCAAATTTTCAAAAAAATTGAGAGAAAAATAGGAAGATCCGCCGTTGAATTTTCGATCGGTCTTCGAATAGAGGTATAATCTCGTGCCGAGAACACATCTACGGGTTGAATTTTTTAAAATATGATCTTATGTTCTTATGACATTTTCGGTCATTTGGGATGATTTATGAATATGGAATGTGTTTTGTTGATTATTTATGAATATTATGATAGATTCGACGTCTACGTATTGTTTAACGTTGAATTTGTAAAGTATATGTTTATTATTTGTAAATTTGTGAAATTTTCGAAAAGGGCATGCCTTGATCTTGAAATTATGATGTTGTTATGATTTAATTATCTTCATATATTTGTTATTGGATTGATATAAACGTGTTTAGAACAAGAAAAACGTTTGAAATCGAAACTATACAAAAATGCCCAAAAGGACCGAAAACCCTAGCCCTTATATTGTTGGATTTTTGATTTTATTTGATCATTTTGACTTCATATTTGGATTCTATGATATGAATAAAGCCTAAAATGATTTATTCGGATTTTTTCGCCGACGTATTCAAAAACGGTAAAATTTTAGTTTGTCGGCGAAAATGAGTTTTCAAAGCCAAAGTTTTGATCTTTATATTTTGATGATAAAATGATGATATTTAATGATAGTTGAGCATGTATATATGTTCGTTGGTGTTAGATGACGTCTCACGTGAATTTTCGACGTTAGACCTTAAGTGACGTCTTAAGAGGATTTTCGATTTTTAGCCATGATGAGATGATTGAAGTTTATTGTTGAGTTTTATATGATCATTGAGACATATGGTGATGAATTAGTGGAGTTTGGGCTATGTTTGGATGGTTTGGTATTGATATGGCGATGTGTTTACAAACATTACGCTGCCGAAATTTCGATAGAGTTGGTTTGTTAATAAAATGTTAGAGGGTACAATGACCCAAGTGTTGATAGACCATAGTGTCTTAGATTTGATATCGAGAAGATATAGTCTTGTCGACGACTAAAGATGAGTAATCTTCTTGTTTGGCTCTTGATAGACTATTATGCCGTTTTATGAGGATAAAATATGGATAAAGAAAGAAATGAAATTGGGAATTAGTTCCTTAGCTCTAAGGAACATCCAGGTGAGTATAAATATTTTTATATAAAAGTATGCTTATGCTTTCAAATGTTTTCAAATGACATGATATGATATGATTATGCATGAAAAATGACATGAGATTTTATGATATGCATTTATTTGAAAAGTTGATTGACTTGCCAATGTTTTGAGCATGAGCATAAGCATAATGCATTACCTATCCACAAAAAAAGAAAGAAAGAAAGAAATTACCGACGTCGGGTATGACCGAAGTTGAGATCATTCGGGACCAACTCAGGTATGTGAGTTAAAGTGTGTTGAGGAGGAGGCCTACTCCTCGGATCAACACAAAGAAAAATAAGTGGATATGGGAAGGAAAAGAAAGCTGCATGCAGACATGAAACATGCACATGCATATGATATGATGGTTAAATGATATAAGCATGTATGAACAAATTTTGAGCAACTTTATGCAGGTATTTTAAATAAAACCCTACATAAATTTATTTATGGCAAGTCAAGAATATAGCCCTAAGGGCAAAGTTTTAAATGTTTTTGGCGATTACCCACTGAGTGCATTCTTGTATCTTGTACTCACGCCCTGCATATGTTTTTAAATATGCAGGTTGAGCTCGAGAGGATGTGGAAATCGAATGCTGTGCAAAGAAGCTTCTCTGACGATTGATTCATGTTGAGGTTGTTCAATTGTTCTGTCATGTTTTACTGCCCAGAGAGTTATGTCTTCACACATAATTCTCAGCTACGTTTTCGTTGCCAAACTTTGACCTTTATTTGCTTATGTGTTCTGTTATACCGAAGTGATTATGATCAATGCTCTATAAATGAGGATTTACTCGAATGCTCAGAATTGTTCCGTTGGATTCAATATTATGCCTGGAAATCATTGTCCAACTATGTTTTGAACCTTTGAAAAATTCTTATGGTTGTTGAAGCATACTTAGAAATTATATTCTTTGTTGGTTATTCTATTGTGATTTTCTGTCCTCAACCGTTGTTTTCTTTGTTCGATCTTTTATTATGGTTTAAGGACCTAGAACCAACCTTTGGTAATCTATGCTTCACTTCTTTAAATCATTCACCATGGTTGTTAATATGAATTTTGATCCCAATTGTCGTCATTGGTTATCAGAATTTGCTTCTTAAACCCAAGTCACGGCCTAATTACATGATTAGGTAGTTGGGTCGTGATATTTTTGTTTTTTTTCTGTCATGTCAAGTCAACTCAACATTTTCTCATTTCTTCATCAACTCAAATTTCTTCCACTATAATACTTTCTCATACTTCCCCATATTTAACTATTCATAGACTTCATGTCATAAATATCAACTACTTTTACATATTTCATATTTATATATTTTATATATATTTAATTTGAATGAAATTTAATCTATATTAATGAATTAGTACTTGTAAATAATATACAATAATTTAAAAATTATAATAATTATGCTAACCAAACATAAAATTCAAATTCTTATTGACCAATAATTTGAATTCCAAAAAAAAAAAACATGAGTGGCAAGGGTCACTTTAAGAATACACAAAAACTTGTGGGCGCGCGCTCTCACGCTGCGCGCACAAGTTTTGTGAACCTTTAATTTAAATGTCATTTTTATTTTGTTGCATGTGTTATTTTATTATTTTGTATTTTATTTATTAATTCATAATTAGGGTTTATTAATTCATAATTATGATTTATTAATTCAAAGTTAGGGTTTATTAATTTATAATTAGGGTTTATTATTTCCAATTAGGGTTTATTATTCAAAATTAGGGTTTATTATTTCCAATTAGGGTTTATTAATTCAAAATTAGGGTTTATTAATTCTAAATAGGGTTTATTAATTCAAAATTAGGGTTTATTAATTCTAAATAGGGTTTATTAATTTAAAATTAGGGTTTATCAATTCATAATTAGGGTTTATTAATTCATAATTATGGTTTATTATTCAAAATTAGGATTTATTAATTCACGATTAGGGTTTATTAATTCAAATATATTAATTCAAAATTATTATTTATTAATTGATAATTAAAATTTATTAAACAAATTATTTTTAATTAGAATTAATTTAATTAATTAAATTTAATTAGAATTAATTCATTAAGATTAATTAATTATTAATTAATTAGGAGTGGTCTCAGTGTGCGCGGGCACGCACAGGAGACCACCCCTTAAGAATAAATGAAATTGAAAAATAAAACTAAATTTTGTTTTTTTAGAAAACGAAACTGGCACAATTAAAAGAAAGGGAAAAAAGAAAAAACAGATTTAAAAACAAAAACTAAAAAGAAAAGGAAAAAGCTTAAAGCAAAATTTAAATGCAGCAAATTTCCACAACCATCCGCACAGACGGCGCGTTTATTACACGCGCCCACGATGACCGCGTTGGGGGAGCTTGCGCGCACATCCGTCGAGAGCTGTAGGGCCCACCTCGATTCTCTCTCTCCCCTAACCTCCTCACATCTTCATTTTAACTTCCTCTATTGGAGATGTTATATGTATATTTATATATACAATTATATATTTGTATATTTATATCATAATTTATATATTGAATTTGAAGCATTCATACTGATTTATCAAATATTGATATTTATTATCATATTTGTACTATATATATATATATATATATATACATAACTAATTCAGATACATACTTAAAAATAATCATTAGATTTTTAATCTTATGGATATGATTTGTTCTCATTTATGTATGTTAAGGATTGTATGTACATGAACCAATTTATATATATATATATATATATGGTTCAAATAAGAATTACATTTAACGTGAGAATAGAGAACTACAAAAATTCGCTATGGATAAAATAAATTCACTATGAGATTTGATGCATCCGTTGAAAAAGTTACTAAATCAAAAATTAAGATTTTCAGTCGAGTTCGAATTCCATGAAGAGCAAAAAAATTATTTTATTTTATTTTAGATACAATAATTTTCTTCGTTGATGCATCAAATTTTACAGCAAATTTATGTATATGTAAAAAATTGAGTTTAATGAAATACATGTATTTACAAGTGATGAAGGTAGATGTAAAACAAACAATGAAGGATTAGTGTGTTGGTTCTTGGGATGGACAGATGAGGAGGAAAAAAGAAAAATTTGATTGGAAGTAATGGCATTGAAATGAAATTGTATTGAGAATGGAAAAGAGGAAGATACCTTTTTGGTTTGACAAGACCTTCAATTTTGTAATTAAGGGCAAAGAGAGAATATGATGTGATCGTCTACCACAAAACACATAACACAATTTCCTCTATTATTACTTCATTTGCCACCTTCCTCTTTTTAACCCCCTTTCCTAATTTCAATTGTGAATTTTCAACCAATTATTGCATTATATATACATGTGGAATCACATCCCATCCTCACAAATGTATCTTCCATTAATTTCTCGGATTATTCAATTCCTATACTGTTATTAACAGTTTGCAACTTATTCAACACTCAAGTAAATCGATGTGGGTCATGATTAGGGTTTAATTTGAGTCACTCCCACGATAGAGAATACGCCAATAATCTACAATTATTCTGATTTTAGGACTAAATGATTTCTCTACTTTATACTTCATTCGTCCACAATAAGTTTATCTCACCATGTGTTAGATAGTGAATGATAATAATGAATTTTTAGTAAATAATGAATGGTTATGATGTTGAATAATAAGGAATAGTGTTAAAAAAAAAGTGATACATTTTTCGTGGACAACGAATAAAGCAATTTTGATACACTTATCGTGGATGGGGGGAGTACTATCTTGGCTATATTATGAATATATTATGCTTGATAAAACCCATAATAGACTGATCTCAAGATAAAGTTGATTTTTTTTTTATTTTTCAGGATTGAATGTCAAAGTATATATATAGATCTTGACGTGAAAGAAGAAAAAAAAATATTTTAGTGATGATTTATACTAGTGGTGGAGTACTGGGTATTTTTGATGTTAAATATCTTCATTTTGAATGTCATCACGTCTTTATAGATTTTGGTTTGTTAGACATCAAAACGGAATAGATCATGATAACAAATTCTAAAATTGTGTAAATCACAAATTCCTAACTAAGCCCTATACATAAACCATATATAATCAAGATTTCAATTGCGAGATAATTAATTTGTTTATAGGAAGAAACGTATGCTTGATGAAAGTATAAAACGACTCTTATCATGTAGACCCAACCATAAAAGACTTCCATAAATATACGAAGTAGAAAGTTAGGATTATATTATAATGAGTCTAACTAGTATTTTACCTATAATAACAAACTCTAAAAATTATTTTGTTTGGAGCATAAGAGCAACAACAGAGGTCATTAGCTGTGTAGGCTGTATGTGATGTGAAGTCACTCCTGTATCTTTTAAGACAAATCATATAAAGGAGAAAAAAAAAGCAATTAAATACGGTGTAATAATATATACAGATTCAAATTCATTACTTTTATATATTGGCTAAATTCATACTTGATACTCGTTAGAAGGAAGGCAGTAGTGTGGTCGTAAAAGTTAGAAAAATATCGGTACAAACCGCCGAAATCAGAACAACAAGCTTAAAAGTAAGTGGATGTTTGACTAAGTTTATTTAGAGAGCTTATAAAATATAATATCTCAAGAGTTTATAAATTGTGAAAATATTTGATTAATTGAATTTATAAACTAGAGAAAGAATCATGAGTTAGAGATTGAAAATTTAGAGATAAAATTGAATAGATGTAAAGTTGATAGTGTATATTTTAGAAATAACGAACGATCGTAAGATTATTTTGGTAAATACATTGTTGCTTATAAGTTTACAAAAAAATAAATTGGGGTTGATAAATTTATTTTATGAGGAATTTATTTTCACAATTTACAATTTATGAGTTTATTTTGCTAAATATTTTTCAAAAACTTATAAGTTTCTAAATAATTTATAAACTATTTTGGAAAACTTATAAGCTCAAAATATATTTAGAGGAGTAGCTATTTATTTCCATTGCGCCAATAAGATTAAACGTCGCAGCGACAGTGTGCTATAAAGTTGGAATCAAGATAGACATACTTAAGTTTAAACAAATTATTTGACTCCTCGTCATTCAACATCTAGCAATAATAAATCTAAAATAAACCTTATGATAACTTTGGAATCTAACATTTATACTATTGGAGAAAATTGATAAAAGTTGAAAATAAGAAACCAACTTCTTAACAAAAAAGTTGGCTTTTTTTTTTTTTTAATTACTTTTGTCTTTGTATTTATATTTTCCTTTGTTTTTTATATATATACATATATATAATTATTATATATTATAGTGAAATCTATATAAAAATTGATTTTGTAGATATATAGTTGGAGAAAAAAATAAAAAAAATTAATACATTTTAAAAGGTAATATGACAACAGCAAAAATTGAATTTTATAAATATATAAATGGAGTCACGCTGGTTATGATTTTGATAATAAATTTTGTTGATGGAGTACTGGCGAAAGAGAAAATTTCATCCTCATTTGCTTTCCATTGACCATGTGTCCAATTATTTTTCCACGAGGAATGAATCTGAATTTTTTTCGTAAGTGGTCCGTATATTGTAGATGAATTGAAATATCGATTCGAAGCCAATTTATTTGACTGACACGTAGCAAGTTATAAATGTTATAGAGCATTACACCTGGCCCACACTTGGACTATTCGACATGTTGAATATATATTTTTTTTCAGAAAGGGTCGAATATTTATCTGATCAACTAAAGTGTAGTCTTCTTGATTAAGAAAAGAATTTAAAGGACAGAGTAGGAGCGGTGTTCCAGTGTTCGTACCAGAGGCGAGACGTCCTTCTACCCTTTGATTGGTGGGAGAAAAGCAAAAACACCAAAGAGAAAACCACCTTAGACCTTAGTGAAAAGCTATTCGGTAGTTCCTATCGTTATTGAATCGAATTTTTTTATAAGTTAATTGAATAACTAATTTTAATAGTTCCTATCGTTATTCGGTTCATTCCATTAATATATTTCAGTTATTGGTATGGGTATCTATATACGATAACCCGAACTAGTAAATCGATTTAAATATATATAGTGAGAGTCAAATGAAAATAATTTTTAACTTGGGAATACACAACAATAAAAATTTGTTGTGAAAAAATGAATTTACTATGAAAGTTGATGTATCTGTTGAAAAATTTATTGAATCAAAAAATTCAAAATTTTCATGAATTTTTTAATCAAAAAATTCAAAATTTTAACCGAATATCATGAGGGACGAAAATTATAATTTGTTGGTGTAATTCTTTTCCCGACGAATACATCAACTTTTATAACGAATTCATATTCTTTTAGTTCTCACGATAAAAATAGTTTTTACGTTAAGATACTCTATGTATATATATATATATAGAGAGTTGATCAATGAAAACACATCTTTTTCGAACTCTTGAACCATGCATAAGACGTTGAATATGATGCACAAAGCGGTATAAAGTTTAAGATAGCGAAAACTTTCTAAAATTATTTTGTTGTACTAACAATTTTAGAATGTTTTCGTTATGCATAACTTTATAGGTTTTACTCATCAACTTTATACGCATGCATAGTTATCTAGTTAAAAAAGATGATTCTCATGAATCCAACCCCCCACACACACACACACACACACACACATATGATATATATATATATATATATATATATATATATATGGGATGGATCAAATGAGAACTCTATATATTTTGAGTAATGAGAACTAATATTGAACATTGATTTTCATCCATCTTGTGGTTCATATTTATACTCCTAATTATGATATACTATTATTTACTGCATTTAAGATTGAAGTTAAAAAATTAATTTGCTTTTTTTTTTTGTAACTGAAAGTTGACTATATTTAAGGGAATAGATATACTTATTTATGAAATTAATCCTTTTCTTTTTCTTTCTTTATATTTTCTAGCTATGTGTATAATATGTTCCACTTTTTGTTCTTTGCGTGCAACCGTTTTTAACGTTGAAAATTGATGACATCTTGGATCTGTTCATGCTGCTTTCATGTGTTATGCATAACTACTTATAATTTATGCATAATAGACCTCCATGTTTGCTCAATTTCACGTTGCACTACCAAAACATTTCTATGCATAAATACTTATTAGGTATGCACTTTGCTCAATTTCATCAAACACATAATATCTTGTCAACTTAATTTCACAAAATATTTTCTTTATGTGCACACTATTACAGTGTTTGTGCACGGTCTAAATATATGCACAATTAATTGAGTGAAGTGAAATATTCATTCTTACGATGAAAAAAGAAGACATGATAAATTTGTGCACCCAAAACCTTGTGTTCTTCGCGAATGCCAAGTTAGCTTCAGCAAAAAATCAATGCATACGTACCCTTACCGGATGAATAACATTGCTTATGTTCACAGTTTTATGGTATATATAGTTGAACGAGATTTTTAGATAAATAATTTTTATATCTTGAATATATTTTCAGATTTACATAGATTTTTGAAAGATATTCATCCTTGAGAGAAGAGAGAATGAGATGAAAGAGATTAAAGAGAGAGAATGAAAAAACGTCTCCTGTAATTAAGGGATGATGGATGAGGTAAATTCAAAATTGACTACTTCACCCGTAAAGACTAAAAAATAGTCATAATTTGATTGATTAGGAGAATACGCGTCATTAGGCATAAATTAAATCTTGACCATTAATCAATACATGATCTAAGGTCTTGATTAGTTCTTATCTTAGGGGTGATTCTCTCTATAACCAACCTATATATATATATATAGAGAGAGAGATAGTTTCAAATAAGAATCATTTCTAAAGTAAGAACAGAGAATCAAATACTTTCAAATTGGAATCATTTCTGAAGTGTGAAAGTTGAGACATCCGTCAAAAAAGTTACTGCATCCAACAAAAATGGAAGTTTCACCAGGGTTCGAATCTCGTGAATGACGAAAATGTTATTTTTGTGAATGCAGTAACTTTTCTGACATATGCATCAACTTTAATTACGAATGGATCATTTTGGTTCTCCGTTCTCATTTTAAATGTATTTATTATAATAATAATAATAATAATAATAATTATTATTATTATTATTATTATTATTATTATAAATCTTTATATATAATTATTAAAAAAGTTGGTATTCAGTTAATCAAAAAATCAATTAGTCGAACCTATCGATTTTTTGATTAACCGAATATCCAATTGGTTCGATTATTGATAAGTCAATAATCATTTTTCAAATTGGTTAACCGAAGTTTTGGTTCGATTAATTGAAACTAAATTGATTTCCCCCCTTCCCCCCCACTCTTCGAATGGGATCTATAGGCCCTGCTAAAGTTGAAGTAAAGCAATACAAAAATTTCAGTGCGGGTGTCCACACAATGTGGATTGTGGAGTGCTCTAAAAATATCAATTATTATAAAAAAATATTATTTATTTTTAATCTATAACTAAAAATTATTATTCATATAGAATAGTATTATTATTTGCATTGAAATATCAATATCTACAGACAGTGGCGGACCCAAGGGGGGGAAAGTGGGGGCACTGGGCCCCACTGGATTTAAAAAAAAAATCAGGAGTATAATAGTAATTTTATATTTAATAATTAAAATAAAGAAAATAATATTTATGTATATACTTCTTTCTCACAGAAACACAAATGCTCTACCATCTTCTCTCCCGTAGGCTTGCTGCGTTTCTCTCACATCTCACCAGTCACCAGTCGACACCGTATCTCTCTTACCGTCAATTCTCCATCATCTATTTCTCCGTCGACTGTTTCTCCGCTAGCCCAAAGAGTGCAGTCGAAGTTCCTTAATTCAACTCCCCAAATTCAATTTTGAAGTAAGCCCTAATTTTTCAATTGTAAAATGACTTATAAATTCTTTTCTCACACTCTCGTTTTTAGTATTGTAGTTGATTTATGATGTGGAGTTTTTAATAGTTTTAGTATTGTAGTGTGAGATAGTTTTAGTATTGTAATTTATTCTCATCTATACTTTCTCCAAACTTGCTCTCTCATCATTACAAGGAAGAGGAATATCACTGGCACATACATATATGTAATTTTGAATATTCTTGTACTAGTAATGTGAATTGATTTGCAGACGAATGGGGATTGGATTGAAACTAGTGTGCCAAATAGAGGAATGGTTCGTCGATAACTTGTAATAAACAATCTTAGACTCTCTAGACTCTAATAATCAAAACCTTCATTTTAACCACAGATTTATTTCCATAGAAAATAGCTCTAGTCTTCTGGGTTAATCCTTGGGATTGAGTATGTGGTAAATAAAATGATCGATTAGATGATAGTTGTCTTCTTGCTTTAAGCCATAAGATGGAACTATATGATTATAGCATAAGCTGCTCTGATAATTATAATGTATTACAAGTGACACTATGACTGAAGATCAATGTCAACATTTTTGCTATAAGTACTGAAAAGACTTGTGAAATAAAGGATTAGAAAATAAAAAAATTGCATTTTTACGCATGACTTTCTTCTATATGCTAAATGCATATATAGTACAAGTTTATATTTTCTCCCAAAGAATCCCAACTTATATAACAAATGTATTCAAACAGTACATTTTCTTAAAATAAGTGTGCAGTAGCCTTGATTACATGATTTTGTTAGTTAATAAAAGTCAAGTATCATTGAAATTCTTTTTATATACTTATTATTTCTTAATTTGGATTTAACTTTTTTTAAAACTTTTTACTGATCATTTTTTCTTCTTTTTAATTATTGCTTTCATTTAAATGATTCATAGGCTTTTAATAGCACTAATTTCAGCTTTATGTTATTTGATTATTGTAAAAGTTTTAGACAAATTTAGAAGAATGAAAACTAGACCTTACTTTGAATTTGATTGTTATTTTTAGATAAATGGAACGATTTTATAAGAGAGCATCGCCTATTGTGGATGTCCCATCCTCACCAGTTAATGGACCTAATCTTGTCCAAGTACAACCTCAAAGAATGAAAGCATCATTGAAAGAAATGGATATTGAAGTCGACTTAGAAAATCTTCCAAGTGATCCAGGACTACGACCAGACATAATGAGCTATCCAACCAATATAATTGAGCAGGTTCGGAGAACTTACTTATTAAAAGGTCCATGTCAACCACGTAATCATGATTTTCCTCAAAGAGTTGAAGGAAATCGAAAACGAAAATTTGTTCCATTTTGGTTTGATGAATTCAAGACTTGGTTAGAATATAGCATTGCAAAAGATGCAGCGTTTTGTTTGCATTGTTATCTTTTTTCATCGGGACATAGTGAAAAAGGACATGATGCTTTTGTATCTGGAGGGTTTCATTCT
The DNA here is from genome assembly GCA_036937905.1 of Salvia rosmarinus. Taxonomy (NCBI): domain Eukaryota; kingdom Viridiplantae; phylum Streptophyta; class Magnoliopsida; order Lamiales; family Lamiaceae; genus Salvia; species Salvia rosmarinus. Next base: position 107,182,563 of record CM072816.1, on the reverse strand, counting down.
TGGCGTAAAAAAGAAAGATTGAGATATCATGTTGGAGACCACAATAGTCATCATAATGCATGTCGCTTGACATGCGAAGATTTGATGAATCAAGCCCAACACATTGAAGTGTCTCTTGCTAGAGTATCAAAACAATCTAAGCTTGATTATCGTTGTAGATTGAATACATCAATTATTTGTCTTCGCTATCTTATTATGCAGGGATTAGTTTTTCGAGGACATGATGAGTCGGAAGAATCCTTGAATCAAGGAAATTTTATCGAGCTTCTAAAAGTGGTTGCTTCTTGTAATGAAGAGATATCTAATTTTGTTTTGAAAAATGTTCCAAACAACCTCAAGCTTACATCACCGAAGATCCAAAAGGATATCATAAGCGCAGTTGCAGTTGAGATAACAAAAACTATCATTATGGATAGTGGAGATGATTTTTTCTCCATACTAGTCGATGAGTGTCGAGATGTATCTGTCAAAGAACAAATGGGTGTTGTTATACGTTATGTGAATAAGAAAGGATGTGTCATTGAACGTTTTTTGGGTCTTGTGCATATTAGCGACACATTTGCAACTTCACTTGAGAAGACTATTGATTCATTGTTATCTACTCATGGCTTGAGCATTTCCAGTTTGAGGGGTCAAGGATATGATGGTGCAAGCAATATGAAAGGTGAATTTAAGGGGTTGAAGAGTTTGATACTCAAGAGGAATCTTAATGCTTATTATGTTCATTGTTTTGCCCATCAACTTCAACTCACAATTATTGCGATTGCTAAAAAGCATACAAGTATTGGATCATTTTCAATGTTGTCATGCATTTATGCAATGTTGTTTGAGCTTCTTGTAGCGTAGAGATATGCTTCGAGAGCCAAAAGAGAAGATTATTGAAGGAATTGCAAATGATGAAATTAAAACCGGGAGGAGATTGAATCAAAAGATGGCATTGAAGCGACCCGGGGATACTCGTTGGAGTTCTCATTATGGTACTCTCATCAACTTCATGCTTTTATTTTTTATAATCAACGATATTCTTGTGTTTATCGAAAAAAATGGTAATGATGATGCACAGAGGGCTGAAGCCATTGATTTGTTTGAAGTTATGAATATGTTTGAATTTGTCTTTGTGTTACATCTTATGAGATAACTCTTAGGGATCACACATGAACTATCTCAAGTGCTACAAAAGAATGGTCAAGATATTGTAATGCAATGAATCTTGTTAAGGTAGCAAAAAAGCGTTTGCAAGCAATGAGAGATAATAACTGGGAGATTTTGGTAACTGAAGTTTCTAACTTTTGTAGCACAAATGAGATAATTGTGCTAGATATGGAAAATGAATATGCAGCTCGAGGAAGAGGAAGACGTAGAAGTGAGAAATTGACAAATCTCCATTATTATCGAGTTGAGCTATTTTATTCTGTGATTGACATGCAAGCTCTAGAGTTAAATCAACGTTTTGATGAAGTCAACACATAATTACTTTTATGCATGGCATGCTTTGATCCCAGAGATTCATTTTCTGCATTTGATACTAAGAAGCTACTTCGTCTTGCAAAGTATTATCCATATGAGTATCCTGAAGTGGTTTTGTATGAACTTGAAAATCAGCTTGAGAACTTTATTTTTGATATGCGCTTAGATGAAAGATTCTCAAAGGTATCAGGTATTGGTGGTCTTGCTCAGTAGATGGTTTCTACAAGAAAATATGAAGTTTTTCCGTTGGTTTATTTATTAGTTAGACTATCCTTGGTTTTACAAGTTGCCACTGCTACAGTAGAAAGAGCTTTTTCAGCAATGAAGTTCATCAAGAGTGTTTTACATAATCGTATGGGAGACAAACTTTTAAATGATTGTTTGGTACCTTATATCGAAAAAGATGTATTTGTAAATATTACTAATGAAGCTATTATGCAACGATTCCAGAACATGAAGAATATAAGAGAAATGTTTTAATTTATTTTGTTTAACTTTGTTTCATTAATATTGTGAATATTGTGATGTAATTTAAATCGTATTGTAATTGAAATTGTTATTTTTTTATTTTAATTGAAAAATTATTTATTCGAATTTATAAAAGTTGCACCCCTAATTAAAAATCCTGGGTCCCCACAGTCCACCTCCTAAAATAAATATACAGGAAATTACCTCGTCCATCACAAAGCTCATAAAACGTAGCTGCATTCCAGCAAAACTTCTGCATCCCACTCTCCCATAACACAACTCAATCAATGGCTTTGGCTGCTATGGCTGCTAGAGACGAAATGTCATCATCTACAGTAGTGGAGTCGGTGCCCAGGATGAATCTCCTCAAAATATCCAAACACCATCGCCAACAAGAGGAAGAAGAAGAGCAAGAATCAACTCCTTCAACGATTCATGACGCTCCCATCGTTTCTCCCTACAACAACCGTATACGGCCGCTGCTGGACACGGTGGACAGGCTACGCCACCTGAAGATCATGCAGGAAGGCATCCAGCTCCCGACCATCGTGGTGGTCGGCGACCAGTCCTCCGGCAAGTCCAGCGTCCTCGAGTCCCTCGCCGGCATCCGCCTTCCCCGCGGCGAGGGCATCTGCACCAGAGTCCCTCTCATCATGAGGCTCAAGAATCACCCCAGCCCCGAGCCGCAACTCTCCCTAGAATTCAACGGCAAAACCGTCCAAACCGATGAAGCAAACGTCGTCGACGAAATCATGTACACCACTCAGGAGATTGCCGGGAAGGGGAAGGGGATTTCCAACACCCCCTTGACTCTCGTCGTGAAAAAGAAAGGCGTCCCCGATCTCACCATGATCGATCTCCCCGGAATCACTAGGGTTCCGGTCAAGGGTCAGTCGGAGGATATTTATGAACAGATTTCAGACATTATAATGAACTACATCGCGCCGGAGGAGAGTATAATTTGAATGTTTTATCAGCCGGTGTTGATTTCCCCACATGTGAGTCAATTCGGATGTCTCAGAACGTGGACAAAACAGGGCAGCGGACTCTCGCCGTCGTCACCAAGGCTGACAAGTCGCCGGAGGGGCTGCTTAAGAAGATCGTCGCCGACGATGTCAAAATCGGCCTCGGTTATGTCTGCGTCAGGAACCGCATCGGGGATGAGACGTACGAGGAGGCTCGGGATGAAGAGGCCAAGCTCTTTCAGAACAATCGCCTGCTTTCGAGCATTGATAAGTCCATTGTTGGGATTCCTGCTTTGGCAGAGAGGTTGACCACTATTCAGGCCAACATTATTGTCAAATGCTTGCCTGAGATCGTGCGCAAGATCAACGAGAAACTCTCGGCCAATGTCGAAGAGTTGAATAAAATGCCCAATCATTTGAATTCCCTTGGTGAAGCAATGACTGCTTTAATGAATATTCTAGGTGCGCAAGATCTTGTTGCAAGGCGAGTTTGATGAGTATCCTGCTGTTGATGATATGCATGCTACTGCCAGACTAGCTGAAATGCTCAACAAATTCTCCGAGGAGCTGCGCTCTACAAAATCCGATACCGACGAGAATTTCTTGGTCGATGAGATGAAGGCTCTGGAGGAAAGCCGATCAGTCGGCCTTCCGAATTTTATTCCTAAATACGCATTCCATACTTTGCTTGCGAAGAAGGTGAAGGAGATATCTTTGACGCCCTTTGATTGCGCGGAGAAGATATGGACTTACATACAGAGTGTGGTGATCTCCGTCTTGCTGCAGCACTGCGAGAACTACCCTCAGCTCATCTCCTGCACCAGACGAGCCGTGCAGAATCTCATCTCCAGGAAGAAGCAGCAGTCAGTTGAATGGATAACCGACCTCGTGGAGATGGAGAAGCTCTCAGACTACACCTGCAATCCCGAATACAGCGCTTCCTGGAACAAGCTCATGTCAGAGCAGGGCGAATTCATGGAGCGTATTCGCGATAATTACCAGTTTGCAGACATTGGCAGATTCGGAGAAGTCAACATTGTTCATCTGCGGAGCCTCGTCTCCGACGTGGTGCAGGAGGCGTATGATCTGAAGATGAGGATGGCGGCGTATTGGGATATAGTGACGAGGAGGATGGTGGATAACATGGTGCTGCACTTGCTGTACAGCATTCAGAAGCTGGTGAACAAAGAGACGCAGAAGGAGATCATCGATGAGTTGATGGGGCCTCAGGGGAATGGGTTGGAGAGGATGCTGGAGGAGCTGCCGTCGGTGTCGGAGAAGAGGAAGAAGCTGCACAGCAGCATCAGCTTGCTCAAGCAGTCTAAGGATGTTGTTGCCAATATCATGGATAAGATTACTGTCGATTTCGACTGAGTGTGGATGTAATGATATCTAAATAATTACCATGACATGCTTGTCTTTCCTTAGGCTCAATGTGCGCGATAGCGTTATCTATATAATCAGTATGGTATGCTTGTCTTTCCTACGGCTCAGTGTGAGCGATGTCTATGTATAGTATGGTATGGTTGCTTATTCTTAGGCTCAATGTGAGCGATATCTATCTATTTGTACGGTGATATCTATTTATTTAGTTATGGTATGCTTGTTTTCCCTTAGGCTCAATCTGACTCTTTTGTCAATGCCATTCTATATGTTTTTCAGTAATTTTTGTTGATCGTTGGAGTGGTTGGGATTGCAGTTGTTAGCTGCTTGCATGGTTGCATTGCCGTTGCACACATATATCTCAATTCTTGTTAGGAAGATTAGTGACACCTAACAAGTAACACCAAAATCAGAGATTACTTGTTTAGCCACATGGCACATATTAAAATAAAGTTGTCAATTAGCATTTACTTTAAATCTTCAATTTTTAATTCATCAGTTAACAACTGATACCTTCAATTTGCCCCATTAATTTATTATTACTGGAGTAAACTATTCATATTCTTGCATTCCTACCCGTTGTACAAAATAACATTTAATAGAACATATACAATTAAATAACAACTTAATGTATTCTTGTAATTTAATACAATCAAACAAACATAATACGAATATCTTATTTAGTAACACTGACGCGTAGTCCAATAAACAGAACCACTCTCCTATCCACAATGGGCACAACTTAACGTGCTCACTAGTCACTACTGATGAGGCGATGCCCAAGCCCGAATCGTTTCACGAAATCAATATATAATAGCAAAATATATTCTCATTATCTCATTCATCCATAATCCTATATGGCAATCTCACAAATTTACATATTTAATTTTCTAAATTTCACATTTTTATAAAATGAATGAAAATATGTAAAAATATGTTTATCTCTAAAAAAATACATATCATCATCAAATCAATTTTCAATGAAAACATACAAAGTTAACGAAAATAGTGAAATCTTAAGTTGGTAACTGTAGTGTTTACTACAGATTTAATGTAAATATTTTTGTAATTTTTCTGGGTTTGGATTGCTGAACAGAACTTGTAAAGAAGAGGAGGAAGTTGATAGACGAAGAGGGAGGAATAAGATAACTTTTTTCATATCTGTTGCTTGCATGAGTGTTGCCCTAAATAGGGTGGTCCCTAAGCGGTTACAACAACATAAAAGCTGCAACATTCTTTAATCCAAAACTAAAAGAAATACTGAATTAAAATTCCTTTCCACATGTCAAAATAAGGACACGTGGAGTTAGAGCCCTTAAAGTGTAATCAGCCACTTTTGTTTTCTGCAAACACGTTTTCTTCTTTTTCTTCCTTGGCCATTGCTTGTTCATCGATTTCAGACTTCTTCTTCTCAATCCCATCAGATTCAAACGCCTTCTTCTCGATTCTTGCCATGACAATACCCCCCTGTGAAGATGACCCTTGTCCCCAAGGGTATAAAGATGGAAATTTTTTCTTGAGAAACTGAAGATCTTCCCAAGTGACGAGAGGAGAAATATCAGATCCCCAATTGACGAGGGCTTGTGCCACCGTCGCCCCTACGTTGGATTTCCGATGCGCCAAAGCGTCCAGTAGCAGAAATAACGATCGCCCTCATCGGTTGTATCGGTAGGTCTTGTAAAGGTACACTCTTTGAACTGATGCACTTTTAGCAAGGAAACATGGAAAAGCAGGGTGGATTTTAGAAGGCGTAGGTAACTCCAATTTGTAAGCAACCTGTCCCACCTTCGTATAATTTTGTAAGGACCGTAGAATTTTCTTTGCTAATTTTAGGTTTCACAGAAGACCACCGAATTTTGACGAAAAGGTTGTAGCTTTAGGTAGACAAAGTCTCCTACCTCAAATTGCCTATCTTGCTGCTTTTATCTGCAAAAACTTCATCACGTGTTGTGCTTGTATCGATTTTCCTTTAAAGTGTGAGCCATCTGTTGTCGCCGCACTAGAGTGTCCGTAGCTTACGGATTGGGGAATCCATATAGGAGCTAGTAGAGAAAAGGGGTGGATAACCATACAAAGCCTGAAAAGGAGTAAGCTTTAGCTTGAATGATAATTAGTATTATACCAATACTCGCCAAGGGTAGCCATTTTAGCCATTGTTTGGGCTTAAGACTAGCCATGCACCTAAGGTAGGTTTCTAGGCATTGATTTACCTCTCTGTTTGACCATCGGACTGAGGATGATAAGCCGTAGACATCTTGAGTTGGACCCCAAGTAGCTTAAAAATTCTTGCCAAAAGAGCTCGTGAAAACCTTATCTCTGTCTGTCACAATATTCATTTGGTTGCCCATGTAACTTGTAAATAGAATCCGAAATAGTTTAGCAACAGATGGGCAGAAAAGGATGAGACAAAGCTAAGAAATGGTCTGTACTTAGTAAACTGTCAACCACAACCAGGATAACATCTTTTCCTCCAGATTTAGGAAGCCCTTCAATGAAATCCATTGAAATATGAGTCCAGCTTGATCGGGAATTGGCGTGGTTGAAGTAACCTCGGTAGGGCCCCGAATCTCCTTTGTTCCTTTGGCAAACATCACACCTCTTAATCATGTTAATGACATCATTTTTCATAGTAGGCCAGTAAAATAACCCCTTCAATCTCATGTAAGTACACTGAATTCGAATGACCCCAAGAGGTGAGTCATGGACAGTGATTGAATTAGTGTCCTCAATTGGGAGTCATTTCCACCCCAATTCGATTTTGTATCTCAAAGTCCATTAGACAAACTGAAGTCGGGATAGGCAGCCTTGTCAATGAGTTTAGCTGTCAAAATTTTTGAAAAGAAAGGATCGGTGAGGTAACTATCAATGACCTTTGAATCAAGTAGGGATGTTGTTGACAAGGCATCACAAGTGGGCATAGAAGGTTCACATCTTGATAGAGCATCTGCCACCTTATTTTCAATCCCTTCTTATACTGTATTTCATAGTCAAAACCCACAAGTTTGGTTAACCACTTGCTGTAGAGGATTCATTATTTTCTGGTCCAAAAATACTTAAGAGCTTGCTGATCGGTTTAATAACAAACTTACGATGTTGGAGGTAAGACCTCCACTTGAACCGCCAATAGAACGACCAAGAATTCTCTTTCATAGATGGAAAGAGCTTGGTTTCTAGGGCATAGACTCTTCTTGAGGAAAGCAATAGGCTGCAGGATTGCATAAGCACAGCTCAATTCCGGACCCACTAGCATCCGTTTCAATGACAAAGGGTTTGCTAAAATCGGTAAAGCCAAAACCGGGCTGTAACCATAGCCTGCTTGAGCTTGTGAAAAGCAGCCGGCTTTCAATTCCACTTGAAATTATCCTTCCTTAATAAATCAGTAAGAGGTTTACTGATTGCACCATAGCTCTTGATGAACTTCCTATAGTAACTGTGAGGCCTAGGAATCCTCGGAGTTGCTTGACAGTTTTGGGGTGGCGATTAACCATGCTAGAAATTTTAGTAGGATCGGTGGCAACTCCTTTTCTTGAAATAATATGCCCAAGGTATTCCACTTGATGAGTCCCAAACTGCATTTACTCTTTTTGCAAACAATTTGTTTTGCACGAGAGTGAGTGTCTGATCCTTAGATGATGCAAATGATCATCCCAACTGGTCTTGTAGATCAAAATGTCATCAAAGAAAACTAGAACAAATTTCCTCAAATAATCTTGGAAGGTAATGTTCATGAGGGATTGGAATGTGGCTGGTGCATTACACAACCCAAATGGCATAACAAGGAATTCAAATGCCCATGTGTGTGCTAAAAGCGAGAAGATATCTGTCCTCCGGTCTCATAAGAATCGGAAGTAGCGGACCTCAAATCAATTTTAGAAAAGAACTTGGCCCTTGAAGTTCATCCAACAACTCATCTATGATAGGTATAGGATATTCATGTTTGATAGTAAGGGTATTAAGATACCTGTAATCCACACATCCTCCATGTATTATCCTTCTTTTTGACCAAAATGACAGGAGAAGCAAAAGGACTCTTCTTGTCTTGTATAGTTCCGAATTGATTAGCTCAGCCACAATTTCCTCAATGATATTCTTGTGGTTATGAGATGTCCTATAGGGGTGTTGGTGTTTAGGAACACTGTCAGGCTTGAGTAGGATTTGATGCTCAACCCTCTTGATGGAGGTAGCTCAAGAGGTTCCTCAAATATATCACAAATTCTTCCGAAGAATCGAGACAGTGAGGATTTGTAGCCACCACTTCTTTGTCATTAGCCATAAGAACATAAACCTCTTCAACATTATCCTGCATGTTATAATGAAACAATTTATAGAGAGAATGCGAAGACAATTAATTTCAGGTATCCTTAGTTGTGATAGCCTGCAATTTTATCTTCTCCTTGCCTAGTAAGCGTGGTGACATACCCTCATAATCCAATTCAATAGGGTGCAAGATTTTAACCAGTCCCCACCAAGTATCATATCACAACCAACATTGTCTAAAATCACGGGAGAATAAGAGAATTCTCTTCCTTGCATCTTCCACGAAAATCAACCACTTGTTGGGTGCTGACCATCTTCGCCCATTAGCAACTCGTATGAGTAATGGCTTGGAGTCTTTAAAGAGCACCCTAATTGGTTTGCATCCTTCCTTGAATAAAACGAGGGTGCTTCCAGAATCAATTAGTATGTGTAATTTATGTCCTGCTACTTCCCTAAGACTCGCATAGTGGTGATGCTCTCTTCCCCGCTAATGCATTCGGTGACATTTGCACCTCCTCCATCTGTTGTAATAGAGGATTGGATGGTTCTTCGTTTCTTCACTATCTGTAGGGACAACAACTCCTCTTCATTAGTCATAATCATGAAATTGATTCTTTTTGCACTGTGGCCAAACTTGTACTGCTCATCACAATTGTAGCAGAGTCCTTCTCTCTTCTAGCTGCCATTTCTGCAGCAGAAGAAGCTTAGTAGGTGTGGTAGTTCCAACCTTAGGTGGAACCATTATGGTTCAGGTTTCTTGTAGTTGGAAAAGGTGGCAGAGGAACCCTTGTAGGACCTTTACCCTTTTAGTAATAGCTTCAATGGCTAATGACTGTTGTTGACCCAACTCAATTGCTTCTGCAGTGTTTTAGGAGTGAACATGTGCATAAGGATCTGTAAGTCATCAGTCAGCCCACTGATGAATGTAGCCACAAAGAATTCCTCCGTATACCCCTTGGTACTCAACAACGAGAGACATGCTTTGAGCTCCTCGAACTTATCCACATAGCTAGCATAAGACCCCGTCTGCTTTAGCTTTGTAAACTCAGCAATGACCTTAGTTTCCTTAAGATCCTCAAATCGAGCAGCCACAACATCTACAAATTGTGCCCACGACAACTCTTGGTTTCAGAATCAAAATTTTGGTACCATGTGGCAGCTCTACCTTCAAAGTGAATAGAAGCCAGAGTGATCATATAGGCATCTGTATAAGGAGGCATTAACTTGAAATACCCCCTGCACTTCATGATCCAAGACCTAGGATTAGACCCATCAAATCTAGGAAAATCAATCTTTGGTGTGGGGTGAGTGTACTGGGGGTGAGAGGTATCTGCACGCCATTTTGAACCCCCAGTTGATCCAAAATTTGGTTTTCCCAAAATAGAATCCTCCTCATTTTGTCCTCTACTGGAGTTCATATTTAATAGCTGTAGGATATGTCACCCAAGTGCAGGATAGCTGGTCATACTTACCAGCAATAGTATCGAGTTCTCTTGCAATTTCAACTCGGCTGCATCTCTTTTCAAAGTTTCAGCTTGTAATATTGCATCTAAGCGTTTCGTGCCTCTTGCGGATCTTTGAAACGTGTGACCTCAGCCATGATCAAGATCGGTGCTCGATACCAAATGTAGTGTTTACTCTGATTTAATGTAAATATTTTTGTAATTTTCTGGGTTTGGATTGCTGAACAGAACTTGTAAAGAAGAGGAGGAAGTTGATGAGCGAAGAGGAGGAATAAGATAACTTTTTCATATCTGTTGCTTGCATGAGTGTTGCCCTAAATAGGGTGGTCCTAAGCGGTTACAACAACATAAAAGCTGCAACATTCTTTAATCCAAAACTAAAAGAAATCTGAATTAAAATTCCTTTCCACATGTCAAAATAAGGACACGTGGAGTTAGAGCCCTTAAAGTGTAATCAGCCACTTTTGTTTTCTGCAAACACGTTTTCTTCTTTTTCTTCCTTGGCCATTGCTTGTTCATCGATTTCAGACTTCTTCTTCTCAATCCCATCAGATTCAAACGCCTTCTTCTCGATTCTTGCCATGACAGTTTACTACAGATTTAATGTAAATATTTTTGTAATTTTTCTGGGTTTGGATTGCTGAACAGAACTTGTAAAGAAGAGGAGGAAGTTGATAGACGAAGAGGGAGGAATAAGATAACTTTTTTCATATCTGTTGCTTGCATGAGTGTTGCCCTAAATAGGGTGGTCCCTAAGCGGTTACAACAACATAAAAGCTGCAACATTCTTTAATCCAAAACTAAAAGAAATACTGAATTAAAATTCCTTTCCACATGTCAAAATAAGGACACGTGGAGTTAGAGCCCTAAAGTGTAATCACCACTTTTGTTTTCTCGCAAACACGTTTTCTTCTTTTCTTCCTCGCCATTGCTTGTTCATCGATTTCAGACTTCTTCTTCTCAATCCCATCGATTCAAACGCCTTCTTCTCGATTCTTGCCATGACAGTAACATGGTTAAGTTGATTAAGTATTTGCATTTCTCTTACGGAAATCGTGTGTTCAAATCTTTCTTGGAGCAAAAATGTGCAATTTTGTGTGTGTGTGTGTTGGCTTAGTGGTAGAGTGGTTAATATCCGAGGCCAAAGGTCTCGAGTTCAAGTCTACGCGACCTTTAAATTTCTGTATTTAATTGATAAAAAAAGAAAATAGTGAAATCGATCTCTATATTATATATATATTTAGTGGTTATGTGTGGATACTCCTTATAGTGTAAACATGAGGATAAATATCAATCATTGATAAATCAATATGGACGCTTCATATTCAATGCACAAATTATGACGCAAATACACAATTATATGCAGAAATGTGCATTTCAGTAATTCAGATGCACACTAAAAAAAATAATGGTGTGCTTTCTAAATCTAATGGACATGATTTGTTATCATTTATGTATGTTAAGTATTGTATGCACATAAATCAATTACCGTGCATGCGTGTTTACTGTGTTAGAAAGTCGAATCAAAAGGCATCTGAATTGTATCATACACCAAACTGAAAGGTAATTATATATTTGAATTCGAATTTTTTATCACTACTGACTTTCTATACGGTTCCATTGAATATTTGGACTACATCGGAAGTTGATGATTGACTATACACATCACTTAAAAATAAAAGAGATGGTTTGACTATACACATCACTTAATTATATGCAGACATTTATATTTTTCTTCAGTGCAAATAATATTTCTCTTCCATAGAGATGATACTTTATAATTATAGATTAAAAAAATAAATGATAGTTTTATTAGTGTAAATGATATTTTTTTAAGAACAAATAATACTTCTGTTCGTCCACACAGTGCAGACGGATATACAAAAATTTTTGTGAAAATAAAAAAGAACCCTCATAATAGGATGATAGACCTTTTACCTACATGGATCTCTTAGTCTTCTTCCATGGTTTTTTCGAGTACAAGATATAAGAAAAAACAAACAAGAAGACATGAAAGTAAGAAAATAGAGTCATCTCATTTTCATTTGCACCGAATTGGACTGGAGTTACCAAGAGAAAAGGGATGATAAAAATATAAATAACAAAGTCTTGCTATGCATAAATTACAAATTACACAGATGTAAAAAAGAAAAATCAAACCAATTATTGATAAATATTCTTAAAATTTATTAAATACAAAATTTCATACCATCAAATCAATTAAGTTATTTTTATGTTTGACCTTATGCAATTTATAGGCCCAACATATGATATTATTATTAAAGACAATGAATTATATTAAAAATAAAATAATACATATAACTAATGAATTAGTTAGGAATATTTAATAGATATATTGAATCTTATTAGTTACAACTTTCATAGCATTTTGAGCTATATAAGTTTATCTATACCTTATGTTCTTGCACAAACATACAAATTTAGAATTAAATTAATAAATATGCACACATGCGTGTGTGTATATATAGAAAGTAAGAAATTATATTTTTGATTCTGAATAAAAGATGTATAGTAAAATTTGAAAGAATGAAATATTGAATTTGAAAATGTATTAGTATTTTGTTCAAAATAAGAAGAAGTCTATTTGTACACTATGGTGAAATTACAATAGATAGTGAAGTTTTATTGAAGCTGAGGGAAGTCGTTTTTCTTTCTTAATTATTGAAATGTACTTAAGGAAGTCCATAGAAAAAACAAAGAAATATACAAAACTCATCGGCTAAATAAGTAAAATATAATCAAATTCACCAATAGTGAAAAAGATTATAACTTGGTTCATTGCAAGAATTATAGTTTTATATAGTTAATATGTATTTAAGCACATGAAACACATATTGTTGCAATTAATATATATATATATATATATATATATATATATATATATATATATATATATATATATATATAGAGAGAGAGAGAGAGAGAGAGAGAGAGAGAGAGAGAGAGAGAGAGAGTTTGGTTCAAATAAGAACCATTCTTATCTAAAAACTAAGAACCAAATGAATTCGTTATGAAAGTTGATGAATCCGTTGAGAAAGTTAATGAATTTAAAAATTCCGAATTTTTCATCTGGGATCGAATCTCATGAGGGACGAAAATTCTATTTTTTGAATTCAGTAATTTTCTCAGCCGATTCATCAATTTTAACTGTGAATTCATCAATTTTTGGTTCTCACGTTCTCACAATAAAAGATAAATTATATAATCAATCAAAATATGAGTAAAATCTGTATAATAGCATTACCTATTAGAAGCATCACCTAAAAGATCAATTTTTGTGAGATTTCACTAGTTAAAAATCTAAATAAAGTGACATTTATAATTAGTGTTTACTATGTAATATTTGAATTTTATTCTGACAGATAATCAATTATCTTAGCAGCTAGATTCAATTATTTTGATATTTTATAAATTTGAATGGATTTGGTAATTAGCAGGTATTACTATATATAAGGGTTTAAGATGGAAACGATTAGTAACATTATTTTTCAATCGAATTTTAGACATGTATGGGTATATAAATTTTAAATGGATCTGAAAATTAATGAACATGTCTACATGAAATTTTCTCTATTACTTAGTCTTTTGTTATTTGTTCTATTTACTATTAATGATTAATTTATAATGTTCGGGGTGTTATTGCAACAAATGATCAATTATTGTAACATTTTATATTTATAAATTAGCGAACATTGTTATACGGGTTTGAGACGAGAACAAATAGTATACAATCTTTTATTCGGAGTTGGAATGAGTATGAATATAAACATTGTAGATGGATCCCGGTGGATGAATGCAAACCTCATTATTTCGATTCACTAATAGAGTTTTTAGCAAACTTCACGAATTAGAAAACATAATTAAATTGGAATCTCAATTATTTTTTGTGTGCATACTATTTATTATTAATGTTTACTCTATAATGTTTTAGTTTATTGAGCCAAAATAATCAAGTATTGTAACAAATCATATTTATAAACTCAAACGAGTTCTGGGAGTTAGCGGATATTACTATATGATTCTGTGATAAGAACGGAAATTAACGAGTATTTATACTATTTATTATTGAAGTTTACTCTGTAATATTCTGATTTTATTAAGATAGATCACTAATTAATGTAACAATTTGAATTTAATTATTTATAATTTTTATAAAATTAAATGATTTTGGGTAATTGATGAATATTACTATGCAAGTGTGGAATGAGAACGAGCAGTAAAATAATTTTCTAAATCAGATATGAGATATGTTCGAGTATATATATAAAATCTAAATAGGTCTAAACATTAATCGACATGTATACATAGAATTTTCTCTATTTTCTGATATTTTATTATTTGTTCTATTTATTATTAATGTTTACTTTGTGATGTTTTGATTGTTATTGCGATGGATAAATAATTATTGTAACAATTTATATTTATAAATTGAAACAAGAATTGGTAATTAGTGAGTATTATTGTAAAATTTTGAGACGAGATCAACTAGTAAAATTAAAATACGAATCATTTTCAGTTATTTGATCGTGAAGGTCTACGGTAAATTCAATACTTTAAAGATCTATGGTCAGATGCTGACGCATCGTCCTCATACAAATATTGTTTCATTTACTATGATTAGAAATGCAACATAAAGAGATAATAAATCAACACATAAAGTGACTTCCCGTTGAAACTCGACGGATTACAAACTAGTATTTAAAAAACAAAAACAAAAAAAGAGAGATGTGGCATATCTGGACCTTCTCGAGCCAAACAAAATTTGTTGGCCAATATTGAATTCCAGAAAATATGATGAATCTTTTTTTTTGTCAATTTAATGCAGAAATTTTTAGAAAATATGATGAATCTTGCGAAGCATTGATGCACATTATTGAGATGAAAAAACGGTGGAATTGAATTGGCGTGCGTGGAAGGCGAAAAAAATGTTTAATTAAAAGGTATATTATTTTATAACTATTAAGAAAATTTTATTTAAGTTTTAATGTTATAAGTTTCTATATTATTAGGACATATTTATAGTAACTTGATAGCAATGATTATAGGGTTGATTAATTTTTCTGTATATACAGCAATATCACATTAGCAATGAACATATAAAATTATGTCCATGATGAATTATGCTCTATCATATAAAGTTCAACAATGCATAACATCTCAACTCAAACACAAAATTTAAATCCTTATTTAAATACAATAAATCAAAGAATAATCATGTAAAATTGAAAAAAAAAAGTAGGAATTACTTTTTAGAAGAAGACTAGAGTATATTAACTTGTTCTCTGTACCCCCGTCGTGGTTTTCTGCATTCGGTCGTTCACGAATCACGTGTGCAATCCCATCTCTTAATTGCAAAACATTCTAAATCTCACTCTCATCTGAAGCCAGAATTGCATACGGAAATGGGAGGTAAAATTCTACTGTCATGGAAATTGTCAATCTTTGTTCGGTATATGTTTATGCGGCTTTATTGAATTGTGGGTGAAAGCGTAGGTGAAGTGGGCTGCTCAACTTCAAATCTTTGGTTAGCTCAAAACCCCGCAAAGATGGGGCTGAACTATTCTTTCTCATCTACACACCGTTTTGGCACACACTTTGCCTCGGCATTGTCGTTTCTCTGATTAACTACGAGGTATTTCACGGTCATACTTAATCTCTCTGTCTTTCTTGTTCATATGCAAGTTATTTCTTTTCTTGATTGATTTAGTAAACAAGTTCATCAGAACCATAATATGATGTTCTGTCAGAGGGAAAAAGGAAATATCTTAATCCGTAGTTTGAAGTGTAGTTGAATATTGGTTACAATATCGTGCAAAATTACAATGAAATGATTAAAAAATAACTATTACAAATGAGATGTCGAAGATAACAATAACTTATCAATAAGTCGCCAGAAGTTGAACTTACGCCCGCAAGCGAAGCATACCGGTAGTGCTCACGATTGGCGGCTCGTCCCCAAAGGTAACGACTTTCGTCTCGTGTAGTAGCACCACAAACAAGTCGAGCCCCGTGAATCGGACGGAAGAGAGGCGAACTCGAAAACTAAGAACTATGAGCTAAGAATGCAAGTAGAATGCTTTGTTTTTTTGCTAGAGAGAATAGAATGTTTTGCTTATGCTTCTAACTCTAGAATGATGCACTATATATAGCACTCAAGAGGATGTTCTAAGGTCACAATTGATGACAAACATCAATATTCCATTAACTCTTAACATCAAGAGTTGAAATGAAAGGCAAAGGCCATGAACCTCATTACTAGCAATTCCATCCACAACCCATTAACTTCCAACAATCCCCACATGAGTGGAAATGCCATATAAATGCAAAGCGCAAAGTTCGGTCCTCAAGAGGCGATATTGCATTTGGAAAGGTAGCTTGTGGCCTTGAACCTTCCATAGTCGAAATTATCGAGCATACCGGTGGCATAGTGGTTATTTCACTTGAACTAGTCCTCCATGGTGTATCTTGAGACAATAATATTGACACAATATCATCTCAATTTCCATCCGTTCTTACGTTTGTGTCCATTATGGCCTTGGAACACCCTTTGGATTCACAAGTGTATCACTTGAAGCGGCCCCACTTCACACTTGCATAGGTGACTATTACAACCAAGTATTCGCTATACTTGACCTCCTCGAGGTATCGATAGTCATTAAAAGTTAAAAACTTAACCTCACCACTTGCGGACTTACAAACACTCACTTTGTTCTCGGAGAATAGGCATGTTTGAGTGTTTATCACACGGATTTTTATAACCCGTTGTCCTTTTGAACCATGTTCTCGGACAATCCAATCATCATGGTTGGGTTTCGCTATAATCATCCTTAAGATGTGGATTTAACACCCATTCCTCTAACAGTTTAAACATTTGATCTCGATTAATGCTTTTTGTCGTGGATCCGCTAGATTATCTATTGATTTTACATAATCAATAGTGATAACCCACTCGTGATCAAATGTCTCACGGTATTGTGTCGTCGATGAATATGTCGAGACTTACCGTTGTAATATATATTTTGTGCCCTTCCTATTGCTGATTGACTATCACGGTGAATCAACACGAAGGCACGGGACTCGCCGACATGGAATATCCTCGAGGAAATTTCTAAGCCATTCGGCTTCTTCACCACCTTATCTAAAGCTATGAATTGATTCCATAGTAGACCTTGCTATACAAGGTATTTCTTGGACTTCCAAGATACGACTCCACCTCCAATAGTGAACACGTATCCACTTGTGGAAAACGAGTCGATTGAGGCAGATATCCAATTAGCATCACTATACCCTTCAAGTACATGGCTCACTAGAATAATGAATCGCATAATGCGGGTAAACTTTAAGTAACCCAATACGCGTTCAAGTGCTTTCCAATGTTCTCTACTTGGATTAGGCGTGAAACTACTCAATTTGTTCACGAGCAAGCTAAATCGGTCGGGTGCGGTTTGTGAGATACATCAAACTCCCGATAATCTTAGCATATTCATCTTGACTTATAGGTTCACCCTATTTGGAGTCAAATGAACACTCGAGTCCCAAGGAGTCTTGGAAATAGGCTTATCCATTGCATTGAATTTCTTCAACACTTTCTCGACATAGTGGGATGTGTCAAAGCAATTCCATTTAGCGTTCTAAGAATTTTAATTCCAAGAATTACATCCGCCAAACCCATATCTTTCATCTTGAAGTTCTTACTAAGCATTCTTTTGTTTCTCCAATCACACGAGTTACTTCCATTATCAACATGTCATCTACATAAAGACAAACAATAACAAAATCGTTATTCAATTCTTTACATAGACACACTTGTCACTCGTTGATTTTGAAACCATTTGACAACATAACTTTGTCAAATTTCATATGCCATTGCGATGGCGCTTGCTTAAGTCCATACAAAGACTTTTGAAGTTTGCATACCTTGTGCTCTTGCCGTGTACTACAAAACCTTCCTACTGTTTCATATAGATCTCATCTTCTAACTCACCATCTGAAGCTTGTTTTACATCCATTTGATGAATCTCAAGATTTTGCAAAGCAAAGAATAGCGGCGACATTCTAATAGAAGTATGTTTAGTCACGGTAGTAGGTATCGAAGAAGTCATACCCCACTTTGTCTAAACCTTGAACTACAAGTCGGCCTTATATTTATCAATAGTGCCATCGGACTTGTATTTCTTCTTAGGATCCACTTGCATCCTAAAGCTTTACAACCAGTGGAAGATCTACTAACACCCAGTATGATTCAACATAATAGACTCTATCTCAAAGTCTATTGCTTCTCCACAGATCTGCATCGGGCACGATAAAACTTCTTTTACGGTAACGGTTCATCATTTAACAATAAACGACATAATCCGGTCCATAAATTTTAGCTTTTCTTACGATTACCACGTCTAGGTTGCACATCTTCAAGTGTAGACCTAGGTCGTTTTCTATTAGCGAGGCCATAAAAACTTGCTTAGAACTTGAGGGTTCACTTTTTCAACAATATGAGAATTGGTAGAATCTTCCTCAATTCTTTTACTTGAATCGAACTATTCTTATCCTTATTAGGATAGATATTCTCAAAGAATATAGCGTTCCTTGATTCAATTGTTGTTCCCATGAACATCGGATATATCGATTTGTGCACAACAAATCTATAAGCACTACTATTAAGTGCATAACCAATAAAGATACAATCTACCGTTTAGGTCCAATTGTAACTTGTTTTGTGTGATACTTCAACCTTAGCTAAACACCCCACACTTTGAAGTATTTATATGAAGGTTTCCTTCCTTTCCAAAGTTCATAAGGAGTTACATCCTTCCCTTTGATAGGAATCTTGTTCGAGATATAGTTGGGTAGTAGAACGCCTTTCCACATATTCCGGGTAATCGAACTTATTAATAACGCATTCATCATCTCCTTAAGAGTTCGATTTTTGCGTTCAGCTACACCATTTGATTGAGGCGAATAAGGGCGATCGTTTGATGGATTATACCACTTTCGTTGCATAATTCGACAAGCAGAGCAACATATTCTCCACCTCGATCACTTCTTACAACCTTAATTTTGCAATTAAGTTGATTTTCACTTCATTCTTGAAGTTTGAAATGCATCAATTGCTTCATCTTTACTTCTTAATAAATAAAGATAACAATATCTTGTGCGATCGTCGATAAAAGTAATAAAATACTTTTACCACCTCTAGTTTGTACAAACTTTAAATCACAAACATCGATGTGAATTAATTCTAGAGGTTTTGAGCTTCTTTCAACAGTTTGAAAGGCAACTTGGTCATTTTGCTTCAACACGATTTCACATTTATCTTGTGTTTTAGATACTTCTATTTTTAACAAGTTCATGTTAGCGAGTTTCTTTATAGCATTAACATTAACATGACCAAGTCTACAATGCCATAAATCGAACACTCAATCAAGTAGCGGTAGAAGCATTCTCATTAATTTTTGCAATCGCCTTAGAAGGCTTACAAGCTCTAACACCGAGTTTGAAAAGATCTTGGAGACATAACTTGCCGAGAGTCTTTCCAAACTTTCTAACTATTACGTATTCTCCGAAAATCTATATCAAATTTGGCTCTAGTCGACTTGGCGCGAGAGATGAGATTCTTGCGGATCGAAGGAGCATGCAACACATCCTTCGAGTTATTTCCACACGGAGGTTGAAGTACAACGGTACCAACTCAAGCACCTTGGAAGTATGATCACTTGCCTCGGTCACACCTGTCTTCAACCTCTTTGTAGGTGTAGAACAAGTCTCGATGGACACAAATGTGAGCAGAGCACCGTGTCAAGAAACCAAGTAGGGGTAGGATTTGTGACTTGGTTTACCTCGATTATCATGGCAACAAAGTCATCTTTGTCCCAGTGTCAAGTCCTTCTCAACATTGTTGTGTGCCTTTGCCTTTGTCTTTCTCTTGACTTTCGGCGGTCTTTAGCCATGTGCCCGTGCTTATCACGGTTGTAGCACGTTCGGAAAACGGGTTTTCTACTTCTTTCCCGCCTTTGTTCATCGGACGAGGGCGCTTCGTGAAGGTCTCCTCGGTCAGTTGCCTTAGCCTCCATCGGACTTTTAGCCTTCAACTCTCGCTCCTTAACGAGCTTCAACTTGAGTCGAGCAACCATGCTTTCATGGTCATCTCCTTTCGCTTGTGCTTAAGGTAAGATCGAACCCTTTCCATCCTTCGGCAATTTGTCAATTAAAATTGCAATGGAATATTGTTCAGCAGAGGCATACCTTGGCGTGAACATCGTGCAACATAACGAAACTCGTGTACTTGAGGCATGATCGGTTTGAATCCACAATCTTGAACTCGGTGAGCACGGTAACCACGAACTTCTTCGTGCTAGCCTCCTCAACCAGATACTTTTGGTTAAGTGCCTCCCACAACTCTTTGGCAGTATCCTTGACCGCAAATACATTAAATAGGCTATTATCAAGCCCATTTAACACCATATTCCGACACAGATAGTCGGAATGATACCAAGTGTCGTATTTCATACGCACTTCTACGTCCGCTTCTTCCTCGGAAGGAATAGGCGGCCCGTCTTCACGCAGGAAGCTAGCAAGCCCCATTGTGGTGATGTAAAACATCATCTTATGCGCCCAGCGTTTGAAGTCGACGCCGGTGAAAATTGGCGGTTGTTGAGCCACGGGAATGCGGGGGTTCAGCACTGGAGCCATGGTGGAACTGCTACTGGCTCCAACGGATTGAGTGGTGGCGGAGGCGCTCATCGGATTGGTCGACATCTTCAATTTGCACGATCGGGTAACAAGCAGAGTTGGGCAAAACTTTCTCGTCTTGCGATTGTAGTTGAATATTGGTTACAATATCGTGCAAAATTACAATGAAATGATTAAAAATAACTATTACAAATGAGATGTCGAAGATAACAATAACTTATCAATAAGTCGCCCAAGTTGAACTTCGCCCGCAAAGCGAGAAACGCCCCGGTAGTGCTCACGATTGGCGGCTCGTCCCCAAAGGTAACGACTTTCGTCTCGTGTAGTAGCACCACAAACAAGTCGAGCCCCGTGAACGGACGGAAACGAGAACCGAACTCGAAAACTAAGAACTATGAGCTAAGAATGCAAGTAGAATGCTTTGTTTTTTTTTGCTAGAGAGAATAGAATGTTTTTGCTTATGCTTCTAACTCTAGAATGATGCACTATATATAGCACTCCAAGAGGGATGTTCTAAGGTCACAATTGATGACAAACATCAATATTCCATTAACTCTTAACATCAAGAGTTGGAAATGAAAGGCCAAAGGCCATGAACCTCATTACTAGCAATTCCCACTCACAACCCATTAACTTCCAACATGAAGTTCATGTAAATGTTGTAACGAATAACTTTAGAATAGGAAATGGCAGTTGGAGTATTCATGGTTCACGATTATCCTGTGTCGATGTTCATTTTATATGAATTAGATGAATCTAAGGCTGTGTTTTGCTTAATGAACATAATAAGCCAACTACACTAAAACATCGAAGGGGCAAGAGAATAAGAATATATGATTAGAAACATCTAATGAGAATATATGCCTAATGAATACATTTTTTTTTCTTTCCAAAAAGGATCGAATATTTAATCGACTAATGAGAATGTATGCCTAACATGCCTAATGAAAAAGAATTTGATTGGTGGCACATGCGAGACGTCCCGATTTGTAGGAGAAAGAAGCAGAAACACCAAAGAGAAAACCAAAGTGGTCTTCAGATGGGAATACGTGGCCTACAACTGTCTAAATAGTACTCCCTACGTCCCGATATTCATGACTCATTTCTTTTTACATGTTGATTAAGGAGAGTTGTATTTTATGTGTAAAGTAGTGTGTGCTACGAAATTCGAAGCACATTTTAGTGCAAAATTGTTTTATTTTTTGAAAACGTGCCAACAATAATGGGACAGTCCAAAATGGAAAACGAGCTAACAATAATGAGACGAAGGGAGTATTTGGTTTTTGATTAAATCGAATCGAATTAAAATTGAATTTTTTTAGTTATTTTTAATAAATTTTAGTTTTATAATTATTACATTAATTAATTTTAATAAATTTCAGGTTTTTTTAAAAATAATTATTTAATTATTTTACTTATTAATTAGTTTTACTTCGATTTTTCGATTAATCGAAAAAATCGAATTATAATAATCGATCGATTTTTTGTTAATCGAAAATTTAAATCGATTCGATTTGGATTCTATTTTTCGAACAAATTCAATTGAATGAATCAAAATCGAACAATTTACAATCACTACCGCGGGCCTGCTAAAGTAAATATCCAGGAAACTAGCTTCTCCATGACAAAGCTAGCTCATAATAAATAGCTGCATCCAGCAAAACTTCTTCATCCCACTCTCTTACACAACACAATCAATGTCTTTGTCTGCTAGAGACGAAATGTCATCATCGACAGTAATGAAGTGGCTGGCCATGCAGAATCCCCTCAAAATATCCAAACACCATCGCCAACAAGAAGAAGACGAAGAAGAGCAAGAATCAACTCCGGCTACGACTCATGACGCTCCCATCGTCTCTCCCTACAACGACCGTATTCGGCCTCTGCTGGACACGGTGGACAGGCTGCGCCACCTGAAGATCATGCAGGAAGGCATCCAGCTCCCGACCATCGTGGTCGTCGGCGACCAGTCCTCCGGCAAGTCCAGCGTCCTCGAGTCCCTCGCCGGCATCCGCCTCCCCGCGGCGATGGCATCTGCACCAGAGTCCCTCTCATCATGAGGCTCAAGAATCACCCCAGCCCGAACCGCAACTCTCCCTAGAATTCAGCGGCAAAACCGTCCAAACAGATGAAGCAAGCGTCGTCGGCGAAATCATGTACACCACTCGGAGATCGCGGGAAGGGAAGGATTTCCAACATCCCTTGACTCGTCGTGAAGAAGAAGGCGTCCCCGATCTCACCATGATCGATCTCCCGAATCACTAGGGTTCGGTCAAGGGCCAACCGGAGGATATCTTGAACAGATTTCAAACATCATAATGAATTACATCACCCGGAGGATGTTTTCTGGTACAGCAGCCATGGAAAGGAAAAACAAGAGGAAAAAGTTGTATATCTATTCATCACTGAAAGTTTCTCCTTTAAAGGGGAGATCATTTACAATATATGGAAATAAATCATGCTAATTTTGGTGTGATCAATCTTGACCCATATTTCCTGTGACTTCCCTTTCTAACCTCTCTTTTCCTTCTATCATTCTAACACTCCCCCTCAAGTTTAGTAACGGGATCTCCGATACTCAACTTGTCGAGGAATTCAGTCAAAGTTTTAGAATTTACAGCTTTGGTCA
Source organism: Salvia rosmarinus (assembly GCA_036937905.1). Taxonomy (NCBI): domain Eukaryota; kingdom Viridiplantae; phylum Streptophyta; class Magnoliopsida; order Lamiales; family Lamiaceae; genus Salvia; species Salvia rosmarinus. The sequence continues at coordinate 107,159,224 of CM072816.1, read as the reverse complement.
AGATGTCTGCTAACTGTTCTTCAGATCGAACAAAGGGTAATTCGATGATGTCGTTCTCAATTTTCTCCTTGATGAAGTGTCGGTCCACCTCAACGTGTTTGGTCCTGTCGTGTTGGACGGGATTTTCTGAAATGCTAATCGCAGCTTTATTATCACAAAACAGCCGACTCTTTTGTGATGGAGAATAACCCATCTCAGTTAGCAATTTTCTCAGCCATAGAACTTCCGTAAGTCCACTCTTAATTCCTCGAAACTCGGCCTCAGCACTCGATAATGCAACCACCTTTTGTTTCTTACTTCTCCAGGTAACTAAATTCCCTCCAACAAACGTGAAATACCCTGCCGTCGACCTCCTATCCGTTGGACTTCCTGCCCAATCTGCATCGGTGTATCCATGAATCTGTAAGTGTCCATTTTTTTGAAGTAAAACTCCATATCCGACAGTGCCTTTCAGATAGCGGACAATTCTTAGTGCAGCTTCCATATGTTCCAGTTGAGGTTGATGCATGAATTGACTAACAATCCCTACTGCGTAGGCGATGTCAGGTCTAGTATGGGATAGATAGATTAGCTTCCCTACTAGACGTTGGTATCTTCCTCGATCTGTCAGTTCGGCTCCTTCCACAATCTGTAATCCATGATTTGCCACGATCGGTGTATCAGCTGGTTTACAATCAAGCAAACCAGTTTCAACCAACAAATCCAAAACATATTTTTTCTGTCTTAAGAATATGCCTTTGTTGGACCTTAGGACTTCTATTCCAAGAAAATACTTCAGAGCTCCCAAGTCTTTCATTTCAAACTCCTGAAATAAGTTCTTCTTTAAACTTTCGATTTCTTCAATGTCGTCACCGGTAATGATCATATCATCCACATAGATGATCAAACATGTTATTAGGTCACCTCTCCTTTTTAAAAACAAAGTATGATCAGAGTTACTCTGTTTGTACCCATATTTCACCATGGCGTCTGTGAACCTCCCAAACCACGCCCTAGGTGATTGTTTTAAGCCGTACAAAGTCTTCCTCAGTCGACACACTTCACCATTTTCAAATTCTCCCGTGAGGCCAGGTGGTGCCTCCATGTAGACCTCATTTTTTAGTTCCCCATGTAGAAAGGCATTGGTTACATCAAATTGATGAAGTGGCCAATCCCGGTTTGCTGCAATTGACAACAGTACCCTGACAGTATTCATCTTGGCAACTGGAGAAAAGGTTTCTGAGTAATCAACTCCATATGTCTGTGTATAACCTTTAGCTACCAGCCGCGCCTTGTATCTCTCAATTGTGCCATCGGGTCGTCGTTTGATGGAGAAGACCCACCTACAGCCAACAGGTTTCTTGTCCTTTGGTAACCTACATTTCTCCCATGTGTTGTTTCTGGCTAAAGCATCAATCTCTCTTTTCATTGCCTCTCTCCAGGAATCATGCTCCATGGCCTCCTCAACCGAACGAGGAATCTCTTCTTCCCGTAGAAGTGCTGTCTCAAAAGCCTGTGCCGTCTTGGTGAGGTAACTTTTAGCACTGTTACCAATAGGATACCGGGATTTCCGACCTATCTGTTCAGGAGAGTATCTCTTAGGTGGGATCCCCCTGGTGTTTCTTGGTGGCAATACATATCGATCTGTATCAACCTCATCTTGATCATTAGTCTCATGACTTCCTCTGTCTTCTTCCCTGACATCATTATTAGTCTCAAGGATAGAATTACTGTTAACTTCATCAGAAATTCGTACCTCGGGTATCAGGAGTGGGGAAGATGAACCAGGCGTATTTGAACCAGGTTCGGTATTTGAACCAGGTTCGGTGGTGGACTGTATGACCGTATCTGATGTCAGTTCAACGGTACTGTTAACCTCATCGGTTGGACCCGTTTCCGGCACAACAAGGCTTGGCATTGACAACCAGCTTAGAGAGTCACTACTTTTGTTTTCCTCACTCTCCCCCTGACGACTAAGGTGGTGGTAAAAATATTCACTCTCCAGAAAGTCACAGTTCATGGTGGTGAACATGTGACGAGTTTCAGGATCATAGCACCGATACCCTTTTTGGTGGATACCATATCCGACAAACACACATTTAACCGCACATGGAGATAATTTATGTCGGTTATGTTTAGGTATGTGAACAAACACGGAGCAACCGAAGATTCTTGGTTGAAGAGTCAGGGTAACCGGTATTTGGGCTTGTGTGGAAAGACATTGAAGAGGTGTTTGAAGAGACAGGGCTTTTGTAGGAAGACGATTCAACAAGTAGACAGAGGTGGCGAGTACCTCAGGCCAAAAAACAGAGGGGGTTCGGGATTCGATCAGCATAGCCCGAGCCATTTCTAGGAGGATTCGATTTTTGCGTTCTGCGACACCATTTTGTTCAGGAGTGTGGGGGCAGGTAGTCTGATGGACCACACCTTCTGTGTCACAGAATTGTTTCATACGAGAATTAACATATTCCCCCCCATTATCAGAACGTAGAACCTGGATAGTTTTCTGGAATTGTGTTTTTACTAAGGCATAAAAGTGGGCAAATTTCTCAAATACCTCAGATTTATGTTTTAAAAAATAGATCCAAGTCATTCGAGAATAGTCATCAATAAAGAGTAAAAAATATTGAAAACCTTGACCCCCAACAGTAGGTGCCGGACCCCAAACATCCGAATGAACTAAGGAGAAAATAGAATCAACTCGAGTATTATTAAATTTAAAAGAATGTCGATGGCTTTTGGCCAAAAAACATGTTTCACAACGCATATCCCTAGAAGCCACAAGTTTAGGAAAAAGCAGTTTTAAATAGGTCGTGGATGGATGTCCTAACCGACGATGCCAAAGCCAAGCCTCCCGATCTCCAGGTCCGTGAGTCAGCATCGCAGTACCTTTTTGAACTATCTCATCCACATAATACAGTCCATGTCGTTCAGTGCCACGCCCAATAATCTTCCCCGTCCTGATATCCTGTAACAAACAGAAGCGAGGTTGCATTAGCAGAGTACAATTTAGTTCCCTTGTGACATGGCTGATGGAAAGAAGCTTATGTGATAAAGAAGGAACAAATAAACAGTTTGAAAGCTTTAGGGTGGGAGATAGGGCAATAGTCCCAGCACCCTTTACTGGAGCCAATTCTCCATTAGCAGTTTGAACATGAGTTTTTCGGGATGTGGTAGACTGGACAATATCAGAGGCATCAAATGTCATGGTGTCTGTAGCACCACAGTCAAAAATCCACTGCTCATTTTTTCCATTACTAGGAATTGTAATTGTCTCTGCAGCTCCGTCGCCCGTCTCTACCACTCCGTTGCCCGCCGATTTGGTGTTGGCAACAGCGGCGACACTGTTGCTTCCCTTGATCCGATTGTTGATCTGCGGCTTTGTTCTCTTGGTTTCGTCCCACCAATCGGGATACCCGATGAGTTGAAAACACGATTCCTTCGTGTGTTTCTTCATGCCACAGTGTGAGCACACAATCTTGCTCTTTTCCTCCTCTGTTCGACGGGGCCAGTTGCCCTTTTGTGGTGGTTGACCGGAGCGGTGCTTGTCCCTCGCAGCGAGTCCAAGACCTATGCCTGATGATGTATCTCCGTCGACGACTACCGGCCGAAGAATTTGGTCCCTGGCAGTCTCGCGCCTTACCATAGCGTAGGCCATGTCAACTGAGGGCAGAGGTTCTCTCTTCAAGACCTCCTTCTTCACAGGTTCATATTTGTCATTTAATGCCGTGAGAAACTGGTATAGTCTTTGATTTTGTATTATACGATTATACACTTCGATGTCTTTGGAGCACTCCATGGGGTTGGGTTCCTTTCGATCGATTGTCATCCATATATCCTGCAATTTTGCCCAGATCTCTTCTAGCATTCCATCGCCTTGTTTCAGAGTGTTTGCCTTCCTGTGTAGATCAAACACTTGGAGGGAGTCGGTTCCACTGCCATAGGTGAGGGCTAATCCATCCCAAACGGCCTTCGCAGTTGGGTGTTTTGACACGCTGTTTATGAGGCTTGGTTCAATGTTCTGTATGAGCCACGTGAAAACACATTGATCTTCTTCTTCCCATCTCTGGTATGCTGGATCGTTGGTTGGAGGAGGGGAAGGAACTCCGGTGATGTATGAGGCTTTCCCTCTTCCCCCGATTGCTTTCTTCATAAGAACTGCCCACAGTGGATAGTTGTCTCCACTAAGTTTGAATCCAATGGATAAGGATTCGGTATTGTGTGTGGATTGTAACCCGAGACTGCTGCGTAATAGATTTGCGAGTTGGATTGTTAATTCATCTGGTATATTTCCGGAGGTTTGGTTTTCATTGGATCCTGACATTGTGGTTTTTCTGGTTTGGTTTCAGATCGACCGATCTTAGTCGAAAGGGTGATGAATTTTTTCTGAGACTCCCTTTTGTTTTACCTGCTCTGATACCATGTTTTCTGGTACAGCAGCCATGGAAAGGAAAAACAAGAGGAAAAAGTTGTATATTTATTCATCACTGAAAGTTTCTCCTTTAAAGGGGAGATCATTTACAATATATGGAAATAAATCATGCTAATTTTGGTGTGATCAATCTTGACCCATATTTCCTGTGACTTCCCTTTCTAACCTCTCTTTTCCTTCTATCATTCTAACAGAGGAGAGCATAATTTTGAATGTTTTATCAGCGGTGTTGATTTCCCACATGTGAGTCGATTCGGATGTCTCGAAAGTGGACAAAACAGGGCAGCGGACTCGCCGTCGTCACCAAGGCTGACAAGTCGCGGAGGGGCTGCTTGAGAAGATCGTCGCCGACGATGTCAAAATCGACCTCGGTTATGTCTGCGTCAGGAATCGCATCGGCGATGAGACGTCGAGGAGGCTCGGGATGAAGAGGCCAAGCTCTTTGAGAACAATCGCCTGCTTTCGAGGATTGATAAGTCCATTGTTGGGATTCCTGCTTTGGCAGAGAGGTTGACCACGATTCAGGCCAACATTATTGTCAAATGCTTGCCTGAGATCGTGCGCAAGATCAACGAGAAGCTCTCCAACGGCGAAGAGTTGAATAAAATGCCCAAGCATTTGAATTCCTTGGTGAAGCAATGACTGCTTTCATGAACATTCTAGGTTCTGCTAGAGAATCTTTGAGGAAGATCTTATTGCAATGCGAGTTTGATGAGTATCCTGCTGTTGATGATATGCATGCTACTGCCAGACTAGCTGAAATGCTCAACAAATTCTCCGAGCAGCTGCGCTCTGTAAAATTCGATACCGACCAGAATTTCTTGGTCGATGAGATGAAGGCTCTAGAGGAAAGCCGATCAGTCGGCCTTCCGAATTTTATTCCTAAATCCGCAATCCGTACTCTGCTGGCGAAGAAGGTGAAGGAGATATATTTGATGCCCTTTGATTGCGCGGAGAAGATATGGACTTACATACAGAGTGTGGTGATCTCCGTCTTGCTGCAGCACTGCGAGAACTACCCTCAGCTCATCTCCTGCACCAGACGAGCCGTGCAGAATCTCATCTCCAGGAAGAAGCAGCAGTCAGTTGAATGGATAACCGACCTCGTGGAGATGGAGAAGCTCTCAGACTATACCTGCAATCCCGAATACAGCGCTTCCTGGAACAAACTCATGTCAGAGCAGGGCGAATTCATGGATAGGATTCGCTGCAATTACCAGTTTATGGACATTGGCAGACTCGGAGAATTCGACATTGTTCATCTGCGGAGCCTCGACTCCGACGTGGTGCAGGCGGCGTATGATCTGAAGATGAGGATGGCGGCGTATTGGGACATAGTGACGAGGAGGATAGTGGATAACATGGTGCTGCACTTGATGTACAGCATTCAGAAGCTGGTGAACAAAGAGATGCAGAAGGAGATCATCGATGAGTTGATGGGGCCTCAGGGGAATGGGTTGCAGAGGATGCTGGAAGAGCTGCCGTCCGTGTCGGAGAAGAGGAAGAAGCTACACAGCAGCATCAGCTTGCTCAAGCAATCTAAGGATGTTGTTGCCAATATCATGGATAAGATTACTGTCGATTTCGACTCAATGTGGATGTAATGATATCTAAGTAATTACCATGATATGCTTCTCTTTCCTTAGGCTCAATGTGAGCGATATCTATGTATTTAGTATGGTATGCTTGTTTTCCCTTGGACTCAATGTGAGCGATATTTATCTATTTATTATGGTGATACGGATATCTATGTATTTAGTATGGTATGTTTGTCGTCCCTTATGTTCAATCTGACTCTTTTGTGTCAATGCCATTCAATATGTTTTTCAGTAATTTTTGTTGATCTTTGGAGTGGTTGGGATTGCAATTGTTAGCTACTTGCATGGTTGCATTGTAGTTGCACACATATGTCTCAATTCTTGTTAGGAAGATCAGCGACACTGTAACAAGTAACACCAAAATCAGAGATTACTTGTTTAGGTCATGGCACATATTAAAATAAAGTTGTCAATTAGCATTTACTTCACATCTTCGATTTTTAATTCATCAGTTAACAACTGTTACCTTCAATTTGCCATATTAATTTATTATCGGAGTAAACTATTCATATTCCTGCCTTCCTACCCGTAGTACAAAATAACATTTAATAGAACATATACAATCAAATAATAAATTAATGGATTTTTGTAATTTTAATACTATTAAACAAACATAGTATGAATATCTTATATAGTAAAACTGATGTGTAGTCCAATAAATAGAACCACTCCCCTATCCATAATGGGCACAACTTAACCTGCTCAAAACTGATATGGCTATGGATGTCAATGGATGAGTTTTATCCGGATCGATCCGGAACCGTTCAAAACCCATTAATTTTTAAAACATCAGTTCTGGTTCTGGACCCGCTTTAGACCCGGACTGTTTAGATCCATTATTTGATGGTCCGGTCTGATCCGGATCTGGTTCCAGAATCAATACTTATTTATTGGTTCTTGTCTGAGTAAAACCCGTCTATTCACAAGTCTAAGTTTAAATAGGCTTGTCAATGCGCTAGTTTTATCCATATCGATTCAAAATCACTCATAACACATTAAATTATAAAACAACAGTTTCGATTCTAGTTCTGGTTCTTGTCCGGTTATGGTTCGGTTCTGGTTCTATGCTCGCTCAGATCCGGACCGCTTAAGACCCATAGTTGATGGTCCGGGTCCGGTCCGGATCCAGTGTCAAATGGATCGGTTCCAGAACCATAACCATTATTTATTTATTGATTCTGGTCCGGGTAAAACTCATCCATTGACATCCCTAGATGTGGCGATGCCACAAGAATAAAACATTAACCCTAGAACCACCAAATTAACTATTTATCTAGTTACTATGAATACATCCTAATATTATAGAAACTTTCAACTTCATAAACTTAAAATAAAATTATATTAAGAATTATTAAAAATTTACCTTATAAGTAAATTTTATTCACGTTTGCAAATTCAATTCCTTCATTTTTTCTTTTCGAGACTGATAATGCAAATATTTATCCCGCAAAGGTTAATCATCTTTGCAAAGCTTTATAAAGTTGTATTTCAAAAATTGTGATGTTTCTAGTGTATATTTTTATAGAAAAAAGTACTAGGATTCACGACTTATCTGTTGTTGCTTTTACTTCTAAAATTGATTAATGTAAATGGTGGAAGTAAATTCAACACATGCTCTAATGGTTTTAGAAAATATTTAAAAACAAAAACAAAAAAAGAGAGATGTGGCATATCTAGACGTTCTTTAGGCAAAAGAAAAATTGTTGGCCAATATTTGAATTCCAGAAAATATGATGAATCTTGCGAAGCGTTGATACACATTATTGAGATAAAAATTGGTGGAATTGAATTGGTGAGCGCCGAAAAAATGTGCAATTAAAAGGTATATTATTTTGTAATTGTTAACAAAATTTTATTTAAGTTTTAAAGTTATAAGTTTCTATAATATTAGGACGTATTTATAGGAACTTTATAACATTGATTATCGGGTTAAATTTTCTTTATACGTAGCATTGCCACATTAGCAATCAACATATAAAATTATGTCCATGATGAATAGGGAAGTGGTTATGGCCCATCATATGAGGTCATGATGCATAAAGTTTCAACAATACATAACATGTCAATTCAAACACCAAATTTAAATCCTTATTTAAATACAATAGATCAAAAAATAATCATTTAAAATTGGAAAAAGAAAGTATGAATTACTTTTTAGAAGAAGACAATAGGAGTATAGTAAAAAGTAAAAACTTAAACCTGTTTCTGCAACTTTGAGCAGATGGAGCAGCAACCCAATTGAGCACCTCGGATTATCTCTGTCCCTCCGTCGTGGTTTTCTGCATTCGGTCGTTCACGAATCACGTGTGCAATCCCATTCTTATTTGCAAAACATTCTAAATCCCACTCTCATCTGCAGCCAGAATTGCATACGGAAATGGGAGGTAAAATTCTACTGTCATGGAAATTGTCAATCTTTGTTCGGTATATGTTTATGCGGCTTTATTGAATTGTGGGTGAAACGCGTAGGTGAAGTGGGCTGCTCAAATTCAAATCTTTGGTTAGCTCAAAACCCCAGCAAAAGATGGGGCTGAACTATTCTTTCTCATCTACACACCGTTTTTGGCACACACTTTGCCTCGGCATTGTCGTTCCCTACAGATTAACTTTAGGAGGCGTTTCACAGTCATATTTAATCTCTTTGTCTTTCTTGTTGATATGCAAATTATTTCTTTTCTTGATTGATTTAGTAAACAAGTTCGTCAGCACCATGATACGATGTTCTGTCAGAGGGAAAAAGGAAATTTCTTAATCCGCAGTTTGAACTTCATGCAGATGTTGTAACGAATAACTTTAGAACAGGAAATGGAAGTAGGAGTTTTCATGGTTCACGATTCTCCGGTTTCGATGTTCATTTTCCTGTTGGTGCTGAAGAATAAGGGGGTGTTTGGCTAAGCTTATTTAGAGAGCTTATATGCTCCAAGAGCTTATAAGATGTTTCAAGAGTTTATAAGAGGTAATGTCTCAAGTGCTTATAAGTTGTTAAAGTGTTTGGATAATTGATCTTATAAGCTAGAGAAAAAATCGTGAGCTAGAGAGATAAAATTGACGAGATGTGAAGTTGATAGTGTATGTGTAGGAAATAACGAACTATAATAAAGTTATTTTGGTAAATTCATGATTGTTTATAAGTTTATGAAAAAATAAGTTAGGGTTGACCAACTTATTTTTAGGGGAGCTTATAAGCTGATAGAACTTATTTTCACAGCTTATAAGCTGTTTAAGAGCTTATTTTGCCAAACAATTTGCAACAACTTATAAGCTCTTAAACAACTTTAAAGAGCTTATAAGCTCAGCCAAATACCCTCTAAGTTGGTAATTGCTTAAAAAGCTTAATAACATGAATGGAAATAGAGAGATGGAACATCCTAGTTTTCTGAAAATTAGAAGTGTAAAGAGATAGGGCAAGATTGCAAAATCCGGTAGTTGCTTTAATGTTCGTAGAACATATTTGGAGATTATCGTCGTTTGAAGTTCATTTGATAACTGGACGCATCTAATAGGAAATATTTGTTGGTAGTTTACAAAGAAGCACATTGCTCTACATAGATTGTGTATCGGGACTCACCTTTTGATTAATTATGAGATGTGTAATGTATTCCCTATGTTGGTATTTAGAAATAAAGATTAGTTTGGACTAAGTTTGTTTACGATTTATGTGTTGTTTTGCATACTATCTAAAATGTTCATCGAATACACCACTTCATTTTACAAAGATGTATTTTGTGTCCTGGAGACTGTTTATGTGCTGATGACTGAGGTGAACTTAGTATTATTAGCTACCCTGCCTCATTCTTCTCAGCTGTTAATTATTTACTTTTCCTTACTCGGAGTGATACTACTAGTTGGGAATGTCTTCCATTTCATGGGGCTAACTTTCATTTGGAAAACATGAGGTGGTTATCGTGTGAACACTCCTTATACAGTTGTTAATTATATGAGATGGTTGTCGTGTGAACACATCGCTCTAATTGTTAATTATATATATAGGGAGTGGTTATCGTGTGAACACTCCTTATAGTAAACATGAGGAAAAAGACAATTGGTATTGAAATTTGAAATAGACAAATATGATGGTCTAACTGCTAAAATTTGTTGTCTTTGTGTTGTTAATTATAATTAGTGATTATGAGTGAAGTAGCAAACTAATGTTGGTCTGGCATTGTTTGGCATGAGCAGGATCGACGAGAAACCAATTGATGCTTGGGACTTGCCAAGAGTGGCTGTTGATGCCTTTGGTGCTGCATTATACTCGACTTATGGCGAATTTTCCTTGGTCCAATTGTGGCGATTCCAGAATCAAAACAATGCCATCAACCAGGGCTTCCGTGGTTCCCCTTAAGCGAGTAAGCCTTGTTCATGCCGAGCCTGCTAGCAACAAGGTGCTCATAGTTCTTGTTGATTACATGGACGCATTTCGTTGTAGCGTCGGGCATCAGGTTAAATTTGGAGATATATTGGTACTTTTGTTATTGCTGCAAGTTTATGCTGATGGTTTTGGTGGTTGCCTGTAGGGATATCAATGGGTGGGTTTTACTCGGACCAGAACCAATAAATAAGTAATGGTTCTGGTTCTGGAACCGACCCATTAGACATTGGATCCGGACCGGACCTGGACCATCAACTATGGGTCTTAAGCGGTCCGGATCTGAGCGGGTCTGGAACCAGAACCGGACAAGAACCAGAACTGAAATCGAAACTGTTGCTTTATAATTTAATGGGTTATGAGTGATTTCGAATCGATATGGATAAAACTAGCTCATTGACAAACCTATTTAAACTTAGGCTTATCAATAGACGTGTTTTACTCGGACCAGAACTAATAAACAAGTATTGCAGATCCGGACCGGACCATCAAACTATGGATCTAAACGGTCCGGGTCTAAAGCGGGTCTGGAATCGGAACATAATCAGAACCGCTGTTTTAAAATTTAATGGATTTTGAACGGTTCTGGATCGGTCCGGTAAAACCCACCCATTGACATCCCTAGTTGCATACTACCTATAGGCAAAACACAATGTTTAGCTTAGTGAAGTGGTCGGTTTCGAAGATAAAATCCGGATCCTTTATTGGCCTACAAACTGTTGGGGTATCCATTTCAATCTCCTATCTTTAGTGCTATTAGTCACCTAGCTAGGTTCTATTAGGAGACTGGGGGATTAATTCAAAAGATGGGTCGCTCTTAGGCCAACCTGGAAGTACTCAATGATGGGCCCTTGAGCCTTCGTGGGGGGTGTTGAGATGGGCTTCGAGGATATTGTGTCTCTAATGGGGAAGAATGTAATGTCGTAAATCGGACGGAAACCTCGTATTTGAAGGATTTATTGTACATATATAGAGAGACAAATTGCTCAATGCACGTGTTTCCCTAACCACTTCACGTTATGAAAACATAAATTTTTTCGACTTGGCATTGCTTTGTGCATGAATAACTACATTATGTATGTCGGAATACCTAAAATGCACATAACTACAAGAACTCAAATTTTGGTTTTTCAACTTGTTATGGAAATTATTTAATTCAAAAATCGACCTGTATTTAATTTGTGCACCTGTTGTTATGGCGAGGGTTTAGTTTACAACTTTTGTATATTTATGGGAAATTATATTTATTTAAGTTGGTCTTTCCTTCTGTAACAAATACGCAATTAATTTAATTCTGTCGTAAATGATAATATTAAGTGGGCATTGTAGTGACTTTACTTACATATCTTTTACTCTTAGAATTAATTCTGCCTAAATATTATATATTGTAATGGTTTGGATACATTTGATGTTAATCAAAATCATATTTCTACTGATACCTTGTTTCTTTATTCTCATAATATCGATTCTTTTGATCTATTGATATATGTGTTAAGAATAATTTACAACATATTATCAACATGATTGTTCTATCTTTATTTTTATGGTATATATGCTCTAGGAAAAACCATTTCTTTCTTGGTACTATTCTTGATCAGACAATATTAATATGTTATTTCAAGTGGATTCGTTTATTTTCTTTTAAGGAAACTGTTAAACTTCAAAATGCAAAATATATTCTTAAAATAAATATTCCTAATGTTGAGGCATGAATTTGCACCTCAATAATTAAATAAAATAACTAAATAAACTAAGGAAATAAACTAAAACCCTGGTGATACAAAAAGAATAAGCCGAGGAACGAAGAAGATTCAAGGAGAACCCCAGATGTCCAAGCTCAACGATCGAGATGACTCGAATAGCCAGCATGATTATCGAACAGGCGAGAACAGATCGACGTGCAAGCATGAAGAAGGCTACGGGCTTAAGTATTTTATTGCTTTATGTTAACCTATCAGCTGATGAACTGAGCCATGTTGGCATGCCACTTAAGCATGAAGAAAGCAAGAAGTTGCTGGCTCTGCCATATCAGCAATGTGCAGAAAATAAAGTAGATGCTAGAGTATATTCCTAGCATGCAGAGATGTTTACATGTGTTTGGCTTAGATACAAATCGTCCATGTTGCTTTAGGGTTTTATTGTTGCTTAGATGCTATATATAGCGTTTGTCTTTTATCTTCACATGTATGGTTTTCAGAAGATACAGAATGCAATGAAACAGTAACCCTTCTTTCTCAATATGTTTGCTCTTTCCTTTTACGTTATTTCTTTATCACTTTAAATATTGAATTCGGCAGAGTTTTGGTACATGTTGATGATGATCTTTATAAGGAAATCTTATAGAGGTCACAACGATGAGGGTACTATAGTAATTCTAGATTCCAACGCAGGAAGGGTAATTTCATCCTTTCGAGTTTGCCTTGCTTTACTTTTGAGGGCATCTTGTCATTCCAGACTTCACACGTGTATTCTGCGGACTGGTTATGTAGCTGATAGCGTATCTTTGAGGATCCTTTAATAATTGAATTCTGTTGGTAGATTCGTGTGAGAACAAATGATTGACAGTCATATGGAAGGTTGCTAGTGATCGCTTTGTCGTCTTATGATTTGCACCTCTAAGATCTGGGTCTGTCTTGCAGATCTGAGGAGGGGTATTTTGGTTTCGCCTAGGAAGACATTCAGATATGTGAAGCTCCCTCGAAGACGGTCTTCAGATCTGAACACGAGTCTTTCTTAAAAGTATTCAGTTCGCCAAGCACTCTAATTCTGCCATGTCTGTAAAAATATTCACGATAATTTTTTTTTGTTATACATTACAAGGATAAATGAACCTTGAACCTCTATCCACTTCAAATCTTTCATTCTTTACCTCCTCATCTCACTCTCTCCCACAAGTAGCATTCACTTATTGTAATTGACAATTGCAAAAAATGTTAATAATTTGGCCCCTTTAACCCCCACCTGCATCCCCTCCTCAATTCTTCACCTCATTTCTCACTATACCTATGCTACCAAAAAGTGATTCCCTGAATAACTTTTGGGATGAAGGGGTATCACAACATGTGCATGCATGCCATATTTGGTGGAGCCAAAAATATTTTTTAGTGGATCTAATTAATTATGATTTTAAAAAATAATAATAATTTTAATAATATATATTATTTGAGTCACATAACAATATTTACAAAAATTAAGAAAACGTGATCACCTCATAACTAATGGAACCTTCACAATATGGCATAGTTTTCACATATAAAGAAAAAATTAAATGTAATTAAATTATGAAATATGTATAGTTCAAGCGTAATCATTCACGAACTATATCTATTTTAGCAATCAACTTTCAAGATATCCTAATAATTTTTGTATAAATAAACAAGATTATTCAAAACTAAATTTATTTCTTATATATACCTTAATATTTCATATATCTTGCCAATTTAGAATAATTTAATTTACAAGTAAATAATTAATAATAGCTACAAGAATGATGGGGGGGTTGGAAAAATAGGAAAAGACAGATGAAATAAAGGAGATGTAAATTCGACTTCCAAGTCAAGAACAACTAAGGAATGAGAACACAATTCTCAAACTCTCAACTCAAATGATCTAAATGTTCAAACTCTGCCTATTCTACATAAGATAGGCTAGTTATATACTACAATGTAAGTGACTCTTCATGTTTAAGAAATAAATGAGAGACTCTTCAAACCAGCAACATTAAAAGTGACTCTTTAGTTTCTGAGGTGACTTTGAATGCAAATAAATCTTTGGATTCTTGGATTCAGACGATGGATAAGATATGTATAGAAAGGTATTCGAACTGGCTTTCCAGATCATCTGACCGTTCGATATTTGGAGCTTAAATGAAGAAGTTATGACTAGAACACTGAAGGGTGGTCAAAACTGACGGGTTCAGCGAATCTGTGCAAATCTGCACTGCATCATCCTCTCCTTGCGGGAAAGAACTCGTCTCAGAGTTCTGAACGTTTTCTCCATGATATGGAGTCAAATCTCCAACATTGAAGGTAGGATGAGTGCGTACATGTGTAGGCAGCTCGATTTTGTAAGCATTGTCATTTATCCTTTCCAACACCCGACAAGGACCAATTTTTTTCTCCTTCAACTTGTTGTATGTACCAGCAGGAAACCTTTCCTTCTTCAGAAATACCCAAACAAGATCATCCTCCTTGAAAACTTGAACTCGACGATGGATATCAGCTGCATCCTTATAGGTTTGATAGCTTCGTTCAAGTTTCTTCTTCACATCTTCATGAATTTTGTCCATAGAAATAGCAAAATCCTCAGCCTTCTTGCTGGAAGTAGGAACATCAACAAGATCAAGATAGTGATTTGGATTTTTTCCATAAACTATCTCAAAAGGACTTCTCCCTGTGGAACGATTCACAACATAATTGTAAGCAAATTCAGCTCTGGATAAAATGGCATCCCATTGCTTTGGCTTCTTTGAGGTAAGACTTCGCAGCAGATTTCCTAAAGTGCGATTTACGACTTTAGTTTGTCCATCAGTCTCTGGATGATATGCACTCCTATAGAGCAAACTAGTACCCAATTTCTTCCATAAGCTTCTCCAAAAATGGCAGAGAAACTTGGTGTCACGGTCAGAGACAATACTCTTTGGAATTCCATGAAGTTTAACAACTTCTCTGAAATAAAGATCAGCAATGTATGAAGCATCCATGGTTTTCTTACATGGAATAAAATGAGCCATTTTAGAAAACCGATCAACAACAACGAAAATAGAATCAAAGCCCCTTTGCGTTTTCGGCAGCCCCACAACAAAGTCCATGCTAACATCTTCCCATGGTGCATTCGGAATAGGCAATGGAGTATAAACACCTGAATTTTGACTTTGGCCTTTGCAAGTTTGGCATACACGACACCTCCTCACAAAAGTTGCTACGTCTCGATAAATTGTAGGCCAAAAATATTTTTCCTTCACCAACAACAAAGTCTTGTCCCTTCCAAAATGCCCACCAAGTCCACCATCATGAAGTTCTCTGATGATATATTCTCTTAGAGAGCACATGGGGATGCATAGACAATTCCCTTTGAACAAGAAGTCATCAAGTAAGTGATAATCAGTACACATACCTTTCTTGCACCTTTGGTAAATCTCCTTGAAGTCAGATTCGTTTGCATATATCTCCTTTATGGTATTAAAGCCTTCAAGTTGTACTGCCATAAAGTTTAGTAATGCAACCCTTCGACTGAGCGCATCCGCCACTTTATTTAGAGATCCACTTTTATGTCGCAGCACAAAAGTGTACTCTTGCAAAAATGACACCCATCCAGCATGCCTTCTGTTCAAATTTGCTTGGGAGTTGATGTACTTCAGGGCTTCATGATCTGAATTAAGGATGAATTCCTTTTGGATAAGATAAGGTCGCCAATATCGGAGAGTTTGAACAATGGCATAAAGCTCCACGTCATAAGTGGAATACCTCTTTCTTGTCTCATTTAATTTCTCACTAAAGAAAGCAATTGGATGTCCTTCTTGGCTCAAGACACCCCCAATTCCCACCATAGATGCATCACAATCCACTTCAAAAACTTTATCAAAGTCGGGTAATGTGAGTACAGGCGCACGAACCAATTTTTCTTTGATAGTTTTGAAACTGGATTCTGCCTCCGAGCTCCAAGTGAAATCTCCTTTCTTCACACAATTTGTTAAAGGTGCTGCAATAGTACTGAAGTTCCTTATGAACCGGCGATAAAATGAAGCTAATCCATGGAAGCTCCGAACTTCATGCAGATTTCTTGGAGTGGGCCATCCTTCAATAACTTTGACTTTCTCCTCATCCACCATAATTCCTGAAGGAGTTAGAACAAAGCCTAGGAAGACTAGGCGGCTAGCCATGAAGGAACATTTTTTTAAATTTACATACAACTTTTCCTTTCTCAATATCAAAAGAACCGCCCTTAAATGCCCAATGTGATCCGCTGAATTTTTGCTATATACGAGAATATCATCGAAATAAACAACGATAAACTTGCCAATAAGATGTTGAAGAGCTTGATTCATTACCTGCATAAATGTACTCGGAGCATTTGAAAGTCCAAATGGCATCACAAGCCACTCGTACAGGCCTTCACGGGTTTTGAAAGCCGTCTTCCATTCATCTCCCGGCTTGATGCGAATCTGGTGATAGCCGCTCCGAAGATCAATTTTTGAGAATACTTGTGCTCCTGCTAACATGTCAAACATATCATCAATTCTCGGTATAGGAAACCGATACTTGATGGTAGTTCGATTAATAGCTCGACTATCCACGCACATCTGCTAAGAACCATCTTTTTTTAGAGTTAGAAGTGCAGGCACAGCACATGGAATTAAGCTTTCTCGAATATGGCCTTTGTTTAGCAAATCTGAAACTTGCCGATTTAGCTCTGCGTGTTCACTTGGGCTCATCCGATAATGAGACTTATTTGGTAGAACAGCTCCCGGCATCAAATCAATTTGATGTTGAATAGCTCTTCAGGAGTGACATCTCTGAATTCTTCCAAAAGTGTTTGGACACTTCTTGGAACTTCATCTTCCTTCATATTTTCTTTGGCCACCAGAACATAGATCTCACGAACTTGTCGTACCTCTTTCTCAAACTGCGATAAAGTGAGTAGAGTGCTTCCTTCTGTTTTGGAGGATTTGACAATACTTATATCTTTACAAGGTAAAAGAACAATTTCAGTTTTATCAATCATAAAGGTGTAAGTGTTTTTTCTTCCATCATGTATAGCACATCGATCATATTGCCAAGGTCGACCCAAAAGAATGTGACCAATATCCATGGGAGTAACATCGCACCAAACTTCATCATGATAAGTTTTTCCCATAGAAAATGAAATAAGGCACTTCTTATTGATTCGTACCTCATTGTCTTTCTTAATCCACGAAACAGAGTATGGGTGAGGATGGGGTACCGTTGGGAGTTTGAGTTTGTCCACCATTTCTTGAGAAACAAAATTCTCAAAGCTGCCACCATCGATGACTAAGGAGCATACTTTTCCGAGCGACTTGCACTTTGTTCGAAAAATGTTGTGCCTCAACCAACGTTGGTCATTTTCTTGCTTTGGGGCCGCAAGGACTCGTTCAATCACCAAACACTCTCCCTCTTCAGGCTCAAGTTCTTCTCGTTCAGGCCCATACTCATCATACTTTGGCTCTTCATCATCAAAAGCAGGCTCTTCATCTTCTCCGATGATAGCTCCAGCTCGAACATTGTCTTTACGCTTTGGACATTCATTCATAAAATGACCAGTTTGTCCGCAGGTAAAACAAGGTTTTAGTTTACCTTTGGCAGTCACACTTGCTCCATCCTTGGCCCATCCTTTGTTTGCGGTATTTTTGTTTGATGTCTCTGCCCTTGGAGGATAGAGGCTCTGAACGTCAACAAACTTTTTGGTACCACGTCGCGATAATTTTGATTCAACCTTTAGGGCTAGTTGATAAGCATCGTTAAGCCTCCAAAGTTGATGCATCTCCACTTCATCTTTGATAATTGTCTTCAAGCCATTGACATACCTAGCAACAAGTTCATCCTCGGAATCTTGGTTGCTAGTTCTTGCCATTAATTTGTAGAATTCTTCTGTATAGCCTGTCACATTTTTACTGCCTTGCTGCAAAGTATTAAATTGCATGAAAATACTTTGAGCAAAATTTGTAGGGAGGAAATTCTTCAATTCTTCAACTCATTTCTCACTATACCTATGCTACCAAAAAGAGATTCCCTGAATAACTTTTTGGGTATCACAACATGTGTATGCATGCCATATTTGGTGGAGCCAAAAATATTTTTTAGTGGATCTAATTAATTATGATTTTAAAAAATAATAATAATTTTAATAATAATATATTATTGTTTGAGTCACATAACAATATTTACAAAAATTAAGAAAACGTGATCACCTCATAACTAATGGAACCTTCACAATATGGCATATAAAGAAAAAATTAAATGTAATTAAATTATGAAATATGTATAGTTCAAGTGTAATCATTCACGAACTATATCTATTTTAGCAATCAACTTTCAAGATATCCTAATAATTTTTGTATAAATAAACAAGATTGTTCAAAACTAAATTTATTTCTTATATATACCTTAATATTTCATATATCTTGCAAATTTAGAATAATTTAATGTACAAGTAAATAATTAATAATAGCTAAAAGAATCAATATAATGTAACATATACAAAGTAAATAATAATGGTCAATTATGTCAATTATGTACATGATATTACCTTATAAAATTCAAATTTTAGGTTTTATGTATCCATCACAAATCTACAATGAATCCCAAATCTAAATTCAACTGTAGAATGAGAAAGAAATCTATAAATTTATAAAAATAATAGAAATAAGCAATACATTTGAAATTTCTAAACTTTAACAATTATGATTAAAAAATTAGGAAAACATGACCACTTAAAAAATTCAGAATTATCCTTTAGAGGTTGTGTTTTATTATGTGTTTCATCATCACAATGTAATTATTCCTTTTTATTCTAATTATTGTTAATGTGTGAATGTGATAATCCAAAAATGATGAATTCACTGTAAAAGTTGATGAATTTCTAAAACATTAGATTTTTCACCCCTCAGGATCGATCCCAAGCAAAATTTCTGAATATTGTGGATTCAATAGCTTTTCCGACGGATTAATCAACTTTCACAATATTGTTTTTTTAATTTTCACTCACTTTAAAAGGATTATTATTTGATCTTCATTCTATATAAGAGGGTGTTTGGCTGAGCTTATAAGCTCTTTAAAACAGCTTATAAGTTGTTTAGGAGCTTATAAGATATCACAAAATGTTTGGCAAAATAAGCTCCTAAACAGCTTATAAGCTGTGAAAATAAGCTCCAACAGCTTATAAGTTCTCATAAAAATAAGTTGCACAACCGCAACTTATTTTTTCATAAGATTTTAAGTAACCATAAATTTACAAAAATAACCTTATTATAGTTCGTTATTTCCTACATATACACTACCAACTTCATATATCGTCAATTTTATTTCTCTAACTATGATTTTGTCTCTCTAACTCACGATTCTTTCTTTAGCTTATAAGATCAATCTAAGCACTTTAACAACTTATAAGTTCTTGAGACATTACCTCTTATAAACTCTTGAAACATCTTATAAGCTCTGTAAAATAAGCTTAGCGAAACACCCCCTAAATATCATCTATATATAGATACAAAAATTAAAAATTCTGGAGGGGCTCATGGGGCTCTGCCTCAGGCACTGCATGCCACGGGAACTAGTCTTGAATCTTTCCATATGAAGATAAAATTTCTGTTTCCAGTGTGGAACAGCCGCCTATTTCTCTAACTTGCCTGCGGATCTTTGCCCCAAATGTTAAGATTGTTTTCTTTTTAACTGTTGAGTAGATGACGAGGGAGAAAATTTGAGGTAACAAAAAGCTCATTTTCTGGCAGAGTTTGGTGTTGGTAACTTCTTTCCTCCATTTCAAGTGGAAGTGGTCAAATTTTAAGTTGGAATATTCTTATTTTAATTTTCATAGGCAATATCTTTCAGAATGCAAACTAATTAATGAAAACACAGAATCAGAGGAAATGAACTTGCTCTTAAATCATGCAAATATTCAATCAACTTTTTCACTAAAAGCAAATACTTAATTAACCTATTAATATCTATATTATAATATGATTAGTGGAAATTTTGCAATTCCACATCAATAATTTCACAAAATGAAAGCCTCTATAAAACGATAATCATATTCTACCAACAAAACATTCACATTTAATTGACGAAGTGGATCATATTAATATTATTTGAACTGCATCGTACGAGCATTCCGACGAGGCAATGCCACCATGCAGCGTATCGGCGAGGCGAGTCGAGGTGATGGATCGTGGAGCTTTCCAACGAGGCATAGTAAAATTGAAAAAAGAGAGTATGAATTACTTTTTAGAAGAAGACAAAAGGAGCATAGTAAAAAACATAACCTTTTTCTGCAACTTTGACCAACTAGAGCAGCAACCCAATTGGCACAGCCAATTTCCGGCATTCTGTTTTTGCAATTTCTTCTTCTTCTTCTTGTGCTCATCGTCGGACTTTCTTTGTCCCCTTTGTGCTTTTTTTGTTACATTCTATTCATATCGTTATTCCATTCAAAAATATATTATATTCTCATCTAATTGTATTCATGCCCACTACTATCACATTAAGTGAACGATATGTTATACCTTTGATTGATGTTAGGTTAGACATTAAATAAATTGGCACAACCTACTCGAGGTGAGTAGGAATGGTGAAAGACATGGAAATAAATTGGCATAACCAACTTGAGGTGAGTAACCCATCATGACTAATATGATACTCATTTCGTCCTACTATTATTGACTCCTTTATTTTTGAATGAAAGTTATGTTTTGTATGTAAATTAATGTGTGATCTGAAATTGAGATATTTTATTGTAAAATTATTTTCTTTTTAAACGGTTCAACAATAGCGGGACAGTCCAAAAAGAAAAACGAATCAACAATAATGAGACATAAATTTTCACAAATCCTCTCGTGCACCACTAGTTATAATACACAAAATTATGCTTATACTTAATGATATTTTTATTTTTTATTTATGGGGATAAAACTTAATCTAACTCATGAAAGATTAGTAATAATAATATCCGGCAACCAAATTGAGAAATTCTCAATCCAAATAGGCGGACTGGTAACTTGCATAATCGATTATGCTAAAAGATGAGTAGCTTTATTAGTAGATTTATAAAAAAATTCTCAACTAACCCATCTCTTATTATATCTAGATATTCCAACTCTCATCCAACGGAAGCTTTGTGGACTCATGAGGTACTATGTTCCACTTGATGATATTACTCAAGAATTATAACTAACTATACTAAATTTATCATATTATTTGTAACAATCTATCAAGCTAAACAACAAATTCCATTAGGCTTATTAATGGACGAGTTTTATCCAAATCGACCCGAAAAGCTCATAATCCAGTAGCAACGATTTTGGTTCCGATTCCATACCCATTCAGACATGGACTTATCCAGATCAGACCCAATTGTTATGGGTCTGTCCGAATCCAATATTTTCTTTTGTTTTTTGGTTTATTATGTGTTTGTCTATTGTGTTTTAGGTATTATATTACTAATTAATTATCATTTTAATTAAGTTATAAAAAATGTATATCAATTGGTGATCATTTTAGCATTTGGGTAATTACTCGACCTAGACCTACAATTTGATAGTTCGAGTGTGGTATCTAATAAGTTGATTCCAGAATCAGAACCGATATTTATTTATTTATTTTGGTCCAGATAAAATTCGTTCATTGACATGTCACATGCCTAAATCCATTGAAGTCCTCAGTTCTCCAATATTTCCGTAAAACAATGCTCTATCTTTATGTTATTTCATTACGTTGAACCTAATAATAAAGTGGTTAGTGTCTAAAACCAAAAATCTCAATTTATAATTCACCATCACGTAGTCTTTAAAAATTTATTTATAATTCATTCTCTAATTTTGAATTTGTATTGTATGTTTTTCTAATTTACCTCCCATTTTTTTCCCTTTAAACGCTTTGCCATAGCTAGACTTCCATTCTTTTTTACAATTTATTTTTTGTAAATTTTGAATTAACACTAATAACATAGGTGGCAGGATTATGTGTTGACACTTATAATGCTGACATTTAAAATATCGATTACGCGGAGACATTTAAAGAGTTTGTTTTTGGGTTTTGAGTGGGTAGTCTCATGGTCTCAAACTTTATCTCAAGAAAAAATCTGAGTTAACTTGTTGTACACTAATAATAAAATTCAATAAAAGGAGAAGTATTAATTTCCTATTTAACATTTAAAAGTATGCCCCTGTCTCTATGAGAAAACTATATAGCTTATGATATAAATGGATAATTACAAAATAAATCAAGAATTTATAATTATTTTTCAATTTCAACTTTAAAATCTTCGCAAATAAATACAAATCCTTTTAGTTGGGGTTTCTCCAATTTTTTCAACAACGAAACCTCTTTTTTATATTATCAAAGAAGAAATAAAAATTCATTTTATTGAAAAATCCAAGAAAAGCTCCTTTAAGTAAAGAGCTAGAAAAAACAAGAAAAAATAAATAAATAGAAGAAAGATATCTGGAATCTATACATTGATTTTTTATTCTTTTCTGAACCGTATGGTTCCTATGAGATACAACTTTATACTGTTCAATCGACTTTCTCAAGAGATGACTTGGATGCTTGTGTGAATAAAAAAGATGACTTAGACATCAATGTGGGCTAAAATTAAGGAACTAAACAACGTTGTTTAGTGTATTATTGAACACAAAATTTAAATGTATAATACTAGAATCTCATTAATTTTATATTTAATTACACACCAAAACGACATCGTTCAATCATTCTCTATCATATTTTAGTTCACGCTGATGCCCTTGTCATTTTTCCATCAGCGAGAAAAATTAAACTCAATTGCAAAAATTATAAAAGTTTGATATTTATTTAAAAAATTAAAAATTAAAATAGATATAAATTCGTAAACTATATTGCAATTGCCATTTGCCCCTAATAAAAAAAGAATGCGATCCCAATTTGAAAAAATAAAATAAGATAAATAAAACATTGATGACGGATTAAAGCGCTACACTTTTCCTCTTTCGTCGTTCGCGTCTCATTCATGGAGAACGAGGAAACGATTAACGGCAACTCAGAGGCCGAAGCTTTGCATTAATTTCCCAAATAATCAAATTTACAGTAATGTTGGCAATAATTTAAAGGTTGTATTGTACCAGTTCCTGCAATATGCTATATGTATTTTTCAATAAGGTCGAATATTTTAAAGAACGGTGTTCCCGGGTTCGTACCAGAGGCGGACGTCCTCTGATTGGTGGGAGAAAAAGCAGAAACACCAAAGAGAAAACCACTCAAATAAGTGGGCCCTGCTTAAGTAAATTTCCAGGAAATCACCTCCTCCATCACACAAAGCTAGCTCATAAAAAGTAGCTGCATTCCAGCAAAACTTCTCCATCCCACGGTAAGTTCCATCCTGAGAGGGTGTGCATTGCACACCCATCTCCTCCGCATGACACGTGTCTTATGTTTTATTCACATTTAATTAAATGTTTTGAATAAATCAACCCAACCATGGTTAATCCGGATAGGCCCACTGCCGCAACAATCTTCGCGGAGAAGCTATCCACGAGTGCCGACAATCATTTTATACGTCGGCATCCCAAACATGTATCGGCATTTCAGACATGTATCGGCATTTCAGTTTTTGAATGAGAATTTTGAATATCTTCGCGGAGAAGCTATCCGTGAGTGCCGACATTCATTTTATACGTCGGTATCCAAAAACATGTATCGGCATTTCAGACATGTATCGGCATTTCAGTTTTTGAATTAGAATTTTGAATTATTAACCGATAAGCTTAATAAATCTTCCCGCCAATGTTTACAATTATCTTAAAATGCCTAAATTTATTATATTATGTGGATAAATAATTTATAAAGTAATAATTTATCCCCAAAAAAATTCCAAATATTAAATAGATGCTTATAAACTGTTAATAAAAAAATATTAAAATAACAGTCTATAATAATTTTGTTATTTACTGTTCATAAAAAAACAGATAATTATAAACTGAAAAATCGTTATTAACATAAAATATTATCGTCACTCATTGTTAATTTTGAAATATTTAAATTTACCTTTGAGCCCTCACTATTTTAGTATTGCAAGGGTAAATATGTAAATGCATAAGTGCATAAGGAAATTAAAAATTCTCCCATTTCATCAATCGCTTCTCATTCATTTGGCGCCCACTCACACATCGATCACTCGAGAAGAACAGAGGCGAGGCAGCGACAACAAGAGAGAGCTGCAATTGATCAGAGAGACGCGACGCGGCCAGAGACGAGAGCACCCGAAACGCAGGTATTGTTCCGTTTACAATGACCCCGATTTTTTTCGCGCCCTAAGTAGTGGTGTAATGCCTTCGTCTTCGTCCATCCTCATTCACGTCGTCTTTTTCATCTTTGTCTTCGTCCATCGGCTTAGCCTTCGTATTCTTCGTCTTTGCACCGAAAACCTAGGTAATTTCTCGAAATACCCAAATATGTTTGAAATTTTTGCGATTTTCAGTCCATTGTTAATGGGTATGCCTCCATTTTGTATGCCTGCATTTTGTATGTTTTGTTTATTTTTCTGCTGCTATTTTTGCTTGTGATTCTTCGATTCTGTTGCATTTTCACATCTGTTTGCAATTTGTTCTGTGATTGCTTGTAACAGTTCTGTGATTCTTAAATCCTAAGGGTGTTGCTTGTAACAGTTCTGTGATTCTTACCGAGTGTATTCAACCTTTGTGTTGCATTTTTTAAATTAACTATGTAAGTCTATGGGAGATAGTGGGACTAAAGGTGTATATTCTTTCTGTGTTGCTTCTTGGACAAGGAGAATCTTGTTATGTGTGATATGTGCAGTATAATGCCGGATTTTCTGTTCTTATCCATCTTAACACTATTAAGTATTGATGTTGGGCAAACTCAGAGTAACTGCTAACACCTGGCAAGACTCTATCTCGTGCCTTACTTTTTGCATATGTGACTAACTAGCAAGAAATCTAGATTTCTATTAGTTATCTACTTGGGAATTGTTTACATATAGGTTCTGATCTCATGTTCACCAATTGCAAATGTATTATAAAGATTTAAGTCTTTTCTCTGATGATTCTCCTCTAGCTTTCTAGTTGGTGAGATTAAGAAGAAATTTTTCTGGCAAAGTAATAGGATAGCTCATTAATTTTCCATTCTTTTTTCCACCAAAGTAGTGGTACTTCAGTTTTTCGTATCCTCATATGCAGCACCCTTGTTTTTCTTGTCTTCCATTATGGGTCACTGAAGACTTCCTTTTAGAGACACCATTGGTGAAGTATAAAGGGGAAGTCTAGACATCTGTTAAGGTCCGATTAACTATTAGTTAAACTTATTTCTTGTGCTAATAGTTGAATTCTTGGATTTTCAGTTAGAATCTTTACTTTTTCTCTTATTGATAGGATTAGTTATTTTTGAGGTCAAGCCCTAACAGTCAAAGGATAAAGGCTTTCGAGAGTTGATTTGTAAATAGGCACTTTTTGATTCACTTGACATGAGGGCCTTGTCTTTCCCTTCTTGTGGGTTTTGTCTTCTTCCTTCCTTTAATAATATTGACTATGTTAGGTTTTATCATACTTAAGCTTTACTAGATTTGTTGGGTTTCTCCTACTATAAAAATTTGATATGTGGAGCAATCATTTAGTTTAACTCATCATCTGTTGTTTAGTCTGAATTTTACTCACCCGTGATTATTGCTTATCAGTTTGCCTGAGCATTTGTTCTTGTAGTTTCAGTTTTGACTCCTGCCAGTTCAATTATTTCTATCTTTTCATTTAAAAATTTATAATAGTATTATATGGACAGTAGTTTTGCATGTGAGCTTATTCCTATTAGTGAGTGCATCTGGTTCTTTTTTACTGTTTACTTGATGCAAATCAGAGTTAGGAAATGTAACTTTGCTTTCTTAAGAAACTTGTATGAAGATGTAACAATAAATAATGATACATCAGCAGTAGAATGGTGCTAAACATGAGTAATCTTATTAATTATGAAGTCTGATCTATTTATGTATATCTAAAGAATGGCTCATCTCTGTGATCGAGGATGAAGCTGAAATGATTGACAAGAATGATGAACAACAGTTTCTGGCCTGTGCTGATTATCTTTCTAATCATGGTCTATTTCTTTGATATCTGATGCAGAGGCTGTGACATCAGAAGTACTCAAGCGGTATGTATGCCTTTCTCTGCATGTATATGAGACTAATGAAGGTTTCATTTTTCGTTTTTCCCAAACTCTCCTTAATTTTAGGTTTTTGCTGCTTCATTGCATGCATGATTCTACTATATGCTTTCTCTGGAACTTTCCTAAACCTCCTTTTTCTTCATATTGTAATTTTTTCTACATTTTCTAGCCTTTCTTGCAAAATAGGCATCCATAACTTGACAGATCGTTAAACAATTGATATCTTGTGACTAATTGAAATATTTCGAAATTTTCAGCTTTCTATGTCATAGCTTTTATTTCCTGGCATTTCACATCTTTGTGAAACATTTTTTATTCTGAGAATTATCTACTTATTATGTAAGTCAGTCTGCTTTTAGTACTTTTGTGTTCTTGTCCCTTTAATGCATTGTTACCACTAGAGTGCAGAACAAGGGTGCAACTGTGTGTGTCTTGAATGCAGTATACAATCCTAAGATTATTCAAGTAGCATCAAATCATTCATTTTTGTATCATTTTT
The DNA here is from genome assembly GCA_036937905.1 of Salvia rosmarinus. Classification (NCBI taxonomy): domain Eukaryota; kingdom Viridiplantae; phylum Streptophyta; class Magnoliopsida; order Lamiales; family Lamiaceae; genus Salvia; species Salvia rosmarinus. The sequence continues at coordinate 107,132,475 of CM072816.1, read as the reverse complement.
TAGTAACTATATAATTTAATGAACAAGAGTGCAAAAAAAACCGTGCTAAAATTATCAATTGAGAGATAGGATCTCTTTATTTATCCACTCTTTGCCACATTATCTGAGATCCTGCTGCAGCCATTGTTATGACTAAGGTGTTTTTAAGTTCACTTCCACCCTCTGCAGCTTTAAGTTCCCACCTTTCCGCCCATTACTCTGTCCTCTAAGTCCTTCTCTTGAAGTCCCATTTAACGTGTTTCTAATTTCTCATGTTTCACCCTAAAGAATTTGACTGGTTTACCCAAATTGATACATCTGTTATTCTCTCTCTTTTTTCTTTTTTGTAGCTATCTGCTAATTAGTATGAGCACCCACTAGTCCTGAGGTTCTGAAGTTCATTCTCTTAAGCATTGCATGATTGTCGATGTATTTATTTGAAAAGGCCTCTAAGATTGCTTTGGTTCTCTAGTAAGGGTAGAACCTTTCTAAAGGCAATCGAAGTCTATGGAGGGCTGCTGGGGGAGAAAAAGGAGATATTCACCTTTCCAGAGCTAGCATTTACATTGGTCCTAAATTTGTTTTTGGTAATAGAGTACCATATGGTTGTGCACACATTTGCTTTTGTTAATAGAGTACCCATGATCTTATAAAAGTAGTGCACAATATTGATAAGGGGCAGCTGTGAAATGGGAACTGGAGAGGGAAGTAGTAATTTTCGACTTAGGACAGTTTGGAATCCAAAAATGGATAGACATTTCATTGATTTAATGTTGGAGCAATTTGGCAAAGAAAATAGGACATATGGGATGTGTAGTTGTTCATCTTGATTTCTGTTTTCTCCAATCACTACAAAAATTATCAATTATCATCATTTTTGCAGTCAATCTAGTAAATTCAATAGTAATCATAAACTTGCAAACAAACGAGACTCGTGGATAATGTACTGGGCATCCTAATGCCATAGACGATGCTGAGTGTCGCTAAGTCATATGCAATTCTAGTGCAATTGTCCTAGGAAAAAAGCACATTACCAATTCGCTAGGAAATGAAACATTTAAATGCATGGGAGAGCTGGTTCAAAAACCTGTAACTTGATCCAGATACAGTAAAGGAACTGGCATGACAGCTTCAGCTGTATACCCTACTACAAAAATTAAATAAATTTTTAAGTTTATTTTAATGGGAAATACAAATGCTCAATCAGAAAATCAGCCGATTCACTAAGATCCTAGGACTTGAATAGTTACATAAATAACATCCCAACCCATCCCCTTCGCAGACCTACATCTATAATTCCAAATAAAAAGGATAAGATATGAAGATCTCGCTACCATCGAACAGTTACAAAATCGTTTTACTCACAATGAAGAAATTCGATGCAAACCTGCAGGTAGACATGGATGAGTAATACCAAAAAAGGCCATAAACATTCCCTGGTAAGTGTCACTTTAATTTCACATAAATGCCTGAGAGTAATCTTGCTTAATGGTTATGCCTGCATGTTGTGTATGCTTGTTTGTTTTTTTCTCTATTTGTAATTTGCTTGTGATTATTCTAATCTGTTGCATTTTCACATAATTACCCAAAATTATGCCGGTGTACAACCGACTGTGGGAGTTCTTTTGTTGTTTATTATGATGAACAACACGACTTTTGTAATGAAGATTACGCAAACTTTTAATGAAGATTGTTGTTCATTATTTTGTTGTTCATTATGATGAACAACACGAAATTACGCAAGCTTTTCATAAGAACATTAATGAAGCCAGTACTCAATATGAAAATTCAGAATATTCAACAATGTTTCAATTAACTTTAATTGTGGCCTTTTAATCATTTTACTGTGACAATGCGAATTTAAAGTGAAAAATAGTTAATAATGCTGATGGGTTAAATGAGATATATGGCCACTTGTTTTTCAAAGTTCCAACGGGGAGACGAGACAAGCTCCTCTATATAAGCCCAGGGTTTGAAATAGACTCGCGCTTAACTGGTATGTCTCATTTGCTCTCTGTAGCTCAAGCATGAGTGCTTATAATAAATGCATCCATCGTATTCCAGAGCATTAAAATTTTATTTCCCTTTTCAGCAGTGTAGAAATTTAAGACTCCAAATGCACAGTAAATTATGGTTTTGATGCAGTGATATATGATTTCGATTATATAACACAATGTAAATGGTAATTAATGCTTAAGAGAGTATAGAATGGAGGAGGATGTTGATGATAGAGGGTGAGAGTAAGCACAGTAAAGTTGTAGCCATGGAAAGTTAACTAAGGCCTTTTAATTATGAAATCTCCAAACACACCTTAACTATGGAGCTAAATACGGCTTAAAATTCTGCCCAGCCAACAAGTCTTGCTATTGGCATAATATTATGCCCAACCAACAAGTCTTCTATGATTTGTTTTTTACTTTTCTTTGGATTATAATGTGATTCTATACTGATGAGTTAAATGAGATATACGGCCACTAGTAGTTGAGCAACCTTCATCTTTTGTCAAACAGGAGACATATTTCATTGAGAATTTGGAACTGGAAGCTTTGAATTATAGAGATTTAATTGTGAAGAGAATTATGTAATAATAATAATAATAATAATAATAATAGTTGGTGGATTTTTAGAAGAAAACTAGCGTTTGTTTAGGGATTCTGATATATTACACAGTAAAATTTTATTTTACAAATGTGTTAGCTTTTACTTTAGTTGCCAAATTTTTCCTGGGATGATGAACAACACGACTTAGAAGATTACACAAACTTTGAATGAAGATTGTTGTTCATTATGCTTGTGTACAACCGACTTGTAATGATGTCTGTCTACAACCGACTTTTAATGAAAATTCTGACATGTTCATTACGATGAGCAACACGAAATTACGCAAGATTTTCATAAGAACATTAATGAAGACTATTTGAAAGTTAATTATAATCCGTGTTATTCAACCATGTTTCAATTAACTTTCCGTGTTATTTGAAAGTTAATTATAATCCATATATTATTATTGAAAATATCTTGGAGGCTTTAGTATGTTTCCAAATAGTCGTTATGGTTGTGATTCTTCTAACCTGTTTTATGATTCCTTAATTATCCAAAATTATGCCTGCATTTTGTATGCTTGTTGTTCGAAGAACAGGACTTTTGAACACTCTATTTCTTTGCACTTGGTATGACTGCTTGTGTCAATGGGTTGCTCCATTTGTGGTACGTAGTAGTGATTTGTCATGTTTGATCTTGCATTGTTCTCTCATTGAAGTACTCCCACATTATAATGACCAAGCTTTAGCCCGTGATTAAGAAAGCAAGTGTGACAAGATTAGATATTTGCATTTTGTGGACTATCTCTTTTCAGATTCACCCCCACAATCATCTCTTTAAATTATGTTATTAAAGAGTGATTCATTTAATATGATTGGACTGATATTAAAGAGTGATTTTGATTAGATTTATATTTTGTTTTAAATGATCCATTTGTAATTTTACATTGAAATATAAAGCCAACATCCCTTATGTTTTCAATAACAACTATTTTCGCGTCGTACACACACTTATAAAAGGATAGAGCGAGAAGAGAGAGTAGCATCGAGAGATATTAAAGGGTTGTGTTAACGAAATTGCGCCAAACCATAACAGAGGAATACTTATTCTCTAGCCTTACGCCGCAGTAGTTATTTTATTGTTTGATCTTACATCACAATAGAAGTCCACGTGTACAACGAATTTGAACTTGAAGATTATTGTAAAATAATTAGGCGCATTCACAGTTACAATCATAAAACATCCCACCATCCCCTGGTGTCTAGTCTATCTAAGATCTTCATCTTTAACCGAAAAAGCAATTAAGATAAGATGCACACATGCTATAAGATCTTGTCTTATTGACGTATATTTATTTTTAGCCATTGAGTAAGAAAAGCAAGCTGTGACAAGATTATATATTTGCATTTTGTGGAGTCTCTCTTTTTCCCGATTCCTTTCCAAAATTATCTCTTGAATTCTGTTATTAAAGAGTGATTTTGATTAGATTTATATTCTGTTATTAACATTGAAATATAAAGCCAACACCCCTTATGTTTTCAATAACAGCTATTTTCGCGCCGTACACACACTTATAAAAGGATAGACGAGAAGAGAGCAGAAGCATCGAGAGATAATCAGGGGCTGTGTTACTGCAATTGCTCGAAATCATAATAGAGGAATACTTATTCTCTTCCACAGGTATTGCTTTCATTTTTTGCTCATTTTTTGTGTGTTTTCGAAGTTGCTTGGTATTAGTATGTTGTCTACCAATATGTGTTCCAATCTGAAATCTAGCACACGAACATTTGAAATCTGCAATATCTGTTCCAATCTGAAATCTAGCACACGGTGAATTAATAGAACTGCAATTAACTAAGCCGTTCTTTGTTATTACAACAAGGACTACATACACATGGGAAAGATAGTGCAGGAGCTACCTTCCAAATCTTTTCAGGCTCACCAAAGCAATCTAAATAATCATCCTGTACTTGAAAGTATATTCCCATACTAATAAGAACACTTTTACCCTCGATGTTTCTCCAGGTCCTCATCAGCCATGAGCAATGCACAAACTTTCATCCTGTTAAAAGTTTCTTATACCTTTAGTTGGAACACTGAATTTTCTTTACAAATCAAAATAAGTGTAAATAAGGAGGTAAAATGAGTAGTAGGCAGTCTTGTACTGAACAATGCGGCGATGACTGCAATAAATAAAACTACTGCATAATTTTAGGAAACAAATGGAACTAGAAATGACAATGCAGTATGTTGGATACAACATATAATCGTTACTAATAAAATAGAGCACATAAGAATTGATCAAATAGTAAAGCTCATGACGAAAGGCCTGAACATGATACAAGAAAGAGCAATCTTTTCAAAATGCAATAGAAAGGTCAGATAACAACTTGTAAGCTCTGGGATTATTGTAGCTGGTTCAATAAAGTGCCCAACATATAATGATAATCCGCACTTAGTAACTTTCTCAATAAAACAAATATTGTAGTAACATGTCTGATTTTTTATTATTCTGTACTCTCAGAGGCAATGAGTCTTTTGACAAAAAAAATTTGATATTCCATTGTTTTCTCAGTGAACCAGTCCAACATTACAATGACCAAGTCTTCGAAAGTGAGTAAGAAGGCAAGCTGTGACAAGATTAGATATGGTTGGTTGCTTTTGACCTAGTTAGATTTTCCTTTGCCGGATGTAATTTTGTTTTCTTATGCATACAATAATCTCTTTTATAATAGGTGCGCATGTATCGCAACGATGTCACCGCCTCATATATCGACCATACGTACTTTATTGGACGCGGAAAACCCGATTAAGTTTAGAAAGTCTTGTTTTGGTGCTTTCCGAATATGTCGGATATGCGCCCAAGGACAACTCATGTATAAACTTCACGCCTCAATCCGACTCACTCCAAAGAAGAAGAATGACCTTCAATTTTAATGATGTGGAGGTTGAGTGGGTCCTCAAGAATTTTTGTGATAACCGGTTTATCGCTTGGCGATGGGATGAACCTCCGACCGCTTCACCTTCAAAGATAAATTTTTAATGGACGCAAAATTTTATTTTTCCGAGATATTTATCGGGTTTTCAAGACCACCGTGAAGTCTGTTGGAGGAAGGCGACGATGCATTGAAGTTTGCATTGCTCGTTGTTTTGTATGGGATTCTTTTGATTAGACATCAAACCAATAAGAGAATCGAGGACTCACGATGCCATTAGTCGACGACCTAGATAGGTTTAATAGTTATCCTTGGGGCTTGGTAGCGTGACGAGTTCCTCGTCACAAGAGCTCACAATGCTAGGTATCACATTGCAAACAAAGAGAGTATTGGTGAAGTTGTGAGCTTTGATGTGCAAGGCTTTTCATTTGCTATGCAAGTGTTTGCATCACGAGTGCATGAAAAGGTTGCATATCATTGTGAGAACCTCGAGATGAATATTTAGATCGTATGCCTAGGATGTTACGATGGGTCATGCGGTGAAGTCTTTTCGATACGGTGATATTGTTCCGCACTTCACGCCACGCCTTGCATTCCATGTGGTAAGTATGAAACTTTAAATTAATTTTGCATTTTTGTATATTTCTCTTATTAATCCGTTGATATCTTCATCCTTATAATCGATTTTTCTTTATAGAAACCTATTGTTGTAAGCCCCTCGGAGAATGCATTGGTCGAAATGAACGGCCTATCGGCTGATTTTCAAAGCGGAGTGCCCGTGGAAGCACTCCTCAAGCAAGTGAAGACCACCATCGGATCCTTCAAGAGGAAGAGACCGCAAGTGGCTGAGGAAGCAGACGAGCTTGAAGCTGACACTGATGCGCCGACGAGGAGAAGAAGAGGAAAAGCTCCGTGTTTGCGAGAGGAGGATTTGTACGAGCAAGCCCATGATCTAGACGAAGAAGGCGACGCTGAACAAGCTGTACAAGAACCTCAAGACGAAGACGTTCCACGTTCGTCTGTCCATAGAAGTTCAACACGGCGCCCCAACACATCCAGAGAACAAAGCACAACAGCTATGCATGGAATTGACCTGTCCTCGTTGGCTACCAAATCGCAGATGGATGAGGTAATTAAATTTATATACAACCTGTGGTCGTAAAATGCATTTTGCTACAATTTTGTCTACACAATAACACATTCACCTTACATGTATTATCTATAGCACGCGATGTTCTGTTTAGGATTACAAAGATGGGTGCCGATAAATTATTGGTCTATAAAGGCGCTAAATGTGGAAACTGCTCCACACATTACACATATGTACACATAGTTGAGAATGCTTCAATTGAATTTTGAAAAATATATATATATATATATATATATATATATATATATATATATATATATATATATGGGAAATAGGGTGCACCTGCAGTTGACTCAAAAAACTCTTCCAAATCTTTCCCATGATCTGCAAATAAGAAAAAATAGCAGTTCTTTAAGTTTTTTTATAACAAGACATCTAAGTCAGGACAACTATAATCGGACGCAGATACCATGAAAACTCAATGTCAACAAAATTAGAAAAGCTACCGCTTTATCTTCGTGAAAACTTGAGCTCATGATCGGGCATATTAAATGCTAAGAAAGACACATGATATGATAAAGTAAAGGCGATGTCCAGTTGAAAGCAATGATTTTGATTTATTTAGTTTTTCGTTTTTTTTTCTTCTCATTTGTGCTCATTGAAATTTTATCTTCACAATAACACATTCACCTTACAGGTATTATCTATAGCACGCGATGTTCTGTTTAGGATTACAAAGATGGGTGACATTCGGATAAGTAGTGTCCGAATGTCGAAGTATGATTTAACATCACATCCTCGCGACACATGACCCTCTTGTGAGCTGCAACACGTCAACCGAGATGTTCATATGCAGCCATGCGTAAACTCTTTCGACTTGTCCGAAGTATTTACGGTGAAGGAGGCTGTTCAATTTGGTGATATGTCGGGGAGTGATGCTGGAATTGGTCCAAGGACAGATGCTGGAATTTCGGAGAGGACTGATTTTATACAAATTCCAGATGAAGATTGCAATATTGAGAAAGTAGCCGAGGATGTCGAATCACCACCTTTGGAAGCAGAATGTATTATGACATCTCCTGGGAAATCAGGTTATAGAAGGCCTATGGCTCGGACTTCACGTAGTCATGCAAAACAACTGCTACAACAACTTGGTACCATAAGCACAGAACTCCCCGAGCAGCGAAAGAGTGGAAGACGAAAACCTCGAACCCTGCCCCTAGTGTATGGTACTATTGGTGGTCCATTTCCTCTACGGCTTATTGATCTGGAGTGGATTAATAAGTTTGAAGCATGGTACGCGACAAATCGCAATAATCCAAAGTATGTAATGTGCATCCTTAATGGTCATCGTTTTTGTTTATATATTATATTTATATGACCAGTAATATATGTACTTTCATTGTCTTAATTGTAGATCCTTGCCTCTGAGTGGGATGCCATATGTTGGTAGTCGTCATGCCACTTGGTTTGACGAACTATGGAACATCAATGGTTGGTTGATGCCAGAGGTGAATGCATTGTGTTTTGGGTTGGACGGCAATGAATTTACTTTAGTTTTATATTTTCTGACATGTTTTATTCTTTGTAATGCAGCATGTCGATTCATTGGTGAATTATCGATTTCTCGCTTGGATAAGCCACATGAATATGTAAGGAATTGGACATGGTGGAGCAAATAGGACGGGTAAGAACTATGAAACATACCGATAGTACCTAGTTATTTTGTTAATAAATTCACTCGTTAATCTCATTATTTTACAGAATGCCATGTGTTCCGAGATACATGCCATGGTTTGTGCGCAAATGAAGCCCTATATCGAAGGGTTATGGCCGAATCGACTTTGCATGCCGTGGTCCAAGGCTGAGAAGGTGGTCGGAATTGCACATATAAACCTAAACCATTGGGTTTGTTACGAGATCAACATTGAAGATCAACGTGTAATCGTCTATGACTCTCTCTCCATGTCTCGGGATCCAGATAGAGTGAAGACTTCATTCCATAATGTCTTACGCAATCTACCATGGATATGTCGTGCATCAGATGTTTGGAAAAGTCGGTCTCCTACTAGTGAGTTCAAAGATGTTTGGGATTTGACAATATACCGAGACCCTCCCCAGCAAGGAAATAATTGGAATTGCATGCATCATGGCCTCAAGTACCGGAGTGCTTGATTACGCCAACCACTATCCATTTCTACATGGTGATTATGCACGAGATTTTCGCAAGTCGTTTTGTGGTCAACTCTACCGTTTCGCCATCCAACGACAATCTATCTAAAGCTTGGCAGGACATTCAGAGAAAGTTAATTCCAGGTAATTTTTTTTTTTTAAACGCATTATCTTTTATGTTTTGTGTACATGATATTAGTGTTCAATTGGTTGCTTTTTATTTATAAGGAGTTTATATTATATGTTTTGCTTATAGTTTTTTGTCTCAACCGATTTGTCAACCTTAGTGAAACCTCATTAGATCTTGAATATCCATAAGATCTTTTAGACTATAACTATCTTACATGAATATGTTTTTATTTATAAGGAGTTTTTGTGTCAACCGATATGTACATTAAACTATTATTTGTATTATCGACATATTCATAGTATGAATATGTCATTTTGGACAAAATTAGTGTTAATGTAAATAACTAATTACCGACATTACAATAATACCCATTTTATTCTCTCGCAGATCTGTGATGAATTTAGTGACTAGTACATGGTCCAAGCACGTGTTGGATGATAAAATTTTATGCATATAATATCTACGTAAATTATTTATAATGTTTTCCTATGATATGTATATATATGTTTAACTTGATAATAAAATTGCTACATTGCTTGCTCCTTCGATTCCTCCTGCTGTGAAGTGATGATTGGTAAAACTTGATTCTTTGTAATGCATTGATCGCCTCCTACATATATAGAAGGTGTGTCGGCAATTGTGGGTCGGCATGCAATTTTGTCGGCATATAATGCATTATCAGCAAATATGTGAGGAGACTCGGTACATCGTTGTCGGCATCTGCAGCTTTTTACTGACAACTCAAAGAAGTCGTCCAAGTCTCTAGTTGAAGCTTTACATCCGACAACCGATTGCGCTTTATTTTTGTCAATATTTCAAACTTTTCGCTCCGAATAATACTAGTACTACCTTTACATTTGTGAAGGTCTAATTAGCAATTTTATATTTTGTGAATTTTGGTTGTGAATATTTCCACTTTTATATTTTGTGAATAGTCAAGCTTTACATTTGTCAATCAAGTAAGTGCAGATATCTTTATCAATTTTCTTGTCATAATATCCATCCAATCAGAATTCATACCTCAAAGATCTTATTCTTATCATCATATAAACATTTCTTTCACACATGTGTGTAAACCAGTCCAACTTATGGTTGCATTTTTGTTTTACAAATATACACCAACAAGAGTGTGGATTACAATACACGTGTTGGATAATAAACACAAATATGTTCCTCAACATGGCGTGAGATGGCAAGATTTATATTTATAACATGAGTTTACACGGATTAGAATACATAAAACATGACATTAAAATACTAACCCATCCGATGAACAAAACGACGGGCGAGCTAATAATACTATTGTAATAAACTACTTAAACCCAACGCTAGATGCTAATAGATAGTCGCCATAGTTGTTAGGAACGCAATCGAACCGCATCGACAACCTTCATTCCTCTATGTAAAACACTCGCGAATCGGAAGAATAGTGGATCTCCATGTTCCTTGTATGCCGCAATCAATGGATCGGCCTACTTGATAAGAACACAAAATCTCCAAACATTATGAAGAATATGTAGCTCTACGGAGGCCATATTTAAATATACAGAAAAGTAATGGATTGAGCAATACATACCTCAACGTACTCTTCCAAGTTACATCGGCAAATAGAGATCTTGTTATGAGCACATCCCACTCGATACCGGGTCAAGAATAAGTCGATGTAAACGAGCAAATCGGTGACGCAGCTCAACGATCTTGCTGTAGTAGAAACCATACCAAGATCACGGACATGCTCACGGTTAACCTTATCCGCTACATCATGAATAATTGTGCGGTTAAGGTGTGTTGTTGTGTCGTCCCACAAGCCCAAGTCGCAAGATTGAGCAAAGTCCAACCAATTGGTACTCCATCTCAAGCCAGTCAGATTGTACCAAAGACTTCGCTGGTGGTCGCCAATAGTTTCTAAGAGATTCATGGAGGTATTGTAACAAAATCGCAGGCCACAAGTGAAGAAGAATGGTATGGCGGATCGATTTCGATTTTGGTAAGGAGAGTGTGTATATACATGGGACTTTGGAGTTATTTATAGTTGCAAGAAATGTAGAAATTGGGGCATTTATCCGTGCCTCAAAACCCAATTAATAAAAATTAGTTTAGTATATATGGAATGTCTAACATTAATAATTTATCGACAAGAGACGGACTAATGTAGCCAAAAACAACGCCAATACATAACTTCATTGTTCTTACAATACACAAGAGTGATAAATAGTGGTACATATTTTATAAAAATACTAAGTCTCGCTACGACTTAGATAGACGTTAACACGATGAGGTGTCATCGATCAGACGTAGACATTAACTAATACATAGGATTCTAAATAAATACATACATTAGTTGGGAAATATAAACGCTCGATGATATAGCCATAAAAAGTATTTTAGACATGATTTATTGTTACTCGTCCAAAATCACACAATCGTCGTCAGATCACTATCATCGCTATCATCATCCCACCGAACAATTGGTTCAAGTAAAAAGTTTTGTTCACCTTCCGCCAATAGCATAACAGATGGGGTTTTTCCGAAAATTGTAACATGTAAAACATTGAGCAAATATTGAGATATAAATTTATAATATTATTAGAACCACATATGAAAAGCACACTTGTTTAAATGATATAATTCAATGTTTACACACAAGTTTTAGCCAAACCTCATGAATCGCAGCCTGTGTTGTCGCAGACTTGCATAAACGGTATTGGTTGCGTCGTCATACCAAACACGCTCATCTTGCTTGAGGAAATAAAAATAAAATGGCGATGTTTCCACTCCGCCACCTTGTAGTGATAGTTCCTACGCGGATGTCGATATAATAAGGATGGCCGGACATTGCATCGCACCTCATCTACGCACACTTTATTAACCAAAGGAATTACCTAGTATCCATCGTTGCTCATGTAATGCCCGATACAACTTCATCAACACAAGAGTCTCCCTGTCCTGACCACGGATCTTTGTAGAATACAAAGGTCTTGAGGATAGTGTAGGTTGTTATCCATTATTACACTTAATACCACCGGGTGTATTCTCGATTTAGAGCACAAATTGCAATAGGCTACACTCAAGGTAAGTCTCTATTAATGTATATGCAACGTAGTATATATTATATATATATGTAACCTCAAGGCAACAAGACTACTAGACTCATAGTTATAAATGTATGTATCAATTGTTTTTCAATATTATTAAAGATATGATTACACTGCTTTTTTGTTTTGAATCAATGGCAATTTTTATTTTTATTTATCAATTTAATACAAAATTTAAAGGTCACACACGGTGGACTCGAACTCGAGACCTTCGATTCGGCATTAACCAATACCAATTCACCAACACACGCATACCTAAGCTTATCAACTAATATTAATGTGTTGCGATGAACCAATGCATGTTGTGGGCAATCGATTGAGGTGCCGATGCATGTTGTGCTATGTCGTCGGCATGCCATGTCTCACATCGAAAGCTACTAATGTCGGCATGCATTTATGCCGATGCATGTTGTGTTATTTCACTTCGCATGCCATGTCTCGCCATCGAAAGCTACTAATGTCGCATGCATTTATGCCGATGCATGTTGTGTTATTTCACTTGGCATGCCATGTCTCCGCCATCGAAAGCTACTAATGTCGGCATGCATTTATGCCGACGCATGTTGTGTTATGTCACGTCGGCATGCCATGTCTCGTCCACCGAAAGCTACTAATGTCGGCATGCATTTATGCCGATGCATGTTGTGTTATGTCACTTCGCATCGTAACCTCTACATTGACCAAGTATTATGCTCGCCCTTGCTTTGAAAATTTTGCAAGATCCAATACACCGCATCTATCTTCCCATACATTGATGTTAATGCATCTCGAAAGATTTTCGTAAGATTTTCGCAGGTCGACGCTGGTATGAGGAACGTGTCTCGACATATTTTGTAAAGAAGTAATGCCTTTAATGTGTTTGATAAAATGCCCCGCAAAAGTTATATTTTTAATCGCATACTCATACATTATTGCTATGTTAAGTTCATGAAATCTAAAAACCCAAACAAAACTCAAATTAGTGACGAGATCTACAATAAACCCCAATCGCCTTCAAAAGTTCATATGTTAGACAAGCCGTTTTCTTGTAGCAACATAAGTTTTATGTTTTCTTGTAACAACATAAGTTTCACGTCAATGTTTGTCCATAGAACGGTGGTTAATTATGTTAACATGAAGCACTCAAATCATCAAAGTCCATCATCATTTGCATTGACAAATTTGTTTTTCAAAGTCCATCGAGGGTATTACAAAATATAGCGATTAACCCTTATAAATGTTGCGCATGAAGGAATGCCTTTAATGTGTTCGATGAAATGCCCCTGAAAAAAGTACGATTTTCTTCCCACCCATACTCATACATTCAACTTAGTTAAGCTCATTAATATTCTTAAAAAGAACCACACGATTATTCTTCAACAGTTAATTTATTAGAAACACCGAATTTCTTGCAACGTCAGGCTGTTTTACGTAAAATCAATCCACCGCGTCAATGAATTTTTCATAGAACGGTGGTCAATTGTTTAAGATGAAGCATTCTTATCATCAAAGTCTATCGGCATTTTGTCATATAGACCCGGAGTGAGTGTTTGTCTTTGTATGAGCACAAACTTGCGGTGCATAAACTTGAAATAGTGATGAAGATATATGTCCAACATGAAATATACATTACCGATAAATTCCATACATAATATAAACTGACATAGACAAACTGACGAGATAAATACCTATAGTGCACCGACAAATTTAAAACAGAAAAACCACATACTTTATCATTAATTCAGCAACATACAAGCAAATGACTTCGACAAGCTTCATTCATCTATGAGATATATTCCTTGAAGATGAAAGAACAAAGGATCACCGTGTTCTTTGTATGCCTCCATCAATGGATCAACCTAACGATGGGAGCACAATAAAAAGAAAAAATCGTTAGTTGTTTATGTCTACCCACCATATTAAAAAACGCAATAGTTATGGAGATACACTAGTGAAAACTTTACCGCAACGTACTCTTCAAACTTGCATCGACACATTGAGATCTTGTTACGCAACACATCCCACTTGACGCTGGGATCGTGAAGAAGTCGACAAAATCGAGCAAATCGCTGGCGAAGTTCTTTGATTTTGCAGATATAGAAATGATATCCAAGATCACTCTGAAATTCCCTGTTAACTTTATCGGCGACTTCACGTAAAATATCATCTGTTAGGTTACGTTGCAGTCCATCCTGCAACCAAATCGCAATAGTTAAGCTTCTTCAATGAACTTGTATTCCATCTCCGCTTCCAAACTATTGTACCATTGACGTCGTTGGTGGTCGTCGATATTTTGTAAGAGATACATGACGACGAGAGAGATAAGTTTAAGAGTTAGCTTTGTTGGAGGTCTTTGGGGAAGGGGTTAATGCAGACTGATTTCGTTGGAGGGCTTCAGAGCCAATTATATAGAAGGTGTTCTCTGTTAAGTTACCTGTGAGAATTCAATTTTGTTTAATTTATAATAGAGGTCATTGAGGAGTTCATTATAATTTCAGGTAGACAACGTAAATTTGTCTGTGCACAATATAATAGCTAAAAGATATAATACCATACCAAATACTTTTCCTTGCATAGACTCTAAAATACCGTCAGATCAAAATATGTTCACATAAACCATACCAAGATTGCACCAAAATACTATCAAGTATATTATTACAGTTCCATTCCATATTGTGAGTCATCTCAACCAATATATACATTACACCATCATAATACAAAATAACTTAGATACTAGAAATTATAGCAACATGCCATCAAAAAGTCCCAAAGTCATCGATCGTCGGCGTTGCTCCAAAGGAGAATGAGAATGCATCAAAGACGTTACGCAGAAAGTCCCACTTCTCATCTATTGGGTGGAGAAAAGATATTTTCGTGATCAAAAGTCCCTACAAAAGACGCTCCACGGATCTTGTTAAATATGTGTATATTTTCCATTGTATATAAGAACTATCATATTTCCAAGAAAATGATACAAGCAAAATGATAAGTTGCTACCTTAAGTACAACTTACTTCCTCTCGAATTTTGACGATTTGCACGTAACACATGGTATGTTGTTGATGTTGTGGACGTGTTTGTATGTTGGTTATCCGCCTCGCAAATGGAAAATTAAAACTCAACTCATATAATTTAACGATAGAAAAGGTTAATGATAATAAATATACTCAAGATTTCAATATAAAACAATAAGTAAAATAAATCATCTACATTACGGTTAAGTGATTATGCTTTGTACCTATGTGATTAGTCCTTCGCCTTCCTCGATTTTAGATTTTCCCAATGTCGACTAATACGAGTGTTGGTATGTCTTCGTCGTAGAGGTAAGTGAGGATCACGCATTGTTTGAACTTCAGATGTCGACGACGCTGCCCTCGCATTTTCATTTCGCTTTCTTCAAAGAACTCCCATCTTACAATAGATTTCTTCTCAGAGACTCAATCCGATCCATAATCGCTCACGAAAACTACTATCCATCCTACCATCTTGGAGAAGCTCATACATCCCACGCATTATATGGCTATTGAATGCAACGTCCACCTGACTGTTGGATCCACTAGTGGTTGAATTGTTCATTACAAAATTATGTCTCATTCGTTTTTTCGCAACCCTTGACAACCGGAGCAGTAGGAGTGTTTCTGGAATCACATATATATTAAGATGGTAATATATCCCAAGATATGATGGCACAAAATACCAGTACTTTCCCATAACCGACACGTGCATGCAGCTACTTTGGAACTCCGATTGACTGTGACACACCTCGTACGTAAAGCTGAGGTGGTAGTCTTCACAATAAACTTCATCTCTTCGGCTAGATCGTCTGAATGATTCTCAATTATACTCACATTTATCGAATGAGAGGCCTCGTACTCATAAGAGTGGAAGACGTTACGCAGTAAAGAACTTTGCAACAGATCAACAAAGGATTGTGTTGCACATACCGACTGTGCATTCCAATACATAAAGTATCGCTCGCAAGCTCCCTTACACGCCAATCCATCATAATTTGTTCGTATTTCAAGACAAAATCATACAAAGAACCACTAGCGCACATAAATCCTTCAAGACCTTGTTAGTGACTTCATCGCGAGAAGTCGCATGCAGTCCACCACAAAATATATCATTGGTGAAGACGGCACCACCTTTACGTAATTTGTACATGCCGCTAAACCATCGATGATCACCCAAACGATAGTGTTCAATCATGCTTGTCCAACTCGCTCAAACTCTTGTTCACTCACACCCATTCATGCAATGATGCCACGCCTTCGAACTCATTATTTCCATTCAAATTACCAAATGAGATGGTGATTCGACATTATGCCACCGCACGCATTTATGTCTTCGCCCTTCGAATCGAGAATCAATAGCATTCATCATTGCTTGGCATTGATCCGAGAATATAATTCCGGTTCTTTTCCTTGATAGACTCTTTCAATGTTGAGAACAACCATTCAAAAGTCGACGTTGTTTCATCCGAGAAAGGCCATACCAAACATGCGCTCTTCAAGTGGTGATTGATACCAACAAATGGAGCACATATCAAGTCATACTTGTTCGCCTCAGATGTCAGGTCAAAAGTAATAATGTCCCCAAAGTATTCATAATCAACGGCACTTCATGAATCCCGATAAAAGAAATTCAAGCCTTCCTTCATCATCCTTCATCATGTTCCAAAGAAAAATGGCTCCTTGTTCGATTTGTCAATGAAATGTTGCAAAGAGCACTTGAATCCGCATCATCCAACTTCGATTTCCTCCTCACATTATCCATATGATGATATGCATCTTTCCTAATAAAGCCGTTATTTGCGGTGGCCTCCAGATTGATTCTCCATGAATCGGCATGCACGGCTTATCGGTATGCCAAAGAACATTCAAAGCTTCCAGAAGATCCTTCTTAGAACGAGAAAGATTGCGAGCCGACCGAAGCAAATACGTTTGATCATTTTGTGCTAACTCGTGATTGTGCTCAATATAAAATTTTGATACTTTCCAAGGGCCATCTCTGGCACGAGCAACCCTTAATTTTGCTTTACGCTAGTCCTATTGTCTTGCTTGTAAATGTACCAATCTCCCTTTAGTACGCTTGTCCGAACTCTGCCCATGACACGAGCATAGATATTCTTTCATTTGCACCACATCAGATTTCACGAAATAATCTTGAGTCCCTTTCCTAACACTAAACCCATTTAGCCGTGCATACTCACAATATAAAAGATAAGCTTGATCCAAATCATTCAGCTGTGCACCAGGCATCAA
Source organism: Salvia rosmarinus (assembly GCA_036937905.1). Taxonomy (NCBI): domain Eukaryota; kingdom Viridiplantae; phylum Streptophyta; class Magnoliopsida; order Lamiales; family Lamiaceae; genus Salvia; species Salvia rosmarinus. The sequence goes on along the minus strand of CM072816.1, from coordinate 107,115,290 downwards.
TCTTATCTCAATAGCCTTAGACATGTATGTAACATTACTAGAACCATCAAGGGACCCGTCTCGTTCCTCGATATAGAATGCACGTAATCATCATGATCTTCATTTAAATCATCTCGCATCAATCGGGCGCCAAGCATCGGGGTTCTTCATTTAAATCATCATTATCAATTGGGCGCCAACACCGGTGGTTCTTCATTTAAATCATCTCGATTCACTTCATTATCGTGGGCCCATTGTATATATTCGTCATTCAATAACTCATTATAATAATCTGATTCTTCATCTCCGCCGACACATTCAAATCGAACACCATAGTCACGGCTTAAGAAGATAAAGAATGATTTCAAAGATGATGAAGAACAAACAACTACCCACGGCCAAGCATGGTATGACTCATTATTTTGGAAAATTAAGCATCATAAACTCATTACAAGATTCACAATACGCTTTTAGAATTATCGAAAATAACACCCACCTAAGTAGCTTCCAAAATTGTTGCCTAAAGCAATACCGAGTATTGAAAATAATCAAATAGATGCCAAGAAGAAGGCAACGAGTCCAAGAACATGGTTCATACAAGCAAATGTATAGATTTTTCATGTAGAAGAGGCACGCAAAATTTCAAGCATTTTCTAAAATTGTGATGCACGTTACTCACACGAAATAGTGATAAACGTTGTTAATGAGTGTGTGAAGACATAGCTCGTACCAGACTGATTTCGTATGGAGGTGAACGACTGCTAAGAACTCTTCCAGGATTTTGAGCAAAATTGCATAAACCCACCTTCGTGATCTATGCTAATATCCTTGTGCTCTCTGCTCTTCTTTGTTTAGGGCGGGAAATAAAATAAAAGGTCCAAATCTCTGAATATGATGTATACAATTACTTGGACATCAGCGTGGTTTTTTACAAGTTTCGATTCGTATGCGATATATACATATTTAAGCCATCAATGGTACTGCATACATTTTGATAATCTTCGTAAGTATGGAATGCAACATAAATTAATTGCCGACATATTTTGAGTGTGCTCGCACATGAGCATCGGTAGTTGCCGACATATTTTATTAAAACACTATATTGTTGTTTAGCAGTTGGGGATATTGTAATATTGATTTATTAAATATACTAATTTAAAAGATAACTCCAAAATATCCCAAAAAAGAATAATATATATAAATTGATACGGTGATAAACATATTCTTATCCCACGTAAACATTGATATTTTTTCTCAATCTATTATGAGTCAATGGTTATTGTTTGTACAATTAAATGTTTCATTTTGAGGAATGGATTTTTCGCACAAATTTATTTGGCCTTAAGTTTTGAAGATTAATTTCAATCTCCGTATCTTCATCTTTTAGAATAGTTTCTAAGTTGTATTACATGAACTCGACTAGTTATGTTTATGGTCGATGTTGTTCAAAAACTCATATTATTATTTATTATCGATGTATTCTTAAAAAATTATTCTAATTTATTTTAGTAAGTAATTTTATTACACTACACAACTCCGTGAAAATAAAATCTTAATAGTGTTCTTTGATTATGGAAGAAATCAATTATTCACGTAAAGTGGCTTTAGAAGGTGCAATAAGTTCACTTAAAATATATAACATATTCACATTAAACTCTTAGAACCCCAATTGCTAGCTCATTTTGGAAGTAATTTGCATTTCCAAAAAACAAGAAATACGAACCAAGAAAAATAACTTGTAAATTCCTTTATTGATTTCGTGAGCTCATACATCACCGATTCAGACAAATATAAAATAAGTTTAATGAATTTATATATATCCGACTATATCTCTAAAATAAATCCTCATGAAATACAAATAAATCCTCATGATATGTCATTTTCTTCACCAAAACTACCATCATTTGTATTTTCTTCTAATTCATAATCATTCAAATTCAATTGGTCTTTGTCAGCAGTGTTGAAATATTCAAATGCTCTCCCCACCGCTCTATCCTTATCAAAAATCTCACACCAATGCCGATAATGTGGCTAACTTTATACCTCATAGCTCGTGCAGATGGATCACTATGCAATTCCACATGCAAAAAGAAATAAAAAACTGATTAATCTATATAAAAATGATAGTACATTCTAACATAAAATATACAATATAAATAACTTAAGATACTCTTTCCAAATATCTTCTTTGTCAACACTAATCATTTTAGTTTCATCATTCCAACCAAAACCCGAACGCCAAGCATTTGATATAGACTACCGTAATAAGTATTGCTAGAAACATTGATACTTGTTCATATACACTAGCAATCCGACCACCAGAAGCCACCCGAATGTTCAAGGAGATAACATAAACGTAGAAATGCATCCCTACTCATCCTCAAGTTGTCAATACAAGTGTTATCATCTACAGCAATAATTTCATGCAAATGCTCTATTTGTTTTGGAATTTTATGTAGCAAAGAATAACATTTATCTGTTCTGGAAGTTAAACGCCCACGATTGGTAAAATATTGGGTAACTATTCCAAAAATTGTTGTAGAGTCATTTTGCATGTTTTGCACTGTCAAAAGTATATCACCTTTTTCCAATTCTTTTTCAAACACTATGAACAAATTATTTTTATTAGAACTTAAATTAATGAAATATAATTAATTCACAAATTCGGCATGACAAAACTAAACAAATATCTAACTGAAGATGAACAATAGTTCTACGATTACTTCACTTATGTGCATTTGGCAATCAACATATCAACATAATATCATGTGACCTTTGTATCAATGGCGATAATTATAAGTCCTCTTTGCATATTCATTCTTAGTTTTCCTATAACATCCTAATTTGATTAACTAATCTAATTATTCCTCGCTATCTTACTATTTTACTAACATTTGTTATTACTGATCTCATGCACATTAAATTCATCACTTAAATAAAAGTGCCGACTGCTAAGAACTTATCTATAAACAAAGGTTCATCAGATATACAAATACTCCTTAATTGTAGTAATAAAACTGCATCATAATTTCAGATAAACAGACTCACAGTAGAAAACATTTACATCTGATACACAATTCACCTCCATTACTATGTTAGATGAGTTTATGTCGTCTCTCAAATATATATCTAACTAAGCAACCAAAGAATGCACAAGTATCCACTTATATGAAACTAGATTCCAATTTTGCATAGCAAGCATTTCTTGTGGAACCAAACGAAATCAAGAATATCATCACCAATCTCAACTCACTATTTCATCTATCATAGCTCAAGCAGTGGAGTTGCGGTTCCACATCCAATAATCTACATATAAGAAGAACCCAAAGTAGTTGAACTAAATATTCACCGAGACGCAGATATCCTATGAGATACAAAACTAAGAAAAAATTCTACGTAACAATGGTTAACAGATCTCCAGTAAATATTAAGTTCATTCTATTTTCGTGAAGACATACTGCTAAATGAAGATGGCGCTTAGATAGATTCGAAAACAAATGGTTCATACACAAAACAATGAAATTTTTGCCATCGAGTTTACTTACTTTTCACCGAGCCGAATTGCAAGTTTACTCCTTCTCTTCATATATCTCATCCCACCTATTTCAAAGCAGGATTAAAGTTAGTGAAAAATATAGCAAATGTTAAAAATAATCAAGGGCCTTGGGTTATCCCATATTATTAATCCTTCAGTAAACATTCGATTACCCCGGATTAATTTTATTTATCCAAATTTAATCCTTAGAAGTAAACAAGCCCTAAATGAATAAAACAAGGAATTTTCTAACATGTGAGGGCACTCCCATCTTGAACTACAAAATAAACAAATAAATAAACAATAAACCCAACGCTGGCTTTTCGCCGAGAATTTAACCAACCGAAACCCAACGCTGGTTTTCGCCACAAGAATTTTTCGTGCAATTCCAGGCTCGTAACAGTGGGTTTTACTAACCTGTTACGACTCTAACAAATTAAGGTATTTTCGAGTGAGCCCAAACTCCAAAAGGAAGAAATTAATCTAGCAGATAAGAAAACAAGAATTATTCATTCTCGCTTTCTCAAAACAAGTCATAGTTTATTTATGGCTATATACAACTTTCTCGGTACATAACAAAAGTAAAAGGGTACAAACACTATTTCCTTTAATGTAATCATGGACCACTTTGATATTGCTTGGGCCTACCACAAATCCTCGAACCTTTCTCGCGCCTCTTCTCTCGCTGGGCCTCCTGCCGGGCTTTTAACAGCAGCTTCCATTTTATCTCCCTTCCCTGCCTCGCTTATATCCTCATGCTCGTCTCTTTTCGCTCAAGCGTAACACCGCCGCTTGATCTCTCATTTAACCATTTGAGGACTCGAATCTCGAATGGCTTTCAACTCTCTCATTCTTGTCTTATCTTGATTTGAGTGGAATCGACTTAAACCATACCGTATGTCAAACCTTTGTTAATTGTTCATCAAGATCTCTTTCTAGCTTTGGTCTCACAACAATTCCTCACTACAAGCAATTTCGTGTTCGATCCTTGTGATCGTTGTCGCTCTAAACCGTACACTTGTTAAGAACCTCATAATCAATAGAAGAACTAAAAAGATAATCGAACTACTACCTAGCAAAACTAATTAAATGAAGGTTTAAAAAAAAAAAATACAAATAAACTACAAAAGGAACAAAATCTCAAAATATGACTAAACATTTCAAGTCAAAACTTAAATAGAGATATTAATTACTTTTAACAAAATATTCCAGTACATAGTCTCTAAACTACAACAATCTTCAACAATTTATGAAATGTTAAGAACCCTAGTAAAAGGTTAAGTCTGAGGATTTTTCCACCAAATTTTAAACAACTCATTACAAACAAAAGGACGTGTAGAAATTAAAATTAATCGTGTTGATCCGAATGGAAAACGGAGATTAGCCACCCGTCGTACAAACTAGAAATGTTTATCATTTGTTATCTTGTTATCCAATCATGGACTTAACTATATATGAGCTTCTATCTAATCAACCGAACGGGCCCTAAGTAGACTAATCATTCCAATACTTCATTCAACAAACAAATTGTAAATAATTAATGAGGATTAAATAATTGATATGATGTCCAGAGAACAAAAAATGTTAGAAAGCACAAGAATGACCTGTATAAACGAAGATGGATGATGGCAACCTTCAAATAGATTGTTCTTCAATGGCGAAACGGTAAAGTTGACCACAAAATGACTTGCGAAATTCTGGAGCATATTGACCTGTAGAATTGATACGGCTGACCTGTAATCAAACACTCCATGTACTTCAACGCCATGATGCCACAATTCCAAGTATTTCCTTGCTGAGGTGGATCTCGATAAATCGTCAAATTCCACACATCTTTCAAGTTACTGGTAGGAGACCGATTTTCCCAAATATCGCAATCCCGAAAAATCCATGATAAATTCTTCAGCACATTTGCGAATGAAGTCTTCACTCTAAGTGGATCCTCGACTTGGAGAGAGAGTCGTAGACGATTACAGTTTGGGCCTCGAACACGATCTCGTAACAAACCCAATGGTTCTGGCTTATAGGGGCAATTCCGACCACCAAATCAGCTTTAGACCACGGCATGCTTAGTTGATATGGCCATGAACCCTCGACATATGGTTTCAATTGCATGAAGGACACCATGCATCTCAGAACACATGGCATTCTACAAAATTGATCAATATAATGAAGTTAATTATTTATTGTCGCAAACTCATAATTTAACATGTTAGGAACAGATAACGAGTTGCGGTTCTTACCCATCCCTGCTGCTCCACCACTGTCCAATTCGGTACATATTCATGTGGTTTATCCAAATAACGGGAAATATGCAAATTGACCCATGCATCAATGTGCTGAATTAAAAACGAAGAAATGTATTTAAGAATAATAGTATTTCAACAAATGCTCATGAAGAAAGCATACGAATCATTTAGGAAAAATGTACTGAAATACCTCTCCCATCAACCAACCATTGTCATTCCGTATTTCACAAACTAAGTGGCGTATGCTTCCCAAATAGGGCAACCCAATTAAAGCGTGGAGCTATAATTAAGAGAACGAAACTAACAATACGTTATACACAAGAAAATTTTATATAACTACATTGTAAACCGGATAGGCACAACATACCTTGATTTATCCGATTCGTTTGTACCACCTTCAAACTTCTCGATCCAATCGCTTTTATAAGGCGAGGATACGCCCGTAAACATCACCATGCACCAGTGGTTTGGGTGGAAGTTTTCGCTAGTCAATCTTCTGCTTAGAACTAACTGTGTTGTGGCGTGTATGTGGTTGTAAACGCTTTTAACCATGCTACGGTAGTTCTAGCCACCGCCTCCGAAACGTTCTTTTGAAGAAGATTTTCCAATAAACTCGATATCGAATCGCTACTTCACTATCCTTCTCTTGTTTCGGATCGCCAACTGCTTGTGGACAAATATCTATACAATCACTTGTTGGTTTATCCATTTCAAGATCATCAATAACATGTTATCTACTGATGGTCCTCAAGTCGACATACCGGATAAGTCAAAGGAATTTTGTGTTGTTGCAGATATGGTCGCCGATCGACATATTGCAGCTCAATAGAGGATCATGTGTATCGACCGGATCGAGAGTCCGTCTTGTACTTTCACCTTCAACATTTCTTGTTCGATTTTATCCAACATTGTAATCCTCAATGTAATATCACGTGTTATAGATATCACCTAATTAAGAAATCATATGTCGATTACTATGAAAATATATTTCAAATTGGATCACATAGTTAAAGTTGGTGTATGAATTGTATTACCTCATCCATCCGTGATTTCGTGAGCCAACGAAGAGGGTCAAAATCTTGCAAAGGAGCTTTTTCTTTAGCACGCCTCGGATTGGTGGGACGTCGTGTTGAACTTATGGATGTATCTAACGGAACGCCCTGGTCTTGAGCTTTGTACAGCTTGTTCATCGCCGCATTCTTCGCCTAGATCATCGGCTTGCTCGCATAAATCCTCCTCTCGCAAACACGAGCTTTTCCTCGCCTTCTCCTCGCCAAGATCTCGACCAACAAGAGTGTCCTCTTCCTTAGTCACTTATGTCTCTTCCTCTTCAAAGTTCGACGGTAGTCTTCACTTGCTTGAGGAGACGCCCACCGCACCGCTTTCAAAATCAATCGATAAGGTTCATTTCGACCAATGCCGCCTCCGAGGGTGACAACAATAGGTTTCGTAAAGAAAAATCAAGATAAGGATCAAGATATCACATGGAATGCAAAAAGGGATGCAAAAGTTGCCTTGAAGTACGGATGAAGATATACAAAAATGCAAATTTAAGGATTACATTACATAAATTCAAAGATAAGGATCAAGATATACAAGATAAGGATGAAGATATAGAAAAAATTAAGGATCAAGATATCAAGATAACAATCAAGATATACAAAGGCTTGCAAATTTAATTTAAAGTTTCATACTTACCACATGGAATGCAAAACACGGCATGAAGTACGGATCAATGTTGCGCAATCGAAAAGCCTTAACCGCAGCCCATCGTAACATCCTAGGCATAGAATCCAAATATTCATCTCGAGGTTCTCACAATGATATGCAACCTTTTCATGCACTCAGATGCAAACACTTGATAGCAAATGAAAAGCCTTGCACATCAAAGCTCACAACTTCACCAATACTCTTTGTTTGCAATGTGATACCTAGCATTGTGAGCTATCGTGACGAGGAACTCAGACGCTACCAAGCCCCAAGGATAACTATTAAACCTATCTAGGTCGTCGACTAATGGCATCACGAGTCCTCGATTCTCTTATTGGTTTGATGTCTAATCAAAGAATCCATACAAAACAACGAGCAATGCAAACTTCAATGCATCGTCGCCTTCCCTCCAACAAATTTCACAAAGGGTCTTGAAAACCCCGATAAATATCTCGAAAATAAAATTTTGCGTCCATTAAAAATTTGTCTTTGAAGGTCGAAGCTTGCCTGAGGTTCATCCCATCGCCAAACGATAAACCGTTATCAAAAACTCCCGAGGACCCACCAATCTCCACATCATTAAGATTGAAGGTCATTCTTCTTCTATGGAGTGAGTCCGGATTGAGGGGCGTGAAGTTTATACATGAGTTGTCCTTGAAGCGATATCCCATATATTCGTGAAAGCACCAAAACAAGACTTTCTAAACTTCGTAAGATTTTCCGATCTAATAAATTACGTATGGTCGATATATATGAGGCAGGTGACATCGCTATGTATACATGCGCACCTATTAAAAAGAGATTGTTGTATGCATAAGAATACAAAATTACATCCGCAAAGGAAAATCTAACTAGGTCAAAAGCAACCAACCATATCTAATCTTGTCACTTGCCTTCTTACTCACTTTCAAGACTTGGTCATTGTAATGTTGGACCGGTTCATCGAGAAAACAATGGAATATCAAAAAGATTTGTCAAAATACTCATTCCTCTTGAGTACGTAAATCTTAAAGATGAATCGTGGAATTTTCATCGACACATCATATTTAAATAATTAAAGATGAATCCAAATACGTGAGTTTTTTAATCTTAGATTGATAATTTCAATCATTCAAGTTTTGAATAGATGGTTTTCAACTTTTTAAGACCCGGGATTCGAATTGATATTGATAAATAATTTGTCTTTCGACAAAACTTATAAAAGTTTTATAAAAATCTATTTCAAATCTTCCAAAACTTTAATCTCAAAGAAAGATCATTAAAAATCTTAAGATTATCCAAATTATAAATATTGACTATCATGAACGAAAAATATATATGTTATCTATGAATCTATGACACAACACAACACATCCATCCTTGCTCAAGATAAGTAGATAAGAATGTCAAGATTCAATATTCAAGAATCCTAGCTAGTATTTTATGAATTTCATATAAATCTTAATCAAACCGATTTTGTAGTATACTTTGCAAATCAATTAAAGGACAAAAAGTCTCATGAATATAATGTTTTATATAATAGTCACCATGTATATACACATGATATTTACACACAATCACGCACGGACTCACTACTCAAATGTCGACCGACACACTCAAATGTCTGGGCAGAATTTTAATTCAATTCACTCAATCGATCTACGAGCTCAAGTCGATGTCGTCGTATTTAGCTCCATAGTTAAGGAGTGTTTGGAGATTTCATAATTAAAAGGCCTTAGTTAACTTTCCATGGCTACAACTTTATCAGGCCGACTCTCACCCTCTCTCATCAACATCCTCCTTCATTCTATACTCTCTTAAGCATTAATTACCGCTACATTAGGCTATATAATCGAAATCATATATCACTGTCGAAAAACCAAGTATGACATTGCAAAATACTGAAAAGGGAAATAAAATTTTAATGCTCTGGAACATATTAGCTGCATTTAGGCTCAAAAGAGACCATGATATTAGAATTCAATCAAGTAGTGAATCATCGTCAGAAAACACGAGTCTCGACAGAGCACATTTATAAGTACATGTCTATAAAAACAGATCACATAATTATATCTTCAAAGAAAAAATAAAATGTAATAAAGAGTGTTAAATAAATTTATAAATCCACACAACTTGTTGATATTATGTAGGATTATAGATCGATATGGATTAATTGTTTAATTAAAGCTATTCCATAGTTGGTTGGAAGAAGGAATAGCTATCGACTAATATGTGGTCACTAAAGCACTTTGATTATTCACTACAAGGCATGGATGCACTAATGATAAGTAGGAAAATGAAATGAAGATTTTGTTGTCAAATTCTCCTTACTTTTATAAGTTATGGAGATAAGTTCATGCCGGGTTTTGTGGAAGTTATTGAAAAAATTGTATCAAGAATTGCTATTGGTCGTGCCAAAGTTCAATTTTATGGTCTTAATCTTATGAATTTTATTTCCATTTGTAGTTCCATAATACACTAATAGTCTAATACAACATAGCACACCAATAGTCTAATACAACATCATTATGTTATCTCGAGTATAAATTTATCGGATACACACTTGTGAGATGGGAGATAATAATAATCATTCGACTCGTCATCTTAGTAATGCGATAATGTTTTCCTTAGTTGTTTTTATCGACAAGGAGATTGATGAAGAGTAGAGTCAATACCACTTTTCTTTATTTTCGTAGTCAGGTTGTTTTCAAGCTTATTCTAATGTGAAAATTTCATATGAAAATATTTGAACTTTTGGGGCATTGAGTTGTAGATTATTAAAGCTTCCATAATATTGCACCTCATTTTTCTGACCATTAAGCACCAAAACAATATAAATGTATTAGAAGTTGATGAAAACTGAATTATGAATGTAGAACTGCTATTTCCTGCGTAAAGCCCCAAAGACAAGAATGACATTGCAAAAAGCTTACATTAATATCTTTTGCTGAATGCTTTTGGCAGTTTTTCTTTCAAAAATAAATCCAGAATAAACTAAAGCAGATATAGACTTTTTGGGTCTTTATTTAAGAGTGATAATTTTGTTAGCAAAACAGATATTTTCATAATCGTGTACCCTCCCCATACCGAATTGTACATGACCTTGTAGTAATTATCAGTTTTTGGTGACAGAAGCTTCAATAGAAACACATCTGCACGTATACATATTTATTTTCTATTCTGATGTAGGAGGGTGATCTCGTAGTTAAATTGTGAAAAATAATAAAAGTGATATTAAAATAAAATATTTTTGCTTATGGTTCCCTAGATTACATGCCTACTGTAATAAAAGACTTTAATATAAGGACAATACATTTGAATTTCGATGGTAGAGTTTTCGCTTTCCCCAGCTGATTCTCTGTCACTAGAACTCAAAACGAACTCCAGTGGATTTGTGGTGGAGTTTCCTATTAAATGTTAAGTATAGTAACAGTGCAATGTAGGATAATATTACTGGGAGTATTAGCAAAGTAGCAATTATAGCTGTAGCCTTGAGCAGTCTGTCGCATGTAATCCATCCTAGTAAAGTGGAACTCAAGAAATACAAGTTAAGGAATGTCCAAGACTACTGTAAGGATCAACATGTATTTCTTGAGTTTAGGTTAACCTCTAGTTCTCTCAGATGACAACTAAAATATTTTGTCAAAGGCACTCTATTGCGATGAAGATTTTATGTGGACAATCAATTTATAGAAATGTGAAAACCATTAACCAAGACTACCCCAATGGACTGAAAATCGAAACCATTAAATATACGGCAAGACTACCAAAAACATCTTCAACTTCTTAAGAAATAAAAGAATTATAGTCCTATCATCCCCTAACCAGTTCATATTATCCGAGAATGATAAGAGGAAGAAATCGGTGTTGTAATACCGCACTTTGCAAAGGACAAAAGGGAAATGCTATATTACTACTTGTCATTCTCAGATTTATAACACACAGAGCTGCAAAAAGGAGGAAGAAGCATTCAAAGTTCGGAAGTAGGTTTCCAGATAGTTGATAAACCACCTTGCACTGCCATTTGCAAGAAAATCGAGGCTCCAAGGATCACCTACTCATCTCTTTCAAGAGCTCAAGAATATAGAAGAAATCTGAGTTCGTGAATGAAGTTCATCGGCAAATAAACTCAAAACGGTTTGCTTAATAGAAATGAATGACATATAAACTAAGGTTCACAAGCACATTGGAAGAACAAGTTTGAATGACATCTAGCTACTATTCTCAGATAGAACCACAATATCATATGTGTCGATGAATGTAACATCATAGATACTTGAAGACCAATGCATGATGTGAGATAGGATTGTAATGCACCATCTAATATGATAACGTATATGCATCAACAACAATACCTAAGATATCCACAATACAACAGCCAACTCCACCATAACTTGTACTCAGCAGAGATGATACAGAAATTTATAAATCCATCTATGATAATTATAAATTCATCAACAACTCTACCACAACACTCCCTTATACAACAATCAACTCCACCACAACGTGTCTTATGTGGACAAATCATCTATCTCAACGCACCAAAACAGATCACATAATTATATCTTCAAAATTAGAAAATAAAATATAATAAAGAGTGTTAAATAAATTTATAAATCCACGCAACAAGAATATGCCAATATCCATCGAGAAAGCACTTCAACCCTGGAACTACAGAACAAATTGCAAAGAGATGTGAAAATGCTAAAAATCGAAGAATGACAAGCATCTTCAACAAGTAAACAAAATGCAGTATACAAATGGAGGCATACCCATTAACAATGGACTGAAAATCGCAAAATTTCAAACATATTTGGGTATTTCAAGAAATTACCTAGGTTTTCGTGCAAAGACGAAGAATACGGGGCTAAGTCGATGGACGAAGACAAAGATGAAAAGACGACGTGAATGAGGATGGACGAAGACGAAGGCATTACACCACTACTTAGGGCGCGAAAAATCGGGTCATTGTAAACGGAACAATACTGCTTCGGTGCTTCGCCTCGCCTCTGGCTGCCTCTCTCCGATCAATTGCAGCTCTCTCTTGTTGTCGCTGCCTCGCCTCTGCTCTTCTCAAAGTGATCAGTAGTGAGTGGGCCAAATGAATGAGAAGGCATTGATGAAATGGGAGAATTTTTAATTTCCTTATGCACTTATGCATTTACATATTTACCCTTGCAAGACTCGAAATAGTGAGGCTCAAAGGTAAATTTAAATATTTCAAAATTAACAATGAGTGACTTATAATATTTTTATGTTAATAACGATTTTTCGTTTATAATTATCTGTTTTTTATGAACAAGAATAACAAAATTATTATAGATCGTTATTTTAATATTTTTATTAACAGCTTATAAGCATCTATTTAATATTTGAATTTTTTGGGATAAATTATTACTTTATAAATTATTTATCCACATAATATAATAAATTTAGCATTTTAAGATAATTGTAAACATTGGCGGAAGATTTATTAAGCTTATCGGTTAATAATTCAAAATTTAATTCAAAACCGAAATGCCGATACATGTCCGAAATGCCGATACATGTTTTGGATACCGACGATAAAATGAATGTCGGACTCACGGATAGCTTCTCCGCCAAGATATTCAAAATTCTCATTCAAAACCGAAATGCCGATACATGTCTGAAATGCCGATACATGTTTGGGATGCCGACGATAAAATGATTGTCGGCACTCGTGGATAGCTTCTCCACAAGATTGTTGCGCAAGGCCTATCCGGATTAACCATGGTTGGGTTGATTTATTCAAAACATTTAATTAAATGTGAATAAAACATAAGACACGTGTCATGCGGAGGAGATGGATGTGCAAAAGCAGAAACACCAAAGAGAAAACCACTCAAATAAGTGGGCCCTGCTTAAGTAAATTTCCAGGAAATCACCTCCTCCATCACACAAAGCTAGCTCATAAAAAGTAGCTGCATTCCAGCAAAACTTCTCCATCCCACTATCACATACACACAACACAAGCAATGCCTCGGTTTGGTATAGAAGAAATGTCATCATCTACAGTCGTTGAGTCGGTGCCCAAGATGGATCTTCTCAAAATATCCAATCATCATCGCCAGCAAAAGGAAGACGAAGAAGAGCAAGAATCAACTCCGGCGACGACTCATGACGCTCCCATCGTTTCTCCCTACAACGACCGTATTCGGCCTCTGCTGGACACGGTGGACAGGCTGCGCCACCTGAAGATCATGCAGGAAGGCATCCAGCTCCCGACCATCGTGGTGGTGGGCGACCAGTCCTCCGGCAAGTCCAGCGTCCTCGAGTCCCTCGCCGGCATCCGCCTCCCCCGCGGCGAGGGCATCTGCACTAGAGTCCATCTCATCATGAGGCTCAAGAATCACCCCAGCCCCGAGCCGCAACTCTACCTAGAATTCAACGGCAAAACCGTCCAAACCGATGAAGCGAACGTCGTCGACGAAATCATGTACACCACTCAGGAGATCGCCGGAAGGGAAGGGATTTCAACACCCCTTGACTCTCGTCGTGAAGAAGAAAGGCGTCCCAGATCTCACCATGATCGATCTCCCGGAATCACTAGGGTTCCGGTCAAGGGCCAGCCGGAGGATATTTATGAACAGATTTCAGACATCATAATGACGTACATCACGCCGGAGGAGAGCATAATTTTGAATGTTTTATCAGCCGGTGTTGATTTCCACATGTGAGTCGATTCGGATGTCTCAGAACGTGGATAAACGGGCAGCGGACTCGCCGTCGTCACCAAGGCTGACAAGTCGCCGGAGGGGCTGCTTGAGAAGATCGTCGCCGACGATGTCAACATCGGCCTCGGCTATGTCTGCGTCAGGAACCGCATCGGCGATGAGACTTACGAGGAGGCTCGGGATGAAGAGGCCAAGCTCTTTGAGAACAATCGCATGCTTTCGAGGATTGATAAGTCCATTGTTGGGATTCCTGCTTTGGCAGAGAGGTTGACCACGATTCAGGCCAACATTATTGTCAAATGCTTACCTGAGATCGCGCAAGATCAACGAGAAACTCTCGCCAACGTCGAAGAGTTTAATAAAATGCCCAAGCATTTGAATTCCTTGGAGAAGCAATGACTGCTTTCATGAACATTCTAGGTTCTGCTAGAGAATCTTTGCGGAAGATCTTGTTGCAAGGCGAATTTGATGAGTATCCTGCTGTTGATGATATGCATGCTACTGCCAGACTAGCTGAAATGCTCAACAAATTCTCCGAGAGCTGCGCCTGCAAAATCCGATACCGATCAGAATTTCTTGGTCGATGAGATGAAGGCTCTGGAGGAAAGCCGATCAGTCGGCCTTCCGAATTTTATTCCTAAATCCGCATTCCATACTCTGCTGGCGAAGAAGGTGAAGGAGATATCTTTGACGCCTTTGATTGCGCGGAGAAGATATGGACTTACATACAGAGTGTGGTGATCTCCGCCTTGCTGCAGCACTGCGAGAACTACCTCAGCTCATCTCCTGCACCAGACGAGCTGCCCAGAATCTCATCTCCAGGAAGAAGCAGCAGTCAGTTGAATGGATAGCCGACCTCGTGGAGATGGAGAAGCTCTCAGACTACACCTGCAACCCCGAATACAGCGCTTCCTGGAACAAGCTCATGTCAGAGCAGGGCAGATTCATGGAGAGGATTCGCGATAATTGCATGATGGCGACCATTTGCAGATTCGGAGAAATCAACATTGTTCATCTAAGGAGCTTCGACTCCGACGTGGTGCAGGCGGCGATGATCTGAAGATGAGGATGTTGGCGTATTGGGACATAGTGACGAGGAGGATGGTGGATAACATGGTGCTGCACTTGCTGTACAGCATTCAGAAGCTGGTGACCAAAGAGATGCAGAAGGAGATCATCGAAGAGTTGATTGGGCCTCAGGGAATGGGCTGGAGAGGATGCTGGAGGAGCTGCCGTCCGTGTCGCAGAAGAGGAAGAAGCTGCAAAGCAGCATCAGCTTGCTCAAGCAGTCTAAGGATATTGTTGCCAATATCATGGATAAGATTACAGTCAATTTCGATTGAGTGCGGATTTAATGATATCTATATAATTAGTATGGTATGCTTGTTTCCCTTAGGCTCAATGTGAGCGATGGCGTTATCTATATAATTAGTATGGTGTGCTTGTCTTCTTAAGGTTCAATGTGAGAGATATCTATGTACTACTATGGTATGCTTGCTTTCCTTAGACTCAATTTGCTTTTTACTTTAAATCTTCAATTTTTAGTTCATTAGTTAACAACTGTTATCTTCAATTTGTCCTATTAATTTATTATTGGAGTAAACTATTCATGTTCTTGCCTTCCTTCCCTTAGTACAAAATAACATTTACTAGAACATATACAATCAAATAATAAATTAATGTATTCTTGTAATTTTAATACTATCAAACAAACATAATATGAATATCTTATATTGTAAAACTGACATGTAATCCAATAAACAGAACCGCTAACCTATCCATAATGGACACAACTTAACGTGCTCAATAAACATTTATCTAGTTACTATGAATACATTCTAATAATATAGAAACTTTTAACTTCATAAACTTAAAATAAAATTTTCTGAAAATTATTAAAAAGTTACGTTTTAAGTACATTCTTTTTTTTCTGCATTCGCGTTTGCAAATTCAGTTCCACCATTTTCTCTCTTCTAGACTGATAAATGATAATGCAAATATTTATCCCGCAAAGGTTAATTATCTTTGCAAAGCTTTATAAAGTTGTATTTCAAAAATTCTAATGACGTTTCTAGTTTATATTTTTTATAGAGAAAAGTACTAAGATTCACGACTTATCTGTTGTTGCTTTTACTTCTAAAATTGATTTATGTGAATGGTGGAAGTAAATTCAACACAAGCCTTAATGATTTCACAAAAATATTTAAAAATAAAATAAATAAATAAAAGAGAGATGTGGCATATCTAGACGTTCTTGAGCCAAAAAAAATAATTGTTGGCCAATATTTGAATTCCAAAAATATGATGAATCTTTTTTTTTCGATCAATTAATACAGAAATTTTAAAGGTCACACACACGACTTGAACTCGAGACTTTTGGCCTCTAAGATTAACCACTCTACCACTAGCCAACACACACACACTAAAATATGATGAATCTTATGGCGTTGATGTACATTATTGAGATTAAAATGGTGGAATTGAATTGGTGTTCACGAAAAATGTGCAACTAAAAGGTAAATTATTTTGTAACTGTTAAGAAAATTTTATTTGTTGTAAAGCTATAAGTTTCTATAATATTAGGACCTATTCATAGTAACTTGATAGCATTGATGATCGGTTGATTTTCTCTGTATGGTAGTATTGTCACATTAGCAATTAACATATAAAATTATATCCATAATGAATAGGAAGTGGTTATGGCCCATCATATGAGGTCATGATGCATAAAGTTTCAACAATACATAACATCTCAATTCAAACACCAAATTTAAATCCTTATTTAAATACAATAAGTCAAAAATAATCATGTAAAATTGGGGAAAAAAGTATGAATTACTTTTAGAAGAAGACAAAAGGAGTATAGTAAAAGTAAAACCAAAATCTGTTTCTGCAACTTTAACCAGAGAGAGTGCAGCAACCCAATTGAGCACCTCCAGTCTCCAGCATTCTTTAATTCTCTTCTTCGCAATCTTCTTCTTCTTCTTCTTCTTCTTCTTCTTCTTCTTCTTCTCATCATCGGATTATCTCTGTCCCTCTGCCATTTTTTCGGCATTCGGACGTTCACGAATCACGTGTGCAATCCCATCTCTTTTGCAAAACATTCTAAATCTCACTCATCTGCAGCCAGAATTGCATACGGAAATGAGAGGTAAATCTCTACTGTCACGGAACTTGTCAATCTTTGTTCGGTTTATGCTTATGCGGCTTTTTTGAATTGTGGGTGAAACGCGTAGATGAAGTGGGCTGCTCAACCTCAAATCTTTGGTTAGCTCAAACCCCAGCAAAGATGGGCTGAACTATTCTTCTCATCTACACACCGTTTTGGCACACACTTTACCTTGGCATTGTCGCTCCCTACAAACTTTACGAGGTATTTCACAATCATATTTAGAGGTGTTTGG
Source organism: Salvia rosmarinus (assembly GCA_036937905.1). Classification (NCBI taxonomy): domain Eukaryota; kingdom Viridiplantae; phylum Streptophyta; class Magnoliopsida; order Lamiales; family Lamiaceae; genus Salvia; species Salvia rosmarinus. Next base: position 107,097,739 of record CM072816.1, on the reverse strand, counting down.
CTAAGTTTATAAGTTTGTTTACGATTTCTTTATTGTTTTGCTTTCCATAACAGATACAATGAATCTGTTAAGTTTTATGTTAAATAAATAACATTTCATCATTTATTAATTGTTATTTAATCAAATTCCAATTTTCCTAATTTTATTCCAAAAAGAGAGGAACCACTGCTATTGAATGCCTCCCACCGCCTCCCGGCCTCCAATGGTTGAGATTTAATTTAGGTTGACCGCAATTTTGTGTTTTTGTGTTACACCTGACATCTTGCAACATTAGAACTTTTCTTGCACATCAGAATGAAAGATGAGCTAAACTAATATATTTAGCATATGTGCTACTTAAGGATGAAATATGTGCTAAACTAATATGTACAATATAGTAATTCGATTATGCTACACAATATGAAAGATGTCAAGATTCTATTTCTTACACTAAGAAACTTTCTTACCATAACTCATTTATATATATATATATATACTAGAATTTTATGGCAACTGTAGTCTTAAAAAACAAATACCCGTACATAGACTACGATTTCCATAATCGTAGTCTTAAGGGGGAAAAAATCTCGCACATACACTACGGTTTTTGGTCCACTGTAGTCTTATGGAGAAAAAAAAAACTCGCACATACACTACGGTTTGGGTCAACCGTAGTCATTGCTTCATATAAACTACGGTTTTTTAGTACACAGAATTTCGCACATAGACTACATTTTGACAAAATATTGTAGTCTATATGCAAAGACTACGCTTTTTTATAAAAAACGTAGTCTATCCAATGTAGAGATAGACCAAATTTGTAGTAGTGAAGGAAAATCACAATATCTCATTTTCTAGAATTATATTAAAGTTTAAAACTAACTCGCATAATATTTGAAGTCTGTTGCACTCAACCAAAAGTATAAGTAGTTTTCTTTGTAAATAAATTTAAGGGTTGATCATCTCGTCAGGTGCGTAAATAGAATTTCAGAGGCGCTTTCATCATTAAAACCATAACTCGCATCATCTAACTATAAAATAAGCTTCATCACCGCTAGTGATGATGCAAACGAGTTGGATGCGTAAACAGCAAATTCCAAACCCATACGATCGTTGGAAAGTCCGAGCAAATGCCCGATATTTTCGTAGATGTCAACATGGCTCACACTTGTGCCAAGATATTTCATGGACTCATCCGAATGTAAATGCATAATTTTCTTATACTTCTTTAATATCCTCATCCATTAAATCAAGATTTTTCCTCTTCGTATTTTCCTCTATATGTCTTGAAAATCACATATTGTCAATAATCGCACTCACATGCATAATGTCAATATGCGATAATTGATCGAACTCACAAAATACCAAATGCGAAAAGAGTAATCATAAATGACCAACATCAACACAAAATCATATAATCAACTCATAGATACAAAAGCACCAAGAAACATACATTATTATCATTTGTTAGATAACTAATAATTGTTATGCTTATAATAGAAATTAATATTTTCTCAAGAAAAGAAAAATTAGATTTTGTAGATCAATTATTTACAATTGAATGTGCAAGAAGTTCACTAAAATTAGAGATGTTCTCCGAATAATGTTGATATGAATAAATCATGTGTCAAGTAGCCCTACATTATTACAAAAAAAATCAACTTAATGATTATAATAAATTGCTTTAAACAACACATCATAAAACACACAAAAAGAATGATAAGGATCCAATATGCCTAATGAAATAAAGATTTGTCAAGAAGATAACCAAAACATAACAAAGATTTAAACATATTATTATATTTAAAAGTGAAGCATCATCACTATCATCGAGTAGCTAGGTTTTAAGATTAATCTGTATATTAGTTATACAGTTGCAACTCATCACCAACAATAATGCAATATATACAATTCATCTTTATATGTACTATACATATAGTTACCAAATAATAATTAGCTGATAAAAAAGAGAAAATTTCAAAAGTTAATAAAATAAAGAAAAGAGATAGAAATGTCAAATAAAAATATATATTTTGTTATCGGTATAATTTACCTCTTCCTTAGTATTGTCCTCAATTGCATTGCTAGTGTCCTTATACTTGGAGGCCACCTCTTGAAATTTTGGCAATGCAACATGTATTTTCATTAGTATCGAACATTACAAAGTAAATATTAATAATAAATAGCACAAATAAAAAATAACTAAAAAATATTAAAATTTTGGCAATGCAACATGTATTTTCATTAGTATTCGAAAATTTACACATTGAGTATCCCTTCCCTAACTATTATCTAATACAATTTAAGTTATAGATAAAGCACCAATTCCATTGCTGATGCCCGAGCTATGTTTACTTTGCTTTCCCATGGGCTTAAATTTGTTTAGTGCGTGGGTTGTGCCCAAGCAATTTTCTTCCATTATTTGTTTTCAAAAGAAAATGCACCATACCAAATTATTTTGTCCTCAACAAAAATGTACGACATGAAAAGTGTGACAAATACATACATATTGTTGAAATATATGCAATACGTCGAATTATTAAACTATTACAATTGTCTTGCTTCAAGCATAATCACATCTTCTTTAAACTCTTTTAATTCATAATTCAAACTATATCTATTAAAATATTATTTCAAGAATAACACCATACGCTTTACGATCGGTGAAAACATCCAAATATCCATATATGCACGATTTATAACACGATGTTAGCTCGCTTTGGAATCATCCAAAACTTATTTGTCATTGTCAAAACCGAAGCTAAATAGTTACATTACTTATCATGTAGAACAATAAAGTATACATTACATAAAGTACACATACATGAATTATAATTTTTTACAAAAAGCCACATCACAAGAGTTCTAAAATTTACACATTGAGTATCCCTTCCCTAACTATTATCTAATACAATTTAAGTTATAGATAAAGCACCGATTTCATCACGCCTGTGAGCTATCTTTACTTTGCTTTCTCATGGGCTTAAATTTGTTTAGTGCAAGGGGGTTGTGCCCAAGCAATTCTCCTTTCATTAGTTAAGGGGTTGTGCTCAAGCAATTGCTTTTAAATGGTAATCGATATTAATATGGAGTTGATATGAGTCATATATGGGGTATTAAATGATTGATTGATATCCTAATAATTATTAACTATAAAAATGAATTAGAAGATAATTGAGGTATATATAAAATGAAGAATTATAAATTATGAATAAAAAAGCATGCAGACGCCACATAGGATGGGGATCAATGTGATGCCTTTAATGTGTCACGGAATATAGAATTAATAAACTATTACAATTGTCTTGCTTCAAGCATAATCACATCTTCTTTAAACTCTTTTAATTCATAATTCAAACTATATCTATTAAAATATTATATCAAGAATAACACCATACGCTTTATTGGTGAAAACATCCAAATATCCATATATATGCACGATTTATAACACGATGTTAGCTCGTTTGGAATCATCAAAACTTATTTGTCATTGTCAAAACCGAAGCTAAATAGTTACATTACTTATCATGTAAAACAATAAAGTATATATTACATAAAGTACACATACATGAATTATAAATTTTTTACTTAAAAGCCACATCACAAGAGTTCAAAATTTACACATTGAGTATCCCTCCCTAACTATTATCTAATACGTTTAAGTTATAGATAAAGCACCAATTTCATTATAGATACCCAGCTATCTTTACTTTGCTTTCCCATGGCTTAAATTTGTTTAGTGGGGTACAGCCCTCAACAATTCTCCTTTCATTAGTTAATGGGTTGTGCCCAAGAAATTGCTTTTAAATGGTAACCGATATTAATATGGAGTTGATATGAGTCATATATGGGTATTAAATGATTGATTGATATCCTAATAATTATTAACTATAAAACTAATTAGAAGATAATTGAGGTATATATAAAATGAAGAATTATAAATTATGAATAAAAAGCACGCAGATGCCACATAGGACGGGGATCAATGTGATGCCTTTAATGTGTAACTGAATATAAAATTAATAAATATTGAATAATTGAATATAAATTATTACGATAATTGATTATTATTATTATTATTATTATTATTATTATTATTATTATTATTATTATTATTATTATTATTATTATTATTATTATAGGGTTCAACAACCTAGAATCGTTGATCGTAATGGAGCAAGGTGATGGATCGAAATGATAGGCTAAGGTTTAGCCATATGAACTCGCTTAAAATGTATATACTGCATATGTTCAAATCGATTAAAAGTGATTTTACTACTCGTTGCCAAACCCTTGGTTATCCAAATCCATTTAAATTTATTAATTACAATAATTGATATTATGTAATATAAATAATTTCTTTTATTTTAACTTCAACATTTATTTCTAGAAATAAAAGATACAAAGGTGTGTAAAATGAACTTTTCTAATTATTGTCGTAACTACTATTATAATCACCCACAAGATCTCATATTTATTTAGATAGCAAAATCATGGTAAACTTAATCAACTTTCCTTTTTGTTTATGTATTTAAAAGGAAAACAAACTAAAATAAAAATAAATTTCATGATTATACTAATAATACATTTCATGATTATACTAATAAAGTACAAATTATAAATTAATTACACATAAATTGACATGATATATCTCTCATCATGGTAATAAGTATCCAAACTTGGTACATTTTCCATCGCAAGTCCGTCAACAAAGTTGAGATCTTTATGCAAATCTAAGAAGTAAGAATAAATGATGAAATCGAACCATGAAAAATAATCAAAATTCAAGAAAATTAAATATCAACAAATATACGAGATGAAACAAAATATGAAAATCAAATAGGTGACTGTTTATGTTTTAACTATATAATAATATATACCATAAAACAAACAATTATATGAGTCCACTAACCGAGAATAAAGTTGAATATCAACATATTAAATATAATTATTGACCAATTAATTATTTCTTTAAAAATATTTTTTCAAAATAGAAAATTAGAGAAAATTAGTTTATTTCACCATAATATTTTCAATATGAAGTTAATAAAGAAAATGATAGGCTCCACCATAATTCAAAGCAAATAAGAATCTAATATTGTAACATTTATTTTACGTAGATGTAGCTTGCTTGCAAGTTTAAATATATGAACAAAAAATGAACAATGAAGACAAATAGAAAACAATAATCAAAATATGTAAATACAAACCTCACCATGTGACATTACAATACTCAAATCTCAACAAATATGCATTCTTAAGAGGGTTCAGAGTCCGCACTTAATCATAATTACGCTTTCACTACCTTATACTCGAAAATAAATTATTTGTGGGTGAGAGTGTAAATTTACTGTAACAGTTCACCAAATAGGAAGATAGAGATTAACCATAATATTTATACCAAATTGGTTGAAGACTTAAAAGAACATGAATTAGAAGAGATTCACGAGGCATAATTTTCTAAGATAGAGAGGATATAAGAGATAACAAGAATTAAACTTCCATGAACCTTTTATATTTAACAATGGCTGAATTTCGATTTATATATTCCATCTATTGATTGAAAAGATTAATTTATATATAGATTTGGACAATTAATGGTCAATTATAAAATTAAAGGCAATCATTTGATTGATATATAACTGTAGTCTTTTAATCAATATGTTTCAATATTTTCATGTTTTTATATAAATGCAAATTGATTGATTATAACATATAAGGAAAATAATGTTATATGATTTTATAATTCAAATTCAATTATATAAAAATAAATTGCAAGAGAAATTGGAATTTAGAAATAAAAAGAATAACAAAGCATGGTGATGCCACATAGATTGAGAGTTGTTGTGGGCTCTAATGTGATCGATTTAGAATTATATAGATATATAGATATATAGATGGAGTGGTTATTATAAAAATCATCATTAATCTATAAACAAGGAACTCCCGAAAGTATCCGAATTCGATCGAGTAAGTCCGAGTTCAAGAATACAAATTGCTCCTCATGATTCAATCCGCACGCTTGGATCCATCAAGTAAGTGATGAATTCATCACAGATCTTCATTAATCAAGAACTAAAAATAGTTCTTATTTTATACTTTAAGATTGATTTTATTTGATCTTATTCCTATATATATATATATATAAGAATTTGTTCATGTATATATAATCCTTAACATATATAAATTAGAACAAAGCATATCCATTAGATTTGAAAATCTAATAATCATTTTAAGTGTACATCCGAGAGCATCCACTGTGGTTCTCTTTATTTTTGTTTTTTTGGCATGTCAAGTCAACTCAACATTTTCCTCATTTCTTCATCAACTCAAATTTCTTCCACTATAATACTTTCTCATACTTCCTCAGATTTAACTATTCATAGACTTCATAGTCATAAATACCAACTACTTTTACATATTTCATATTTATATATTTTATATATATTTAACTTGAATGAAATTTAATATATATTAATGAATTAGTACTTGTAAATAATATACAATAATTAAAAATTATAATAATTATGTTAAAACATAAAATTCAAATTTTATTGACCAATAATTTGAATTCCAAAAAACAGCATGAGTTGGCAAGGGTCACTTTAAGAATAAATGAAATTGAAAATAAAACTAAATTTTGTTTTTAGAAAACGAATTAAAAGAAAGGGAAAAAGAAAAACTGATTTAAAACAAAAACTAAACAAAATTAAAAAGCAAAGGAAAAGCTTAAAACAAAATTTAAATGCAGCAAATTTCCACAACCATCCGACATACTAGCGCTGGTATTACACGCTTCTATGTCGACTGCACACGGGTAGGGGTGGGTCGGACGAAGATAACCCAAAATTTTCCATTGCATCAAAATTACAGATGCAAAAATTCATACCGATATCAGCATCGAAAAGTTCGGATAATCGAAAGTCAGATACCGAAAATTACGGTTTGATAAAATTTTATACCGCTATCGCATCGACTTTTACTAAGATACCATACCGGACTTGATATACCCAAATTATCGATTTCATACCGAAAATACCGATTCATACAAAAATATCAAAAATACTGAATTCATACCGCATCAACTTCAAGATATTCGAATTCATACCGAAAATACCGAATTGATATCTAATTTTCTAGATGTATCAGTGATACCCAGATATACCGATATACCCAGATGTTCCGATAAATGGTATGTACCGCGACACGATATATATCAGATACCGGTATCCAAAAATTGATACCTGCTATCGCATCGAAAATTAATGGTACGATATCATATCGCACTCAAAGTTTGTGATACCAAAATTGATATTTTCAGATTTTTCGCACGATAAATTCGGTATACCGATTTTTCGGTATTTTATCCCATCCCTAGCTGGGGCGCCAGCATGTGCACGCCGAACGTCCGTCGAGAACTGTGGGGCCCACCTCGATCTCTCTCTCCCCAACTTCCTCGATCTTCATTTTGTGGACGATCAAACGGGTATGGATATCGTTATTATCGAATCAATCGACACCGATCGATTATCGGATCCAATAACCGATTAATTCTTGTTATCAGATCAGATCGGTTAGTGGTTTAAGATTAATTTATGTTATCGAGTATACCGATAACCTAATAGATACACTTAATGATTTTAAATTATAATAATTATTAATTTATTATTATTGTTATTATTAAATTATAAATACGTTTAATTAGATTCAAATAATAATTATTATTTATTATTATTATTAAGTTAAAATTAGTTTAATTAGATTCAAATAATAATAATTATTATTTATTATTATTATTATTAAATTAAAAATTAGTTTAATTAGCCAAATAAGTAAATAAAGAAATTTAATTGATAATTTTAATATCCAATAATCGAATCGATTAACCGATCGGTTAATTGATAACCAATTAATCGATCGGTTTCGCATCGTTCATCGAATTTGAAGAATTTTGTTTCGATTAATCAAACCAATCCAATAACACCCTATTCATTTTAACTTCCTCTATCGGAGATGTTATATGTATATTTATGTATATAATCATATATTTGTATATTTATATCATAATTTATATATTGAATTTGAAGCATTCATATTGATTGATCAAATATTGATATTTATCATCATATTTACATATATATATATATATATGTATAAATATATATAACTAATTCAGATGCATACTTAAAATAATCATTAGATTTTTAAATCTAATGGACATAATTGTTCTCATTTATGTATGTTAAGGATTGTATGTACATGAACCAATGAGATTACATTTAACGTGAGAACAGAGAACTACAAAATTGCTATGGATAAAATAATTCACTATGAGTTTTGATGCATCAACTGAAAAGTTACTAAATCAAAAATTAAGATTTTCAAGAGAATTAATTCCACAAAACACATAACACAAATTTCCGCTATTATTACTTCATTTGCCACCTTCCTCTTTAAACACCCCCTTTTCCTAATTTCAATTGTGATTTTCAACCAATTATTGCATTATATATACATGTGGAATCACATCCCATCCTCACAAATGTATCTTCCATTAATTTCTGATTATTCATCAGATACCGTTATTAACAAAGTTGCAACTTATTCAACACTCAAGTAAATTGATGTGGGTCGTGATTAGGGTTTAATTTGAGTCACTCCCATGACAGAGCATATGCCAATGATCTACAATTATTCTGATTTTAGGACTAAATGATTTCTCTAGTTTATACTCATTCGTCCACAATAATTTTATCTCACCATGTGTTAGATAGTGAATGATAATAATGATTTTTAGTAAATAATGAGTGGTTCGATGTTGAATAATAAGGAGTGGTGTTTAAAAAATGATACACTTTTCGTGGACAAATAATAAAACAATTTTGATACACTTATCGCGATTTGATGGAGTATTATCTTGGCTATATTATCAATATATTATGCTTGATAAAACCCATAATAGACTGATCTCAAGATAAAGTTGAAATTTTTAATTTTCAGGATTGAATGTCAAGTATACATATAGATCTTGACGTGAAAGAAGAAAAAAAATATTTTAGTGATGATTTATACAAGTGGTGGAGTACTAGGTATTTTTATGTTAAATATCTTCATTTTGAATGTCTTTATAGATTTTGGTTTGTTAGACACAAATTCTAAAATTGTGTAAATCACAAATTCCTAACTTAGCCCTATACATAAATCATATATAATCAAGATTTCAATTGCGAGATAATTAATTTGTTTATAGGAAGAAACGTATGCTTGATGAAAGTACAATGCGACTCTTATCTCATGTAGACCCAACTATGAAATTGTGTAAGAGTGTGACTAGGACACTTTACATGATCAGATATCATGTAAAGCAGTAAATATAGAGCAATTTAGGAGAAATGAACAAGTTGTATATTGATAACATAAAAGACTTCCATATATGTAGGAAGTAGAAAGTTAGGATTATATTATAATGAGTCTAACTAGTATTTTACCTATAATAACAAACTCTAAAAATTATTTTGTTTGGAGCATAAGAGCAACAACAGAGGTCATTAGCTGTGTAGGCTGTATGTGATGTGAAGTCACTCATTTATCTTTTAAGACAAATCATATAAAGGAGAAAACAAAAATTAAAAAAAAAAAGCAATTAAAGTACGATGTAGTAGTATATATAGATTAGATTAGGGGTGAACAAAAAATCCAAAATCGAATATCCGATCCGAACCAAACCGAAATTTAAAATTCGTTCCGATTTTTCGGATTTTCGGATCGGATCGGATTGAAATTTTCAAAATTTTGGATTTTCGGATCGGATTGATATTTTTAATCCAAAATATCCAAAATCCAATTATATATAATTTATATATAAAAATAATATTTTATTTAAATATTTTAAATTTCATATAAATATATATTAAATTTAATATAAATATATATAAGAATTAACAAAATTGGTTTCGATTTTCGGTTTTTCGTAATTTGGATTTTCGATTCTGTTCGGATATTTTTATAAAAAATTTGGATTTTTGATATCGGATATTCGGATCGGATTTTTTTCTCTCAAAATTCGGATTTTCTGATCGCTTTGATTAAGAAAAATTGAACCGAAATCCGAACGCTCACCCCTAGATTAGATTCAAATTCATTACTAATAAACATTGGCTAAATTCATACTTGATATTCGTTAGAAGGAAGGCAGTAGTGTGGTCATAAAAGTTAGAAAAATATCCGTACAAAGCGTCGAAATCAGAACAACAAGCTTAAAAGTAAGTGGATGTTTGACTAAGTTTATTTAGAGAGCTTATAAAATATAATATTTCAAGAGTTCATAAGTTGTCAAAATATTTGGTTAATTGAATTTATAAACTAGAGAAATAATTTTGAGTTAGAGATAAAATTGAATAGATGTAAAGTTGACAGCTTATATATTGAAATAACGAACAATAAGAAGATTATTTTAGAATATATTGTTGCTTTATGTTTATAAAAAATAAGTTGGTTGAAAAATTATTTATGAGGAATTTATTTCATAGTTTTTAAACTGTTTATGAGTTTATTTTGCTAAATATTTTTCAAAACTTATAAATTTCTAAACAACTTATAAACTATTTGAGAAACTTATCCAAACACCCTAAGAAATTATTGATTTTTCAATCAAAGAGTCATGTTGTAGATATTAAGAGTCATATCTTATTATCATCAAGTATAATTAAGTTGCTAAGAGTCGAGTATTACTCTATAAAAGAGAATATCTTGTGCTCCTTATGCATTCAGAAAAATATATCAAAATATATTTAGAGGAGTAGCTCTTATTTCCGTTGCGCTAATAAAATTAAACGTCGCAGCGACGGTGTGCTATAAAGTTGGAATCAAGATAGACATACTTAAGTTTAAACAAATTATTTGACTCCTTGTCATTCTACATCTAGCAATAATAAATCTAAAATAAACCTTATGGTAACTTTTTTCAATTTTTATGAATTTTAAAAAGTTGGAATCCAACATTTATACTATTGGAGAAAATTGATAAAAATTGAAAATAAGAAACCAACTTCTTCACAAAAAAGTTGGCTTCTTTTTCTTTTTTTAATTACTTTTGTCTTTGTATTTATATTTTCCTTTGTTTATATATATATAGATATATAATTATTGTATATTATAGTAAAATCTATATAAAATTGATTTTATAGATATATAGTTGGAGAAAAAATAAAAAAATTAATAAATTTTAAAAGGTAATATGACAACAATAAAAATTGAATTTTATAAATATATAGTTGGAGTCACGCTGGTTATGATTTTGATAATAAATTTTGTCGATGGAGTACTGGCGAAAGAGAAAAGTTCATCCTCATTTGCGCTCCCATTGACCCATGTGTCACAATTATTTTTCCACGAGGAATGAATCTCTGAATTTTTTTCATAAGTGGTCCGTGATATTGTCAGATGAATTGAAATACGATTCGAAGCCAATTTATTTGACTGACACGTAGCAAGTTATAAATGTTATAGAGCAGTACACCTGGCCCACACTTGGACTATTCCACATGTTGAATATACATTTTTTTTTTGGTCGAATATTTATCTGATCAACTAAAGTGTAGTCTCTTGATTAAGAAAAGAATTTAAAGGACAGAGTACGAGCGGTGTTGCAGGGTTCGTGCCAGAGGCGAGACGTCCTTCTAGTCTACCCTTTGATTGGTGGGAGAAAAGCAAAACACCAAAGATAAAACCACCTTAGATAGACCTTAGTGCTATTCGGTAGTCGTAAATTTGGATTCAATTAATTGAATAATTACAATATTGAATCGATTTTTTTATAAGTTAATTGAATAACTAATTTTAATAGTTTCTGTCGGTATTCAGTTCATTCCATTAATATATTTCAGTTATTGGTATGGGTATCGATATACGATAACCGAATGAAAAGATATCGATTTAAATATATATCGCAGAGTCAAATGAGAATAATTTTTAACTTGGGAATAAACAACAATAAAATTTGTTAAAAATAAATTTACTATGAAATGATGATCTCATTGAAAAGTTATCAATCAAAATTCAAAATTCTCACCCAGTTCAATCTCAAAGGACTTAAATTATAATTTGTTGGTGCATCCATTCCTATTTAATACATCAACTTTCATAACTAATTCATATTATTTTAATTTCATGATAAAATAGTTTTTACGTTAACTCTATATATATATATATATATATATATATATATATAGAGAGGTTAACGCGGTAACCATTTTATCATGGTAACGGTAACTAAAAACCGATGATTATTGAAAGTTGATGAATCCACTGAGAAATTAATGAATCCAAAAATAGAATTTTCGCCTCATGGATTCGAACCCGTGAAAATTCAATTTTGAATTCATTAACTTCTCAACGGATTCATCAACTTTCATAACTAATTCATTTGATTCTTAGCTTTTAGATAAGAATTGCTCTTATTCGAACCAAACTCTATATATATATATATATATACGGATTGATCAAATGGTAACTCTAAATATTTTGATAAATGAGAACTAATCTTGAACATTGATTTTCATCCATCTTGCATGTGGTCCATATTTATACTCCTAATTACGACATATTATTTATCAGATTAAGATTGAAGTTAAAAAGTAATTTGCTTTTTTTTGTAATTGAAAGTGAACTATATATAAGGGAATAGATATACTTATTTATGGAATTAATCTTTTTCTTTCTTTATATTTTCTAGCTATGTGTATAATATGTTCCACTTTTTTTGTTCTTTATGCAACCGCTTTTAACGTTGAAAATTGATGACATCTTCAGACTGCTTTCATCGCTTTCATGTGTTATGCATAACTACTTATAATTTATGCATAATAGACCTCCATATTTGCTCAATTTTACGCGCACCAATACATTTCTATGCATAAATACTTACGAGTTATGCACTTTGCTCAATTTCATCAAACACATAATATCTTGTCAACTTAATTCTTCAAAATATTTTCTTTATGTGCACACTATTATAGTGTTTGTGCACGGTCTAAATATATGCACAATTAATTGAGTGAAGTGAAATATTCATTCTTACGATGAAAACGAAGACATGATATTTGTGCACCCAAACCTTGTGTTCTTCGCGAATGCCAAGTTAGCTTCAACCAAAATCAATGCATACGCATTTCACCGGATGAATAAGATTGCTTATGTTCACGCTTTATGGTATAGATAGTTGAACGAGATTTCGGATAAATAATTTTATATCTTGAATATATTTTCAGATATACATAGATTTTTAAAAGATATTCATCCTGAGAGAGAGAGAATGATGAAAGAGATTAAGAGAGAGAATGAAAACGCCTCCCGTAATTAAGGGATGATGGATGAGGTAAATTCAAATTGACTACTTCACCCTTAAAGACTAAAAAATAGTCATAATTTGATTGATTAGGAGAATACACGCCATTATGCATAAATTAAATCTTGACCATTAATCAATACATGATCTAAGGTCTTAATTAGTTCTTATCTTAGGATGATTCTCTATAACCAACCCATATATATTTCAAATAAGAATCATTTCTAAACCAAGAACAGAGAACATAGAATCAAGTACTTTCAAATAGGAATCATTTCTAAAGTGTGAAATTTGAGACATCCGTCAAAAAAGTTATCGATCCAACAAAATGGAAGTTTCACCGGTTCGAATCTCGTGAATGATTTAAAATGTTATTTTGTGAACGCAGAACTTTTCTACATATGCATCAACTTTAATTACGAATGGATCATTTTACTTCTCTGTTCTCATTTTAAATGTATTTATTATTATTATTATTATTATTATTATTATTATTATTATTATTATTATTATTATTATTATATAAATCTTTATATATAATTATTAAAAGTTGAGATTTAGTTAATCAAAAATCAATTAGTCAAACCTATCGATTTTTGATTAACCCAATATCCAATTGGTTCGATTATTGATAAGTCAATAATCATTTTTCAAATTGGTTAACCGAATTTTTGGTTCGATTAATTGAAACTAAATTGATTTCCCAATTAATCTAAATTGATTTCCTACTCTTCGAATGGGATCTGTAGCCCTGCTAAAGTTGAAGTAAAGCAATACAAAATTTCAATGCGGGTGTCCACACAATGTGGATTGTGGAGTGCTCTAAAAATATCAATTATTATAAAAATATTATTTATTTTTAATCTATAACTAAAAATTATTATTCATATAGAATAGTATTATTATTTGCACTGAAATATCAATATCTACTGGATTTAAAAAAAATCAGGGATATAATAGTAATTTTATATTTAATAATTAAAATAAAGAAAATAATATTTATGTATATACTTCTTCTCACAGAAACACTAAAGCTCTGCCATCTTCTCTCCCGTAGTCTTGCTGTGTGTCTTCACGTCTCACCAGTCACCAGTCGACACCGTATCTCTCTGTCACAATTCTCCATCATCTATTTCTCCGTCTGCTGTTTCTCCGCTAGCCCAAAGAGTGCAGTCAAGTTCCTTAATTCAACTCCCAAATTCAATTTTGAAGTAAGCATAATTTTTCATTTGCAAAATAACTTATAAATTTTTTTCTCACACTCTCGTTTTAGTATTATAGTTGATTTAGGATGGAGTTTTGATAGTTTTAGTATTGTAGTGAGATAGTTTTAGTATTGTAATTGATTCTCATCTGTACTTTCTGCAAACCTGCTCTCTCATCTTTACAAGGAAGAGGAATATCACTGGCACATACATATATTTAATTTTGAATATTCTTGTAATAGTAATGTGAATTGATTTGCATCGAATGGGGATTGGATTGAAACTAGTGTGCCAAATAGAGGAATGGTTCGTCGATAACTTGTAATAAACAATCTTAGACTGTTGTATAACTCTAATAATCAATCTTAGACTCTCTAGACTCTAATAATCAAAACCTTCATTTTAATCACAGATTTATTTCCACATAAAATAGCTCTAGCCTTCTGGGTTAATCCTTGGGATTGAGTATGTGGTAAATAAAATGATCGATTAGATGATAGTTGCCTTCTTGCTTTAAGCCATAAGATGGAACTATATATGATTATAGCATAAGCTGCTCTAATAATTATAATGTATTATAAGTGACACTATGACTGAAGATCAATGTCAACATTTTTGCTATAAGTACTGAAAAGACTTGTGAAATAAAGGATTAGAAAATAAAAATTGCATTTTACGCATGACTTTCTTCTATATGCTAAATGCATATATAGTACAAGTTTATATTTTCTTCCAAAGAATCCCAACTTATATAGCAAAAGTATTCAAATAGTATATTTTCTTAAAATAAGTGTGCAGTAGCCTTGATTACATGATTTTGTTAGTTAATAAAAGTCAAGTATCATTGAAATTCTTTTTATATACTTATTATTTCTTAATTTGGATTTAACTTTTTTTAAAACTTTTTACTGATAATTTTTTCTTCTTTTTAATTATTGCTTTCATTTAAATGATTCATAGGCTTTTAATAGCTCTAATTTCAGCTTTATGTTATTTGATTATTGTAAAAGTTTTAGACAAATTTAGAAGAATGAAAACTAGACCTTACTTTGAATTTGATTGTTATTTTTAGATAAATGAAACGATTTTATAAGAGAGCATCGCCTATTGTGGATGTCCCATCCTCACCGCTTAATGGACCTAATCTTGTCCAAGTACAACCTCAAAGAATGAAAGCATCATTGAAAGAAATGGATATTGAAGTCGATTAGAAAATCTTCCAGTGATCTAGACTACGACTGCATATAATGAGCTATCCAAACCAATATAATTGAGCAGTGTTCGAGAACTTACTCATTAAAAGGTCAATGTCAACCACGTAATCATGATTTTTCTCAAAGAGTTGAAGGAAATCGAAAACGAAATTTGTTCCATTTTGGTTTGATGAATTCAAGACTTGGTTAGAATATAGCATTGCAAAAGATGCAGATTTTGTTTGTAATCGTTATCTTTTTCATCGACATAGTGAAAAGGACATGATACTTTTGTATCCGGAGGGTTTTATTCTCGCTAAAAAGAAAGATTGAGATATCATGTTGGAGACCACAATAGTCATCATAATGCATGTCGTCAGCATGCTAATATTTGATGAATCAAGCCCAACACATTGATGTCTCTTGCTAGAGTATCAAAACAATCTAAACTTGATTATCGCTGTAGATTGAATACATCAATTATTTGTCTTCGCCATCTTATTATGCAATGATTAGCTTTTCGAGACATGACGAGTCAAGAATCCTCGAATCAAGGAAATTTTATCGAGCTTCTAAAAGTGGTTGCTTCTTGTAATGAAGAGATATCTAATGTTGTTCGAAAATGCTCTAAACAACCTCAAGCTTACATCATCGAAGATCCAAAAGGATATCATAAACGTAGTTGCAAATGAGACAACAAAAGCTATCATTATGGATATCGAGATGATTTTTCTCCATACTAGTCGATGAGTGTCGAGATGTATCTCACAAAGAGCAAATGGGTGTCATATATACGTTATGTGAATAAGAAAGGATGTGTCATTGAACGTTTTTTGGGTCTGCATGTTACACATTTGCAACTTCACTCTGAAGGCTATCGATTCGTTGTTATCTACTCATGGCTTGAGCATTTCCAGCTTGAGGGTCAAGGATATGATGGTGCAAGCAATATGAAAGGTGAATTTAGGGGTGAAGAGTTTGATACTCAAGAGAATCCTAATGCTTATTATGTTCATTGTTTTGCCCATCAACTTCAACTCACAATTATTGCAGTTGCAAAAGCATAAGTATCGATCATTTTTCAATGTTGTCAGTGCTTATGCAATGTTGTTCGAGCTTCTTGTAATCGAGAGATATGCTCGAGAGAGCCAAAGAGAGAAGATTATCAAGGAATTGCAAATGATGAAATTAAACCGAGGGATCGACTCAAGAGACGGCATCAAGCGATCCAAGGATACCGCTGAGTTCTCATTATGGTACTCTCATCAACTTGATGATTTTATTTTCTTCATCAACGATATTCTTTGTGTATATCGAAGAAAATGGTAATGATGATGCACGAGGGCTGATGCCATTGATTTGTTGAAGTTATGAATATGTTTCAATTTGTCTTGTGTTATATCTTATGAGACAACTCTTAGGGATCACACATGAACTATCTCAGTGCTAAAAGAAGGATCAAGATATTGTTAATGCAATGAATCTTGTTAAGGTAGCAAAAAGCTGCTTGTAAGCAATGAGAGATAATAACGGGATATTTTGGTAATCAAGTTTCTAACTTTGTAGCACAAATGAGATAATTGTGCTAGATATGGAAAATGAATATGCAAATGAGGAAGAGGAAGACGAAGTGAGAAATGACAAATCTCCATTATTATCGAGTTGAGCTATTTTATTTTGTGATCGACATGCAAGCTCTAGAGTGAAATTAACGCTTGATGAAGTCAACAGAATTACTTTATGCACGGCATGCTTTGATCCCATAGATTCATTTTCGCATTTGATACTCAAGCGTTTACTGCCTCGCAGTATTATCCATATGAGTATCCCAAGTGGTTTTGTATGAACTTGAAAATCCTTGAGAACTTTATTTTGATATGCGCTTAGATGAAAGATTCTCAAAGGTATCGTGTATTGGTGGTCTTACTCCGAGATGGTTTCTACAAGAAATACGAAGTTTTTCCTGGTTTATTTATTAGTTAGACTATCATTGGGTTTTACCAACACACTGCCATAAGAGAAAGAGCTTTTTCATACTTAAGTTCATCAAGAGTGTTTCACGAATCGTATGGGATACAAATTTTAAATGATTGTTTGATACCTTACATCGAAAAGGATGTATTTGTAAATGTTACTAATGAGTTTATTATGCAATCGATTCCGAAGAAGAATGAAGAGAAATATTATAAGTTTATTGTGTTTAACTTTATTTCATTAATGTTGTGAATGTTGTGATGAAATTTAAATCGTATTGTGATTGAAATTGTTATTTTTTATTTTAGTTGAAAAATTATTTACTCGGATTTATAAAAGATGGACACCCTAATTAAAAATTCTGGTCCCCACTGTCTACAGAGTCCACCTCCCAAAATAAATATACAGGAAATTACCTCCTCCATCACAAAGCTCATAAAACGTAGCTGCATTATTCCAGCAAAACTTCTCCATCCCACCTCTCATAACACAACTCAATCAATGGCTTTGGCTGCTATGGCTGCTAGAGACGAAATGTCATCATCTACAGTAGTGGAGTCGGTGCCCAGGATGAATCTCCTCAAAATATCCAAACACCATCGCCAACAAGAGGAAGACGAAGAAGAGCAAGAATCAACTCCTTCAACGACTCATGACGCTCCCATCGTTTCTCCCTACAACGACCGTATTCGGCCTCTGCTGGACACGGTGGACAGGCTGCGCCACCTGAAGATCATGCAGGAAGGCATCCAGCTCCCGACCATCGTGGTCGTCGGCGACCAGTCCTCCGGCAAGTCCAGCGTCCTGAGTCCTCGCCGGCATCCGCCTCCCCGCGGCGATGGCATCTGCACCAGAGTCCCTCTCATCATGAGGCTCAAGAATCACCCCAGCCCCGAGCCGCAACTCTCCCTAGAATTCAACGGCAAAACCGTCCAAACCGATGAAGCAAACGTCGTCGACGAAATCATGAACACCACTCAGAGATTGCCGGAAGGAAGGGGATTTCAACACCCCTTGACTCGTCGTGAAGAAGAAAGGCGTCCCTGATCTCACCATGATCGATCTCCCGGAATCACTAGGGTTCCGGTCAAGGGCCAGCCGGAGGATATCTTCGAACAGATTTCAAACATCATAATGAATTACATCACGCCGGAGGAGAGCATAATTTTGAATGTTTTATCAGCCGGCGTTGATTTCCCCACATGTGAGTCGATTCGGATGTCTCAGAGTGTGGACAAAACAGGGCAGCGGACTCGCCGTCGTCACCAAGGCTGACAAGTCGCCGGAGGGGCTGCTTGAGAAGATCGTCGCCGACGATGTCAAAATCGGCCTCGGTTATGTCTGCGTCAGGAACCGCATCGGGATGAGACGTACGAGGAGGCTCTGGATGAAGAGGCCAAGCTCTTTGAGAACAATCGCCTGCTTTCGAGGATTGATAAGTCCATTGTTGGGATTCCTGCTTTGGCAGAGAGGTTGACCAAGATTCAGGCCAACATTATCGTCAAATGCTTGCCTGAGATCGTGCGCAAGATCAACGAGAAACTCTCGGCCAACGTCGAAGAGTTGAATAAAATGCCCAAGCATTTGAATTCCTTGGTGAAGCAATGACTGCTTTAATGAATATTCTAGGTTCTGCTAGAGAATCTTTGAGTATCCTGCTGTTGATGAGTATCCTGCTGTTGATGATATGCATGCTACTGCCAGACTAGCTGAAATGCTCAACAAATTCTCCGAGAGCTGCGCCTGCAAAATCCGATACCGACCAGAATTTCTTGGTCGATGAGATGAAGGCTCTGGAGGAAAGCCGATCAGTCGGCCTTCCGAATTTTATTCCTAAACCGCATTCCATACTCTGCTGGCGAAGAAGGTGAAGGAGATATCTTTGACGCCCTTTGATTGCGTAGAGAAGATATGGACTTACATACAGAGTGTGGTGATCTCCGTCTTGGTGCAGCACTGCGAGAACTACCTCAGCTCATCTCCTGCACCAGACGAGCCGTGCAGAATCTCATCTCCAGGAAGAAGCAGCAGTCAGTTGAATGGATAACCGACCTCGTGGAGATGGAGAAGCTCAGACTACACCTGCAATCCCGAATACAGCGCTTCCTGGAACAAGCTCATGTCAGTGCAGGGCGAATTCATGCAGCGTATTCGCATAATTACCAGTTTGCAGACATTGGCAGATTCGGAGAAGTCAACATTGTTCATCTGTGGAGCCTGCCTCCCGACGTGGTGCAGGAGGCGATGATCTGAAGATGAGGATGGCGCGATTGGGACATAGTGACGAGGAGGATGGTGGATAACATGGTGCTGCACTTGCTGTACAGCATTCAGAAGCTGGTGAACAAAGAGATGCAGAAGGAGATCATCGATGAGTTGATGGGGCCTCAGGGAATGGGTTGGAGAGGATGCTGGAGGAGCTGCGTTGGTGCCGGAGAAGAGGAAGAAGCTGCACAGCAGCATCAGCTTGCTCAAGCAGTCTAAGGATGTTGCCAATATCATAGATAAGATTACTGTCGATTTCGACTGAGTGTGGATGTAATGATATCTAAATAATTACCATGATATGCTTTCTTCCTTAGGCTCAATGTGAGCGATAGCGTCTATTCATATAATTAGTATGGTATGCTTGTCTTCCTACGGCTCAGTGTGAGCGATGTCTATGTATTTAGTTTGCCTTAGGCTCAATGTGAGCGATTCTATATACTAGTATGGTATGCTTGTTTTCCTTAGGCTCAATCTGACTCTTTGTGTCAATGCCATTCTATATGTTTTCAGTAATTTTGTTGATCTTTGAGTGGTTGGGATTGCAGTTGCTAGCTACTTGCATCGTTGCACACATATATCTCAATTCTTGTTAGGAAGATTAGTGACACCATAACAAGTAACACCAAAATCGAGGTTACTTGTTTAGCCATGGCACATATTAAAATAAGTTGTCAATTAGCATTTACTTTAAATCTTCAATTTTAATTCACCGCTAACAATCGATACCTTCAATTTGCCCCATTAATTTATTATTATCGAGTAAACTATTCATATTCTTGCATTTAATAGAACATATACAATTAAATAACAAATTAATGTATTCTTGTAATTTAATACAATCAAACAAACATAATATGAATATCTTATTTAGTAAAACCGACGTAGTCCAACAAATGTAACCGCCTCCTATCCACAATGGGCACAACTTAACGTGCTCACTAGTCACCATCACGGGATGATGCCCAAGCCCTAATCGTTTACCTAAATCAATATATAATGGCAGAATATATTCTCATCACCTCATTCATCCACAATCCTATGTAGCAATCTCACAAATTTACATTTTTAATTTTCTAAATTTCACATTTTTATAAAATGAATGAAAATATGTAAAAATATGTTTATCTCAAAAATGCATATCATCATCAAATCAATTTTCAATGAAACATACAAAGTTAACGAAAATAGTGAAATCTTAAGTTGGTAACATGATTGTTGATTAATTGCATTTCTTATGGAAATCGTGTTCAAATCTTCTTTGAGCAAAATGTGCAATTTTGTGTGTGTGCAGCTTTACAGTAGTAGAGTTAATGTCAGGTCAAAGGTCCTAGTTCAAGTCCACGACCTTTAAATTTTTGTATTTAATTGATAAAAAAAAGTGAAATAGGAAATCATATATTATATATATATATATATATATATATATATATATATATATAGAGAGAGAGAGAGAGAGAGCTATGTTGTGGACACCTTATAACAGTAAACACGGTGACAAATATCAATAATCGATAAATCAATATGACGCTCATCTTCAATGCACAAATTATGATATAAATGCACAATTATATGCGTAAATGTACATATAATTAATTCGATGCATACTAAAAAAATAACTGTGATTTCTAAATCTAATGGACATGATTTGTTATAATTTATGTATGTTAAGTATCAGATGTACATAAATCAATTATCGTGCGCACAGGTTTATCGTGTTAGAAATTTAATCAAAAGGTATCGAATTATATCATACACCAAACCGAAAGGTAATTATATATTTGAATTCAATTTTGTCACTACTGACTTTCTATATGGTTCCATCAATATTCGACTACAACTAAGTCGATGATCGACTATACACATCACTTAATTATATGCGCACATTTATATTTTTCTTCAAAGGCAAATAATATTTCTTCCATAGAGATGATACTTTATAATTACTGATTAAAAATAAATGATAGTTTTATTAGTGTAAATAATATTTTTAAGAACAAATAATACTTCTCACTATAAAAAATATGTAACGATCATGAATGATTAGCAACGGTCAAATATACGGGTCGAATCAACGACGGATTAGAGACGGAATAAAAGGAATTTTTTTACGACGGATCACGACGTAACATGGCGGAATTTCAAGAATCGGTAACGACTGCATACCCGCCGCTATTTCGTCGTTATATTTCACGACCGACACTATCCGTCGTTAAAATTAATTTTTTGTTATTTTTTATCGATTAACCATAGTCCGTCGCTAATCCGCCGTTAAATAATCGGATTATTTTTACTTTTTATTTATTTATTTTAACGACGACAAAACTGTCGTTAATTTTAGCGACGAAATTTCCGCCGTAGTAGTCGCTTACATCTGGTCGTTATATTAAAATGTTTTATTTTTTATATTCTATATTAAATTAACGATTTTGATATGTGTCCGCTGTTAAAGTCATTCTCGTCAATAAGACCTCGATTCCGCCGTTAATCCGTCATAGTGGTTTTAAATATAACGACGGATATTTCCGCCGCTAATCCGCCGCCAAAAGTTTAATAATGACGGGCTTCTTTCCCACCTCATATCCGAACCTAAACCTCCCCTCCCTCCACCCTCCTTCCCACTCCCAACCCCGCCGCCAGGCCCGCCTCGCCTGGCCGCTCATGACACCCACCCCCACCACACCCTCCTGCACTCTCACGACACCCACCCTCACCCCACCCCTGTACCATGCCCGATACCTCGCCCCGCTGTGCCCGACTGATCCCGCCACCGCCTCGCCTCACACGTACACCCCACCCCAACCCCCTACCCCGCCCGCTACACTCACGCCCACCGCTCCCTAACCCACCGCTGGCCGCTGCTGTCCGCCTGCCTCGCCCTCCCCCGCCGCCGCCGCCTCATACCGTCCGTCTGTGTGTTGATCAAATTTTTTATTTATATTTCAATTTTTTATTTTGTTATATATTTGTTGATTTTGTTGAAAATATTGTATAAGATGCATTTAATCGATAGTGAAAATTGTTATATGATGATTGAATTGATAGTGAAAATATCAGATATGCATTTACAATCGATAGTGAAAATCGAATCGAGTTTACCAATTGATAGTGAAATGACGATTCATCAATGTTAGTCTTGTGATTTGGGTCAGGAAATTGATAAGTTTAGATGTGAATTTGGATGATAAATTCATCGTTTCGCGAGTTAATCAGACGATATGTGGTGTTTGATAAAAAATGTTTATAGAAATCGATAAGTCATGTGAATATGTTTAGCTGATGAATCGGATGATAAATTCATCATTTCGTGAGATGTTTCGAGTTGTTATGTATAATTAGGCATATGGTGATGATTGGTGAAATTTGATGAGTTTGGTTTAATTGGGAATCAAATGGCGATTTATTTTATAAAACTTATTCTCACTAAATTTTGTTAGAATTGTTATATGAATAAGATGTTTTATAAGTGTCTTTTCCTCATTTCATGCTTAATTAGTTTAAGGTCAAGTATATGAATAAGATGTTTCATCAGATGGTGATGATTTGGTGAAGTATTATATAGAAACACGGATTTCAACATGATTATAGGAATGAACCGATTAATTTTATAAAACTTACTCACGAAATTTTGTTAGAATAAGATGTTTTATAAGTAAGATTTGCTCACTCATGCTTAGGTTAAGGTTAAATATACGAACTTCAATTGTGGTTTATTGTTTCAGAGATAACAAATCAATAATTATAAGTAAGATTTGCTCACTCCACTCCAATAAATTTAATGAGTGTATAATTAGTCTATATTGTACAACTTATGTCGAACATGTTTAATTAATTATTTATAACAGTTCAAGAATGAATGACAATCGTGAGTAGTGTATGTATGAGGTTTAGTCTTCCAGCAGGATTAAATATCAATTTCTAGATGGACTTGAAAGTTTTATCGAATTCGCTAGTGCTCAGCTTTTTATTCGCGATGGACGAGAAAATCAAGTGTCCTGTAAAGAAGTGTAAGAATACACCTTATCGTAAGAAAGATATGCGATATCACTTATCAAAATTTGGATTTGTTCCAAATTATCACACATGGATATTTCAGGTAGTAGAACCACAAGTAGGACAATGCTGTGATTCAGATGTTAATCCGTCAACCAAATACGATCATAATGATGGTAGTAGACGCTGCCGTCCACGCTCAACTCGACTTAAATCAAGAGGAGCCAATTTCGATGCAATTTTATTTTACGATGCATGGGTCGCCGATAAACCTCGCGGGTCAGTTACCGGATCATACGCTTTCACTCGTGGTTCGACTTCGAGTTGGAAAGCAGAACAACATTATCCGAGCGGTTTCGATCAAATATCGAACCGGCGAAAGGTCGATCCAGATGGAAATTGCGCGTTCGACGACTTCTACAAGACGTAAGAGATTGTCGTTGTACATGGGTCAGCACACAAAATTGATTGTTGTCCATTTAATCGCATGACGATTATCACGCCAAGATTCGAATCGACGAAGCTACAATTTCGTAGAACTATCCTCGCTTCAAGAGAAATATGTGAAGCCGGTCGACCAGTTAAAAGCAACAGTAATATATAAAAGACGTATTATTTTCCTCAACTCCTCGACTCACGAGATTGTATACATCCAATGCCACAATGAAAATATGCGCTGCATGCATCGCCTTGGCCGACGATTGAGTCACGCATCATCCGCGCACTCTTGTCGATGGGAACATTTGAACACTAAGTTTCCTTTATTTGCATCGTAAATTGTAAATGCATGATCACTTTTAATCGATTTGCTTTCGCTTATTCGTCAATCGTGAAAGCAATATTCATCATGGCCCGCTATAATCCCTTATAATCTTCCGTGGCTGTGTAAGGCAAGGAGCAATACGTTTTTACGATCTTAAAGGCCTTAACCGCTGTAATCCCAAGGAGTAAGATTGATGTGTTCTGCAACCATTGATAGCGTAGTTAATAGATTTGTGGGATGACGGCTCTTTACTTATGATGTATCGTTGAAGCGAATTTTCAAATGCATTACTGACAATTAGTGACTTCCGCATACTCTATGTTGTTTGATGAAGACAAACGGAAGATTAGCTCATTCAAGATCGCATGGAGTATACCGATGCTTTTACTTTAGCTGAAAGTAAGTCATGGTTTGATAACCATCGAAATTTCTAGCTCCTAATCACCCATTTCAAGGGATCAAGAGGTTTCGAAGAACATGCGATTACTAACGATCCACCGTAAGCGATCGTGAGATGAACTGTCACTAATTATGGTATGGGACTAGTCTCCAATAGATGGCGTTGATGAAATAAATAGCGTAATATCCAAGCGCTTGAATCGGATGGAAGAAAATAAGTATTTTCGGGATCTACCATCGAGTTCTCTTGATTCGCATAATTTGGATGTCATGCACATAGAAAGAATGTGTTCGATAATGTCTTCAACACACCATGAATGTCCAAGGAAGACAAAAGATACGAGCAAATCTAGAGAAGAACTTAATTTATACTGCTATGCACTGTAGTTAACGATGAATGAATCAACAGAAAATATCCAAAGGCTTTATACACTGACAATCGTGAGAAAAAGTCTTATGAGTGGGTAAGAGGTTTAAGATTTCCATGGGCACGCTTTCAACATGGGTAGATGTGTAGACATGACAAAACCAAGATGTTTGGGATGAAGAGTCATGATCACACATTTTCATGCAATAATTCTACCGATCGATTTCGCAACTTCTCCCACCCAATGTTGGAAAGTCAGTAATGTAATTATCTTTATTCTTCAAAGATTTAACTCTCAAACATAGGGCTTGATGATCCGTCGTGTGCTCCAAGAAAATATTCCAAGATTTTATGCAAGCTTGAGCGCATTTTTCCCTAGTTTCTTCGACTCCACGGAACATCTTCCGCTCATCTAGTCGATGAAGCCCGTATTGAGGCTTGTTTAATACCGATGGATGTATCCATTTGAAGGTACCGCTCGTACATTATCACACACACACACACACACACACACACAATATATATATATATATATATATATATATATATATAGGGTTGATTATGGTGAAAAGTCTTAATGTAACCTAAAATAAGAATAGTAGCATATTTCATATTTGTGTAGCACAATCGTAATTACTATATTGCACATGTTAGTTTAGCATATTTCATCAATTGTAGCACATATGCTAAATATATTAGTTTAGCACATCTTTCATCGCACGAAACAAGAAGAGTTATAGTGTTGCAAATAATCGTAGCACACAAAACAAAACCGAACAAATCCAAAATTAAATCTCAACCATTGATATAGCAAATCAAAGGCCTGATTCATTCCTATTTCCTACCAAATTATTCATTCCACCGATCCATCTCCTATATATATATATATATATATATATATACACATATATATAAGAACAACGTTCAAATTTTGAGATACTTACGTAAGTTAAGAACAACGTTTAAATAAAGCCGTGGTTGAGGTTCTATCTGCAATGCTTACTTAGTAGAAGAAGATCGACATTTTGCTCGTATTATTTTGATGATCACATATGACGGTTCGTAGATTTGATCATGGTCGCGGAGATTGGCACAAGCTAGCTAGATATGCTTCAAATCTTCAAGAAATATGGCGATATTTCGAAATATGTCAACTAGATATTTGGATAGAGAGAAGTGACGCGCCGCTTATACGTGTTGCTCAACTGTTAAGTTGGTACATTTACATGGCGTAAGTGTCGTGTTTTTCTAGAATTCATTGTTAATTATTATTATTATTATTATTATTATTATTAACTTGGCTCGTAAATATATGTTGATGTAGTTTATTCATCAAGATGTGAAAGATCAAACCACGCATCTCTAGCTCGATATTCAAAGGTCGATTGAAAGAGGCTTCCCGCTTGGCTTGAGGCATATGGAGTGTTCGAGATTATTAGTAGAAAATATTTAATATGTACGTTGTCATTCTAATCGCTTTTTTTACTAATAATAGGTCAAAGATCATACTAACAACATTGTGAATCCGTTCATATGCTCTGCCAAAGGACCTTCATAATTAAGACGCACCTGTGGTATTATATAAATGGTTACAAATTTCACACATTAGAACATGGATCACAAAGATCAACTAGAATAGGAGTTGCATTAATGCAGGATTATCGGAAAATCATTTTATTGATTATA